>CM058239.1:54014254-55279682 GCA_030180135.1 Orychophragmus violaceus | reverse complement strand
CTTAACGTGAAGGTGGTATGACTGAATGCATCGTACGTTATCTCTCCCTTCTCCCACGGATGGTTTAAATATTCTATAAGTGGTTCTAAATAGACATCTATATTGTTTCCAGGTTAGGTTGGGCCAGGAATAAGCAAAGACAATATGATGTTCTCCTCCTTCATACACTTGTCAGGTGACATGTTGTAATTGACTAGCAAAACAGGCCAAGCACTATAGTTTACATTTTTCATGTTGAAGGGATTAAGCCCATCTGTGGAGAGTCCATGCCTAACGTTCCTTTCTTCAGCTGCGAATGAAGGATAGCTGTCGTTCATTTGACCCCACGTCACATAGTCTACTGGATGACGGCTTTTTCCATCGGTGCTCTTATTACTAAAATGCCACCTTAAGTCCTTCGTTATTTCCTCTGACCTGAACAATCTCTTCAGACGTGGAATTATCGGAAAATACCTAAGAACTTTCTGTGGAATACCTTTCTTCAAATCACCAGTACGTTTGTTAGTCTTCCAGCATGAAATGTTGCACTTCGGACAACTGTCTAGCATCTTAAGCTCCCTTCTAAACAGACAACAGTCGTTCACACAAGCGTCTATCTTCTCATAACCCATATCAAAAGATCTCAGAAACCTTTTCTCCTCGTACAAGGATGTGTGAAAGACATTATTCTTTGGTAGCATATGTGGCAAAGTCTCAAGCAGATATCAAAGCTTCTATCAGACCAACCACTCTGTCTCTTAAGCCTAAAGAGTGAAACAATGGCCAAGAGCTTGCTGTGCTTTTCACAATTTGGATATAGGGGTGTTTTGGCATCAGCTAACTTTGCAAGAAACACATCTTCCATCTTATCCTCACCCTCAACAACCTCAATTAAATCACTATGTCTAACCAGCTCTTCATCTAGCAACTCAACCGCTTGGTATAGTCCTAAGATCTCTTGGTTCCACTCAGTTGCATGACTTCTGCTTCTACACTCAGTCACTGATAACACTTTTCTATGATTATACCAATCCTCTCGCATCTTGTAATAACAATCCATTCCCCTTGTTACAAGATGATCAACAACAACACTGCCTGCGTGACGAGATACGTTTCGACAGTCTATGCATGGGAAAATTACCAACCCATTTTCTCCTAAAGCTGAACCCACAGACCTCACAAAGTTCCAAGCACCTCTCTCATAACCAGGATCAGCTCTTCGTGAAGCCAGATGAAAGCCAAAAAAGATCAACAAAGCTTAAACTCCCTTAATCCCCAATTAAACCCTCTAAATATATATTGTTTTCACTTACCTGTTAAGATGAATCCATGACTTCTTGACCATTATATGTTCTAACCAATAAGCAAAACAGACAAACTCATAAGAAATTCTCAGACACCAAACAAACAAGCATTTTGACATTCAAATTAACAGTAGTATACCAATCAAGAACTTATACAACGAGAAACAATCAAAGACACATACAAGATATACTAAACCAATCAAGAAAATCTTTTTTTTTGAATTGGTAAAAGTTTAACCTGATTCTGCCAATAATGCTTTTCCTGCTTATCTTCGTGTTCGTGCCTAACAGAGAACTCGAGGTCTTGAAATCTTCAAATAACGACAGTCAAAGGAAAGAATTAGAGAAATTGAAGCTCTTAAAATTTAAGTAAAAATAGTGGGTATATAACTCAAGAATTAAATCGGAAAGGGATTACCTCTCCCGTGTTTCTTCGTCGAAATTGAAGGTGGATGAGAGCGAGACAGACAAACAATCAAGAGATCTACTCTTCCTATCCGAGCTAGACAAATTACAGAGGTTAATCGAGGCTATAAAGGTTAAGGTTGAGAAGATGACGAGAAATTGGATTAATGGTGGTGGGGTTTACCTTCGTGGTGGATATCACGGCAAGATTCCGACAAGAGAAGCTTCAATTTGGGCAAAATCGTTTTTTTGGCTAAGTGAGATTAAGAGTGTCGAAAATGAAAATGGCGGACAAAAAGAGGAATTTGGCTAAGGGTTTGCCTCCATAAAATATTTCAGCTACGATAGTGATTTTTTTGTTCCCGCTTATTGAGATTCTTTCCTAGCACTATTTTAATGCTACTATAGAGTGAGAATCCGTTTATGGCACTTTTGGTAGCAGTTTGTGAATTAGTGCTACAACGTACTGCTACTAATGGCCATATTTCTTGTAGTGTAATGTCGACACAGAGTTCGTTGTGTTGGAATTATGTCCAGTAATCTCGGTACTGTCTCTAGAAAGTAAGAGTATGTCAAAGATCAGACATAAGTCATATAATGCTGGGGATCATGATGGCTTGCTAGAGTCCGCTCATGATCTATAAGTCTTGGACTTATTGCCTTTATTATATGATCCCATATGGGTCACACGCCTAAGCTAACAGGAAAATGTGTTGGAACGGCTTAGCAGAAGTACGACAAAAGTGCCAGGCATTTGTCGTACTAAGAGAGAATGAATAATGGGTCTGATTAAATGGGATTTAATCAGATTGGGCCCAAAAGCCCATTAGGGAAAAGAGAAGGCTTTTAATGACTAAAAGCCAAGTCTTTTCTCCCTTAACCCGAACCCTAGCCGCGGTCTCTCTCCTCTCTCTGCGCCTCTGTTCTTTGTGGTCTAGCAGCCATTTCCTTGTGAAGCGTGTGTGAACCTTTGGAGGATTCATCCCTCGGTGCATCTATCTGATCTCTGACCTGTTCTAATCCTTCCGCTGCAACAAACAGGTAAAAGGTGAGATCATGTTATGATTCTAAATAAGAACACCTAGATCTGATGCATGTTTAGGTTGATATCAATATGAGAATTGAATCAGGATCAACTGAACTATCCAACAGTGGTATCAGAGCCATTGGTTCTTAGGTTTCTTGTTTTAGATTCATGTTTAGGTTGTTTAATCTGTTTAGAATTGTTTTTGAATCAATTACTGATAAGATAAAACAGTTAAGAAACATAATTGAACCCTAAACACACAAGAAAAATCGCAAAACATGAGCTATATGACTCAGATTTGCGATCGGCCGAGTGAGGTATTGACCGGCATGGCCGGTTGGCAATCACGGCCGAGTGTTGGCCGGATGAATCGCGACCGATCGCGATGGATGGGCCGATCGCATGGATCGCACGAACGCGATCGCATGGATCACGTCCTGTCGCGCCTCGGCTTCGTCCAGCTCGCGTGTTGTCGTCCCGATCGCTTGGCGATCGTGGGAAGCGATCGACCCGAGCATCACGATCGCGGCCATCCCGTCCCGAGCTGCCGAGCGAACGTCCCGATCATGCAGCCCAAACCGTCCCGATCGCGGATCAAACTGGCCTGCGGCTATCGCTTTTTGCGTGAGGCTTACGGCTGGCCGGTTAGGGTTTTGGGTGTGATGGGCCGGTTCGATTTCGGTTAGCTGGTTCGGTTTAAAACTTGATTAAAATCTTCGTTCTGGTTTAATAAACAGATTTTAATAATTTTATTAAATCTGGTTAAACCGGGATAAGAAATCCAATGTCGAAAGAAATATTGGATTTAGTGCCTAAACCAGGAATTTCTAATTTGATTTGGTTGGACCAAATAAATTGAGAAGTTCCGGTTTAGTAAATAACCGGTTGACAATTGTGGTCATCGTAGTAATTAAAACTTGGTTAGACCAGTTTTAATGAACCAGACCGGTTATGTCAATTAATTGGACAATTGGGTCATGTCTTGGACATGGACCAATTCTTGGGCCTCGGGCCAAGAAGTTAAAACAATTGGGCCAGTTAATTGAGTCTTTCTTCAGAATAATTTAAAATCTATTTTATAAAATTATAAAGTCGTTTTTAAATTAAAGTTTCCGAAATTTTGAAATTAGAAAGTTTCTTAAAATAGAATTTTCTGAATTTGCGGGTTTTGGATTTTAAAGAAATTTCTAAAGTTAGAAAGTTTCCGGTTTTAGAAAGTTTCCAATTTTAGAAAGTTTCCAAAAATAGTAGGTTTCCATAAATAGAAAGTTTCCCGAAATAGTAATCTTCTATTTTGGGAATGAATTTTAATAAACCTACGAACCTCAAATAATATCAAGCGTTGGATGTCTTGTCCAGACTATGTCAGCTGTCAAAGCCCATTCAATTGCATTCATGGCCTTACAGTGTGAGGATGTCTGCTTTTGCGTGGGTAAGACGGTTTGTGATTCATAAATGTCATTGGGAGTCCCAGACATTAATGATTACATGACTGTATAGTCCGGTTTTCTTGACTAGGCCATCGGGAGTCCCGGGCCTTGAGACATCAGTGTGGATTGGGCCTCGGGCCCAGATTCACAACCAAGAGTTATATCACGGATATAATTAGCCGATATAGGGCTTACCGATATAAGCTAAGGTTGGGTGACGGCCAGTGGCCCACTTTAATCTTAGTTATATGTGGATCTTGGAATCATTATATTCTATTGAGGGTAACTTAGGTTATTGAATATAATGCGTGATTAATCATATTAAATTTTAATACGAGATTAGTCATTTTTGAACATAATAACTAATAACCTTTTTATTTATATATTTCAGATATGACTACTACAAGCACACAAAACACATTCTCGATCCGGTCTGTTCTCGAGAAGGAGAAGCTGACTGGAACGAACTTCCTGACATGGTCAAGGAACTTGAGGCTGGTCCTCAAGCAGGAGAAGAAGGATTATGTCCTTCGAGATCCCCTCCCCGAGAGGCCTCTTGCCAATGCTGCCAGGACTCTGCACAATGCTTGGGAAAAGCATTCGTCAGATGAAAATGATGTTTATTGCCTGATGTTGGTGACAGTGACTCCTGAGCTGCAAAAACAGTTCGAAAGTGTATTGTCTCCAATCGAGATCATGGCAAGCCTGAAATCGCTTTTTCAGGAGCAGGCTAGGACCGAGAGGTTCCAGACAGTTAAGAACCTCTTGGACTGTAAGTTGGCTGCGAATGCGGCAGTGAGTCCTCATGTCTTGAAGATGATGGGTTATCTCGATCATCTTCAGAAACTCGACTGCCCAATCAGCCAGGAACTTGCCTGCGACATCATTCTGCAGTCTTTACCTGCAAGCTATGATCAGTTCATTCTGAACTTTAACATGCATGGCTTGAGTAAGACACTGCCTGAGCTTCACGGAATGCTAAAGACTGCAGAGCCCAACTTGAAGAAAACCGCCAAGGACCCCAATGTACTTATGGTACAAAAGGGCAAGGGGTTTAAGAAGTCTTCTGCTAAGGATAAGGGAAAGGCCAAGGGTGTCCAAGTCGCGGACAAGGACACGCCAAAGCCCAAGCCCAAGTCCAAGGCTGGGCCTACTGACATGTGCAGGTTCTGCAAAGAACTGGGGCATTGGAGAAGAGATTGTAAGAAATTCCAGGAAGGTCTAAAGGAATTAAAGAAGAAGACTTTCGAGACTTCTTCATCAGGTATTTTTGTTATAGAAGTTAATACAACTACTTCTGATAATACCTCATGGGTCATGGATACTGGTTGTGGGGCTCATATTTGTACTAATATGCAGGCACTCAGCAACAGTAGAAGGCTGAAGCAAGGACAAGTGGAGCTACGAGTTGGGAATGGAGCGAAAGTTTCAGCACTAGCTGTAGGCACATACTTGTTGTCTTTACCTTCGGGATTGATTTTAGAACTGAATAATTGTTATTTTGTACCTGCTATAAGCAGAAATATTATTTCAATTTCTTTGTTGGATTTGGAAGGTTATGATTTTTCAGTCAAGAATAAATTATGTTCCTTCAATCGCAACAATTTGTTCTATGGTTCTGCCCCTCTTACGAATGGGCTTTACATACTCGATCAATCCGCGCCAATTTATAACATTAATACAAAACGGTTTAAACCTAATGAGGAAAACCGAACGTTTCTATGGCATTGTCGTTTAGGGCACATCAGCGAGAAACGCATCAAGAGGCTCCATTCGAATGGACTTCTTGGCTCATTTGACTTTGAGTCATGTGAGAAATGCGAATCCTGCATGATGGGCAAAATGACACGGGCCCCCTTTAATAAACCTAACGAGAGGGCCAGTGACTTATTGGGCCTGATACACACTGATGTGTGTGGCCCAATGTCCACAAATGCAAGAGGAAACTATCAATACTTCATTACCTTCACTGATGATTTCAGTAGGTATGGATATGTTTATTTAATGAAACATAAGTCTGAATCTTTTGAGAAGTTCAGAGAATTCCAAAATGAAGTACAAAACCAACTTGGCAAAAGCATTAAGGCTCTTCGGTCCGACCGAGGAGGAGAATACTTAAGCCAAGAATTCAGTGATCATCTGAGAGAGTGTGGGATCGTATCCCAACTCACTCCTCCTGGAACACCTCAATGGAATGGTGTGTCTGAGAGGAGAAATCGGACCTTATTGGATATGGTTCGATCTATGATGAGTCACACAGACCTTCCAATATCCCTTTGGGGATATGCTCTGCTAACAGCAGTGTTCACACTAAACAGAGCGCCATCAAAAGCAGTAGCAAAGACACCATATGAATTATGGACTGGAGAAGCTCCAGTGCTGTCTTATCTAAGAATTTGGGGTTGTGAAGCCTATGTTAAGAGATTAATCTCAGATAAGCTTACACCAAAATCTGATAAATGCTACTTCATTGGTTATCCACGGGAAACCAAGGCTTATTACTTCTATCTACGTTCCGAGAACAAGATCTTTGTTGCCCGGGATTGTAACTTTCTTGAGAGAGAGTTTCTCTCTAAGAAAAACAGTGGGAGTAAGGTACTGCTTGAAGAAATTCAAGATGAACAGGATACTGCTCAACCTAATGAGGAAGAGCAGCAGGAGGATCTACAAGAAATTGTAGAGCCTGAACCTGTAGTACCTGAAGTTCGAAGATCCGGGAGGATCCGTCACGAACCCGAGAGATATCAGGGATTCCTCGTGACTGACTGTCATGATCTTTTGATCATTGATGGTGATGAACCATCGAACTTCAATCAAGCCATGATGGGCCCAGATTCCTCTAAGTGGCGCAAGGCCACTGATTCCGAAATGGACTCCATGTCGGTCAACCAAGTGTTTTCGTTGGTTGACTTACCCGTTGGTGTAAAAGCCATCGAGTGCAAATGGATCTTCAAGAAGAAGATTGACGTGGATGGAAATGTACAGATTTACAAAGCCAGGTTGGTGGCAAAAGGTTTCAGACAAGTTCACGGAGTGGACTACGATGAAACCTATTCACCGGTGGCTATGATGAAATCTATTCGGATTCTACTAGCAACTGCAGCTTTTCATGATTATGAAATTTGGCAGATGGACGTGAAAACCGCCTTCCTGAATGGTATTCTGGAAGAGGATGTGTATATGACACAACCTGACGGTTACATAGATCCAAAGAATGCTGGGAAAGTATGCAAGCTTCACAAATCCATTTATGGATTGAAGCAAGCATCGAGGAGCTGGAATCTTCGTTTTGATGAAGCGATCAAGCAATTTGACTTCATCAGAAACGAAGAGGAACAATGCGTGTATAAGAAATCTAGTGGGAGCAAGATTGTATTTCTTATTCTGTATGTCGATGACATACTGCTTCTCGGAAACGACGTTCCAATGCTGAAGTCTGTAAAGGACTGGCTTGGAAGTTGTTTTTCCATGAAAGACATGGGTGAAGCCGCATACGTTCTTGGAATTAGGATCTATCGGGATAGACCTAAGAGGCTGATAGGCTTGTGTCAAGACTCATACATTGACAAAGTCCTACAAAGATTCAGCATGAAAGATTCCAAGAAGGGCTTCACGCCAATGGTACATGGCACAACGCTGAGCAAGAAGCAGAGCCCCACGTCGGCTGCTGAGCTTGAGCGCATGAAGAATATTCCTTATGCATCTGCAATAGGATCTGTCATGTATGCCATGATCTGTACTCGTCCTGATGTTGCTTATGCATTGAGCATGACGAGTAGATACCAGTCAAATCCAGGTGAAAACCATTGGATTGCCGTAAAGAATATCTTGAAGTATCTAAGACATACTAAGGATAAGTTCTTAGTGTACGGTGGAAGTGATGTGCTTAAAGTCAGTGGATTCACGGACGCAAGTTTCCAGACAGACACAGATGATTTCCGGTCACAGTCCGATTATGTCTTTTGTCTGAATGGCGGTGCAGTAAGTTGGAGAAGCTCCAAGCAGGACACCGTTGCTGATTCCACTACAGAAGCTGAATATATCGCCGCCTCGGAAGCAGCGAAGGAAGCTGTTTGGATACGAAAGTTCATTATGGAACTAGGTGTGATACCAGATGCGGCTGAGCCTCTGGCACTGTTTTGTGACAACAATGGTGCTATAGCTCAGGCAAAGGAACCAAGATCACACCAGAAATCCAAGCATGTTCAAAGAAGATATCACTTGATACGTGACATCATTAATAGAAAGGAAGTCAAGATCAGCCGAGTTCCGACAGATGATAATGTCGCTGATCCGTTGACAAAGCCACTCCCAAGGCCTAAGCTCGAGTTCCTAACTGAAGCTGTAGGCATTAGAAACATTGAAATGTAATCTAAATTTGAGTGGGAGTTTTGTGAGCTTTATTTTAGTTATTTGATATGTTCTTGTAAAACATTATTTTATGTTTTAATGAAATTATTATTTCAAGATTATTTTAACTGTGATGAAATAATCATTCCAAAATGATATGAACCATTTTATAGGTCATCGAAGTAAATGACTTGATCTTGAGTCATCGAAGTCATTTAGCTTGATCATGAGACCCTATATTTGATGGATGTATTATATCATCCCGTCCCCAGTCAAAGGTTGTTGAAATTGGAACATCAACGACCGTGTGAGACTGGATTGGTACGTGACTTATGACAAAGTCTCAGTGTGTCATAGATGCGCGGCATCAAAGTCAGTACATAGGTGTATGTTGGGAACATACGACCGGACAAGACCCGCTTATAAGAACTCTTCAGGATATTTATATCTGTGTCATAAGAGATTCTTACTACGACTATAGAGTATAGTCCTTAGACCTGAGTTCACATGCATGTGACTGCACATGGACTGATGCACTTTGATCATTGTCTAACGCTATCGTTCTGCGATAGTTATAAGGACCTTGTTTGGGTACATTATGAAATGAGTAGTTTACAGTGATGGAACAAGACGGGATTTGTCCCTCCAATATAAATGGAGTGAATATCTCTAGGCCAATCGGAGATTTGAATACTGGAAAACGCATGGCCATGCTCAAACGGACTTTCCCGAGTCGTTTGGATTGTCAGTATCAAATCAGAGTCCGATAAACAAGATTAGGCTTTATAAGGATGACACCAATCTTGCCTTATGACTAATCGAGATATTGAGACAAAAGGATTATGAATACAGAGATTCCAGTACAAGTGGGAGATTGTTGGAATTATGTCCAGTAATCTCGGTACTGTCTCTAGAAAGTAAGAGTATGTCAAAGATCAGACATAAGTCATATAATGCTGGGGATCATGATGGCTTGCTAGAGTCCGCTCATGATCTATAAGTCTTGGACTTATTGCCTTTATTATATGATCCCATATGGGTCACACGCCTAAGCTAACAGGAAAATGTGTTGGAACGGCTTAGCAGAAGTACGACAAAAGTGCCAGGCATTTGTCGTACTAAGAGAGAATGAATAATGGGTCTGATTAAATGGGATTTAATCAGATTGGGCCCAAAAGCCCATTAGGGAAAAGAGAAGGCTTTTAATGACTAAAAGCCAAGTCTTTTCTCCCTTAACCCGAACCCTAGCCGCGGTCTCTCTCCTCTCTCTGCGCCTCTGTTCTTTGTGGTCTAGCAGCCATTTCCTTGTGAAGCGTGTGTGAACCTTTGGAGGATTCATCCCTCGGTGCATCTATCTGATCTCTGACCTGTTCTAATCCTTCCGCTGCAACAAACAGGTAAAAGGTGAGATCATGTTATGATTCTAAATAAGAACACCTAGATCTGATGCATGTTTAGGTTGATATCAATATGAGAATTGAATCAGGATCAACTGAACTATCCAACACGTTGCACATGAGCTAAGCGTCGACTAACACACCCATAGTGTCGATCAACGCAATGGTCGTGCACAGAAATTAGAAGCAGAAAAGCTCAAGACTGCTGATGAAAGAGTCTATAAGCCTAAGGTTCTTTTCCTAAGAACCCAAGGAAGTCCAAATACGAGTTGCAGTTGGCTAAATGCAAGGAGATGATGAGCAAGGTGTTGATTGAAGTGCCTTTAATTGATCCCCTGAAGAGTACTCCTGTGATGAAGAGATGTCTAAAGGACATGCTTTCTGGTAACATGATTGATGAGGAAGGTGTACTGATGATCTCAGAGGTATGTAGTGTTGTGATTCAAGGAAGGATTCCTGAAAGATCCAGGAAGATTTGTGTTGGATTGTTCTATCTACAGAGATATATTTGAGAGGTCATTGTGTGATCTTGGTTCAAGTGTGAACCTTATTCCCTTCTTTGTTGTTAAGAAGCATGGGATGACAGATTTCATGCCTACTAGGATCTCATTGGTTCTAACTGACAGGACTGTCCGGATCCCTGAAGGAGTGTTGGAGGATTTGCCAATCAGGATTGGTAACACTGTGATCCCTACAGACTTTGTGGTTTTGCAATATAAAGAGGAACCAAAGGATCCTCTTATCTTGGGTAGACCCTTCTTGCCTACTGCTGGTGCGATGATTGACTGTAAGAAGGGAACAATCATTATGAATGTGGGTGATCTGAAGATTAGTTTTGATATGGATAAGCTGGTGAAGAGACCAACTATGACAGACATACATTTTATGTGGACACTCTTAGTGATTTGGCAGAGAAATTCTTTTAGAGGAGACAAGCTGAGGATCCGCTGGAAAGAGCTCTGCTAAGCTTGTTGGTTGGTACTGGATTTCCCCATAAGAAATCCGGCCCATTAACAAAACAAGGGCCCATAATCATGAGCCTTACCCATGATCGTGGAGACGAGCTCGACTGTCATCCATTCTGGGCCTATGCGACCATGATCTGACTAAGGCCCAAATGACACTGAAGAGAGAAGTGATCGAGCTCGAGCTCGATAGAAGAGGACATAGAGGAAGAACGATCTGGTCTTCGTCCGTTAAACCGATTCCTACGAATCTCGGAGATCGTTATCATGGCGAGGCCGAAAGATCGGAACAAGGAGATCAAAGTCGAGGACTATTTAAAGAAGAAGTGGAGACTCGTTCAAGGACATTCCAACCCTAATCAAGAACACTTCGACTAGATAGCTCGATTATCATACTTTGTACTCTCTATTCGATTGTGTTTGTTCTATCTCGACAATAAATCTCAATAAAGTCTTTGATTCATAGGAAATCTATAACACCTTTATATCCAAAAGTCCAAATCCACGATTACAAATCCTTGGTGTGAATCTCAGATTTCACATTTGGCGCCGACTGTGGGGACTTTCTGTAGTATTCCTATCTTAAGAATCAGATCCTAGATCCGATAGATCGAGATGAATCCCGACCAATCTGGCTCTCCCAGCGCCACTCCACCAATCGACCACCCTCAAACGGTCGACGACGTTCCTCAGAAAATCACCGGGGTAAGGACCATGGGTCAGACCGATGGCGTGATGACAAGCTCTGCCTCAGTCTCCTCGACTTCGGCACCAACCAGCTCAGTCGCTCAAACAGTCACGACGAGCCAGACTCCGACAAACGTTTTGTCAGGAACTAATGATCCGAGCAGGAACTGAGTATGGATGAGAAACGATTCGACTTCCGCCCCCGCTCTAGGAGGCGGATCCGAAACGCTCATGCCTAACATGCCACAGCCTCCTGCTCCACCGCGACAAAGTCCAGACGACCTCGCTGAAATCCGTTCAATGATGAACCTGTTGGTAAACCGAACGAGAAGCAACGAGGCAAACGCCCGGGCCCAAGAGATCGCAAATCTTTCTCTGGCCGCGCAGCTCATTGAACAAGAACGGCGCATTAACTCCCGTCTCGATGAGCTCGCTAGCCGAAACCAGGGAGGTAGATCAATACGCGATCCACGATCCCCCATAAGTCCTCCACCGCGAACACGCTTGGACTTCTCCCAGGTGGTAACACCCCCTGGAACGTCGGGAAATTTCTCTAGCACGTCGAATAGCATTTTCCGCCCTATAACGACCCCTATCGCGACACCGACTCCATTCAGTTTGAGTTCTATGGTCACATATCCAACCGGATCGGGAAACCGACCATTGCCCGGACCACCTCCTTTCCTAAGTAATTCCAATATCCGACCGAGGCAACTAGGAGGCTCTGCTTTCGCCTCGAGTTCGGGGTATCCTAGCGGATCGAGTCCGATATAATTCCAAGCGCCACATACCGACCATACGAGATCGATTCCAACAATCGATCTCCTCGACCCGGTCTTCCCGAGGCAAACGTCGGGTCAGGCGCAAACACAGTTCGCTTCTATAGCAGGCGACGAACACGACATGCTAAGGCAATACATCGAGCAGGCTAACGCCCAGTTCGTCAGCCTGAGCTCGAAAGTCCACATGGCAACGAGCGCGGCACCTGACATCGATCAAGTGATCGAAGAAACGCGAAAAACGCCGTTCACAGACCGGATTGCCTTTGCAAGAATCCGAGAAATCAAGAAAACTAAATTCCCAGAATTTTCGGGAAAATCGGACCCCAAAGCCCATATCAGGGCATTCCGTCTAGCGATGTCAAGGGTATACCTTACAGACGAGGAAAGGGAGCCCGCTTTTTCAGGCTCTTCTCCGAGAACCTATCAGGCTCCGCCCTAGAATGGTTCGCCGGACTGGAAGAGAAATCCATCGATAACTTCACCCAGTTCATGACGGCTTTCCTCAAACAATACTCCGTCTTTATCGAGGTCAAAACGACTGAAGCAGCCCTATTTGGCGTATCTCAACGACCTGACGAATCACTTTGTTCATACATCAACCGATTCAAGGAGATCAAATCCAAAATCGCGAACCCGAATGACGAAGTGGATATAGAGGCCCTAAGACGCGGACTGTGGTATTCAACAAAATTCCGCGAGGAAATAACGGTCCGCGAACCTCAAACACTCGATGACGCCCTTTATCGCGCGTCGGCCTTTGCTCGCCTCGAGGACGAAACTACAACCCTCGGAGAAAAGCACCAAAAGGAAAAGAACCCGTCGGGCTCGCAGAACTCAAACTCGAAAAAGGATTCCCGCAAATCCGGAAACGTCAACGCAGTCGAGAGCTCGAAGAGCTCGAGGAAATTCGAGTTCGACAAGGATAAATTCTGTGAATTTCACAACAAAAAGGACACTCGACCGAAGAGTGCTATACTCTAGCTAAGGTCGAGGCTAAAAAACGAGAGTCCGAAAACAACCAAGAATCTGAGGTCGAGGAGGAAACTCCATTTGACAAAAAAGGAAAGTAAACAGACCAAAGAGCCGAACACCAAAAGGCCTTCTTAGAACAAACGATAACGGTCCAAGGAGTCGGGATCTCCCGAAGCCCTCCCTCAAGGGTCGCGAAAACGAGTCGAGGTCATTCTCGGCGAACTCAGCTTGTGTGGCACCCTAGGAGGCTCGGCGCTATCCCCGCCTCCAACTCCTATTAAGAGCTTACGCTCACGACTCAATCTTCCTCGTCTCTGCGGGGGGGGGGGGGGGGGTGTACGGGCTATACCCCCTAAACGAGTTGACTTCATCTTCGGAGGCTCTAAACTGTGCTGAGACTCGGTCAATTCGATCAAAGCTCTTCAAAGAAGGGTCGAGACCGACAAAGGGAGAAAATCCCGATGCTAGGTCTTGATCATGAAATCACTTTCTGCGAGAGCGAGACAAGCAACCTTGATAAACCGCACGACGATGCACTCCTCTTCTGCCTAGTAGTCGGAGATGTCGAAATCTCGAGGATAATGATCGACACAGGAAATTCGGTGGATGTCCTCTTTTACGACGCTTTCAAAAAGATGGAGTTCAATGACTCCGAGATCGTCGAAGGACAGACACCGTTAGTAGGATTCACTGGCAAAACATTATACTCAATGGGCTCTGTCTTCGCCCCAGTAATAGCTGGAGGAGTCCGAAGAATGACAGAGTTCGTCGTAGTAGATCGACCAGCTCCTTACAACGCACTTTTAGGTCGACCCTGGATATACGACATGAAAGCCGTACCATCGACCTACCATCAATGCGTAAAATTTCCAATTCCGAAAGGGGTAAAAACCGTTTATGGAAGTCAAATGATTTCCCAAAATTGCTACATGAACAGGTACAAGCAGATTGAGAAGTCCCATGCATAGCAATTACAGAAAGAGGAAGAGCTCACGACTCAAGTATGCATAGACGACGCTCGTCCTGAAAGACTCGTCGACATTGGAATCGACCTGCCGAAATCAGTTAAAAACGAACTGATCTCATTCCTTAAGCAGAACGTCGACTCCTTTGCATGGTCCTCAGCGGACATGAAAGGGATCAACATCGATGTAACCAGCCACGAGCTGAATGTCGACCCAACCTACAACCCGGTCAGACAGAAACGTCGAAAACTCGGGCCGGAGCGAGCCCAAGCCGTTAATGACGAGGTCGACCGACTACTAAAAATCGGATCGATCAGAGAGGTGAAATACCCTGATTGGCTCGCGAACCCCGTCGTGGTTAAGAAAAAGAATGGGAAATGGAGAGTCTGCGTCGACTTTACAGACCTCAACAAAGCATGTACAAAGGATATCTTCCCACTCCCACACATCGACCGACTGGTCGAGGCCACCTCCGGACATCAACTACTGTCCTTCATGGATGCCTTCTCGGGGTACAACCAAATACCAATGAACCCCGAGGACCAAGAAAAGACTTCGTTCATAACCGATCGAGGCACATACTATAGGGATTATGTCCTGAAATCATATTGTACTGACTTTGATTGATAGTTGTATTGTCGAGATCGGACAATTCATGTGATACTAGGTAGTCATAATGTTTTGCTAGAAGCCTCTTATGACTTATGAGTTGTAACTCATTGCTAGTATTATGTGAACCTACAGGGTCACACACCTAAGCAAGCTGGATACACTTTGTATGGGATTGATCATTGGCATATGGTCTGGTAAATGTGCATTGGATGCACATTGAATTCGAGTTTTAAGAGGTGTATCGATCGACACACCCAATGGTGGGTCGATCGACACATATCGGGTTTCGAACCTGATGTTTCGGTTTGATGACTTAAACGAATTAGATTTGTCCAATGATCGGTTTTAGTCATTCCAGGTCTATATAAAGGCTTATATGGACGACCTGGAACCCTAGCCGTTGTTGAGACTTTTTCTTGACAAAAAAATGCAGCACCTCTAAAACACAGGGATTCCCAGGAGATTCGATTCCCGGCACTAGCATCCCGGCGGATTCCACCTTGTGTGCGTGTGGACTGCAGTAGAGGCGCAGCATCTGAGGCGCTCCTGATCTGAATTACATGTTCATCATTCCGCTGCAAATCTCCAGGTAAACACGAGATCATTGGTAAGGATTCAATTACTCAAACCCAAATCCTAGGCTTCAGGAACTTGTTAGGATTCAAACTGATGTTAGAATTGGCCCAAGTTCCATCACATACTGCTACAAAGTCATGCCTTTCGGGCTAAAAAATGCAGGAGCAACTTACCAACGCCTCGTCAACAAGATGTTCTCAGGACTCCTGGTCAAAACTATGAAAGTCTACATCGACGATATGCTGGTCAAATCTTCTAGGTGCGAGGATCATATCCCCCAACTAAAAGAATGCTTCATCATTCTCAATAAATAAGGGATGAAACTCAACCCAGCGAAGTGCACATTCGGGGTCCCATCAAGAGAATTCCTTGGTTACTTAGTAACCGATAGAGGGATCGAAGCGAATCCTAAACAGATCGCGACATTCATGGATATGAAATCTCCCAAAACGACGCGAGAAGTCCAGCGTCTGACCGGCAAATAGCTGCTTTGAACCGCTTCATCTCAAGGTCGACCGATAAATGTCTACCCTTCTACCACTTGCTCAAAGCGAACCCACATGCAGGGAAACTTGCACGTGTAGTTCTGGCCGGGTCTTCCTAAACTACACGCAGATGGATCACTTAAGTTCTTTTGGGACGAAAAGTGCGAAGAAGCGTTCGCCCAACTCAAGTCTTATCTAAGCGAACCACCTATACTGGTGTGGTTAAATTTTCTGATACCCTACTGTGTCGATCGACACAGGTTAAGTGTCGGTCAACAAAAGCCTTGCGATTGGTTGATCGGTTCAATTGGATTGAACTGGTTATCATGCTTGGTTAAGGTAGATCAGATCGGTTTAAATTGGATGAATTGGTTCAATTGGATTGGACTGGTTATCTCAATTAGCATAAACCGATTTGATTGGATAAGTCGGTTCAATTGGATTGACCGGTTATCGGGTTTTGTTAAGGTGGGATGCGAACCGTAATCATTTGATTATTGAACCAAATGATTGAGAATCCGAACCAAATGACCTAACCCACTTTAGTTAGAACAATTAAAACTCAATTAAAATTAAAATTAGAAGTTAAACATGTTCTAAACCTATCGAATACACATTGGATGTGTATTAGATCAAAGCTTAGTTTTCAATGTGGTCAACTGTCAAGACTCATTTCGTTGTTGTGATACTCTTGCCAAGAGCTAGCTGTCCACAATTACATGAGTAAGGCAGGTAGTTGTGTTGATGGTCTTGCAGTGCTTGACATCAACAATTACATGACCCAAGAGATTGATTTACTAACCTTTTAAAGTTCCGTTTCCTCAACTAAATATCAAGTGACCTTGATGTCTTGCCCAATCTTGTCTACTGTCAAGAATCATTTCGTTGTTGGATAGTCTTGGAGTCCTTGGTATCTACAATTACATGAGTAAGGCAGGTGATCATTGATAGACTTGCAGTGCGACTGTCAATGATCACAAGACTGAAGAGATTGGTTTACTTGACTGGGCTATCAGAAGTTCTGTGCCCAGAGACATCAGAGTGGATGAGACATGGATTGTCTTATCTGCGACCAAGAGTTGTACTGGGTACAATTAGCAATGATTTGCTTACCTAGATAACTGAAATTTGGGTGATGGCGAGTCGTCCACTCAGATTTTGGTGAAGTATGGGTCTTGTATCATTATATTCATAGAGGAAATATAGTTTGAATATAATGCGAGTTTTCTTATTAGATAAGATTTCTCATTTCCTGAACTTCATAACTAAAACTTTTCTTTTCTTAGTTTTCAGCCTATGTCTAAAACTACTTTCTCGTTGCGATCCGTCCTTGAGAAGGACAAGTTAAATGGATCAAATTTCCTGGATTGGTATTGTAATTTGAGATTTATTCTCAAGCAAGAGAGTAAGGACTATGTTCTTGAGAAAGCTCTCCCCGAAAGGCTTGGGACCAATGCCTCGCATGCAGTATATGATGCTTGGAATAAGCATTATATTGATGTGGTAGATGTGTGTGGTCTGATGTTGGCTACCATGAACTCGGACTTAAAGATTCAATACGAGAACATGGAGTCGCCAATGGAGATGATCACCAGCCTGAAACTGAAGTTTCAGGATCGGGCACGAGTTGAGAGATACCAGATGGTTAAGTCTCTCATTGGGTGCAAGCTACCAAAGGATGCTCCAGTGAGTCCTCATGTCATTAAAATAATGGGTTACATTGATAACCTGGGGAAACTGGATTGTCCTGTTAGCCTAGAGTTGGCTACTGAGATCATTCTGCAGTCACTGCCGTCAAGTTATGATAAGTTTAGGAAAAGCTATATCAAGAATGACTTGACGAAGACGTTGACTGAGCTGCATGGCATGCTCAAGACAGCTGAGCAAAACATCATAAAGGGTAAAAGATTTGAGAAATCTTTTGTAGACAAGGGTAGAGGCAGGGGCGTCCAGATTTGGAATCAGGATAAGCATGTGTCATCTTATAAGACCAAGTCAGGCCCATCTGATGTTGGTAAGTGCTGCTACTGTGAAGAGTTTGGGCATTGGAAGAGAAATTGCATTAAATTCTTGGAAGATTCACAAGAGATGGAGAAGATGTACGGGACTTCTTCTTCAGGTATTGTGTTATTACTTCAAGTCCTACGTAGGTATTGGATACCAGTTGTGGTACTGATATTTTTGAAATATGCAGGGCCTAAGCAACAGTAGAACGTTGAAGAAAGGACAAGTGGAACTGCGCATCTGGAATGGAGCAATGGTTGCTGCATTAGCCGTAGAGATCCTCCACTTGTAGGAGCCTTTCAAGCTTGGTTTTTGAATTAAGTAATTGCTGCTATGTACCTGTTTTAAGTAGAGATGTCTTTCATTTTCTTGTAAGAATTTGAATGTTTTCATTTTGATAAAAGACAAGTTTTGCTCTTTTGATCTTGATGAAATATTCTATGGTAGCACCCCTTTTGATAATTGGGTTTTATATCTTAAACCAATGTTCGACAGTATATAACATAAATACTAAACGGTTTAAGTCTGATGACTAGAACTCGACTTTTCCTTGGCATAGTCGTTTAAACCACATGGAGTGAAGCGAATTCAGAAGATCCATAGTTATGGGCTTTTGGGCTCATTTGATTATAAATCATATGAGATATGAATTCTGCTTACTGGGCCAAATGACTAAGGCTTCTTTAGCAGAGCTAAAGAAAAGGGCCTGAGGCTTATCGGGCCTTGCTCATACTGATGTATGTGGCCCGGTGAGCATTAGTGCTAGAGGAAAACTTCAGTACTTCATTACCTTTATTGATGACTTCAGTAAGTATGGCTGTGTTCATTTGATGAGACACAAGTCGGAATCCTTTGAAATGGTCAAAGGAGTTCCAGAATGAAGTATAGAACCGATATGACATAAGTATTAAAGATCCTCGATTGGATCGCGGAGGAGAATACTTGAGTCAAGAATTGAGTGATCATCTAAGTGAGTGTGAAGTCGTCTCACAGCTCATTTCTCCTGGAAAACCTGAATGGTATTTCCGAGAGAAAGAATCGGACCTTATTGGATTTGCTCCGATTAATGATGAGTCACACGAATCTTCCATTATCCTTTTAGAAATACGCTCTAAAATGTCTGTATTTACGCCAAATAGTTTTATATCAGAATCAGATGAAAGACACCACATTGGATGTGGACTGAGAGTTTTCCAAGTATGTTTTCACTGATTAATTGGGATTGCAAGGTTTATGTAAAGCAGTTAATAACAGACAACCTTGGACCCAAATCTGATAAGTGCTACTTCGCTGGTTGTCCTAGGGGAAACCGAGGCTTATTACTTTTGCAACCAAACCGAGAACAAAGTTTTGTTGTTCGGAACTCTGTTTTTCTAGATAGAAAGTTTCTTTCCAAGAAAAACAGTGGGAGTAGAAGTACAACTCGAAGAAATTCGAGAAACACAGGAGGCTGCTCAACCTGTTGAGGGAGAGCAGCGGTTAGATCTACAAAGTGTTGTAGGACCTACACCTGTGGAGCCTGAATTTCGCAGATCCCAATGGATCCGTCACTAACCTGAGAGTGATTTCTCGTAACCAATTGCCGTGATCTGTTGATCATTGAAAAGTGACGAGCCTGCGAAATTCAAAGGAGCGATGGTGAGCCCCAACTCCGAAAATTTTCTAGGTATGCATGTTAGCTTCACCGATCCATTTCTGGATTGAAGCAAACATCTTGGAGTTGGAATCTACGTTCTATTAAAACGGTCAAAAGTTTTGACTTGATCAGGAACGAATAGGAACCGTGCGTTTACAAGTAGACTAGTGAGAGTGTAGTTGCATTTCTTACACAGTATGTGTGTAACATACCAAATCTCATAAACGACGTTCCGTCGCTTAAGTCTTATCAGGACTTGGGTCGGAAGTCAATTTCAACAATGGACATGGGAGAAGCCGCGTGAGTTCTTGGAATAAGGATCTATTGAAATAGATTGGGTAGGCTTATTGGATCGTGTCAGAATCCTTATGTAGATAAGGTATTGGACTATTCCAATATACATGATTCCAAGAATGGCTTCACACCAAAGGTCTTATGGCAATAATATTAGCAAGATGAAGTGTCTTGGACACTGGCTGAGCTAGTATGTATGAGTGTGATTCCTTATGCTTCTGCAAAAGAATCCATCATGAATGCCATATTTTGCGCTCGTCTAGATGCAGCTTACGCATAAAGCATGACGAGAAGATACCAATACATTCCGGTAAAAGTCACTGGACAGTTGTAAGAAATATCCCAAGTGTTTGAGGAACACTAAGGATAGGTTCTTGTTCAACTGAGGAAGTGGCGAATCTGTTAAAAGTAGTTAGACGGACAAAGACGACTCCCGGTTCCCACCTGGTTATGTCTCTTTGTCTGTGTAACGGTGCTATCCGTTGGAAGGGCTCCAAGCAGAGGACCGTAGAATAGTGCTTATTAATGAATGGCGGTATGGTTTGTTGGAATGGTTCCAAGCAAGAACACCGCAGCCTCTCTCACAACCTAAGCACGAGTTTTATACTATTGCTGTTGGTACTAGATATCTGAAGACGTGGTCTTGATTCTAGTGGGAGTTATGTTAGTTATGATGTTCACATAGACATGCTATGGTCATGTTTATGAAAAACTGACATCGGTATTATTTGATTATTGGATAATTAAATAATGGTCCCAAAGTATTTTATGTTCATTTTATAGGTCATCAAGTTGAGGACTTGATCATGAAACCCTATAAATAAAAGATGACATAAAATTATGTTTGTCCCTAGTCGTAGGTTGTTAAAGTGGGACACTAACAACCGTTAAGACTAGTATGTGAGGTGATGTATGACTAAGTTTCATGGAGTCATTGATATGAGTATCAACGTCAATCACATAGATATATGTTGGTGAACATATGATCGGACATGACCCGCTAATGAGAACTCTACAGGATAGTTATATCAGTGTCATGAGAGGTTCTCATTACAACTATAGAGTATAGTCCTTAGACCTGAGTTCATCATGCTTTCTAGCATGTGAATTGGTACGCTTTGACCTTGTCAAACGTCGTTCCGTAACTGGCGGCTATAACGGCATTGCTTAGGCGTATCATGAAGTGTGTGCAGAAACAGGGATGGAACAAGAAGGGATTTGTCCCTCCTATCTAACAAGAGAAAAATATCTCAGGGCCCATCGAAGATTTGATACTGAGAAAATGCATGGCCGTGCTCAAACGAGGTGATTGTCAGTCGTTTGTTTTTATCAGTATAAATCAGGAGTTCGATGAACATGATGTTGGCTATAATAAGGATGACACAGTTTCTTGCCATATGCCATATCGAGATATAGCGACGAAGGGATTATGGGAATAGATGATTCCAGTAAAAGTGGGAGATTGTTGGGATTATGTCCTGAAATCATATTGTACTGACTTTGATTGATAGTTGTATTGTCTAGATCGGACAATTCATGTGATATTAGGTAGTCATAATGTTTTGCTAGAAGCCGCTTATGACTTATGAGTTGTAACTCATTGCTAGTATTATGTGAACCTACAGGGTCACACACCTAAGCAAGCTGGATACACTTTGTATGGGATTGATCATTGGCATATGGTATGGTCAATGTGCATTGGATGCACATTGAATTCGAGTTTTAAGAGGTGTGTCGATCGACACCATTGGGTGTGTCGATCGACACCATTGGGTGTGTCGATCGACACAGATCGGGTTTCGAACCTGATGTTTCGGTTTGATGACTTAAACGAATTGGATTTATCCAATGATCGGTTTTAGTCATTCCAGGTCTATATAAAGGCTTATATGGACGACCTGGAACCCTAGCCGTTGTTGAGACTTTTTCTTGACAAAATACGCAGCCACCTCTAAAACACAGGGATTCCCAGGAGATCCGATTCCCGGCACTAGCATCCCGGCGGATTCCAGCTTGTGTGCGTGTGGACTGCAGTAGAGGTGCAAAATCTGTGGCGCTCCTGATCTGAATTACCTGTTCATCATTCCGCTGCAAATCTCCAGGTAAACACGAGATCATCGGTAAGGATTCAATTACTCAAACCCAGATCCTAGGCTTCAGGAACTTGTTAGAATTAAAACTGATGTTAGAATTGGCCCAAGTTCCATCACATACTGCTACAAAGTCATGCCTTTCGGGCTAAAAAATGCAGGAGCAACTTACCAACGCCTCGTCAACAAGATGTTCTCAGGACTCCTGGGAAAAACTATGAAAGTCTACATCGACGATATGCTGGTCAAATCTTCTAGGTGCGAGGATCATATCCCCCAACTAAAAGAATGCTTCATCATTCTCAATAAATACGGGATGAAACTCAACCCAGCAAAGTGCACATTCGGGGTCCCATTAGGAGAATTCCTTGGTTACTTAGTAACTGAAAGAGGGATCGAAGCGAATCCTAAACAGATCGCGACATTCATGGAGATGAAATCTCCCAAAACGACGCGAGAAGTCCAACGTCTGACCGGCAAATAGCTGCTTTGAACCGCTTCATCTCGAGGTCGACCGATAAATGTCTACCCTTCTACCACTTGCTCAAAGCGAACCCACATGCAGGGAAACTTGTACGTGTGGTTCTGGCCGGGTCTTCCTAAACTACACGCAGATGGATCACTTAAGTTCCTTTGGGACGAAAAGTGCGAAGAAGCGTTCGCCCAGCTCAAGTCTTATCTAAGCGAACCACTTATACTGGCGAAACCAGTAGAAGGGGAACTCCTCTACCTCTACCTAGCTGTCTCTACGGCAGCAGTAAGTGGAGTCCTGGTTCGCGAGGAACAAAACGAACAACGGCCGGTGTATTACATCAGAAAGACCTTAATCGATGCTGAAACCAGATACCCCGCCATGGAAAAACTTGCTTTAGCGTTGGTTACATCAGCTCGGAAACTCCGACCTTACTTCCAATCGCACTCAATCATAGTGATGACTTCTCAACCGCTGAGAACCATCCTTCACAGTCCAAGCCAGTCAGGTCGACTAGTTAAATGGGCTATCGAACTCAGCGAGTATGACATCGAGTTTAAGGCTCGAACGTGTTTAAAAGCGCAAGTACTGGCTGACTTCATAATGGAACTCCCTCCAACCATCGAACTCGACCCAGCTTCCGCCAAGATATGGAGACTCCACGGCGATGGAGCTTCCTCGAGGCAAGGATCCGGGGTCGGAGTAAAACTGGTCTCCCCTACGGGAGAAGTATTAGAACAGTCGTTCAGACTAGGCTTCGCCGCATCGAATAACGAAGCAGAATACGAAGCGTTAATAGCTGGGCTCAGACTAGCAATAGCGATAGGATCCCAGGAAGTAGACGCTTTCAGCGATTCCCAACTGGTCACGAGCCAATACCACGACGACTACGAGGCCAAAGATGAACGAATGGAAGCATACATGCGGGTAGTCCATACCCTCGCTGGCCAGATCGAATTATTTGATCTAACATGGATCCCGCGAGGGGAAAATACCGCAGCCGATGCCCTAGCCGCGTTGGCATCGACATCAGATCCTAACCTCAAAAGGATCATACCAGTCGAGGGGATCGAAAAACCAAGTATCGACATAGCCCTAAAAGCTCTATCCTTGAAAGAGGACGAGCCTACCAAAAAGGACGACATCAAACACAAGGAACTGCACGAGGATACTAGTCGCGACATCATCGAGATCGACGATGATCTCAACCCAAGAAATGCCGTATACGTCGCGAATGTTCATGACGGGCCGATCCAAACTGCATCCACTAGTCAGGGATCCGAGCCGGACGATGGAAAAGATTGGAGAACTCCAATCATTCGGTACATAACGAATGGCGAGGTCCCTGACAACAAATGGGAAGCACGAAAACTCAAAACACAGAGCGCGAGGTACTGCGTCACGCAAGGAGAGATTTTTTAAAAAGGTCTCTCTGGACCTTACCTCAAATGCCTCAATAAGAAGCAAGCCCGATCCGTGATCACGCAGGCCCATGACGGATCATGTGGAAGTCATTCCGGAGGACGAGCTCTGGCCATACGAATCAAAAGGCAAGGCTATTTCTGGCCAACAGTAGCCGCCGAATGCAAATCTTTTTCCAGTAAATGCGACAAATGCCAAAAGCACGCCCCGATTATCCACCAACCATCGGAGAAACTCTCCTCGATCTCCTCACCATACCCATTCATGCGATGGGGAATGGATATCGTGGGACCTTTAGTCGCATCCGGCAGAAAGAAAGCCATGAACCTATTGATAATGACAGATTACTTCACCAAATGGATCGAAGCAGAATCGTACCAAAAGATTAAAGACGTTCACATTAAAGAGTTCGTCTGGCAAAACATCGTTTGCTGACATGGACTGCCCCACGAGATCGTCACCGATAACGGACCTCAGTTCATATCAAACACGTTCAAAGAATTCTATAGAACCTGGAACATAAAGCTGACTTACTCAACGCCTCGTTATCCTCAAGGAAACGGACTGGCAGAAGCAGCTAACAAATCGATCATGAACAGCCTTATGAAAAGACTCGATGAGTGCAAGACAAGCTGGAGCGACGAGCTCCCAGCCGTACTCTGGGCTTACCGGACTACCCCCCGCAAATCCACTGGCGAGACTCCTCGCTAGCTTATGGAATCGAGGCGGTAGTACCAGCCGAAATCCTTGTGGCGAGCATCCGCAAAGAAGAATGCCCACGGCAAGAGGAGCTTAACAATGAGATGATAACAGATGAGCTCGATCTCGTCGACGAAAGGAGAAACCTCGCACTAGCCCGAATCCAGAACTACCAACAAGCCGCAGCTCGCTACTATGATTCCATGATTAAAACTCGAAGGTTTCAAGTAGGTGAGCTCGTCTTACGTAAAGTGTTCAACCATAAAAAGGAAGAACACGCTGGAAAGTTAAGAGCAAAGTGGGAAGGTCCTTACCAGGTCACCGATATTGTGAAGGACGGGGTCTACCGACTCAAGTCGGTGGAAACCCAGAAACCTGAATACGACCTTGGAATATCATCAACCTCAAAAAATACTTTCACTGAGAGTATCCCCCATAATCGAACTACGAAATGGCTTGATCCCCTTAAAAGGGTACGTAGGCAGCTCGATCTCGAGCGCAGCCACCCCCAATACAAAACTCTCACCGAGTTTAGCGACATCGAGCGGAGTAAAACTAGCTTATCTTTGTGAAATCAAAATAAGTCCCTCGATCGATATTCCGTTTCTGTGTAAAAGTTAGAATTGTTGTGAAATACTTCGTCTTTACACCTTACTAAAAATAAGTGATATGAAATTATCTCTTCCAAAACAAGTGATATGAAATTATCTCTTCCAAAACAAGTGATATGAAATTATCTCTCCCAAAACAAGTGATATGAAATTATCTCTTCCAAAAAAAGTGATATGAAATTATCTCTTCCAAAACAAGTGATATGAAATTATCCCTTCGAGAACAAAGTGATATGAAATTATCTCTTCAAACTCACGCGACCCGAAATGGTCTCTTCAAAACAAGCGATCTGAAATGATCACTTCGATATCAAACGAACTGAAATGATCGTCCCAAAATAAGCGACCTGAAATGGTCCCTCAAAAATCGAGCGACCCAAACTGGTCCTTCAAAACTCAAAAATTCTTCCAACTTTGCACATATTAGAAGAATTGGGGGGGGGGGGGGGGGGCTACCCCCGCCCCTTAAACAAGGCAACGAGGTCAAATCTACAGACAGTTGTTCCATGAAAAACGACTTCCGCTAGCACCCAAAACAAATCTATGTAAGTCTACTTCGATTCATTTTTCCAATTCAACGAGGAACTCGAGCTGTACGTCATGATAAAACCTCGAGAAATCTCTGAGGCTCAAAGCTCGAACTCGGATACGATCAGTTGTGAAAAATTCCCTAAGGAAAATCAAGCCGAATCATTTATCCAACCCCTCTTTATAGGTTCGAGCTATCACGACATCTAACCCTAGGCTAAGGCATTAAAACAATCAATTCTATGCTAAGGCATGAAAAATTGAAAAGCACCTCATATAAAAAAAAGAGAAAGGACACGATGTCCTTGAGTTTAAATAAAAAAAGCCCACTAAGGGCAATACCATATAATAAGAAAAAGCCCCCATGGGCAACGAAGTCTAAAGAAGGCATAAAAAGCCCTTCCAAGCAACTACAACACAATATTTAAAAAGCAGCAAAAGAGGAAGTCTCGAACCGATCCTCCGCCTCGCCGCCCACCTCTCGTTCGAGCCGGGATTCGACCTCGTCAAGTACCCTCGAACCGGCCACAGTCAGAGGGACAGGCGGAGGGTCCGCCATAGTCACTGAGTCTTCCGACATCGCCGACAAGACAAGCTTACCTACGCTAAAATCAGAGACTGCCGCAGCCTCCATCTCCGCGGCGGCGAGTCGCTTCTTCTCAGCCAACTTAAGAACCTCCTGGGTTATGTCCACCTCTCCGGCTGCGATCTCGGCGATAAGTTCGATGTTGGCCAAAGTCTCTTGAAGACGAATTTCGGCGCTGGTTTTGATCTTCCTCTTCTCGGCTTTCTCCTTGATCCCGGCCAGAATCACAAGGTACTGGTCGTTGAGCTCCTTTCGAGTCCTACGGAGCACGGCCCGGCTCGACTCCTCGACAGCCAAAACCTGAGCTTCAGCAGCACTAAGCTGTCGGGACAGCTCCTCTTCCCTCTTCTCGAGCAGCGCAATCCTGGCCTCCGCGACACCGTGGCCTGCGACCTTTTCCTTCAAACGCTCCTCCCTAGCCAAAGATTCCTGAAGTTCAGCGTTCATCTGAGTCGCAGCCTCCCGAGCGGACTCGAGCTCATAGGTCTGAGCATCCAGCACCTCGTGTTCAGACCGAGCCGCATACCTATTCACGTCCTCCAAAGCCTGTGAAGGACGTCGAGTTAGCGAAAAGAGAGAAGAAAAGTTAACACTCCGAATAAAAGGGAGTCGAAGCAAAACGTCTCACCTTCCCAACAACAGCCATCATCTCGGTATATGCATTACCGAGAACCATGTCCCCGATAACCGGAAGTTGAGTACCCGTGGGCCTGAAGTGCCTCAGAAGACGGGCCGCACCTTTCGGGTCGTCCGCAATCGGACACTCTTTTTGGTGCCTGAAACACCAGTCAAAAGTACCGATGGAACTGAAGGAAGTATCCCTTCCCCCAGTTCCTAATTCGATCCTCCCAGACTCCCTCCCGCTTCTACCCTACGACGCTTCGGCGATGGAGGGAGAGACCCTCCTCGACTCCGGCAATCTGCCCCCCAGAGCCATCCGGACGAGAGTCGCCTAAAGCGACCCCTCCAGATTGGGACATAATCACCTCCCGTTCGACCAAAGGAGGATACACATTTGCGACCTCCGCAATCGTTTCCTCTGGGCCCATCACCGGAGGGAGCAAGGTCTGAGCGGAAGGAGGGGGCAAGCCGGAGGAGGAGGGGCCCTGACAAGGGCAAAAAGAATAGCATTACTCAGGTCGCCCGCCTCTTTCTTGTCAACTAGCTCGATTGGGTCTTTCCCGTTCTGGCGACTGCTTGTTCTACGAGACATTTTCTCGTGAGGAGGGGTGCTGGTGGTCGAGCTATCATCCGGAGGAGGCCGAGCTATAAAAAAGAATTAGACAGCTCACAATGATGACAAACAAAACTTCACAATCAGACGACTCACTTTCTCCTGCCCGCTCGGCAAAACGAAGCGGTAGCTGAACAACTCGGGCCAGGGGAGCCCGGGAGAGCACGGGGGGAAGTGACAGATTTTGAGGAACCTGAGGTCGACCCCGCAGAGCCCGCTCATGGTCGATCCGTAGAGCAGCTTGCACACGCTCTACTGTGAAACTGTCCCAATTAACAGTGCCCCTTCTCAGTCGGGCTATCAAAGCCTCCGTAATCGGGTTGAGAGCGAGCAATTCGGGAGCCTCTGCAATGCGAATCAAAATAAGTAAGGAACGATCTGACAACAAAAAGGGGTTTGAGCGTTAAACACCGAATCTTACCAACACTGGAAGCCCACCGAGACGGGATGACTGAGTAGTCAAAATCCTCAACCGAATGATGGGTTATCCAAAAGAAGAAGTACCGGTCCTTCCATACATCCCTCGTCGGAATATCATCAAGGATCCACCCGAAACGAGGAGAGAGATAGTACGTTCCCGGGAAGTGAGTATTATGCTTCACCGAGCAAAGTCGCATAAGCTCCTCAGGCCCGAACTCGATTCCCTCTTCTGCGGCCCTGACTCCGAGTCCGATGACATACCGGACGAAGTTCGGCGTCATCTGATGAAACGCCAACTGGAGTTGGGCCAGTACCAAAGAAATAAGGCGGAGAATAGGGAAGAAGAGCCCGCATTTCTCAAAATATGCGTAGGAGGCACAGCAGTAGCCTTCCACGACGGTCTCCGGTGAAACTGCCGGTGACGGAATAACTATCTCTACTTCCGGTGGAATCTGGCACTGCGTTCGTAACCGCTGAATATTATTTGCAGTTAAAACGGACGGTGGATGCGGGCCAAATGATCCCGCCGCCGCGCTCGTACTAGCTCCCGTTGCGTCTCTCAGAGCCATGGGAAAAGTGTAATGAGATAAAATGAAGTTTCTAGAGAGAAGTTTCTAACAACAAAAGAAATGCAGAAACTTGAGCAAGAAAGAAACAAGACACAAATGAGGAGGTAGAAGTTACCTCCGACGATATGAAGAATTATCCGTAATGGGAATCGTGCAGAATCTCGACCGTACGATTACAAACTCGTAATAATTACGAGAAAATCGAGACGGTTGGGACTCCTCGTTTCCCCCCTATCTCAACCGTTGATTTGAGAGCGACGACTACTAACGCATGACGGCCGAATCATATCATCAAAAAATCGTGTTCGAAAAGACTCTTCGTGACCCTCGAATCTCAACCATTAATAATAGATCAGATCGACGGTAGAAGATGAGATCTTCTTAACAAATATATGCTATAACTGTCGACGCGCTACGAGCAAGTCAGTTCGATCCACGTGCTAGATCTCAGCGCCCGAGGCACGCGCATCTGCCCAAGGACGTCCACCGCCCATCGACTCGTCGAAATTAATGGGCTGGGGGGCTATTGTTGGTACTGGATTTCTCCCTAAGAAATCCGTCCCATTAACAAACAAAACAAGGGCCTATAATCATGAGCCCTACCCATGATCATGGAGATGAGCTCGACTGTCATCCATTCTGGGCCTATGCGACCATGATCTGACTAAGGCCCAAATGACACCGAAGAGAGAAGTGATCAAGCTCAAGCTCGATAGAAGAGGACATAGAGGAAGAACGACCTGGTCTTCGTCAGTTCAACCGATTCCCGCGAATCTCGGAGATCGTTATCATGGCGAGGTCGAAAGATCGGAACAAGGAGATCAAAGTCGAGGACTATTTAAAGAAGAAGTGGAGACTCGTTCAAGGACATTCCAACCCTAATCAAGAACACTTCGACTAGATAGCTCGATTATCATACTTTTTACTCTCTATTCGATTGTGTTTGTTCTATCTCGACGATCAATCTCAATAAAGTCTTTGATTCATAGGAAATCTATATCACCTTTATATCCAAAAGTCCAAATCCACGATTACAAATCCTTGGTGTGAATCTCATATCTCACAAAGCTCACTAAAATAATTGGAGAACGTGGAGGACGAGCCTGCTATCTGTTATGCTAGACTGATGGAATCAACAGAGAAAGTCATGCAATTGGAAGTGCAGAACAAGCAGCTGCATCGATCGACGCAACCTGTGCATTGATCGACGCACATAGCATCCGATTGGGCATAGGAAAATGCTCAGAAAATTGAACTGAAACAACTTCTATCTGGGCTAAGGTACGCATTTCTTGGACCTGATATATCCAGTGATTATTAATGCTTCCTTAAACAACGCAGAGACTTCCTTACTGCTGAGCAAGCTACGCAAGTATCGTAAAGCTCTTGGGTATTCTCTTGATGACATTTCAGGTATCTTTCCGTATTTTTTCATGCATAGGATACATCTCGAGGATGAGACAAAGTCATCAGTGGAGCATCAGAAGAGGCTGAATCCGAATTTGAAGGAAGTGGTGAAGAAGGAGATTCTGAAATTGCTGGAAGCTGGAATCATTTATCATATCTCTGACAGTGATTGGGTCAGTCCAGTACATGTTGTGCCTAAGAAAGGAGGTGTTACAGTGGTTAAAATGAGAAGAATGAGGTGTTATTGTGATTGTATACAAGATGTGCATTGATTACAGGAAATTGAATGCTGCAACTAGGAAAGATCATTTCTCCTTGCCTTTCATTGATCAGATGCTGGAGAGGTTAGCTAATCATCCCAATTATTGCTTCCTTGATGGGTACATTGGTTTCTTTCAGATTCCCATTCATCCATAGGATCAGGGGAAGACCACTTTTACATGTCCCTATGGTACTTTTGAATATCGCAAAATGCCTTTTGGACTCTGTAATGCACCAACCACCTTCCAGAGATGCATGATATCTATTTTCACTGATATGATTGAGGATTTCATGGAGGTATTTATGGATGATTTTTCAGTCTATTGTTCTTCATATCATGAGTGTTTGGATAATCTGTGCAAAGTGCTAGCTACGTGTGAGGAAAAACACTTGGTTCTTAATTGGGAGAAGTGTCATTTCATGGTCAGAGATGGTATTGTTCTTGGGTACAGAGTATCAGAGGCTGGGATTGATGTAGATCACACCAAGATTGAGGTAATGACCAGCCTTCAGAGCTAGAGTACATTGCACGTTGCACGTTTTTTACCATACGAACTTAGTGTCGACCGACACTAAGTCGGTGTCGGTCGACACCCACTTCAATCACAGGTCCTGACTTCCACTCAATTATACTAAAGTTCCAATTTTATTTCAGCCAATCCCAAGCTGCAATTGCACTGAGGCCAGTGCGGTTTAAGTGTGGGGGAGATGTTTACTAACGGCGTGTTCTGTTTTCTTAGAGTCAATCCATTGTTTTTGTGTCGTTTTATTGATTCAAAACTAGTATGAAACTATGATTTTCGAGGAACTTTTTGCATTTACAGGAACCTAAGTGACCATGGACAGACTTGCAGCAGATCTACGACTATTAGAAAACCACAAACTGATCAACCTACCAAGGACAGACATATCACCTCAGGTATTCAGAGGATCCATTACTGACTTCACCCCTAACCTGACTTGAATTTTATTACCTAGGGGCTTGGTATACATTGAATCGGATTCCTCTTTCAGTCCTGAAAGACATGTAAATATGTCTGATTATGGTTACCTTCTCCCTTCCCTTCAAGCTAAAAAAGAGAGAATAAATATGCAGATAAGTTAGTAGCTTCGAAGTGAACATGAAAGTGGTAGAGACCCCTATTACCTTATGTGCTTCATGGAAACATATTCAAAGTGTAACCCCGAATAAAAAGGGAAGAACAACTGATAGAAAAATAAAATGATACCCAGTGGGAAAAAATCAGCTGTTGAAGTGAGAAAAATGAGAGGAATGGAACCAGAAGTGTGACAGTCTGCGAATAAGGTACTAACTGAGTATGAGTCCATGTGTCTTCTGATCGATATCCCCTCGGTGAGACCGTACCTAATTTTTTACAGAGGTCAGTATGGTGAGTTTGAATGTCTTGACTTGATTGTGAAGTTTACTTGGGACAATTGCTAAGTGTGGGGAAAGTACATTGTGGTCTTGATCTTTGCAGGCATGTTTTCATGTGACTTACTAAAGTGAATGTGAATATGATGTTCTTAAGACGAACTGAGTTTCTGCGTTTTCAAACTTCTTTCTATGATCTTGGTTCTCTATTTGCTTGTTGGAAGCAAGTGTGGGGGAGTTGATATATCATGTTTTTCAAGTTTTAACCATGATATGTGTGTATATATAGAGTCTTTAACTTGGTATTTCGAGTCTATCGAGTCTTTTACAAGTTAAAACGGGAATGGAGCGAAGTTAGGAGTTGGAGCATTCTGTAAGAAGTTGAAGTTGTAGCCATAATCAGACCTGAGTGACATCGACCCCCAACAAGACTTATGCACAAGATATAAAAACATCTCTTGAAGAATTTCAAAAGAGCCCAGATGTTTCATTATTTTTAATTAATCTCATGAACATGTTTTAGGCTATTAATTAGGTTTTAGAGTGTTTTCGTCTTTTACCTTTTGTGCTTTCTTTGGAGTTTGAGAGTTATTGCTTTGGGGCTGATCTGCTACTCTGTAACCTTTGAGATAAGGATTTCGATCTCCTTAACTATATATATTCAGTCTTTGATTTCCTATTCATGATGTGTTGTTCAATCAATAATATGTCTGAGTAGTTAACCTTGTAAGATTTAGGGATTCTCGTTAGATATTTCGTGCCTTGTTAGATCTCTGATTAATTAGGATTCATAATCAATTTGTTCATCACCTAAGTTAGTCTTAAAGCTAATTCTGGACTGATTTCCTAGAACTTAGATCTTAGGTTAATTAATTGGCACGAGAGTGTGATTGATAATCTGATAGAACTTAGTGTGAGAAATTTAACTAAGCGCAAAGAGATTTGATTTAGGTAAATTGTGAATGAAAGAACCTATACTTAATGCTTTTCTAGAACTCTAAGATTACAAAGAGATTTGAATCGTTAGGTTGCTAGACGTAGAAAACAATTGTATCGAGAGTTGAATTGTTTTACACTTGTTTTTCTAGTTCTTGAACTTGTGCTTATCTGAATCCTGGTTAATTAGTATTTTGCAATGTATAATTTCATGAGAACTTTCCTAAGTCCAGCACTTTCTCCTATCGAATCTACACTTTTTTTTTACTTGCTTTGTTTACTGCTTTCAACTATTTGCATGTGCTTAGAATTTATAATGAACAAACATTCTATTGATATTATGCGGTCAATTGTTTGATACTCTAAGTATTACAACATCGACACTGTACACTTAGAGTAGATAACTAGGGATAAACTATGACCTATCATTATGTTATATGCAGTTTATCTGTAATAGAAGAGTTTTTAAATATAACTTAAGTATGTATTGATTTTTATTATATAAGCTTTGTTCTTTTTGTAAGTTTTTATATCGTATTTATAATATATCTTTTTTTGATAAAATTAGTAGATTTATTATCTTTCATTTGTAATGGTAAGATATTTTTAATTATTTTTCAGTTTCACATCTAAAATTTATCCTTTTTTCATAGATACGTCATTTTTAGTTATATATTTATTTGTCTAATTGAGTTTTGTTAAGAGAATGACTCTTTGTAATTTTATTGTCATTTATTTAATTTAAATAATTTTATTTATATTTTTTTCATTTTCTCATATTCGACTCTTAACATTGTGTTCGATCTAATACAAAAATCATAATATTTGTCATATCTGATGAATTTAAAATTTGTATCTTATATATAACTGTTGTTGTAGAGTTTTTTCTACTAATAGGAATAATTTGAGCCTATATGATAATTTTCTCGTGGGTAGTTTTACTATGTCGTTTATGGTATTGTCGAGTCCTTTTAAATCTGGACTCGTGAATTTCTTCATTAACTCTTAGTAATTGATGTTTGTCCGAAAACATGAGTTATTGAATGATTATTTCAGTTTGTTAGATAATATCAATTAGGATTATCTCTATAACATAGTTTAATATTTTTCTTGTGTCGGTTAATTTTATTTTTCTTGTGTCGGTTTAAATTAACCGACTTAGTGTTTCTGATATGATGTGTATTTTGTAAAGTGAAGAGACAATCAATTAAAACAAAAACTTAGGTTTCTCTCTCTTGCTCTCTTATAAAAGTGATTCTCTCTACTATACAAAATATAATGATAATATAAATTTACATATATATATATATATATAAACACATATTACATATAATAATAATAATAATAATAATAATAATAATAATAATAATAATAACAAATTTATAATACATTATAAGCACGATCATTTCTCGATCCATTTATACACCGAAAATATGAGGTTTAATTATAGCCAATTATATTACGAAAAACGATGTCTTTTATATTTCTGTTTATTTACGGAAAGATAGGCACTGCCTTCTCTGAACCGGTCATTATGGTAGACTATGTCTTCACGATCATTATCACATGGTAGACTATGTATCCTCATATCATATTTATGGAGTAGTAGATTAAGCCTTGATCAAATTTATGGAGTGGTAGGGTAAGCCTCCCCCTTGATCAAAATTTTATGGAGTAAGAGGTTAAGTCTCCTTCTTGAATTTATGGTAGGCGCTGCCTTCTCAATTATTTTATTTTTGCTTTTTAATTATGCATTTAAATTCTGCATTTATATTTATGCGTTTAAATTTCTGCATTTCCATATTTCTTTAAAATAAAATTAAATTTTAATAAAATGTTTAATCATATAGAGATAATGTCGAACTTGACAAGGTTCGGGATCATTGCCCTTGATGTTGCTGGCAAAAATTATATGATATGAGCATCATATGAAAAATGGCATCTAAGATCAAATGGTCTTCTAAAAACCACTAATCCGTCGGAAACGATGTTTGATGAAGCTAAGGCTAAGCCCATGGTGTTTTTATGCCACCACCTCCATGATAATTTAAAAAATGAATACATCACGAAGGAGGATCCATAGGATCTCTGGAAATCACTTAAAGATAGGTTTGATCATCAAAAATACGTGATCTTACCAAAAGTCAAATACGATTGGTTGAACCTTCGATTTATGGATTACAAAAATGTTCAAGAGTATAATTTCGCGTTGTTCGGAATTACTGCCATGATGATATAATGTGGAGAAAAGATAAATTATTATTATGTGATTGAGAAAACGCTCTCCATATTCCATTCTGAAAGTGTAATCTTACAACAACAGTAACAGGAAAAAGTATACACCCACTACTCAGAGTTGATGCAAGTCGTCCTTGTAGAAGAGAAAAATAATGAACTCGTGATGTTAAACAATCAAGCTCGTCCAGCTGGATCAGCTTCATTCCCTGAAGCGAATGTCGTAGCATCCAGAAATAATGATAACTATCGTGGGTGAAGGCATGAACGCGGCAGAGGCCGCACCTGAGCTCGTGGGAGACATCATTGACGTGAACAAGGAAGAAGTTTCAACACTAGAAGAAATAATATTTTCCATATAAATGAAGGTGGTCGTGCAATAAAGAAGCCGACTAATAATGCTAGTTACAGATGCGGCATGGAAGGGCAATAAGAACGTATATGTCGTACATCAAAGCACTTCGTCAATCTTTATCAAGCATTAAAAAAGTCCATGGTCAATACTGTTAAAACAAACTTCATCAATGATGAAGCCGGACCTTCCTTTAGCGGCATAAATGAGGACATTCCTCTGGATGTCGCATATTTCCTTGTCGATTAACCTTAAATGAGTTGCCAATGATACTATATAAATTGAATCTTAATGTTTTCAAGTTGTCTAATATGTTTTTGTAACAAAACTTATTAGCAGTTTTAACAAACTTGTGTAATATGCTTTTGTTGTAATATAAAAGATCTTTTATAAATTTGTTAATATATACTTATCTTATGACACATAAGATGTTGCATATTGAGAATCAAGATGGAAATATATGTCTAGCAGACAGTGCTACGACACATACTATCCTTAAGGATAAATGATATTTCTCCTATCTCAAAATTAAATACTCCGTTGAAAGCGTGAGCACCATATCTGGTAATGCAAAAATACTAGGCTTTGGAGAAGTATGTTTTTCAATGCAAAGGGACAAATAAATTTGAGATAAATAATGCATTATATTCTCCTAAATTTCATAGAAACTTGATAAGTTTCCGAGATATCCGTAGAAATGGATATCACATAGAAACTATGAATAAGAATGACATTGAATACCTCTGCACTACGTCTGAAAAAAAAATGTATTGGAAGAGCTATCGATGTTAGCCTCCGGATTATATTGCACAAAAATAAACATTATTGAATCCTATGGTATAATAAACCAAGAGGTTTCCAACACCTTTAAAGTATGGCATGAAAGGTTAGGACATCCATGATTAGTAATGATGAGAAGAATTGTGCAAAATTCTAGTGTCACCCATTGAAAAAGGAAAAGTTTTTACAATCGGAAAAGTTTCTATGTGATGCTTGTTCTCAAGGGAAAATCTGTTGGAATTGTGTCCAGTAATCTCGGTACTGTCTCTAGAAAGTAAGAGTATGTCAATGATCAGACATAAGTCATATAATACTGGGGGTCATGATGGCTTGCTAGAGTCCGCTCATGATCTATAAGTCTTGGACTTATTGCCTTTATTATATGATCCCATATGGGTCACACGCCTAAGCTAACAGGAAAACGTGTAGGAATGGTTTAGCAGAAGTACGGTAAAAGTGCTAGGCATTTACTGTACTTAGAGAGAATAAAACGGTTTAGGCACTGTGTGTCGATCGATGCACAAGGCGTGTCGATCGACACAGTGCGCGAACGTCTCGGAGTAAATTGGCATTTGGGCCAAATGGCCCAAAACGAACTGAACGAGTTTTATATAAACTTAAGACGAGTTCAGGTCGAAGATAAGCCCTAGCCGCGAGCCTCCTCTCTCTCTCTGCGCCGATTTCCTCCTGGTCTAGCAGCCTCTTCCTGCTCGGTGTGCGTGTGTGAACCTCTGGAGGAGTTACCTCTCGGTGGCTCTGTGATCTCTGACATACCATCCCTTTCCGCTGCACAAAACAGGTAAAAGGTGAGATCATCATTTGTTTCTATTCGAGAAGAACCTAGATCAGCATGTTTAGGATAATTTGAATCAGAGAATTGAATCAGGATTCATCTAAACATTCCTTCAGTGGTATCAGAGCTATTGGTTCTGGTTTTTCTTGTTTAGATTCAAGTTTAGGATTGTTTTTCTTGTTTAAAAGTGTTTTGAATCAACTACTGATAAGAGAAATCACTTAAGCAACAAGAATTAAAACCTAAACACACCTAAAATCGCAGAAACCAAGCTATATTGATTTGGTAGAATGCGATTTTCATAAGTCAGTATCGACTGCGATCGCATGGATCGATCGATACGATCGCATGGATCGGTCGATACAGTCTATCGGCTAACCCTGTTAACGCGTGAAAGCATCGATCGATGCAGGATCGATGCAGGTTCAATGTTGGTGCATCGATCGACACGGTTAGGGTTTTGGCTCGGATCCGTGCATGCGTGAGAGCATCGATCGATACAGGATCGATGCACGATCGATGCAGGATCGAAGCTGAGAGCATCGACCGATGTGGTTGATGGATCGATCGACACGGTTGGTTCATCGATCGACATGGTTGGTTTAAGGCTCGGTTTAATATTTTGATTAAAATTAAACGTCACGGTTTAATAAACAGATTTAATAATTTTATTAAGTCTGGTTAAACCGGGATAAGAAATCCAAAGTCGAAAAATTGGATTTTGTGCCTAAACCAGGATTTTCTAATTTGATTTGGTTGGACCAAATAAATTGAGAAAATCCGGTTTAGTAAATAACCGGTTGACAATTGTGGTCATCGTAGTAATTAAAATTTGGTTAGACCAATTTTAATGAACCAGACCGGTTATGTCATTTAATTGGACAATTGGGTCATGTCTTGGACATGGACCAATTCTTGGGCCTCGGGCCAAGAAGTTAAAACAATTGGGCCAATTATTTGAGTCTTTCTTCAGATTAATTTAAAATTTATTTTATAAAGAATATAAATCGATTTTAAATTAAAGTTTCCGATATTTTGAAATTAGAAAGTTTCTTAATTTATAGAAGTTTCTAGATTTGCATGATTCAGATTTTAAGAAATTTCTAAAGTTAGAAAGTTTCCGTTTTTAGAAAGTTTCCAATTTTAGAAAGTTTCCAAAAATAGTAGGTTTCCAAAAATGGAAAGTTTCCCGAAATAGAAATCTTCTATTTTGGGAATGAATTTTTTTTTAAATAAACCTACGAACCTCAAACAATATCAAGCGTTGGATGTCTTGTCCATTCTATGTCAGCTGTCGAAGCCCATTCAATTGTATTCATGGCCTTACAGTGTGAGGGTGTCTGCTTTTGCGTGGATAAGACGGTTTGTGATTCATAAATGTCATTGGGAGTCCCAGACATTAATGATTACATGACTGTATAGTCTGGTTTTCTTGACTGGGCCATCGGGAGTCCCGGGCCTTGAGACATCAGAGTGGATTGGGCCTCGGGCCCAGATTCACAACCAAGAGTTATATCACGGATATAATTAGCCGATATAGGGCTTACCGATATAAGCTAAGGTTGGGTGACGGCCAGTGGCCCACTTTAATCTTAGTTATATGTGGATCTTGGAATCATTATATTCTATTGAGGGTAACTGATGTTATTGAATATAATGCATGATTAATCATATTAAATTTAATACGAGATTAATCATATTGAACATTTTAACTAAAATCCTTTTATCTTAATTTTCAGTTATGACTAGCACAAACAATCAAAACACTTTCTCGATCCGGTCTGTCCTTAAGATGGACAAGCTGAACGGATCAAATTTCTTGACTTGGTCGCGGAACCTGAGGCTAGACCTCAGACAGGAGAGAAAGGACTATGTCCTTGAGAGAGCTCTCCCCGTGAGGATCGGGTCCAATGCTTCTCATGCAGTATATGATGCTTGGAATAAGCATTATAATGATGCGGTAGATGTGCGTGGTCTGATATTGGCTACCATGGACTCAGACTTGCGGAAGCAATATGAAAACATGGAGTCGCCAATAGAGATGATCAGCAGCCTGAAATTGAAATTTCAGGAGCAGATAAGAGTGGAGAGATACCGGTTGGTTAAGTCTCTCACTAGCTGCAAGCTACCAAATGATAATCCAGTGAGTCCTCATGTCAGTAAAATGATGGGTTACATTGATAACCTGAGGAAACTGGATTATCCAGTTAGCCAAGAGTTGGCAACTGAAATCATTCTGCAGTCACTGCCGTCAAGCTATGATAAGTTCAGAAAGAACTATATCAAGAAAGGCTTAACGAAGACGCTGACTGAACTGCATGATATGCTCAAGACAGTTGAGCCAAACGTGAAGAGTACCCTGTACAATCTCATGAATGAGAAGGGTAGGTTTACTAAACCTAATGCTGACAAGGGTGAAGACAAAGTTGTCCAGATTTTGAATCATGGCAAGCGTGTGTCTTCTGAGCCCGAGTCAGATACCTCTTACGTTGGTAAGTGCTGCTACTGTAAGGAGACAGGGCATTGGAAGAGAGATTGCATTAAATTCATGGAAGATGATGAGGAGTTAAAGTCGATGTATGAGACTACTTCCTCAGGTATTCATGTTATTACTTCAAGTTCTACCTTAAAGGTATTGGATACTGGTTGTGGCACTGATATTTGTGATAATATGCAGAGCCTAAGCAACAGTAGAACGTCCTTAAAGGTATTGGATACTGGTTGTGGCACTGATATTTGTGATAATATGCAGAGCCTAAGCAACAGTAGAACGTTGAAGGAAGGGCAAGTGAAACTACATGTCTGGAAGGAGCTTGGGATGCTGCCTCAGCCGTAGGGTTTTTCACTTATAGATCCCTTTGAGGCTTGGTTTTGTATTAAGTAATTGCTACAATGTACCTGCTTTAAGCAGAGTTGTCTTTCATTTTCTTGTAAGAATTTGAATGTTTTTCATTTTGATAAAAGACAAGTTTTGTTCTTTTGATCTTAATGAAATATTAATTGTAGCACCCTATTCATGGAATGGGTTTTATATCTTAAACCAAAGAGTGCCTAAATGTAACATAAATACCGAATTGGTTTAAATCTGATGAATTAAACCTGATTTTTCTTGGCATAAAGTCTTGGTCACATAGAGTAAGTCGGATTCAGAAATCCCATAGTCATGGACTGTTGGGCTCATTTGATAAAATATCTTATGAGACTTGAATTCTGTTTACTAGACCAAAAGGTAAAGGGCCTATCTTAGCCGAGCTAGAGAAAAGCCCAAAGGCTTATTGGACCTGGAACATACTCATGTATGTGGCCCAATGAGCAGTAATGCCAGAGAAAATCTCCTGTACTTCATTGTCTCTACTGATTACTTCAGTGAGTGTGACTGTGTTCATTTGATGAGACACAAGTCGGAATTCTTTGACATGGTCGAAAGAGTTCCAGAATGAAGTATAGGATCTGAATGACAAAAGTATTAAGACTCTGGATTAAAATCACGAGTGAAGAATACTTAAGTCATTGATTATGTGATCATCTGAATGAGTGTGAAATCGTTTCACAGCTCATTTCTCCTAAAAACCTGAAGGTGTTTCTGTGAGAAAGAATCAGATCTTATTAGAAATGATTAAAGATGAATCACACGAATCTTCCATGATATTTTAAGAATAACGCTCTAGAAATATCTAAGTTTACGCTAAAATAGTTCCACCAATATCAGTTGAAAGACACCACGTAAATGTGGATTGGAATCGATCCAAATTTGTCTTTACTGAGTATTTGTAGTTATGCTACTTCGCTGGTTGTCCTAGAGAAACTAAGGCTTATTACTTTTACGTCCATTCTGTTTTCTAAGAAGGGAAGTTATTTTCCAAGAAGAACAGTGGGAGTAAAAGTATAACTCGAAGAAATTCGAGAAATACAGGAGGCTGCTCAACTTGTTGAGGGAGAGCAACGGATGGATTTACAGATTTCTGTAGAATCTACACCTGTGAAGCCTTGTCCGAAGGAAACCAAGGCTTGTTATTTTACGTCCATTCTGTTTTCTAAGAAGGGAAGTTATTTTCCAAGAAGAACAGTGGGAGTAAAAGTATAACTCGAAGAAATTCGAGAAATACAGGAGGCTGCTTTACCTATTGAGGGAGATCAGCGGAAGGATTTACAGATTTCTGTAGAATCCACACCTGTGGAGCCTGAAGTTCGCAGATATGAATGAGTCAGTTACTAATCCGAGAGTGATTTCTCGTCATTAGTTGAACCTGATAATCATTGAAAGTTCGCATGATCTGATGATCATTGAAAGCGACGAATCTGCGAAATTCAAAGAAGCGAAAGTGAGCCCGGACTCCGAAAATTACATTTTATGTAAGTTAGCTTCATCGATCCATTCATGGATGGAAGCAAACATATCGGAGTTGGAATCTTCGTTCTGTTGAAGTAGTCAAGGTTTTGACTTGAACAGGAACGAAGCGGAACTGTGTGTTTACTAATAGATTAGTGGGAGCGATATTGCATTTCTCATATTGTATGTCGATGACATACTGATTCTCGGATATAACGTCCCAACGCTGTAGTCGGTAAAGGACTAGCTTGGGAGTTGGTTTAATGATTGACATGGGTAAAGCCACGTAGTTCTTGGATTTTGGATCTAAAGATAGAGATCCAAAAGAGCTGGTAGGACAAAGTCAGGATTCTTAAATTGACAAAGTCCTACACGTTTTGAGCAATCCAAGAAGGGTTTTATGCCAATGTCACATGGCATTAAGTTAAGCAAGATACAGTATCCTACGATAACTGCTGAGCTTAAATGCATGGATGAGATTCCATATGCGTCGGCAATTGGATCTATCATGTATGCCATGAAACATACTTGTTTGATGTTGCTTTAATGTTAAGCAAGACAAATAAAGACCAGTCAAATCCAGCAAAGAATCAAGTTTCCTAAAGTATGTCCTAAAGTATTTGAGGAATACTAAGGATAAGTTCTTGATTTACGGAGAAAGTCAGGTGCTATAAGTCGATAGAGTCTGAAAGGCAAGTTTCCAATAGACAAAGATGATTTCCGATCACAGTCCGGTTATATCTTGTGTCTATCTGGCGGTGCAAGGCACTGTTGCTGACTCAATGACTTAAGCTGAACATTTCGCAGCTTGGGAAGTGGCGAAAGAGGTTGTTTGGAAAGAAGAGTTCATCACTGAACTTGATGTGATTCCCAGCATAGATGAGACTAGCTGCACATCAGAGGTCCAAACACCTTGAGGATAGGTATAACCTATTCCGTAAGATAAATGACAGAGATGTTAAGTAGATCAGCAAGTTTCAACGAATGAGAACGTTGCTAATCTATTAACGAAGCCACTCCTTAGGCCTAAGCACGAGTCGCGGACTGTTGCTGTAGGATAAGTGAAATTAAGATGTAGTCTTAATTTCAGTGGGAGTTATTAAAGGGCTTTATTTAGTTATTGGATATGTTCTTGAAACAACATTTAAGATGTTTAATGAAATTATTATTTCAAGATTATTTTAACTGTGATGAAATAATCGTTCCAAAGTGATATAAACCATTTTATAGGTCATCGAAGTAAATGACTTGATCTTGAGTCATCGAAGTCATTTAGCTTGATCATGAGACCCTATATTTGATAAATGTTTTATATCATCCTGTCCCTAGTCGAAGGTTGTTGAAATTGGAACACCAACAACCGTGTGAGACTGGATTGGTACGTGACTTATGACAAAGTCTCAATGTGTCATAGATGCGCGGCATCAAAGTCAGTACATAGGTGTATGTTTGGGAACATACGACCGGACAAGACCCACTTATAAGAACTCTTCAGGATATTTATATCTGTGTCATAAGAGATTCTTACTACGACTATAGAGTATAGTCCTTAGACCTGAGTTCGCATGCATGTGACTGCACATGGACTGATGTACTTTGATCATTGTCTAACGCTATCGTTCTGCGATAGTTATAAGGACCTTGTTTGGGTACATTGTGAAATGAGTAGTTTACAGTGATGGAACAAGACGGGATTTGTCCCTCCAATATAAATGGAGTGAATATCTCTAGGCCAATCGGAGATTTGAATACTGGAAAAAGCATGGCCATGCTCAAACGGACTGTCCCGAGTCGTTTGGATTGTCAGTATCGAATCAGAGTCCGATGAACAAGATTAGGCTTTATAAGGATGACACCAATCTTGCCTTATGACTAATCGAGATATTGTGACAAAAGGATTATGAATACAGAGATTCCAGTACAAGTGGGAGATTGTTGGAATTGTGTCCAGTAATCTCGGTACTGTCTCTAGAAAGTAAGAGTATGTCAATGATCAGACATAAGTCATATAATACTGGGGGTCATGATGGCTTGCTAGAGTCCGCTCATGATCTATAAGTCTTGGACTTATTGCCTTTATTATATGATCCCATATGGGTCACACGCCTAAGCTAACAGGAAAACGTGTAGGAATGGTTTAGCAGAAGTACGGTAAAAGTGCTAGGCATTTACTGTACTTAGAGAGAATAAAACGGTTTAGGCACTGTGTGTCGATCGATGCACAAGGCGTGTCGATCGACACAGTGCGCGAACGTCTCGGAGTAAATTGGCATTTGGGCCAAATGGCCCAAAACGAACTGAACGAGTTTTATATAAACTTAAGACGAGTTCAGGTCGAAGATAAGCCCTAGCCGCGAGCCTCCTCTCTCTCTCTGCGCCGATTTCCTCCTGGTCTAGCAGCCTCTTCCTGCTCGGTGTGCGTGTGTGAACCTCTGGAGGAGTTACCTCTCGGTGGCTCTGTGATCTCTGACATACCATCCCTTTCCGCTGCACAAAACAGGTAAAAGGTGAGATCATCATTTGTTTCTATTCGAGAAGAACCTAGATCAGCATGTTTAGGATAATCTGAATCAGAGAATTGAATCAGGATTCATCTAAACATTCCTTCAAAATCATCACTCGGCCATCACCAACAAAAGTTGGGAATGAATCCCCATTATTCTTAGAAAGAATACATGGATATATATATATATATGGACCTATTCATCCACCTTGCGAACTGTTTCGATATTTTATGGTATTAGTTGACGCATCTAATAGATGGTCACATGTGTGTCTATTGACCACAAGAAATACGGGTTTCACAAAATTATTGCCCAAATAATCAGGTTGAGAGTAAAGTTCCCTGATTATCCCATTAAGAAAGTAAGGCTTGATAGTGGTGAATTCCCTTCACAATCTTTCGATAATTATTGTATGTCAATGTGAATCGATGTTGAGCATCCAGTATCCCATGTGCATACACAAAATGTCATGGCCAGAGTTTAATAAAATGATTGCAATGGATTGCTAGACCATTGATATTGAGAACAAAATTCCCAATTTCTGTAAGGGGACATGCTATATTGCATGCAGCCACATTGGTCCATATAATACCAAGTGCATAAAATAAATATTCCCCATTACAATTAACATATGATCAAGAACCTAATATATCCCTTCTCCGAGTTTTTGGGTGTGCGGTTTATGTTCATGTTGTTGGAATTGTGTCCAGTAATCTCGGTACTGTCTCTAGAAAGTAAAAGCATGTCAATGATCAGACATAAGTCATATAATATTGGGGGTCATGATGGCTTGCTAGAGTCCGCTCATGATCTATAAGTCTTGGACTTATTGCCTTTATTATATGATCCCATATGGGTCACACGCCTAAGCTAACAGGAAAATGTGTAGGAACGGTTTAGCAGAAGTACAGTAAAAGTGCTAGGCATTTACTGTACTTAGAGAGAATAAAAGGTTTAGCCACTGTGCATCGATCGATGCATAAGGTGCAACGATCGATGCAGTGCGCAAACACCGACGAGTTAATTGGTATTTGGGCCAAATGGCCCAAACGGAACAGGACGAGTTTTGTGTCATAAAACTCGAGTTTCAGACTGATTAACCCTAAGACTGGAGCCGTAAACTCTCTCTCTCTGCGCCGAGTTCCCCTGGTGGTCTAGCAGCTGTTTCCTGTGAAAGCGTGTGTGAACCTTTGGAGGATTCATCCCTCGGTGTTTCTCTGATCTCAGACATACCATCTTCTTCCGCTGCAATAACAGGTATAAGGTGAGATCATCATTTGTTTCTATTCTGAGAAGAACCTAGATCGCATGTTTAGGATAATCTGAATCTGGAATTGAATCAGGATTCATCTAAACGTTCCAACAGTGGTATCAGAGCTTTAGGTTCTGGTTTTTCTTGTTTAGATTCATGTTTAGGATTGTTTAAAAAGGTGTTTTTGAATCAATCTACTGATAAGATTAAAACACTTAAGAAACAAGAATTGAATCCTAAACAAACTGTTTAAAAATCGCATGACCAAACTATATTGATTTGGTATGTGATCTAAACTGATTTTGCATCGACTGAGATCGCATTGCATCGATCGATGCAATGCAAGGATCGATCGTTGCAGTCGCGAGAGATTGACCGCGATCGCATGGATCGTTCAAACGATCGCATGGATCTCACGAGAATCTCTCGGCCAAACCTGATAACCGTTCGTGCACACGTGAGAGCATCGATCGATGCAGGATCGATGAACGATCGTTGCAGGATCGATGCTGTGAGCATCGATCGATGCGGTTAGGGTTTTGGCTCGGTTTGATTTAATTAAAATTAAACGTCTCGGTTTAATAAACAGATTTAATAATTTTATTAAGTCTGGTTAAACCGGGATAAGAAATCCAATGTCGAAAGAAATATTGGATTTAGTGCCTAAACCAGGAATTTCTAATTTGATTTGGTTGGACCAAATAAATTGAGAAATTCCGGTTTAGTAAATAACCGGTTGACAATTGTGGTCATCGTAGTAATTAAAACTTGGTTAGACCAGTTTTAATGAACCAGACCGGTTATGTCAATTAATTGGACAATTGGGTCATGTCTTGGACATTGACCAATTCTTGGGCCTCGGGCCAAGAAGTTAAAACAATTGGGCCAGTTATTTGAGTCTTTCTTCAGATTAATTTAAAATCTATTTTATAAAATTATAAAGTCGTTTTTAAATTAAAGGTTCCGAAATTTTATAATTAGAAAGTTTCTTAAAATAGAAGTTTCTGAATTTGCGGGTTTTGGATCTTAAAGAAATTTCTAAAGTTAGAAAGTTTCCGGTTTTAGAAAGTTTCAAATTTTAGAAAGTTTCCAAAAATAGTAGGTTTCCATAAATAGAAAGTTTCCCGAAATAGTAATCTTCTATTTTGGGAATGATTTTAATAAACCTACGAACCTCAAATAATATCAAGCGTTGGATGTCTTGTCCAGGCTATGTCAGCTGTCAAAGCCCATTCAATTGCATTCATGGCCTTACAGTGTGAGGATGTCTGCTTTTGCGTGGGTAAGACGGTTTGTGATTCATAAATGTCATTGGGAGTCCCAGACATTAATGATTACATGACTGTATAGTCCGGTTTTCTTGACTAGGCCATCGGGAGTCCCGGGCCTTGAGACATCAGAGTGGATTGGGCCTCGGGCCCAGATTCACAACCAAGAGTTATATCACGGATATAATTAGCCGATATAGGGCTTACCGATATAAGCTAAGGTTGGGTGACGGCCAGTGGCCCACTTTAATCTTAGTTATATGTGGATCTTGGAATCATTATATTCAATTGAGGGTAACTTAGGTTATTGAATATAATGCGTGATTAATCATATTAAATTTTAATACGAGATTAGTCATTTTGAACATAATAACTAATAACCTTTTATTTATATATTTCAGATATGACTACTACAAGCACACAAAACACATTCTCGATCCGGTCTGTTCTCGAGAAGGAGAAGCTGACTGGAACGAACTTCCTGACATGGTCAAGGAACTTGAGGCTGGTCCTCAAGCAGGAGAAGAAGGATTATGTCCTTCGAGATCCCCTCCCCGAGAGGCCTCTTGCCAATGCTGCCAGGACTCTGCACAATGCTTGGGAAAAGCATTCGTCAGATGAAAATGATGTTTATTGCCTGATGTTGGTGACAATGACTCCTGAGCTGCAAAAACAGTTCGAAAGTGTATTGTCTCCAATCGAGATCATGGCAAGCCTGAAATCGCTTTTTCAGGAGCAGGCTAGGACCGAGAGGTTCCAGACAGTTAAGAACCTCTTGGACTGTAAGTTGGCTGCGAATGCGGCAGTGAGTCCTCATGTCTTGAAGATGATGGGTTATCTCGATCATCTTCAGAAACTCGACTGCCCAATCAGCCAGGAACTTGCCTGCGACATCATTCTGCAGTCTTTACCTGCAAGCTATGATCAGTTCATTCTGAACTTTAACATGCATGGCTTGAGTAAGACACTGCCTGAGCTTCACGGAATGCTCAAGACTGCAGAGCCCAACTTGAAGAAAACCGCCAAGGACCCCAATGTACTTATGGTACAAAAGGGCAAGGGGTTTAAGAAGTCTTCTGCTAAGGATAAGGGAAAGGCCAAGGGTGTCCAAGTCTCGGACAAGGACACGCCAAAGCCCAAGCCCAAGTCCAAGGCTGGGCCTACTGACATGTGCAGGTTCTGCAAAGAACTGGGGCATTGGAGAAGAGATTGTAAGAAATTCCAGGAAGGTCTAAAGGAATTAAAGAAGAAGACTTTCGAGACTTCTTCATCAGGTATTTTTGTTATAGAAGTTAATACAACTACTTCTGATAATACCTCATGGGTCATGGATACTGGTTGTGGGGCTCATATTTGTACTAATATGCAGGCACTCAGCAACAGTAGAAGGCTGAAGCAAGGACAAGTGGAACTACGAGTTGGGAATGGAGCGAAAGTTTCAGCACTAGCTGTAGGAACATACTTGTTGTCTTTACCTTCGGGATTGATTTTAGAACTGAATAATTGTTATTTTGTACCTGCTATAAGCAGAAATATTATTTCAATTTCTTTGTTGGATTTGGAAGGTTATGATTTTTCAGTTAAGAATAAATTATGTTCCTTCAATCGCAACAATTTGTTCTATGGTTCTGCCCCTCTTACGAATGGGCTTTACATACTCGATCAATCCGCGCCAATTTATAACATTAATACAAAACGGTTTAAACCTAATGAGGAAAACCGAACGTTTCTATGGCATTGTCGTTTAGGGCACATCAGCGAGAAACGCATCAAGAGGCTCCATTCGAATGGACTTCTTGGCTCATTTGACTTTGAGTCATGTGAGAAATGCGAATCCTGCATGATGGGCAAAATGACACGGGCCCCCTTTAATAAACCTAACGAGAGGGCCAGTGACTTATTGGGCCTGATACACACTGATGTGTGTGGCCCAATGTCCACAAATGCAAGAGGAAACTATCAGTACTTCATTACCTTCACTGATGATTTCAGTAGGTATGGATATGTTTATTTAATGAAACATAAGTCTGAATCTTTTGAGAAGTTCAGAGAATTCCAAAATGAAGTACAGAACCAACTTGGCAAAAGCATTAAGGCTCTTCGGTCCGACCGAGGAGGAGAATACTTAAGCCAGGAATTCAGTGATCATCTGAGAGAGTGTGGGATCGTATCCCAACTCACTCCTCCTGGAACACCTCAATGGAATGGTGTGTCTGAGAGGAGAAATCGGACCTTATTGGATATGGTTCGATCTATGATGAGTCACACAGACCTTCCAATATCCCTTTGGGGATATGCTCTGCTAACAGCAGTGTTCACACTAAACAGAGCGCCATCAAAAGCAGTAGCAAAGACACCATATGAATTATGGACTGGAGAAGCTCCAGTGTTGTCTTATCTAAGAATTTGGGGTTGTGAAGCCTATGTTAAGAGATTAATCTCAGATAAGCTTACACCAAAATCTGATAAATGCTACTTCATTGGTTATCCACGGGAAACCAAGGCTTATTACTTCTATCTACGTTCCGAGAACAAGATCTTTGTTGCCCGGGATTGTAACTTTCTTGAGAGGGAGTTTCTCTCTAAGAAAGACAGTGGGAGTAAGGTACTGCTTGAAGAAATTCAAGATGAACAGGATACTGCTCAACCTAATGAGGAAGAGCAACAGGAGGACCTACAAGAAATTGTAGAGCCTGAACCTGTAGTACCTGAAGTTCGAAGATCCGGGAGGATCCGTCACGAACCCGAGAGATATCAGGGATTCCTCGTGACTGACTGTCATGATCTTTTGATCATTGATGGTGATGAACCATCGAACTTCAATCAAGCCATGATGGGCCCAGATTCCTCTAAGTGGCGCAAGGCCACTGATTCCGAAATGGACTCCATGTCGGTCAACCAAGTGTTTTCGTTGGTTGACTTACCCGTTGGTGTAAAAGCCATCGAGTGCAAATGGATCTTCAAGAAGAAGATTGACGTGGATGGAAATGTCCAGATTTATAAAGCCAGGTTGGTGGCAAAAGGTTTCAGACAAGTTCACGGTGTGGACTACGATGAAACCTATTCACCGGTGGCTATGATGAAATCTATTCGGATTCTACTAGCAACTGCAGCTTTTCATGATTATGAAATTTGGCAGATGGACGTGAAAACCGCCTTCCTGAATGGTATTCTGGAAGAGGATGTGTATATGACACAACCTGACGGTTACATAGATCCAAAGAATGCTGGGAAAGTATGCAAGCTTCACAAATCCATTTATGGATTGAAGCAAGCATCGAGGAGCTGGAATCTTCGTTTTGATGAAGCGATCAAGCAATTTGACTTCATCAGAAACGAAGAAGAACAATGCGTGTATAAGAAATCTAGTGGGAGCAAGATTGTATTTCTTATTCTGTATGTCGATGACATACTACTTCTCGGAAACGACGTTCCAATGCTGAAGTCTGTAAAAGACTGGCTTGGAAGTTGTTTTTCCATGAAAGACATGGGTGAAGCCGCATACGTTCTTGGAATTAGGATCTATCGGGATAGACCTAAGAGGCTGATAGGCTTGTGTCAAGACTCATACATTGACAAAGTCCTACAAAGATTCAGCATGAAAGATTCCAAGAAGGGCTTCACGCCAATGGTACATGGCACAACGCTGAGCAAGAAGCAGAGCCCCACGTCGACTGCTGAGCTTGAGCGCATGAAGAATATTCCTTATGCATCTGCAATAGGATCTGTCATGTATGCCATGATCTGTACTCGTCCTGATGTTGCTTATGCATTGAGCATGACGAGTAGATACCAGTCAAATCCAGGTGAAAACCATTGGATTGCCGTAAAGAATATCTTGAAGTATCTAAGACATACTAAGGATAAATTCTTGGTGTACGGTGGAAGTGATGTGCTTAAAGTCAGTGGATTCACGGACGCAAGTTTCCAGACAGACACAGATGATTTCCGGTCACAGTCCGGTTATGTCTTTTGTCTGAATGGCGGTGCAGTAAGTTGGAGAAGCTCCAAGCAGGACACCGTTGCTGATTCCACTACAGAAGCTGAATATATCGCCGCATCAGAAGCAGCGAAGGAAGCTGTTTGGATACGAAAGTTCATTATGGAACTAGGTGTGATACCAGATGCGGCTGAGCCTCTGGCACTGTTTTGTGACAACAATGGTGCTATAGCTCAGGCAAAGGAACCAAGATCACACCAGAAATCCAAGCATGTTCAAAGAAGATATCACTTGATACGTGACATCATCAATAGAAAGGAAGTCAAGATCAGCCGAGTTACGACAGATGATAATGTCGCTGATCCGTTGACAAAGCCACTCCCAAGGCCTAAGCTCGAGTTCCTAACTGAAGCTGTAGGCATTAGAAACATTGAAATGTAATCTAAATTTGAGTGGGAGTTTTGTGAGCTTTATTTTAGTTATTTGATATGTTCTTGTAAAACATTATTTTATGTTTTAATGAAATTATTATTTCAAGATTATTTTAACTGTGATGAAATAATCGTTCCAAAATGATATGAACCATTTTATAGGTCATCGAAGTAAATGACTTGATCTTGAGTCATCGAAGTCATTTAGCTTGATCATGAGACCCTATATTTGATAGATGTATTATATCATCCCGTCCCCAGTCGAAGGTTGTTGAAATTGGAACATCAACGACCGTGTGAGACTGGATTGGTACGTGACTTATGACAAAGTCTCGGTGTGTCATAGATGCGCGGCATCAAAGTCAGTACATAGGTGTATGTTGGGAACATACGACCGGACAAGACCCGCTTATAAGAACTCTTCAGGATATTTATATCTGTGTCATAAGAGATTCTTACTACGACTATAGAGTATAGTCCTTAGACCTGAGTTCACATGCATGTGACTGCACATGGACTGATGTACTTTGATCATTGTCTAACGCTATCATTCTGTGATAGCTATAAGGACCTTGTTTGGGTACATCATGAAATGAGTAGTTTACAGTGATGGAACAAGATGGGATTTGTCCCTCCAATATAAATGGAGTGAATATCTCTAGGCCAATCGGAGATTTGAATACTGGAAAACGCATGGCCATGCTCAAACGGACTTTCCCGAGTCGTTTGAATTGTCAGTATCAAATCAGAGTCCGATGAACAAGATTAGGCTTTATAAGGATGACACTAATCTTGCCTTATGACTAATCGAGATATTGAGACAAAAGGATTATGAATACAGAGATTCCAGTACAAGTGGGAGATTGTTGGAATTGTGTCCAGTAATCTCGGTACTGTCTCTAGAAAGTAAAAGCATGTCAATGATCAGACATAAGTCATATAATATTGGGGGTCATGATGGCTTGCTAGAGTCCGCTCATGATCTATAAGTCTTGGACTTATTGCCTTTATTATATGATCCCATATGGGTCACACGCCTAAGCTAACAGGAAAATGTGTAGGAACGGTTTAGCAGAAGTACAGTAAAAGTGCTAGGCATTTACTGTACTTAGAGAGAATAAAAGGTTTAGCCACTGTGCATCGATCGATGCATAAGGTGCAACGATCGATGCAGTGCGCAAACACCGACGAGTTAATTGGTATTTGGGCCAAATGGCCCAAACGGAACAGGACGAGTTTTGTGTCATAAAACTCGAGTTTCAGACTGATTAACCCTAAGACTGGAGCCGTAAACTCTCTCTCTCTGCGCCGAGTTCCCCTGGTGGTCTAGCAGCTGTTTCCTGTGAAAGCGTGTGTGAACCTTTGGAGGATTCATCCCTCGGTGTTTCTCTGATCTCAGACATACCATCTTCTTCCGCTGCAATAACAGGTATAAGGTGAGATCATCATTTGTTTCTATTCTGAGAAGAACCTAGATCGCATGTTTAGGATAATCTGAATCTGGAATTGAATCAGGATTCATCTAAACGTTCCAACACATGTAGCACCACCACAAAGAAAAACGGGGCCTCAACGGAGATTGGGTATATATGACGGGTATACATCACCAAGTATAATAAGGTATCTAGAACTACAAACCGGTGATGTGTTTACAGCACGGTTTGTTGATTTCCATTTTAATGAAGATGAATTCCTCGCATCAGGGGGAGGATTGAGAGAATCACCAAAAGATATCACATGGTATACATAATCTTTGGCTTATCTTGATCATCCTACCAATCAACGCGAGTTGGAAGTTCAAAAAATTATATAATTACAAAGTATGGCAAAACAATTACTAGATGTATTTACATATACAAAGAAAGTGACCAAATCATATAAACCCGCTGAAAATGCTCCATCTAGAATTAAAATTCCGAAAGAACAAAGTGATGGAAGCATTGCTAATGAACCCAAGGTTCAGTTAAAAAGGAGAAGGCCATTGGGCTCTAAAAATAAAAATCCCCGAAGAAAAAGAAGGTGGAGAGGAACTGCATCATGAAAAATGTCCACAAGACATTTGTGAAGAGGTTCATGAAGAACCTGATGAAGAAAAAAATCTCAAAGTCGAGCATGATACAGAAAAGTGTGAGATTTTCATTAATTACGTCCATGAAGGAAAAATATGGATTAGATATGAAATTGATTATGTGGATGAAAAATTCTCCTTTTCTATCTCCAAAGACATTGATAATTATAATGATGATCTAGATCCAAGGTCCATATCGGTGTGCTAGAAAAGGGTCGATTAGGAGAAATGGCAAGAAGTCATGAGAAATCAGTTACTCTCCCTTAATAAGATAAATGTTTTTGGACCAATTGGTATTACAGCTGAAAATGTAATACCATTCGAATGTAAATGGGTCTTTGTGAGAAAAAAAAATAATAATGAAGTCACCAGATATAAAGCTCGGCTAGTGGCACACGGGTTTTTTCAAAGACCGGGAATTGATTATGATGAGACATATTTCCCAATAATGGATGCAATCACATTCATGTACTTAATGAGCCTAATGGCATCGAAAAATCTAGAAATGTACCTCATGGATGTTGTGACGCATACCTATATGGATTAGTAGATATTGACATATATATATGAAAATCCTAGAAGGATTTAAGATCTCAGAAGGTTCAAAGATTCCAGAAGAATCTGAGAAAATTTGTTTGGGCCAGTTCCCATCGATCACTTTATGGACTAAAACAATCCGGACGCATGTGGTATAATCGCTTGAGAAAATTTTTGTTGAAGAAAGGATTTATCAATAATGTGATATGCCCTTGCGTATTTATAAAGAAATCTCCATCATGATTTGTGATCGTTGTTGTTTATGTAGATGGCATGAACATCATTAAAACTAAAAAGAAAGTCATGTTTGCAAGAACTCATACGAAATAAGAGTTTGAAATGAAAGATCTTGGAAAGACGAAATTTTTTCTCGGGCTTCAAATAGAACATTTCCAAGATGGTATATTTGTGCACCAATCAAATTACAGCACAAGAGTGTTAAAACATTTTAATATAGATAATGCAAATCCTTTGAATACTCCAATGGTCAATAGATCGCTTAATATTGACAAAGATCCATTTCGACCTTGTGAAGATAATGAGGAAATATTAGGTAAAACAAATACCTTATATGAGTGCTATGGTGCACTCATGTATCATGCAAACTATACAAGACCAGATATATTATTTGCTACTAATTTTCTTGCAAGATACAGTTCATCTTCTATGCAAAGAAACTGGACCGTGACAAAACATATCTTTCGCTATCTCCGAGGTACGATTGACTTGAAATTATATTATCCTCAAAATTTTGCACTTGGTCTAGTTGGTTTTGTAGATGCAGGATATTTATCTGATCCGAGTAAAGCTCTATCACAAACCGGATATGTTTTCCAAATGGGAGGAATTACGATCTCGTGGTGTTCTCAAAAGCAAACTCTAGTTGCCACTTCTTCAAATTATGCGGAGACAATTGCGCTTCATGAGGCATTCTAGAATATATATGGTTAAGATCTATGACTCATCATATACAAGAAGGCCAGTGTATCAGTTTAGAGTTGGTACATAAAGGTCAATGTCGTAGAGCCACAACGAAGTTGGAGTTGCAATCATTTCACATATTCTAATGTGGTATGAGAATGCAAAGATTGAGCGGTGCGATCGCATTTCGATCATTCATTGTGGTATGACACTGTATCAAGTTGTGTTATATCGGCTTGATGATGAATCCTACATGTTTGGTCGCCGTCTACAACACCTTCATTGTCTTAAGGCTTCTTTGTCTGTTAGAAACTCTTATTTCATTTGTTTGATATTACGCCTAGGTGTAACTCGGAGGAAAAACTGCAGAAAGAGTGATCTATGGCTCAGATATTTCAAAGACATCAGTCGATCATCTCTCTGACGCCTCATGGCTAGCTCATAAAATCTTAACCATATGAGCCCAAGTTTGCAAATTTCTTTTTGAAACAAAATCTTCATCTCTCTCAAAATTTGTATTTTGGGTTTCAGATGGAACTTGGAGGACCCAGTGGTGAGACATGGAGAACTACCACCATGTAAAAGAGGGCTCAGTTCCTTTATAACGATTATGACCTTGTCAAACCACCTGTTAACTTCAACATGGATGATGAAGTTACTCAAACTTTGGGAACAACTTTTTGACAATCAAAATTATCAAATTCCAAGAGACCAATTATACAGTAAATAAATTGACAATTTTGCTATGTATCTGATTGAAGCATCATCTTCACTCGATTCTCTTCTCTTAATCTTATCTTCTCTTTGATTTGTTTAACTTCCATCTGATTCTTGTCGCTCCCCATCTCTTCATTCTCCATTGTCACCAATCTCTTTCTATTGATTTCACGAGTTAGCACTTTTCTCTTGAAATTTTTAATGCTTCTATCTACCATATATGTTAACAAAATGGGCCAGTACTTCTGTTTTTGGGGTCCCATGAAAAAAACCAAATCGATTAGTACTTCTATTTCCCGGCACAAACGTAAAATTTGGTTTTTCCCGCCAAAAGGTAAAATTTCGTTTTAACACCAAAAACGTAATATTTCCTTATCCGCCAAAATCTGTTTTCTGCTAAAAAACATAAAACCATGTTTTCCGCCAAAAAACAATATCTCGCTTTCTCGCAAAAACGTAAACTCTCGTTTTTGCCGAAAGCGTTAAATTCAGTTTTTCCGCTTAAAATATAAAATATTGTTTTATAGCAAAAAAAAAAAAATTAAGATCCTATTTTCCCACCAAAAACATAAATTGTATTTAATAATAGTATCAAAATCTAGTATGAATAAACAATATCAATATTAAATTATAGATATCCATTGATATACCTAACATTTTTAACCACTAACAAAAAATATTTGTTATTGGTTTGTATATTTTCGTGTATTTAGAAATCCGTTGATTTTAAAATCTAATACATAGATTTTACTAATATTTGCGAAATATCCGTAGGTTTTCACTCGGATTTGAGTCTTTGTATTTTTAACTTTAAAATCCACAAAAATCCATTCAAATCCATGATAAATTCAAATCCGTATATACGTTTTTACTATTGAATAACACTTGATTTTAATTTGGATTTTGAAATCATAGAACCAATAACATAGGATTTTAATTAGGATTCTAAAATCATGGAACCAATAACACATGATTTTGGAAAGAATTTTAAAATCAATGATCCAATAACACATGATTTCACTTAGATTTAAAAATCAATTAAAATACATAAACCAATAACCCTTACTTAGGTTTATTATAGATTTGACTTAGGTTTTTTTTTGGTGGGTTGGGTTATTTTTATCTAAACTAGTAGGAATCCCTAGCTACCCGGAATCGCAATTCAGGCCTTTGCAGGCGTCTACGAAGCTTACAGCGTTCTTCGACGCAGCCTAAAAACTTTAAAGGAAAACAAATTTGTTTTAGAGTTTGCAGACTCAAGTGCTCCCGATGCTGCTGACAGTTTGCTTACCAATTTATGGAAGCTCATTGTGTAGGCAGATTTAACCGCTTGTTGATTGGTGACCATAATATCTACTACGATGTTATGACAAGGCTGGAGTTGCAACAAACGAACTTTGTGGTTGTTTATCTGATAACCGGTCTGGAGGCATCCTGTTGGATTTGACACACCATGTTTTAATTTTCCCCTCATAGATTTCCGATGGAAAGTGTTAATGATGATGATAGTTTAAATATATTGCATAAAGCAAGACTTGCTCGTTGCTCACATAATAAACGACGAAACCACTCCCACATATTTTCAGTGTGTTAAAAGATTGATGACTTTCAGTCAAAGACATTATCCAACTATATGCCTTCTAAAGCCTTTGAGTGGAATAGCTTAGCCAAGGAAAGCGATTAATAGTCATTGCTCTCAGAATGAAAGTTGTTACAGTTTTTTCCATGCCTCCTCCACCACATCTTATTCATACATTGAAACCACTATCTTCGTAGGCTATAATTATTTGGGCGCTTGGGGTGTAGCCCCACCGATACTTTGGATTAAGTCTATAACAACACGGTTTTTGGAACACATTGTCTAACCACACAATATCATTTTATCGAGTTGTAACCACATAATGTTGACTTTATGTTTGACTTTTAACGTTTCTGTTAAACAGACGTTAAATTTAATTATAAACCGTTATCCGATTTTAAATCAGAACAAAACCAATAAATAACCCAGATTAAATCCCAAATCAAATTAAACTAAAATTAAACCACCAAACCTTTCTTAACCGAACCGAAGACATTAAAACTTAACCATAACCGGTATTAAAATAAAACCATCTCTCTCTTTATCTTCGTCGAACCCAGATTCGATTCATCCCCAAAATCAGACAACATTATGTGCTAACGCATTGATGTTGATGAATGAACTTCAACAGTGGTATGGTTTTCTTTTCAACTCAAGCGTGAAAAGTATACATGAACAACATCGATGAATTAACTGACCATAGATTCGTCAATTTTGATAACGATTCCGGTATCCAACCCGATAGAGAGTTCGAATTAAGCAGGATAGATTCCATTGATGAATCCTTACCAATCTGATCTGGAATTCCCCCTGTTAATTTGTTGTGACTCAAATCAAGCTTCTTCAAACGAGACAATTTTGATAAGCGAACTAGAATGTGACCTTTTAACCGGTTTGAACCGAGCTCAAGAACCTCAAGACTGGAGCAATTCCCAATCTCCGGCGGGATTGACCCGGAGATCCGATTGTGAGACATGGAAAGCACTTGTAATGACTTAAGGAAACCGTAGTTCGAAGGGATTTGTCCAGAAAACAAGTTGGAACTGAGATTTAAGTACTTTAAACTAACCAAGCTGTTGAAACCTTCCGGTACGTCACATTAAAGATTGTTGTTGCCTAGAGCAACCACCTGAAGATCCGGCAAGCCAAAGAATTCAACTGGTAACTGACCGGAGATTCTTTGCTTACTTAAATCCAAAACCCGAAGCTTCATTAAACCGGCGAGGCTAGCCGGAATTCGACCCATTAACCCGCATCCACTTAGGTTTAGAACAGTCAGACTCTTTAAGTCACCCACATTGGCCGGAATTTCGCCGGAAAATCTGTTGAAGCTGAGATTGAGTATGCTAAGATTAGCTAACTTCGTTATCTCCGACGGTATAGCTCCGGTGAGATGATTCTCGTTAAGCTTCAAGGTTTCAAGTTCGTATAAGCTGAGAAGATCCGATGGAATCCGACCCGAGAACCCGTTTCTTCCAAGAGATATCGCCGCTAGACTCCGCAACTGACTCATAAAACCCAGAATCTGACCCGAGAACTTGTTTCCTTCGAAATCGATGACGCGCAACGATCTGCATTTTCCGATGGTCGTCGGGATTTCTCCGGTGAAAGATATGTATCTGACTCAAAACCCGAAACGATGATCTGACCATGAACTACATTGTGATGGAGCAATGGATCATTAGAGTTGTCTGATTTTGGGGATGAATCGAATCTGGGTTCGACGAAGATAAAGAGAGAGATGGTTTTATTTTAATACCAGTTATGGTTAAGTTTTAATGTCTTCGGTTCGGTTAAGGAAGGTTTGATGGGTTAATTTTAGTTTAATTTGATTTGGGATTTAATCTGGGTTATTTATTGGTTTTGTTCTGATTTAAAATCGGATAACGGTTTATAATTAAATTTAACGTCTGTTTAACAGAAACGTTAAAAGTCAACATAAAGTCAACATTATGTGGTTACAACTCGATAAAATGATATTGTGTGGTTAGACAATGTGTTCCAAAAACCGTGTTGTTACGGACTTAACTCAAAGTATCGGTGGGGCTACACCGAGCGTCCATAATTATTTATATAAAATAAACGTTAAGTCTATATAGTTGAAGATTATGAAGACTTGATAGATAAAACAAAATTGAGGTCCACAAAGAGGTATATTCGGAGATGGCAAGAGGATCGAGAAACAGAACGTGTGCCGTTTCTTCAGAGGAAAACAACGCACAGTGTCTCTTAAATTAACATAAACGGCAGACACAAATGTATGGTGGGTGGGGCCTATTTGTTCGGAAGTCGACAAAACGCACCGTCGCTGCGGATCACTGCCTTCTCCTTTTCGCAGAAGAAACCAAGGCAAGGAATCTCACAACTCCGGCAAAAATCGAGCTCCGTGTGTTCCACAAGGTAACGTATAGCTCAATCTTATATGAATTTGGCAATTGTTTCTTTTTCTTTTTTTCTTTTAAATAATTTTCCTCTTCAACTCTGCGAGAAATAAAAAAACTACTTGATGTTTGAGTTTTCTTCTGATCTCAGATGTGTGGAATTTAATCAGATTTGACTTGCGATCTCAGGTGTATTTGATTTTCCTAGACTGTTATTAATTCCTTGTAGGGGGTTTATAATGTTTTGCTGAGTTCTTGGCTCTACAAGTGCACTGTGCACATACATATTTATAAGAACACTGGTCTATTATGTAATTAACAAATAAATCTTGAACGAACATTCCTCGGGTTTATGTGAAATGTGAATATATGATGGGTTTTCTCCTACACTAGCCTTTGGTTCAGGTTGCAATGTCCGTCGTAATGTTAAGCATTTCATAATTTTTTTTGCAGTTTATATGCGTAAAATTTAATCAGCCTCTATGAGTTTGAGGATGAAACTCTAGAAGAAAACTTTTGCTTCCAAGTGAAAAATATGAAGCGTTTTGTTTACATTAACGATGATGAAGCTTCAATGGAGCTTTGTTGTGATAACCGTATATCTAACAGAAAGTATACTTTGTGGAATTTTCTTCCAAAGAACTTGTGGGAGCAATTCAGGTGAAGATTCATTTATTTATGCTTCTAACTCTTAATCATTTTCTCTTCTCTCATCGACATGTTCTATCTTCTTCGTCTTTTTTGTTTTTCAGCCGGTTCATGAACCAGTACTTTCTGTTGATTGCATGCCTTCAGCTATGGTCACTTATCACCCCTGTAAATCCTGCAAGTACATGGGGTCCCTTAATTTTCATATTTGCCGTCTCCGCTTCCAAAGAAGCTTGGGATGATTACCACAGGTATCTCTCAGATAAGAAAGCAAATGAGAAAGAGGTTTGGATCGTGAAACAGGGGATCAAGAAGCATGTATGAATCACTTTTGCAAGATTTTTTTTTGCTTAGGGATTGATTTTTAGGTGATATTTTGGGCTTAGCTGTATTAGTATTTTTGCTTGTAGATCCAAGCACAGGACATACAGGTTGGCAATATTGTCTGGTTGCGTGAGAATGATGAAGTTCCTTGTGATCTAGTTTTGCTGGGTACCTCAGATCCACAAGGTGTTTGCTATGTAGAGGTAGACTTCGTGCCATGCATGTAATGGATTTATGCTATAACCGTTTCCAAGTTGATGTTGGTAGTAACCTTTCTTGTGCACTTTCAAATGTTCTAAAAGTGAACTCATACATGCAGACTGCTGCTTTAGATGGTGAAACTGATCTCAAGACAAGAGTCATACCCTCTGCATGCGTGGGAATTGATTTAGAATTGTTACACAAAATGAAAGTAAGACGTCTTGTATATAACCATATCACTCCTGGCTTTCCATGTAGTTTTGTATAAAGGACTTGATGTTAGGCTATTTATATTTTCAGGGTGTGCTTGAGTGTCCTATTCCAGATAAGGATATTCGAAGATTTGATGCAAACATGCGCTTATTTCCGCCGTTTATCGACAATGACGTCTGTTCTTTAACCATAAAAAACACGCTTCTTCAGTCCTGTTACTTGAGAAATACGGAGTGGGCTTGTGGAGTATCTGTCTATACAGGTAATGTTTTCTTATAAAAATGGCTTGTTTCTTGTTTTGAAATAGATTTGAAGCCTCAGGACCATGCATTCCTCTCATCTCTGATTATTGGTATGAATTTAGTTGATATTGATAATGCTTTGATGATCTTTCATACTATTATAGGCAACCAAACTAAGCTTGGTATGAGTAGGGGTATAGCTGAGCCCAAACTTACTGCTATGGATGCAATGATTGATAAATTGACTGGAGCAATATTCGTATTCCAAATTGTCGTTGTTATGGTTCTCGGTGTTGCTGGAAATGTTTGGAAAGATACAGAAGCAAGGAAGGTTAGATTTTGTACTTAACATCATAAAATGTCATGTCCGTCATAAATGTTTCACGATTGTTTTCGTATGGTTGGGCAGTTCTGAGCTATACGAGTTTGGTTGTTGTGTTTTTCAGCAATGGTATGTGCAGTATCCAGAGGAAGCTCCGTGGTATGAGCTGCTTGTAATCCCTTTGCGGTTTGAGCTTTTATGTTCCATCATGATACCCATCTCCATTAAGGTACTTATAAGTTCCTTGCGATACTATGTTGAAATCTGGTAGCATCCTTTCTAGCTCTGGAGTGACATATATATTGTATTAAGTGACGTCTTGACATGTGAATGACATATTGGATTGCGCATCGGGGCTTATGGTCATCTTATATGGAACAAATTTTGAAGATAACCCATTTTCTATACAAGAAGCATGTATGTTTTTGCTAAGCATCTGGTTGATGTAATGTGGCAGGTATCTCTAGATCTGGTTAAGGGGCTTTATGCAAAATTTATAGAATGGGATGTGGAGATGATAGATCAAGAAACGGGTACAGCATCTTATGCAGCAAAGTAAGTTCAGGATAGAGGCAGACTACCTCATATTCACCTGTAAACACGTTAATCTCACGATCTGTTTTTGCATTATGTGCCTTTTTGTGTGTGGCAGCACAGCAATAAGTGAGGACCTTGGGCAAGTAGAGTACATTCTGACCGACAAAACTGGGACCCTTACAGACAACAAGATGATATTTAGAAGATGCTGTATTAATGGCATTTTTTATGGGAACGAGAATGGAGATGCTTTAAAAGGTTTCATACGTTTTCCTGGTGTATTGTGTTGCAAATATTATGTCTACCCAATTTTTGTCGATAATATTTACGTAATACATTATTCAAGCCTCTACATTAATGAGTATGTGTCAAAGGAGTATTGTTTCTAACTTATTCTGATCTTTCTAATTAGATGCACAACTTCTTAATGCCGTCACCAGTGGCTCTACAGATGTCATCCGATTTCTTACAGTTATGGCCATCTGCAACACAGTTATACCTGTGCGGAGGTAGTTATGAATGTTTAAATTTTCATAATGACTGTTTTTGTCAGTCAAGCATGGGAAAGAAACTTTACAGATCATATTCCAGTTGTGCATATTTATTCTGTTTATATAAAAATTTCCATTTTATTACGGTTTTTTGTGGTGTTTTCATCTGATAGCAAAGCTGGAGATATTATATACAAGGCCCAATCTCAGGATGAGGACGCTCTTGTTATTGCTGCGGCAAAGTTGCATATGGTCTTTGTCGGCAAAAATGCCAATCTTCTTGGTAATAGTGATCTCATTTCAGTTTTGCTCTCCATGAAATATGTATCTAAAAAGTAGTTCTCATTTGTTGGTTTGTCCCTCTTTATTGAACGCAGAAATCAGGTTTAATGGTTTGACTATTCGTTATGAGGTACTGGAAATTCTCGAGTTCACTTCAGATCGAAAAAGAATGTCAGTGGTAGTGAAAGATTGTCAGAATGGGAAAATTATTCTTATGTCAAAAGGTGCAGATGAGTCAATCCTTCCCTATGCATGTGCTGGTGAGTTGACTTATCTCTTATCAATATGAGACGAAGCATGTGCTTCTGAAAGTGCTCAGAGTTGATGGCCAATTATTTTTGACTATGCTATTAGGTCAGCATACCAGAACTATTGCTGAAGCTGTAGAACACTATGCTCAGCTGGGGCTCCGAACATTGTGTTTGGCTTGGCGTGAACTCGAAGAAGATGAGTATCTAGAGTGGTCGGTAAAGTTTAAAGAGGCTAGTAGTGTTCTGGTCGATAGGGAGGTATTTGGAACAATTCTTCTCTATTCTGGTTGTTCAGTTAAACTAACAGCGTATCTAAGTCGATGCATTTGATTGTCTCAAATTGATGCTTTTCTCATGTAACAGTGGAGAATTGCTGAGGTCTGTCAAAGGTTGGAATACGATCTTTATATTTTGGGGGTCACTGCAATAGAAGACCGCTTGCAGGTAAAATTGTAAATGTCACAGAGGTTCACTAGGTAATATAATGGGGCATTATAAGTAGGGAGGACTGTCTTATAAATATTTGCCTGATTTTCTTAGGATGGTGTACCAGAGACAATTGAGACACTTAGAAAAGCAGGGATAAACTTTTGGATGTTGACTGGAGATAAGCAGAATACAGCTATACAGATTGCTCTTTCATGTAATTTTATCTCCCCAGGTAAGTTGGGATCATTTCGATTTGTTTGTTATTTGTGTTAGAAAGCTTTGCCTATGGTCACTTATCTTACCTTTTTTACCATAATAATCATGTTTATATCAGAGCCTAAAGGTCAGCTTCTATTGATTGATGGAAAAACTGAAGAAGATGTTTCTAGGAGTTTGGAGAGGGTTTTGCTTACAATGCGTATTACAACTTCAGAACCTAAGGTTCACCTTCTGTTGAGTTTTTGCATCCTTGGAACAGTTTCCCACACCTGTATCAGAGAATAATTTATGGGTCTTACAGGACGTGGCATTTGTTATTGATGGCTGGGCTCTAGAAATTGCTCTGAAACACCATCGCAAGGATTTTGTTGAACTAGCTATACTTTCTAGGACAGCCATATGTTGTCGTGTCACACCTTCACAAAAAGCTCAGGTACCCCTCACAACTTTAGGTGCTATTGTTTATTACATTTTTTCTTGAAGTCATTTCATTCTGTTACGAGGCGGCCTTTTAATGCTCATCATCTTTTTGATGTTTTTGTTGAAATTTTTTCTTAACTTTACAGTTGGTTGAAATATTAAAATCCTGTGATTATCGAACCCTGGCAATTGGTGACGGTGGGAATGATGTAAGAATGATACAGCAAGCTGATATCGGGGTTGGCATCAGCGGAAGAGAAGGGCTGCAGGCAGCAAGAGCTGCAGATTATAGCATTGGAAGTAAGATCATATACAGATTTTCCTCCAACTGCTTCTGAATTAGTTACTTTGTTGATCAGACTATTCCCAAAGGCGATAAGCAGAAAAAAATGATCTTATAGTAATTTTGTTGTACAGATAACCGTTTTAGCCTGTCAAAACAGATGTGATTTGTTCTTGATGGACTGATCTTTGCGTGCAGGATTTAGGTTTCTGAAAAGACTGATTCTTGTTCATGGGAGGTATTCATATAACCGGACAGCATTTTTGTCCCAGTATTCCTTCTACAAATCATTGTTGATATGCTTCATCCAGATTTTGTAAGTTTATTATTTCCTCCGATATGTTATCACTTTTCAGTAGATAGCACCCATGTGTTCCTGAAATACTGACAAGAGAACCTACGCAGCTTCTCGTTTATTTCAGGCGTATCTGGAACCAGTCTTTTCAATTCGGTGAGCTTGATGGCTTATAACGTTTTCTACACCAGTGTTCCTGTTCTTGTTAGTGTAATTGATAAAGATCTTAGTGAAGCGTCAGTAATGCAACACCCTCAAATATTGTTCTACTGCCAAGCTGGGAGGTATGCGTGGTTTGATTTCGTTGAGGGTTACGCTTTGTTCATATGTTGATGCATATCTGTAAAATTCTAGGCTTCTTAATCCAAGCACATTTGCGGGGTGGTTTGGCCGATCCCTTTTTCACGTGAGTACTGTCATCTCAATTGAGTTCATTTTCTTTCCTACATCTAAAGTCTACATTCACCAATTAGTAATATCCAAACACTTAGTTGAAATGCTTAAAGTAACTTACAAATCTGCAAATTGGGATCTCTTCTGGGCAGGCGATTGTTGTATTTGTAATAACCATTCACGCATATGCTTATGAGAAGAGTGAAATGGAGGAGCTTGGGATGGTAGCTCTCTCTGGATGTATATGGCTTCAAGCTTTTGTTGTGGCTCAAGAAACCAAGTAAGTACATACACTTTTTACACTCATACATCCCATTTATATGTTTCACACCCGTGCTTAAATACTTATCTCTTTCGTTGCTGTTGGATGCAGTTCCTTTACGGTGTTGCAACACCTTTCCATATGGGGAAATCTGGTGGGTTTCTATGCCATAAACTTTCTCTTCAGCGCCATACCATCATCGGGAATGTACACCATCATGTTCCGCCTCTGTTCTCAACCTTGTTACTGGATCACAATGTTTGTGAGTATCAATCAAAGTCATCTGCTTATAAGTTCCATTAAGGAATGAATAATTGTTTCTCTTGTGCAGCTCATAGTTGGAGCAGGGATGGGTCCTATTTTCGCATTGAAGTACTACCGTTATACATACCGACCCAGCAAGATCAATATACTCCAACAAGCTGAACGTATGGGCGGACCAATACTGACTCTAGGTAACATTGAAACGCAACCAAGGAGCATCGACAAGGAAGTGTCTCCATTATCCATCACTCAACCCAAGAACCGAAGCCCTGTCTACGAGCCTCTTTTAACAGATTCTCCAAACGCAACTCGACGCTCATTTGGCCCTGGAACTTCCTTCGAGTTTTTCCATTCACAGTCAAGACTATCATCATCATCATCATCTGGTTATACCAGAAACTGCAAAGACAGTTAAAAATAAAAAAAAATTTGATTTTTTTTTTTAACCCACAATTTATACAGTTCCGTGACGTTTGTGACTTCATCTTGAACACAACTGGAATGCAGAAAAAGAAGAAAAAAATGGGAAAAGAATAGAACAGTTGACTATAGACACAACCCTTAGTGGATTTATCGGATATTGAAAGTCGAAAATCACACCCTCTTCTTAAAAATGGATCTTATTTTATTAATTTATTTAAGTCCTCTGTGAGTGAAAACCATATAGAATTCCACTGCAACAGTATTAAAAGAAAACAAATGGGGAGCACGTTCGTATATTGTAGTAAAAATATAACTCAGGTACTACAATCTCGATCTACGTATAAACCTCTTCCCTGGGTTTCTCTTAGACCTCCCGGTTTCCGACAACTTGACATCCCAATCCTCTACGTTCTTGGGAATATAAATATCAAACAAGATTTGGCCAAGAACTCCATTGGGCTTAACCTTGTCGTTTTGAGTAGTGGACAAACGAATCAAATCTTGTTTGTGTTCATCTTGCACCGACCCACCGTTGCCCACGTAGTAACCTACGGTGCTAGGCACGAAGAAATGATCTGTTGTGACAAGTGGTATTCCGTTGAAGCTCCGGTTAAGACCACATGTTGATTTTCCAAAGCTTTGAATTGGCTCTGATATCTCATTATCAAGACTTGTCGTCTTCTGCAAATAAACTGACGCTGCTTTTGACAAGAACTCGGATACAGCAGCTTTATAGTCGACTTGATTATACCGATAATGACCTGAAAAAGAAAAGAAAAAAAAAATATTATTATGTATAAAGAATCTGATTTGGACAATGAAACTTTTAGTATATAAGAACTAACCAACATGAGGAGAATCTTTCCATTTAACGAGCTTTACATTTCCTCCTAGTTCTTGGAGCCGTGTGGCGAAGTTGTGTATGGTTCGATAAGGAGCGAGGTCATCGTTTTCAGAGCATAGAATGAGATAAGGAACTCTCATGGTCTGCACCCAAGGCAAAAAATTCAAGAATGTAATGAGATAAAAGGTAAGAACCGAGATCAAAGTCAAGATATGAGGCTCTTACTATTGTAGAGTAAAGAGTCTGCCAGTACTGGGCTCGCTGTGATTCAAACCTGTTGAGGAAAACATAATCGAGACTCGAAGCAATACCATTTGCTGCCCATACAAATGGTTTAGGTGGTTTAGACATTCTGAGTGTAGTTGGATGAACCGCTAATCGAGCTCCCAAGTCGCTGGTGAAGTCCACTGGACATGAGTCATAGATAAACCCTGAGATGCAGTTTCTAACCAATCTACAATCATCCTGATAATACACAAAAGCGATGAACCATCCAGATAAAGACGGGTTTTATCATCAACAACAATGGCATTTGATGAAACAGCAAATACCTGATTTAGTCCTGTTTCGCAGATGCCTTCAAGTATCTGCATAGGTATATACAAGAGAAGCTCAATATGAAGATATCATCAAAAATACAGAAAACGAAATGGTGATAAAGAAAAAAGCTTACTTGAAGAACCTTATACATACAAGCATTAGGACCACCTGAGAAAGAAGCAAACACTAGAGGAACTGGTTTTGCTATGAGCACCTAAGAACAAAAACACCAAAACCAGGAGATGACACTTTCGCAATTATCGCTATTCTTTCTTCTCTGTTTATTCTATGGCTAGCAGAATAAACAAAATAAAAACCTCTTCACCTTCACAAGTTCAGACACAAGATCACAAGCTAAATCCGCAGCTTTGTCCGGTAAGAACCTATACATTAAGAAACTCAAAACAAAACAATTTTTTAAGGGAATTTTCTCCAGATTGAATTATGTAAAATCTCACAAAACACATACATGTTGAGGAATTGAGAATGGCAAACAAGGGAATCCCAAAGAAGCGAGGAATAGAGATCGACATGGTTCTTCAGATTGCGTTCTTCGCTCGACATCCAAGCGAATACCACAACGATCGCTTCGCTTCCTCCTTCGTTCTTCCTCTTTCGCCAGTAGTACTTTCCTCCATATCCCCACATCTTCTTTTTCTCCTTCACTATCTAAATTTTTTCATAGCGTGGATGTGAAATTTTCAATTGAGACTTACTGAACATGGTGAAAGAAGGGCACGAGCCTCGAGTAAAGAGACGTAGACAGGAAGAAGATAGAACAAACAGATAACCTTCGTTATCTATCGCTTCGTTTCATAGAAAACAATATTATTAAATTACATGAAAATTATTTATAATAACACTAATTTAAGCTTAATTACTAATTTGACCAAAAAGCTTAATTACTACAGAAGAATTAAAAAGTCTATTTTATTAATATATTTTATGATTTATAAACTGTATTATCCTTTGCTGATTTATAATTATTTTCTTTGTAAAACATTCAAAATCATAATAAAATAATAACATTTTCACCAAAACTAATTCTAATCATCCATTATTAACTCTAGCTGTCAGTTATTGTTTTTTACTATTTTTTCTCTTTATCTTCTTCCGCAGAAAACCAAAAGTTACTGAACCTGGACAAATTCATCGGACATGTTGAACTTGTCGGAGACGACAAAATTGTTGAACCTCACTGCACTCCCTGAACTCTGTTTTACTTGCCGACCGTGACTATGGCAAGTCGCCGAACTCCATCTCGTCGAAATTCTAATTCCGCTTTATCTCGCCGCACTCGCCAAACTCCTCTTCGTCGGGTTAGTCACAAGGAGATTTTTGTTTCAATATTCGAATATATTTATAAGTTATTAGAATAATTTAAATAACAAATTTATATAAACATAGATAGACTTAATAACTTTAATTTTTTTATAAAAATGAAATTTCAGATAAATGTTCGAGTCATATCGAACCTGGTTTTTTCTTTTTATTAACCGACGTATTTCCAACGTGATTTGTAAATCAAAACCTAAAATATATCATTTGATTGTAATACTTGAACTGGCTATAACAACATAGTGCAATGGTTTCAAAGCATTATAAATTTGTAAAAACCCAAGTTCGAGTCATACCGAACTTGGTTTTGCCTTTTTACTAATCGATGAATTACCGACAGATTTTTCATTTTCGGGTGGTAATCCATCAGTTATTTAACCGCCATTGTGTCCCAAATTATCGTGAAAACCACCAAAAAAAATATTCTCAAAATAATTGAGCCGTCCATTTTCGACGGATTACTGACCGTAAATGAAAAACTCGTTGGTAATCAATCTATTTCTGGATAAATATTTTGACTAAGCACTTCCTCTTCTTCCTCATTCTCTGTGTTTTTCTTTCTCTCTAACCTTCACTGCTCCGCCTTCTCTCTACGATTTCTCGACGATTCTGGCACCGAAATTGATACAGTCCCAAAGGTGAGACTAGATGGATAGGTTGATGGAGAACAAATGACTGGCTTTATAGCTCTCTTTATCTGTTCGAATTGAATGGAATTGCGAGATGGGATGGTGTTGGTGAACAACTTTCTTGTTCAGTGGGTGACTGACTCTCTCAATTGATGGCATAACAAAGTTTCTTGAATCACACAAAAAATGATCTGAAAACTCAGTAGAATCCAATGAATCACTCAAAAGGATGCTAATGAACAAGAACATCTCAAGACACTCTCAAAAACGATTTTCTACATTTTATTTGATAGAAAGGTGCTTTACAAGTGAGAATGAAAATGAGCATTTATAGGCTGGACTACCAACAGTCTAATGACCATAAACAAGAAGAAAATCAACATAATTAAAACAAAAAGAGCTGTTAGAGAATTGATGAGCAAATAAGTCCAAGCATGGAAAGTCTGGTGGCTTGTATCTTGAGAACTTGGGTAGGTAATTAAACGTTCTTGGTACATTATGAAGGCAAGATAAATCCTCGGATTCGTGCATAAACACACATGAAAGTGGATGTTGGGGTTTAATGCCTTTTGGGTCCAAATATGGTAAGGGAGTCTTCTGGTTGATATGGATGATCTGGTGAGGTCTAGTGCAGCTATGGTCTTTTCAATGAATTAACTGAATTCCCAAAACTCTGTAGTATTGGTCTGATGTCTCTCCTGGTTGACAAATATCAGTTTGAAGTGAATTGAATCTTGAAGACTCCAAATAAGGCAAATCCATAAACTATTGGTTTAGAACTTGACTAACTTCTTCATCAAAACCGATATTGGCATGACTCTAACTCTCCTGGATTCCATTACGAATCAAGATTCTAGAAAATTTACCTTGTTGCCTGATTCATCATGGTTGAGTTGCAATGCTTCAGTTTGTGGTTGTATGTCTCTGTCGGGTCCATGAAAAATCTTCTGAGTTGTAACTTGAATATCTTCCCCATGTGGAAAGATCTTGAACTACTATCACTTCTTGATGATTCCTTGATGAGTTAAGTTTCTGAAACAAGTTGATTTGTAGCTTAAATCCTTTTAGTTGGGTAGATATGCTCCAAGACATTCACATATGTACTGGTGGAGCTACTATGTGGTTAGGGGGTCATTTGCCCCCAGTCAAATTATGAATTTTAGATTAATTAGATGTATGTTTAGTTGAGTTCTTATTCATTTGGTTATATTCTATCATTATGCCCCTACTAATTTAAAGTTTAAAGTGTTCTTATGCCCCCAAGAGTCCACGACCCTGCATATCTCACGTCGTTTTTTTTTTTTTTAAGTTTTGGCTAAGTTAATGACTATTTAATTCCTTATATAATTAGAAGAAGCTCTCTCCATCTAGAGCATCCACGTCATCTACTTAATTTTTTGTGCAATTGGGCCTTTGTAACTAATCACTATTAATCTCAAAAGAATAACAAATAAGCCCAAACTTTTACAAGTTGATTTATGGAAATAAGTCTATCGAATGTAATTATGAATACCCCTTCCTTCCTTCGTGACCTTCCTTCCTTCCTTCCTTCCTTCCCATTCATATTCACATCCCCTGTAACAGTTACTCTTCCAATTCTCAAATGTATTCAATCTTACTTCAATTCTAATTATTATGAATCAATTCTTCATAATAAATCCCTTCAAACCCCAGTCCAGCTATTTCATATATTTCTTAGTCCTATAAATATTCACCCACCGACGATACAATCCTTCACCCCACCTGCTGAATCATATTACTTTGATTTACCTGCTTCTCTCCCCTTCATATCCGATATGGCTGAATTCGATGAGGCTGCGATCCCAGTTTCGGCTACCTATGTCATCTTTGACGATTTACGTCTTCGTCGCTAGGTTTTCGGCTGCCATATACTGTTCTGGTATGCAAGGAATACCAGAAAAGGATGGTGAATTCAGAGGAGTTGTACTTCTGCTTCTTGAATGAAAAGGTATGAAATCAAAAAACCTTTCACAGATCAAATACACGGACTGTCTAAAATGTATGACTAATATCTCCACCAAATATTGTCAACAGAACCCTGTATTATGTATTATCCCAGCCGCACGAGCTACAATTGGCATAGGGTTAGAGGTGAGTAAAGAAAAAGAGAATGAACAAACGACCCTCATATAAATAATTATTTGTTATTCAGACACCAAAGTACATGACATTTAGAAAATAACCTACTGCTTATACAACATATAATTTTTCTTCAACCACTGATTTGATGTAGGGGAAGATAAAGACGTGTTGGCATCACTTCCGGTGAGGATGCATAAATGAGAAGAATAGTATAGCAAAAAGGCTATATGGAATTAAAAAAAAAAAATAGAGGTAAGACAGATTCATGAGACTGTCAATTTTTTTTTTTTTTTTTTTACATTTACATATGCTTCTTAATACCAACCTAAAGAATTTAACAAAAAAAGACATATAAACAAAACAACAGGAAACTGGATAATCTAATATAAAAAGCATCAAGCTGCTAACCTTTTATTTTCCAGGATAGTCACATGTAGCAGGGAAGAACAAAAAGGAACTTCTAGCCATGGCAAAAGGACGAGTAGAAGAAATGCACTACTTTGTTTGATGGTTGTGTGATTATTTGTTCTACGTGTTGCTATCTTGATTCGGAAATTAATGTGGCTTCTTCTTGGACAGCAGAGCAGAACACGAAAGAAGAGTACCCCTTTCTCCTTCTACAGTTACTGTATAGTGATACCCTACAAGTTTTCTCTCATTTCTTATCCAAAATTCTTTCAGAGTTGAAGGCACACAAAAAGGTTAGTCCTTTGTTTGGTATGTTATATCTGGTTCAGAAAAAGGTGTGGTTCTCCATGTTTTATTCTTGCTCACCAGTACTTATATATAGATGTCCAAAACTTATAATCCAAAAAGGCTCACTATTTTTCATTGTGTTTTACTGTTTTTTTGGTGTTTTACTGTTATAGTGTACCCTTTTACTATGTTTTGATGTGCTTTGTGGTCAGAGTCTCATACAGATATGAGTTTTGGAGGAAAGAAGTCGGTTACCCCGGAACACAACTATTTGGTTGAATTGAGTAATTACAACCACAAAAGAGAAGAGTTGACCCTGAATATAACATTCAAGCTACCTATGCCTTCAAAGAAAAGTAAGTATAATAAATCTAACTCTCTCCTCTATATTCCTCAGGAACGTGACAGTATGTCTCTCTCTCTGGGATGATACCCCTGCAACTTTCCGGGCACACCTATCATCAGAGAAACATGTCAACATTGTCCGTCCTCTTGGTCACAACGGTTAACCCAAAGCTGTTTGGAGGTATGCATCAATTCCTACTACCCACTTCTTACACTCTCTTTCGGCAGTGTCGCACTATACAAATACAAAAGTATACTAATTGACATTTAACTACTCTGGCACAAGGAATCTCGTCCTCCACTCCACTCCCGCAACAAAGTTCTACTTTGACTTCAACATTCAAGCTATCCATGCCTAAGGAAAAGTAAGTATAATAAATCTTTTACAACAACCTAATAAACATTACACCGTTACCTACCATACACAAGCCTTAAACGATTTCCATGTAGGTTGTGCATTGAAGATGGCGCAGCTTTCCCTCAGACTGACACCTCGGAAAGCATTAAAAAGATCAAAATTGTCAACCTCAAAGAGTTGAAAGCCTATATAACATAACACAAGCCACATAACAGGTAGCGGTTAGCATTCTCGCCTTCCTCAAGTAGTTTAGTAAATAGCATAAATATATACAGCTCAAACACCTGCTAAAGTGACTTTCAAAATTAACCCAGTCTCACGAAGCTGGCTTCCTGTGCAAGGCTACCATCTAGGACGTACTACAGCGGAACGGATAGAGCTATGTTTCCTGCTCCATATGCACTATGCAGCCGCAAGCTGGAGAAAAGTGAAAGCAAACTCCGCTGCAGCAAATGTATCACATCAAACGTGCCGGGCGTGGTGAGGTAACTATATTCCCACGAAGGCACCATGCTCTGAAATTTCAAACATTCAATAAGAAAACCCATACCACGTGTCACACCACTATACTTGAGTGTACCCAAGTTCCTACGTAAACACTAACATTTCCATGAGATAGCAAAACAACAAACTGACGGTAAATGCAATGTTTCTATGGCAGGTACAGGGTCGAGCTCGCCGTGCGCGACGCTCATGACTGTGCAGCATTTGTCGTGTTTATTGAGAGACGTCAAAACTAACATCCAAAACTGCAGAAACTCTAACGCTCGAGGTAAAATGTCAAGTAGCACAGCTCATGCAACACATGTTTAGAAACTTAAAAACACTTAATCAACGAGGGTCAGCTTCCTCTATGTCTGAGATCACTAGCAGTCAATCCCAACAATTTCACTCCTAACCGCAAAACATTTACAATCTCAAAGAAGACTCCGCCTATGGAAGATGGGATCAATGAGGTAAATATTATTAGTTGTTCCAAACTTCCCACAATACCATTTCCACTTTTATGTTAACTGTACGTGTTTCACTTTTCCCAAACACTCAACCGCAGGTGGGAGGTGCCTGGTGCCTACCACCACCAGGTAAGGTAACCCATCCTCCGCCTCAAGCAGCAAAGGCGAGGTATCCAACCCTGAGCCAAAAGATGTGCCACGCGAAGATGCGGTGAGAGTCGGAAACGTGGCTGTGAGTAGTCTTGCCATGTTTGATTACAATTCTCTCAAAGTTTATAGTTACTCTTAAGTCTTTTGGCACGTTCTCTTCTCTTCTTTACTCTTTGCATTTCTGTTGTTGTATTTAAGTGGCCTTCTAAGTGAACCAAGCTTTTGAAATTTATTTAAATGGGAGTGAAGGACGTTAAAATTATATATTTTGCAAAGGAAATATGTCACATTAACATATTGTAGAAACTTGAAATAACATGGGATTTATAACACGGAAGAAGACAATCGCAACAAAGAAACGCATGAGACAAATATATATTGTTGACTGTTGCCTTTGAAATGTCTTCCGTTGATAAAATCGAAATTAGCTCCATAACACATCAAACATACCATCAAACATATCAATTATTGAGGCATTTTTAAAGAACAAAAAATGGAACTATAATATAGTGAATGAGCAGAATGACTAATGCAAAATACATTTACTATATCAACACAAACTAAAGGAAACTTCAAAAATGACAATCTATCATACAATTTTTTTGCAGGAATTTCAAGCAAGAAGTATTAGAGTAGGGATTATCACATGGTAATGCGGAGAGCACTGGATGCAACATTAATATAAGCTTTGTAATGCGGATATTTTCAGGATACTACCAAAGAGAAAGAAAAAAAATGGTCATGGACCTTATTTAAAAGTACATACATATATAATGCACTATCGAAATAAACAAGTACCAAGTTAAAGTTAAAGAATACTAAGGTAAATGACTAAAAGGACTCAAAGATTACATAAACATCCTACAACCACAGGACGCGACGGGGGTTGCAACTCAACTAGTGTTTAATCAATAAAGAATACTGTTTAATGTTTGGGATGAAGCCCAATTTAATACTAGTATCATTTTATTATCTCTATTTCTTCTTTTATCAGATTTCATTTTTCAAAGAGGATAATTATTTTTTATTTCAATCTTAAAAATATTTATATTCATTTTAGTAACTGATTTTCGTCATTAAATGAATTTGTTTTGAAAATAATTAATATATGCATTATTGCATATTTCAAAATCAATACTTTAAATTAAAGGATTAGACTTGTTGTCTATTCACATCACATATTACATTTCATATATTTTATTAGAAGATAACATAATGTAAAAAAGTTATCAACAATTTTTATAATTAAATAATGATATTAAAATATTTAAAATATAATATAGTTAAAATGATTTAAATTTAAAATATAATATCATATTGTATTATAATAAATAATATAATATAAAATAAATTATATGCCTCCGTTAAAAAACCATCCTAGCTCTGCCACTGCACATATGTCTCTGGTGTATTCAACTTGTTTCTCGCCAAAGGTTTTGGATGGTTGATTTATTTTCTCTCCATGCTCCTTGGTTGATGATGACTTGATGTCCTCATCATACTCTCCCTCTTCAAAAAGTTTTGAACTCGAAATTGAATAACCTGCACCAAGAAAAAGCAAGTTAGCTTTCATTCTATTTTGTGAGTCTAGGGTTTTACCTTGATGGGTTTGTGGTCTGGTGATGTAAGGGATATCTGGAAGTTTTCATTTGAGTAGATAATTCAATATAACTCCTCTATTCTGGTTTTCTTGACATTGTTACATTGTTGAATGGTGGCACCATTATGTCCTTTGGTGGTCTTGCTCTTATTCACCATTGGTGGGGTTGCCTTCTTGTTCTGAACTTGGTTTAGTAATGATTTATGTCCTGGTGCAAATCCTATGTGATTCACACCCTTGGTACCTGAAATAATATTGACACTTTCAGTAAGAAACAAGTGCATTATGGATTCTCTTTGATAAGATGAACTTTCTGAATCTACTTCCTTATCACTAGTTTTAGAAAAGGTTTTCAATGGAGGTTTTAAGCAGATTGTTCCTTCATGCTCTTGTATGTTAGTACACTTTAATACAGATGTGGCTTCATGAAGAACAAATGGTGTAAAAGAGACACTTACTTGTCTAACACCTTCAGTGTTCTTAGCTTGGTCTGGTGGTTTTTTTTTGATGCTCTCCGCTCCTTTAGTACCTTGTTCAGTGTTGGTACTAAATGTGATGGCAATGGCTTGTGCTTCCTCTTTTCTGTCCATCTCTTATGGTCCTGCATCAAATCCTTTTGGCAAAGAGAAGTACATCACACTAGAAATAAAAATTAAAAATTAGATCGAATCAAGCTATTACTTGCTTTAGATAGTTCTGTTTTCTTTTTCTAGTGATGTTTCAGCCAACGTTTTCTTAGTTGGACAAGTTACAGCAAAGTGCCTTTTTATGACATCTATAACATGTCCGGTCTCTAAATTTCTTAGATTTAGAAGATGTACCTTGATGTGGTGCTTCTGGTTTTACTTCTAAGGCGTTAGAAAATGGTGTAATGGCTTCTACATCAGCTCATGGCGTCCCTTTGTACTCATGGCTCTGTTTCTGCTCTGTTTTCTTCTGTACAACTAGCCGTTCCCTCTCTTGTGCTTTCACCATAGTGTCGGTGGTCATCTTCTTTGGTTCAGAACAACCATCTTTCTTTGGTTTAGCCTTTGTATTTGGCCTGGTTGCTAGGATCCATCTTCTTGGCTCTGGATTAGAATGAATATTCACATAGTATTGTTGGTTAACTTCAACCTCTTATACAAACTCTTTGTGCAGTAATTGTTTCATCTCTTCCCAAGAAGAATCTAGTACTTCATACTCAAGCCTTGTGTAAGCATCTTGATCCAAATGCTTAAATGCATCCTCAATTAAAGTTGCTTCAGCATAAGATGTCTTATCCTCTTCTCTAATTTTGTTTGATTGAAACCAATTTTCTATGTCTCTCTGCCATCTTAAGTATGCTTCTGATCCTTGGCTATGTCCTGAAAAACAGATGTGGTATGACTCTGGTTCAATCTCCTCTTCATCAAGCTTGTTTGTTGTCTCATGGATGATATCTCATGGACTGGTTGTATTCTGAGCATTCATCTCGAGACTCTTATTCACACCATACTTCTTCTTCTTCTTGGTTGATATCAGAGTTGGTGTTGCATTCCCATCCTTCTTCAGTGGGTTCTTCTTGAGTTGAATCTTCACCAAATGCAGATTCCTCATACCAGAGTTTTCTTCATGATATGCTTCAGATTGTGCTTCTCCAATCCATGTTTCAAGCTCTTGAAGTTCTTCTTCTTATTCATATTCATGTTCTGCTCCATGAGTGGTGTCTGGAATAGATTGTTTGTGCCAAACTTCATTATATTTTTCTTCAAACTCTGGTTCTTCTTGATCGTACTCTGCTTCCTTTTTAAAGTTAGCTTTTGATATTTCCTCTTCTATCCAAGATTCTTCAAAAAACTCTCCTACTTCTTCTTCACTGATTTTAGAATCAGTGTCTTATCCTTGCCATGAGTTGTTGTCAGATTCTTCTCCTCCATTCCATGATTGGTTTTCTTCTTCACCCCAATCAATCTCTGAGGTAGTAACTTCTATTGTCCCATCCTCTTTTTCCATGCCTTATAGTTCCTATGATAAGTTTATGAAGTGTATGACTGTATTGAAAAAGACAAATTATACAATAAAAAAGAAGAAATAGTAAAACCTTTTAAGACTTTCCTTTTCTGGTTCTCAGGTAAAACTTTTTAAATTAAAACTTCTTGTAATTTTTTTTTTTACTTTTTGGTTTAAAATTTCGAAAATCAAATACTAGACAGGATAATGAATATTTAGAAAAGGAAATAAACAGATTTTTGACTTAAGAAAAGGGAAAAACAGATCAAAACAAGTAACTCTTTATTTTATTTTATTTTCTTTAAGGTTTTTAAAGCAATAAGACTTATAAGAACAGTAAAACTCGAACAAACACAAAACTTATGCAATTATTTTGGGTTTTTGGGTTTAAAAGATGCAATAGATGAAGGAAAACGTGATTAGATAGAAAACTAATGCAAAAATATAACTTTATTTTTGTATTTTCGATTTAGATGCAAGGGTGAACTAAGAACAAAACTAGTATACAATAGAACACTTGTTTTTAGGATTTTATTTTATGTATGCAATGAAAATTAATGAGAAACAAAACGAAAATGATAGTTCTAAATGAAATAGAAATGGATGCAACATTATGAATGATAAATGATTGAAACATATTATTTCCAATGGAAATATACCAAAATCAAAGGATAGAATACATTTGTTAGGAGCCTTGCGGCTCTGATACCAGATGATACAGTGATATATCATGGTTTTTCTAGTTTTCAACCATGATATAGTTGTGTATATTGAGTCTTTAACCTGGTTTTTCGAGTCTATTGAGTCTTCTACAAGTAGATTTTCGTTTGGAGCAAAGAGCGGGATTATAGAACGTTTCTGGTGATTTGTGCAAGGAGCTGAAGTTGGTGTCTCGGCCACGACTGGATGTCAACCGACACTGACTTTGGTGCCGGTCGACACTGAGCGCGAGAGAAGTCATACACCGAGTTGAGACAAGTTTTGAAGAATTTGCATATAGACCCCGAAGTTTCCCCTAATTCTAATCTGACCCCAAAACGAGTTTAGGAGTTTTAATTAGGTTTTCAGACTCATTATTTTGTTTATCTTGTTCTTACTTTGTTCTTGCTTTTGGAGATTGAGAGATTTGCTAAGGGGCTGATTCTTGCTACTTGTAACCTTGAGAGAAGGATTTCGAACCCCTTTATCGTATATATTCAGTCTTTTGGTTTTCTATTCATGATGTGTTGTTTGATTGATAATATGTCTGAGTAGTAATCTAGTTAGATTTAGGAATTCTCAATAAGGTTTTATGCATGTTTAGATAACTGATTTATTAGGATTCACAATCTGTTTGTTCATCACCTAAGTTGTGCTTAATACTGAATTCTGGACTGATCACCTAGGGTTTAGATCTGAGATAATTGACAATAGCACGAGAGTGTGAGTTATAATCTGAATAAACTTAGTGTGAGAAATTTGACTAGATACAAAGAGATTTGGTTTAGGAGAATTGTGAACCGATAGAACCTGTTCTTAATGCTTGTTTAGAACTCTAGGATCGCAAAGAGATTTGGATCACTAGGTTGCTAGATATATAAACAATCTCAGCGAGAGTTGGATTGTTTAGCGTTGTGTTTCTAGTTCTTGAACCTGTGTTTAATCTGAATCCGGTTAGTTAAGTATCTGACGTTGCATAATTCCCTAGAACTTCCTAAGTCTAGCGCTTTTCTCTTATTGAAAACACTTCCATGTTTACTTGCTTTAGTTTACTGCTTTCTTTTGATTGATTTAGCTTAACTCGAGAACATACAATCTATCGTGTGAGCCGTGAGTCCTTGTGGATTCGATACTCTAAGTACTACATTGCATAATTGTACACTTGTAGTAGAATATAATTAAAACTATGATCCCTATCAAGTTTTTGGCGCCGTTGCCGGGGACTCAACTGAGTTCGCCGATAGATTTTGTTTTAGAGTTTAGTCTAAGTCGTTTTATTTCTTTTGTTACTGATTTTTCTTGGTTTGGCTTGTTTTGTTGCTGCAGGAATCGATTTCCGAATCCAGTGTCGACCGACACCCTCCTTTGTGTCGCCCGACATTGACCTCGAGACAGTGTTTTGAAGTCTGTGTATGCCTAATCGTCACACCCGAAGCAACCAGAGCGAAGAACTTCTGAACCTCAGACTTGAGGAGCTTGCTAAACTTGAGAGAACGAACAGAAAGGGTCAAAGAACAAGAATGATGAACAACTGTTTGATTTTGAGACCAGATGCTGAAGGAGTTCTGAGAGACCCACAAAACAACCCGTACAATGATCAGGGGCAAAGGATTGATGCTGAGGGATGAGTAATCCCTGAACCTGAACAGCCTCAAGGTGAAGGGAAGATGGTCAATGCTGGAGGTAATGCACATCAACATAATCCTCCTGCTGCTGAGAGGACTCTTGCTGATTACAACCGACCGTATGAGTTTTATGCTAACCGGTCAGCCATTGTACCTCCTCCTTTCGAAAGGAGTGACTTTGAAGTCAAGACTGTCTACTACACACTTCTGAGACAGAATCCTTTCCATGGTCTTCCCAATGAACAACCCATGGACCACATTGAGGATTTTGAAGCCTTCATAACTGGGATGAAGCACAATGGAGTGGGTTATGATTTCTTGTACCTTAAGCTTTTCCCATACTCTCTTGCTGGAGAAGCTGCAGCTTGGCTTAAGCAACTTCCACCTAGGAAGTTAACTACTTGGGATGCAGTGAAGAGAGAGAGTTCCTGCAACACTTTTATGATGATGCTCGCTCAGATCAGCTCAGACAAGATCTTCTGACATTCACTCAGGGACCTACAGAGCCATTTAAGTCTGCTTGGGTGAGGTTTAAGAGGTACTAACGAGATTGTCCTCATCATGGATTCTCTGAAGTTCAGCTGCTGAGCATTTTCTTCAGAGGTGTGGATCTCTGGTACCAGTCCGCGTTAGATGCTGCCAGCAATGGCAACTTCAACACAAAGACTCCTGAACAAGCTAGAGTGTTGATTGAGAATCCGGTGAGCAGCAACAGTGCTAAGACTGCAGATCAAAGAAGGAAAGAGTCTGGTGGAAAGTTGGATCATCTACAGATGGCTGAGATGCAGAACAAGTTGGATTTTGTTCACAACTTGTTGACTAGTAAGAAGCATGTCCACTTTGCTCAGGATGTTGAAGAATTTGGACCTGAAGAAGGCTGCACAGAAGAGGATGTGAACTACATTAGTGGTTCCGAATTTCAAGGAAACATGTTTGGAAACCAGCAGAACAACAAGTTCTTTAATGGTGGACAGAAGAGTGCTTTCACAAGCAATCAAAACTCTTCTGGATATGGTCAGAATGCTGGTTACCATAAGCCTTTTCAGCAGAACAACTCCTATCAGAGGACTTATGGATCATCCTCCTATCAGACACCTCCTGCTACCAATGCTCGTGAGAGTAAGCTGGAAGCTATGATGGAGCAGTTGCTGAAAGGTCAGACAAAGACTGATGTGGATTTCAACAAGAAGATAGATGTTGTCTACGCTGATTTGAATGAGAAGTTTGAATCCTTGAGTACACATATGAAGCAATTGGATTCTCAAGTTGCTCAAACTGCTGGAGTTGTTAAGAGGCAAGCCGGATTCCTTCCTGGAAGCACATACACCAATCCCAAGCATCACTGCAATACCATATCACTGAGGAATGAGAAGGAGCTACACGCCATCCCTAATAGGCAGATCAGTGATAAGGAGATTGAAGAGATAGAAGAATTTGAAGAAGAGTATGAAGCTGCGAAACGAGCGTCGACCGAAACTGCCATTGACGTCGGTTGATATCCACTTTCAACAAAGATTTCGAGTTCTCGTGACGAACGGAAATCGACCGAGATCGATTGTGAGGTCGATGACAGACCAAAATCGACTAATGTCGACCGACACCAAGCTGATGTCGGTCGACATCAGCAGCGTGCAGACACTGATGTTACGCAGAAAGCCCCTATAGCTGGTGGGAAAGTGTATAAACCCAAGGTACCTTTCCCGAGAAACCCGAAGTAGTCTAAGTTTGAACGGTTCAAGGCTAAATACATGGCTATGTTGAGCAAGCTAACTCTCCCAATGAAATTGATGGATGCTATCAACAACAACACAATGTTGAAGCGATGTTTGAAGCAGATGTTGACTTCTGACATGAGAGATGAAGAGAGTTTGATGATGATCACTGAAGTCTATAGTGTTTTCATCTTAAACAGAGTTCCCGAGAAGCAAAAGGATCCAGGAAGCTTTGTATTGGACTGTACCATCTTCATAGACATATTTGAGAGGTCACTTTGTGATTTGGGTTCAAGTGTCAATCTGATGCCATATTCAGTCGCTAAGCAGATGGGAATGACAGATTTCACACCTACTAGGATCTCCTTAATCCCAGCTGATCGCTCCATAAGGATTATTGAAGGCCTCTTGGAAGATGTACCGGTGAAGTTTGGTGAATTTTTTTATCCCAACTGACTTCGTAGTCCTACAGTAAAATGATGAGCCTAAGGACCCTCTTATCCTGGGGAGACCATTCTTGGCTACAGCTGGTGCGATCATTGATGTGAAGAGAGGAAAGATTGGGCTGAATGTAGGTGATCTGGTGATGAATTTTGACATGGAAAAGTTGATGAGACACCCCACCATTGATGGACAGACCTTCTATGTTGATACGATTGACAATCTGGCTGCAGAGTTCTTAAATCGAATGCATTCTTTCGACCCTTTAGAGAGAGCCTTAATGAGGTCTGAGCATGATTTTGAGCTGGAGGATGAAGCTGCTACTGGATATCTAAGGCTAATGGACGCTACTGAGAAAGTTATGAACTTGGAAGTGGCCGATGACATTCAGTGTCGACCGACACACAAGCTAATCGGTCGACACCAGTTGCGCAGGATTGGAGCGAGGAAAAAGCTCCAAAGATCGAGTTGAAGCAGCTACCTGCAGGCCTCAAATATGCATTCTTAGGTAAGAACTCCACTTATCCTGTCATTGTCAATGTTGATTTGAATAACGCAGAACTCACTTTACTGCTAAGCAAGCTGCGCAAGCATCGCAAGGCTCTTGGCTATTGATGATATTTCAGGTATCTCTCCGGACTTGTGCATGCATAAGATACACCTTGAGGATGAGAGCATGTCGTCGATTGAGAACCAGAGGCATTTGAATCCTAACCTAAAAGAGGTTGTGAAGAAGGAAATCATGAAGCTGCTGCAAGCTGGGATCATCTACCTTATTTCAGACAGTGATTGGGTCAGCCCGGTTCATGTGGTTCCTAAGAAGGGAGGAGTCACAGTGGTGAAGAATGAAAAGAATGAGCTGATTCCTACAAGGACAATCACTGGTCACAAGATGTGCATAGACTACAGGAAGTTGAATGCAGCCACCAGAAAAGACCACTTTCCACTCCCTTTCATTGATCAGATGTTAGAAAGGTTGGCAAATCACCCTTACTACTGATTTTTGGATTGTTATTCTGGTTTCTTTCAGATCCCTATCCACCCAGAGGACCAGGAGAAGACCACATTTACATGTCCCTATGGCACCTTTGCATACCGCAAAATGCCTTTCGGACTGTGTAATGCTGCTGCGACATTTCAGAGATGTATGATGTCTTCACAGACATGATAGAGGATTTTATGGAGGTCTTCATGTATGATTTCTCAGTCTACTGATCATCTTACCATGCTTGTCTGGATAATCTATGCAATGTGCTAGCTCGCTGTGAGGAAAAGCACCTGGTTTTGAATTGGTAGAAATGCCATTTTATGGTCAAGAATGGCATTGTACTTGGGCATAGAGTTTCTGAGGCGGGGATTGAGGTGGACAGAGCTAAGATTGAAGTGATGACAAGACTGCAAGCTCCAGATTCAGTCAAGGGAATAAGGAGTTTTCTTGGGCATGCTGGTTTTTACAGGAGATTTATTAAAGACTTTAGCAAGATAGCTAGACCACTTACTGCACTCCTCTGGAAGGATGTGAAGTTTGAGTTCACAGATGAGTGTCATGCTGCATTGAAAGAGCTGAAACAAGCCTTGATCTCGGCTCCAATTGTGCATTCACCGGACTGAAGTCTTCCTTTTGAGGTAATGTGTGATGCCAATGACTATGCTGTAGGAGCTGTGCTTGGGTAGAAGAAGGACAGGAAACTCCATCCTATCTATTACGCAAGTAGAACCCTCGATGAAGCTCAAAGGAATTATGCAACCACTGAGAAGGAATTGTTGGCAGTTGTGTTTGCATTCTAGAAGTTCTGACCCTATCTGATTGGATCCAAAGTAGTTGTGCATTGATAGGCTCAGGTTTTAATCCTATTCTACTGCAAGTGCACAGTTATGTGATTGTAGTACTTAGGGTATCGAATCCACAAGGACTCACGGTCACACGATAGATTGTATGTATTCAATTTAAGCTAAATCAAATTCCAGAGAAAGCAGTAAGCAAAACAATAAACTAGAAAGGTGTTTTCAATAGGAGGAAAGGCGTCAGATTTAGGAAGTTCTCGGGAATTATGCTATGCAAGAAACTTAACTAACATGATTCATATTAAGCGCAGTTCAAGAACTAGAAACACTTTACTAAACAATCCAACTCTCGCTGAGATTGTTTCTATATCTAGCAACCTAGCGATCCAAATCTCTTTGCGATCCTAGAGTTCTAAACAAGCATTAAGAACAGGTTCTATCGGTTCACAATTTTCCTAAACCAAATCTCTTTGCGTCTAGTCAAATTGCTCACTCTAAGTTTGGTTCAGATTATAACTCACACTCTCGTGCTATTGTCAATTATCTCAGATCTGATTATAACTCACACTCTCGTGCTATTGTCAGAATTCAGTGTTAAGCACAACTTAGGTGATGAACGATAAGATGGCGAATCCTTATTAATCAGTTATCAAGCAAGCATAAAACCTTTGTGAGAATCCCTAAATCTAACTAGGTTACTACTCAGACATAGAAGCAATTAAACAACACATCATAAATAGAAAACCAAAAACTGAATAGATAAAAGTAAAGGGGTTCGAAATTCTTCTCTCAGACGTTACAAGTAGCAAGAACCAGCCCCTAGCCAAAATCTCTCAATCTCTCTTTCAGAAACAAAAGTAAGAACAAGATAATAGAACGAATGAGTCTGAAACCCTAATAAAACTCTCTAAACACGTTTTGGGGTAGAATATAGGGAAACTTCGGGGTCTTTTGCGCAATTCTTAAAAACTTGTCTAAACTCGGCGCATAACTTCTATAGGGCTCAGTGTCGACCGACATCAAAGGTAGTGTCGGTCGACACTCCATCGTGGTCGAGACACTAAATTCAGCTCGTTGCACAAATCACCAGAAACGTCCTAATATCCTTCTCTTTGCTCCAAACGCAAGCTTACCTGTAAAAGACTCAATAGAATCTAAAAACCAGGTTAAAGACTCAACATGTACACTTATATCATGGTTGAAAACCTAGAAAAACCATGATATATCATGCATACTGAACATTCCGCGCTTAAGTATCTGATGCAGAAGAAAGATGCTAAGCCAAGACTACTAAGATGGATTTTGTTGCTCCAACAGTTTGACATAGAGGTGAGAGACAAGGAAGGGGTAGAGAATGGTGTTGCTGATCATCTATCACGAATTAGGATCGATGAGGACGTTCCTATAGATGATTTTCTACCAGAGGAGAACATCTATAAGGTTGAAACAGGATTTCAGGCAGTTTCTGCGAGTTCACTGCCTTCTACACGGGTTACAGAGAAGGTGTCGGTCGACACCCAGTTCATGTCGGTCGACACCCGACTCAAAAAAGCGGACGATAATCGATCAACCTCGACACCAATTGGCCGATTAGGGACAATGTCGGTCGACATCAACCTTGATGTCGGTCGACACCAATCACGATTGCAAGATGTTATTCTCGATGATGAAGCTGACATGTTCATAGCTGCAATCACCCAAGGTTCTCTCTCCACTAGACATTGGTACGCTAACATAGCCAACTACCTTGCTGCAGATGATGAGCCTGAAGTGTTTAAAGGCTATGCTAAGAAGAAGTTCCTTAGGGAAATCAGGCGCTACTATTGGGATGAGCCTTACTTGTACAAGCACTGCTCCGATGGTATCTACAGACGTTGCATTGCTGTCTGAGTATGCTGGACACTTTGCTACATTCAAGACAGTGTCTAAGGTTCTTCAAGTAGGCTTCTGGTGGCCTACAATGTTCAAGGATGCTCAGTTATTCATCTCTCAGTGTGATGTGTGTCAGAGGAGGGGGAAGATCAGCAAGAGACATGATATGCCACAAAACTTCATCCTCGAGGTTGAAGTCTTTGACTGCTGGGGCATCGATTTCATGGGTCCATTCTCATCTTCATATGGGAACCGGTACATATTGGTTGATGTAGACTATGTGTCCAAGTGGGTTGAAGCGATTGCAAGTCCGACCAATGACTCTTTGGTAGTTCTTAAGCTGTTTAAGACTATCATCTTCCCCAAATTTGGAGTGCCTAGGATTGTGATAAGTGATGGAGGCTCTCACTTCATCAACAAGGTCTTTGAGAATTTGCTAAAGAAACATGGTGTTAATCATCGTGTGGCTATTCCATATCACTCTCAGACTAGTGGACAAGTTGAGGTTTTAAACCGACAGATCAAGGAGATTCTAGAAAAGATAGTGGGAAAGACTAGGAAGGACTGGTCTGCTAAGCTGGATGATGCGTTGTGGGCTTTTAGGACTGCGTTTAAAACGCCAATAGGGACTACACCATTCCATCTTCTCTATGGGAAAGCATGTCACCTTCCAGTTGAGCTTGAGCACAAGGCTAGATGGGCTGTCAAACAAATGAACTATGACCTCAAGCCTGCAGTTGAGAGACGTCTGATACAACTCAATGAGTTAGATGAGATTCGCCACCATGCCTATTAGAACTCAAGGCTGTACAAGGAGCGTACAAAGGCATATCATGATAAGAAGATCATCTCACGCAACTTCGAACCCAATGATCAGGTACTTCTCTACAACTCTCGTCTGACTTTGTTTCCTGGCAAGTTGCGTTCTCGTTGGTCAGGTCCATTCACCGTTAAGGAGGCTAGACCGCATGGAGCTATTGTCTTGATGAATTCCAAAGGCGAGGAGTTCACAGTCAATGGGCAAAGGGTGAAACATTACTGGGCGAAATCTGAAATTCCAGAAGGCAACATTGTCCATCTGGATAATCCACCCAATGCTTGATCGCATTCGGTCTATTGACGTTAAACGACCGCTGAGTGGGAGGCAACCCACTGTAGGTTAGTTTTTGTTTCTTTTTGAGTCTTTGTCCTCGAGTCTTTTGATTTTTCTGGTTTTTTGTATGTCAGAGCCGTAAGAAACAGGTTTGCAGACATCAATGTCGGTCGACATCACCATTGATGTCTGTCGACACCAAACTCGAAATACGGATGGAAGTCGACCACGCTCGATTACGAGTAAATCGATGTTGACCAAAGGCTAATGTCGCCCGACGTGGCCTGTGTGTCGGTCAACATTGACTGCGAAAGCAGGTAAGATTTCTGTTTCTCAAGTTCTCGATTACTTATACCTTATTTCTCCCGATCTCATACTACGGTTGCACTGGGACAGTGCAGTCTAAGTGTGGGGGAGGTGGCTACTGACATTGTGTTTTATTTTCTTAGAGTCAGTCCATTGTTTTCAGTTGCTTTCAAAATTGTTTTATTGAGTCAAAAAGTGTATGAAACTATGATTTTTCGAGGAAATTTTTCGCTGGAACATGAACTAAGTGACCATTGGACAGACTTGCAGTAATTCTATGACTATTAGAAAATCCCAGACAGATCAGCCTACCAAGGACACCCATATCTAACCAGGTATTCAGAGGATCCATCACTAGCCTCATCTCTAATCTTGACTCTAATTTCTTACTTAGGGGCTTGAGATCTCTGGATCGGATTCATCTGATGTGCTGACACAGCCTACGATCCTGTTTGAGTATGGTTCTTGATTTTCCCCTCCCTTGATAGTAAAAAAAAAAAAGATTAAAACCGAGGATAATCTAATAGCTTCGAAATGGTCACGGGAGTGGTAGAGACCCCTATTACATCCTGTGTATCCATGGAAAGATCCAAATTTACACCCCGAATAAAAAGGGAAGAGCCTTGATAAAAAAATGATACCCAGTGGGGAAAAATCAGTTGCTAAGGGAGAAAGGGAAAAGAAAGGAACCAGAAACCGACAGTTTGGTGGTCAGTACTGACTGAGTTGAGTCCATGTGTTCTCTGATCAAACCTCCCTTTGTAAGACCGCACCTAATTGTATACAGAGGTTAGTGTAGTGAACTTGAATATCCTAACTTGATTGTGGAGTTTACTTGGGACAATTGCTAAGTGTGGGGGAAGTATATTGTGGTCTTGACATCTGCAGGAAAGTTTTCAGTGGCTTACTAAGTGAATGTGAATGCGAAAGTTCCTAGGACGAAATGAGTTTCTGAGTTTTCAAACCTCTTTCTTATGCTTTAGTTCTTTCACTTGCTTGAGGGAAAGCAAGAGCTAAGTGTGGGGGAGTTGATATATCATGGTTTTTCTAGGTTTTCAACCATGATATAGTTGTGTATATTGAGTCTTTAACCTGGTTTTTCGAGTCTATTGAGTCTTCTACAAGTAGACTTTCGCTTGAAGCAAAGAGCAGGTTTATAGGACGTTTCTGGTGATTTTTGCAAGGAGCTGAAGTTGGTGTCTCGGCCATGACTGGATGTCGACCGACACTGACTTTGGTGTCGGTCGACACTGAGCGCGAGAGAAGTCATACGCCGAGTTGAGACAAGTTTTTAAGAATTTGCATAAAGACCCCAAAGTTTCCCCTAATTCTAATCTGACCCCAAAACGAGTTTAGGAGTTTTAATTAGGTTTTCAGACTCATTATTCAGTTTATCTTGTTCTTCTTTGTTCTTGCTTTTGGAGATTGAGAGATTTGCTAAGGGGTTGATTCTTGCTACTTGTAACCTTGAGAGAAGGATTTCGAACCCCTTTATCTTATCTATTTAGTCTTTTGGTTTTCTATTCAGGTGTGTTGTTTGATTAATAATATGTCTGAGTAGTAACCTAGTTAGATTTAGGGATTCTCAATAAGGTTTTATGCATGTTTAGATAACTGATTTATTAGGATTCACAATTTGTTTGTTCATCACCTAAGTTGTGCTTAATACTGAATTCTGGACTGATCACCTAGGGTTTAGATCTGAGATAATTGACAATAGCACGAGAGTGTGAGTTATAATCTAAATAAACTTAGTGTGAGCAATTTGACTAGATACAAAGAGATTTAGTTTAGGAGAATTGTGAACCGATATAACCTATTCTTAATGCTTGTTTAGAACTCTAGGATCGCAAAGAGATTTGGATCACTAGGTTGCTAGATATAGAAACAATCTCAGCGAGAGTTGGATTGTTTAGCATTGTGTTTCTAGTTCTTGAACCTGTGTTTAATCTGAATCCGGTTAGTTAAGTATCTGACGTTGCATAATTCCCGAGAGTCTTGCGCTTTTCTCTTATTGAAAACACTTCCATGTTTACTTGCTTTAGTTTAGTGCTTTCTTTTGATTGATTTAGCTTAACTCGAGAACATACAATCTATCGTGTGAGCCGTGAGTCCTTGTGGATTTGATACCCTAAGTACTACATTGCATAACTGTGCACTTGCAGTATAATATGATTAAAACTCTGAGCCCTATCATACAGCCCCAAAGGTGAGACTAGATGGATAGGTTGATGGAGAACATAACACTGGCCTATAGCTCTCTTGATCTGTACGGATTGAATAGAATTGCGAGATGGGATGGTGTTGGTGAACAATTCTCTTATTGAGTGTGTGGCTGACTCTCTCAATCGATGGCTGAAAAAAGTTGTTTGAATCACACAAACAAAAATGATCTGAAAACTCAGTAGAATCCAATGAATCCCTCAAATGGATGCAAATGAACAAGAACAACTCAAGACACTCTTGAAAAATAAATTTTTGTATTTTATTTGATTGAAAGATGCTTTACAAGTGAGAATGAAAACGAGCCTTTATTGGCTGGACTATCAACGGTCTAATGACCATAAACAAGAAGAAAATCAGCAGAATTAAAACAAAGAAGAGCTGTTAGAGAATTGATGAGAAAATATGTCCAAGCATGGAAAGTTTGGTGACTTGTCTCTTGAGAGCTTGGGGAGGTAATTGAACGTCCTTGGGACATTATGAAGCCAAGATAAATCCTATGATTTGTGCATAAACATAAAGGAAAGTAGTTGTTGGGGTTTAATGCCTTTTGGGTTCAAATATGGCAAGTGAGGTCTGATGCAGCTATCGTCTTCTGAATGAGTTAATTGAATTACCAAAAAAACTATAGTATTGGTCTGATGTCTCTCCTGGTCGCCAAATATCAGTTTGAAGTGAAATGAATCTTGAAGACTCCGAGTAAGGAAAGTCCAGAAACCATTGGTTTAGAACTTGAATAACTTCTTCATCAGAACCGAGATTGGCATGCTTCTAACTCTCCTTGATTCCATTAAAAATCAAGATTCTAGAAAAAGTAAACTTGTTGCCTGATTTATCCTGGTTGAGTTGCAATGCTTCAGATTGTGGTTGTATGTCGGGTCCATGGGAAATCTTATGAGTTGTAACTTCAATATCTTTCCCATGTGGAAAGCTCTTGAACCAATTCCACTTCTTTATGATTCCATGATGATTTAAGTTTCTGGAACATGTTTATTTGTAGCTTTACTCCTTCTGGTTGGGTAGATATGCTCCAGGACATGCACATATGTCTATGGTGCAATCAAGCTGTTTCTCTCCAAAGGTTTTGGCTGGTTGATTTATGTCCTCTCCATGCTTCTTGGTTGATGATGACTTGATGTCCTCATCAGAAACTCCAAACCTGACCGTCCAAACCCTCTAAATGATGTATGTTTTCGTTTAATGAAGTAAATTCAATAAAAAAAAATAGATGTTTTGGCTTGGTAGATTTTTCTGAGAATGATGCATGTGAGTTCTAAGGGAATATTTAGATAGTCTAGGTTTATTTAGGGTGAGTTAGGGATAGATTTAGGTTTATTTACTTAGTGATTGTGATGAAAACTTTTTTTTTAATTTTAAAAACGTTTTATTAGATTTAAAAACGTTTTAAAATATTTTTAAAATTCTAAAACGTTTAGAAAACGTTATTTTAAAGTTTTTTAATTTTTTCTAGATTTTAACTAACTTTAAAAAAACGATTTTGTATAAAACCACTTTAAAAAAATCATAAATTTTTAAAAATTTGTATAAAAAGTTATGTTACATTTTTATAATTTTTTTTTTAATTTTTATAACATTTTTATTTAATAAATTTAATAGTATTTTATAAAATCATTTATAAGTTTTATATATTTTATTATTTTTGCATTGTTTTATATTATTTTTTAAGTTTTTAATTGTATATAAATTTTTATTAAAGAATTAAGTAAAGTTTAATATAACTATATAAATTTCTATACTTTTTAAACTTTTTATCCGTTTTATTGGGAATAGGAAAAATTTGGAGATTTGAAGCTTTATGAGCTTTTTAATCGGCTCAGCCACAATTAGGTCAGTCTCCACCGTCGCAGTCTCGATCGGCTCAGCTGAGACCGACACACTCTCGTCAGCAGGTTCGTAGTTGGAGGCATTATGTGTCTCAGGTGCCAAAGACACAAACTGTTCCACAATCCATTGCTTTAGAGATTGAGGTACTAGTAGAGCAGTCGGGACGAGAGATGATGATACGACTAATCCCTGATTTGAGGGCCCACATCCTACCTATGGTAAGGTTTTTTTGCTTCGGTAAATTCATTTTTCTTTATTTGTATTATATATGTTTAGAGTTTATTGTTTTGTGTTTTTAGGCTCGGGATGCTAAGATTAAGAAGTGCATCTTGAGTATGATGCATAACATGCTTGCATATGCATATCCGACATACACATACAAACCATTGTCGGATAGACATAAATGGTTCCGCAAGTTTGCGGTACGTATCTTCTTACATTATCTTTCGAATTTGTCTTATTATTAATTATTAATAACAAACAGTTTCCTTTTTTATAGCAAGAGTATAAGTGGGATAAGAAGTATACTAAACTTGTCGAGAAGGAGTTCCACAAGAAGACGGCTTCACATTATTTTCACACCGTCAACGAGTGGAAGCAGACCCATAACACAGGAGAATAGAGCATTTTGCAGCGGAAAATTGACTTTGTAAGTTTATAAGTTATTTTTCATATTTTATCGCTTAATTTCCAATTAATGTTTCTTTTTGTAGACCCGGCGAGAAGGACGAGAGCTGACTATGTTGAGCTGGTCGAGGGCGGCCACACCATCAAGACTACCGACAAGATTCAGAATCTGATTGCTCGGAGAGTTGTCGAGGCTTTGAAGAAGCAAATGGCGGAAGTGCTATCCAAGAATTCCGAGGAAGGGTGGACGTCAGGGACTTCGCTATCGCCATAAAAGATCAACGAAATCTTTCTCAAAATAAACTCTTATGTCAATTATTACTTTAATAATTAATTTTGAATTATTTTATTTTTAACTTGTATTTTTTCTAAAAAAAGTTCGTAGGAAACGTCGAAGAGTAAGGACCGTTTATTCGGCTTAGAAAATGTGGCGGAGAAGCTCTCGACACCGCTTTTCCTGCTTCCATCTCCACTCTGGCTCCTTCACTGCAGCGTTGAAGGCTACCTAGGTGGCAATTCTCATTGAACAACAAGCAACCAAACAGAAGATGCAAGAGATGAAAACTCATATGCTGGACTTCATGCTGATAGGTCGTCTTCCACCAAGAGCGGTAGCTGGAGTAGGAGCGGGAAAGGGAGCAGGACAGGGAGTGGATGGGGGATCGGGGCAGGGAAAAGACAGGGGATCGGGATAAGTGTAATATCCTGTCCAAAGAAATAGTCAACGGGCAGCAGAAAAGTCAACGGAGGGCATTTTCGTAATTTTCAGAAGATGAAGGGCATTTTGGTAATTTTACCAAAATGCGAGCCGGAAGTGGAGGCGGGAAAAATGTTCTTCTTTTTGGTCATAAAGAACATTTAGAAAACCAGACGTGAAAGAAACAGAAATGAAACGAGTTTTACGGACTATCGGGAAAGGAAACCGATAGAACCGAAGAAACTTGTAAAATTCATATCGGGAGCTACGGGTGTCCAAATGGAGTGATTTAAATTTCTAAATTCATCTAATGTCATCTAGAATCTGAAAATGAGGCTTGGTGGATTTATAGAAGCAGCTAAGGAATTTATAAAATATTAAACACGAAAACGGTAACATCGGTACATCGGAATGGTTCGGGATTGAGGAGCTTCTAGAAGCAAATAGGTGCAGTGTTTTGGCAAGATTAAATCCCGGAGAGACAAGTGTAATCTCCACATGGCGCCACCTCTTCTTTCTTTGATTCAAAGAATGAGTTTGGTACATTGAATCTTCCATGGTTTCTAAAATGATCACATGTTTAATGAGATGAATGCATCTCATCCTCTTGGTCTGCGTGGCTTAAGGAGCATAAGAGGAAAAGAAATACATTGAATCTACTATAGAATTATGGTTGTTGACGTGGCAAGCTTATAGAAGGAGGAGGTGTTGTGGCATTGTTTTAGAAGAAATACAATGCATGTGATTTTGATCACATGATCAAATGAATCTTCTATTGCTTTATGAATTGTGTCGTGGCAAGAGGGAAGAGATAACATGAGGGTGTTGGCGTGGCTTGCAAGGAGAGAAGAAGGCTCCACTTCTCATCCATCCAAACTATCACATTTCACTATATAAAGGAGCTTAACCCCTCCATGTTTCATCACACCAAAACAACAAAGAAAAAAAAGAAGAGAGAAAGAAGAGAGGGAGAAGGTAAGGAGGAGAAGAAGAGGAAGACCGGAGGAAGCCGGAGGAAGAAGAAGCCGGAGGAGGAAGAGAAGAAGAAGAAGACCGGAGGAGGAGAGAAGAAGAAAGAAGAAGCCGGGGGAGGAGAGAAGAGGAAGCATGAAGGAGAGAGAGAAGATGAAGATGGAGAGAAGAGAAGCATGAAGGAGATAGAGAAGAGAGAAGCGTGAGAGAAGAAGAGAAGAAGGAGGAGAACGTGAGAGAAGAGAGAGGAGAAGCATGAAGCTTGAAGAAGAAGAAGATGGAGAGAGGAGAAGCGTTAAGGAGAGATAGAAGATGAAGCTTGAGGAGGAAGAAGAAAGAAAATTAAGCGTGAATAAGGAGAAGAGAGAGAGAAGAAAAAGAGCGTAAGAGAAGAAGAGGCATGAAGAAGAGGAAGAGAGAGAGAGATGGAGGAAGAACGGAGAGGAGAAAGCAAAGGAGGAGAGAACCGGAGGAGGAAGAAGAAGAGAGAGGAGAGGAAGAAGAAGAGAGAGAGAGAGAGAGAGGCGTGAAGAAGAAGAAGAGAGGGAGAACCAGAGAAGAGAGAGAACCGGAGGAGAGAAGAGAACCGGAGAGAACCGGAGCAGAGAGAGAGAACGGGAGGAGAGAGAGAATGAGGAGAGAAAAGACGGTTCGGAGGCTCCATCAGAATCATTAGGTCAACGGTGCGGACAAGTGCAAGTCAAGATCGGAGGTTCGGGAAGGGTTCGGGTATCAGCGGGTTTAGTTTGGGTCTCGGGAGTTCCGTCAATCCATCCATCCGTCATCATAATAACACTGTGAGTCGGCTCACAGAATTTTAGTACATATAGACCGGGAATTGTAAAACCGTAGATTTAGGATTGCATACCCTATAATTAAAATGATTGGTTAATATTAAATAATTGGACGTTAATGATAAACCGGTTAGGATAAGATAAGCACGTTAGGGTTTAAGGAATTAAAAGGTTAATCGATTGTGTGCCGCTAGGTTGTTAGGAACGATTGATTGATGCATTCATATAGATACCGTTTGGATAGGATCGTATATGCATATATATTGTATAAGAACGATAATTAATAAATCTATATACGGTAATTAGGACGACCTTAAAATATGAGTTAAACCTAAACGGCCGTATAGAATATTGTAACGGGATTGGGGTTTAGGTTTAATAGCGGGATTGGGTAATGAATCAATTAATAAATAATGAGACGTCGGGGAGTTAGTAAGTTTACTAACTCTAAACCGACATATCGAGGAGTTAATAAAAGATATCTAGAATGGATTAAATAAGGGAAGTGGTGTGTGTTGTACGCCGTCTACGGGTTAGCAATCCGCTAACCCAAGGTAGCGGATGAGAATGGATTAAAAGACTTAGAAACCCTAATAGACTTGCTTGTGTTGTAATTGCTGTGATTGTTGTGATTGATTGTGATTGCGTGATTGATTGTTGTGATTATTGTGTTGTGTTGAGCTTTGTGTGCAGGCTTGTTAGACTGCTCGGTGTTGGGCCGAGCAGTCATTGTGGACACTTACTCCGGTCACGGGACCGGGTAAGTTAGTTGGTGCTGACTAGGTATCTTACCTAGTCAGAGCGGTGGTGTGGTAGTGTAGTAGCTTGTGGAATGGTTGAGAACTGTTATTATTATTATTGTTGTTGATTGCGTGATCTGTGCTAGAGTCCCAGCGAGTCTGCGTGTTTACATTTCTGCACTAGGACTCTAGGGCGCGTTAAATTCCGCAAGCCTAGGTTTTAATTACGTTCTGGTACTTCCGACCCGATTGGATCCTCGGGTTTTACTTAACTAGATCACGGTGATTCTGGTTATGGTGTTAACCTATCGGGTGACGCCGGTAGGTGTGTGATTCGGAGAATACGGGGTCATGTCCTAGGGCCGAATCACATGGAATTTCTGGCTATCTAGGGGTAGTCCGAGTCACCTCGTATCGATGGAAGGAGAACGGTGTCCTATTCGTGGGACCTTGTGTACACGTTTAGGAGTCGTGGGTTAGTTACCATATAGGTGACATTGTAAACCCATGGAAGTTACCGAGTTCGTAGGGCCCATTGTTGTTTGTTCTTTCTTTCGTTGCGCGATAGATAGATCGAGTCCAATCGAGGACATGTGCCGCAATGCCTTCGATTTCCCTTAATTCTCTTTATCTTTGGCATTGATTGTGTGTGTTTGGGTTTATCACGACATGGTAGTGCGTGACCGACCATTTATTCCTGCTGATTGTTATTTTGGGTTTTAGGGCGGGAATTTATAGACTTAGATAGATTAGAAGCCGTTAGTGGGGAGCCGATTCACTGGGTGATCTTAGATCGCTCATTAGACTCTTTTTGTGTTTTTCATGTTTAGCAGCGACGGACGCAGGAGGTCCTCGGTGTGGTTTCGGGCTGCTTGTGACGGGATTTGATTCGTGATTTTTGGGTGTTTTCTCGGTTCGGCGTTATTGTTATTTCGTGTGTTGATTTCTTTGTATATTTGACTTGACGATTGTTTGCGAAATTCTATTAAACGTTGTACTCGACGTTGATTACTCAGAAATGAAATTGTTTCCCTGATATGAGGTTTTAGTCCGAACCGACACAACTCATCGAAGTAGTGCAAGTGGTACCGCTTGTGCTATGGATATGAGGATAGCGGAGTCGAGGATAGATTGGTGGGAGCCTTTGCCTCAAACTGAACTATCTTTGGCTTCGTCTTGTGGCGAACTTTTCCCATTCAACTTGCTCAGGTTCGATCGGTCATGTTCTTGTTTGATTGTTGACCGGTCAGCTCGACGGTCAGCGGAGAATGGGAAAGGGGCGTTACAATAAGGACTTTTGAATCCCAATTCTTTGTAATGTTAAAATATTTTTAAAAATATGTTTTATGAATATTTTTATAATTAAAATTTATAATATATAGTTTGTTTTAGTTCATTAATTTTTTTAATAATAATAATTTTTTTTAATAATTTACAAAATAATTCTTTATATTTAAAATATATATATAAATAACCGTCAGTAATCCGTCAGTTTAATGTCGTCGCTAGTCTATCTAGAAAACACCATAGGTATATACCGTCAGAAAACCGTAGGTTAAATGCCATCGGAAGTCCTCAGTAAATCTATGTCAGTTAATTATCTGTATTTGCCAACGGCTTACCGACGGTGTTATACTGACAGACTACCGACTAAGCATATGTAGGTAAATCTTATCGGTAATCCGTCAGTTTCATATCATCGATATTTTTTTGTATAATTGCCGGTTTTCATATCGTCGTATAATATAGTCAGTTTTCATATCACCGATAAGTCGTTGGAAAGTCGCCGGTAATTATCCGTCGATAATCCGTCCGTAATTTCAGACAAAAACCGACGGATTGTAGTTTCTGATGAAATAGAACCAACGGATACAGTCGGTTGAAAATTCGTTGGTAAAGGCCATTAGTGACGGACATCATAAAGTCAGTTGGAAATCCGTCAGTAATGGCCATTACCAACGGACATCGGCAGATTTGTCTCTCGGTTATAGCGTGTTTTCTTGTAGTGTTAGAAGGGATACAATGTATATGATGTTGAATTGGTGCAACAATGGAGAAGATGAAAAAGGTTATAAAAGTAACCGGCGGCGGTTTCCCTTTTTAGTGAACGAAATATTAAATTTTTAGAAGTAATATTTTGTTTCCTAAAATATCTCTTAAAATAATAGAAAATATCGAGACAATATTTTCGAATTTTCAGATCTGTACGTAAAATTTCTAAATAAATATATCATTAAATTAAATCTTAAACATATAACAAATCCGCAACATAATAAAAAAATGTGCAACACAACAGATATGGTCATCGACAGATTTCTCTCTCTCTCTCTCTCTCTCTCTCTCTCTCTCTCTCTCTCTCCTCTCTCTCTCTCTCCTCTCTCTCTCTCTCCTCTCTCTCCTCTCTCCTCTCTCTCTCTCTCTCTCTCTCTCTCCTCTCTCTCTCTCTCTCTCTCTCTCTCTCTCTCTCTCTTCTCTCTATCTCTCTCTCTCTCTCTCTCCTCTCTCTCTCTCCTCTCTCTCTCTCTCTCTCTCTCTCTCTCTCTCTCTCTCTCTCTCTCTCTCCTCTCTCTCTCTCTCTCTCTCTCGAGTGATGGTTATGGAAATCTAGGGATTTCACTCGATGATTGATATTGGAAATTGGCAGGGAAGAATTCAAATATGCCACGTCAGCAGCCGATATCTATTTCGAACTCTATCGTATTCTTTTCTTGTTAAGTTGTTAAGATTTGATTCTGGTGTTGATAAATAGCATTTTCTCTCTTGGAAAAGGCTATTCCATTAATTGATAATATCGATTTCTCTCTCAAATTTTGTTGTGAACAATTGCTCATTGTTTTTTCAGTTTTCCTTTCTTCCAATCCGAATCTCTGCATATTGAGGTCGGAATTCGTGTTTATCGGAACATTGATTCTTTATCGGTTTGTTTGACTAGCTTGTGACATTTATTCTTTATTGAAGGTATCAAAGCGTCATTTTTCTCAGACTAGATGGCTGAAACCAGATCGCAACTAGTGTTGAAGGAAAAGTAGGCTATGGTTCGTGAGGTTGAAGAGGTGGTTGGATCACGGATCGAGGCGTTGGAGGGTAGGATGGTGACTCAGTTAGCAGCTCGGAATGAACAGCTAGCGGCTCATAACGAAAAGCATGATAAAGGGATTTTTGAGATGTTTGAAGCAATCAAGGTAATTTCTCCGTCTCGGGAGTCGTCGAAGGTCGGGGATGAGAGCAATAGTGCTCGCAATCAACAAGGGCCCGAGTCGAATAGCGGCAAATCTAAAAAGGGCAGTCGTATCCAGGAGTGACTAGACTGGCAAAGCTAGATTTTCTGAGGTTCAATGGCGTTAAAATCAAAGAATGGCTTACTAAAGTCGAGAATTTTTTCGCGATAGACCACACACCGGAAAACCTAAAGGTAGGGATCGCATCGATACATTTCGATGGGCTCGCAGCCACATGACATCAGGCGCTGAGTCAAGCAGATATGGAAGGGTTCGTATTACCTACATGGGTGGAATACAAAACACTGTTAATGGAGATATTTGAGGAAATATTGGATGATCCTATAGCGGAATCGAAGCAGTTGTAGGAAACAGATGGGATCATGGAATATCACAGGCGATTCGAGCTGATTAAAACAAGAGTTAAGCTCTCGGAGGAATATCTGGTCAGTGCATATCTGGTGGGTCTTCGGATGGACACTCAGATGAATGTCCGAGTGTTCCAACCTCAGACGGTGCGTCAATGCTTACTGTTGGATTGACTTTATGAAAAAGCATATCCATGTAAACCTCAAGGAACCGGATGGTCAGGAGATCGTTCCACAGCTTTTAATCCAGTGAGTAAAGGAATTATTCCCTTCAAGGAGGCGACTGTCGGAATAATTATCAGGGGGCGACGGACACGAACAAGGTAACCACGAAACAACCGGTACCTTTTCTATCCAAGGAGGAGATGAGCAAACGAAGAGCTCACGAACTGTGTTATTTCTGTGATGAGAAATACACACCTGATCACAATCTGAAACATAAGAATTCTCAACTGTTCTTGTTTGGATATGATGAGATAGAAAGCGAGGATGAGGACAAGGGGGTAGAGGATTGAGAAGAGGGCGATTTGGCTCAGATATCTGTCAACGCAGTTGCTGGGATATCAGAAGCTTACTGGACCATGAGAGTTCGTGGCGTTCATGGGAAGAGTGTACTACTTATCCTAATTGATTTTGGCTATACTCACAACTTTATTGACAAGAGTATAGCTGAGAAGTTGGGTTGTTCGTTGAAACCAGATGGAATGAGAAATGTCAAAGTAGCGGATGGTAGTATGTTAGCTGTTAATGCGAAGGTGCAACAGTTTCGGTGGGATTTTCAAGGCACTGATTTCGTATCAGATTTGTTGGTCCTTCCTCTTGGTGGATGTGATATGGTTTTGGGTGTTCAATGGATGTCTAAGTTGGGACCAATCACTTGGGTCAGTGAGGGATGTTAAGGCTTCTAAACTAAACAAGAAGCATGATGATTACATTCAATTAGCAATTGTCTGCGTTCAGAGTGGTGAGGAAGATTAACAGCTTACTATGTATTCGGTTGACGCGAGCTCGATGGCAGATCACTCGAAATCGGTGGAGATATCTTGGCTAATCAAGGAGTTTGATGACATATTTGTTGGAATTGTGTCCAGTAATCTCGGTACTGTCTCTAGAAAGTAAGAGTATGTCAATGATCAGACATAAGTCATATAATACTGGGGGTCATGATGGCTTGCTAGAGTCCGCTCATGATCTATAAGTCTTGGACTTATTGCCTTTATTATATGATCCCATATGGGTCACACGCCTAAGCCAACAGGAAAATGTGTAGGAACGGTTTAGCAGAAGTACGGTAAAAGTGCTAGGCATTTACTGTACTTAGAGAGAATAAAAGGGTTTGGCGACTCTGTGTCGATCGATACACAAGGAGTGTCGATCGACACAGTGCGCGAACGCTTTCGGGTTATTTGGTATTTGGGCCAAACGGCCCAAACGGAATTGGACAAGTTTTATAAGTAAAACTCGAGTCTTTTTCTTCTCCAACCCTAACCAGCCGCGCCTCTCTCTCTCTCCTGCGCCGAGTTCCTCAGTGGCCTAGCAGCCTTCTTCCTGATTGGTGTGCGTGTGTGAACCTCTGGAGGAGTCATCTCTCGGTGGCTCTTTGATCTCTGACATACCATCCCTTTCCGCTGCAATAAACAGGTATAAGGTGAGATCATCAATTGTTTCTATTCGAGAAGAACCTAGATCAGCATGTTTAGGATGATCTGAATCTGGAATTGAATCAGGATCGACCAAAACATTCCTTCAGTGGTATCAGAGCCAGGTTCTGGTTTTTCTTGTTTAGATTCAAGTTTAGGATTGTTTTCTTGTTTAAGAAGTGTTTTGAATCAACTATTGATAAGAGAAATCACTTAAGCAACAAGGAATTGAACCTTAAACACACTTGAAATCGCAAATCCAAGCTATATTGATTTGGAATTTGCGATTTTCATAAGGAAGTATCGACTGTGATCGCATTGCATCGATCGATGCAATGGATGGATCGGTCGATACAACCGAATGAGGATCGGCTGCGATCGCATGGATCGATCGATACGATCGCATGGATCGGTCGATACAGTCTATCGGGTAACCCTGTTAACGCGTGAAAGCATCGATCGATGCAGGATCGATGCAGGTTCGATGTTGGTGCATCGACCGATGCGGTTGGTGCATCGATCGACACGGTTAGGGTTTTGGCTCGGTTCAGTGCATGCGTGAGAGCATCGATCGATACAGGATCGATGCACGATCGATGCAGGATCGATGCTGAGAGCATCGACCGATGTGGTTGATGGATCGATCGACACGGTTGGTCCATCGATCGGCATGGTTGGTTTAAGGCTCGGTTTAATATTTTGATTAAAATTAAACGTCACGGTTTAATAAACAGATTTAATAATTTTATTAAGTCTGGTTAAACCGGGACAAGAAATCCAATGTCGAAAGAATTATTGGATTTAGTGCCTAAACCAGGATTTTCTAATTTGATTTGGTTGGACCAAATAAATTGAGAAAATCCGGTTTAGTAAATAACCGGTTGACAATTGTGGTCATCGTAGTAATTAAAATTTGGTTAGACCAATTTTAATGAACCAGACCGGTTATGTCATTTAATTGGACAATTGGGTCATGTCTTGGACATGGACCAATTCTTGGGCCTCGGGCCAAGAAGTTAAAACAATTGGGCCAATTATTTGAGTCTTTCTTCAGATTAATTTAAAATTTATTTTATAAAGAATATAAATCGATTTTAAATTAAAGTTTCCGATATTTTGAAATTAGAAAATTTCTTAATTTATAGAAGTTTCTAGATTTGCATGATTCGGATTTTAAGAAATTTCAAAAGTTAGAAAGTTTCCGTTTTTAGAAAGTTTCCAATTTAGAAAGTTTCCAAAAATAGTAGGTTTCCAAAAATGGAAAGTTTCCCGAAATAGTAATCTTCTATTTTGGGAATGAATTTTTAAATAAACCTACGAACCTCAAATAATATCAAGCGTTGGATGTCTTGTCCATTCTATGTCAGCTGTCGAAGCCCATTCAATTGTATTCATGGCCTTACAGTGTGAGGGTGTCTGCTTTTGCGTGGATAAGACGGTTTGTGATTCATAAATGTCATTGGGAGTCCCAGACATTAATGATTACATGACTGTATAGTCTGGTTTTCTTGACTGGGCCATCGGGAGTCCCGGGCCTTGAGACATCAGAGTGAATTGGGCCTCGGGCCCAGATTCACAACCAAGAGTTATATCACGGATATAATTAGCCGATATAGGGCTTACCGATATAAGCTAAGGTTTGGTGACGGCCAGTGGCCCACTTTAATCTTAGTTATATGTGGATCTTGGAATCATTATATTTATTGAGGGTAACTTATGTTATTGAATATAATGCGTGATTAATCATATTAAATTTAATACGAGATTAATCATATTGAACATATTAACTAAAATCCTTTTATCTTAATTTTCAGTTATGACTAGCACAAACAATCAAAACACTTTCTCGATCCGGTCTGTCCTTAAGATGGACAAGCTGAACGGATCAAATTTCTTGACTTGGTCGCGGAACCTGAGGCTAGTCCTCAGACAGGAGAGAAAGGACTATGTCCTTGAGAGAGCTCTCCCCGTGAGGATCGGGTCCAATGCTTCTCATGCAGTATATGATGCTTGGAATAAGCATTATAATGATGCGGTAGATGTACGTGGTCTGATATTGGCTACCATGGACTCAGATTTGCAGAAGCAATATGAGATCATGGAGTCGCCAATAGAGATGATCAGCAGCCTGAAATTGAAATTTCAGGAGCAGATAAGAGTGGAGAGATACCGGTTGGTTAAGTCTCTCACTAGCTGCAAGCTACCAAATGATAATCCAGTGAGTCCTCATGTCAGTAAAATGATGGGTTACATTGATAACCTGAGGAAACTGGATTATCCAGTTAGCCAAGAGTTGGCAACTGAAATCATTCTGCAGTCACTGCCGTCAAGCTATGATAAGTTCAGAAAGAACTATATCAAGAAAGGCTTAACGAAGACGCTGACTGAACTGCATGATATGCTCAAGACAGTTGAGCCAAACGTGAAGAGTACCCTGTACAATCTCATGAATGAGAAGGGTAGGTTTACTAAACCTAATGCTGACAAGGGTGAAGACAAAGTTGTCCAGATTTTGAATCATGGCAAGCGTGTGTCTTCTGAGCCCGAGTCAGATACCTCTTACGTTGGTAAGTGCTGCTACTGTAAGGAGACAGGGCATTGGAAGAGATATTGCATTAAATTCATGGAAGATGATGAGGAATTAAAGTCGATGTATGAGACTACTTCCTCAGGTATTCATGTTATTACTTCAAATTCTATCTTAAAGGTATTGGATACTGGTTGTGGCACTGATATTTGTGACAATATGCAGAGCCTAAGCAACAGTAGAACGTTGAAGGAAGGGCAAGTGAAACTACATGTCTGGAAGGAGCTTGGGATGCTGCCTCAGCCGTAGGGTTTTCACTTATAGATCCCTTTTAGGCTTGGTTTTGTATTAAGTAATTGCTACAATGTACCTGCTTTAAGCAGAATTGTCTTTCATTTTCTTGTAAGAATTTGAATGTTTTTCATTTTGATAAAAGACAAGTTTTGTTCTTTTGATCTTAATGAAATATTAATTGTAGCACCCTATTCATGGAATGGGTTTTATATCTTAAACCAAAGAATGCCTAAATGTAACATAAATACCAAATTGGTTTAAATCTGATGAATTAAACCTGATTTTTCTTGGCATAAAGTCTTGGTCACATAGAGTAAGTCGGATTCAGAAATCCCATAGTCATGGACTGTTGGGCTCATTTGATAAATTATCTTATGAGACTTGAATTCTGTTTACTAGACCAAAAGGAAAAGGGCCTATCTTAGCCGAGCTAGAGAAAAGCCCAAAGGCTTATTGGACCTGGAACATACTGATGTATGTGGCCCAATGAGCAGTAATGCCAGAAAAATTTCCTGTACTTCATTGTCTCTACTGATTACTTCAGTGAGTGTGACTGTGTTCATTTGATGAGACACAAGTCGGAATTCTTTGACATGGTCGAAAGAGTTCCAGAATGAAGTATAGGATCTGAATGACAAAAGTATTAAGACTCTGGATTAAATCACGAGTGAGAATACTTAAGTCATTGATTGTGTGATCATCTTAATGAGTGTGAAATCGTTTCACAGCTCATTTCTCCTGAAAACCTGAAGGTGTTTCTGTGAGAAAGAATCAGATCTTATTAGAAATGATTAAAGATGAGTCACACGAATCTTCCATGATATTATTTAAGAATAACGCTCTAAAATATCTAAGTTTACGCTGAAATAGTTCCACAAATATCAGTTGAAAGACACCACGTTAATGTGGATTGGAATCGATCCAAATTTGTCTTTACTGAGTATTTGTAGTTTTGCTACTTCGCTGGTTGTCCTAAAGAAACTAGACTTGTTATTTTACGTCCAATCTGTTTTCTAAGAAGGGAAGTTATTTTCCAAGAAGAACAGTGGGAGTAAAAGTATAACTCGAAGTTTTCTTAGGGAAACCAAGGCTCGGTACTTTTACGACCATTCTGTTTTCTAAGAAGGGAAATTACTTTCTAAGAAGAACAGTGGGAGTAAAAAGTATTTTTACGACCATTCTGTTTTCTAAGAAGGGAAGTTACTTTCCAAGAAGAACAGTGGGAGTAAAAGTACAACTCGAAGAAATTCGAAAAATACAGGAGGCTGCTTAACCTATTGAGGGAGAGCAGCGGAAGGATTTACAGATTTCTGTAGAATCTACACCTGTGGAGCCTGAAGTTCGCAGATATGAAAGAATCAGTCACTAATCCGAGAGTGAATTCTCGTCATTAGTTCAGCCTGATGATCATTGAATGTTCGCATGATCTGATGATCATTGAAAGCGACGAATCTGCGAAATCCTAGGAAGCGAAAGTGAGCCCAGACTCCGAAGAATTACATTTTGTGTAAGTTGGCTTCATCGATCCATTCATGGATGGAAGCAAACATATCGGAGTTGGAATCTTCGTTCTGTTGAAGTAGTCAAGGTTTTGACTTGAACAGGAACGAAGCAGAACTGTGTGTTTACTAATAGATTAGTGGGAGCGATATTGCATTTCTCAAAGTGTATGTCGATGACATACTGATTCTCGGATATAACGTCCCAACGCTGTAGTCGGTAAAGGACTAGCTTGGGAGTTGGTTTAATGATTGACATGGGTAAAGCCACGTAGTTCTTGGATTTTGGATCTAAAGATAGAGATCCAAAAGAGCTGATAGGACAAAGTCAGATTCTTAAATTGACAAAGTCCTACACGTTTTGAGCAATCCAAGAAGGGTTTTATGCCAATGTCACATGGCATTAAGTTAAGCAAGATACAGTATCCTACGATAACTGCTGAGCTTAAATGCATGGATGAGATTCCATATGCGTCGGCAATTGGATCTATCATGTATGCCATGAAACATACTTGTTTGATGTTGCTTTAATGTTAAGCAAGACAAATAAAGACCAGTCAAATCCAGCAAAGAATCAAGTTTCCTAAAGTATGTCCTAAAGTATTTGAGGAATACTAATGATAAGTTCTTGATTTACGGAGAAAGTGAGGTGCTATAAGTCGATAGAGTCTGAAAGGCAAGTTTCCAATAGACAAAGATGATTTCCGATCACAGTCCGGTTATATCTTGTGTCTATCTGGCGGTGCAAGGCACTGTTGCTGACTCAATGACTTAAGCTGAACATTTCGCAGCTTGGGAAGTGGCGAAAGAGGTTGTTTGGAAAGAAGAGTTCGTCACTGAACTTGATGTGATTCCCAGCATAGATGAGACTAGCTGCACATCAGAGGTCCAAACACCTTGAGGATAGGTATAACCTATTCCGTAAGATAAATGACAGAGATGTTAAGTAGATCAGCAAGTTTCAACGAATGAGAACGTTGCTAATCTATTAACGAAGCCACTCCTTAGGCCTAAGCACGAGTCGCGGACTGTTGCTGTAGGATAAGTGAAATTAAGATGTAGTCTTAATTTCAGTGGGAGTTATTAAAGGGCTTTATTTAGTTATTGGATATGTTCTTGAAACAACATTTAAGATGTTTAATGAAATTATTATTTCAAGATTATTTTAACTGTGATGAAATAATCGTTCCAAAGTGATATGAACCATTTTATAGGTCATCGAAGTAAATGACTTGATCTTGAGTCATCGAAGTCATTTAGCTTGATCATGAGACCCTATATTTGATAGATGGCTTATATCATCCTGTCCCTAGTCGAAGGTTGTTGAAATTGGAACACCAACAACCGTGTGAGACTGGATTGGTACGTGACTTATGACAAAGTCTCAGTGTGTCATAGATGCGCGGCATCAAAGTCAGTACATAGGTGTATGTTTGGGAACATACGACCGGACAAGACCCGCTTATAAGAACTCTTCAGGATATTTATATCTGTGTCATAAGAGATTCTTACTACGACTATAGAGTATAGTCCTTAGACCTGAGTTCGCATGCATGTGACTGCACATGGACTGATGCACTTTGATCATTGTCTAACGCCATCGTTCTGCGATAGTTATAAGGACCTTGTTTGGGTACATTATGAAATGAATAGTTTACAGTGATGGAACAAGACGGAATTTGTCCCTCCAATATAAATGGAGTGAATATCTCTAGGCCAATCGGAGATTTGAATACTGGAAAATGCATGGCCATGCTCAAACGGACTTTCCCGAGTCGTTTGGATTGTCAGTATCAAATCAGAGTCCGATGAACAAGATTAGGCTTTATAAGGATGACACCAATCTTGCCTTATGACTAATCGAGATATTGTGACAAAAGGATTATGAATACAGAGATTCCAGTACAAGTGGGAGATTGTTGGAATTGTGTCCAGTAATCTCGGTACTGTCTCTAGAAAGTAAGAGTATGTCAATGATCAGACATAAGTCATATAATACTGGGGGTCATGATGGCTTGCTAGAGTCCGCTCATGATCTATAAGTCTTGGACTTATTGCCTTTATTATATGATCCCATATGGGTCACACGCCTAAGCCAACAGGAAAATGTGTAGGAACGGTTTAGCAGAAGTACGGTAAAAGTGCTAGGCATTTACTGTACTTAGAGAGAATAAAAGGGTTTGGCGACTCTGTGTCGATCGATACACAAGGAGTGTCGATCGGCACAGTGCGCGAACGCTTTCGGGTTATTTGGTATTTGGGCCAAACGGCCCAAACGGAATTGGACAAGTTTTATAAGTAAAACTCGAGTCTTTTTCTTCTCCAACCCTAACCAGCCGCGCCTCTCTCTCTCTCCTGCGCCGAGTTCCTCAGTGGCCTAGCAGCCTTCTTCCTGATTGGTGTGCGTGTGTGAACCTCTGGAGGAGTCATCTCTCGGTGGCTCTTTGATCTCTGACATACCATCCCTTTCCGCTGCAATAAACAGGTATAAGGTGAGATCATTAATTGTTTCTATTCGAGAAGAACCTAGATCAGCATGTTTAGGATGATCTGAATCTGGAATTGAATCAGGATCGACCAAAACATTCCTTCAATATTCGCAGAGCCTAAGAACCTACCTCTATTCCGAGTTAATCATGACCACAAGATACCTCTACGTGATGGTTCAGACCCTGTAAATCAACAGCCATATCGCTATGCAGTGTACCAGAAGAATGATATCGATAAGCTTGTGCAGGAGATGTTGCGAATGGGGACAATCCAAGCAAGTAGTAGTCCATACGCATCGCATGTTGTTCTGGTGAAGAAGAAAGACGGGGCCTGGAGATTGTGTGTGGACTACAAGAGATTGAATACGATGACGGTGAAGGATCAATTCCCTTTCCTTTGATCGAAGACCTTATGGATGAGCTAGGAGGATCTTCCATTTATTCGAAAATCGACTTGCGAGCAGGTTATCACCAGGTGTGAATGGATCCTGGAGATGTTCATAAGACGGCTTTCAGAACGCACAGTGGGCATTATGAGTACTTAGTGATGCCATTTGGTCTCACTAACGCACCAGCCACATTTTAAGGGCTGATGAATTCAGTTTTCAGGTTGTTGCTAAGGAAATGTGTGTTGATATTTTTTAATGATATACTCATCTACAGCTCGTCGATGGAGGAACATATCGAACACCTACGAAGCGTATTTAAGCTGATGCGACAGAACAGTCTGTTCGAAAAGCACATTAAATGTGCATTTGCTGCTAAAAAGGTCGAATATCTGGGGCACTTTATTGAAGATAAGGGTGTATCAACGGACCCGGCAAAGGTTAAGCCAGTAAGAGATTGGCATGTACCTACGACTTGAAGCAATTAAGGGGTTTTCTGGGTTTAGCAGGTTATTACCGCCGATTCGTGCGTCAGTTTGGAACGATGGCGAGTCCACTCACGACATTAATGAAGAAGGATGCATTTAATTGGAACGAGGAAGCTGCTGCAGCATTCATTGCTTTGAAAGACGCCTTATGCTCAGCTCCAGTGTTGGTTCTACCCATGTTTGATAAACCCTTCGTGGTGGAAACCGATGCATGTGTACAGGGGATATGGGCAGTTCTGATGCAGGGAGGTCACCCTTTGGCGTTTATCAACAGACAATTAAGGGGTAAACAGCTTCACTTGTCAATCTATGAAAAGGAATTGTTGGCCGTGGTATTTGCAGTACAAAAATGGAGACATTACTTACTCACTAATCATTTTGTGATTAAGACTGATCAGAGGAGTCTTAAGTACTTGTTGGAACAACGGTTGAATACTCTTATACAACAACAATGGCTGCCCAAGTTGCTGGAGTTTGACTATGAAATCCAATACCGGCAAGGGAAAGAGAATGTGGTAGTAGTTGCATTATCAAGAGTGGAGGGTTCTGAAATCTTACACGTGGCGTTGACAGTAATGGAATGTGATCTCATTCAACAAATTATGGCAAGTTACGACCAGGACAGTACGATCAAAGAGACGTTGGAGTTGATCAGAAAAAATCCTGGTGCCAAAAGGCAGTTCTCGTTGGTTGATACGATCAGAGTTTTAATCCCTAGATCTACACTGCAAGTGCACAGACGCGACAGTAGTATATAGGGTATCGAAATTCACAGGGACTCTAGACCTTACGATAGATTATAGATTTTCAGGTTAAGCTAGGTGAAATCAATTAGAAACTAAAAAGCAAATCAGGAAAGTAAATCAGTAGCAGGAGTGGTTTGTAAGCAATTAACTAAAAGCGCTAAGTCTAGGGAGTTCTCAGGAAATCAGACAAGCAGATAAACTATCAGTCATGATCAAATTAAGTACGGTTCTAGAACTCAAAAACAGATATAGAATTAACCAACTTTCGTTGCGAGAATTCTCTAAGTCTAATAGCAGAAACCCAAATTTCTTTGCAATTCCTAACAGATTAAACTAGCCTTAAGTGCAGGTTCGATATGTTCACAATTCAACTAAACCGAATTTCTTTGCGGATAATTCAATTGCTCAACCTAAATAGTTCAGATTCTAAACCACACTTTCATGTCAATTTAACAACCTAGAGTCTAGATTCTAAGTGATCAAGTTAGAAACTAGTGTTAACAACCTAGAGTCCCCGGAAACGGCGCCAAAAACTTGATACAATCAGAGTTTTAATCTCTAGATCTACACTGCAAGTGCACAGACGTGACATTAGTATATAGGGTATCGAAATCCACAGGGACTCTAGACCTTACGATAGATTATAGATTTTCAGGTTAAGCTAGGTGAAATCAATTAGAAACTAAAAAGCAAAGCAGGAAAGTAAATCAGTAGCAGGAGTGGTTTGTAAGCAATTAACTAAAAGCGCTAAGTCTAGGGAGTTCTCAGGAAATCAGACAAGCAGATAAACTATCAGTCAGGATCAAATTAAGTACGGTTCTAGAACTCAAACACAGATATAGAATTAACCAACTTTCGTTGCAAAAATTCTCTAAGTCTAATAGCAGAAACCCAAATTTCTTTGCAATTCCTAACAGATTAAACTAGCCTTAAGTGCAAGTTCGATATGTTCACAATTCAATTAAACCAAATTTCTTTGCGGATAATTCAATTACTCAACCTAAATAGTTCAGATTCTAAACCACACTTTCGTGTCAATTAATTAACCTAAAGACTAGATTCTAAGTGATCATGTTAGAAACTAGTATTAAGCACAATTCAGGTTGAAGAACAAATAGGTTATGAATCCTTAATTGAATTATTAAATCTAGCAAGTCATGAAATCCCTAATGAGAATCCCTAAACCTAACTATGAATCTACTCAGACATTATTAATGAAACATAAATCATAGAAATAATAGATAGCACAAATAAAGAGTAAGAATAAAAGGGGTTCGAAATCTTCTCCAAAAGCAGGAAGCAGTACAAGATTAGATCAGCCCCAAAAGCTCTAAAATCTCTATGCTCAAAGTATGAAAGTGTATCTAAAATTAAACACCAAAAACCTAATTATAAAGTCCTAATCACGGTTGGGGCTTCTTTGTAATTATTGGAAACTTTTGGGCCAAAGTGCAATTTCCAAACTCTTCATTAAACCGCCGAGAATAAGTCTGACTCGCATGTGTGTCGATCGATGCACAAGGTGTGTCGATCGATGTAATCCTCTGTTTTGGACAGTGAACTCTATCTCTCGGGTTAAATCTCCAAAATGCTCCAGAAAGTGCCATAATCACCAAATCCACTCCAAACGTGCATATACCTAATAACACCTGTAAATAACTCTAGAGAAACACCAAAAGACTATAAAACATACTTATATCATGGTCTAAAACCGGTGAAAACCATGATATATCAACTCCCCCACACTTAGCCTTTGCTTGCCCTCAAGCAAAACAGAAAGCTAGAATGTGGTGAAGAGGTTTGAAAACTTTCAGAAACTCTTTTCATCTTAGAAGCAACAACACTCAGATTCCCCTTAGTAAGCCACTGAAAGAATCACCTGCAAGACATCAAGACCAACATATACTTCCCCCACACTTAGCCATTGTCCTGAGTAAACTCCACAATCAATCCAAGCAATTCAAATTCACCCTACTGACTTCTATTAGATATTAAGTGCGGTCTCACCTAAGGATTAGCGATTAAAGGGCACATGGATTCTTACTTTGTTAGCTCTAGACCACCATACTATCTTTTTCTGGTTCCTTCTTCTCTTTTCCCTTCCTTAGCTACTGATTTTTCCCTATTGGGTATCATTTTATTTTTTTTATCAGTGCTCTTCCCGTTATGGGGTGTACTTTGGACACATTCCATGAATGCACAGGAGGTAATAGGGGTCTCTACCACTCCTGTGACCACTTCGGAGCTACTAGCTCATCCTCAATTTATTATTCTCCTTTTTTTACTTTAAGGAAGGAGAGAAGGGAACCTTACTTGGACATGTTTACAAGCTGTGTCAGAACTAACAGAGGAATCCGACTCAAGGTATACCAAGCGCTTAGGTGAGAAAATTAAGTCAAAATTAAGGGTGAAGTCAGTTAAGGATCCTCTGAATACCTGAATTGAAGTGGGTGTCCTCAGTAGGCTGATCCGCATTGGGTTTTTAATAGTCATAGATTGATCATGCAACTTCATCCCAATGGTCACTTAAGTTCCTGCAAGTGCTGTTAACTTCTCAAAAATTCATCGTTTCCTACTTAGACTGTTTTGACTCAATAAAACAAATTTTTGGACTGACTCTAAGAAAACTAAAGCGTGCGTCAGTAGCTACCTCCCCCACACTTGAAACACACTGTCCCCAGTTGTGTCAAGCTTAGGTTTGGTGATAATAAGAAAATGTAAAGGGATGTGTTAAGTTCTGTCGATTTTTACCTGTCTTGCACATGCATCGATCGTTACGCATAAATGCGACGATCGTTGCAAGGCGATTGCGATTATGTGTTGATCGTTGCTCAGGACCGAAACGATCGCTGCAATGCGATTTTCGTGTTGAATCGATCGACACAGAACCGTGTCGATCGTTGCATTGCGATTTCGTCGGATCAGCAGCAGTTAGCGAGTTAGTCCGTGAGAAAATCACAAATCTCAAACCTGAAAGCTGGAAAACATCGCAAACAAGCAAAATCAAAGCAACAGATAGTATAAAAGTAATTACATCATCCCAAACATAAGTATCAACTAGAAAAATCAAAAGAAAAGTGAAAAAGAAAAAGTAAAAACAGAACCGATAGTCTGAAAATGGAGACCAATCTCACTCGCTCTCATCATCAATCATCCTAAATCAAGTTTATATCCGCACGGTTTCAAGTTTCAGAAGCTAAAAATCAAACTTTTATACCTTAGGTTCGCGTCTGAAAAATCGAGATTAAGAGAACATACCTTAGTTTCGGCTCAAATTGATCAGAGATACGGATAGAGCTTGAAAAATCAAGTGGGTTAGAGCTTTGAATCGTTTAAATCGAGCAAGAAATGAGTGAGAAATCGAAAAGGGGAAATCGGCTAGGGTTTATCGCGAGAGAGAAATGAAGATGAAGAAAGAAAAGAAAATTTCATCGTGACTTACCTGGTCGCGCTTGCATCGACCGTTGCACTAGGTGCATCGATCGTTGCAAGGCGATTTCATCTCCTCGTCACATCTCCCTGCAAGGACCGTTGCACAGGACCGCAACAATCGTCACAAGGCGATTCTTCCCTTCGTCAAATCTCCCTGCATCGACCGATACAACTTGTGCAACGATCGACGCAGGCCTCCAGACTCGTGTTATGCAGTGAAAACACACCAAAAACAAAACCAAAACGTAAAATCCTAGGAAAAACACCAAAAATAATATGTACAGACCAAACAGTGGGTTGCCTCCCACTCAGCACTTGTTTAAGGTCATTAGCTTGACCGGACGAACAAGATCAGGCTCCTGGAGGTTTCGACAGAGACTGTGAGTGTCTCTGTGAAAGTCTCCTCATACAAGGTGGAGAGTAAGCTGTGTCAGTGTGAGTTCGTCCAAGGAACAAAGGTATGCTATGTTCTCCTGCATTCACAGCAGTAAAGTTAGTAGAATTGAGCTTGGAAGAATCATACCCTTGCTTTAGTGAGTTTCTGATGTCAGGAGCTTTCTGCTTAGAAGCAGTTGCTAGCTCTGAAGATGTTAGAGTGGAATTTGCATAAACCACCATCTTCTCCTCTCCAGGATCAGAAACTAGAGTCTCACTCAGCTGTATTTCCTGCCCATCCTCAATGTTAAAGGTTTGACCATCAATCTTTGGTCTGTGCAGCATATCCATCTCAAAGTGTAGAGGCTCATCTCCCAGATGGAGATCAATCAGACCATGCCTCACATCAATCTTCGCACCAGCTGTGGCTAAGAATGGTCTACATAGTATCAGAGCATCATCCGGATCACTGTCATACTTAAGCCCCACAAAATCTGTCGGAACTAAGTAGTTACCAACTCTCACTGGGACATCCTCAAGAACTCCTTCTGGAATCCTTCTTGACTGATCAGCTAGAACAAGAGAAGTCATAGTGGGTGAAAAATCTTTCATTCTCAGCTTCTCTGCCACATAGTATGGCATGAGATTTCCAGCAGCCCCTAAATCACACAAAGAACGCCTGAAGCTATCCTCAAAGATAGAACAACTCAGCACAAAATACCAGGATCAGGCAGCTTCTTAGGAATCTGAGTTAGCAACACATCACTGATCTGTTTAGGGATCACTATCACCCAATCCTTCAACACTTCGTCCATTGGCAAAATCCTCTCCAAGTATCTCTGCACACAAGGGTGATATGGTGGATCTTCAGATTGTGGAACTTCTTCCAACTTCTCATCTATTGCTCTCAGCTGTCTGGCTTCATCAAGTTCTTGTCCAGGTATTTCAAACACCTCAGGGAAAGGTGTGTTAGGCCTGTGAGCCTTCTCGTCTGCACTACCAGAAGAAACAAATGAGCCTGTCTCACGACTTGCAACGATCGACACAATAGGTGCATCGATCGATGCAGCTGATTTTTCACAGATTCCACCTGAGAGTCCTCAATTTCTGATTTCTCAGGTTCTTCCACTACTTCAGCTGTATTTAACTCAAAATTTTCACCTTGGTTTGACCCATCATCAATATAAACTGACCAAGCCTTGATGTGGGTGTCCATGACACTCTTTCCTTTGACAGTGCTTGAAATCTGGTTCACCTGTGTGTCCAACTGCTTCACATGAGTACTCAAAGATTCAAACTTCCCATTGAGATCCTCATACACACCATCAATCTTCTTGTTGAAGTCCAAAGCAGTCTTAGTCTGGCCCTCTAGCAACTGCTCCATCATGGATTCCATCTTGCTCTCATAAGCATTAGCAGCAGGAGGTGCCTGATAGGAGGATGATCCATAAGTCCTCTGATTACCTTGCTGAAAAGGCTTCTGAAATCCAGCATTCTGTCCATATCCAGAAGAGTTCTGGTTGCTTGTGATGTTGGGATTGTGTCCTGAAATCACACTTGTACTCACTCCTGATAGTAGTTGTGTATCGAGATCAATCGTTTGTATAATACTGGTGATTGTAATGCTTTGCTAGAAGCCTCTTGTAATCTGTAAGTTGTAGACTTACTGCCAGTATTATATGATCCTATAGGGTCACACACCTAAGCAATCTGGAAGCTAACATATGGGAATGATCATTTGATAATGATCAAGTTGATGTGTATTGGATACACATTGACATAGAGTTTTGTGATGTATGTGTCGATCGATGCATGAGTGTGTCGATCGATGCAGGCTATTCGAGAAGGTGTGTCGATCGACACAGTAAGTGTGTCGATCGATGCATATCGGGTTTTGACATAATCGAGTCGGGCTTATCCGACGGTTTGTCATATCAATTCCAGGTCGATATATAAAGGCTTATATGGTCGATCTGGAGCCCTAGCCGTCACTGAAATTCTCAGGGAGAAAAGCAGAGACATCGAAAACTCATCCCTGAATCCGGCACTAGCATCCCGGCGTTCCAGGTTGTGTGAGTGTGTGCTTGGTAGAGGCGAAGCACTTGATTCGCTACTGATCTCGTTCACCAATTATTCCGCTGCCAGTTCTAGGTAAGAACGAGGTTGGTAATTTCAATATAACGAACCCTAGATCCTAGGAGATCCAACAGTGGTATCAGAGCGTTGTTAGGGTTTAGCTATTGAATATGATGCAATTAATTCGAAAACTGGGTTTGTTGAATTGTTGATTGCCTGCTGAAATCGAGTTTTAACATGTTAATCTCGGATTAAAATCTTCTGTTGAAAATTCGATATCTGTGTTTTTCGCAGTGTATCGATCGTTGCAAGGATGCATCGATCGATGCAGAGCGAAAACACGTAAACTCTTAGAGTTTGTCGCAGCGTGTCGATCGTTGCAAAGCGTGCATCGATCGACACAGAGCGAAAATTCGCAAACAATTTAGGGTTTGTCGCAGCGTGTCGATTGTTGCAAAGCGTGCATCGATCGACACAGAGCGAAAACTCGCGTAAAATAATTTTAGGGTTTTCGCACAGCATCGATCGATGCACTGGGTGTGTCGATCGATGCATCGCGAATTCGCCTATTAAATCATTGGGTTTCGATCTAGAAATCGCACTGTGTCGATCGTCACACTGGGTGCATCGATCGACGCAGGCTGTGCGAAAGGATAGATTGGTTCAATTGGATTGAGCCGGTTGTCTCGCATGGTTATGTCGGTTTAATTCGATTAAAATTCCCTGATTCTCTACTGTATCGATCGACACAGGTTAAGTGTCGGTCGACACAGGCCTTGTGATGGTTGAATCGGTTCAATTGGATTGAACTGGTTACCATACTTGGTTAAAGTAGATTGGTTAAGATCAGTTTAATTGGATAAGTCGGCTCAATTGGATTGGACCGGTTATCGCGATTAATTAAAACTGGTTGAATCGGTTCGATTAGATGAACTGGTCAAATTGGATTTGACCGGTTATCTCGAATGATCTTAAGGTTGCATATCAAGAGTCAACCAAGTGTGTCAGTCGACGTATATGGTGACGATGTGAACCGTAATCGTTTGGTTTTTGAACCAAATGATTAAGAAACGAACCGAATGACCTAACCCACTGAAATTAGAACGATTAAAACTTAATTAAAATTATTAAAAGTTAAAAAATGTTCTAAACCTGTTTAATACACATTGGATGTGTGTTAAATCGAAGCTTAGTTATTCAATATGGTCAACTGTCAAGACTCGTTTCGTTGTTGGATAGTCTTGCCAAGAGCTTGGTGTCCACAATTACATGAGTAAGGCAGGTAGTAGTGTTGATGGTCTTGCAGTGCTTGACATCAACTATCGCATGACCTAAGAGATTGAATTACTAATCTTTTAAAGTTCCATTTCCTCAACTAAATATCAAGTGCTTTTTATGTCTTGCCCAATCTTGTCTACTGTCAAGACTCGTGTCGTTTGTTGGATAGTCTTGGAGTCCTTGGTATCCACTGCAACATGAGTTAGGCAGGTGGTCATTGACAGACTTGCAGTGCGACTGTCAGTGATCACAAGACAGAAGAGATTGGTTTACTTGACTGGGCTGTCAGAAGTTCTGGGCCCAGAGACGTCAGAGTGGATGAGACATGGATTGTCTCATCTACGACCAAGAATTGTACTGAGTACAATTAGCAATGGATTGCTTACCTAGATCACTAAACTCTGAGTAATGACGAGTCGTCCACTCAGATTTTAGTGATGTATGGATCTTGGATCATTATATTCATAGAGGAAACATTGTTTGAATATAATGCGAGCTTTCTTATTGGATAAGATTCCTCATTTCCTGAAATCATAACTAAAATTTTCTTTGATTAAATTTTCCAGCCTATGTCTAAAACTACCTTCTCGTTACGACCCGTCCTTGAGAAGGACAAGTTAAATGGGTCAAATTTCCTGGATTGGTATCGCAATTTGAGATTAATCCTCAAGCAGGAGAGTAAGGACTATGTCCTTGAGAAAGCTCTTCCGGAAAGGCTTGGGGCCAATCGCTCGAATGCAGTATATAATGCTTGGAACAAGCATTATATTGATGTGGTAGATGTGCGTGGTCTGATGTTGGATACCATGAACTCGGACTTGAAGATTCAATACGAGAACATGGAGTCGCCAATAGAGATGATTACCAGCCTGAAACCGAAGTTTCAGGATCTGGCACGAGTTGAGAGATTCCAGTTGGTGAAGTCTCTCACTAGGTGCAGACTACCAGAGGATGTTCCAGTGAGTCCTCATGTCATTAAAATGATGGGTTACGTTGATAACCTGGGGAAACTGGATTGTCCTGTCAGCTTAGAGTTGGCAACTGACATCATTCTGCAGTCACTGCCGTCAAGCTATGATAAGTTCATTAAGAACTATATCAAGAAAGGCTTGACGAAGACGTTGACTGAGCTGCATGGCATGCTCAAAACAGTAGAGCAAGACATCATAAAGGGTAAAAGATTTGAGAAATCTTGTGTTGGCAAGGGTAGAGGCAGGGCCGTCCAGATTTGGAATCAGGATAAGCCTGTGTCATCTTATAAGCCCAAGTCCGGCCCATCTGGTGTTAGAAAGTGCTTCTACTGTAATGAGTAAGGGTATTGGAAGAGGGATTGCATTAAATTCTTGGAAGATTCACAAGAGATGAAGAAGATGTACGGTACTTCTTCTTCAGGTATTGTGTTATTATTTCAAGTTCTACGTAAGTATTGGATACTGGTTGTGGTACTGATATTTTGGAAATATGCAGGGCCTAAGCAACAGTAGAACGTTGAAGAAAGAACAAGTGGAACTGCGTGCCTAGTATGGAGCAATGGTTGCTGCATAAGCCGTAGAGATTCTGCACTTGTAGGAGCCTTTCAAGCTTGGTTTTTGAATTAAGTAATTGCTACTATATACTTGCTTTATGCAGAAATGTCTTTCATTTTCTTGTAAGAATTTGAATGTTTTTCATTCTGATAAAAGACAAGTTTTGCTCTTTTGATCTTAATGAAATATCATATAGTAGCACCCCTTTTGAAAGGGTTTTGTATCTTAAACCAACATACGCTTAAACATAACATAAACATCAAATGATTCAAGTCTGATGACTTGAACTCGATTTTTTCTTAGCATAGTCAAATTGACCAAATAGAGCGCAGCGGATTCAGAAGTTCCATAGTTATGGGCTTCAGGTTCATTTGATTGTAAATCGATTGAGACATGAATTCTGCTTGCTGGGCCTAATGACTAAGGCTTCTTTAGCAGAGCTGAAGAAACGGGCCAGAGGCTCGTTGGGCCTTACACATACTGATGTATGCGGCCCGATGAGCATTAGTGCCAAAGGAAAACTTCAATACTTCATTGACTTATTGATGGCTTCAACAAGTATGATTGTGTTCATTTGATGTGACACGAGTCAGAATCCTTTGGAATGATCAAAGGAGTTTTAGAATGAAGTATAGAACCGATTTGACAGAAGTATTGATATCCTCGATTAGATCGCGGAGGAAAATACTTGAGTCAAGAATTGAGTGATCATCTAAGTGAGTGTGAAGCCATATCACAGCTCTTTTCTCCCAGAAAACCTGAATGGTGTTTCTGAGAGAATGAATCGGATCTTATTGAATATGCTCCGATTAATGATGAGTCACATGAATCTTCCATTATTCTTTTAAAAATACGCTCTAAAATGAACATGTTTACGCTAAATAAGTTTTCTATCAGAATCAGTGAAAAACACCACATTGGATGTGGACTGGGTGATTTCCAAATATGTTTTTCTGATTAATTGGGATTGCAAGGTTTGTGTAAGGCAGTTTTCAACAAACAAACTTGAACCCAAATCTGATAAGTGCTGCTTCGCTGGTTGTCCTGAGGAAACCGAGGCTTAGTACTTTTGCAACCAATCCGAGAACAAAGTATTGTTGTTCGGAACTCTGTTTTTCCAAGAAGAACAGTGGGAGTAAAAGTACAGCTCGAAGAAATTCGAGAAACACAGGAGGCTTTTCAACCTGTTGAGGGAGAGCAGCGGTTAGATCTACAGAGTGATGTAGGATCTACAGCTGTGGAGTCTGAAATTCGCAGATCCGAAAGGATCCATCACTAAATTGAGGGTGATTCCTCGTGACCGATTGTCGTGATCCGTTGATCATTGAAAAGTGATGCGCATGCGAAATTCAAAGAAGCGATGGTGAGCCCCAACTCTGAAAAATTGGCTAGTTATGCATGTTAGCTTCACCGGTTGAAGCAAACATCTTGGAGTTGGAATCTATGTTCTGTTAAAACGGTCAAAGGATTTGACTCGATCAGGAACGAATAGAAACCGTGCGTTTACAAGTAAACTAGTGGGAGCGTAGTTGCAATTCTCAAAACTGTATGTTTAGAATATACTTAATCTCATAAACGACGTTCCGACGCCAAAGTCTTGTCAAGATTTGGGTCAGAAGTCACATTCAACGAGAGACATGGGAGAAGCCGTGTAAGCTCTTGGAATATGGATCCATTGAAATGGATTGCAAAGACCAATTGGATCGTGTCAGAATCCTTATGGTGATAAGGTACTGGACAGTTCCAATGTGCATGATTCCAAGAATGGCTTCACACCAAATGTCTTATGGCAATAATCTTAGCAAGATGAAGTGTCTTGGACACTGGCTGAGCTAGTATCTGTGAGTGTGAGTCCTTTTGCTTAAGCAATAGAATCCATCATAGATGCCATGTTGTGCGCTCGTATAGATGCAGCTTACGCATATAGCATGACGAGAAGATACCAATATGTTCCGGTAAAAGTCACTGGACAGTTGTAAGGAATATCCCCAAGTGTTTGAGAAACACTAAGGATAGGTTCTTGTACAACTGAGAAATATACGAATCAATTATGAGTAGTGATATATCATGGTTTTTACCCATTTTATACCATGATATAGATGTGTTTTTAGTGTCTTTTGTGTTCGTTTAGAGTCTTTTACAGGTTTAATCAGGTTTGGAGCTAATTGGAGATATTTGGAGCATTTTGGGACTTTTGGGACGTTTTGGCCGAGAGCTTAACTCACTGTCCGATTTATTGATCAAGCATCGACCGACACACCTTGTGCATCGGTCGACACACTAGCGAGATGGGCCGTACGCGTCGGTTTAACAAGTTATGAAGATTTGTAAAGAGGCCCAGAATAGTTCCAGTATTTACACAGAAGCCCCAGCCGAGATTAGGCCTATATATAGAGGATTTTGGTGTTTAATTTACTTACGCTTTCATACTTAGAGCTAAGAGATTTTTAGAGCTTTTGGGGCTGATCTATTTCCTGTATTCACTTATTTTGGAGAAGATTTCGAACCCCTTTGATATTTTATTCTCTTATATGCAATCTATTATTTCTATGATTATGTTTTCATCAATCATGTCTGAGTAGATCCATAGTTAAGTTTAGGGTTTCTCATTAGGGTTTGATGACTTGCTAGACTTGTTTAATTCAGTTAAGGATTCATATAATTAGAATGTTCTTCAAACTAAATTGTGCTTAATGCTAGTTCTAACCTGATCAATTAGAATCTAGATCTTAGGTTGCTAAATTCGACACGAGAGTGTGTTTTAGAATCTGAACTATTTAGGTTGAGCAATTAAATTATTCGCAAAGAGATTTGGTTTAGTTTAATTGTGAACATATCGAACTTGAACTTAATGCTAGTTTAATCTGTTAGTAATTGCAAAGAGATTTGGGTTACTGCACTTAGACTTAGAGAGTTTTCGCAAAGAGATTTGGTTAATTCTATTTCCGTGATTTGAGTTCTAGAAATGAGTTTAATTTGATCCTGACTGATTAACTTGTCTGCTTGTCTGATTTCCTGAGAATACCCTAGGCTTGACGCTTTTAGTTTATTGCTTTCACAACCAACTTGCTACTGTTTACTTTCTTGCTTCGCAATTTATTTACTTCACCATCTGCTTATTTCTAGTATTAATCTCTACGTTTCTGATTCTATTGGGACCAAGTGTCCCTGTGGATTCGATAACCCTATATACTACTTTGACGATACTGTGCACTTGCAGTTTAGAATAGGGTAAAACTTAGAACCTATCAAGTAGTTAGACGGACAAAGATGATTCCCGGTTCTCACCTGGTTATGTCATTTTGCCTGTGTAACGGTATTGTCTATTGGAAAGGTTTCCAAGTAGAGGACCGTAGAATAGTGCTCATTTAAGAATAGTGGTGTGGTTTGTTGGAATGGTTCCAAGAAAGAACACCGCAGCATCTCTCACAACCTAAGCACGAGTTGAACACTATTGCTGTAGGTACTAGAAATCTGAAGACATGGTCTTGATTCTAGTGGGAGTTAGTTTAGTTATGATGTTCAGATAAATATGATATGGTCATGTTCATGAAAAACTGACATCAACATTATTTGACTATTGGATAATTAAATAATGGTCCCAAAATAAGTTTATGTCATATTATAGGCCATCAAGTTGAGGACTTGATCATGAAACCCTATAAGTAACAAATGACATAAATTATGACGTGTCCCTAGTCGAGGTTGTTAAAGTGGGACAATAACAACCGCGAGAGACTAGCTTGTGAGGTGACTGTTGACTAAGTTTCATGGAGTCAATGATATGAGTATCACAGTCAGTCACATAGATATATGTTGGTGAACATACGATCGGACGTGACCCACTAATGAGAAGTCTCCAGGATAGTTATATCTGTGTCATGAGATGTTCTCATTACGACTATTGAGTATAGTCCTTAGATCTGAGTTCATCATGCTTTATTGCATATGAATTGGTGCACCTTGACCTTGTCAAACGTCGATCCGTAACTGGCGGCTATAAAGGCACTGCTCAGGTGTATCATGAAGTGTGTAAAGGAACAGGGATGGAACAAGATGGGATTTGTCCCTCCTGAATAACGGGAGATAAATATCTCAGGGCCTATCAAAGATTTTATGCTGAGAAAATGTGTGGCCGCACTCAAACGAACTGTAGTTCAGTTGTTTGTTTTGTTCAGTATAGATCAGGAGTTCGATAAACATGATATTGGCTTAATAAGAATGACACTAATCTTGTTTTATGCCAAATTGAGATATAGAGACAAAAGGATTGTAGGAATTGATGATTCCAGTACAAGTGGGAGATTGTTGGGATTGTGTCCTGAAATCACACTTGTACTCACTCCTGATAGTAGTTGTGTATCGAGATCAATCGTTTGTATAATACTGGTGATTGTAATGCTTTGCTAGAAGCCTCTTGTAATCTGTAAGTTGTAGACTTACTGCCAGTATTATATGATCCTATAGGGTCACACACCTAAGCAATCTGGAAGCTAACATATGGGAATGATCATTTGATAATGATCAAGTTGATGTGTATTGGATACACATTGACATAGAGTTTTGTGATGTATGTGTCGATCGATGCATGAGTGTGTCGATCGATGCAGGATTTTCGAGAAGGTGTGTCAATCGACACAGTAAGTGTGTCGATCGATGCATATCAGGTTTTGACATAATCGAGTCGGGCTTATCCGACGGTTTGTCATATCAATTCCATGTCGATATATAAAGGCTTATATGGTCGACCTGGAGCCCTAGCCGTCACTGAAATTCTCAGGGAGAAAAGCAGAGACATCGAAAACTCATCCCTGAATCCGGCACTAGCATCCCGGCGTTCCAGGTTGTGTGAGTGTGTGCTTGGTAGAGGCGAAGCACTTGATTCGCTACTAATCTCGTTCACCAATCATTCCGCTGCCAGTTCTAGGTAAGAACGAGGTTGGTAATTTCAATATAACGAACCCTAGATCCTAGGAGATCCAACATGTGAAAGTACTCTTCTGTCCACCATTAAAGAACCTATTACCTTGCTGATTACTGAACATGTTTCCTTGGAATCCAGAGCCACTAATATAGTTCACATCCTCTTCCTGGTGATCTTCTTCAGCTCCAAACACCTCAACATCCTGAGAAAAGTGGACAGCCTTCTTTGAAGTCAACAACCTGTGAACAGTGTCCAGCTTGTTCCTAATATCAGCCATCTCCAGATTATCAACCTTCCCACCAGACTCCTTCCTTCTCTTATCAGCGGTCTTGGTGCTATTACTGCTCACCAAGTTATCTATCAGTGTCTTAGCCTGCTCAGGAGTCCTAGTATTGAAATTGCCATTGCTGGCATTGTCCAATGCAGACTGATAATGTAGATCAATGCCTCTGAATAATATGCCCAGCAGCGTCACTTCAGAGAATCCATGGTGAGGACAATCACGCTGATACTTCTTAAACCTCATCCAGGCAGACTTAAGAGGCCCTGTAGGACCTTGGGTGAAGGTGAGAATATTCTGTCTCGACTGCTCAGAGCGTGCATCATCATAAAATTGCCTCAAGAACTCTCTTCACAGCATCCCAAGTAGTAAACTTACCAGGTGAAAGTTGCTTCAGCCAAGCTAAAGCCTCTCCAGCGAGAGAATAGGGGAAAAGCTTAAGGTAGAGAAAATCATAGTTCACCCCCATTGTACTTCATCCCAGTGACGAAGTCCTCAAAGTCATCAATTTGATCCATCGGCTGCTCATGTGGGAGACCATGGAACGGATTCTTTCTCAGCAGAGTGTAGTAGACAGTCTTGATCTCAAAATCATTCCTCTCAAATCCAGGAGGTCAATTGCTGCCGGTTAGCATATAATTCATCCGGTCGGTTGTAGTCAGCAAGAGTCCTCTCATTAGCAGCAACCATCTGCCTCTGACCTTCAGGTTCAAGTTGAGGTTCAGGTTCAGGGATCACTCGTCCCTCAGCATCAATCCTTTGCCCAGCAGCATTGTCAGGATTGTGCTATCGGTCTCTTAGAACACCTTCAGCATCAGGTATCATAATCAAGCGATTGTTGTTCATCCTTGCTCGCTGACCCTTTCTGTTTGTTCTCTCTAGTCTAGAAAGTTCCTCAAGCTTGAGATTCACGAGATTCGAGTTCGGATTACTTCTGGTCTCACGCGTCTGCATAAACCGTCTATAATCACAGTGCAACGATCGATGCTAAGATGCAATGATCGATTCAACTCAATTCGCCCTGCAACGATCGATTCAAAAGATGCGTCGATCGATGCTAAGCGAAAATCAGACCTGCGACAGAGAAAAACAGAAAAATTAGTAACAAAAAAACAAAAACGAAAAACCTAGTCTAAACTCTAAGTTCAAATCTATCGAAGACTCAAAAGAGTCCCCGACAACGGCGCCAAAAACTTGATACGATCAGAGTTTTAATCCCTAGATCTACACCGCAAGTGCACAGACGTGACAGTAGTATATAGGGTATCGAAATCCACAGGGACTCTAGACCTTACGATAGATTATAGATTTTCAGGTTAAGCTAGGTGAAATCAATTAGAAACTAAAAAGCAAAGCAGGAAAGTAAATCAGTAGCAGGAGTGGTCTGTAAGCAATTAACTAAAAGCGCTAAGTCTAGGGAGTTCTTAGGAAATCAGACAAGCAGATAAACTATCAGTCAAGATCAAATTAAGTACGGTTCTAGAACTCAAACACGGATATAGAATTATCTAAGTCTAATAGCAGAAACCCAAATTTCTTTTGCAATTCCTAACATATTAAACTAGCCTTAAGTGCATGTTCGATATGTTAACAATTCAATTAAACCAAATTTCTTTGCGGATAATTCAATTGCTCAACCTAAATAGTTCAGATTCTAAACCACACTTTCGTGTCAATTTAATAACCTAAAGACTAGATTCTAAGTGATCACGTTAGAAACTAGTATTAAGCACAATTCAGGTTGAAGAACAAATAGGTTATGAATCCTTAATTGAATTATTAAATCTAGCAAGTCATGAAATCCCTAATGAGAATCCCTAAACCTAACTATGAATCTACTCAGACATGATTAATGAAACACAAATCATAGAAATAATAGATAGCACAAATAAAGAGTAAGAATAAAAGGGGTTCGAAATCTTCTCCAAAAGCAGGAAGCAGTACATGATTAGATCAGCCCCAAAAGCTCTAAAATCTCTATGCTCAAAGTATGAAAACGTATCTAAAATTAAACACCAAAAACCTAATTATAAAGTCATAATCACGGCTGGGGCTTCTTTGTAATTATTGGAAACTCCTGGTGTGAGATCCGGGATTCACACTAAGAATTTGTATTCATGGATTTGGACTTTAGGATATAGAAATGGTATAGTTTCCTATGAATCAAAGACTTTATTGAGATTGATCGTCGAGATAGAACAAACACAATCAAAAAGAGAGTACAAAGTATGATCAACGAGCTATCTAGTCGAAGTGTTCTAAGTTAGGGTTCGAATGTCCTCAATGAGTCGCCACTTCTTCCTTTAAATAGTCTCGACTCTGACCTCTCTGTTCCTATATTTCGGCCTCACCTTCGTAACGATCCCCGTGATTCTCGCGGATCAGTTGAACTGGAAAAGACCGAGTCGCTCTATCTCCACATCATCTCCTACCGAGCTCGAGCTCGATCACCTCTTACTTCGGTATCGCTTGGGCCTTGTCTAAGTCTCATTCGTTTGGGACCAACGATCTGATCGGCTCGTCTCTTCGACTTTGATCCTGGAACGGGCTCGTGGATACGGGCCTTTGTCTTGTTTGTTAATGGGCCGGATTTCCTAGAGGGAAATCCAGTACCAACAATAGCCCCCCAGCCCATTGATTTCGAGAAGTCGAAGTTAATGGGCGGTGGACGTTTTCGGGAAGACGCGCGCGTGCTCTAGGTATTAAGGAAGCCCTAATGATTGTTCTCGCCTCGTCCGCAGATCTTGTTTTGACGGTCGAGATCGCGGGGAACTGAAGGATCCTAACTGCCTCAATCTTTTTCGTAATCATTTACAAATTTCGAATTGAGCGGTTGGGATTGTGGGACACGAAAGATCCCACGGATCTCGAGCACGAGATAGTTTAAAAGGGGAAGTTACCTAGCACGATTCCCATTACTGCTCGCATTACAAATCGTCAAGGTAACTTCTTCTCCTTCATTATATATTTTTTTTTGCCTCTCGCTCTGAGACTTCCTCCTCTAGAGATTTCGTTTTTCTTCTTTTCGAAAGAAATTTCCGATATACCAAACTATCATGGTTCGGAAGGGTACGGCCAGGGCAAGTCCAACTGTGGCGGCGGGATCGGTTGGTCCTCATCCACCGTCCAGTCTGACTGTCGACCAAGTACGGAAGTTGCGGGCGAAGTGCCGGATTCCGTCGGAGGTGGAGATACTTATCCCATCACCGGACATGTCCCCAGAAACTGTCGTCTAGGGTCATTGCTGTGCTTCTTATACCTATTTCGATAAATGCGGATTATTTTTTCCAATCCCTCGCATTATCTCATGGGTTTTGGCTCAGCTCCAACTGGCCTTTCACCAAATGACTCCGAATTTCGTTCGGTATGTCATCGGGCTCGGGGTCAGAGCCGTCGAGGAGGGCGTCGACTTTGGGGTCGAGGAGTTGATGAGGGTTTGTTCGGTAAAACATAAAACTCGTTTTCCCGGAACCTACTACCTCTCTCCTCGCCATGGGAAGATCCTTGACGAGATCCCGACGAGGGATGTGTGGAAGAGTAAATACTTTTACTTCAGGATCAATCATCACTCGGTCGAGGATTTTGATTATTCGGTTATCCCGACAAGATGGGCGGCTAGCGTTGGTTAGCTTATAGGGTTTACTAGTCTCTTTGGTTGCTACGGTGTCCTTCGTTGACATCGAGCTGGTTGCTAATAACCTTTTTGGTTTCTTTGCAGAGACTCCTGAGTCATTACCTTTGAACCCAAATACATCGAGTTTGATAGCTCGCCTTCGGAGAGGATATATCCGTTGGTGTAACTTCACGGATCAGCGAATTCGAGCTGCCTTAGGTCCTGCGGCCCGACAACCTTCTTTACACCAACCCTGTCTTTCACGAGACGGATCACGCTTCCCTTCTCGGTCCACTTCGACTCGAATCGTTCAGGCTCCGCTTCAGATTATCGAGCGGGCTGGAGAAAGTAAGTATTCCTGCTAGTCCGTATAAGGATTTTTGCGCCATATGCCTTTCGTTTGCCGGGCTGACTCGGGTCTGTTTTGTATACAGATCGATCTGTTTCGGACGACAGTTCTACCGCAAGCACCCCTTCTCTCGGAAAGATGTCACGAATATCCAGCAGTCGTCGGAACGGGAAGGATCCCGTTGATCTGGCGAAGAAAATGAAGGCCGGCGACTTGAGCCACGCCCTTCTTTTTGCCATGGATGAGGGGCCTCCTCCTCCTCCTTCGATCCCTCCTCCAAACCCTGTTCAGGCTTCTCTCCCCGAGGTCGCAGGGTCCGGAGAGGCAAACGTGGGGGTGGAGAATTTACCTCCTCTTTTGGTCGGTCAGGAACCAGTTCAGGTCCCGTTTGGAGAGCCTGCTTTGCGCAATTCCCGGTCGAATGGATCGAGGGGATCAAACGGTCGGAGCCGGGGCGGTCCTCCTCCTCCGGCGGCGAAGCGTCAAAGAACTGACGCGGAGGTGAGTTCGAGAAGATCAAACCAGAGTGTTGAGGCGAGACCTGCTTCTTCCGGGTCCTCCGGGTCTTTCAACTGGCGCTTCAGGCACCAGAAGGAATGTCCGATTGCGGATGACCCGAAGGGTGTGGCCTATCTGCTGAGGCATTTCAAGCCTGCAGGTGTTCAGCTCCCGGCTATCAGGGATATGGCTCTTGGTGAAGTTTATACCGAGATGATGGCGGCTTCTGGGAAGGTAATGATTTCCCTCCTTCGCTTTTTGGTATGTTTTATGCTTAATTCCCGTTTTTCTCGTAGGTCTTGGAGGCTGCGAACAGGTTTGCGTCTAGGGCCGAACGAGAGCTGCGGGAGGTACCGCAGGCGAGTGAGCTCGATACCGTTGAGAAGACGGTTAGGGACCTGAGAGCGCAGTTGCAGGGGCCTTGGCTCGAGAGGAGGAGTTACGGGAGAAGGTGGGCGACCTAGATGCGCAGTTGCAGGGCGCCTTGGCTCAGGTTTCGGTCGCGGAGGAAGCGAGTCGAACCACCATTGAGGCAGGTCGGGTTGCGGATGTGCGGGCTGCGCAATGTCAGGGCGATCTGGACAAGGCTCTCGCCGACCGAGAGTTTGACTTCAAGGTGGCGGCCCATGAGGCGAGGAAAAGGCTGAGCGGTGAATACCTCAAGATCCTCGAGGGAATCGCGGCAAAGGAGAGCCAAAGGAAAGTCGCCGTGAGCGCCGAGATGAGGCTTCAGGAGGCTTTGGCCAATATCGCGCTTATCGCCGAGTTTGCTTCTGGCGAACTGGATCTGACCAAGGAGGTGAGGGACTTGGCCGAGAAGAAAAGATTGGCCACGGAGGAGATGAATGCCGCAGCGGTGTCGGACTTCAGTATCAGCAAACTTAATTTGCCGGTGATATCGGACGATTCCGTGATCTTGGCGCGCCCTTTAAACCAGGCGGCCGCTCGTCTTGATCAATATGGATCGAACCTTCCGACCGGAGTTAGCTCGCGAGTTAGCGACGAGGTCGAGGGTCGGCTTGAGGAGGACAGGGCGACTGATGATCAGATGGAGGATGGAGACGAAGCTTCCTCTCCTTCCAAGCAGTTCTAGTCCTCCTTTTTTTTTTATTCGCTGTTGCCCAAGTGGGCTTTTGATTTGTTTCCAGACTTTTGTTGCCCAAAGGGGCTTTTCTTTTTGTTTTTGGTGTTGCCCTTAGTGGGCTTTCGTTCGAACTCGAGGACATCGTGTCCTCTCCCTCTTTATGAATTGTTTTAAAATCTTGCATTCTTTAGCATAGATTTTACTGTTTTTTTAGCGCTTTAGCATAAAGTTTGGCTGTCATAGCGACTTGAACCTCCTCGGAGGGGTCGACAAATAACTCGTCTCGAATTGCCTTAGGGAGTTCTTTGCAAACTTTCAGGTTGATTGCATACGCGGTACCACTCTTTTGAAGTGTAGGATTCGAGCTTATAGCTGGGTGCTTTCGAAATTACTGAATATAAGGAATACCAAGTGTATCGAAGTAGACTTACAAGGTTTGTTTGTTTGAATGACTGTCTTGACTTCGTTGTCCTTTTCTTGGAGGGAGGGGGGTAGTCCCCCAATTCTTTTAATCCGTATAAGGTTTAGAAGAATTATTGGTTTTTGGAAGGATCGCTCTGGATCTCTTTCTTTGGGACGATCATTTCAGCTCGTTCGATTTGGAGGGACCATTTCGGGTCGCTTGTTTTGGGACGATCATTTCAGCTCGTTCGATTTGGAGGGACCATTTCGGGTCGCTTGTTTTGGGACGATCATTTCAGCTCGTTCGATTTGGAAGGACCATTTCGGGTCGCTTGTTTGAGGGGATAATTTCATATCACTTTGGTTTTGGGGGAGGCCGTTCAAGGTCTCTCGGGAGGGATAATTTCATATCCCTTGATTGAGGGATAATTTCATATCGCTTGGAAGGGATAATTTCATATCGCTTGTTTATGGAGGGATAATTTCATATCACTTTGTAGAATGTAAATGGCGAAGCATTTTGCACTGACTCTAAATTTTACGACAGAAAGAGGCCTTGATTGAGAGACTTATTTTGATTTCACAAAGATAAGCTAGTAGGACTTTGTTTGAAGTTATCGAGCTCGGTAAGAGCTTTGTGTTTGGGGGGTGGCTGCGCTCGAAGTCGAGCTGCCTACGTACCCTTTTAAGGGGATCAAGCCATTTCGTAGTTCGATTATGTTGTCGTACTCCTAGTGGAAGTACTTTTTGAGGTTGATGATGTTCCAAGGTCGTAGTTCAGGTTTCTGGGTTTCCACCGACTTGGGTCGGTAGACCCCGTCCTTTACAACATCGGTGACCTGGTAAGGACCTTCCCACTTTGCTCCTAACTTCCCAGCGTGTTCTTCATTTTTATGGTCGAACACTTTCCGTAAGACGAGCTCTCCTACTTGAAACCTTCGAGTTTTGATCTTGGAATCGTAGTAACGAGCTGCGGCTTGTTGGTAGTTCTGGATTCGAGCTAGTGCAAGGTTCCTCCTTTTGTCGACGAGGTCGAGCTCGTCAGTTATCATCTTGTTATTGAGTTCCTCTTGTCGTGGGCATTCCTCTTTGCGGATGCTTGATACGAGGATTTCGGCTGGTACTACCGCTTCGATCCCATAAGCTAGCGAGAAGGGAGTCTCGCCGGTGGATTTGCGGGGGGTAGTCCGGTAGGCCCAGAGTACGGCTGGGAGCTCGTCACTCCAGCTTGTTTTGCACTCATTGAGTCTTTTCTTGAGGCTATTCATGATTGCCTTGGTAGCCGCTTCCGCCAGTCCATTCCCTTGGGGATAGCGTGGCGTTGAGTAAGTCAGCTTTATACTCCACGTTCTGCAGAACTCCTTGAAGGCGTTTGATATGAACTGGGAACCGTTATCCGTGACTATCTCGTGGGGTAGTCCGTGCCGGCAAACGATGTTTCGCCAGACGAACTCCTTGACGTGAACGTCTTTGACCTTTTGGTACGACTCTGCTTCAATCCATTTGGTGAAGTAGTCCGTCATCACCAATAAGTGTGTGGCTTTCTTTTTGCCGGATGCGATTAGGGACCCACGATGTCCATTCCCCATCGCATGAATGGGTATGGCGATGAGATAGAGGAGAGTTTCTCCGATGCTTGGTGGATAATTGGGGCGTGCTTTTGGCACTTGTCGCATTTGTTGGAGAAGGACTCGCATTCGGTGGCCATTGCCGGCCAAAAGTAGCCTTGCCTTTTGATTCGCACGGCCAATGCTCGTCCTCCGGAATGGCTTCCGCAGGATCCGTCGTGTGCTTGTGTAATCACGGCTAGGGCTTGCTTTTTGTTAAGACATTTAAGGTAAGGTCCGGAGAGACTCCTTTTGAAGAGTTCTCCTTGTGTGACGCAGTACCTTGCACTTTGTGTTTTGAGTTTCCGTGCCTCCCACTTGTCGTCCGGAACTTCGCCATTTGTAATGTATCGAATGATCGGAGTTCTCCAATCTTTGTCATTATTAGGCTCGGGTCCTTGACTAGTGGATGCGGCTTGGATCGGTCTGTCGGGGACGTTCGCGACGTACACGGCTGTTCTCGGATCGAGGTCATCATCAATCTTGATGATGTCGCGACTGGTGTCCTTGGGACATTCTTTGTGCTCGACATTGTACTTTATGGCGGGTTCGTCCTCTTTCAAGGTCAGAGCTTTTAGGGCTATGTCGATGCTTGGTTTCTCGATCCCTTCGACCGGTATGATCCTTTTAAGGTTAGGATCCGATGTCGACGCTAATGCGGCTAGGGCATCGGCTGTGGTGTTTTCCCCGCGTGGGATTTGCGTTAGATCAAAGAATTCGATCTGTTCGGCGAGCGTGTGGACTACCCGTAGGTATGCTTCCATCCGTTCGTCTTTGGCCTCGTAGTCGCCATGATACTGGCTCGTGGCCAATTGGGAATCGCTGAAGGCGTCAACTTCCCGGGCTCCTATTGCTATCGCTAGTCTGAGCCCGGCTATTAACGCTTCGTATTCTGCTTCGTTATTTGAAGCGGCGAAGCCCAGCCTGAACGATTGTTCTAGTACTTCGCCTGTTGGGGAGACTAGTTTTACTCCGACTCCGGATCCTTGCCTCGAGGAAGCTCCATCGACATAGAGTTTCCACTTTTGGGTTGATGTCGGGTCGAGTTCGATGGTCGGAGGGAGCTCGATTATGAAATCTGCCAGTACTTGCGCTTTTAGGCACGTTCGAGCCTTGTATTCTATGTCGTACTCGCTAAGTTCGATAGCCCATTTGACCAATGGGCCTGACTGGCTTGGACTGTGAAGGATGGTTCTCAGTGGTTGAGAGGTCATCACTACGATCGAGTGCGATTGAAAGTATGGTCGGAGCTTCCGAGCTGATGTCACTAGCGCTAGGGCGAGTTTTTCCATGGCGGGGTATCTGGTTTCAGCGTCGATCAAGGTCTGACTGATGTAATACACCGGCCGTTGCTCGTTTTGTTCTTCGCTAACCAGGACTCCACTTACTGCTGCCGTCGAGACAGCTAGGTAGAGGTAGAGGGGTTCTCCTTCTACTGGTTTCGCCAGTATGGGTTGTTCGCTCAAGTAAGCTTTGAGCTGGGTGAACGCTTCTTCGCACTTTTCGTCCCAGAGGAACTTTTTGTTCGCTTTGAGCAAGTGATAGAAGGGTAGACATTTATCAGTCGACCTCGAGATGAAACTTTTCAGAGCAACTATTTTGCCGGTTAGGCGCTGGACTTCTCGCGTCGTTCTGGGAGATTTCATCTCTATGAACGTTGCGATCTGTCTGGGGTTTGCTTCGATCCCTCTTTCGGTTACTAGGTAACCTAGGAATTCTCCTGAGGGGACCCCGAAGGTACACTTTGCTGGGTTGATTTTCATCCCGTATTTATTGAGAATGATAAAACATTCTTTTAGCTGTGGGATGTGATCCTCATACTTAGAAGATTTGACCAGCATATCGTCGATGTAGACTTCCATGGTTTTGCCTAGGAGTCCTGAAAACATCTTGTTGACGAGGCATTGGTAAGTTGCTCATGCGTTTTTTAGTCCGAAGGGCATGACTTTGTAGCAGTATGTGCCTCGATCAGTTATGAACGAAGTCTTTTCTTGGTCCTCGGGGTTCATTAATATTTGATTGTACCCCGAGAAAGCGTCCATGAAGGATAGTAGATGGTGTCTGGCGGTGGCTTCGACCAACCGGTCGATGTGTGGGAGTGGGAAGCTGTCCTTCGGACATGCTTTGTTGAGATATGTGAAATCTATGCAGACTCTCCACTTCCCGTTCTTTTTCTTGACCACTACGGGGTTCGCAAGCCAGTCGGGGTATTTGACCTCTCTGATCGATCCAATTTTTAACAATCGATCGACCTCGTCATTGACGGCTTGAGCTCGTTCCGGGCCTATTTTTCGACGTTTCTGTCTTACCGGTTTGTAGGTTGGGTCGACATTCAGCTCGTGGCTGGTAACGTCGATGTTGATCCCTTTCATGTCTGCTGAAGACCAGGCAAAGGAGTCGACGTTTTGTTTAAGGAAAGAGATCAGTTCGTTTTTGACTGGCTCTGATAGGTCGATTCCAACGCCAACGAGTCTTTCGGGATGAGCATCGTCTATGCAAACCTGGACTGTGAGGTCCTTCGGAGGTCCTATTTGACTCGGTTCGTTCGACCTTTTGGTCTGCATGGTGGCGAGCTCGTCCCCTTTCTGTAATTGCTACGCAGGGGATTTTACGATCTGCTTGTATCCGTTCATGTAGCAGTGGCGAGAAATCTTTTGGCTTCCGTACACGGTTTTTACCCCTTTAGGAGTTGGGAATTTTACGCATTGATGGTAGGTCGATGGTACCGCTTTCATGTCGTATATCCATGGCCGACCTAGAATAGCGTTATAGGGAGCTGGCCGATCTACTATGACGAACTCTGTCATTCTTCGGACTCCTCCAGCGATTACCGGGGCGAAGACAGAGCCCATCGAGTACGTTGTTTTGCCAGCGAACCCTACTAGTGGTGTCTTTTCTTCCACGATCTCGGAGTCGTTGAAGTCCATCTTTTTGAACGCATCGTAAAAGAGGACATCTACCGAACTCCCTGTGTCAATCATTATCCTTGAAAGTTCGACATCTCCCACTACTAGACAAACGAGGAGAGCGTCGTCGTGTGGTTTGTCGAGATTACTTGTCTCGCTTTCGTGGAAAGTGATCTCGTGGTCTGGACCTAGCATTGGGATCTTTCCCCCTTTGTCGGTTTTGACTCTTCTTTGAAGAGCTTTGATTGAATTGACCGAATCTCGGCAAAGCTTGGAGCCACCGAAGATGAAGTCGATTCGTTTAGGGGGTATAGCCCATACACCCCCCCCCCCCCCGCAGAGACGAGGGAGATTGATTCGCGAGCGTAAACTCTTAAAGAGAGCCGGAGGTGGGGATAATGCCGAACCTTTCGGGGTGTCGCTCAGGCTGAGCTCGCCGAGAATAAACTCAACTCGCTTCCGCGACCCTTAAGGGAGTGTTTCGGGAGATTCCGGCTCCTTTGTCCGTTCTCGTTTATTTTGAGAAGGCTTCTTGGTGTTTGACTCTTCGGTTTGTTTATTTTCCTTTTTGTCGAACGGAGTTTCCTCCTCGACTTCAGAATCTTGTTTGCTTTTGGACTCTCGCTTTTGCGCCTCGACTTTAGCTCGAGTATAGCAATCTTCGGTCGAGTGTCCCCTTTTGTTGTGAAATTCACAGAATTTTTCCTTGTCGAACTCGAATTTCTTCGAGCTCTTCGGGCTCTCGACCGCATTGACGTTTCCTGATTTACGGGAATCCTTTTTCGAGTTCGAATTCTGCGAGCTCGAGGGGTTCTTTTCTTTTCGGTGCTTTTCTCTGAGAGTCGTGGTTTCGTCCTCGAGGCGAGCGAAGGCCGATGCGCGATGAAGGGCGTCATCGAGTGTTTGTGGTTCGCGGACTGTTATTTCTTCGCGGAATCAGGTTGAGTACCATAGTCCACGTCGCAGCGCTTCTATAGCTACTTCGTCTCGTGGATTTGCGATTTTGGATTTTATTTCCTTAAATCGGTCGATGTACGAGCGAAGTGATTCGTCCGGTTTTTGGGAGACACCAAATAGAGCTGCCTTGGTAGTCTTTTCCTCGATAAAGACGGAGTATTGTTTGAGGAAAGCCGTCATGAACTGGGTGAAATTGTCGATGGACCTTTCCTCCAGTCCGGCAAACCATTCTAGGGCGGAGCCCGATAGGTTTTCGGCGAAGAGCCTGCAGAAAGCCGGCTCTCTTTCCTCGTCGGTAAGGTATACCCTTGCCATCGCTAATCGGAATGCCCTGATATGGGCTTTGGGGTCCGACTTCCAGGAGAATAGTTTTCTTGATTTCTCGGATTCTCGCGAAGGCGATCCGGTCTGTGAACGGCGTTTGTCGCGTTTCTTCGACCACTCGATCGATGTCAGGTGCCGCGCTTGTTGCCATGTGAACTTTGGAGCTCAGACTGACGAACTGAGCCTTAGCTTGTTCAATATACTGTCTATGTTGGAATTGTGTCCAGTAATCTCGGTACTGTCTCTAGAAAGTAAGAGTATGTCAATGATCAGACATAAGTCATATAATACTGGGGGTCATGATGGCTTGCTAGAGTCCGCTCATGATCTATAAGTCTTGGACTTATTGCCTCTATTATATGATCCCATATGGGTCACACGCCTAAGCTAACAGGAAAATGTGTAGGAATGTTTTTAGCAGAAGTACGGTAAAAGTGCTAGGCATTTACTGTACTTAGAGAGAATAAAACGGTTTAGGCACTGTGTGTCGATCGATACACAAGGCGTGTCGATCGACACAGTGCGCGAACGCCTCGGAGTAAATTGGCATTTGGGCCAAATGGCCCAAAACGAACTGAACGAGTTTTATATAAACTTAAGACGAGTTCAGGTCGAAACAAGCCCTAGCCGCGAGCCTCCTCTCTCTCTCCGCGCCGAGCTCCTTGTGGTCTAGCAGCCGTTTTCTGTGATCGCGTGTGTGAACCTTTGGAGGATTCATCTCTCGGTGTTTCTCTGATCTCAAACATACCATCTCTTTCCGCTGCAAACAGGTATAAGGTGAGATCATCATTTGTTTATATTCTGAGAAGAACCTAGATCCGCATGTTTAGGTTGATATGAATCTAAGAATTGAATCAGGATCAACTAAACATTCCTTCAGTGGTATCAGAGCCAGGTTCTGGTTTTTCTTGTTTAGATTCAAGTTTAGGATTGTTTTTCTTGTTTAAAAGTGTTTTGAATCAACTACTGATAAGAGAAATCACTTAAGTAACAAGAATTGAAACCTAAACATATGAAAAAATCGCATGATCAAGCTATATGATTTGATATGCGATCGAATCCGAGAGAATGAGAATCGGCCAGAATCGCATGGATCGATCGATACGATCGCATGGATCGGTCGATACAATCGGAGATCGCATGGATCGATCGATACGATCGCATGGATCGGTCGATACAGTCTATCGGCTAACCCTGTTAACGCGTGAAAGCATCGATCGATGCAGGATCGATGCAGGTTCGATGTTGGTGCATCGACCGATGCGGTTGGTGCATCGATCGACACGGTTAGGGTTTTGGCTCGGTTCCGTGCATGCGTGAGAGCATCGATCGATACAGGATCGATGCACGATCGATGCAGGATCGATGCTAAGAGCATCGACCGATGCGGTTGATGGATCGATCGACACGGTTGGTTCATCGATCGACATGGTTGGTTTAAGGCTCGGTTTAATATTTTGATTAAAATTAATTCGTCCTGGTTTAATAAACAGATTTAATAATTTTATTAAGTCTGGTTAAACCGGGACAAGAAATCCAATGTCGAAAGAATTATTGGATTTAGTGCCTAAACCAGGATTTTCTAATTTGATTTGGTTGGACCAAATAAATTGAGAAAATCCGGTTTAGTAAATAACCGGTTGACAATTGTGGTCATCGTAGTAATTAAAATTTGGTTAGACCAATTTTAATGAACCAGACCGGTTATGTCATTTAATTGGACAATTGGGTCATGTCTTGGACATGGACCAATTCTTGGGCCTCGGGCCAAGAAGTTAAAACAATTTGGCCAATTATTTGAGTCTTTCTTCAGATTAATTTAAAATTTATTTTATAAAATTATAAAGTCGATTTTAAATTAAAGTTTCCGAAATTTTGAAATTAGAAAGTTTCTTAAATTAGAAGTTTCTGGATTTGCGGGTTTTGGATTTTAAAGAAATTTCTAAAGTTAGAAAGTTTCCGTTTTTAGAAAGTTTCCAATTTTAGAAAGTTTCCAAAAATAGTAGGTTTCCAAAATGGAAAGTTTCCCGAAATAGTAATCTTCTATTTTGGGAATGAATTTTTAAATAAACCTACGAACCTCAAATAATATCAAGCGTTGGATGTCTTGTCCATTCTATGTCAGCTGTCGAAGCCCATTCAATTGTATTCATGGCCTTACAGTGTGAGGGTGTCTGCTTTTGCGTGGATAAGACGGTTTGTGATTCATAAATGTCATTGGGAGTCCCAGACATTAATGATTACATGACTGTATAGTCTGGTTTTCTTGACTGGGCCATCGGGAGTCCCGGGCCTTGAGACATCAGAGTGGATTGGGCCTCGGGCCCAGATTCACAACCAAGAGTTATATCACGGATATAATTAGCCGATATAGGGCTTACCGATATAAGCTAAGGTTGGGTGATGGCCAGTGGCCCACTTTGATCTTAGTTATATGTGGATCTTGGAATCATTATATTCTATTGAGGGTAACTTATGTTATTGAATATAATGCGTGATTAATCATATTAAATTTAATACGAGATTAATCATATTGAACATATTAACTAAAATCATTTTATCTTAATTTTCAGTTATGACTAGCACAAACAATCAAAACACTTTCTCGATCCGGTCTGTCCTTAAGATGGACAAGCTGAACGGATCAAATTTCTTGACTTGGTCGCGGAACCTGAGGCTAGTCCTCAGACAGGAGAGAAAGGACTATGTCCTTGAGAGAGCTCTCCCCGTGAGGATCGGGTCCAATGCTTCTCATGCAGTATATAATGCTTGGAATAAGCATTATAATGATGCGGTAGATGTGCGTGGTCTGATATTGGCTACCATGGACTCAGACTTGCGGAAGCAATATGAGAACATGGAGTCGCCAATAGAGATGATCAGCAGCCTGAAATTGAAATTTCAGGAGCAGATAAGAGTGGAGAGATACCAGTTGGTTAAATCTCTCACTAGCTGCAAGCTACCAAATGATCATCCAGTGAGTCCTCATGTCAGTAAAATGATGGGTTACATTGATAACCTGAGGAAACTGGATTATCCAGTAAGCCAAGAATTGGCAACTGAGATCATTCTGCAGTCACTGCCGTCAAGCTATGATAAGTTCAGAAAGAACTATATCATGAAAGGCTTAACGAAGACGCTGACTGAACTGCATGATATGCTCAAGACAGTTGAGCCAAACGTGAAGAGTACCCTGTACAATCTCATGAATGAGAAGGGTAGGTTTACTAAACCTAATGCTGACAAGGGTGAAGACAAAGTTGTCCAGATTTTGAATCATGGCAAGCGTGTGTCTTCTGAGCCCGAGTCAGATACCTCTTACGTTGGTAAGTGCTGCTACTGTAAGGAGACAGGGCATTGGAAGAGAGATTGCATTAAATTCATGGAAGATGATGAGGAGTTAAAGTCGATGTATGCGACTACTTCCTCAGGTATTCATGTTATTACTTCAAGTTCTACCTTAAAGGTATTGGATACTGGTTGTGGCACTGATATTTGTGATAATATGCAGAGCCTAAGCAACAGTAGAACGTTGAAGGAAGGGCAAGTGAAACTACATGTCTGGAAGGAGCTTGGGATGCTGCCTCAGCCGTAGGGTTTTTCACTTATAGATCCCTTTGAGGCTTGGTTTTGTATTAAGTAATTGCTACAATGTACCTGCTTTAAGCAGAGTTGTCTTTCATTTTCTTGTAAGAATTTGAATGTTTTTCATTTTGATAAAAGACAAGTTTTGTTCTTTTGATCTTAATGAAATATTAATTGTAGCACCCTATTCATGGAATGGGTTTTATATCTTAAACCAAAGAGTGCCTAAATGTAACATAAATACCGAATTGGTTTAAATCTGATTCGGTATTCATGTTATTACTTCAAGTTCTACCTTAAAGGTATTGGATACTGGTTGTGGCACTGATATTTGTGATAATATGCAGAGCCTAAGCATACCTCTTACGTTGGTAAGTGCTGCTACTGTAAGGAGACAGGGCATTGGAAGAGAGATTGCATTAAATTCATGGAAGATGATGAGGAGTTAAAGTCGATGTATGCGACTACTTCCTCAGGTATTCATGTTATTACTTCAAGTTCTACCTTAAAGGTATTGGATACTGGTTGTGGCACTGATATTTGTGATAATATGCAGAGCCTAAGCAACAGTAGAACGTTGAAGGAAGGGCAAGTGAAACTACATGTCTGGAAGGAGCTTGGGATGCTGCCTCAGCCGTAGGGTTTTTCACTTATAGATCCCTTTGAGGCTTGGTTTTGTATTAAGTAATTGCTACAATGTACCTGCTTTAAGCAGAGTTGTCTTTCATTTTCTTGTAAGAATTTGAATGTTTTTCATTTTGATAAAAGACAAGTTTTGTTCTTTTGATCTTAATGAAATATTAATTGTAGCACCCTATTCATGGAATGGGTTTTATATCTTAAACCAAAGAGTGCCTAAATGTAACATAAATACCGAATTGGTTTAAATCTGATGAATTAAACCTGATTTTCTTGGCATAAAAGTCTTGGTCACATAGAGTAAGTCGGATTCAGAAATCCCATAGTCATGGACTGTTGGGCTCATTTGATAAAATATCTTATGAGACTTGAATTCTGTTTACTAGACCAAAAGGTAAAGGGCCTATCTTAGCCGAGCTAGAGAAAAGCCCAAAGGCTTATTGGACCTGGAACATACTCATGTATGTGGCCCAATGAGCAGTAATGCCAGAGAAAATCTCCTGTACTTCATTGTCTCTACTGATTACTTCAGTGAGTGTGACTGTGTTCATTTGATGAGACACAAGTCGGAATTCTTTGACATGGTCGAAAGAGTTCCAGAATGAAGTATAGGATCTGAATGACAAAAGTATTAAGACTCTGGATTAAATCACGAGTGAGAATACTTAAGTCATTGATTGTGTGATCATCTTAATGAGTGTGAAATCGTTTCACAGCTCATTTCTCCTGAAAACCTGAAGGTTTTTCTGTGAGAAAGAATTAGATCTTATAAGAAATGATTAAAGATGAGTCACACGAATCTTCCATGATATTATTTAAGAATAACGCTCTAAAATATCTAAGTTTACGCTGAAATAGTTCCACAAATATCAGTTGAAAGACACCACGTAAATGTGGATTGGAATCGATCCAAATTCGTCTTTACTGAGTATTTGTAGTTGTACTACTTCGCTGGTTGTCCGAAGGAAACCAAGGCTTCTTACTTTTACGTCCATTTTGTTTTCTAAGAAGGGAGGTTATTTTCCAAGAAGAACAGTGGGAGTAAAAGTATAACTCGAAGAAATTCGAGAAATACAGGAGGCTGCTTAACCTGTTGAGGGAGAGCAGCGGAAGGATTTACAGATTTCTGTAGAATCTACACCTGTGGAGCCTTGTCCGAAGGAAACCAAGGCTTGTTACTTTTACGTCCATTCTGTTTTCTAAGAAGGGAAGTTATTTTCCAAGAAGAACAGTGGGAGTAAAAGTATAACTCGAAGAAATTCGAGAAATACAGGAGGCTGCTTTACCTATTGAGGGAGAGCAGCGGAAGGATTTACAGATTTCTGTAGAATCTACACCTGTGGAGCCTGAAGTTCGCAGATATGAATGAATCAGTTACTAATCCGAGAGTGATTTCTCGTCATTAGTTGAACCTGATAATCATTGAAAGTTCGCATGATCTGATGATCATTGAAAGCGACGAATCTGTGAAATTCAAAGAAGCGAAAGTGAGCCCGGACTCCGAAAAATTACATTTTATGTAAGTTAGCTTCATCGATCCATTCATGGATGGAAGCAAACATATCGGAGTTGGAATCTTCGTTCTGTTGAAGTAGTCAAGGTTTTGACTTGAACAGGAACGAAGCGGAACTGTGTGTTTACTAATAGATTAGTGGGAGCGATATTGCATTTCTCATATTGTATGTCGATGACATACTGATTCTCGAAAATGACGTCCCAATGCTGCAGTCAGTAAAGGACTGGCTTGGGAGTTGGTTCTAATGATTGACATGGGTAAAGCCACGTATGTTTTTGGATTTTGGATCTAAAGATAGAGATCCGAAAGAGCTGGTAGGACAAAGTCAGGATTCTTATCCCGACAAAGTCCTACACGTTTTCAGCATTCCAAGAAGGGTTTTATACCAATGTCACATGGCATTACGTTAAGCAAGACACAGTGTCCTACGATAACTGCTGAGCTTAAATGCATGGATAAGATTCCATATGCGTCGGCAATTGGATCTATCATGTATGCCATGAAACGTACTTGTTTGATGTTGCTTTAATGTTAAGCAAGACAAGTAAAGACCAGTCAAATCCAGCAAAGAATCACTGGATTGCCGTAAAGAATATCCTAAAGTATTTGAGGAATACTAAGGATAAATTCTAGAGTTACGGAGAAAGTGAGGTGCTACGAGTCGGTAGAGTCTGAAAGGCAAGTTTCCAATAGACAAAGATGATTTCCGATCACAGTCCGGTTATATCTTGTGTCTATCTGGCGGTGCAAGGCACTGTTGCTGACTCAATGACTTGAGCTGAACATTTCGCAGCTTGGGAAGTGGCGAAAGAGGTTGTTTGGAAAGAAGAGTTCGTCACTGAACTTGATGTGATTCCCAGCATAGATGAGACTAGCTGCACATCAGAGGTCCAAACACCTTGAGGATAGGTATAACCTATTCCGTAAGATAAATGACAGAGATGTTAAGTAGATCAGCAAGTTTCAACGAATGAGAACGTTGCTAATCTATTAACGAAGCCACTCCTTAGGCCTAAGCACGAGTCGCGGACTGTTGTTGTAGGATAAGTGAAATTAAGATGTAGTCTTAATTTCAGTGGGAGTTATTAAAGGGCTTTATTTAGTTATTGGATATGTTCTTGAAACAACATTTAAGATGTTTAATGAAATTATTATTTCAAGATTATTTTAACTGTGATGAAATAATCGTTCCAAAGTGATATAAACCATTTTATAGGTCATCGAAGTAAATGACTTGATCTTGAGTCATCGAAGTCATTTAACTTGATCATGAGACCCTATATTTGATAAATGTTTTATATCATCCTGTCCCTAGTCGAAGGTTGTTGAAATTGGAACACCAACAACCGTGTGAGACTGGATTGGTACGTGACTTATGACAAAGTCTCAGTGTGTCATAGATGCGCGGCATCAAAGTCAGTACATAGGTGTATGTTTGGGAACATACGACCGGACAAGACCCGCTTATAAGAACTCTTCAGGATATTTATATCTATGTCATAAGAGATTCTTACTACGACTATAGAGTATAGTCCTTAGACCTGAGTTCGCATGCATGTGACTGCACATGGACTGATGTACTTTGATCATTGTCTAACGCTATCGTTCTGCGATAGTTATAAGGACCTTGTTTGGGTACATTGTGAAATGAGTAGTTTACAGTGATGGAACAAGACGGGATTTGTCCCTCCAATATAAATGGAGTGAATATCTCTAGGCCAATCGGAGATTTGAATACTGGAAAATGCATGGCCATACTCAAACGGACTGTCCCGAGTCGTTTGGATTGTCAGTATCGAATCAGAGTCCGATGAACAAGATTAGGCTTTATAAGGATGACACCAATCTTGCCTTATGACTAATCGAGATATTGTGACAAAAGGATTATGAATACAGAGATTCCAGTACAAGTGGGAGATTGTTGGAATTGTGTCCAGTAATCTCGGTACTGTCTCTAGAAAGTAAGAGTATGTCAATGATCAGACATAAGTCATATAATACTGGGGGTCATGATGGCTTGCTAGAGTCCGCTCATGATCTATAAGTCTTGGACTTATTGCCTCTATTATATGATCCCATATGGGTCACACGCCTAAGCTAACAGGAAAATGTGTAGGAATGTTTTTAGCAGAAGTACGGTAAAAGTGCTAGGCATTTACTGTACTTAGAGAGAATAAAACGGTTTAGGCACTGTGTGTCGATCGATACACAAGGCGTGTCGATCGACACAGTGCGCGAACGCCTCGGAGTAAATTGGCATTTGGGCCAAATGGCCCAAAACGAACTGAACGAGTTTTATATAAACTTAAGACGAGTTCAGGTCGAAACAAGCCCTAGCCGCGAGCCTCCTCTCTCTCTCCGCGCCGAGCTCCTTGTGGTCTAGCAGCCGTTTTCTGTGATCGCGTGTGTGAACCTTTGGAGGATTCATCTCTCGGTGTTTCTCTGATCTCAAACATACCATCTCTTTCCGCTGCAAACAGGTATAAGGTGAGATCATCATTTGTTTCTATTCTGAGAAGAACCTAGATCCGCATGTTTAGGTTGATATGAATCTAAGAATTGAATCAGGATCAACTAAACATTCCTTCAGTCTAAGCATATCGTGGTCGTCGCCCGTCGTAGGTACGAACTGGGCTTGTGCTTGATTGGACATTTGTCCATGGAAAGTGGGGTCGAGGAGATCGATTGTTGGAAACGATCCCGTCTGGCCGACATGCGGCGTTCGGAACTGTACCGTATTTGACCCGTTAGCGGGTCCTGAGCTCGAGGCGAAGGCAGAGCCTCCTAGTTGCCTCGGCCGGATATTCGAACTACTCGGGAAAGGTGGTGGCCCGGGTAATGGTCGACTACCTGATCCGGTTGGATCTGTGATCGCCGAGTTCGAACCAAATGAGGTCGGAGTCTCGATGGGCGTCATTATAGGGCGAAAACCGCTATTTGATGTACTGGCGAAATTCCCCGACGTTCCCGGTGGAGTTACTACCTGGGAGAAGTCCAAGCGTGTGCACGGTGGGGGGTTATGGGGGTTCGTGGTGTTAGGATTATGTGTGTTCATGGTGTAATTGTCAGGTTACATCCTAGCACATAATCATCTAGGATCTAGGTGATTTGCAGTTGAATCATAAACAGATCAGATTCATTACCTTATGATTGCAGCGGATTGATCAAAGGAATGAAGAGATCAGTTAGAGCTGATGATTACCGGCTCCTCCTAGGTATCCACACGCTTACAAGCTACTGGATCAGGCTGCTAGACCAAGTTGGAATATCACAGAGAGAGAGGAAGACGGCTGGTTAACCAAAATCGCAGACTACTAAAGCCTTAGGGCTTCCTGCGCCCCCTCCTTCCTTTATATGGGCCCAAGTAATTAAACTAATGGCTCATTAGGCTTTTGGGCCCAAGGCCCAAATCAGACAAAAGACTGTCTTTTGTCTGGCCCAATTCTCTGTACAAATACAGTAAATGCCTTGCATCTTACTGTATTAATTCCATTTTAACTTTCCCGTTAGCTATGGTGTGTGACCTTTGGGATCATACAATACTGGTAATAAGTCCTAAACTTATAGATCATGAGCGGGCTCTAGCAAGTCATCATGATCACCCAGTATTTATGACTTATGTCTGATCTCGACACTTATCATACTTTCTAGAGATAGTACGGTAGATTTCAGGACATTCCCAACAATCTCCCACTTGTACTGGAATCCTACATTCCCTAATCCTTTTGTCTCAATATCTCGATCTGGCATAAGGCAAGATGCGTGTCATCCTTATATAGCCAGACCATGTTTATCGGAACAGATTTGATACTGACAATGCAAACGACTTGGGAAAGTCCGTTTGGGAGTGGCCACTCTCTTACCAGCTATCAAGTCTCCGATTGGCCTAGAGATATTACCTCCGTTAAACGGCAGGGACAAATCCCATCTTGTTCCATCACTATGAACTACACACTTTATAATACACCCAACCAAGGTCCTTATAGCTCCCAGTTACGAAACAGCGTTAGACAATGATCAAAGCGCATCACTCCATGTGCAGCCACATGCATGCGAACTCAGGTCTAAGGACTATACTCTATAGTCGTATATGAGAACCTCTCATGACACAGATATTAATATCTTGTAGAGTTCTCATCAGCGGGCCATGTCCGGTCATATGCTCCCCTACATATACCTATGTGTCGACTTTGATGCCGCGCATCTATGACCCCTCGAAACTTGGTCATAAGTCTCAACACAATCTAGTCTCAAGTGGTTGTTGGTGTTCCAATTTCAACAACCTTCGACTATGGACACTATGATTTATGTCATTTCGTTAAATATGGGGTTTCAGGATCAAGTCTACTCATGTACTTCGATGGCCCATATATAATGACATGAATCATTTTTGGAACGATTATTTATATCACAGTTAAAATAATCCAGAAATCATAGATTTCATAAACATAAAATATTATGTTTACATGAACCTTTCAAAACAACTAAATAAAGCCCTTTACAAACTCCCACTGAAATTAAGACTACATCTTAATTTCACTTATCCTACAGCTACAGTCCGCGACTCGTGCTTAGGCCCAAGGAGTGGCTTCGTTAATAGATTAGCAACGTTCTCATTCGTTGAAACTTGCTGATCTACTTAACACCTCTGTCATTTATTTCACGGAATAGGTTATACCTACCCTCAAGGTGTTTGGACCTCTGATGTGCAGCTAGTCTCATCTATGCTGGGAATCACATCAAGTTCAGTGATGAACTCTTCTTTCCAAACAACCTCTTTCGCCGCTACTCAAGCTGCGAAATGTTCAGCTTAAGTCATGGAGTCAGCAACAGTGCCTCGCACCGCCAGACAGACACAAGATATAACCGGACTGTGACCGGAAATCATCTTTGTCTGTTGGAAACTTGCCTTTCAGACTCTACCGACTTTTAGCACCTCACTTTCTCCGTAAATCAAGAACTTATCCTAAGTATTTTCCAAATACTTAAGGATATTCATTACGTCTATCCAGTGATTCTTTGCTGGATTTGACTGGTCTTTACTTGTCTTGCTTAACTTTAAAGCAACATCAAAACAAGTACGTGTCATGGCATACATGATAGATCCAATTGCCGACGCACATGGAATCTCATCCATGCATTCAAGCTCAGCAGTTATCGTAGGATACTGTTTCTTGCTTAACGTAATGCCATGTGACATTGGCATAAAACCCTTCTTGGAATGCTGAAAACGTGTAGGACTTTGTCAATATAAGAATCCTGACTTTGTCCTATCAGCTATTTTGGATCTCTATCTTTAGATCCAAAATCCAAGAACATACGTGGCTTTACCCATGTCAATCATAAAACCAACTCCCAAGCCAGTCCTTTACCGACTGCAGCATTGGAACGTTATTTTCGAGAATCAGTATGTCATCGACATACACTATGAGAAACGCAACATCGCTCCCACTTATCTATTAGTAAACGCACAGTTCCACTTCGTTCCTGTTCAAGTCAAAACCTTGACTACTTCAACAGAACAAAGATTCCAACTCCGATATGTTTGCTTCCATCCATGAATGGATCGATGAAGCTAACTTACACACAGTGTAATTTTTCGGAGTCCGGGCTTACTTTCGCTTCTGTGAATTTCGCAGGTTCGTCACTTTCAATGATCATCAGATCATGGCAACTAATCACGAGAAATCACTCTCTGATTAGTGACGGATTCATTCAGATCTGCGAACTTCAGGCTCTACAGGTGTAGATTCTACAGAAATCTGTAAATCCATCCGCTGCTCTCCCTCAACAGGTTGAGCAGCCTCCTGTATTTCTCGAATTTCTTCGAGTTATACTTTTACTCCCACTGTTCTTCTTGGAAAGCAACTTCCCTTTTAGAAAACAGAATTCCGAACAACCTAACTTCGTTTTCGGAATGGACGTAAAAGGTAACAAGCCTTGGTTTCCCTAGGACAACCAGCGAAGTAGCACAGCTACAAATACTCAGTAAAGACGAATTTGGATCATTTCCAGTCCACATTTATGTGGTGTCTTTCAACTGATATTGGTGGAACTATTTCAGCGTAAACTTAGATATTTCTAGAGCGTTATTCTTAAAGAATATCATGGAAGATTCGTGTGACTCATCTTTAATCATTTCTAATAAGATCTGATTCTTTCTCACAGAAACACCTCAAGGTTTTCATGAGAAATGAGCTGTGAAACGACTTCACACTCATTCAGATGATCACACCATCAATGACTTAAGTATTCTCACTCGTGATCTAATCCAGAGTCTCAATACTTCTGTCACTCAGATTCTATACCTCATTCTGGAACTCTTTCGACCATTTCAAAGAATTCCGACTCGTGTCTCATCAAATGAACACAGTCATACTCACTGAAGTAATCAGTAAATATAATGAAGTACAGGAAATTTTCTCTGGCATTACTGCTCATCGGGCCACATACATGAGTATGTTCAAGGTCCAATAAGCCTTTGGGCCTTTCTCTAGCTCGGCTAAGATGGGCCCTTTGTCTTTTGGTCCAGTAAGCAGAATTCAAGTCTCATAAGATATCCGATCAAATGAGCCCAAAAGTCCATAACTATGGGACTTCTGAATCCGACTCACTCTATGTGACCAAAACTTTTACGCCAAGACAAATCAGGTTTAATTCATCAGATTTAAACCAATTCGGTATTTATGTTACATTTAGGCACTCTTTGGTTTAAGATATAAAACCCATTTCTTGAATAGGGTGCTACAATTAATATTTCATTAAGATCAAAAGAACAAAACTAGTCTTTTATCAAAATGAAAAACATTCAAATTCTTACAAGAAAATGAAAGACAACTCTGCTTAAAGCAGGTACATTGTAGCAATTACTCAATAAAACCAAGCCTCAAAGGCATCTACAAGTGAAAACCCTACGGCTGAGGCAGCATCCATAGCTCCTTCCAGACATGCAGTTCCACTTGTCCTTCCTTCAACGTTCTACTGTTGCTTAGGCTCTGCATATTGTAACAAATATCAGTGCCACAACCAGTATCCAATACCTATAAGGTTGAACTTGAAGTAATAACATGAATACCTGAGGAAGTAGTCTCATACATCAACTTCAACTCCTCATAATCTTCCATGAATTTAATGCAATCTCTCTTCCAATGCCCAGTCTCTTTACAGTAGCAGCACTTAACAACGTAAGATGTATCTGACTCGGGCTCAGAAGACACACGCTTGCCATGATTCAAAATCTGGACAACTTTGTCTTCACCCTTGTCAGCACTAGGTTTAGTAAACCTACCCTTCTCCTTCATGAGATTATACAGGGTACTCTTCACGTTTGGCTCAACTGTCTTGAGCATATCATGCAGTTCAGTCAGCGTCTTCGTTAAGCCTTTCTTGATATAGTTCCTTTTGAACTTATCATAGCTTGACGGCAGTGACTGCAAAATGATCTCAGTTGCCAATTCTTGGCTAACTGGATAATCCAGTTTCCTCAGGTTATCAATGTAACCCATCATTTTACTGACATGAGGACTTACTGGATGATCATTTGGTAGCTTGCAGCCAGTGAGAGACTTAACCAACTGGTATCTCTCCACTCTTACCTGCCCCTGAAATTTCAATTTCAGGCTGCTGATCATCTCTATTGGCGACTCCATGTTCTCATATTGCTTCAGCAAATCTGAGTCCATGGTAGCCAATATCAGACCACGCACATCTACCGCATCATTATAATGCTTATTCCAAGCATTATATACTGCATGAGAGGCATTGGACCCGATCCTCACGGGGAGAGCTCTTTCAAGGACATAGTCCTTTCTCTCCTGCATGAGGACTAGCCTCAGGTTCCGCGACCAAGTCAAGAAATTTGATCCGTTCAGTTTGTCCATCTCAAGGACAGACCGGATCGAGAAAGTGTTTTGATTGTTTGTGCTAGTCATAACTGAAATTTAGAGATAAATAGAGTTTTAGTTATTTAGTTCATAAAAGAGTAATCTTAACAACTTATAAGAAAACTCGCATTGCATTCAAAATTTCTTTGTTTAACCTCATAAGAATGCAATGATTCCGAGACCCATGTTCAGCTAAATCTAAAGTGGGCCACTGGCCGTCACCCAGAAGTAGCTTTACTTGGTAAGCATACACACAGCTAGTTATATCCAATAACTCTCGGTTGTGAATTGGGCCCAAGGCCCAATACACCAGATGTCTCAAGGCCCGGGACTCCCGATGGCCCAGTCAAGGAAACCAATCTCTTACAGCCAAATAATCACTAAAGTCTGGGACTCCCAATGAAATTAGTGACTATATACTACTTTACTTACGCAAAAACAGACACCTCACACTGTAAGCCATATCTGTAATTGAATAAGCGTTAAGTAGCTGACAAGATTGGGCAAGACATCCAAGCTTGATATTGTTTTTGAGGATTTTAGGTTTCAATAGATTTCCTCCCAAAATAGAAGATTACTATTTTGGGAAACTTTCCATTTCAGGTAACTTACTAAATGTGGAAACTTTCTATTTAGGGAAACCTACTATTTTTAGAAACTTTCTAAATTGGAAACATACTATTTTAAGAAATTTCCTAACATGCCAAAATTAGAAACTTCTAATTTAATGTTTTTATTAAAGTTTTCGGATGGGTCACAAATTATAGGCCCAATTCTTGGCCCAAGACCACAGAATTCCAGTTGGCCCAATAATTTGACATAACCGAGTCGGTTCATTAATTATGGTCCGAGACCAAATTAACTACTAAATCCAACTGGTTATTTACTAAACCAGACCAGCTCTAAATTATTTGGTCCAACCAAATCAAACTTAGACCAGCCTTCGGTTTAGGTTAAAATTCAATTTTGAATTTTAAATCCGGTTTTAACCAGAAATTAAATAATACCAATTGTATTGAATAATTTCCAGCAAACCGCGATTTGGGTTAACGGCTTAAACCATACATTAATTGAAAAATTAATTGATTCATACACAATCAAAAAAAAAAAAAAAAAAAAAGACAAAACGATCCAAGCGATACACAATTCGTATCAATTAAACAATCATATTGACCTTAATTCATTAAGCAAATCGTTTCACAAAGTAAACATGTGATTCGTTTGCTAACCAATTCAATAATTGAATCACTTATGATCATGATATTAACAAACCAATCAAATCAAGCGATACACAATACAACAATCGAGTATGACTTAAATTCAATAATAGATTTTGACCTTTTCCTCATCGATTCATGCCATTAAACAATTCAACAATCGATTCCAAATTAATTCAAAAAGCGAATCGATTCATACAACAAGCAAATCGATTGATAATTAATCCAAATATCACTTATTCTTACGATCAACAGCAGTGATCGATTCTTACAATAAGACAAAATCGACATTAATTATCAAGCTTTCTTATTTCTAGGTTTTTCAAAGTTTCAATCAATTTTACTCTTTAAAATCGATTCATCAAACTAATAAACAACCTAGTATGATCCAAAAAGCAAAAACCTAACGACCTAGGCTCTGATACCACTGTTAGGATTATGTGTGTTCATGGTGTAATTGTCAGGTTACATCCTAGCACATAATCATCTAGGATCTAGGTGATTTGCAGTTGAATCATAAACAGATCAGATTCATTACCTTATGATTGCAGCGGATTGATCAAAGGAATGAAGAGATCAGTTAGAGATGATGATTACCGGCTCCTCCTAGGTATCCACACGCTTACAAGCTACTGGATCAGGCTGCTAGACCAAGTTGGAATATCACAGAGAGAGAGGAAGACGGCTGGTTAACCAAAATCGCAGACTACTAAAGCCTTAGGGCTTCCTGCGCCCCCTCCTTCCTTTATATGGGCCCAAGTAATTAAACTAATGGCTCATTAGGCTTTTGGGCCCAAGGCCCAAATCAGACAAAAGACTGTCTTTTGTCTGGCCCAATTCTCTGTACAAATACAGTAAATGCCTTGCATCTTACTGTATTAATTCCATTTTAACTTTCCCGTTAGCTATGGTGTGTGACCCTTTGGGATCATACAATACTGGTAATAAGTCCTAAACTTATAGATCATGAGCGGGCTCTAGCAAGTCATCATGATCACCCAGTATTTATGACTTATGTCTGATCTCGACACTTATCATACTTTCTAGAGATAGTACGGTAGATTTCAGGACATTCCCAACACGTGGATCGTGTGCTGATCTACCCCCCTTGGTTTTGGCTGGCGAGCTCTTCAATACGGGCGTTAATGCGCCTTTCCTGTTCGTCGAGTTGCGTGGCCATAGAGCGATTTGCGATCTCTTGGGCCCTTGCGCTTGCCTCGTTATTTCTCGTTCGATCTACCAATAGGCTTAACATCGAACGGATTTCGGCAAGATCATTTGGCCCTTGTCTCTGTGGAGCAGAAGACAGTGGCGAATTGGGTCTGGTTGTTCCAGATCCGCCTCCAGGGGTGGGAATCGAATCATTTCTCATCCATACCCAGTTTCTGCTCGGATCGTTAGTTCCTGACAAAACGTTTGTCGGAGTCTGGCTCGTCGCGATTGTTTGAGCGACTGAGCCGGCTGGTGCCGAGATCGTGGAGACTGAGGCAGAACTCGTCAACACTCCATCGGTTTGACCCATGATCCTTACCCCGGTGGTGTTCTGAGGAACGTTGTTGACCGTTTGAGGGTGGTCAACCGGTGGTGTGGCGCTGGGAGAGCCAGATTGGTCGGGATTCATCTCGATCTATCGGATCTAAGATCTGATTCTTAAGACAGGAAAACTATAGATGTCCCCACAGTCGGCGCCAAATGTGAGATCCGGGATTCACACTAAGAATTTGTATTCGTGGATTTGGACTTTAGGATACAGAAATGGTATAGTTTCCTATGAATCAATGACTTTATTGAGATTGATCGTCGAGATAGAACAAACACGATCGAAAAGAGAGTACAAAGTATGATCAACGAGCTATCTAGTCGAAGTGTTCTAAGTTAGGGTTCGAATGTCCTCAATGAGTCGCCACTTCTTCCTTTAAATAGTCTCGACTCTGACCTCTCTGTTCCGATATTTCGGCCTCACCTTCGTAACGATCCCCGTGATTCTCGCGGATCAGTTGAACTGGAAAAGACCGAGTCGCTCTATCTCCACGTCGTCTCCTGCCGAGCTCGAGCTCGATCACCTTTTACTTCGGTATCGCTTGGGCCTTGTCTAAGTGTCATTCGTTTGGGCTCAACGATCTGATCGGCTCGTCTCTTCGCCTTTGATCCTGGAACGGGCTCGTGGATACGGGCCTTTGTCTTGTTTGTTAATGGGCCGGATTTCCTAGAGGGAAATCCAGTACCAACACCTGGGCCAAAATGCAATTTCCAAACTCTTCATTAAACCGCCGAGAATAAGTCTGACTCACATGTGTGTCGATCGATGCACAAGGTGTGTCGATCGATGCAATCCTCTGTTTTGGACAGTGAACTCTATCTCTCGGGTTAAATCTCCAAAATGCTCCAGAAAGTGCCATAATCACCAAATCCACTCCAAACGTGCATATACCTAATAACACATGTAAATGACTCTAAAGAAACACCAAAAGACTCTAAAACATACTTATATCATGGTCCAAAACCGGTGAAAACCATGATATATCATTGGTGCAGGGTGTTCTTCGTCGGAAGGGCAAGATAGTGGTGCCGCAAGTGAGTTCAGTGAAGGAGATGATACTGAATTGGTTGCACAGCTCGGGTTTGGGTGGACATTCAGGTCGCGAAGCTACTCATCAGCGAATTAAGAGTAAAGACATACATGATTTTATTCGAGAGTGCAGTACTTGTCAACAATGCAAGTACGATACTTCGGCTTACCCAGGTTTGATTCAACCACTCCCTATTCCAGAGACTATATGGTCAGATATATCCATGGATTTCATAGGTGGATTACCGTTATCGTTTGGGAAGTCATGTAGTGGTGGATTGTCTGAGCAAAGAAGCTCAATTCACGGCGTCGTCAGTTGCCCAGATTTTTCTCGATAACGTTTTTAAACTACAGGGGCTGCCGCAGTCGATCGTCAGTGATAAAGATAGTGTGTTTCTAAGTGATTTCTGGACTAAGCTCTTCACATTACAAGACGTTGCCCTCAACATGTCCAGTGCTTATCATCCGCAAAGTGATGGTCAAACCAAAGTGGTAAAAATATGCTTGGAGACATATTTTCGATGCATGTGCAGTGAACGTCCACACCTTTGGAGCAAATGGCTACCGTTAGCGGAGTACTGGTACAACGCCAGCTATCACTCGGCCACGCAAACAACCCCATTCGAGGCTGTGTATGGGCAACCTCCTCCCCAACACTTACCTTACCTACCCGGAGAAGCCAAGGTTGCAGTGGTCGCGAAATGCTTGCAAGATCGTGAGAGAATGTTACTGTTGTTGAAGTTTCATCTGTTGCGCGCACAACATCGGATGCGCCATTTTGCTGATCAACACCGGACTGATCGCAAGCTAGAAACTGGGGACGGGGTTTTTGTTAAGTTGCAACCTTATAGACAAAACTCAGTGGTTATGAGGAGCAATGAGAAACTCGCGCCAAAGTATTATGGGCCTTATACGGTTGTGGACAAGTGTGGTCAGGTGGCCTATAAACTCGAGCTGCCTAGTTACTCACAAATACACCCAGTATTCCACGTTTTGCAGCTTAAGCTAGCTGTGGGGAATGCTACATCTTTGTTTGAGCTGCCTGCACAGATCTCGGATGCAGTAAGCAAGGAAACGGAGAGGGTACTGGAAAGGAAGATGGTACGAAGACAAGGTCCAGCCTCGACGAAGGTCTTGGTTAAATGAACTAATGAACCTGTCAATGAAGCAACATGGGAGTTCTTGTTCGATTTGCAGAGGAAGTTTCCAAGCTTTGAACCTTGAGGTCAAGATTCTTCAAAGGAAGAAGATTTGATATGGGAAATTGGCGGGGAAGAATTCAAATATTCCACATCAGCAGCCGATATCTATTTCGAACTCTATCGTATCTTTTCTTGTTAAGTTGTTAAGATTTGATTCTGGTGTTGATAAGTAGTGTTTTCTCTCTTGGAAAAAGCTATTCCAATAATTGATAATTTCGATTTCTCTTAAATTCTGTTGTGAACAGTAGCTCATTGTTGTTTGATTTTTCTTTTCTTCTAATCGGAATCTCTGTATATTGAGGCCAGAATTCGTGTTTCTCGGAACATTGATTCTTTATCGGTTGTTTGACTAGCTTGTGACGTTTAATCTTTATCAATGATCAAGATCTGGTTTAAGAATTCGGACAATGGTGAGGCGGATTATCATTTTCTTGGATTCAGTTTTGGGAAGTTTAAGGCATCATGCGAGAAATATCAATTGGGATCATGTTGGTTTGTAAAGATCGGATTCGATGACTACTGGAAGATATATTTGGGTGAATAAGGTCAGAACCTATTACCATAGATATGTGATGGTTTACAAGAGGATGGCGATGAATAAGGGTGGATCCTCCTTTATGGGTCTCTCGATATTACTAATGTATATATGGGCTATGTTGATCTGGAATCTAGTAATGTTAGGAGATTTACACTCGATGTTCTTTTTCCATTTTGGTCCATATGTATCTATGATCGGTTTGAATAGCGGAATTGGTATCACTAATATATTCGGTAGCTATACGTATCTTACGATTACTCCGATTATGGGTTGTAAGAAGGCTCCTTCCTTAGGTGACATGTGTAAAAATTTGGTCTTGGAAAGTTATTTGAACGATTTTACTCTTTAGGAAATGGATTAGAATTGATTAAGGAATGTTTTTATTTATATGCAATCACGGGATTGATTTGGTTGTTAAGGAATATCATTGCGGATATACGTTGGGGATTATTTCGAATATGGAACTGGTTATTTAACTGTGATTATGGTCTGCATATTTTTCACAATTCTCACAGTCTCTTATATTGCTTCTATCTTTTCTCTTTGCATTCTCTGCGACCAGTGACTGTTTCTGCAATGACGATGTCTGGTTGCTTCTCAAAGGACAATGCAAACAAGACAACAAACGTGGTGAAGCGGTTAAGGATATCGGTTCCACATTTTGACAACAAGGCTTTGATCGAGGGTTATTCAAAAACACTTATTGGGCGCTTCATGAACCCACGTTTATAAGACATGAAGATGATGCTCTATATGTTTCCCCGGATCTAGAAGATGTAAAATCGAGTGGTTGGAGCCGATCTTGGTCAGGGCCGATTCCAATTCGATTTAGATGAAGAAAAGGATATTGTGGAGATGATGAAGATGGAGCTGTTTCATTTTGATCAATGGATGCTATCACTGGTGCGGTGGGAGCCTGTAACAAGCATAAACTACCCTTCCTCAATCAAATTCTGGATTAGGGTGATTGATCTTCCACTACATTTCTAGGCGAGACAAACTTTCGTCAGCATCAGTGATGGTTTAGGTGAAACAAAAGATGTAGATTTGGATGGTGGTTGCATTCAGGTCTTTGTGGATGCTTTTACGCCTTTGGTCTTAGAAACTGAAGTGGGGTTTAAAATAGGAAAGGAAGTTATCGCCTCTCTTCGGTACGAGAAGTTGTTTGGTTACTGTCGTAACTGCCATAGTATGTGCCACAACACAAAGATGTGTCCGTTGGATGAAGTCGCTACATATACAGATGAAAAAAAGAGGGAACAAACAAAAACCACTGGATATGAAGGTGGAGACAGCCTTGACTAGTTATCGAGGTGCAGTCAAGTATGGTCAACAGAAAAAGGTTACAAGCAAGACTTCCCGCGGGGCAGCTGATAAGGGGAAGGGAAAGTTTTATGAACGTTGTGAACATTCTGGTTATGACAATTCATACAAGTCTCACAATGACTAAAAGAACTATTTTCAAGAGAAAGGAAAGAAGATATGGGGAGCCTCATCAATGGAACCAAGAGGAACCGTGACCAAATCTCCACAGAGAAAGAAGAATGAGCTGATTGCGGCAGTTAAGAGAGTTCAAGACTTGTATAAGTCAAATATTGGAGAGAGTTTTATGGATAATGAGAGGCTAGTGCTTGAGGATTTCCTTGGTAAAAGTTTTGCCCATAATCCAGGTAAAAGGTGGAGATGATTGAGGCAGAACCACAACAAAAAATAGGGGAGTTAGAAGGATCTCAGAGTGGTAAAGGGGTCATGAAAGAAGTGCTGGAAAACCCTGATGTTGACTTGGAGAAAGGAACAGAAGGGTCTGATTTGGTTAAGGATGGGACTATAATAGAGCTTTACTATGCCAACAATGGACGAGTTGTTGAATTTTTAGGGAGGTGATATAATGGGGCAAGCTTCAAATGAAGAGCCAAATGCAGCAGAGTTGGACTAATTTATTGACAGTCTCAGACTAGATGAAGGAGAGATGGATGCGGCATTCAACGATATGGGAGCGGCATATATGGTGATGGAATTGGATAACACTGAAACTTCAGCAACAGCAGTAACAACAAAAGTTGGTAAATAAGGAGCAAGGAAGAAACTCTTTAGCTCTAACAGTGTCTTTTCTGGTCTATTCTCTAATGATGGTACATGATCTCAATGGCGGAGGCAAAGGTTGGATAGGGGGTCAGCTGACCCCAATCATTTTTAATAATTAGTAATATTTTCTAATAATTTTAAATATTGACTCCTGTCAAAAAATTATTTTGACCCCTATATATTTGAAATTCAGTTTATTCTAATTGAAAAAACTATTTGATTATTTCAGATTTAGTTCAAATTCATATCAGTAATTCATGTAATATAAAATGAGTTTACAATTAAACAAAAAGAACATGTATTTGTGCCTATAATTCCATATAGATTTTATTTTTCTGTGAAAATTTTCTTATAAATTTTCAAATCTATGTTATTTTTAAAAAAAAATTACTTATTTTTTTAGTCAATTTTTTTTTTAAGTGTAGTTTTTTTTTGTCATTGTTATATCATTTTGGATATAGTATTATACATTTTAAACATTCTCCAAATAAACTAAAATAGTTATCAACTAGTTTTATCTTTAACCACCATGGCATAACTTATATAGAGGTCATTATATAATATTTAGGTAAAAATAATTAAATTATAATTATAATATTTAACAACAAATTATTTTTAAAATATATTCACTAATATAATTTTTTAAATATCAAAGTATATATAACAACTAAATGCTTTTTACATTTTTAAGTACATATAACAATTTAATATTTAATTAAAAATTATTTATAATATACTAAATTTATATAATATAATTTTGTATTTAATATATAATATAACATTGACCCCAGTGAAAATAATTTCTAGTTCCGCCTATCTCCCCGTCGTAAAGTAGTCACAAAGGGACTTGTGCGTGTGGGAAAACCAAATGAACAAGGAGAAGATGAGGCCCTGAAATAGAAACGTGATGGGGCAAAGAATCTAGAACACAAAGGTTGATGGACTGTCACGGTAAAATAAATCAGAAATGGTGGTTTGTTATGGGGGTTTATTCTAATTTTTGGGTTTTCTTTTTTGGAATAAGGCAGTGGTGTATAAGTTTTGCTATGTGCTTATACATCAGCCATGATGAATTATTTTCTTTCATGCACGGTTTTTAAACTTGATATGTACGCTTTAGGACATCATGTTCTGAATTTAGTTTTTATGGTTGGTTCAAGGAATAAAAGTTCTATTGTTTCTTTGGTCTCTCGTGCTATAATCGGAAAGAGGAATTTTGTTTCTTTCTTTTCCTATAATAAGATCGTTCATATTGCCCTTGAGTAATCATCTACGATAGCTAAAAAATATCAAGAACCAGACGATAAAGGTGTTTGATAAAGACCACATAAATCGTACTGAATCGAAGTGAAAATTCCATCGACTTTATTAGAACTTGAATGAAAGATTTTGCGAGTTTGTTTTTCCCGAACACAGACATCACATGACTTCTCAAACTCCGAAGAACAAGTAGAAAACCCCCAAATATGCGATGAAAACAAAAGAACTTAAAAAGAAGGATGGCTGAGACGACAATGCCATAAATCGCGATTATTGAATATTCCTACATGACCAGCTTGAACCTTAACCAAACCAATGTAGTGATAGATCCCGTCACGCGCCTCACCAGAACTAATCAAAGTCTTCTTAGCAAGGTATTGTACAAAACAAAATTTCTTAGTGAATAAGACGAATCCAGCAACATCATTAAGCAGTTAAGCTAATGATATCAAAGCCAGAGATAGCGATGGTACATAGAAAACTTGTGAGAGCATGAGACGGTCGCCAAGGTTCGATCGTCAATGTTTTGTTGCCCATGTAAGTTGCCCATTGGGAAATGTAATCGAACACGGAGCAATTGTGACCACGTTAGTCAAAAGACTAACACCACTCGTCATATGATGTGATGCTCCCAAATCAATAATCATATTATATCTTCGATCATCTCCAAAGAAAAACAACTTTTCTCTCTTACCAAAAAAATTTCGGATGGATTTTGCTTAGTTAGGAGATTCGCCAAAGATTTCCATTATTCCGACGTCAAGGGAGGAATTCCAAGCGGCAGGTTGTCTAAACCGTATGCATTCGTTTAAGCGTTGTGCTCCTGAAAGCCAGAGCCTCTACCACCTCATCCACGACAAGATGTTAAGCCTCTACCTTGCAAGAATATATCAGCTCCTCTGCCTCCAAGTTGCTTAGTCTTGTCATTCCACCATTCTGGGAAGACAATGATTTGAAAACAATTGGTTGTCTCATGGCCAGACTTTCCACAATGATCACATGCGCGTGTTGTTGTGGCTGATGGATTGAACCGAGGAGAAGAAGACAATGATTGCACATTGGAGCTTGTCGCATTGAAGCGACCACATGTATCTTTTCTTCTCCACCATGCATCACGTTAAGATGCATCTCTTTTTGTATCATTTGCGAATACAATGTCTCCAAAGTAATGGTTGATTGTTGACTCAGAATATTGGATAGTGTTATCCCAAGCGAGAGCTGTCGAGACCCAATCAGAAATTGGTCTATTTGTATATTCTCTTGAGTTTTTTGAAATTTTAACATCGAGTCGCATTCATCGTCACCACAACAGCACTTAAATCCCGTATCGAGATCAGTGAGATCGTCCTATAGGATCTTCAAACGGCTGAAGAAAACCTCAACCGTATCACCATCTTGTTTGTAGGACGTTATGTCAAAAAGGATGAGATGGATCTACTTATCATCACTGACAGAGAACCTCTTATGAAGGCTTGCTAACATCGCTTTTGCATTGCTTACTACCGAAATCGACAGTCGTAGCTTGGGCTCTACACTACTAAAGATCTACCCAATTATCATGGAATTGACAGTGTCTCACTTCTCTGCTTCATCAACATTTAGGGTTCCCTTTATGAACCCTATCTTTCTCTTTGTTAGGAAATAATCCATCATCAATTTGGCTCATCTCTCGTAGTATGATCCATTGAGAAGTATGGGGGTTTGCACTTGTTCCGTACCGTCGGAAGGACGGAGAAATTATTTCGTCGACATTAGTTTGTCGACTGCATTGGAACCTTTGTCAACTGCGCCGGAGCCCACATATCGACTGATTCACCTTTGATGCTCATGATTTTGTTTGAAGAAAAATCGAGCTAAAGAGTTTATGCTGTAAAAAAAATCGACAAAGAATTTGTTTGATTGGCCCTTATACCATGTTAAACATAGAGAAAGGAATTATGTGTATATCACTAATATGAGTACAAAAGGTTATATACATGTTAAGAGAATAATATCCCATGATTATAGAAAATTATTATCACATAATTTTAAGAGATTAGCGAAGATTACATTTTATCTAAGATATATATATATATATAAGATACGAAAATATCCTATTTTCTAATCTAGTACAGTTATTTTCCCTTTAATTACTTTGAAATTTAATAAATCTAATTGTTAAACAATATAGCTGGTAGGAGTAAGCTTTCTTTCTTTTTTGTCAACGGTGGGAGTAAGCTTTCTTCTTATAGTAACTTCGCATTATGTTCGAAATAAAAACAATGAGTAAACAATCAATCTCCTAACATTTGTCAAAGAATTTAAATAAAATCTCATTAAAAATACAAAGCAAAGTGTTTCTTGACACACCATTATAAACAAATATTGAATAATGCAATGCACAAATATAAATTATGTATCTAATAATCTTATCGAAGCTATAGTTATTGTACATGCATACATGAGTATAATTATCACACATCGTTACTTAACAAAACTATCGTGTAGTCAAAGAGTTAGCTGGTTTAGTTGAGAAAAGAATATTTGAATCAACTTTCTTCATCAGACAGCAGTTTGGATGGAACCTATTACATGTTTTAATTTTTGATCTGAGGAGATTGGATCTCAGTCCATAAACATCATAGCCATTAGTTAAATGAATTTACTTTTTTTGTCAACAAAATGAATCATATCTTATGTGATCGCTTTGGTAAATAATAAAGACTATGTGGTGTACGTTTTATAAAAATTAAAGTATGACAAATTAGAAATGTTTTCTGTGTAAATAGAAGATTATTGTTTCCTCGATAACCCTAATAAAACAAATCTTTGTATTTCATCAACCGAGACATAAAGTTATACTGGATTTACCATGGAAGAGTCATAGCTAAATTCAATTCATAAATCATGGATCCAAAAATATAATTACGCTTATGTTCTTATTATTAAAAAATTGACTTGATTTATGTTTAACAGAAATCATAAGGAATTTACAATTGGTATCACAACACCATGTTTGTTTGAGAATCAAGTTAATTTTTTTAATTAAATTGAAATTATTATTCAGTAAAAATTGTGTCATTAGACTTTAAATTCTCGAAGGGATCAAAAGACCACTAAAGTTATATTGTGACAATAGATCAGATGTATTGTATTTCAACAAAAATTAGAAAGCGACAAAGTGAAAGTTCACTGAAATTAAGTTCCTAGTCGTTCAGGAGAGGGTACAAAGAGGAGAGATTTCTATAAACATTTAGGGACAAACTCCATGATTGTACTTCCACTTACAAAAGGTATTCCACCAAAAGTCTTTCATGAACATACTGCTTGAATGGGTATTTCAGTATTTGAGGATCATTTGGTTTAGTGGGAGTTTGTCATTTGGTTTGGTTTCTATGTTTTAGTTATGTTTATGCTTATTTTTCAGATCAGAAATAAAGTTTAAGTTTGCTCTTTGTACAATGAAATTAAGGGATATCAATAAAATAGGGCCAATTGAAAATCAACATGTATTGATCACTTTTCATGTGATTTTCATGCCACATTTTTCACAATTGATCTATGTCATTTGACTATATAGATTTCAGTGACTATGGAAGATTTAGTTAATTTGATATTATAATGAATACTGCTATGATCATATGTTTCTATAGTTAATGGAAAAGATTGTTTTTTCTGACAAATCAATATGTTGATATTAAAAATATGTTTACAAGATATATAAATCATTAGTTACAACCGTTGAAACAAATAAGCGAAATTGAAATAATTTCGGTGAAAAAATGGAGAGTCACCGTGCTTTCTTATCACGAAAGTTTTATAGGCTAACAAATGCAATCTATTAAGTCCCTTCTTCACATACATGAAATTGGCTAACATCATATAGCTGAGACTCCAAAATGCTTTTGACAATACCTTAATGAGTAGATTTAATTTTGATGTTGTTGTGAAAGTTTATATATCTTGTTGATGCATAAAGATAAAACTGTTTGATGTGTCGTTTCTTTCACTAACCGCTTTAGGTATATGCGGTTTCATCGTCCTAGCCATTTTCGACCCCTTTTTAGTAAAGTAGATCCATGGTAGCTTTTGTGTTGGTCTTCGTTTACATAAAAAAAAATCCGTAAAGATTTGTTTTGATTTTTGGATCGTCATCAAGCGATAATAATGACGACAGAAAACTTGCACAAATAACAAGACAAAAAGGCTGACTAACAACCATAGAGAATGGATTGTCGAAAAGCAACGCTATCAGAGAGAGAAAAACACATCGGCCATCCACTCAAAACTCTCTGATTTCTTCTTCTCTACGGAGATGATAGAGAATCACAGAAACTCCGGTAAGAAAAACCACCGGCCAACATATATGGAGAATGATACCGTTGAACGTAGAAACATTTCATCGTTATAGATACATAAAGCGATGAAACCCAAGTCATGTGAGACATCAGTTTGTTTTATTTATAGTATATGTGAAAAATCAGAAAAACAGAAGGAAAATCCGGCCGCCGGGAAACACAAAAATTGATGAAAATTTGCAGACGACAAAAAGTTGGGAGAGAGAAACGGTTACAAAAAGACGAAAAATGGAGAAGATTGTTTATGCATGTTATATAATGATAATTTTGAGTTCATAATGTCTATCATATTTTCGCAATACATATGTGACACAGTAGGAGATTGTAAGAATTATTTTTGGGGTCACACATGTATATGTAATGCATTAGAGTCATTATTTAAATGAGTCATATCTTATGTGGTCACTTTGATAAATAATAAAGACTATGAAACATAAATGTTCTAAAAATTAATTTGTGGATATGTAACTTTTAAATTGATGAAAACCCGAAATATAAATTGTTTTTATATAAATAGAAGGTTATTGTCCCCTCGACAACCCTAATCAAAATATAGAAAATATTTCTGCATACCATCAACAAAATATCAAAAATTATATTGAATTTATCATGGAAAAGCCATAACCAACTTCAATTCATAAGCCATAGATCTAAAAGTACATTTCTGCTTATATTCTTATTATTCAGAAATTGACATGATTTATAATTTGTAGCAATCATAGAGAATTTTCATCTATTTGATATATGATTTTAAAGTACATGATTAGTGATCTACAACTGACTCTCAAAAGATTAAATGAAGCAATGAATAGGCGGATAATCCCTCGGAACCACAACGTCTTCTCATCTACATTTACATCAGAAAGCCAGGAACTACTGGAGAATAGCTATATATACAAATTGGGAATAATTGATTAGGCTAATTCAAAATCTAGGTTTCGACCGACATTAGAATTTCTTGGTAAGATATTCGTTTGAAGTAATAATGAATCATATGTGGTGAGAATGCAACAACCATAGGCTTAGAGAATGAACAATGCAGCAATCTCAGTTCAACAAATGATCGACAAAAACGTTTCAGAACATGCTAAACTCAATCAGAATCTAAAGAGAACAAGTTCATGAAGGAAACCTCCAATTGTGGTTTGTCACAAGCCCCACTTGATCAATTCCAACTATCGTCACCAAAATGTCCAACTCAAATTTATGACTTTTGTTGTTCAAAAAAAAAATTATGACTTTTGTAAGGCAAGTAGGAACGTAAAAAACAAGTTGCATTTATTATAACAAAAAAGTTTTTTGGTTTAAACATAATTTTACATTCAGTTAAAAAAAAAAAAAATTCAACGTAAAAATTTGGTTATCAATATATATTTGTATGCAACAGGAATGTATATATTGGTACAGAAAAAGGTTTTAAAATAAGACTTTGAAATTAGTCGTCACGACTACTAATACTATACAAACAACTGTCATTTCAAATGGTAAACGAATAGAAAAAAATTGCTTTTTATCATCAGACTACCATTTCCAAATTTTAACAAACAAAAAGATCAATAGTGATTTTCAACTTTTTCCTTCTATAGAACGAAACAATAGTGGAAGCAACCATGGCCTAATGGTCAAGTGGTTAAAGTTTTATACAGGTAGGTATTGGATTAGAATTCCAAAAATATAAGTTTTACAAGATTAATGGAGGCAAATTTATAAAAAAGTTTTCAGAAACATGTGGAGCCGCTGATTATGACCGTGGATGGATTCTCGTAGAACGGAGATAGTAATATCTGTAAAATTGTCTTTGTAATAGTTTTCATAATTTGTATCAGCGTTAAAAAAAAAACGAAACAATTAGGTACTCCGAACGGAGTTCAATTTTTCCATCTATAAATAAACTGGCTCCATAAATGCTGGAGATTATTCTGCCTGAGTTCATGTCTACGATCCTATATATATATATAAAGGTGATTTTGCCACCTTTGCTAAATATCATGCATGTGTTTACGATATGCATGTGTTTACGATATAAGAGCATGAACATCAATGAACTCTTTTGGGGATTTTTAATAATTTTTTAATATTTTTTTTTACAGATGGAAAAAAAATCAAAAATCAAAAAAAAAAATAATCAGAAGCTGTCACGTCAGCATGAACAGTTAAAGATTAGTTCTTAACTAAAGATCAGTTCTTAGAGGAATTCTTAAAAATAATATTTTTTAATTGTTTTACCTAAGAACTCGTACTAAGAACTCCCCTAAAATCATCGATGTACATGGTAACAAGAAGAAGCTTACTCACAGTATTTTTTAACTGTTTACGCACTTCGTGTTGTACTACTCTTATTCATCTACCATGTTGCTCTCACCTTAATGAGTGCACTCCATCAGAAAAGTCCAGAAAAGGATGGGAATGAAGTATATACACGATACAATGCACCAAATCCTTCAAAAATAAGTAAATAGTTCGAGGTTCCATGTACCATAATTTTTAAATCCAAGCGTTGTTAGGGTCCATTTTTATGGTGTTACTGGTCCACTGGTCCTTGCTCCAACATATAGATGTATATGTAAATTATGTAATGCATGATAGTGAAATATGTCTCCGAGGAGACATCTAAAGGACTAATCGACCCATCGTGATGAGAATGGGAACTCAGTATTGGTGGGTCATGCGGTCCACGTGACACCTTCACACCCCGACACACTTAGCTTTTGTATATTTGCTATTATGTTTATCTATTTATGTATGTACAATGCACTTGTACATACACGTGTATATATCGTGATTATACGAGTAATCAACACTACTCTGCATGTACAGCTGTCGTTCATATACGTATTTCTCCTAGGAAACATAGTGCTCTCGGAGTGGAGAAAAAGTTGTAGTGTCATGATACTGAAGACAAAAGATTGTGTAGTAAACAATGATAGGAATACTATATTTGGCTACAAAATCAACAAACGAAACCTAACGATAAGGTTATCCCTCCCACTAAATGCAAAAGAAAAGTATATAATGTCATAAACTTTCTTTCGGGATAATAATAATGTTAAAAATTAGTATGCTTAAACGTATTGTCAATGAGCCGGTGTAAGAGCACCTCCATTCGTAATACCCACCCCTGTCTCTTAGCAAAAATAACATTAAAATAATGTGGGTCCCACGTGGACCCCACGTGGGACCCACTTTTTTTTTAAGAAACCGTATGCAAAGTAGCTTAGTTAAGAGACGCTCCTTAACCTGTATCGCACACGTGTCGAATGTTAATTCGTCACTTTTTTTTTAATTTTTTTTTTTTTTTTTACAGCTGCAAAAAAAAAAAAAAAAAAATTATAAAATATTAAAACTAAGACACCCACAAGCGTCTCACCGCTGTGGGTGCTCTAAGAGAATTGTACCTTTTTGTATTAGACATTAAGAACATGTCCATCCACGATTGTGAGTTTCTTGCACAGGTTCTTAGGTAGAATTGATTAAAAATAATGAAAAATGGATAAATAGTTTAGGACCCGATCCTTAAATCTCCAATGGGAGGTTTTAAGTTCAGTTTCTTAAAAAAAATGAATTAAATATTGTGGGGTCCACAATAATAGGTAAGAAACAGTTCCTTGAAATGCTTATTTAAGAGTCGATTCTAGCACTGTTCATCATACGTGTTATGATTGGTTCTTTTTTTTGATTTTTTTTTTTTTTGACATCTGAAGGATCCCAATGAAGGTATCACTGATCTAAGAGCATCCTCAATGGTGTAACCCATTGGGGTTCTTAAAAAAAAAATTTAATATTTTTTTTTTTTTCGGATCCTTAAAAAAAAAAAAAAATTATTAAAAAAATAAGGATCAATCGTTACACGCCACGTGGCGTGAACAGTGTAAGGATCGGTCCTTATATAAGGATTTTAAGGACCTGTATCTTAACTATGCTGTGGGCCCATGTAATATTTTATAATTTTTTTAAGAACTCCAAGGCTTAAGAAACCCCATTGTATTTGCTCTAAGAGCATGTTTATCAATAGTTCTTAAGGGGTTCTTAAGGGTGGGGTTCTTAACTATTCACGTGGGATTTAGAACCCGGGTTCTTAACTGTTCATGACACGTGGCAGCCTGTCATTCGTCTATTTGTTTCGATTTTTTTTTTTACACTTTTCCCAAAAAAATTTTTTTTTTTTTTTTAAGAACCCCATGAGGAGTTCACCACTAATCATGCTCTAAAAATTCAGGTTCTTCACTGTAGCGATGATGTGTCACATTTTCATTGGTACTTTTTTTATTTTTGAATTTTTTTTTTCTATATGTAAAAAAAAATTATTAAAAATAAGTTAAGAACTCCAAAAGGGGGTTCATAGATGTATATGCTCTAAGAGCAGCTCCATTGCAGAGACGGAGGTAAGTCTCTTAATCTGATTTTTTTATTATTATTATTTTTTTTTTTAAAGGCGAAAAAAAAAAACAAAAAAAAAAACAAAAAAAAAAAATCGACCAGTAGTAACTCGCCACGTGGCGAGACCAAGCTAGAGACGTATCTTAAACAAGGAATTGGAGATACGGTTTTTAAAAAAAAAAAGTGGATCCCACGTGGGACCCACATTATTTTATTATTTTTTTTTAAGAGACCCATGGCTAAGAGACGCCGATGGATTTGCTCTAATGAACCTTAATGAAAACAACTAAACAATTAACTACAATACTTTTCCTTTATTAAACAGAATATTTTGAAGTGAACAACGCGTACGAATTCGATCCCAATATAGTAGAAGGTAATACAAGTTCCAAGAGATCAATATTACAATAGAAGTTATGTACTCTCATTAAAAAATAACTTTAGAAAGCATAATATTTTAAGCACGGCATAGTACACACTCTTAATTAGCCCTCATGGAAAAAAAAATCGTAACATTAACAATTGCCAATAGACAATGACTCACGACGGAGCTCCGCCGCCTTGTGTTACTTTCCGTTGGAAAATATCTCCGACCATTCACATTGATCATGTCAAGAGATCGTTCACCCATCCAAGATCAAGATCGACACTAGAACCAATCTCAAAGCTACTCTTATCCCTAGCTTCCGTTGCCGCCGTGAAATCGCTTACACGGCCACCGCGTGGTGTGAATTCTTCGCTGAAAAAGCTTGGCGACGGCTGCTGCGGCGGCTGAAGCTGGCCATTGAGGTAACTTGGAATAGATGAAGGTGAAAGAGCATATTGAAGGGAATTCTGTTGTAATTGAAGATCTCTATCTACGACATCAAGCCACGGCGGAAGAAGATGATGATGATTGCTCAGAATTGATGAGGCAAGCATCGATCCCGTTGAAACCGGCATGGAGACCGGAGACGATGAAGAAGCTGCGGCGAGTGCTTCGGTGAGACTAAGGGTATCTAAAGAATTGATCAGCTCATTTAGTACTTCCTTGTATGTCAAGGTAGAGCGGCGGCGACTCAGCCGTGAAAATGGGGCGGCTTTATTAGCCGGAGATAGAGGGGGAGACGACGACGGTGATCGAGCTAAACCCAGGTGAGTGGTCGTTGGAGAGTGGGAACAAAACATACAACACCCATTATTCTTGTTACTTAACACCGACGCGGGTGATGACAACGCTGATCCACCTCCGCGGGAGACGAAATCTTCCGGCGGTGGAATAACTCGAAGCTGACGTGGAGAGTGGGCAAAGAAACATATTTTTCTCTTACAATGCTTACCGTCTTTACAAGCTTCGGTACGGTAACGACTTGGATGGAGCCAACACTCAAAAACGCCGTGCGCGAAGCCGCATTCATCCCCTCGGCTACAATCTCCATCGTGGCGAAAATCAGGACAGACTTCACCCGTGTAGTGATACCGGCGAGGGTCACGGCGACGAGCCTTTTCTCCAGGATGAGAGAAAGGACAGTCGGTCCAGTCGTGGCTACGGCTACGCGTGCACCGTCGGATTTTGAATTCGTACATCCGAAAATGGTCAGCAGCGTAAGGATCGTCGGAGCCAGAGTCGTAACAATAGTCTTTCTGATCCTTATCGTTGCGATGGGGACTAGAAGCCGATGAAGGAGATTTGGCGGAGCAAATAAGCTTTCTCGATGGAATATCCACCGTTGGTCTACCGATGTGGCCGGAGTTGTGATGTTCGACGTCCATGTCTACGTGGCGAAAGACGAGAGAGAAAGTTTTGTTTTCTTTTTGTTTAACGTATTTGCTCTGCTTTGGAGAGTGAGAGATTGGAAGAGATAAATGTTAATGATAGATGCACTACTCTCTATATATAAGGTTAAAACAATTGTCTGTATATATATGTTTTAATGTGTATAGTATTTTTTTTTTTTTGGATGACAACATGAAGTTTTATTAAAAAGGCCAAATGAACATTACAGAAGGTACAAACTATATATAATATAATAAAATCTCTATAAATTAACACTATAAATTAATAATTATTATAGAGTAATAATTTTTAATCAGATAATGTAAAAAGTAATAAATTTTAATAAGTAATATTATTTTGAAATTTCTTTGCAAATATAGGATTCTAAAAATACTATAATTAATAATTATAAAGTTATAATTCAGATAAGTTGAAAAAAGTCTTTCAGCGATCTCTCTCTTCTCTCTCTCTTCTCTCTAGCTTTTCACTGACAACACAAGTTTTCGGCGATTCTCTCGCTTTTCCGGCGAGAATCGGTAGATGTGAGAGGATCCGCCTGTAATACCCGGTATCAAGAAAATGGTCAACAAAAAGTCAACAAGGGGCATTTCTGTAAATTCCAAGAGATGAAGGGTATTTTAGTAATTTTACCAAAATACGAGCCGGAAGTGGAGACGGGCCAAGTGTTCTTCTTTTTGTCCATAAAGAACATTTAGAAGACCAGACGTGGAAGAAAAGGAGATTAAATGGGTTTTACGGACTATCGGGAAAGGAAACCGATAGAACCGATCAACTTGTAAAATTCATAACCGGAGCTACAGGTGTCCAAACGGAGTGATTCGAGTTGCTAAATTCATCTAAGATCATATAGAACTTTAAAATGAGGCTTGGTGAATTTATGGAAGCATATAAGGAGTTTCTAAAATATTAAACGTACAACCAGTTTTTCCGAGAAACCGAAACAATGTTCGGGCAAGCGAGAAGACCCTCTAAAGTCCACCAAAAATTATGAGATTTTGACCACAGCTCCATTAGAAGATGTAGAAGCTATGGGTGAAAGGATTCAGCAGGATTTGACTCCTAGATGAAGTTATAATTTTTAGACCATTAAGGAGTAATTAGTGGCTAAAAATCCAAAATAAATTCTTTGGAGCTTGGGCTTGAACCAGGGTATTTAGGGCTAATTACTAAGATTATATTGGACCCAAATACATATCAGTATGAAGAATGGGCCACGAAATCTATCCCAAGAATTTTAGAAGCTTCTTAGTATTTTAGGTTCATGAATCTAAGGTGGTGTGTTGTCATCAATCCAAGGGCTGCATGGAGAAGACTACAAGTGGATGGTGGTTGATCAAATGCATTGTTTTTGGATGGATTTTTGGTGGAGAGTTCGTGGCTTAAGATGGAGAGGAAGAGGAGACAAGTGGAAGGTGGAGATCACACCACTTTGGCTATAAAAGGAAGCCTCCACCCCTCACTTTTCTTCACACCAAAAACACTTCTCAACAAGAGTAGTAAAGAAGAGAGAAAGAAGAGAGAGATAAGAGAGGGAGAAGGGAGGAAGAAGAAGAAGAAGGAGGCGGCAAGAAGAAGGAGGAGGAGGAGGAGCCGGGAGAAGAAGAAGGAGGCGGCAAGAAGAAGGAGGAGGATGAGCCGGAGAAGAGAGAGAGGGAGGAGAGAGAGAAATGGAGGAGAGAGAGAGAGAAATAGAAGAAAGATGGGGAAATGAATATTACTACGTCGGAATATTCCGAAGAATATTCCTCGGAAAGGAATTTTTCCAACGTAATAATCTTCCCGATAAACCGGATTTCTTTTATTTAGAAATAGGATAGACGGTTGTAGTATCCATTATATGAGGGTTATCCGGAGGTTCGGAATCACCAAGGTCAAGTGCGGGTCAAGGTCGGGTCAGAGCAATGGAGGTTCGAGGAAGGTTCGTGTTAGCAGCGGGTTCGTGTCGGGTCTCGGAGTTCCATCAATCCATCCATCCGTCGTCATAATAACACTGTGAGTCGGCTAAATTGTGTGTTGCATTTAGTTAGAATCATATAGACCCGAAATTGATAAACCGTAGTTTAGGTTGCATACCCGATTGATTGAATTGGTTAGAACGGCTAGGTTGATTAATAACTCGGTTAATTAAATTAAATGGTTAGGTTAAGAGATGCATGCTAGTTAGCTTATATCCGTAATCGTTGATAGTTTGTTGATTGCTTGATTGGGTGTTGCATTAATTGATTGATAGCTCGTTGATTGCTTGATTGGGTGATGCATATATATAGAACGGCATGCTAGGACATATATGCATATATAAGTATTTAAGAACGTATCTAAATGAATCTATATACGGGAAAATATGAGTTGATTAAAATACGGTTAAATGACATAACACACTTAGAATATAATAACAGGTTGGATTAATGAATGAAAGTTAATGAATAATGAGATGTCGGGGAGTTAGTAATCTTACTAGCTCTAAACCGACAGATCAATGACGTATTAAAAGATACTTAGGAAGTGATAAGTAAGAAGTGGTGTGATTAATGAGCCGTCTACGGGATTAGTAATCCACTAATCCCAAGGTAGCGGACTGAATGAGTAAACGTTAAGGAAATATTAAAAGGCGAATAACCTAGTTAATTGTTTGTGTGGTGTTGTGATTGATTGATTGTGTGATTGTTTATCTATTTCGGTGTTGGGCCGAGTAGACTGTACTGTAGATACTTACTCTGGTGCGGGACCGAGTAAGTTTGGGTGATGTGGAAGTTGATGATAGGACTTGCGAGATGGATTGGGGATTAAGATAGTGTTTCTGTTTGACCTTATTGGTATTGCGTGATAGAGTCCCAGCGAGTCTGCTTATTTACATTACTGTTATTAGGATTCTATAGGGCGCGTTAGATCCCGCAAGTCTAGAGATGGTGTTTTGGTACTTCCGACCCGATTGGATCCTCGGGTAGTTACCTGATCAGGCACGTACCTTCGGTAGTGGTTCTGGCAGGTGTTAACCTATGGAGTGGCGTCTGTAGGTGTGTGGTCCGGAGAATACGGGGTCGCGTCCTAGGGCCGGACTGCATGGAAACTTGGGTTATCTAGAGGTAGCCTGAGTCACCGCGTATCGGTGGACGGAGAACGGTGTCCTAGCCGCATGACTTCGTGTTATCGCCTAGGAGTCGTGGGAGATTTTAGCTACCATGGCGGCAGCTAAGTGTTCCCGTGGAAGTCACCGAGTTCGCAAAATAGGCCCAGATGGTGTGGAAATTGCGTTAGAGATGCGATAGATAGATCGAGTCTAATCGAGAACATGTGCTGCAGTGTTCTAGATTCCCTTCGTTGATGATTGTGTTGTTATTTGAATGCTTGTGTGTGTTGTGAAGCTCATCACGTCTTGGTAGCACGTGATCAGCTATTATACTTGATTGTTATTTTGGGTTTGGGTGAGATTAATAGATTGTTAGCAGCCTTTAGTTGGGAGTCGTCTCACTGGGTAATCTTAGATTACTCATTAAACTCTTTTGTGTTTTTCAGGTTTGGCGTAGCTCGGCGGACGCGTAGGACACTCGGAGTAGTCTCGGGTTGGCATTGGGTATCGGTTTGTAGTTTACGCAATTTGACTGTTACTTTCGGTTTCGGATTTTGTTGGGATCCCGTTAAATGTTTTGTGTAAAACCGTATATTGTTATAAATAAGATTTTATATTTTTAAAGTAATGAAAACGGAATAATTCCCTGATATACGGTTTCGTCCGAACCGAACACAACTCGTGGAAGTGGTACAGGTTGCGAAGCCTGGTATCGTGGAAACGAGGTAAACGGAGTCAAAGATAGTTTGGTTCGAGCCTTTGTCTCAAACCAGATTGTCTCTGGCTTTCGTATTGTGACAAACTCTTCTCATATGACTGCTCGGGTTCGATCGGTCATGTTCTTGTTTGATTGTTGGCCGACCAGCTCGTCGGTCAGCGGAAAACCGGAAGGGGGCGCTACACCGCCTCTTTCTCTTCCCCTTACCTAACGTTCTTCATCCTTGGACATGCAACTCCTTGTGAAGTGAATGTGGCGAATCTCTGTATCTCCGGTAAGTTTGGCAGTAGATCTGCGTTGATCAGACGGCGGAAGCTCTCTGCAAACCCTGTTTTTTAGAGCGGGATAGGCGACGCTTCCTCAAAGGCGTATGTTGGTTCCTCTTTTCAGATCTCTTTTCCTATTCTTCAACCGTGTTTTGTCAGTGGAAGCGGGACCGAGTAAGTTTGGGTGATGTGGAGGTTGGTGATAGGACTTGCGGGATAGATTGGGGATTAAGATAGTGTTTTTGTTTGACCTTATTGGTATTGCGTGATAGAGTCCCAGCGAGTCTGCTTGTTTACATTACTGTTATTAGGATTCTATAGGGCGCGTTAGATCCCGCAAGTCTAGAGATGGCGTTCCGGTACTTCCGACCCGATTGGATCCTCGGGTAGTTACCTGATCAGGCACGTACCTTCGGTAGTGGTTCTGGCAGGTGTTAACCTATGGAGTTACGTCTGCAGGTGTGTGGTCCGGAGAATACGGGGTCGCGTCCTAGGGCCGGACTGCATGGAAACTTGGGTTATCTAGGGGTAGCCTGAGTCACCGCGTATCGGTGGACGGAGAACGGTGTCTTAGCCGCATGACTTCGTGTTATCGCCTAGGAGTCGTGGGAGGTTTTAGCTACAGTGGCGGCAGCTACGTGTTCCCGTGGAAGTCACCGAGTTCGCAAAATGGGCCCAGATGGTGTGGAAATTGCGTTAAAGATGCGATAGATAGATCGAGTCTAATCGAGAACATGTGTTGCAGTGTTCTCGATTCCCTTCGTTGATGATTGTGTTGTTATTTGAATGCTTGTGTGTGTTGTGAAGCTCATCACGTCTTGGTAGCACGTGATCAGCTATTATACTTGATTGTTATTTTGGGTTTGGGTGGGATTAATAGATTGTTAGCAGCCTTTAGTTGGGAGCCGTCTCACTGGGTAATCTTAGATTACTCATTAGACTCTTTTGTGTTTTTCAGGTTTGGCATAGCTCGGCGGACGCGTAGGACACTCGGAGTAGTCTCGGGTTGGCATTGGGTATCAGTTTGTAGTTTACGCATTTTGACTGTTACTTTCGGTTTCGGATTTTGCTGGGATCCCGTTAAATATTTTGTGTAAAACCGTATATTGTTATAAATAAGATTTTATATTTTTAAAGTAATGAAAACGGAATAATTCCCTGATATACGGTTTCGTCCGAACCGAACACAACTCGTGGAAGCGGTACAGGTTGCGAAGCCTGGTATCGTGGAAAAGAGGTAAACGGAGTCAAAGATAGTTTGGTTCGAGCCTTTGTCTCAAACCAGATTGTCTCTGGCTTTCGTATTGTGACAAACTCTTCTCATATGACTGCTCGGGTTCGATCGGTCATGTTCTTGTTTGATTGTTGGCCGGCCAGCTCGTCGGTCAGCGGAAAACGGGAAGGGGGCGCTACACCGCCTCTTTCTCTTCCCCTTACCTAACGTTCTTCATCTTGGACATGCAACTCCTTGTGAAGTGAATGTGGCGAATATTTGTATCTCAGGTAAGTTTGGCGGTAGATCTGCATTGATCAGACGGCGGAAGCTCTCTGCAAACCCTGTTTTTTAGAGCGGGATAGGCGACGCTTCCTCAAAGGCGTATGTTGGTTCCTCTTTTCAGATCTCTTTTCCTATTCTTCAACCGTGTTTTGTCAGTGGAAGCGGGAGCGATGTTTTACGAGTCGAAATAGATGGTGGCGGAGTTGGTTAGCCGGTGATGCGTGAACGCACGACAATTCCGAGTAAGCCCAAAGCTAGAGGGCTGCGAAGCGGCGTGAAAGGTTCTCTACAATTACAAGCAGGATCTGCCATCCCTCTTTTCTCGCTGTCATTCTTTTCTTCTTTTCTGTCGGTCATTTTTCAGTATAGTTTTTTCTAATAGGTGTGGTTGGTTCGTAGTGAGATGATATTTTCCCGGTGATCTTAGGTTGTGGTTCGTTGGAGATGTCTGCTTGGTCGGCGGTGGCAGCATCATTGGAGGTGGCGGTGTCAATCTAGGGTTAGGGTTTCCTTTTTACGGGGGCCGTTCTTTTAGGTTTCACGGATTAGGTTTGTTAATTGTCTAGACTCTTTGGGTTTTTGTTAGGTTACTCATTTTTTTAAAAGTTTTCCTGTTATAAAAAAATTAATATATTCAAGACAACTCTTTAAAAAAAAAAATATTTAAAATAATTTAGTAAAATACGATATATTATTATTTATTTTTCTGAAAGTTGAATTGTCTTAAAAAAAATTATTACATCAGCTTTTGATGTAGTCTTCTCGTTATACATACAAAAATTGCAAATAAATTAAAAAACTATAATTATTTTTATTTGTAATTGCTTTCAAAACTTTCGTATATCATATTCTATTTCAAGCCTTAATTTCTTCTAAATTCTCCACGTCTGAATATTTATCATTTCCATCCAGATAATCGAATAGAATATTACCTTTCGTTCTATTTTGATAACAAAAATTATTAATTATAATTTTGATGGAGGTAAATCCAGACAGGCGATCCATCAAAAAGCAAATGCTTGATGGAGGTAAATCCAGACAGGTGAGTCCACTACTTGATTTCACTATCTCACTGATATGTGTTTTTACCTGACCGTTGATTTCACTAGATTCTCAATCCAAAACCACCCTCACAAGACAAAACAAGGTCTTGTTAACACGAGCTTCAACTTATGTCCTTGTGTCACAAATAAAGCCAGGACAGAGAACAGAAAGGTGCATTATGTTTCAGAAATCATGTGATCAAAACCTGTGGAATTGTTTTTAACTCTTGCATATTCACTTTTAAGGTTTATGTCCGGGAGAAAATTACTGCATTTGTATCAACTGCTGAACTGTTGAAGAAGTTCCAAAACAAGTACAAGGGACTTTCCACTGCCTCATGTGCAGAACCAATCTAAGCCGATGAATGAACCAGAGTTTGCGACAATGTCTAACGCTGTTATAGATGTACTGGACAAGGTACATTTGACAAAGTCCTGAACTCTTCTTTGAAATTTCAGTATCTTAACATAACATCTCCTTGACAGCTCTCTTTGAACTCTGAATCTTGCCGTGAAAGGCCTTTACAAAGGAACACTACACCAAACCATTTCATTCTCGGGACACAAGTATGTAACATTACGAACAAAAAGCCTCCCTTAATTACTACTCTCAGGAATAGATACAATAAAGATTTTGGGGTAAAAGATCAAAGAGAAGGAGATGATGTACAAGAGATACCGAGAAGAGACTGAAGCCGCAAAAATGGTATAATAATAGAAATACTGCAAAATATTTATGTATCCAAGATTAGTATTACCTGAAATTTTGACAGGTAGAGGAAGAGAGAGCTTTAAAACAACTGAAAAGGACAATGGTTCCTCAAGCCAAACCAGTGCCAAATTTCAACAACCCATTTTTACCTCAGAGGTAAGTTCTGATCCAAATTAGAAATTGATTTCTTCTTGTCTTTCCTTGAACCAAAACTAAAAACTCAGGTCAAACCGAAGTCACCGAAGCTTAGAGTAATCGAGAAGAGAAGAATGATGGCTTCTTCTTCCCACATAAGATAACAGAAACTCATGTTCAAGAACCGCAGCAATCTTCACTGATATAAATAGTAAAGAATCCCTTGGCTCCCGTAAATACTAAGCATTGTCTAAATTGATTGAGCGAAAATAAAAGAAACTGACACAAATGTAAAACCTTATAGAATTTAGCTACTTAAATAAATAAAAACCAACTGAGAAATATAATCTTAGCAATCGGAAAAACAAGCCCTGATCCATCTTTATATATACGTTGTTTTGCAACACGTCCTTTCCCACTCCAAGTTTCTTCACTCGGTTTGCTTTTGCCGGTAAGCTATGATCTGAAAGGAACAAACCAAATAAGGAAAGAGTTTCAGATTAATACAAATATATTGAAACAGAATGTTATTATACCAAATGTTGTTCATGGCTTGACATGAAATCAACTTTGAGCCTTGACAATGTTTCATTGTCTTCCAGACTTTTCATCTCATCTTTCGATGCTTCTGCTGAAGCTGAATCCACTATAGGAAGATTCTCTCGTGCCTTATCTTCTCCTAATCTTCTTGTTACCAACAACTCAACCTCTTCAGCCTTCAAATGAATCTCAAGTGCCACAAACTGTTCAACATTGAGAAAAAAAAAACACAAGTATTTTACTGTAACAATTCAATTACATTAATAGTGAAGACTAACTACTTTCTACTGTAACAATTCTGATGTCATGAGCCAGAGAGAGAGAGAGACGAGTACTCACTTCACGGAGCTGTTTTACAAGTAAAGTGGGTCGGCAACAGAGATATGGCTGCGGTAAGTCTGGTACACTTTTGGTATCCAGTGAGACAAGCTTGAGATGAATATCCACCTGCAGAGAGATAACGAGAAAGTTTGATCAAAATCCAAGATAACTGCAATCATCATCTTTTTCTTTTCTTTTCTTTGGTACCTCAACACTGTTTTCATCTAAGTTGCTGCGTAGATATTCCACAAGTCTACTCACGCGAGCATTCCTTACACTCTTACTACTACCTCCTGGTGTATTATTCCCATGCCTCGTGTTACTCCTTGTACCACCTCTTCCCCAAGCAAGTATCTCCGGATTCCACACAAGCCCTGGAGATATTCCTTTACTGCTGTCTCTATACACTTCTGTGTCGTTATCTGCACAGTTACCATTGTTGTTTGCACCTGAAGAACAAGGGTGCTGTGTTGAACGACTTGTAGACCGTTTTCTTCGTTTTCTCAGCCGGACTTCTGCACCACGCTCATCTGAAGACGAATCTCTGCCTCCTCCATTGTTGTTGTTATTATCTTCATTATTATCATCTTCATGGCCTTCACCTGTGTTTTGTTCCATGTTTCTGCAGTTCCTTCTCCTTCTAGAGCCACTAGCACTACGCTGTGATCTCATCAAAACTGCTGCCTCTTTACCAAACGATTTTCTTTTCACAAGAGCCTCAGATTGTCTTTGCGATATTTCAGCTATAGATGCTTGAATCTACACAAAAAGCCATAACTCCGGTGAAAGTTATAAAAAAAAAAAAAGGTAAATAAACAACATTCTCCACAGCACATATTGCCTCGGGTATCAGTTCAGACCTGCTTATTACGAGCCTTGTCATCTTCGTGAAAAGCGAATTCCTGGAGAAAAAAAGAAAAGCATTTAATAGCAACAAGCAAAATAATAATAATTATAATGTTGAACCTTTACCTCTTCCTCATAGCTATCAATATTTGTGAACAAAGCTGCAATAAGAGCATCAAATTTTGGGTCGTCTCTTAGAGAACGCCGGCTTGCACAATGTTTCCTGCAAGCAGGACATTCGTTGTTCCTGCAATAGCAATAAACTCAGAACAAAGCAAATGCCTCCCAAGAGAATGGTGAACATGTAACAAGATAGTGGCATAGATAATAAAAAAAGAAACCACAACAACAGAGATAGGACACAGACAAGTTAAATGCATACCCCAATCTCATTGACTTATCAATACACTCCCGGCAGAACCGGTGCAGGCACTCCATCACAGTCCTTGTTTTCTTTATAATTCCTGGAAAAAAAGGTAAACAAGAAACTCCTATCAGTATACTCATATGAGAAAGTTGGCAGTGTGAAAATATCAGCATTGGAGCTTTATGATAAGTTTCATTCTCAACAAGGATGCTGTAAGTGACTGACTCGAGTTAGAAATTAAGTACCTAAGCATATAGGACACTGGACGTCTTTACGGATTTCCCCTAGATCAATGTCCATAAATCTGCATGAAAAGTCCAGACAACAAAGATAGAGGATCTGTCTCAAAACAAAGTAAAGCTAATTCTAACTGGAACTTGTAGATGCTACGCTGACAGAAAATCAGAAGAGTTTTAAGACACTTTTGTACAACAAAAGTTAAGTTGAATGGTTATCAAGATCAACCTCCACAATGAATGCTATAAACCAAACTAGAAACTCTACATTGTTCAACCACAAGAGCTGAGATAGCAATACGACAGTAATTACAACATGCAAGCGGTAAGACCATGAATCATCAGATTACTAAATAAGGCAGAGAAAATTTCACATGTACTGGTTCCACAACCAAGCCTCAAAAAAGAAACTGTTTTAAACGAAGAAACTCAAGGGAGAAGAGAACCCATTATGGCAAAACACATCTAGAGAGAGTGGAGAAGAGGAATCGTACTCTGATTTCTCTCCTGATGTCGAAGATGGACTTTTCTCCTTAGAATCTGAAAGAAAAAAATGAGAACCGAAATTCCATCGCATGAAACAAACACACACTCACGTATATCACAACAACAACAAGCGTGAATTACGTTTCCACGAGTAGAAACCCAAAACAACATTTACCTTCTTCTTCTTCTTCTTCTACTTCGTCTTCTTCCTCTTCTCCTTCTTCATCATCATCATCTTCTTCTTCGTCTTCCTCCTCCTCTCCATCTTCATCACCATCTTCCTTATCTTCTTTCTCTTCTTCTTCTTCTTCCTCGGCCTCTTCGCGTTTCACTTCTTGTTCTCCGTCTCCTTCTTGTTCGTCTTTCTTCTCAACCCTCTCTGGTAGATCCTCTTCAGCTTCCGGGTTAAATCGGTCGAGGCGTTGGTCTTTACCTTCCCCTTCCTCATCGGGAATCTCAGCCGCCGAGAAGCTCTTCTTCACAGGCATTGTAGGAGCTCTTCCACTTTTCTCTTTCTTTTCTTCTGCTGCGTTTGTGTTTCTTCGGTTCGGTGCCGATATGAAAAAGGAGAATGAAATCGAGACAAACAAAATAGTTGAAGAGAAATTAAGCCCCTTTTTGTAATTTCTTTATTTTTTTTTTATTTTTTTTTTGCCGGCAACGATATATTAGTTTAGGCCCAATGGACTGAAGTTACAGGAAACATACGAAAGAATAAAATGGTGTACAAACGGATTGGACTAAAGGCCCAAATACAACAAAATCGACAAAATTCGATGGGTGAAGATGAGTCATCTCATCACGTTTCCCAAACGCCACATGCCATGAGATCCAAGGATCGGACATGCAACCGCCGGCGAGAATTCCGTTCGATGTTGTTGCCGTTGATCGCTTCAGTACTGCCTTCCTGCCGATCATAATCTACCGAAAAGAGCAAGGGAGACCGCTTCAGATGAAAACCGCTTCCAACAACACGACCAACACCGTTGTCGTACGCTTGATATTTGCAAGCTCACATCCAGAGCCACCGCAAGGAGAAGAAGCACCGCCAGATCTGTTCAATTCGAGCAGGCATCGAACCAACTGGCCAAAGCATCCGGTACAATAGAATCGTGAAAGGAGGAAGTGAATTTCCGGTGTCTTGCTGTGAGAGAAGCGCCGTGGATTAAGATCAATCGATTCCAAACGGAATCGAGAAAACCAAAAACGGGACCGATTAAAACAAAGTAGATCACAAATCGCTCCTGGTTTTGGTAGATCCGGCAACTAGCCGGTAAAAACAAAACCCGACACGAAATCGGGAAGCCGAGTCCGGCAAGATGCCAGAAACTTTATTAGGCGGCCGAACCGCAGCAAGAAAAGAAAAAAAAAAAAAGTATGCCGGTCACCAGCGCGGCGCTCCGCCACCGGCGACCGGAAACGAGCTCACGATAAAAGATTTTTGTTCGAGAGAAAGTTAAGAGGAAGAGAGAAGAAAGAGGTTGCTTCTTCTTTGTAATTTCTTTATTTAATCGTATATATTCAACTCAATACATAAAATCGAATTTCCTTTTTCTGCATAATTCGATTTATATCATATGCAATTTGACTGAAAAGAGTGTATAACATAAAGTTTAAATTGCCTCTGATTTCATTCGTTGGCAGAAAAATAAATAGTGTTTTTTTTTAGTAAAATCCGAATCATTTCTCCACAATTGGGGGGTGATGTGTGATAAGAATAAAACATTGAGGGATAATGTTCACTTTGACCTATAATAGTGGGGTGTCAGGAAGAGCTTTCAATTATTGTGGGTCGTGAAGGATAAATAAGACGAACGACCACTCTGATTAATTTGATTAGACACAGTACATATCGGCCTATGTCTCCTGCAGCCCATTTGCTAAACCCTTACGCACTGTTATGATCTAATCTATTAAAATAGGAAGGTTTGCCATAGTACATAAATGTTGTTCCCAGAATTTGCCTTTGATATTATTAGATTTATAACTTTCATTAAGGGTAAAACTGTAAAACAATTTATATTTGATTTATTATCTCTACAATCCATGTTTCCAAACAAGACAATTATTAAACATGTAGCCAAACAACCAAAATCTAATGGGTTCCACTTTCCTAATTAATTAAAATCAAAACAAATTCATTGATAAATATAATTAATAATTTATATATAAATTAAGATTCTCTAATTTATGATTTAATTCAAAATATATTTATAATATATTTTTATTTTGTTTCAAATATATATATATATACACATATTACGATTGATGTTTTTACAATTGTACTTTTTAGCAGGTTTTCCATCAAACTGAAAATATTTAATTAATTAAACGGGTTGAAAAATTAATTAGCCAATCTCGATTATAAATTTTCTAAAAAAAAATTCGCATATAGTAAATAATTTCAGTTGATATATTTTAAAATTAATAAAATATTAAAATGATTTCATACTTATATTATTCAAATATTTGAAGCGTCAAATTATGCTTTATGTTTGAATGAAGTTTTTAACGAATAGTTCCATCAAATTTGCAAATTATATATACGACTACAACATGTATTTTATAAAATAATATTTTAGATAAATAAAATAACAATTAAACATATACCACATAACTTTTACAATAGTTGTTTTCACATATATATATTTTTTCCAAACTATGATCTTACGATACAACACAGATTAAAATATATAATGCGAAATCGTTATTTTAATCTCTTAATCCTTACGATATATCTCCTCCAAATAACACATAATTCATTTAAAAAAAAACTAAATTGCTAACTCTCTGTTTATAATGTTGGTTAAACAATTATAATCAAAATTAGATTACATAGTTAAAAATCTAAACTACTATTAACAAAATGAATAAAAAGTAAAATTTGTAAAGAAAATTATACCCACACTTCTAAGTGCGGGTCAAAATCTAGTTTAAATTAAAAAAGGATTATATTGGGACTTGGGAAGTTGTAAGCATTGTTCGATTCCAAAATAGCGATTAGCGACTTAAAATTTAGTCGTTGATTTTAGTAACGATTATGCGGCAATTTAAAAAAAAAAACTCAGCGACAGTTGCTATCGATTCTAAAACAAACAATACGATGACTGTTGCAGTCGAAACGAACAAGGCCATAGATGTATCTCACATATAAAAATTCTGTCCGTTTTATAATAAGTGTTATTTTGATATTTTCACACAAATTAAAAATATACTAAAAGTTCTATTATATTTTTAATAATTATATTTAGCCTTTGGTATCTTTATTTTTATTGATTAATATTAAAGTTAAAGTGGGTAACTTATATTAAAAGTTGTATTAACAAATATAGAATGACACTTATTTTGAAACGATAAAATAAATCTAAAACAATATTATCACAAAAGATAGAGAATGGTGAATTATTATCATTATATTAGTGATTTTTACTCCTTACAGCCGCAAAATATCAATATTATTAAAAAAATAGAGTATATTAAAGACTAACCTTCTTCCATGTGTTATATTACAACTTATGCCATTGCAAATTAAGGAATTAATTAAATTTTAATAAGGATAATTAGGGAATATAACATTTTCTCTACTATCTATGTTTCCAAACAAAACAATTATTAACCATGTAGCCAAACAACATAAATATACTAGATTCCACTTTCCTAAATAATTAAAATAATATATATATATATAATTATTAAACTATTAAATCATTTGATAAATATAATTAAATAATTTATATATCAACTATTTTGTATATATTAAATAATATTATCTAATTTATGATTTTATTCAAAATATATTTATAATATATTTAATATCTTCTTTATTTTTTGTTTCTAATATAAATATATATTTTTATATTATAATAATGAATTCATATAATAATAAATATATATTTTTATAATATAATTAAATATTTTGTTTCTTAATAAAATATTAATGAATTCGTATTTATTTATACAATTTATTATAAAACCATTTTAATTACATTTTAATCTATTCTCTAATTTTTTTATTTTATTCAAAATATATTCATAATATTTTTAGTATCTTTTATTTGAAATATATATATATATATATATAATATTAAAACAAAATCCTACAAAATATTTTTAATTTATTTATTTTTAAAGAAAAATAATTACTAAGTCCTATTTATTGTTAAATTTACTAAATAATAATTTAATTAAATTTTAATCAATAACACATACAAAAATATTTATATTTAGACCAACATAAACACATATTCATGCCTTTTAACATAATTCAAATTTTAAAGGTGAATATTATAAACATAAATAAATCACTATAAATTAAACTTTAATTTATAAAAAAATTAAAAAATTAGAATTCTAAAAATTAGATTGATATATTTTTACTTTAATAAAATATTATAATTAGTCAATATTTATATTTTTCAAATATATGATAGGTCATATTACGACTGATATTTTTACGACTGAACTTTGTAGCGGGTTGTTCCATCAAATTACAAAATATTTAAACCATTATAAGAACGAGTTGAAAAATAAATTAGCCAATTTCGATTATAAATTTTCTATAAAGAACTTTGCACGATTATATTAACTAATTCTCATTGATATATTTTTAATTTAGTAATATATTAAAATAATTTAATATTTATATTATTCAAATAGATGATGCGTCAAATTGTGGTTTATGTTTGAATGCAGCTTTTAACGGGTTGTTCCATCAAATTTGCAGATTATATATACCACTACAACACGTATTGAAAAATAAATTATCTTATTTTGATTATAAAATATTAAAATCCAACTTTGTTCACTGAAAAAGATTAAAAAGATGAATTAACCAATTTCAATTATATAAACATTAAAAACAAATTAAATAATTATAAAAATATTAGCGGATTGTTCTGTTTCTACTTTCGTAAATATTTAATTATTAAAATATTTAAAACATAATAAATTATATATATTTATTGTTTATAAAAAAATAGATAAATAAAATAAAATAAAATTTATATCACATAACTTTTACAATGGTTGTTTTCATAAAAATAAATTTCAAACCATGATCTTACGATACAACGCAGGTTAAAACTTATATTGCGAAATCGTTATTTTAATCTCTTTATCTTTACAATATACCTCTTTTCAAATAACATACAATTGTTTGGTAAGCCGGTTCATGAGTAAACCTGGGTTGATTCACTGGGAAGCAGTGAAATGGCTTCTTCGATATATTAAGGGTTCTACGGAGGTTCAGTTGGTCTACACCAGAGACAAGAAGGTGGAGATACATGGGTTCAGCGACTCAGATTTTGCAGGAGACTTGGATCGGAAGAGATCCATATCAGGATATGTGTTTACCATTGGTGGAAATGTGGTGAGTTGGAAATCAAGCCTACAGCCAGTTGTTGCATTATCCACAACAGAAGCTGAGTTTATGGCTTTGACAGAGGCAGTAAAAGAAGGAATCTGGTTAAAGGGATTACTTGAAGATCTTGGTTTCACTCATGGAGCAGTTAGAGTCTGGAGTGACTCACAGAGTGAAATTTGCTTATCCAAAAACAGTGTGTTCCATGAACGCACTAAGCACATTGCAGTCAAATACTACTTCATCAGGGATATGATTGATGATAAGGAAGTTGAGGTGTTGAAAATACACACAAGTCGGAACCCTGCAGATATGTTGACGAAAGTTGTTCCAGTGAGCAAATTCAAGGCAGCTTTGGAATTGCTCAGAGTAACACAAGCCTGACAAGCTTGGCACCAACTAGACGGTGTAATTCCAGAAGGAGATCCACAGGAGAAAAAACGAAGAATGTATGTAATGTATTTATGATCAAGGTGGAGAATGTTAATCTATGATCATAAATACATATCAAGAAGAAGAACTTATGTGCAATGCGGTTAACTTGGTAAGTTAGTCAATACCCGGTTAAGTGGTTTGATTATCTAATTAGGTGATCCGGTTTAGGTGGTTATGTGTAAACCCTTATTTGTATAAAAGGGTATAGCCTTAGGATTGCACAGACTGTCGCGAGAGTATTATCATCATTCGGTGAGCTCTTGTTCTTCTTCTTGTTCAAGGCGATTCTCATGTTGTTGAGAACGCTCTTTCTTCGTGTTAGTGGATTGCTGGACTGAGTTTAGCCCCAGTGAGTATCTCCACATCCCATGGGTGAAGACTGGGTAACCAAAAACCTGTGCATTCGTTTCTTTGTGTTCTTGTTTTAGTTCGATCTTTGATTGTGAGCTGAATCGAGTTCATAGTGAGTGCGTTGAGTGATTGCGAGTGAGGTTGTGTCGATTTCATTAGCAAAGCGAAGCTCGGATTAGGTAATCGGTTACAAGATGTTCTCCATTTTGGTATATACTTTTGTCGCATGGAATCGGAAGTGGGTATGCAGTAGCGAAGCGTTTAGAAGCACGAAAGCGATTTTTTTGAAAAAACAGAGTTTGGAATCGTTTATATATATATATATTATATAAATGTGTGTATATATAATAAATATAAATAAATAATATAGCACCAAATCATATTAAATATTGTTTCAGTAATACCATACATAAATGTTATCAAGGAACTTAACTAAATATAAAAGAAAAATATAATGCTCAAAATCAAACGTTTAGACCATCATCTTCATCCTCATTTCCATATGCTCCATAAAAAACAACTTCTAACTCGGGTTCGTCGAGAAAAAGATCAGAAAACTCAAGTCTTCTAAGATTGGTTTCATCCAAAGTATCAAATTGATCACCTCCAAAGTCCCACATATGATTAGGACTTTGTTTGTAAGCAAGACTTCTTCTAGATAGAAGACGAAGATTAGTATGTACAAATACCAAATATTATGCTCTCTGTGGAGTAATGTTGTTTCTTGTTGTTGAATGTACTCGATTCTTTTCACAACACGGGGATGAAGAAGGTTGTCCAAGCAACTTAAATGCTAAGGTTTGAAGTTTTGGTGCTGAAGCTTCATGAACTGTCCCCCATTGTAAAGGTTCTAAAATGAACATATCATGCATTGCATCAACACTATCAAAATCTTCCAAACATAAATTAGGTTTTTAGATTTGTAGTTAGGTCTTATCAGATTTTTTAAAATATCAAAAGTCCCTATATTTTTTAATATTATGTATTTTTTAATGAAAATTTCTGTCGCGCTTCTAAATTATGAATCAATGATTTTGTGACGCTTCCAAAACTGGAATCGACACTTCCAAAGTTCTTCCAAATCGATATTTTATGAATCGCGCTTCCACGGGACTTCCTCGCGCTTCCACGGAGATTCTGATTCAAAAGCGATTCTGAAACGTGCTTTAGTGGAGATTCCATGCAACATAAGTTATTAGGTTAGTTTTTTCCTTATTATGTTATTTGCTTTTCTTTACTTTTGGGTATTTAGATTCAAATAGGGTATTGGTGAGTTTTACAATGAACATCTGTTTGATTTACCTCTTAGGTACATAGACTAGAATATCGTTCAGCCCAAATTGGGCTTGGAACTGAAGTTAAACACAAACAATATTACTTTCTTACAGCGGTATGTACCTCCTCCACGGTCTTCGTGGATCATCCTTTTTATTAACGTAATGCTCGTGCGGCCCGCAAGTAGAGATAGACACATTTATTTCCAGAATCGATATAATTTTAATGTTTTTTTAATTGAATGGTGTTAATAAAATATACCATATTCAAAATTATCTACTCGTAGTTTTGTTGGTGATATGATGGAGTAAATTGTCCTCTTTATATGTATATTTGATGTGTGATTCATATAATTTTTTTTTTTAATTGTGATATGGGACTTTTATCTCCAAATTAAAAGAGTTGGAGGAACTAAGATCAAGGTTGCCTCCCTCGCTTCTATTGTAATCTTCAATTATAAAATTTGTTTTCCACTTCTTTGAGATTTATTTTTTATGCTTGTTGGAAAATTTGGGTCAATTTAATTAATAAATATATTTGTTAATAAATTCTATAAACATTATTAATAAACCTTACAAATATTACTATTATTTAAAAAAAACTTCGTATTTGTTCAGATATAAACATTAATGAAAAGCTTTATAGAGCAATGTGGCGTGGAAAACTGTTTGTACTTCGAAGGCAGAGGGAGAATTAGGAATAATGTCAATACAAGAGAGCAATGTGGTAGGCTGCTTTAAGCTCATTTGGCGACTGGTTTCAGGGCATGAATCGATGTGGGGAGCTTGGATAAAAACAAATCTCTTGCACAAACAAACCTTCTGGAACGTGAAGAATACATGACAAGGCTCATGAATGTGGAAAAAGTTATTGAATTAAAGAGATAAGGCGAAGAGTTTCCACATAATTGAAACAAAAAATGGAGAATCTACATCCTTCTGGTTCGACAATTGGTCCTCTGCGGGTCGACTGTATGATATCACAGGAGATAGAGGGTACATTGATCTTGGTATTCGAGCTAGAATAACTGTTGCAGAAGTTATCCAAGATCACAGAAGAAGGCAACGCATATCAGAAGCTTTGAACCTCATCGAAGATGCAATAGAAAAAGCCAGGAGGCATCGAGTAAATCAACCGGATATACATCTCTGGAAAGCGAAAGCAGGTAAATTCAAGACTTGTTTTAGCACTAAAGAGACATGGTATTTGCTCCATGAGACCAATCAGACCAAGATATGTCATACCAGGATTTGGTTTCAAAAAGTCACACCGAAGTATTCTTTCTTGAGCTGGTTGGCGATTCAAAATAAACTTTTAACAAGAGATCGAATTCAAAATTGGAACCAGAATCATGTTGGTGACTGCGTGTTCTGTAAAAATCAAGAAAGTTGAACCATCTCTTCTTCAGCTGCTCATACACAGAGGAAGTATGGGACGAGTTATCAAGGAAGATGATGGGATCTGAGTTTACAAACGTATGGGATAGACTGGTGGAGCTCCTTCATACGTCCCCTTTTGATAGATTGACGACGTTTCTATTTTGATATGTGTTTCAAGCTTACTTGTACCACATATGGAAGGAAAGAAATAACAGAATTCATGGAGAAAAATCAGTACCAGCAGCACAACTCATCAGAACCATTGACAAGAATATAAGGAACAGAGTTACTTCAATACAACTGAAAGGAAATCAGGCTTACGAACCAGCTCTGCGGCTTTGGTTTCAATTCAGGTCGTGAAAGACCAGCTTCTTATCTTATGCTCCAAATTTCTTTTTCTAGGCAGTTTCATTTCGGCTTTAAAAGAACACACATAAACTGATCATGATATAAACAAGTTTTTTGGTTTGAATATAATTTAATATTCTTTTCAAAAAAAAAAAGCTTAATGGAAAAAGTTAACAAAAATATTTTCTTCATAATAGATGTCTTAATCAATGACTTCAGTAGTTTATGCTCTAGGCTAGACATATTTACTGTCAAGTGCAGTGTAGTGTGTACATAAAAAATACTATATATCATATAAAGCTTTCATTTTCCAATTATGATGTGATCAAATAATGATTTATTTGTATTCTCGCATGAGCTAATTAAAGAATGAAGCAAGTATTTTAATCAAACAACCACTATGGAGACATGCCAAACCTGTTACTTTTACTTAAAAGACTAGGCAAAATCAAGTCGACATTATATGGTCTCCTTAATCAAACAGTTAATGTGATAATTAGAAGCTTATAATCTTATTTATCAGTTTAACGATTCTGATTAAAATAAAATGGCATCCAAATAGACTTTGACCTTAAAACGCATGGCCAATATATATATATATTTGGAAAATACTTAGGTTCATCCCTAGAGGTGAACCCATTTGTTCACCCTCTCTTTTCAACCAATAAGAATATGCCATGTAATATTATTTTTAAATAAAATTATAAAATTAAAATTAAGGAATTAAAGACATTCAAATATTTTATAAAAATAGATAATAACGTATATCAATATCTATATATTTTTAGAGTTCACAAATTGGAGTTTAGGGTCTACTAATTATGGTTTACGGTTTACGGCTTAGGGTTTAGGGTTTAAGACATTTAGGGTTTAGAGTTTAGTGATTATGGTTTAAATTCTTTTGGGTTTAGGGTTTAAGGATTATGGACCCTTTAGATCTAAAACTTTTGGGGTTTAAGGATTAAAGACCCTTTGAATGTAAACCCTTTGGGGTTTAAGGTTTAGGGATTAGGGTTTATGGTATAGGGTTTAAGCTCTTTGGATTTAGGATTTAAGCTCTTTGGGTTAGGGTTCATGGTTTAGGGTTTAGTTTTTTATTTTTTAAGATTTACATATTGGGTTTAGGGATTAGGGTTTATGGTATAGGGTTTAATCTCTTTGGATTTAGGGTTTAAGCTCTTTGGATTAGGGTTTAGGGTTTAGGGATTAGAGTTTAGTTTTTTATTTTTTAAGATTTACATATTGGATTTAGGGATTAGGATTTAGTTTTAATTTTAATATTTTAGGTTCAAATTATTGTTTAGGGTTTAGGGTTTAGAGATTAAGATTTAGGTTTTTGTATTTTTTTTAAAAAAATATTTTTAATTTTGTCTAAAATAAAATATATATTATTTTCTTTTATTTTCGTTTTTTATTTTTTTTATTTTTAAAATATTTATAAATTTTTAATTATTTTAATATTAGATTATGTGGAATTATTTGATTGGTTAAAAAAGGTGGAGGTGAACAAAAGGGTTCACCTCTAGGGGTGAACCCAACTATTACTCTATATATTTATGTATATTTAATTTAAGGTTAGTCTGGGTTAGTCTAAAACTAAATCATCCGCGCAATTCGCCGATCTTTTTGATGTTTTTTTTTAATATAAATGATCTTTTTGATGTTGCCTCTTTAGTCGTCGGTCTTCTCTGCCAAGGCTGGGGAGGGTCCTCCTCTATTAATTTCTTTGTGGTTGTATTCTACCTCTGCATATATGCAGTAGACTCTTCTCTTCCCCCCCCCCCCCCCCCCCCCCTTTCACGACGTCATTAGTGGTCTCTTTCACTTCGACGCCCTCAGCAGCTTTTCGTCTCCAGTTTGGTTGAGGTTCTATCTCCAGCCTGGTTTTGATTTTGGTGTTGGGTGGATCATGGTCATAGATTTTCCTTAGGTCTTGGTGGTAAAGCTCTGTTATTCACCGCCTCCAATGGTTGTTTTTTTTCTTCTCCTTTCTGGCAGCATCCTCGGAGCTTAGTGTCTTGTAGTGTATGTTGGTCATGTGCCTTGCTTTCGATCGGCTCTGGTTTAGTCTTAGGCCTCGTAGCTGGTGTTCTTCAGCCTCAGTAATGGATATTTTCCGTCTCTGTGCGTTTTCCTATATCTCATATTGTCTTCTTTGCTTTTTTCTCTCGGCTTATGAGTGTTGAGGGTATGTGTTGCATATTGGTTTGTTTTTAGATGTAGGGTCTCGTGTTCGTGTGGTGCTCTCTGTGCAAGTCGTTGATATATCATGGTTTTTACCCATTTTAGACCATGGTATAGATGTGTTTTTAGTGTCTTTTGTCTTTGTTTAGAGTCTTTTACATGTTTAATCAGGTTTGGAGCTAATTGGAGATATTTGGAGCATTTTGGGACTTTTGGGACGTTTTGGCCGAGAGCTTAACTCACTGTCCGATTTATTGATCATGCATCGACCGACACACCTTGTGCATCGGTCGACACACTAGCGAGATGGGCCGTACGCGTCGGTTTAATGAAGATATGAAGATTTGCAAAGAAGCCCAAGATAGTTCCAGTATTTACACAGAAGCCCCAGCCGAGATTAGGCCTATATATAGAGGATTTTGGTGTTTATTTTACTTACACTTTCATAATTAAGAGCAGAGGATTTTTAGAGCTTTTGGGGCTGATCTGAACCTTTACTTCATCTGTATTTGGAGAAGATTTCGAACCCCTTTTACTCTTATTCTTTTATGCAATTTATTTAATCTATGATTATGTTTTCATTATCTATGTCTGAGTAGATTCCTAGTTAGGTTTAGGGTTTCTCACATAGGATTTCATGACTTGCTAGACTTGTTCAATTTCAGTTAAGGATTCAAACTATATCTGTTCTTCAATTTAATTGTGCTTAAAGCTAGTTCTAACCTGATCAATTAGAATCTAGATCTTAGGTTGCTAAATACGTCACGGAAGTGGGGTTTAGGAATCTGAACTAATTAAATTGGGCAATTAAACTTTGCGCAAACGGAAGTTTGGTTTAGGATAATTGTGAACATATCAAACTTGAGATTAATGCTAGTTTAATCTGTTAGTTCTCGCAAACGAAAGTTTGGTTTGCTGCACTTAGACTTAGAGAATTATCGCAAAGGAATTTGGTTAATTATATATCTGTGTTTTGAGTTCTAGAACTGTGCTTAATTAGATCCTTGCTGAATGAACTGTCTGCTTGTCTGATTTCCTGAGAATACCCTAGGCTTGACGCTTTTAATTACTTGCTTCCACAACCGTTAATCTCTGCTACTGATTTACTTTCTCGCACCGCTTTCAATTCAATCACATTGCTTATTTCTAGTATTTGTCTCTACTGTTCTGATCTATTGAGACCAAGTGTCCCTGTGGATTCGATAACCCTATATACTACTTTGACATTGATGTTCACTTGCAGCTTAGTATAGGGATAAACTTTGAGCCTATCAAGTTTTTGGCGCCGTTGCCGGGGACTCTTAGAGTCTTCGATAGGACCGAACTTAGGGTTTTTACTAGAAATTTTTCTTTTTGTTTTTGCTTTTTACGTTTTGTTTTTATTTTACTAACTTTTTCTCTGATTCTCTCTGTCGCAGGTACGAATTTCGCCTTGCGTCGATCGTTGCATCCCTTTGCGTCGATCGTCACTAGGCGATTCTGAGATTGAATCGATCGTTGCACTGATAGCATCGATCGTTGCTGGACGATTACAGACAGTTTATGCCAACGCAGAAAACTCGAAGTAATCCGAACTCGAGCTTGCTTAATCTCGGACTAGAGGAACTTGGACGTCTAGAGAGGACTACCAGAAGAGAAAAGAGAGAGAGAATGGTTCGAGAACGTCTGATCTTGATACCAGATGCTGAAGGTACCCTGAGGGACCAAGATAACAACCCGTACAATGCTGCTGGGCATCGGGTTGATGCTGAAGGGAATGTCATCCCTGATCCTCCTGAGCAACATCAACAGGAGCTGAACCGAAACCAGGGTCAAGGACAGGCCCAAGGTAGAGAGATGGTGGTTCATGAGAGGACACTAGCTGATTACAACAGACCTGATGAGTTTCATACAAACCGAGCAGCTCTAGTGCTTCCTGCTTTTGAGAGGAATGATTTTGAGGTAAAGACCATCTACTACCAGCTGATGAGACAGATTGCTTTTCATGGTCTTCAATCAGAGCAGCCTATGGATCACATAGACAAGTTTGAGGACATAGTCACTGGCATGAAGTATGAAGGAGTATGCCCGGACTATCTGTTCCTTAAGCTATTTCCGCACAGTCTTGCTGGAGACGCTAGTGCATGGCTGAGACAACTGGCTCCTGGTCAGTATACTACTTGGGCAGCCTTAAAGAGTGAGTTCCTGCGTCACTTTTATGATGATGCGCGCTCGGATCAGTCCGGACAGGACATACTCACCTTTTCCCAAGGAGCTGTGGAGCCCTTGAAGACTGCCTGGATGAGATTTAAGCAGTATCAGCGTGACTGTCCACACCATGGATTCACAGAAGTACAGCTGATTGGTATTTTCTTCAGAGGCATAGATCTCCCGTATCAGACTGCGCTGGATAATTCCAGTAATGCTAATTTCAACACCAGGACTCCTACACAAGCTAAGCAGTTGATTGAGAACCTGATTGGCAGCAACAGTTGCAAAACAATGGATGAAAGGAGGAAGAAATCTGGTGGAACTGTAGAGAATTCTGATATAGCTAATATAAGATCCAGATTGGACACAATCTACAATCTCCTGACAAGTAAGAAAGCTGTCCACTTTGCCCAAGATGTAGAGGTGATTCAGACTGAGGAAGAAACTCATGAAGAAGATGTGAATTTCATAGGAGGTTCTGGTTTCCAAGGTAATAGATTTGGTAATCAACAGAGGAACAGATTCTCCAATGGAGGACAGACTGGTGGTTTTCAGAAGACCTATGGACAAGGTACTCAGAGAACCTATGGATCTACATCCTATCAGACTCCTCCTGCACCTACAGCCCATGAGAGCAAGATGGAGGCTATGATGGAACAACTGATTGAGAGTCAGACCAAGATTTCTGTGGACTGCAACAAGAAGTTGGACGCTGTCTTTGAAGACCTCAATGGGAAATTTGAGTCTATGAGCACTCACTTGAAGCAGTTGGACACTCAGGTGAACCAGATGTCCAGCTCACTGAAGGGAAAAGGAGTGGCAGACACTCATGTTAAGGCCTGGACTGTGTACATTAATGATGGATCTCACCTAGGTGAAAGATTTGAGCTAAGCACAGCTGAGTTGGTGACAGAACAAGAATTTTCGGATATTTGTGAAAAACTCTCGGGTGAAATCTGCTGCAGTGCGTCGATCGATGCAACATCTGTGTCGATCGATACACCAGTCGGGATGGCAACGATCGACACATCCTTAGTGTCGGTCGTTGCAGGGCGTGAATGGACAGAACTGTCGGATGATAATGGCATATATGCTGACTTGGAGCTTGATCGCCTGTTCAATGGAGCCTCTGAAATTACTCAACAGGAGATCTACGAACAGATTTTTAGACAACACTCCTCAGTGTCTGAAGTGATTAGGCAAGAGATTGAAGAGCTGAAGAAATTAGAAGGGATTGGTGAAGAATTGGAAGAAATTCCAACTTCTGATGATCCACCTTATCATCCATGTGTACAGAGGTACCTGAACAAGATGTTGCCCCTGGATGATGATCTGAAAGACTGGGTGATAATAGTTCCTCAGCATATTAGTGATGTTCTGCTAACTAAGGTCCCGAAGAAGCTGCCTGATCCTGGAGTCTTTGTGCTGGATTGTTCTATCTTTGAGGATAGTTTTAGACGTTCTCTGTGTGATTTAGGAGCTGCTGGAAGTTTGATGCCTTACTCTGTGGCAGAGAAGCTGGGTATGCTGGATTTTACTCCTACTAGGACTTCTCTTGTCCTAGCTGATCAGTCCATACGAGTTCCTGAAGGACTCCTTATGGACATTCCGGTGAGAGTTGGAAACTACTTAGTTCCAACGGACTTCCTTGTGCTGAGATATGATTGTGATCCGGATGAAGCATTATTGCTTGGGAGACCCTTTTTGGCTACAGCAGGAGCGTTGATTGATGTTAGGAACAGCTTGATAGACCTCCATCTGGGAGATGAACCACTGCACTATGAGATGGATAAGCTGCGAAAGCCACTGATAGATGGGCAGACATTCACCATAAGGGACGCAGATTTTGAGCAGCCTGATCATACTATGGTTATAGATCCTGGAGCACATTTCACTCCATCTTTTCTTGGACATGAGCATTCCGCAACAGCCTACTCACCACCTTGGATGAGGAGACTTGAACAGAGACAGAAAAAGTCTCTGTCAGGACCTCCTGGTACCTGAAAATTTCCACCCGTCCGGTCAAGCTATTGACCTTAAACAAGCGCTGGGTGGGAGGCAACCCACCATTAGGTACTGGTGTTTTTTCTACTTAATTTTTGGTGTTTTTGTTAGGATTTTTCGTTTGTTTTTGTTTTTGTTTTTGGTGAGTTTATGTTTGCAGGTCTCGGAAAAATCGCAGTGCAACGATCGACGCACTTCTGTGTCGATCGTCACAATACGAAAGGAATCGCATTGCAGCGATCGTTGCGGTCCTGAGCAACGATCGATCATACACAAAAATCGCCAAGTAACGGTCGATGCACTTAGTGCATCGGTCGATGCCTGAGCGACAGAGGTAACCCGACAAACATAATTTCACCTTTTCAATTTTTTTTTTTTCTTTTTACCGATCCTTCGCTGGACACTACTGGGGACAGTGTGTCTTAAGTGTGGGGGAGGTGCTACTGACTTTTATTTTCTGTTTTCTTAAGAGTCAGTCCGTTTTTCAAAAAAATTTTGTTTTATTGAGTCAAAACTGTTTAAGTAAGAAACTATGATTTTCTGAGAAGATTTACAAGACTTGCAGGAACTTAAGTAACCATTGGGATGAAGTTGCAGGATCTATCTATGACTATTAGAAAACCCCATCACTGATCAACCTACTGGGAACACCCACATCACTTCAGGTATCAGAGGATCCTTTACTGACTTCAACCTTAATACTGACTTAGATTTCTCACCTAAGGGCTTGGTATACTTTGTGTCGGATTCCCTTGTTAGTTCTGACACAGCCTGTCAACCTATCCTATTTAGTTCCCTTCTCCCCTTCTATAAAGTAAAAAAGAAAAAAAATAATAATAAACTGAGGATGAGTTGGTAACTCCGAAGTGGTCATGGGAATAGTAGCAAACACTATTTTCTCTCATGTGATCCATGGAATGTGTCCAAAGTACACCCCATAACGGGAAGAACACTGATAAAAAAAATAAAATGATACCCAGTGGGGAAAAATCAGTTGTTAAAGAAGGGAAAGAGAAGAAAGGGACTAGAGAAAGATAGTATGGTGGTCTAGAGCTGATAAGGTAAGAATCCATGTGCCCTTTGATCGATACTCCTTAGGTGAGACCGCACTTAAATACTTGCAGAAGTCAGTAGGGAGAATTTGAATGCTTGAATGTGATTGTGGAGTTTACCTAGGACAGTTGCTAAGTGTGGGGGAAGTACATTGTGGTCTTGATATCCTGTGATTGATTCTTTCAGTGGTTTACTAAGGGGAATCTGAGTATTGTAGCTTCTAGGATGAAATGAGTTTCTGAAGAGTTTTCAAACCTCTTCACCATGCTTTAGTTCTATGTTTTGCTTGAGGGCAAGCAAAGGCTAAGTGTGGGGGAGTTGATATATCATGGTTTTTACCCATTTTAGACCATGATATAGATGTGTTTTTAGTGTCTTTTGTCTTTGTTTAGAGTCTTTTACAGGTTTAATCAGGTTTGGAGCTAATTGGAGATATTTGGAGCATTTTGGGACTTATGGGACGTTTTGGCCGAGAGCTTAACTCACTGTCCGATTTATTGATCATGCATCGACCGACACACCTTGTGCATCGGTCGACACACTAGCGAGATGGGCCGTACGCGTCGGTTTAATGAAGATATGAAGATTTGCAAAGAAGCCCAAGATAGTTCCAGTATTTACACAGAAGCCCCAGCCGAGATTAGGCCTATATATAGAGGATTTTGGTGTTTATTTTACTTACACTTTCATAATTAAGAGCAGAGGATTTTTAGAGCTTTTGGGGCTGATCTGAACCTTTACTTCATCTGTATTTGGAGAAGATTTCGAACCCCTTTTACTCTTATTCTTTTATGTAATTTATTCAATCTATGATTATGTTTTCATTATCTATGTCTGAGTAGATTCCTAGTTAGGTTTAGGGTTTCTCACATAGGATTTCATGACTTGCTAGACTTGTTCAATTTCAGTTAAGGATTCAAACTATATCTGTTCTTCAATTTAATTGTGCTTAAAGCTAGTTCTAACCTGATCAATTAGAATCTAGATCTTAGGTTGCTAAATACGTCACGGAAGTGGGGTTTAGGAATCTGAACTAATTAAATTGGGCAATTAAACTTTGCGCAAACGGAAGTTTGGTTTAGGATAATTGTGAACATATCAAACTTGGGATTAATGCTAGTTTAATCTGTTAGTTCTCGCAAACGAAAGTTTGGTTTGCTGCACTTAGACTTAGAGAATTATCGCAAAGGAATTTGGTTAATTCTATATCTGTGTTTTGAGTTCTAGAACTGTGCTTAATTAGATCCTTGCTGAATGAACTGTCTGCTTGTCTGATTTCCTGAGAATACCCTAGGCTTGACGCTTTTAATTACTTGCTTCCACAACCGTTAATCTCTGCTACTGATTTACTTTCTCGCACCGCTTTCAATTCAATCACATTGCTTATTTCTAGTATTTGTCTCTACTGTTCTGATCTATTGAGACCAAGTGTCCCTGTGGATTCGATAACCCTATATACTACTTTGACATTGCTGTTCACTTGCAGCTTAGTATAGGGATAAACTTTGAGCCTATCAGTCGTCTGCTTTCTTCTCTCTCCCTTGACTTTGCTTGGTTTCAGTTGGCTGTGATTTCACCCTTTCAATTTCTGCTTAGGTGGTTGCGGTTTGGTTTTATAATTTGTAGCCTATTTCCGGTTCTTTCTTTGGTTTCTTGTTCTTGCCATCTCCGATTCTCTGCTTAAAGTTCTGGGTTTCTTCAATTTTTTTTGTAGATTCAAGTGGCGTATAGGTTTTTAGATCGTCATAAGTAAAGTATTTATATGAAGAGAGCGAGTCCCGGAGAAAATGGCTGGATGCTGAAAGGTTCATTAGTTTTAATGAGGATTAAGCTGAAACGGAGGACAATAAGTGGAATTGAAAGAAGGTTTTAGATCGTTAGTGATAAAATAAGTTTATGTAACCGTGAATCACTACAAGAAAATAGCATTTTGCGACTGCATTCTTAGTCGCATAATAGTTATTATACGCGGTTTACGACTAAATAGCGACTAAAGCTGGTAGTTGTAAATCCTTAGTCGGTGAAATGCATAGTCATAAAAATAGTCGGCGGTATACGACTATTTTTACGACTAACTTAGGTAATCATAAAATAGATGTAGCGTTGTCGTAATATATAAGGACTAATTTGTGATCATTTGGTGTTAATCGTGCAACTAAAGACATAGTCCATATGCAGTCAGAGAAATGTAGTCATGAAGTAGTCGTTAACCTAGGTGACAAATTGTAACGCCCCTTTCCCATTCTCCGCTGACCGCCGAGCTGACCGGTCAACAATCAAACAAGAACATGACCAATCGAACCCGAGCAAGTCGAACGGGAAAATTTCGCTACAGGACGAAGCCAAAGATAGTTCGGTTTGAGACAAAAGGCTCGCACCGATCTATTTCCGACTCCGCTATCCTCGTATCCAAAGTACAAGCAGTACTACTTGCACTACTTCAACGAGTTGTGTCGGTTCGGACCAAACCTCATATCAGGGAAACAAATTTCATTTTTAAGTAGTTAAACATCGAGTACAACGTTTAACAATTTTACAAACAATCGTCAATAACAATATATACACATCAAATCCAATCAAATACAATCATAAAGAAAATAGCGCAGCTGCCGAACCGAAAATAAAACATCCAAAAATAACGAAATAAAATCACGTCACAAGCAACCCGAAGCTACACCGAGGACCTCCCACGTCCGTCGCTGGTAACCTGAAAACACAAAAAGAGTCTAATGAGCAATCTAAGATTACCCAGTGAATCGGCTCCCCACTAATGGCTTCTATTCTATCTAACTCTACAATCCCCGCCCCGAAACCCAAAATAACAATCAACAAGACATAAATGGTCAATCACGCGCTACCACGGCGTAATAAACCCACACACAAGCAATAGCCAAGATAAGTAAGAGAGTTAAAGAAATCGAAGGCACTGCGGCACATGTCCTCGATTGGACTCGATCTATCTACGCGCAACGAAAGAAAGATAAAAACAACACTGGGCCCTACGATCTCGGTAACTTCCACGGGTTCACATCGTCGCCTATATGGCAACTAACCCTCGACTCCTATACGTGCTCAAGAGGACTCACGCATAGGACACCGTTCTCTGTCCATCGATACGCGGTGACTCTGACTACCCCTAGATAGCCCGAGTTTCCATGCAATCCGGCCCTAGGACATGACCCCGTATTCTCCGGACCGCACACCTACCGGCGTCATCCGATAGGTTAACACCATAACCAGAACCACCATGGCCCGGTTAGGTCAAACCCGAGGATCCAATCGGGTCGGAAGTACCGGAACGTAAACAAAAACCTAGGCTTGCGGAATCTAATGCACCCTAGCGTCCTAGTGCAGAAATATAAACACGCAGACTCGCTGGGACTCTAACACAGATCACACAATCAATAACAAAAATAGTCCCACTATTCCGCAAGCCTCTACACTACCCAACTCACCGCTCTGACTAGGTAAGATACCTAGTCAGCACCACTAACTTACCCGATTCCGAGACCGGAGTAAGTATCCGCAATGACTACTCGGCCCAACACCGAGCAGTCTAATAAACCTGCACAGAAAGCTCACCACAACAACAATACAACACGCAATAACAATCAATTACACAATTACACTCAGCACCACACGAGCAGGCCTATTTAGGGTTTCTAAGTCTTTTACTTTATTCTCGCCCGCTACCTTGGGTTAGCGGATTGCTAACCCGTAGACGGCTCACGACACGCGCCTTTCCTTTATTATCTCGTCCTTGGTATCTTTTAACATTATTCTCGATATATCGGTTTAGAGGTAGTAACCTTACTAACTCCCCGACATATCATTTCCAGCTAATTGATTCATTACCCTATTCCCGCTACTTAACCTAAAACCCGATCCCGTTAATATACGCTATACATTGGTTTAGATTGCACTCATCTTTTACTATTGTCTCAATTTCCCGTTTATAGTTCATCAATACTCGTTCTTATACTTATAAATACATATATACCACGAATACGTTTTACTCAACCTAGAGGCACGGAATCGGTTATCCTTTTTAATTATAACTCTAATCAGGTTTACTTGGTTTTCTCCGGTTAATTATTAATGTCCAATTAATCTTATATTTACTAATTAGTTAATCTCGGGTCAACGTCTTAGTGACTACGGTTTAGTGGTTTCCCGGTTACATTAAGGTTATGCGTTTTCGAGCCGACTCACCGAATAGTGGCTTTTGGCGCGGATGCGGATTCCCGGACTATCAAACACTCCTGATACACATAACCACAAAACCAGTCAATCTCGGATTCAACTTAAACCGGCCCAACACCTTAACCAACCGGTTTGATTAAACCGGTTTAGGGTTAAACCGTTGACCGGTTTAACCGCCTTTGACCCGGTTTAATCCCACATCAAACCAACTCCAATCACAAAACAAATTGTACCAGTGGGTTCCTTGAAGAACCGGTTTTACTCGGCGGTGGAAGAGGCTCGCCGGCGACGTGACACCGGCGTTGACTCCGGCGGCGGAGGCGTTGACCGGCGGCGGAGGGGCTTTTTCCGGCGGTTTCTTCTACAGATCTGCACACCAAAATGATCACCACCACTAGATCTATTCACTACCAGACTTAAAACATCCACAAACTAAGGAGAAGGGTAAGGTTCTACAAACCCTAGGAGCGGCTTCTTCCAAGCGGTTTTCCGGCGATCTCCGGTGGCTACAGGGGCGGCGGTTCACTGGAAAAGATAGAGAATCTCAGCACAAACACATAGCACTTTGCAGAACTAAATTTGAAGCTATAGAAAGAAAGTTACAAGATTTTCTTGCCTAAGAAGCAAAAGGAGGAGGAGGAGCTCCGGCGGCTGATTCCGGCGACTATAGCGGCGGCGACCAGCTGGAAAAGGTAGAGGAGCTCAACAGGAAGCCATGGGGATTTGTAGATCTGAATTTGAGTTTATAAAATGAAAGTTATGGAATTCTTGCAAAACAAGGTTTAATGACAAATCTAGGGTTCTTGAGCTTTTCCTTGGAGATTCAAGAACATGCAAGAGTTTCTGGACAAGGACTTGCCTGATCTTGAGTGACAGAGAGAGGCAAGAGTGACCGAGAGTGAGAGAGAGGATTTGGTGGTGAAGAAGAAGGATTTTGAGCTTACTTGCTCATGAAGACAAGATGAACAAGCAAGGGTTTTGGTGATGAATCTCTCAAGAACACTCAAGAACAGCAAGAACACAAACAAGGGATTGTTGTTTCTGGATCAGAGAGGAAGAGAGAGTTCGAAGGAGAGAGAGGAAAGGGCTAGAGAATTGTTTGGTGGTTCATTGAATTGGATGGGATAGTTTTTGCATGCATGCAAGAAGATCCAATGAATCTTGGCATGCTTGACACCTACCCAAGCAGGGTGGCGACATGGGGAGGTGACAAGTGTCACTCTGGAAATTACTTGTTGCCAAAACACCCATTAAACCATCACTAATCACACTACTAATCCCACTTTCATACTAGCTCGGTTTGACGGATTTTCGGGTTTAATATTTTAGAACCGCTTCGGATGATTCCATAAATTCCAAAACCTCCAAAATAAGATTCTCCATGCTTTTAGATGAATTTAGCATTTTGAATCACTCCGTTCGGGCTTACGTAGCTCAAGATATGAATTCCCGAAGTTTCTTCGGTTTAGTCGGTTTCCATCCCGATAAGCCGAAAAACTCGTTTCTGCTTCGATTTCTCCAATTCTGGTCTTCTAAACATTCTTTATGTTAAAACATAAGAATATTTGGCCCGCCTCGGCTTCCGTCTCGAATTTTGGTAAAATTACCATTTTACCCCTGACTTAGGTAAAATGACGGTTTTACCCTCGGTTGACTTTCTGCTGCCCGTTGACCGTATTTTTGATACGGGGCATCACACAAATGGTCGACTACTTGCGATTGTTTAATACAGTCACAATGTAGTAGTAAATATTGACGACTTGGTAATGACTAGGTCAACGACTATTCAATGACTAATCGAAATATCCAAATACGATTATGGTACTGATTCGGCCCCTACTTGTCGACTATTACGTGACTGTTTAATATAGTCATAAAATAGTCGTATGGTGACTATTTGGCGATTGTTTATTGACTAATTTACCGATGATATAACGACTAATAGGAACATCCATATATGATTATGGTAAACATTTTTGCTATATGTTAGCGGCTATTAATGACTAATTTAACAACTATGCAGCGTCTAATCAGAACATTCATATTCGATTATGGTGATGATTGTGTTACTACTTGCCGATTACTGTATGACTGTCTAATATACTCACAACTTAGTCGTAATATATGGTGACTACGTGGCGAAAGTTTAATGACTAATTAACGATTATTCGGTGGCTTTTCAGAAAATTCAAATACGCTGATGGTAAATATTTTGCGACTAATTTTTGTGTGTAGTGTGTCTAATTGACGACTATTTGTTGACTTTTATTCGTAAAAAAAAGAATTTAGATTATTTCAATTTACAATTTTGTAAACGGTGATACCGTAATTTGAATGGCACAAGGAATATAAAAGACATTTGCTTCAAAATAACATTGATAACTTATTATACTTATGTGTAGCATATATACACAAACGATCTACATACGCAAACTCTAGCATTCAGAAGTTGTCAAATCATATCCCAAAAATTAACAAGTGCAAGAGACAATAATAAGTAACATTTAAAGCATATAATATATGGTGTTGTAGTTTTACGTTGAGATTCCTTCAGTTGCTCTTGGTGGGCCACAAACGCTGAAAAGAGTATGACCTGCTTGCGCTTGCCCATTAATAGATTTTCCGCCTCCATAAGGATTTACCGTCAATTATTCTCAGCGGCATGTGATAATTAAATGCAGTAAGAAAAAAATAATTAAATAAAAAATATGAGATGACTTTTTAAACATCGATTGTAAAATATGTTACTTTACATGAGAAATATGTAGTTATATTCATATGTTGAGATCTCTCGAGGGCGCAGTCATTTGTAGTGCTTCTGCGATCCTTAAGAGTGCTAACCATGTTTTTCCTCTGTCTTTGACAGATATCCTCGAAAAATGTTTAAGAAGAAAGTTATGGATGGTTTGGTCATGTCTCAAATGATACAAACACTATCTTGTAAACGCTCAGACACTTGAGCTTAACAAAACACATAAAGTAGTTAAACAGAGACATCAAACTCAATTTCTTGCTAACTATAAGATTAACATCCTAACCATCAGACTCTAAATCATCAAACACTCATTAGTTAAAAACAACAAATTTATCCAGACTGTGGAGATCATATTAAAGCTGAAAGAAGAATATAATAGCCGTTTACAACCTGTAGAACCAAAATTAATTGTTCCAACGCAAGCAAATCACAGGTAAAAATCATAAGAAAACTAACAATCAGATTCATAATCAATCATGTTTCAAAAGAAAAGCAAATCAGAAACAAACTAGACAGTTTAACACACACCCTAACATAATTTCTTATTTGTAGTTGTATGCCTTGATCACGGAGGGTTTCGTGATTGAGAGATTCAGTGAAGAGTGTGAGAGGGTCGATAGGGTTTATGCCAAAGTTAGCGATGAAATTGAGAGCCTCGAATAAGAGATTAAAAGAAGAGATCTCAGTTTGAGATGGATGGGCATAGAAGAGGATTTGGAGAGAAATTAGCGAGATGGTTTAAAGGAGATTTCGGAAAATGGAAAAACATAATAAAATCAGGGTTTGTCGTAATTGAGTATTTCTCGACACTGTCAAAATTTATTTCATTTAGGAGGGTAATTGAAATGTTTTGCGCTATAAAATTGAGTTTTAGTATTCCAGATTATTTTGGCAATTTTTTGAATTTTACCCACTTGTAGGCTTACACATCATATATTCTTTTTTATTGTCTCCATTTTTAAATTTATACTTATCTATTATGAATATTTTGGATACACTTCCTAGATTATAAAATTATAAATCACAAACAAATTAAAAAGTTTTACAAGTTTTCAAACGCTAAAACTAAAAATAGGACAATGAAATTTTAAGAATTAGTTTTGGGACTTGAAAGGGAAATCAAAGATGAAACTTTAGATTGTGAAATTTAAAGTTTTTTTTTTGGAGTGAGTAAAACCTCAAATTTGAGATTTTATTTTTACTTTAGCATCTCCAAAAGATACCTAACTTTTAGGTTCATAAACATAAAATTTGAGGTTTCAAAGTGTTTGTTTCCAAAAGATGTTTTGCTCATTCTAAAGAAACCTTAAAATCTCACTTTTTGAGGTTTTGAACAGTGAAACCTTAAATTTGAAGTTTCAATGTACTAAACCTCAAATTTGAGGTTTCAATGTACTAAACCTCAAATTTTAGGTTTCATCTTTTCTTTTACATTATATTCCTTGTAGTTATATACTTTATTAGTTTTACTCCTTAAATAATGTTATATCTTATGAATATGTTTGATTTCAACATTTTTTGTAATCTTTAGATAAAAGATAAAAGTCACATTTATCACTTCGAAATGCATTCGTTAATCATATTTGAGAGTATAATGAACATAAATTTTATTGAATGATTTGAATTTTTAGTTTTTTGGAGTGAGGAAAACCTCAAATTTGTGGTTTTTTTGTTTCGTTTGGAGAACATACATAAAATATATATACAACAAGTAGAATCCGTATCATATATCTCATAAAGGATTATACTAGGATATTCTCTAATTAGTAATTACCCTAATATGAAAATATATAATCATACACAATCTACTAAACATAACATTTTCGAATTATCTTAATCAAACATATAGAGAGATGAAGTGGTTGGTGTGCAATATTATTGCCGGTTTTATGATAGGTATGAAAAATCAATCATGATATTGTGATTTTTTTTCTACATACTTAATTTATTGTTTGCATATATTTATCATGCTAAGGAAATTTAATAATATCGGTTAAGATGAACATTTAATATTCTTCTTGTCTTTCGTTTAGGGTTTAATATTTAGGATTTAGGGTTTAATGTTTGAGCTTAGAGTTTAGGGTATAGGGTTTATTTTTAGTATTGAGGGTTTATGGTTTAATGTTTGGGTTTAGATCAGGGTATCAAATTTAAGGTTTAGTATTTAGGGTTTATGGTGTAATGTTTTGTTTAATGTTTAGTATTTAGGGTTTAGGGTTTAGAGTATGTGTTTCGGGTTTACGGTTGACTCCTTGTAGCTGGGCATGTTGGTCAAATTGTTTGATATGTGTTGAATAGTATAATTAATAAGCAAGTTTACTTTAATCAAATTATTAATTAAGTGTTTTATTTGAGTATTTCACTGTTCTAAGTGTTAGATTTCTGATGCAATAACGTTGAACCGTTAAACATAATACTAGATAATTCTATTTACAGGGAAAAATCTAATGTGAAATTGGCAACATACATATACGACATCACCTATTACACTGAAATGGCTGAAAGTTTTCTACTATAATTTTGCAGAAGAAAACGGTCTGCATAACCTAGAAATATTGGGCGCAAATGTTATTTTTCATTGGCCACCCAGAGCACCTTGTGTCGTATTTAGAACATTGGCATATGCGCACCCGATCAATATCGTTTTCGACACGTTTCGATCTGAACCAATCATGAAGCAATCTTTCCCACACACCATGGTCGAGACGAGGTAGTATTCTTCGCAGGTTAGTTTATCGAGCCTGATAGGACGATTTGTACGGCCGAGAAGTTGAACTGTCGTGTCGACGTTAGGTGGATTAATGCGGAAAAGTCGAGCATATTTAATCGGGGAAAAATCACCCTCGTCGGCTCCGTATAGATTGTACGAGTTGGTTTCGTAGAGCTTGAAGGTTTTTCCAGAAAGCTTCGTATAATTCCCGAAGGAAAGTGTGATTTAGCTTTTGACCCTTTGTGTTTTTAGGAACATTACACTCAGATGCGTATTCCGAGTCCTGAGGTTAATGGGATAGCGTTTAAACCTGTTGCGCGTAGAAGCTTTCTGCCATATTTCGAATCAAGTTTTGGGTTCGAAGGTTGGTGAGATATACTCGCCTTTGTGATGACTAAGACCAGCGTGCTCGGAAGCGCCTAACTGGGTTTTGAGTTAATTTTGAAGGTCATCGAGATATACTCTACTTACGAACCTGAGATGATTGAGACCAGTGTGCTCGGAAGCGTCTTACTGGGTTTCGAAATTGAGTCCAAGGAATAGTAAGACGTATTCCTTCCGTGGACATGTAATAATTATACCAGTGGCTCGGAAGCGTTTTACTGGGTTTTGAAATTGATTATGGGGAGTAGCAAAACGTACTCCTCTTGCGGACTTGTAATGTTTAAACCAGTAAGCTCGGAAGCGTCTTACTGGGTTTTGACATCGAGTCCGAGAAATAACAAAACGTACTTCTCTTGCGGACCTATAATGATTTAGACCAGTGTGCTCGGAAGCGTCTTACTGGGTTTCATGTCTGAGAAATAACAAAACGTTTTTCTCTTGTGGACTTATAATGATCAGGCCAGCGTGCTCAAAAGCGTCTTGCTGGGTTTTGAGGAGTTTTACGTTTGACTTTAGTACTAGTGCGGGGGGTCTGCCTTCTTACATTCCCAAGTCGGTCGTGTAGTGTATTCAATAATGACGTTGTCGAGACCAGTGTGTTGCATTTTACTGGGTTTAGATTTTCGATCCCGGTTTTCCACAAAACTCTCGCCTTGCATCTTCCGTTCACTAAAAATAAGCCGGTATCCGCAGGACTACATTTCAAAGATACCGAACCAAGATATACTTGGTTAAAACGTCATTTTACCAGTGTGCCGAGTAGCGTTATACTGGATTTTTTGGGGGTTTATTATTGTCTCTAGTACTGGTGCGGCGGATTTGAAGACCTGTCAACAACCCGTATTCGGGATTTTACGTCAACCTCTCGACTTATGTTCCCTTTGGCGATAATAAACATACCTTGGCGGTATTTTAAAGAATTTTTATAGCGCGCTTCTATCCGTTCGTTGGATGTATAGTGCCTTGATCCACATAGGACGTGTCGACTAATATCCGTAAAGGATGTATGAGTTTATCCACTGCGACCGTCAGTGGACAAAGTAAGTCGTTCCTAACAACTATGCAATAAACTAGCAGGCTGGTTCTAAATTTCGAAGTTCGTATCCTAACCTTAACAAATGGTATGAAAGTAAAAGAAATAGTTTATTTTGTTACCTGACGCTTTCACGAGTTTGGTTGGGGAGTTGAATTTTTGCGGACGCGTCGTGCTTTTAGTTATGATCCGTTATCCGGAGTTGTTTAAGTGAATTGGTTGTATGAGCTGAGTGCCTTGAGAGTGGTCCGAATATGCCGTGAAATTAGTTGGAATTTTTTTGTCTTTGGTCGAGAGGAGCGTCTTGCTCGGAATTTCCGAGAAGAGTGGTCATCTCAGAATTTCCAAGAAGATTGGTCAGCTCGGAATTTCCTAGCTGGTTAGTTTGGAATATCCGAGAAGATTGGTCAGCTCGGAATTTCCTAGCTGGTTAGTTTGGAATTTCCGAGAAGAGTGGTTAGCTCAGAATTTCCTAGCTGGTTAGTTCGGAATTTCCGAGAAGAGTGGTTAACTCGGAATTTCCAAGAAGATTGGCTAGCTCGGAATTTCCGAGGAGATTGGCTAGCTCGGAATTTCCGAGGAGATTGACTAGCTCGGAATTTCTGAGAAGATTGGTTAACTCAAAATTCCTGAGAAGATTGGTTAGCTCGGAATTTTCGACAAAAGTGGTCAGTTCGGATTTCCTAGCTGGTTAACTAGGATTTTTTGAAAAGAGTTGTCAGTTCGGATTTTCCGAGAAGAGAGGTCAGCTCGGAATTACCGAGAAGAGAGGTCAGCTCGGAATTTCCGAGAAGAGAGGTCAGTTCGGAATTTCCGAGAAGAGAGGTCAGTTCGGAATTTCCGAGTCGCTTAGTTTGGAATTTGCTCGGAAGTGCCGAGATGACTTGTTTGATTGGCTCAAACTTTCCTAGCTGATTTGCATGGAAGTGTCGAGCTGATTTGCTTGGAAGTTCCTAGCTTACTAGCTCGGAAGTTCCTAGCTGACTTGCTCGGAAGTTCCTAGCTGACTTGCTTGGAAGTTCCTAGCTGATTTGTTTGAACATATCGAACTTTCCTAGCTGACTTGCTTGGAGGTTGCTCGCTGACTTGCTCGGAATTTCCTAGCTGACTCGCTAAAAAGTTCCTAGCTAATTTGTTTGAATGTTCCGAGCAACTTTGTCCGAAAAGCTTTCAAGTTCGAAAATTGTTTAAAAATTTCCGTATTCTGATGCGGAAGTATAGATATATACGGACCCACTCCCTCCTTTTTTTTTAAAAAAAAGAGAGAAAGCTGAACCGATCAAGATTTCGGCTGCCTACGTACCCCTTCCGGGGATCAAGCCATCCCGTAGTTCGAGTTGTTACTTGCGATGTTCGTAAATATCGTCATAGTGATAACACTTCTTCAAAATGTCCATGTTGGAATCTTGTCGTCGTCCATGTTGAAAAGTTCGTATGCTCCACGACGAACTACTTTGGTAACTATGAACGTTCCTTCCCGGTTTGCTCCTAGGTTGCATGTGCTTCATTCAGCCGCGTTCTGCAACACTTTCAATAAGGCTAGGTCGTTGTCGGGGAAACTTCAACTGCGGACATTCGATCTGCAGTATTCGACAGCTTCTTGTTGATAGTTTTGGATGCGAACAAGTGCATGATCGCGTCGTTCGTTCCGTCGGTTTGATCAACATATGCGGAGAAAAAGATTTCGAGAATATTACTTCGTCGCATGATCAAGTCTTCCAAGTAGGACATTTTGTGTCCGCCGAATTCGATGATACGATCGTTGCAAACCATATCGATTGTATATTGACCGTTGAAATGGTGCATCCAAGGTTTTGTGAAATTGGTGATACAGTCGTGGAAGAGTTTTGCCGACCTAGTTATTGTCGCATGAAGGCTAGTATGCCGAATAGAAGTTACGAGGATATAATCTGCTTGGATCCCGGCGCTTTGCGGATGTCAGCGGAATCCCCAAGCGATTATTGAGAGTTTTTGCTCGGTTGTTCGAATTGTGCTTGGTGATATCATGGGTTGCCTTTTCACCATCCTAATCGGAAAAAGTTGCGATTTGTTTGTGTTTCCGAGCAGGTCATACGCAATGACTGACAAGTCTCTGATTGGTTCATGGTTCCATGGGATGTTTGTACGATAGTCAAAATAATACGAGCCGCGTAGTTGTATCGTCCGATCCGAATTCTTCTCATCTTGTCTTCTGCTCGGGTGTCGTTATGGTCCAACATAAGACTGCTCGTCATCTTTTTGTCGTGCTTGTTGCTGGTCCACGCTTTTTCTTTGCTCGGCAAATGTTGTAGTTTGTTGTTGTTTTTTTTTTATAAGCTGCATCATGTTCCTCTCGTTTTTTCGAGCTGAATTTTCTCTTCCTTTTTTTTGGCTGTTCATGAGTCCTTTTTTCTTTTCTTCCTTTCTATCTCGGAAATCCGAGCTGGTTTAGCTCGGATTTGAGCTGGTTTAGCTCGGAAATCCGAGTTTTTTTAGCTCGGAATTTCCGAGCTGGTCTAACTCTGATTTTTCCAAAAATTATGCGAGTTGCCGAGCACGCTTCGCGAGTTGTCGAGCATGCTTTAAGATTTGCGGAGCATGCTTGCAAGTTGCCGAGCACACTTGCGATTTGCTGAGCACGCTTTGCGAGTTGTCGAGCACGCTTGCGAGTTACCGAGAACGCTTGCGAGTTGCCGAGCACGCCTCGTGAGTTGTTGAGCATGCTTTGCGAGTTGTGGAGCACGCTTCTGAGTTGCCGAGCATGCTTTGCGAGTTGCCGAGCACGCTTGCGAGTTGCCGAGCATGCTTGCGAGTTGCCAAGCACGCTTGCGAGTTGCCGAGCACGCTGCGAGTTGCCTAGCATGCTGCGCGATTTGCCGAGCATGCTGCGCGATTTGACAAGCATGCTTGCGAGTTTCCGAACATGCTTTGCGAGTTGTGGAGCACGCTTGCGAGTTGCCGAGCATGCTTTGCGAGTTGTCGAGCATGCTTGCAAGTTTTCGAACATGCTTTGCGAGTTGCCGAGCATGCTTTGCGAGTTGCCGAGCACGGTTGCGAGTTGCCGAGCATGTTTCGCGAGCTAACGAGCAAGCCGCTCGAGCTGCCGAGCGAGCTATCCGAGCAGGCTCATCGTATTGATAGCCATGTCGCGGTACGTTCGAGATTGTTTAGTCGTGGGCCGTTCGATCAGGATGTTTCGATCAGAGATGCTGAACAGTTTGACTGCGGACAAGTCGAGTAAGATATGATTGGAAAGATGCATCATCTAGTGTGCTGATTGTATTTCCTGGAGAGAGTCATGTCGAGCAGGTTTTTCTCCCCGCGTGACCTTTTGTGGTCCGAGCAAAGCTTTTGTCGGAGATTGGTAATCGGCGTTGAACTGTAGAGGTGTGCAGTCACAGTCGACCATTCGCCGACAAAGGATGATGTTGGACTGATCAGCTCGCGAGCTGGTCGTGAAAACGAGCTGACCATGAAAGTGTCAAGCTGAGCATGAACTCGTGTTGTCCGAGAAGGACGTAAACGAATGTACGGTTTGGCAAGCTGCGATGCTTGGACGTCTGATTATTGATACGATCGGTTGTTGTATGCAGACGGTTAAGAAGCTTGACGTCAGGATGTCTTGGAACACCAGCTGGCGTGACGGCGGGGCATCGACGACGATCGGTTAAGGATAGTTTGGCTGCTTGACATCGGACAGGATCTGCATACGAAGCAAAGTCGAAGACTCGTTCGATGATGAAAATCGGTTAGAATATGATCATGATATATAACCGCAAAGTCCCAAACTAATATGCTCAACATGTAAAATGTAACCAAAGAGCAATAGATTGTACGTTGATTACACGGAAAGATTTGGCAAGATATTTACGATTTCGATCATGTTAATTTCTACGCAAGTTAGAGACACTAGTAATTCCTACAATCGTAAAGCATTGGAAGCGGAAAATTTGTAACAAGGCTAAAATCGATAAGTCACAAAGAAGTTGTACAGATCGACGTAATTTGTAAACCAATTGATGACGAGAAGATAAATTAGATTTTAGGTACTTATCTTTATATTCGGAAAGGTCGTAAAGTGAATTACGATGAAGACGATCTTTGAATACCGCAAAAGGTTCTCTTCGGCTTCGGCGAATTCCGATCCGATGTTGGTATCCTTGTTTCGATTATTTTTTGCTTGAGGTTGCGTCCGTGCAGTCTTTTCCGTCGACGTCTAGTCGTCGTGATCCTTCTTGGCTTGATTAGTGGTGGCAGATCTGTTGTGTTTGATCTGTCCGCAAGAGGGGTTCCCTTGTTTGCAAGTTGCGGTCGCTTAGATGGTATGAAATTCACTGCTTCTGTACTCCATGGTTTTTGTACCGAGCCTCTCCACTTTCTCGGTGAGCATGGTATTCACCTCCACCCGATAGTGAGTTTTTGCATTAATACGGCTTTCGTTCCCTTTAAATCGGACAGCGCTACGTCGGCTGTCGTTGCATCAGTTGTGGCTGCGTCTGTCGCAACGTTATTCGTCATAGTGTTGTGTACTGCAGGCTACGTTTGCTGCAGCGTTGATCGCCAACGGATGATTTGTTCTTTTCTCCGTCGGTGGCCATATCCTCAGATCCGCTAGTCGGTGGTTTTAAGTGTAAGAAATTTCTATATCCCCACAGACGGCGCCAAACTGTGAGAGTCAAAACTCGCACGGTCAAAACTTGTAGAGCAAAACTTTTAGGGAACAGAAACTTTCAAGGATAACCACGAAACTAGCAAACCCGGAGGACGTTTTATTGATTAGAAGTCGAAAAGGTACAAAGATCGTAAAAGAAAGTAAAGGAATCAGAAAAGAAATGCAAAAGAACTCGAAAATCGGCTAAGATAAACTGCTAAGTTCTTAAGTCTAAGTCTAGGGTTTTTCGCTCTGCCTTTCTCGTCTGGCCTCTCCCTCCTCTTATAGCTTTGGTTCGTCGGCTTCCGAAAATATTTCCGCAGGATTTGCGGAAATCTTCCTATTCTTCTCTTTTTCCTTTTCTTGCTAAAATGTACATTTCTATCTCGGATTTTCCTTTTTCCGATCTCTTTCTTTACTTCTTCGTCTTTCCGCGGCTCGACTCTTTTGCTGGGTGGGCCGAGATTTGGACGTTCCGAGTCCTTTTACGTATAAACTCACTTATTTGGCTTAGAGTTTGTTGTATGCTTGGTCCTAAGTTCCCATTTCTCTCAGTCTCGACCCATCGTCCCAAATCGTCGGCTCAGGAAGGTATGGGTTGATGTTTCCGAAGAATGGTTGCGAAAAGTTATGCGTATCGGCAAATGTTTGGTTATCCGTTCGGAAAGTTCAGATCGGAAAACTAGAAACGGTTTAGGTCAGAAATCCGAGATGGTTTGGCTCAAAGGTTCAACTCAGGATTCCAGACGGGCAACTCATGATCAAGATCGAGAAGCGATGGGTTTAGATCCGAGCTGGTTCATCTCGGAAAATCCGAGCTGGTTCATCTCGGAAAATCCGAGCTGGTTCATATAGGAAAATCTGAGCTGGTTCATCTCGGAAAATCCGAGATGGTTCGCGAATGTGTGTCAATCGACACTCAGGTCTGTGTAGATCGATGCAGGGCGATTACGGGTCGGATTTCCAAGCTGGTTTAGCTCGGAATTTCGAGCTGGTTTAGCTCAGAAATATGTGTGTCGATCGACACTCAGGTCCGTGTTGATCGATGCAGGGTGATTTCGGGTCGGATTTCCGAGCTGGTTTATCTCGAAAAATCCAAGCTGGTTTAGCTCGGAAATATGTGTGTCGATCGACACTCAGGTCCGTGTCGATCGATGCAGGGCGATTTTGGGTCGGATTTCCGAGCTGGTTTAGCTCGTTCATTGCTTCATTTGGATGTTCCATCGATCCATAGTTCCTGTCGGAAGACATGTTTGTCCGATTAAGATGTCGTCTGTTTTGCCGAAACCATTTCTCCGATAAATCGTTTAGGTGACATTGGCAGAATTTCGTACAACTCTGTCATTTATACGTGATCTTGAACGTATAATTCAAACACTCGCTCATGCCCGACTGCTTGATCCTCTCTTTGGCTATTGTTTTCGTCGAGGAGTTTTTTGACCTCAACAGTGTATAAGCGTTCGGATCATGAGATCTCCCAAGGAATGAGAGAAAGGAACCAAGGTGGGAGCGAAGCGTGGGTGGGATAATGCGTTTTCATGCATTCACAGCTGATGGATTAGGAGGTTTAAGTTTAGAGGAGTCATACCTTTGCTTTGGTGGAGAAGAGATGTCTGGAGCTTTCTGCTTATGAGCAGTTGTAGGATCTGAAGATGTTAGAGCAGGTTCAAAATGAACCGCCTTCTTCTCTACTCCAATCTGAATCTCAGGCTCCACCTCAACAGTAAAGCTTTGTCCATCAATGGTGGATTTCTGCAGCTTATTCATCTTGAACTACAAAGGCTTATCTCCCAGGTGGTGATCAATCAGACCACGTCTCACATCAATCACTGCTTCAGCAGTAGCTAACAAGGATCTACCAAGCAGCAAAGAATCATCTATTTCAATATTATACTTCAGCACCACAAAGTTTGTTGGAATCAAGTAGTCTCCAACTCTGATAGGAATGTCCTCAAGAACACCTTCTGGATACCTCTTCGATCGATCATCTAGGATAAGAGAAATCCTAGTAGGCTGGAAATCCATCAGTCCCAATCTCACAGCCACAGAGTATGGCATGAGATCCACACCAGATCCTAAATCACACAGAGAACGCTTAAAGCTGTCCTTAAACATGGAACAGTCTAGCACAAAGACTCTTGGGTCTGGAAGCTTCTCTGGGATCTGGTTCTGTAATACTGCACTGACTTGCTTGTATAGCATCAACACCTCTTATTTCAAATCTCCATCAGTAGAAATCATCTTTTTTGCATATCTCTCAAGACAAGGGTGTTTCTTAAAGGCATCAGCTAGTGAGATCTTAACCAGCTTCTTATCCATCACTGCTCTGCAATTTGCTTCATCTAGCTCCTGTTTGGACCTCTTAGGAGCCTTAGGATAGGGAAATGGAGGCTTACAGACTCGTTCTGGGACTGTTGCAGGTTTCTGGATCTGCCTGCGATCAGTGCCGATCGATGCATTAGGAGTGTTGAACGACACAAGGCGATTAAGAGCATGTTCATCCTTCGTATCGGGTATGCGTCGATCGACACCAAGTCTGAAAAAAGTCAAGAAACGGTCAATTTCTTGCCAGACTACATCAGAAGTCTGACTGAAAAATCAAATTTGAATCAATTGCAAAACTACCCTTTTCTTATTTAGACTTCTTGGTGAAGTCTGATATTTTTTTTTTTCCAAAGGAATTTCTCAGACTTCAATGGAAGTCTGTCAATTGAAAGTCAATTGCAAAACTACCCTTTCGTTGACCATAATTTTTCATCAGACTTCATGGGAAGTCTGAAATCGCGAAACAGATCTGAAAATCGGAGAATCTTGTGAAAAATCACATAAATCTGGTTTTGAGCTCATTTTTACCTTCCCCAAATGCTCAAAACTTTTAGTTACACCAATACCCAACAAACCCAACCATTTTTATGCAAGAATGACCAAAATCGCAATAGATCCAAATTTTAAAATTTTGTAGAACGTGAATTAAATAGTTTTTTGGATGAAATTGGAGAGAAAATAGGAGAATAGAAGGTTGTGAACTCTAATATGGAGTTTTGATGGGTCGAAATTGGTTGTGTGAGGCATTAGGAACTCAAAATTGGTTGTTAATGGTGTTTGGGTGAATTGAAGAAGATGACAATTTCGTAATTAAGTTAGATCTAAAAGGTTTTTTTGGTCTTTTGGTAAAAATATCAGACTTCATATGAAGTCTGACGATGACATTATCGTGAATACACAGATTATTAGGGAGATATGTTAGCGAAGGGGAGGAAGGAGAAGGGGAAGGGTAGTTTCAGGGTTGACTTCAATTTCAGGGGCATTTTTGCAATCACCCCTTGTTTCTATACCCAAACAAAATTTATGGTTTCTTGTCCTTTTATTGTAATTAATCATTTTTTCCTTCCACCACATAATAACAAAGTCAATCTTCAAATAAATCTATGATTATTTATTCTTTTAATTTTCCCCTCCATCTTTATATTTTTTTCACCAAATACTGTGTTTTACTCGATTTTGGATGAAGAATGTGATAATATGATGAAATTTTTTGATGTGTGATGATTCTTAAATTTAGTTGAACTATAAATTTTTAACTCGCTACATTCTTTCTGATTTTTCATTTTTAAACCAAATCCTATAACTCCTTTAAATCTTGCAATTGACCCATAAAACCCATATTATCTGAATGAATCATCATGGCTAGACTTTGGGATAAAAACCGACCCGGAGTTACCGAATCGAACCAAAATTTTTGGTTTTTGATTCGGTTCGGGTCACATGTGAAATGTCCTATTTCGGCCATAGGGTCTAGACGGATGTTCCATATCTATCCGTTCAAATGAACCTCAAGTCCTAAAATTCCATACTTAGTCGTTCTAACATTCGTTCATTCCGTTCACTTAGTCTAAACAATGAGTATAAGCACATATATAAGATAAACAGATTCTTTATTAATCAAACCAAGGTACCAATATAAATGTAGTATCATGAAAATAGGCTATTTAAAGTATTAATCCTAACAATCTGTCTATCTAACACTACTTGTCCCAAGGTCTTGTGTCCGCGCCTAGGCTTGATCATCCCCGATCAACCTCACCTCCTGCATTTATAAAACATATAAGTAATCTTTTCAATTATGAATGATTCCATCAACCTAGTTCAAAAACCGGTTCTATATGTCCCATAAGCGCAATACAACACGCAATCAACATAAGTCCATCCTACATTCCATCTAATTGGTTCATGTTCTTTAGATCGACCCACGTCCCAAACCGGTCACGATTATTAACCTTACCGCAACCAACGGTCGGGCGCGTTCGTCCGCATGTTCGTCCGTGGGCAGACACGATCGTCCCGCATGCAGGATCGATCGTCCATGAACGGTTGTGATCGTCCCATGAATGGGTGCGATCGTCTGCAAACAGACGCGATCGTCCCACGAACGGGTGCGATCATCCGCGAACGGTTGCGATCGACCCGAGGTCATGGCGATCGTCTCGCGTATAATGACCATTGCTCAGTTTTGCCGACTGCACAGTTTGGTCGCCATCAACCCGGATCTTCTAATCCAATTTACGCTTGGGCCAACCGTACGCGGCCTGTCGGTCTTTGGCTACCCGTCCCACAGACGTTCCTTTGTACCGCACACGACCCATCGGTCCATTTGTACCCATTACACGGATTGATCTGCGCACCAACTATTTGCCGGTTCCGACCAAGATCATGGCCCATGGCTGATCATGTTTACTCAGAACATAACCGATCCTAATACCAAGTATGTAACCTAGTATTCGGTTCTATTTCCAGAAAGGTAGAGAAGAGGGATTGATTTTGTTTGATCCATCAGATCGACCGCCGACCAAGCGGCTAAGCCGCGGTTGCGGTCCATTTAAGGAACCGATTATTATCCTTTTAAGTGGTTGTGGACTTGCCATGGTTTGTGGCTGTTTCTCTAGCGATTATAATCCCTTAAGCCACCTTGTTCAACCAACCACACTCGCTTTCTCCTTGCCGGTTATTCCTGGGAGAAATTCCGGCCAAAACCCTCTTGATCTCTCCTTTTAAATTCGGCATTTGCTTTAGAGAAATATGGGATTCTTTCATGGGTGTAATGTGTGCGAAAATGGCCCTCTTATGGTGTATTTATAGGCTAGGACTCAGCCATAACCACCCCTATCGAATGGGCATCAATGGATGTCTGAATGGGTGCCAATCCCATTAGTGTCCCTTCGCCCATTAGTTTCCTTGGTGAGCTAGTTTCACTAGCTGACCAGCTGACCCAAGAGCTGAACATTAAGGCCAGTTGTGTTGAGCTGGTTGCTAGCTGACCAGCTCAACTGTTCAGCTCATTTGAGCTGAACACTCCTCTTCCAGATCCTCCACACTTGACCAAGCTCCTTTCCAGCTTGAACTTGGTCTTTTTATGACCATGGAACTCTTATGTTGGCCGTTTGTGCACTTTTCTGGTTTCATGGCCGTCATATGTCCTTTAGGCTGGGTCGGGATACTACAACATGTTCGGTTATGTTTGGTGGCTTTAATTATTTCCTTCGGTTATTGGTTCAATTCGGTTCGGTTTACACAAACCAAAAGGTTAACCGAGAAACAAACCACCTCTTCACTTCGAATTGTCGTCGTCTACTTCACCCATCTTCACTTTCATCCGTTGTCGCCAACAAATCTCCAAAACAACCACCTTTTTCTTCTCGTTTTCGTTTCTTTAGTTTCAGCAGTGGCGGTCGTCGACCATTTTTTGTCTTTTTATTATTTAGGGTTAGTTGAAGAAGACAAATAAAACGCAACACGTTTATAATTAATTGGGTTCTTAATAAAAAACTGAACTGGACGACCCATATACCGAACCGGAGAACTGAAATTCCAATCTAATCATGGCCGTGACTTGTGTATTAATAAAAAAACATTTGACATAAATCCTAAAAATATTTAAAAGTTTCCAACCCCTAAATTTCAAAATTTTGGTTTCGTATATGTTTTATTTCTTTATCTCAAACAAAATATCAAATCTCCAATCAATAAAATCTAAGTTTAGGTTTTAAAAACTATAAAATAATTCTTCCACCACTCTATTTTTCATCTTCTTTTGCTATGATTTTATGTTAAACTTTTCTCCTCATATGTTTTTTCTCCGGAGATATTTCCTTCCAGGAAATCTTCTTCTATCTTTTCGGATTAATTGCACCCACTATATCTTTTTGGGAAAGTAATAGCAAAGATGTATCTTTCAAAAGCTAGTTTCAATTTTGTATCTTTTTTTGTCTTTTAGTAAGTTAAAATGTCTATTTTACCCTCCCTTTTACAGTCAATTTACCAATCTAATTACTTAGTTCATCTAACTATTTACTCTTATTAGTTATATATTTGCTTCTAATTTAGTTTGTTGTGAACTAGTTTTAACTTAACTAAGTAATTCATACACATTGTACAATATGAATATATGTCCCATATATGTCGGACCTGTTTAGAATTTTTGATATATTTGCTCCAAACTCATGGATACCGAAGCTTATCCAGACGAAAATATGAAATGTGTTGTGGTTTGTGGCTCTTGGCTCGTCACCGGCGATGGAGAATGGAAATTCATAGTGGACATGGAAAGGGTCTCTCGGGTCGTCCCAATGAACATGAGCATGAAGCTGAAAGAGGTCGTTGCTGCTGTTATGGCCCAGTTTGGTTTGGAATGTGCTTCGAAGTTAAAGCTCAGTTACACGCCTTCTCTTACTTTGTCCTCTGTTTGCAATGACAGCTCGCCGCCTATCATCGTCACAACAGATTTCGGGCTTTCCTGTTTTTTAGATATACTGTCATCTGACCGGTCAACGAAGCTATTTTTGTCACTGGGTAAAATAGTTAGGAAAGAAGACGACTCTGTAAAGAAAAAGGCTTCCAAGTTAGTTCACCGAGTGGGGTCCATAACTCCTAGGAATCTATTTGGTTATGCAACTCCCTCTGGTAGCAGAAATTCTCCTGTCATGCTCGACGATGACACTGTTGAAGCGCTTGACTTTATGTTTCGTTCATCTTCACCTCCAGTCAGACGTTCTGATGGATTAATAGTTCCATGTGTAAGGCCATTCGTTAAACAAGAATTTGTTGATAAGGTTTCAAATTCTCGCAACCATTCACCGGTTCAATGTGGTAAGGTCATTCCTTGTTTTCTGATAACTTCGATCCTGATAAAATTCCCACTTTGACAACTTTATTTGTCTTCGGTTTCAGAGTATCCATCCAACGCTGATTTAACGGACATAAGTGAGAAACGTTTGGGAAACAACAAGCCACCATTCAGCTTTGAATTATTGGACAGCGATAGTCAAGAAGATGGCCTCCTCAACGAGAATATAATAACAAAAGCGCTACCAAACATTCCACCTAGCGACGATTTAGTGGATATAGAAGTTAATTACGTTTCGGGTATGAAAGAGAATGTCTCCAATGACTGCGGGAGAAATAAAATAACGCTCCCCAACCCCCCAAATCCCACTGCATTAGTGGATAGTTCTGTTGAGCACGCTCCAGACAAGAGGGGCCCATTCAGTTTCAATTTGTTAGATAGCCAAGAAGATGTATCCACCGATATCGCAACTGTTAATCACCCGGTGCCTGATCATTCTGATATGGTAGTAGGAGGTGAAGAAGATAACTGTACGCCTGATAGTGATGAGAATGGATCGTCAGACGAGGTACCAGTGGATGTTGGCAATGTGGATCGTGAGTTTTGGTCCAACCTCATCGATGATGAGTATGGAGGCTCCAACGCCCTGGATGTGATGTCTGAAATCTCCATTGGAATAGGTAATACATCGAAACGTAAGGTTGTTGAATCCCGTCCTGTTCAGCAAGAATACGTGTTTAGGTGGCGCGGTACTGAATCTGGTGGCACTTAATACCCTACCGACGAAGAACCAGCTGATATCCCGCCATTGGTGGATGACAACACTTATCAACGAGATCCCGTCCCTGACTTAGATTTAGACTCAATGGGTGATGATCTTTACAAGGGTAAACTATTCAAGAGCAAAGACGATTGTTTGGTATGGTTAGCAATCCATGCCATAAGGAACAAGTTTCATTACATAAAACCTGTGTCCACTCTTCACAAGGTTGTTATCCATTGCCCGGATAATAGTTGCAACTGGCGTGTTATGGTTCATGAGTCGAAGGACACATGCTTTTGGGAGGTACGCAAGGCAGAGTTACATCACTCTTGCTCTACTGATACTAGGAATAAGTACCGGAAACTTGGGACGACAAAGGTAATTGCCACTGTTTTCAAAGATAAATATTCAGATCCCGCATCTGGTCCGAAACCGACTGGACTCAAAGCCTTATTGATGAAGGAATTGCGTATCGATTCATCTTATAACAAGTGTTGGCGCGCACGGTCGAAGGCAATCACGATGCTACGAGGTACAGATGATGGATCGTATAGGAAGTTGCCAGAGTTTTTACATATGCTAAAACTCGCTAACCCTGGCACGATTGCTGATCTCGAAACCGAGGTAGACGCATTAGGCTGCGAGCGGTTCCTCTATCTGTTCTTAGAATTTGGCGCATCCATTAAAGGTTTTGCCAAGGTTCGCAGAATGATTATAGTGGATGGTACACATTTGAGTGGTAGATACGGGGGGGGGGGGGGGGGGGGGGGGGGGTTCTGCTTACTGCAAGTGGACAGGATGCAAATTTCCAAGTCTTTCCACTGGCGTTCTGTATCGTGGACAAAGAGAATGAGGAGTCCTGGACGTATTTCTTTTTCAAGCTTGAAAAGATTATTGCTGACAGCCCCACATTAACCTTTATTTCTGACAGATGCCAGTCAATATACAAAGCAAAAGGTAGGATTTTCCCGCGTTCTCACCATGGAGCATGTCTTGAGCACGTCAAAAGGAATGTTAAAGCAAGGTTTAAATCTGGAGGTCTCGCGCAACTGGTCAATTTGGCTGGGAATTCATACAGAATTGGTACCTACCGTGAAACATACAATCGTATACGCAACATCAATGCAGAATGCGCAAAGTATCTTGACAATATAGGCGTTGGACACTGGACCAGAGCATATTTCAAAGGTGAACGTTACAATCTTATGACAAGCAATATAGCCGAGACATTGAACAAAGCTCTACTTGATGGTAGGAGCGAACCTATTGTAGATCTTGTCAAGTGTATACGGTCTATGTTGACTAGGTGGTTCAGTTGTAGACGAAAGAAATCAGCGGCACACAAAGAAGAAGTTTCCATCGAGGTTGATAAGCTAATGGATGAACATATGCAGTCAGTCCACGGTTCTAAGATAGCTAGTGTTACGAACTGGAATTTCGAAATTGTCGGCCAGTTTGGGGGGGGAATCGTTTCATGTTCTTCTGGAGGACAAGCGATGCACATGCATGTTATTTGACAAGCTTAAAATCCCATACGGCCACGCCTTAATAGCCGCGGACAGTCATGACGTATCCTACGCGTCTCTATGCGATTCTCATTATAAGACATCCACTTGGAGGGCGACTTATGAAGGAGTGGTCAACCCAGGTGGGAATCCTAACGACATCGATATACCGGCTGATGTTCGCAACCGGTACCTTTATCCACCAGACGTTAACAGACCCTCTGGTAGACCTAAGGAAGGAAGGTATCCATCCATCGGCGAATCCCAGGCAATACCCCTTACCCTTTGATGTTTATATACATTTACTCTTTATAATTTTCTAATTTTTATCTCTGCAATATTGTATTCAGAAGGAGAAAACCCCTCGCTCAACCCCAAACCGATGTTCCAAATGCGGAGGAGTTAATCACAACCGTGCTACTTGCAAAACCTAATAACAAACTCTTTATAACGAGCCATGTATTTTGTTTGATTAAGAATGGCTACTTAAAACGCTTTCATCTTGGATGGCACCTTTTATTGTTTAGCTGTCCATCATTTTCGATGGATACCTGTTGCATAACTTCCTTTTGATTTGACTTGATGTTGACTATTTTTGTAACTATTGATGTGGGTTTTGTTTTCCCCCATAAAGCTACTACTACGATTTACTAAGCAGGCGGCCAAAACTTTTTCTTTTGACCGAAATCTAAGTATATTAAACTTAGATTCAGCTATACTTGAGTTACCCATACTTACTTACTTCTTTCGGTTCCCTTCAAATTATCCATTTTACATACCTGTCGTGGATGGTTCTTTTTATTTAATTTTCGTAGCTACATCACTTTCCTTATATATTGAACATGTTTCAGAATACTTTGGACCTTCTACCACACGAGTTATACCACTGAGACCCCCTGTTACGTATTAACAACTTTTCACAAAATGAGTTTCGCTTCTGTTTCTACTGTTCCCACTTCTGATGAACCATTACCCTGCAGATCGGTAGGCATCGCAGCCCCAACCATGTGTTGGTGTGGGGAACGCATTGAAGTAGGATATGCTAGAAATCGTGCTAACCTTCATCGAAGGTGGTTCAAATGCCCACAAGCTAGCCGGGTTAGAAAAAGATATAAGATTTCTCTTCTATTCTACTTAATTATTTTCCCATCCTGTCTTTAGAAATCCACTTTCATTTTTCTGAACAGTTCCCAATCGAAGGTCATGTTCGCGATTGGGTTGACGACGCGATTATGAAAGAGGTAGACAGGGTTTCAAAGGATTTCAAGAAGATACAACAGGACGTTAGTCTTTTACAAAATTGGTCAAACGAAGTTCGAGACGAATTAGCGTTCAAAATTGCTAGAAAGATCTCCGTCGAGGTCGCAAAGAACAACAACTCTTTTCCTACAAAGAAGCACGTGGAGGAAAAGATGACCAGGTTGTGTTTTATATGGGTTACCGCAGTGTCTTCTTGTGCAGTTGCTTGGGCTTTTTGCCAGCTGAAGGAGCACCTATATCCCGGCTGATTGTAGTGATTTTATAATAAGCGAGGATTCGACGCCAGTAGCTTTTTGTTGTACACTTTCCTATCTTCTATACCCCCTACCTTATTCAGTCAACTTAAACTCATTTTCGTCGTTTTGTCTTTCTTTTGCCACTTTTCGTTATGTAATTGAGCTGGATACACTCTTTATCATATTTAACGCAAAACAATGGATACCAATCTGAACTAGTTGTTAAAAACTACAACTACATATATGGATACTCAAGTTCTATTTCAACTTTTTCTATGTCCATGGATACTCAAGTTATATTTGACCTTCTATATATGGCCATGGATACTCACTCACTGTAATATCAAATAGGGCTCATATTTTATACCCATTAAGTTGTTCAAATTGTCATTTTCCCTATTTACTTATATTTCGTTTATGTACTCCTACACTGTTTTGCTTGTCATAATCATTTAATGAGTTGTTTTAGTATTATTTTAAGGTCTAAAGCAATATATAAATATGTTATGTCTACTCACATACCCATCTGTCCACACTTGCCCTTCGCATTACCCAAGATGAGCTCAATGAACCCCTCCCCTTTCATCGTTCCCTCTCCGACTCTACTCGACTTGCCAGCTGCATTAAGGAGGTCTATACTTGCAATAAATGCTAGTGAGAACATACTCGAGCATTTCAAAATCCGAGCTGTCTGCAAGACACTTCGCGACGATGCTGATCACATGGATACCTTGTTTGAGGTTGACCTTATCAAGACGCACCACGATTATCAAGGGATACTCCATCTTGAACGCGCATGTCTAGATGCGAAGAATCCCACCACAATTTTTTTGAAAGCCATATCGGATTTCTTGTACACAGATGGAAGAGCTAATGCATTTGCCCGCCTTAAGCAATGCGCGGTCCTGGGAATCAAGCCCGCCTTATATTGTTACGAAGTCATACGCCGTTCCATCTTTCCTGAGCTGGATTCAGGTTCAACGATTCCTTTTCTTTCTCGTTTTGCTATCCGCAACCTTAGAAAGCATGTCCGCAAATTTCAGCGCATAACTTGGCCCATGAACATCTCCGCGCATCTAACCGCGATATCTGACTCTACTAACCATGGTAGAATTTCATCATGCCCGTGCTCTGTCCATTGCTATTGGCTTGACTTTCTAGACGAAAAAGTTAAAGGTCTCGGTATGTGCGATCTCTGCTTTTGGTCTATTGAAACTTCTGTTTTCTTCCGTGTAATCCCGGGTACTTTTTTCAAATGGGTGGACCTCATTGACTGGGAAGCAAAGGCCGAACTATATGAAGCATCCGCCCTAAACGACGCTGTTGTTTGGGCCGCTTTTGTTGATGGTGTTGTTGATCACGAGCAAGGCGCCGCCGTGTTGGTCGGCGTTAATGGGCAAATCACCATTCCTGCGGTTCAGGGCGTTTAGATATTACCGTTTTTTTTAACGCTTTCTATGTTATTCGCCAACAGTATTGTAACTTTTTTGTTATTCTATCCATTCATCTATGGTGGATATGTAGACATTTAGTATTGTAACTTTTTGTTATTCTATCCATTCATCTATGGTGGATATGTAAACCCTTCTTCTTCTTGTCCTATCAATTATATCATCAGTTTAGTATCAATTGTACCAAAAAACGTTATAATTATCAATCTGTCATTACGTTAGGTTGTTTTGGCATTTTAATAATTAAATTTGTACTTTACTATCCATTTTTAAACTTATCTTGCCTATTTATCCATCCATTGAAACAGACTAGCCACTACCTCCCCCATATATTTAATAACGTTGGTCAACCTCACAACTTTTCATTATGATTGTCATTCTGGTCTTTACTTGGGAAATCGGGGACTTAAACACTCTTCATTAATTAATGTCTACTTTATGTGTCAGCATGTCTGCGTCATTTCTTTTCAGCCCCTTAACTTGTCTAATCATAGCTTCTGTATTTAACCCAATACCAACGAAGTATAGTAATTAGTTAAATCGCTTTACTGTCTACAAACAGTAAACCAGTCTCCACCTTTCTAGTTACACTCCAATTTATCTACAGTTAGTTCATATAAACGACTGACTATATTGGTTATTGTTATACAATCCATTCTAGACTTTTATATCCATTATCATGGATACACATCATTATCATTAAATATATTACATGGATAATACTTACGACATCTTCCTAATTTTAATGGATAGGAAATAGAAGAAACAGTTCTCGCACCTATCCCCACTATTCTCACCCATCATCGTGTGAACCCACCAACAATCATCCAAATCGCTGCAGCTCCAAGAATCATGCCAACTGTCAACTTCTTTTGGCATAACCGCACGCACGTGGTACACCAGCATCTCACCAATAGCCATTGCCTCATCATATGATCGTTTAGATCTGAAAACCTTATACTCAGCGTTGCAGCTTCTACCTGCGCACCAGTTAAGAATAATATACATTAGCTCCGCATGGGGATACGCTTCCCTCACCCCATGTAAAATTGCTATAGCTTTCTCTAGATCGCCCAAATTGAATGCAGTGCGCAGACTTTCGGTGTACATCGCAAACGGATTTTTGTGCTCTACGCACTTCCTGTAGAATTTGTAATACCACGATAAATCTTCGTCTGCAAACCAAGTGAAGTCATGCCTCCTGTCCAGTCGGACTCTTGAATACACCTCCGGTGAACAAACCGCATTCAAGCCCTCAGGTCCTGCCTTAAGTAGATTCGCACAAGCATCAACGCCATCTTCTGCGACCCTAGCTGCGATTTCGGCTAGTAGCGAACTTGGTAACCACATTGCTTGTTTTTACTCTCGGCTAATGCCTACTTTTGGACCTTCTTTGTTTTTGTTTTTTAACTACAACTCTATCTTCTCTCCTTCTCTTTTAAGTTAATGTCCCTTTCCTTTAGTCAAATCCTATTTCTTTCGCTTTGACCAGTTTCGTCATTAAGTTTGAACTATCTACATGGATAGACGTATTCTCTATTTCACTATCCGTGTATAAGACAACTAACATCCTTTTTACCCATCTATCCATCCAATTAGTATTTGTTAAATAGAAACATTGTACCCAATATTTTTAACGTTCACTTTAACTCTTTATTTTTGTTTTCACAGTCCAACATTTCTATTCTTGCTATAAGTAGTCTACCCAAAGAAGAAATCACCACTCAACCTGCTCTGTTTCCCCATCTTTTAATTTCCTTCTTACAGTATGAGTGATACAGCTAACAAAATTAGCTACAAATGGGGACAGCCTGTCTCCGATATAAGGCCAGTTATTCAAACCACTCATCAATTAGGTATTCCTACGAGCTGAGATTGCAAGGCTTCCTTGTTCCTAACGACCTCTACATTACCTGAGAGTAAAGGAAGGCGCCTCTATACATGTCTTTACGATCTATCGGATGTATAACTTTTTACTAACATCCATTGTGGTAACGCATTTCTATATTTTATTTTAACCCATTATCCATTCGTAGGGTCCAGGTCATGGATGTGCATTCAAAAAGTGGTGGGACGACGCAGTTACTGAAGAAATTCAAAAGCTTAAAGTTGAGGCTCTCCTGAAAGAAGAATCAAACAAGTCTCAAATGGCAGGTTTAATTGATAGGGTCGACTTTCTCCTTTCAAAGATTGAAGACCTTGAAACCAAAGTAACAAATATGTGTCATTTACTCTACTGACTTTAAAAGTTATCTACTGCTTCGATTTCCGATTCCACATATATTGCTGTGTCTATCTATGCTTTAGAATCTGCTTCTGTATCCATGTATAATATAACAAACTGCAGATTTTATGTCAATCTAATTTTATCTATTAGTAAATGAATATCATTAAAACAGATCTCCTTTACACATCCAACTTCGTTAATTATTTATCCCAAACTTAATGCGGCCTCAAATTCACGAATTTTTTTTTTACCGCTTAATGTTTATTGGCAATCTCAATTACCATCCATTCTCACTTATTCTCTTCCATGGTATTCCCCTAAGTATCCATCCGTTAACCAGTTTATATTCAAAAATCACCTATCCATATGTCTTTCCCTTTAGCTATAATACCTATACATATTATGAGCAATATAATTAAATAAAATTGAAACGTGTTTTCAAATAAAATTGAGTAATATGAGCAATATAAAATGGATACGTGTTTGTCTTACGGAATTTATATTCACGTTGGAAACTGAAACGTGGCCACCTTCTGGCTTCCATGAAAACAATATTTGTCTATCCATCTTTCGCAGCCCCATGTCTATCCATCAGTTAACCAGATTATATTTAACAATCACCTATCCATATGTCTTTCCCTTTAGCTATAATACCTATACATAATATGAGCAATATAATTAAATAAAATTAATTTTCAATTTTACTTGTTTTGTAATTCGGATTCCGTGTCCAATCAAATTAACAGTTTTATGGATACATGTTTGTCTTACGGAATTTATATTCACGTTGGAAACTGAAACGTGGCGACCTTCTGGCATCCATAAAAACAATATCTCTCTACGCATTCACTCTCTCCATAGTCCCAAATCTGTTCATTCAGAATGACTTGTGCTAACCTTCTAAACCTGCCGCCCGAAGTAAGAAGAATAATCCTTGCGAAGAATGCAAGTGATCATATTCGAGAACACTTCAAAATCCGCGCTGTCTGCAAAACTCTTTCTCAAGACGCCGATCACGTGCATACTATTTCTCGTATTAACCTTATCCAGGAGGGCCAATCCGAAGGAGACCAAAGAGGCATCACGCTTTTGTACAATGCTTGCTTGGATGCCAAAAACGTTTCTGCTTTGTTTTTGAAGGGAATTTCCGACTTCATGTACACATACGATGGAAGATTAGAAGCTTTTCAAAAGATTAAATCTTCTGCCATCGCCGGTTGCAAATCCGCCATGTATTGTTTCGAAGTCATCCGGCGATCTATTTACCCATCCTTTGACTCAGGTTCGACTATTCCATTTCTTTCCCGTTCCGCTATCCGTGCTCTTAGGAAGGAAGTTAGGAAATTCGAGCGCTACTCCTGGCCTATCGGAATAGCCGTCGACCTCTCTCTCATAAGGGATGAAACTGATGTTGGAAGTTTAAGATCATGCCCTTGATCCGTTTTTAATTATTGGCTTAGTATCACCGCCGAGGATATCAAAGGTTGCGGCATGTGCAATGCTTGTTTTTGGACTATCGAGCAAGCTGTTTTCTTCCAAATAATCCCGCAGACTTTTCTTGAATGGCCTGTGCTACCCCAAAATCCCCTCGACGGTGTTTGGCCTGATTATGAGCAAAACGTTGGTGGTTGGGGTCATGATGATAATGGAGGCGGTTGGGGCCAGGTCGTAGTGCACAATGGTGGGGGACAAAGCCACGGTCATGAAAACGGCGGACAGGAAAACGCAGGCGGCTGGGAAGGCGGTGGCGGTTGGGCCAACGTCGCAATGTAAAACGCGTCTGTTTATGCCGTTTCACCCAATTAAACTTTTATATTTTTGTTATTATTTTGCGTAAACATGTTTAATATTATTTATAACTATGACTTACTTTTCGGTTACATTATCCACCAATACATCAAACTATCCACCCAGTATTAATTTAGCCTTTCTTCTATCCACTAAACTTTTGAAATGCCTATAAATCTTGGAAATCTTACAAAATATATTCATGTACATATACTCATTTTTACTTGTCTCAAATCCCCAACTTTAAACCCCTCAACCCAGCTTCTCGTGACGCTGACCCTTCAAACCGTCATCATTTCTATGTCTTGTCAAATCACTTTTACGACTTCCAACACATCATTATAACTGACTCCAATTTTATAATATACTTTCTCTCTCGCCATTCCCGCCAATCTTATCGACCAGTGTACCTCCAATTCGATCAATCAAATCATCTCACGTCTACCTCACGAAACTATCCATGAATCTGTACTTTTTTTTGTCTTTCATTTAACCTTTTTTGCAAGTGAAAAAAATAAAATCAAATACCTATGTTAATATCACAGGCCTCGAGCCTACAACATTTACCCCCGTCATTATTACCCTCTACTACAGTCAATAACAAGGAAACCAATAAATTACTTCTTTCATTAATAAATCAAAACTCTCGCCGTATAATCTTCCCCAAATATGGATACGTTGCTCTTATTACCCTCCACGCTATCCATTTGTTTTACTCTACATTATCCCCTATTTTCATATATTATATCCCCATCCATTATTTACATACAAATAGTAATATCAACAACGTTATAAACTCAACATGCTGTCTATCAACGCACTTTCTAGGTTCAAACATGTAATATGCTAGCCACATAGCTCTCAGTTATTAACTATCTATATCGTCCCTATATCTATTTCATTTATCATTTTAAGTCCAACGTCAATTCATACCTTCAGCAATATCGATATCCGTCCTAATTTCCATATTTACCAATTCTTAAATATTGCTAAGTATGAATCCATAGATTAACTTCATATCACCTGTCCACCCACACTTATCTTCAATTTGTCTATCCACCCATATTCGAATTGATACCTATCAAAATAGGAACACATAATTTATGTTATCACACGTAAACCAAATACTTCAAGTTCGGAAAGACAAACAAATCCTCACGTCTCAAACACATAACTCACAATCCATGAATGTTACAAATCACACAGAATAGATAAAAAGTTCATTCGTAAATTTGTGGTACTATCCACTTCTTATATATCTCCATGGCATACTCCTGCCTAAACTGGTCCACAAATTCATCTGTCATCGCTTCTATTCCATCTGATCTAGCTAGGGCATTCAGCTCAAGAAACTTCATTGTAACAAGTCCGCAATCACCTACTCGATCATTCGTGTACACTGTCTTTAAACGACTCCATGAATACGGCGGTAAATTCCCTTTCAGTTCCTGTTTCCCCGGCTTCGTTTTCTCCCTTGGCTTCATACTGTTACTCTCTGGGTCGAGCTTGAAGAATGTCTCCACAATGTAAGGAATCATTTCAACAATTGGCGCAATGTTTGTAGCAGCTTTGGCACCACTGTTATGGATTGACAACGGGTCTAGTAGTTCAACGGTCTCTAAATCTAAATTAATAACAACCCCAACCCAGTGATCGTCGTCCCAATTCATGGGAACGTAAGCTGTTGAGACATCTTCAAACCACCTAGCCTTTGCCCGGCCGTGCGTTCACTCCCCGTATACATACTCCTTCATGCGTTCGTCCCAATGGTACTCTCGCGGTTTTTTTGACTTCATAAAGCTCCTATGTCGCCCTTGCAAATGGTTGGAAAACCAAGGTGGAAGGAACACCACCCTCTCCGTTGCGAAGTACCTAGCATGTTTCAAGTATATGTATTCTCCAAGTACCTGCATATGCTGAAGTACCCAGATACCATACATGTTACTCTTCTATTCCATTATATTTGACAAACTTTCAAAATACTTACTGTTGTGTTCAAAAACTTCTTCGGCTCAGCAATGTCAAGCAAGAATTGGTTATTGATAGCCACCTCCCCAAACATCAAGTTCTTCAGATCGTATTTCCTACAAATTGCACGGCATGTAAGTACATCTATCATACTATCCTTTTCTATAAGCACAGTCATTTATTACCTCGTTGGGAATAGCTTCAGCGTTTCTTCCCAGGCGTCCTTGTGCTCAAAATACATATCTTCGCTTTCCCTTAACCCTACAAATACCCATCTCATCATTCGATGGACTTTCTTTAACACGCTTTGGTGGGGGAGAAGAATCGCTTAGCTCAACCGGTTCTTCAGATCTACCACTCAATATTTTCATTTTCCCCGCCTTCTTTTTGCGTCCGTGGTTCTTATTTTTAGGCTTGTTCCTTGTTAAGCTAACTCCTTCATTAAAGGGTACACCTATTATTTCCTGTCACACACATAAATTAATTTATTTACTCTGTAGTCCAAATTTTTTATAAACATTTACTAAACTACCTTCGCTGGTTCCTTTGTCGTCTGTCCATCTACCTTTTCGTTCTCCTTAAAGGAACTGTCCACCTTGCCTTCCATGGGTATCTCCTCATCTTTTTGTTCACAGACAACTTCGGACTCTCTTCCCGTTGCCTGTTCTTCACCACACACAGACTTCGGTCCATCTATCATTCTTCCGAGATCGCAGCAGATGGATACTCCCTCCTTATTTCCTTCAACATGAGTCCCTGGATCGCTCTGCCCCAAAAAAATACACTAACCTTGTTATTCCCTTTAAGAAGAACATTTATACAAAAGCTTATCTTCAACAGCTTTTATTAAGCGATACAAACCTCCATCGCAGTACACACTTCATCGTCAGTGGATACTTTCTTACTATCTTTCTCCAGTTCTCCATCTCCCGTGGAATCCTGACTTAATGAACTCTCAATTTGGCTTTGCATCTGTCCATTTGTTTGTTTAAGCCCGGCAGCAGCATTATCACTTTTGTTTCCAATGGATGCACCGTCAATTATTTCTTCACGCTCTTCTTTATTAACCTGCCAAACATCCATACAAAACTTATATCTACCAAATCTAGCTAATGGATAATACTCCAATTAATCCAAGGTTTCAAAGGTATCCATAAAGGTAGTACACACTTCACTATCCATCGACACTCTCTCGCCAGCTAACTCCTCTTCTCCTTCTTCGTCATTGACCCTGGAAATATCCACTGCGATTTCCATGCGTATGTCATCAGATTTTGTTTGCAATGGAAGCTCCGAGTCCTTCTGTACCTTAAAGTAGCCAACATATCCATAAATATCAAACTACTTAAAGCATGCAATCGTCTCCATAATTACCTGATGCTGAATGACTTCCCTTTCTTCTGTATCACAAATTTCACTCTTGGCCAACACATCGCCTTCATATCCCTCCACAGGGCTGCCTGTTTTGGACTCGCCATGCTAATTCCCAAAGATTTAAGACCACCGCAAAGTAAACATTATGTACAATTAGTCAAATACCATAACTTATGGATGCAAACTCAGCATATAAGCATATCACCTGGTTTGATGGATTCAACATAGCACTGTTTACAACCCCACCTTTTCCTAGGTTTTCTAAACTTTGAGCTGCATACAAAACATCTTTCGAGTGCTTTTCCTCCTCCCCATCTTTGATCATTCCCATATTCTGCATCGCCCTACCAACAATTGATTCATCCCTGTTTTACAAGGATCAATTGTGTCATCCAGCTGAGTACAAAAGTTGCCAATGTTAAATTCAGATCCCAGATTTTCTTGATCGAAAAAAGTTTCATCAACACTGTTGATAACTTGAGAAATAATAGAATTCACATTATCCCGATTAGTGCCCTCGTCTGTCGCATGACTTCCAACACCTTGATCACCAACTCCAGTATTCTCCGCCCCTTTGGAATTACATTTATCCTTCTTCCCCTTTTCTCTTTCACCTAAGAAAATTCTCTTCATCCCTGTCAACGTACACTTCTGGCCTGGGCTGTTCAGACGTTTGATTCCACGCAACCTACAATCCTTTGACGTCTTTCTTCGCTTCAACCACGCCACCTCTTTTTCCAAATTCTCGATTTTCTTCTCCACCCAACTCTTGAATTTATCATCACCAACAGAACTTGTCTCTGTTATACTTCCATATTCAATAGCAAGTAACGGTAGCTTTCTCTTCTTGTTATCCCCAACAGTCTTTGATACGTGTTCAATGCCATCTTCAATAGTGAGTAATGAAGGTTTTTTTTTTTTTTGTTCTCTACAATAGCCTTTCGGACGTATTTAATCAGCTTATGCGAAGAATCTCCCCCAGGCCACTCCTCCTTCTTAAATTTGTGATCATTATCCACCAGATTTTCAAGATACACCAACTTCTTATCTTTAATCTCGTCTATCCACTCCCCCCAGCCCTCTCCAAATGGTCCCATTGGTTTTAAATACGGTACCACTTTTACCTGTACATAGAAAAATACCACATCTGTATGGATACACGGATTTGTTTTAATATTCACAATAAGGAACTACACATACCTCAGATCCAAACTCTACGTCTATTACAGTCTCATTACTAATCCAGTTGTTTTTCGGGATCCTTTCGAAAGAAGTATCCATGAAGCTCATAGTTGATTCATGGTCAGGCATCCTCTCCAAGAATCCGGGAATACATCGGAAAACTAGAAGTTGGAATGCAAGCGGGAATCCATAGACGACCTTTGTTTGCTGCTGCAGCTGAGTTCTGAATGTTTTAACCGGATCTTCACCAATTTTTCCCGTTCTCGGGCCAGGTTTCATTGAATTAATTGTTTTAAGAAACGACATTCTTCCCCATGGATAGCTCAAAAAATTATCAACATCGCTGAGCATCTCAACAAACTCCGGCGTTGCTTTTGCAACCTGGTTGCTACAAATAAGCACTCCATCAACAATACATATCAACGCAAGCTTCAACCTTTTTGTTCCATCCATGTCTCTATCCTCAAGCATTTGAAGTATGTCTGAAATCTTAACCCCTTGGTCCCCCTTCTTAATGGTCTTACTCATCTGTCCAAATAAATCTTCCCATTCCGAAGTACTTCTCACCACCACTATACTCCGATCTTCTGGGTCTTCTTCTTCCGGGAACTCGCAACAATTTAAGCCTGTTATCATTCCAAACTCAACTAACGAGAATCGCAGTGGTTGCCCTGCAAAAACTGTACTCAACTCGTACTTCTTTTTCGTAATTAGTTGTCTCCCCAGTAGCTCATGTATCAATTTTCCTGAAATTGAACACTGCTTTACCGGGAGCCTAAACAAATCTCCAAAACTAGAATCCCGTAATCTCTCCCACTCCGGCGTATCCTTCAATAGCTGCCAAACTTTGTTTAGTATCTCCGGTTTCGAGTATATATTCAGTCTACCATCTGGATATTGATCTGTTTTGTACAAATCTGCTCGGTAGTTCTTTGTCCACCATTGCCTGAAAATTACAAAATCAATTGCAGTAGCTTCATTCTCAGATTGGGGGTCGAAACAAAATTGATTATTTCTAATGAAGTCAAGCTTACCTTACTGTTGCTGTAGAAGAGAGAAGCTCGTAAGAGAGAAGATCGAAAGAGACCAGTTTTTTTTTTTTCCCCTTTTTGTTTTACCCTAAATTAAAAGCATCTGATAAATTATTAAATTACCCCAACTATAAAATTTCTAGTTAGCAAATGAGTAATTGCTCAGGTCATTTAGTCATAAGGGCATTTTTGACTTTTCATTGTCTCTCTCATCAAAAAAAAATACACAATTGAACAAACATTTAAAAAGATACCAATTTACAAGAAAAATATATAAAAGATAGACTCAGTGCAATTCACCCCTATCTTTTCATCTAGTTTCTTTCACATTTTTATTTATTTACTTCTTTTAAAAAAATGATCTCTTGTTAACGTTATACTAACTTAATTATAGAATATATTCTGATAGTGTTGAACCTCTGATTTCATATATTATTTATTAAAAAAATACATCCAAAATGTATTTTAAAATATTAAATATATAATTATCATATGTATTAAATAAAACTATTTAGAAAACTCCATTATTATAACTACGCAAAAATAATTTTTTGATAAATAAAAAACATACTATGTCTTGGTCTTTTATATTATTATTTTATTTAAATATTTTATTATTTAAAAAATTTGTATTGTATTATTTGTTCGGTTTAAACTGGTAACGCCTGTAATGATATGATCTATAATCATATTGATAGAAGCCCCGAAGATATTTTAAGGATGGCTGGAACATAATATGCAACATGGAAAAATGCAAAACTGTTAGAGTCAAAAGAACCGGTAGAAGACATTGGAGGGTTAATAATTTTTGGTAATGAATGGGTTCAACATGGGCAATGGTGCTATGTAGACGGATTATGGAAAAAAGGAGAATCATTTTTAAGACAAGGATGGTATAGCTTTAATGAGCGTGGTGCAAATGTTATGATGTGAGCAATGAATATTAGGACAAGTTTGTCTCCTCTTCATGCGAAGTTCGAAGCCTTAATATGGGCAATGGAATGTATGAAGGATTTACGGCAAACGCATATTATATTTGCAACTGATTGTTCAGAATTGGTTAAGATAGTGTCGGAACCAAAGGAATGACCAGCGCTTTCGATCCACTTAGAGGAGTACGATAGAAGGAAGTCGTATTTTACAGCATTTGAACTCAAGTACATATTTTGCACGCGAAATTGATGGCAGATAAGCTAGCACGGAGTGCTCGGCTCAGGTCATCACAGAGTCTTAATGTTGGTTCGGAGCCACCAACTTGGATTATTGAAAGATATGTTCTATTTTGTATCTTGTTGACAAAAAAAAAAAAAAAAAACTGGAAAGGCATGTATATCTAAGCTTGCTTTAAGCTCTGATGCCTTGGCACGGCACTATGAATCAGTGTAACTTAGAAAAATTTCATTCAGATTTCAAAAAAGAAGCTGTAAGTATCAAATTTGTGAAAGATCAGATCTTGAAGTAATATAATAATCAGAAAAGGACACATTGTGACACAGTATTTGTGTATCAGATGATAAGTGAAATTAATCCTACGAAAATCTGAATGAAAGTTTGTAACTTGCAAGAAATAAAAATACAGAAATGCCATAACATGTGAATGCACACATCTTTATAATATACTAAGAAATGTACGTACATGTATGTACAAAGATCAAACTCTATGATGAGTTTGTATAAATGTTATACACAATTATGTAATCACAGAGCTGAGCTTTCTATAAGCCAAACAATCTTAAATCTCTATTACAGATTTTTCAAAATCTAGGAACCAGGTAAAAGCTCATCAGACTCTTCTTTGATACAACAAGACTCAAAACTGGTACTCTGTTTTCAGTCCATTCCCGGCAAAATAAGCAAATCATTCAGACACATGATTTCAGTTTCTGGATTGTTTTGCCTTCTGTCTGGTGAAATCCTGGAGCTGCCGGTCGTGTTCTTCCAGCATTTGATCCACTTTACTTGGCTGAGCCAGCAATGGACCCGACATGTACATTTTGTTATCCCCAGAATCATACTGTATGTAAAAAAAAAACACAGAGATATAAACCACAATGTAAAGTGAAATACAGTTTCTGTCCGCAAACAAGGAAAGAGTAATCACTTACCCAAGATGGGTCATTTGGGATTTTGATTTGCCTCTTACTATTATCCATAGTGTCGGCTCTGTTGAATGCTCTCAAATTCTTCTTTTGCTGATCCATGATTGGTTGATCGGAGCCAATTGTGTCTACACGTGAACCGCTTTGACCTGCTCTGCTTGAAGGTATTCTAGGGGCTGCATTGTCCTTTACGTATGTTAACCGACTGTGATTCCGGTTGTTCATCATCGGACCCGAGTGAGAGACTCTTCCACTAGTTGGATTGTTGCTGGTCATTTCCTTTGTAATCTGCATTTGTCTTGTCGAATTACCCTGAGCACAGGTTCTTAGATAAGGATTCTGTATTGGCCAACAAATTTTATCTTATTTTGCTTAGTTAATACTCTGATGGATCAGAGGTAACACCAAACCATAGCCTCTCTGTTACCTCCAAAGCCGATGTGAGTGATGGATTAGCTTTTACCGGCGGGATAAGCTTTCTCTCGTGTGATCTTCTAGTCTGAGAGTCTTGCTTCTCCTGTGTGGGTTGTTGCCTCTTCGCATCATCACGGATTTTAGCATCAATCTCTTTGCTGGGAGGATATTTTGGTAGAGAAGATGGATCACAAGCAAACGGCTCTGTTCTGAAGTACTGCTCATCAATAACTATGTGTTAATCAATCACAACGCAAAATGAAAAATCACATCAGAACAAAAAGTTAAAGCAGCACCTCACTCTCAAGAGCTCTAGCTGCAGAGCCTCTCCGATCAGGATCTATGGATAGTAAAGCCTCCAAAAGCGAAAGAACATTCGTAGGCAAGTCCTTAAACATCTCTGCTACACGTCGTCCGTAAGGAAGCGCAGGTCTAAACGCAGCTGAAGGTGGTAGCTTCAATTTCCTCCAGTAATCTTCAGTTGGTGAACCACACAGCTTGAAGATCTTATGCAGTTGTTCCACCTACAAAACATTATATTATAAGTCAGCTTGCGTGAATATAAATTAGTCCTAGACGGATTTAGTATGTACCTCGGTTTTTCCTGGTAAGATCGGTTTCCCGGAATATAGTTCGCCTAAGATACAGCCTGTGCTCCACAAATCAACACCAACACCGTAATGACAAGCTCCAAGCAGGAGCTCTGGGGGTCGATACCAAAGAGTCACGACACGGCTAGTCAATGGAACACGGTTCTGTGGGTCAAAAAACGTAGCTAAGCCGAAATCTGCTATCTTCAAGATTCCATGACTATCAATCAGTAGATTTGATCCCTTTATATCACGATGCAGAACACCGCGGCTGTGACAATGATGAAGCCCGCTTAGAAGCTGTTTCATGTAACATTTAACCTAATGCAGCAGAGGAAGAACAAATTAAGTTTGAAGCAACGTAAAGGCGGTTGCTTAGTAAGTAGGTTAGTTAGTACCTGAGGCTCAGAGAACTTGATACCGGGTATTGAAGCAAGTCCGACGAGATCATGATCCATATACTCGAAAACCAAATAAAGAGAAGATGAAACAGAGGCAGTGATCAAGCCTTGTAACTTAAGTACATTAGGATGATCAAGCCTTCTCATTACAATGATCTCTCTAGCCATAAACTTAACACTTTCTAAATCGCTAAGATCGAACCTGACTCTCTTAAGAGCAACGATCTTGTTGTTAAGAAGATCACGAGCCCTGTATACACTGCTATACGTACCTTGTCCAATCTGCATCGTGATATAAAGGGATCATGAGTTCATCATCGAATCATTCGGATCGGAAAAGACAGTATACTTACTTTCTCCAGTTTCTCAAAGGTACTAGCACGTCGTGGAGTCCAATCCACAAGTGCTTCACCAGCCACTGAGACTAGCCAAGCAGGCCATCCTGCAGCCACTTGTGCTTCCTCCTTCGTCACGGGTTGAGCAACAACAACAACACTAGACTCTCTCTTCAATTCCGTATCTTCCTCTTCATCATCATCCGTATCACCAATCTCTGAAATCTCCCGATGTTTCTCAGAAAACCTACTTGAACTGATCTTCTCGGATTCGATCAGCGGAACTTTGGCTTCTCTGATATTCGATCTATCTTGCTGCTCGTCTTTCCTCTGGCTGGAATCATCAATTCTGGACGAATTGATCCTCGAAGAACGCTTCTCCGATGATTCTTTTCGTTGTGGAGGGTTTCTCTTTGGAGACTTCTTCTTAGAGATTATGCAACCCATGAGCTCCGCAAGAGAGAATCAACTCTTTACTGTAGAAACCCTAATTCAACCATAGCAAAGACAACTTCAATTCCCCGGCCAGACCCAATTTCACCATCGGCTCAAGAATCTGATGTTTGAACTCAATTCAAAGAGAGGAAAAAAACGAACTTTGATTAAGAAAAATGCCCAAGAAACGGAGCTCAAACTTGACCTTGGAGCAAGTGAAGATATGTAAAAGACTTTTATGGAATAGAGAGATGGCGAGAGGTGTACGCAAAAGAAGAAGATTGGATTTTTCTTTGTTTCAGATTGGTATCATTTGACCGAAGAAAACACTGCATCGACACAGAGACGAAAGAGATGTATATAAACAATGCATACATACATACATATGTATATGCATAATTGATGTGTATAGAAAATATTTTTTTCTAAATGCTCCGTCAATGGAGAGAGAGGTTTTTTTATTAATCATTTATTTTCTTTGTTAAATAATATAAGATTACATTTTCTTTTGTTTTATGGATATGATTTAAATAGTCAAATTGTTTTATGAGACAACTCGGCACAAGAAACCGCTTGGCTAGGCAACGGTTTATGAAAACCAAATTGAAGCAAGAGAAAAGACGGTAATGCCCGTGCGTAATCTACATCTCCCACTTGTCTAGACGACGTCATCATCGTCACCCTACGCTCACTGTAGCTGCAACTTGCGTTGGGTTAACGAGAACGACATAATCGTTTCCCGCCAAAGGCATAGCATTTAATGCTAAAGATTGTAAAGATATTGTCGGAATTATATACAACAAGTGTATATATCGACGAGATGAACCTAATACTTACATTTCTCTATAAAACGCATGCCTTCGAACGATTTAGGGCAAAAGATAGTTCTTACCCAGAAAACAATCGTAGTAGCCGTAATCAAGTCTCGGATCGATTTGGAAAAAATTGAAAGAGTTTACTTTGGTCGGTGCAGTCCCTGTCGCACACTCGAGGAATCACGGTAAGTTTCTGAGTTGTTTTCATTTGATATTTATGGTACCCATAAATGGTCCCCATATATCGACTTTATTATTCTGTCCCTTGCCATTAATGGACTCCTAGATGCAAACAAAACAAGAGAACAAAACAAATCAGCTAGAATAAAGCAGACAACTTTAAGATCTGGAAGATTGATCCGAAATCCAATATGAGACAAAAGTTCCATTAATAACGACCGATAAAACTTGGATGATAGCGATGGGGGAAACCCTAGCTAACTTAACTGGCCAAAATCTATATTAACGAAGCATTTCTTAACAAAGCATTTTTTAACTCAGAGAAATATAGTGCATAATATATGGTTTACTGTAAATTGAAATCCATTCTTGATTCTATATCTGATCAGTGTCTGGACTTTTTTTGAATGTCAGGAAGTTATGATGGGACGACTAGTTCGGCTGGTGAGAGGAGAATGGGAGATGTCTTTGTTAGGGGAGTGGGAGTTTAAGGTGGACCCGGCTCACCCCAGTTTCGGGATAATGGTTCAAGAAACAGAGAAGTTAAATAGTTTGGTGGATATGGTGAGAACAAGATACCAAATCAACGACTTAATCTTGCTAACCTACCAGTTTCCACTCTGCATGCTGGAACCTGAAGGCAAACGAACCCTACCAAGTGATATGAACGAAGATGGAGATGTTGAGTTGTTCATGGCGGTTCGCGTTCAGCACATAGGATTACCTCTTTACGTGACAGTGGGTATACCAGCACTGGAGAGGTATCGATTTAACCGTCGTTCAGCTAACGATATGAGAGGTCAACCACACATATTCGGGGAGGCAAGTCTGACACTTGGACTTCGTCAAGGAAGGATCCAGCCAAATCAGCATCTCAACAGTGGACTTAGTGGGCAACTTTATTGGAATTCTCTGATTGCAACGGGAACAGTACCATTATCACTTGCAGCGTTGGACAATATACTGAACAACGAGGAAAGAGTTCCACCAATGGACGTAGAAGAGAGGACGGGGCCAGTACTGAAGGTTGATGATGATGACAGATCGTCCACCGGATCATCCGAGGAACCCCTGTTCGGATCCCCATTCACGCCGGAAAAGTGCGGGTCGTCCATACAGAAGTGGGTAGAAGAGGATTCGTTGTTGGGAACAACGATAGCTAATCTTAGTCTTACTCCAGCTAACATAGGTAATTGATTGTATTGTACAATATATATGATCAACAGACGAAATTCATGCTAACGTTATGCATTGACAGGACAAACATCCAGTTATCAGCAGCCAGATGTTCAGCTACCGAGGTAATTAAATTGCACTTGGTGTAAAGAAGCTTATATACTAACTCATCCACTACATTTTGCCAACAGGTCAGAGGCACAAACACATGCTGGTGTAGACAAAGGGAAGGCTGTTTTGACGTCAGATTATATACCAGGGGAATCATCAACACAACTCACATTGGGGAGGAATGAGACCACAAACCATGATGTTGGTTTTGATTATGATTGGTACAAACAGTTACATCAAGGAGATTACAGGGGTAAGATACTAGTTTTGTACACTAACTCAAAAATAACTATCTAATTACACAAATAACTATCCAGGAATGGAAAATGTAGGTTTCATACCAGCAAACCTTAAAACAATGGAAGAAATTTTCACCAACCAAGAAATGGAGTTGTTTAAGACAGCCGGTGTTTTAATGATGGGGAACATTGGAAACGTACAACAGTTGGAGAGCACAACTCGCCTCCGATGTTTGATGATCCTCAAATACCGGGATCAGTTGAAGGGATAATACGATTGGGGGGTGAAGCAGCCATAAGTATGCCGGATTCATCTTTCAAAGAAGGTAAAGTACCGTTTATGGTGATTGCTAGCTATAAGTAAAAACATCACATTGCTAAATTGATTGTTGGTTAACTAATAGTGGGACATCTCATTGTTAAGTTGATTGTTGGTTGTTTAATTTTTGTGTTAGTTCCACCACCTGAAGGCTTGCAAAGGGATTTTCCAAAGTCGCCGAGTGACCCACCTAACCTAGGTGTTGGTAGAGAGGTGCGAAAGAACTTGGACAAAGACTTTGACATGGTTGAAAATCAGTTTGAGGAACGCGGTAATAATGAATGAATTAGTTAACAATCATTGCTATATATATAACTTATACAGTATCAATATTAACTACCATGACTAATGTTTGCAGAGCTGTACAAACTGGGGTTTTTTCCAGCAAGCCTAGATGTTCTAAAGGAAATATTCACGGATGAGCAAATTGAGACGCTAAAGATAAAAGAAGCAGAAGCGACTAGTAGGCTTCGTGCAGATAAAAGTGGAAATCAAGGAGAAGATAAGCATCCCGAGGAACCAATAAAGATGGCAACTATACATGAAAATGTTGAAATTGGCTTGGGAAAGAATGCTGGTGCTTCTGATGCTGGTGTAGCTGAAGATTCAATCATCTCCATGGATGATAGCGATGGTAATAGTAATGTGATTTACCAACATTAATTTTAGATAAATAACTTATGGCTTGGTAATTATACCTTCTTGTGTTCATTCCAGGTGTAGTAGAAATTCAGACGAGAAGTGAACCAATGTATGAATCTGAACCTCCTCGTCCAAAGATGGCTAACAACGCTATTAACATTTTATATGGCATTGTAAACTGGTGTTGCAGCTGTTGGACACAAAACGCAGTCGAATGTGGTGAACCCAGTGTAGCAATGTCTGAGCCTGCTGATGCCTGCTATGGGGGGGCTTTGAAAATGGAGAGCGATGTTTCTGATAGTGAGGGAGATGACTTTAATGGTGTGTAATTTAAAAATATTTTAGCTAATTTTGGTATTAGTATTGTATAATAGATGATATTCGTACACTAATGTAATGCTAAAAAAATGTTTTGGCGTGAAGGTCCAGTTAACAATAATCCCCAAGAGCTATACGTTGGAATGATGTTCAAAAACAGGGATGCATTTAAGCAGCATATGGCCCTCTACGCGCTGGCCAACAAATTCCGATTCCACAACAAGAAATCAAACCCAAGACAGATGGTCCTTGAGTGTGTTGGGAGAACATGTCCATGGAGAGTTTACGCAATCAAAATAAGCGACTCAGACTGGTACCAAATCAGGCGTTTTAGGGCAGATCACATGTGTACGGTGAACGAGCGGGTCAACTTTCAGCGACACGCGACAACCGAAATCATTGGAGACATGATGAGAACCAGGTTCAGCGGGCAAACTTCTGGCCCACGCCCGATCGCTGTACGCGAGATAATGCGAGATAGTCACGACGTTCCCATCTCTTACTACAAGGCATGGCGATCAAGAGAAGTTGCTATGGATAGTGCTAAGGGATCAACGGGCGAAAGTTTCAAAAATTTGCCTAGTTATCTCCATACGCTTGTTCTCGCGAATCCTGGTTCAGTGGCACATGTTGATACTGAATACATCGAGAATGTTGGCTCAAGATTCAAGTACTTGTTCCTCGCGTTTGGTGCATCAATCGCCGGGTTTCAGTTCATGCGAAAAGTCATAATCATCGACAGGACTTTCTTGAAGAGCAAGTATGCTGGTTGTTTACTGACAGCTAGCGGGCAGGACGGAAACTATCAAATCTATCCATTGGCATTTGCAATTGTCGACGGTGAGAACGAGAGGTCCTACGTATGGTTCTTCCAGAAACTACAAGAAATTGTACCTGATAGTGAAAATCTGGTTTTCATATCTGACAGGCACAATGCTATACTTTCTTCACTAAGCAAGGTACACCTAAATTTGGGGGAAAATGCTGATAGTTATTATTTAACATGTTTTGATAGTTATTGAATTAGGATGCTAAGGTTATTAGTAATTGGTAAGCTTTAGTTGTTAGCAAATGTGAAATTTTAACTACGGTAGATACATTGCTCAAGTTCATGATTTGAACAAAATAGATATCACGTGTAGTTGCTAAGTTGTACATTAGGATGCTAAAGTTAAAAGTTAGTTATATATTTTAGTTAATAGCAATGCGAAAATTTTAGTTACAGTATTTGCATTGCTCAATATCATGTTTTGGACATATATATATATCAAATAGAGTTGCTAAGTTTTCAATTGGAATTGCTATCTCTGTTGTTGCATATAACTATAGTAATTGATAAGTATAATCACCAGAATGACTAGGCTAATTCAAACATTGTACTCTGAAAGAAATATTACTGAGAGTTGTTTGAATGCTATGCAGGAATACCCAAAAGCCAACCACTGCGCATGCATTGTTCATCTGCAACGCAACGTGGTTTCTATCTTCAAGAAAAGACACCTATCCTACCTAGTTTCACGGGCTGGGCGGGCATATCGCTTGCATGACTTCGTGGAGCACTTCAACGAGATTATAAGCATTGATGCAGACTGTGCACGATACCTACAAAACATAGGTCTGGAAAACTGGACACGGTCACATTCATTTGGGAACCGGTACAACCTCATGACAAGTAACATCGCCGAGTCCCTGAATGCGGCACTGTCCGAAGCCAGAGACTATCCAATAATCCCACTTATTGAGTTCGTAAGAGCAACTATCATGGGTTGGTTCCATGTTCGAAGAGCTGCTTCTGACAAAACTTCTGATGGGATGACTCCCAGGATTAACAAAATAGTAGCAAAGAAGTTTGAGGTGTGCACAAGCTTTGATGTCAGGAATATAAACTTGAGTGAATATGAAGTGCGAACAAAAGAAGGAGTCGCCTTCCACGTTGACTTGCAAATGAAAACGTGTAGCTGCAGTGAGTTTCAGATGTTGTCAATTCCATGCACCCATGCCATCGCCACGGCCATTAAGGCGAACATTGCGATAGACTCACTGGTTGCAAAAGAGTTTGGTACTGAATATTGGCGTAAGAGCTACGAAGGAAGCATATACCCGGTTCAAGAAAACAGTGGAGAAAACCAACCAGGAGCAGAAATGGCAAGCGTAGAACTACTTCCCCCATTGACAAGGCGTCCACCAGGGAGACCACGAAAGAGAAGGTTTTTATCACGAGGGGAGATAAAGGTACGACCATATAGATGAAGAAATGTCAGAGTATTTATGGTAACTTTGCTTTCTGTACTTAGAAGTATTTCTTGTGTGTTATGCAGGGGGAATTTCAGAGAAGGCTTACCGTGTGTAGCCGTTGCAGAGGGGTTGGACACAACCGTGCAACGTGCAAAGTACCCATTTAGTTAACGAGAAGAAGTATCAAGGGGGCAGTGTGAAGTGCTTGTGTTTTGGTTTTTGATATAGGTCGGAATTGGGGTCGACCAGTTTTAACCATATATGTATAATATTATCAACGGAAAAGCCCCAATGTAGCAAAGTCACATTAACAATATATGTGGCTTATGTTTTGAATAAGACTGCCCTCTTTGTTTAATAAAAATGATGTGTGTTATATATAAACTTAACGGTGTTAACGGTTGTGTTAGTGTCTATTTAAAATGTTGTAACTTCCATATCCAACGGTTACATATATTCACAACCAAGAGTGGTCTACGTCCTTAAAAAGGAGGACATGATAATATCTTTGTAGAGTAATTCAACAACAATGTTACGGCTCCCAAACAATATTTTAGGCGACATACTACACAATGCTCTAGAAAGGGGTTTGGCAGAGTTCACTCGAGCGAAAACCACATGCACAACTTTGCGTGATGTAGCCGAAAATCCGGATTTCTATAGAAGCATAAATTTCTTCAACCGCAAGATAAGATTGTCTCCAAGGGGACCGGTAGTAGCACTTGTGAATTCCTGTCTAATACATGGAAATCTTTCAGCCCTAGTCCATTAAGGAATGTCTAACTGCTTCTATGAAGATAAATTCTTTGAAGGGGAAATAATGATCCAAAGAGCAGGTTGTTCCAATTGGGTTACAGGATTGTATTTCTACGCAATGCTTGTAAGGGTAATCTATGGTAAGGATGAAATTGAGAAGCGAAGGATTTCTCTAACAAGAGAAATGGCAAGAAAGGTACGCATGGAGATACAAAAACTGAAATTGCGTGCGTGGCCAGAGAGTCCTAAACCATTGATATTGGAGAAAAAGATGAGATAGATATCAACAAAGCCATAACATGTAAATGTGCTCCAATACACATGTGGCTTCAGTGGTGGGACGACGGGTGGAAAGAAAAAGGAATGTGCGATGAGTGCTACTGGTCAATCGAGTCATTTCATTTCTGCAAACTAGTGATAGAATATTTTGGAACTTGGCCGATTGATCTTAACTAACTCAATAATTGAGTGCTATTTGGTATATTGGATGGTAATGTTATTAGTCTGACGTTATAATAATGTTGGAAGTCAATGTTGCTTATTTATATATTTGTTAACTCATAGTTGGATATTTATAGATTGGCCAATTATCTCATAAGTTAACTTGGTAAAACTGTATGTTATCATGAAAAACAAAAGGGTTGGCAAAACCCAAGAGAAGTTTGCCAACACAATGATATTCGCAAAGTAGTCCTGCGAAATGACAACAAATTAATCATGATAGAGCGAAAGTACTTAGAGTCTGCAAAAGCAGAGTAAATAGCAACACAACAACCAGATTAAGAGTAGCAAACAGAAACACAAGAACAAAGACGGAAACATAACACAATGATAGCATGAAAGGGTGTGAGACAATTCAAATAGACCCACCAAATTCTTCATAGAAGACAACAGCAAATCTCCTCGCCTCAAGTGGTAAAACCTCAGGTGTAATGCATTTGACACCTTCAAAGCCCACCATCGAATGAGCCAAAATCATGAGGATGGTTGTGATTGCAGAATCCGCTGGAACCGGATTGTGAGGTACACATTTCGGGCGCTCTAGTGAGAATACTACTTCAGCAGAAAACATAGGATCCGTTGTCACAGCTTTAATGAGAAAAGGCAACATGGAAGCAATGGGAGTAAGATCCTTCTTCATCAAGCTGTCACTGCGGAGAGGAATGTTACAATCCAATACTTGGATTGACCGCGCACGTATGTCCACAGAAACACCAACCCAATGAGGCTTATCCACAAAAAAGGAAAATAGATCCTCTCAGGGATCGGCAGAACAGTGAAAACAGGTCTGGCAATCTGCAAAACCTGGTCTTGAAAAACAAATCTTCCCCTGTCTTTCGCTGCAACTTTGGAGAACTTTGTGTAGTGCTTCATGAAACTTGCGACAAACTTCGTATCAAAGAAACGGGTCTTGCTGGATTCAGGCCCGGGGACAGCTCGCATAATCAGTATCCGCGAAAAATGAATAAGAGCATCAACAACCTAGAATACAAAGTAACGACGAATAAGGTTATAAAACTGTTATAGCCGTGCTAAAACACGGAATGTGATCTACGGAATACCTTTGTTGACAACACCTTTCCTCTCTCACCAATTTCAAGAACATCTTTGCTAGAGATTTGGGATCCATTGCTAACATTAACCATTCTGCGTGAAGGCATATACGTCAGTACTAACAACTAAGTTAGCAGGTATGGAACAGACTGAAAGATGTATAGCAACAAACCGGTTTGATTTTAGTCTCTGCACCAACTGACCATACTTCACCTCATAGTCTTGGTCCGGCAGTATACCCTGAAGCAAAGGATGAGCTGCTGCACGAGAGCTGACCAGTGTCGGGCATTGAAAACCATCTAGACGGTTTGGGAGAGTTCGCAAACGTTTGCTTTTCCGCCTCTGGTCTTCACCATCACCAGCATCGTCATGATCATCACATACTATTTCAGCAGGCAGGGCCTAATAAAACAAAAACAGAGTGCTAACATATGGAATAAACAATCAAGAAACATGAGAACTAAGAATCAATTGGTATTACAAACCTGATTATCTCCTGATTCAGACGATTCTTCACCATTGTTAAGCGATTGACCATCAGGTGGATTCTGGACAAGAGTGCATACATTTGGAATAAAAAATCAAGCGACATAAGAACAAATGAAGGTATGGTGTTGGCAGCTAACATCAGAAGTATCTGTCAAAACATATATTAGCAGCTACTTACCTCTGCCAAGGATTCGTTAACCTCCCCAAGGACTTGGTTAACAATGTCTTGGTCTGTCTGGTTATTGACCTCAATATGCCTTGCCAAGATCCTATGCTGCGACACCTCTGCACTACGCCTAGGAACAGAACGAACATTGCCTGACCCAGCTGGCACATTAGCATCAGGAGCCACAGATGAAGACAATGCCTTGAGAACAGCAGCAATAACGGTTTCTTTGATACTCTGAATAGCACCATCAATAGAAATCTCCCAAGACCTGTCTACATCACGAGACACTTGCTTGACTTCGGATAGACATTGTGAAACACTCGCCTCAACTCCCATTACTCTAGTCAAACATGATGACACCTTGAGATCAACATCATCAATAGAAGGCTTCACTTTCCCTACTACGTTATCTGCAATCAAGTTGCAGTCAATAGTACCAACACCTTCGTTGTGCTGACAACCTTTATCCTTGTCTTTATTTTCCTTCGCCTCTTTACGGTCCTTCCTCATTCGTTCAATATCTGCCGCAGTAGCACCACCTTTGAACATCGTTTTCGAAAAGTGAAAACCCTCGCCAATAAGTCTAACCATATTCTTAACCTTTCCATCCTCTTCATCATCCGACCACGAGAACAATGCCTCATCCAGGTCCATCCCAGGGGCAGAAGGAATAATACAATTTACAGGCACCTGCATTATTACACACGCACATAAATTAGATAATATTGCTGACCAAAACATGGATATTACCGGGATATACTCTGAGTTAGTTACTAATGCTTGCATTATTGGACTAAGGCATTACACAAGGAGCAAAGGATATTATACAGTAAATCAATCGCAAAAACTTACCAAGCATTTCTCATCTATGTCTCTAGCATGAGATGGGCTCAACGATACTTTGACAGTAGGGGGCTTTGAAGTAGATCATGTGTCATCTTCTCTGCAGTCATTTGCATCATCCTCCACATTCTCAGCCATAGAGTTAGCTTCTCCCAAAGAATTAACCAACTGATTTCTTGCTTCATCCTCTCGATCACTCCCTGACTCAGATTCAGATGAAGATTGACTGACTTCAACTACCTCTAAAAGCGCCGGCACAGCTTTTACCATCACAAGCTGGAAAGCATGAAAGAAACCTTGAACAGCAATTGATTTTTGAGCTAAGCCAACAACATCCCTGGCTTTGATACTTGCAACAACCATTTCAAAAGACACTCTACCCCAAGGATAAGCAAGAAACTGGTCAAGATCTCGGATGAGCTCCACATGTTCATCTAGAATTTTGGGATAATGGCTACTTGGGCACAAGACAGCTGCAGTTAGGGCCAAAAACGCGTACTTAATCCTGCGAGGGCTATCGCGAACAATTCTCTTCTTCAAAAGTTTGACCACATCATCGACAGTAAGTGATTCGAACTTCCCAAACAATTCTCCCCAATACTTCTTCTCTTTCACCAATACCCGCTTCTTCTTCTTGTTTATCTTCGGAAATTTCCCACATGGCAGTCCTGTTACAATCGCAAATTCCCTGAGCGAAACCCTAATCGGAAATCCAGCAAAGAGGAACCAAATCTCGTGTTTACTCCTAACGTATAGCATCCTCGTGATAATATACTGCCCAAACGCACCGGAAAAGGGCGGTTCTTCAGCTGTTGCAATGAGTTTTCCGAACGTTGATTCGCGGAGGATCTTTACTTCAGATGGCGTTAGAGCGTTCAGAATCGACGAAATACGATTGGGTTTCAGGTACGAGTTCACTCTTTGTCCATGAGGTTCTTCACCAGATGCGAATATACGGAGAGGAAGATCCACGATCTCATCGGTGTGGTTATTTGCCTAACATATACATGCAAAACAGAACTTAATTAGAAACCAAAATCCACTTAGATCTAAAAATACTTGGGGAACAGAACTCACCATAGTTCGCGAATGGAGATCGAAGAAGACTGAGCTTCACCAGTATAGAAGAACAATGGCTCTTGAGTTGTCTGAGTAATGACGATATAGGAGGAAAGAAGCTAGCTCAGACATAGCTCATTATGTCTATTCAGACCTCGATAAAAATACAATAATTAATATTTGGTTAGCTTTATGTCTGAGCGGGAAGTCGAAAAAATCTTGATAAGAGACAGTAGAATCGTAGAGCTAGTAGGGGTATTTTGGGCATGAAAAAATGGATGAGCAGTGTTTTCCTATTTGCCAAATTAACAAGTTTTCTGTGAATATACAATGCAATTTCTCTACTCTTTATCAATGATTGTATATTTGTATGGTAGTGATATTAAAGATATAATAAAAAGATATGTTTTCTAGATCAGAATTCAAGTTATTATACACTAATCCATTCTACTATAAAGCGGATGCGGATCAATATATTTTGAATGTAATTTAAGCATGAATTAATATATTTCAAATGTGGAGTAGATTCGGATCATCATATAGATATCTACAATTTTTTTTTTATAAAAGTATTAAATTAGAAGCATTTATCTAAATTTTAGTATAAATATTTTATATATATATATTAATTAAGAAAAAATATTTTTATTTTAAAATATAATTTAAATTTTATAATATTTAGTTTATATTATTAAAAACAAAAATTTAATTAAAACATATATAAAATATATTTTATTATTGTTAAAATATCTATAATATTTTTATGCGGAGTAGGTTTTACAAATAAATAAAAATCCAATCCACGGTGGGACAGATTTGATCGCTTTCTAAGCCTTGCAGGAAAAAAATTGTTTTGGAAGGAGGAGGATGTATTTACGGGACAAGGGTGGTACAACTGTTATGAGGGAGGAGCAAATGTGATGATGGGAGCGATGAATATTCGACCGAGGCTATCGCCCCTGCATGCATAATTTAAAGCACTGATTTGGGCTATGGAGCATGAAGTTCTTCAACCAAAATCTAATCACATTTGCAACAGACTATTCGGAAGTGGTGAAGATAGTGTCTGAACCGGAGAACTGGCCCGCCTTTACGGTTTACCTGGAGGAGTTTGAAAGGAGGAAGATTCTCTTTTCATCATTCGACCTCAAGCATATATCTCGAACTAATAATCAGACGGCATATAGACTAGCACAGAGTGCTCGCGTCATGCAGTCATTAAGCGCACATATCGGTCCGGAGCCACCGATATGGACGTTAGGAAAATAGGGTTCTTTTGCACTATATTTGTTGTCAAAAAAGAAGAAGGAAAGAAGTGATTGTTTGTAACTCATAATATCATATAGGAAAAGTTTCAAATATAGTTGAAAGGAAAAAGAAAAGTAATATCAATATTTCACTACAAGAAAACAACGTTTTTGCGATTACATTCTTAGTCACACAATAGTCATTATACACGGTTTTAAGACTAAATAGCGACTAAATTTGGTAGTTGTAAATCTTTAGTCGGTAAAATGCACAGTTGTAAAAATAGTCAGCGGTATATGACTATTTTACGACTAACATATGTAATAGTAAAATAGACGTAACGTTGTCGGAATATATAGAGACTAATTTGCGACCATTTGGCGTCATTTGTGCGACTAAAGACATAGTCCATATGCAGTCGGAGAAATGTAGTCACCAAGTAGTCGTTAACCTAGGTGACCAATGGCCGACTATTTTGCGACTGTTTAATATAATCACAATGTAGTAGTAAATATTGGCGACTAATTGGCGACTTGGTAATGACTAGGTCAACGACTATTCATCGACTAATCAGAACATTCAAATACGATTATGGTACTATTCGGTCACTACTTGTCGACTATTACGTGACTGTCTAATATAGTCACAACTTAGTCGTAATATTTGGCGGCTATTTGGTGACTGTTTATGTTGACTAATTTACCGGCGATACAACGAGTAACCGGAACATCCATATATGATTATGGTAAACATTTTGCCACTAATTATCAACTATTTAATGAATAATTTAACGACTATGCAACATTTAATCGGAATATCCAGATTCGATTATGGTAATGATTGTGTCACTACTTGGCGACTACTATCTGACTGTCTAATATAGTCACAACTTAGTCGTAATATAAGGCGACTACTTGGCGACGGGTTTAATGACTGATTTAACGACTATGCAGCGACAAATCGGAAAATCTAGATACGATGATGGTAAATATTTTTCGACTACCTTGTATGTGTTGTACGATTAATTGACGACTGTTTAGTGACTTTTTTATTCATAAAAATAAGAATTTGTATCATTTCAATTTACGATTTGGTAATTGGTGATATCGTAATTTGAATGGTACAAAAAATGTAAAAGACATTTGCTTCAAAATAACATAGGTAGCTTATATACTTATGTATAACATATATACAGAAACGATATACATATGCAAACTCCAACATTAATGAGTTGCCAAATCATACAAAAAAAATTGACAAGTGCAAGAGATAGTGATAAGTAACCTGCGAAGCAAATGGAGTTGAAGTTTTACGTTGAGCTTCCTTCAGTTGCTCTTGCTGGGCCACAAACGCTGAAGAGTCTCTCGGCTGCTTGGGATTGCCCATTAAAATATTCTCTTTGAGGCTTTCAACTCCATAAGGATTTCCTCGTCCATCATTCTCAGTGGCATGTGATAATTAAAGACAGTAAGAGAAAAACAATTAAATAAAGAACAAAACATGACTTTATAAATGTGGATTGTGAAAAAATGTTACTTTAGCTGAAGAAAGATGTAGTTATATTCATTTTTTCCCGAGGTCGCAGTGCTTCTGCAGCCTTTTGCAATACTTCTGCAGTCACGTGCAGTGCTAACCATGTCTTTCATCCGTCGTTGACAGATCTCCTTGAAAAAAATTTGATCCTCTGTCATGAGTAAACCTGAACAAACGCTTTAACAAAGGAAAGTTATGAATGGTTTGGTCATGTATCAAATTATACAAATACTATCTTGTAAACGCTTAGACACTCGAACTTAACAAAACACATAGAGTAGTTAAACTGAGACATCAAACTCATTGGATTGATAACTATAAGATTAACATCCTAATCATCAATGACTCGAACTCATCAAACATTCATAAAAAACAACCAACTTCTCTAGACTGTAGAGACTTATTGAAGCTGATCGAGGAATATATGAGTCGTTGCAAATCATAAGCAAACCAACAATCAGATTCAGAAGCAATCCCGTTTCAAAAGCAAAGCAAAGCAGAAGCAAACTAGACGGTTTAACACACACCCTAACGTCCTTTCTTACTTGTAGCTGTAGGCATCGTATCACGGAGTGTTTGTGATTGAGAGATTCAAAGAAGAGATTGAGAGGGTCGATAGTGTTTCTTCCAAAGTTAGCGATGAAATTGAGAGCCTCGAATAAGAGATACAAAGAAGAGATATCAGTTAGAGATGGGTGGACAGCGAAGAGGATTTGGAGAGATGTTAACGAGATGATTCGAAGGAGATTTCGGAAAAGGGGAAGAACAAATAAAATTAGGGTTTATCGTAATTGAATATTTCTCGACACTTTGTCTAAAGTTCTTGAGTTTAGGTGGGTAATTGAAATGTTTTGGGCTATAAAATTGGGTTTTGGTTTCCGGTTTAATTTGGCAATTTTGTTTTGGATTTTTACCCACTTGTAGGCGTAACTTACTAATCATATTTTCCTTTTTTTTATTGTCTCTATTTTTAAAATTTATACTTCTTTATTTGACTTACAAATAACCCACTTGTAGTCGTAACTTAGTTAAAATCCGCAAAAAAGTTTGCTGACAATATAAAGTGGGATTGAAGACAAATTTTATGAAATCAATTTTTGGTTTTTAATTTTATGAAAGTTTTGGATATACTTTCCGGATTATAAATCACAACGATGTATGGATATACTTCCAGGAACCTTCATCAAATTGGTTATTAATATTATGAAAGCAATTGCATGGTATTGTGGTCTGTGTTTTGAAACTCTAAAATAATAAATAGTAAACAGAAAAGTATACTTTCGTATTTTAACATTTTTTCAATCAAGCATACCTAAAATCAATTGCATGGAGTATATAACAAAAGAAAAACGTAAAGAAAATTAAACATAGCATTTCCAAATGATCTTAATCAAACATAGCAAGATGAAGTGGTTGGTGTGAAATATTATTACCGGTTTTATGTTGGTATGAAAAAATAAAATTCTAATTTTGTGAAATTTTCAACATACCTAATTTATTTATTGTGTATATATGTACTTACGATGTTAAGAAATTTTAATAATATCGGTTGAGAGGAACATTGAATATTCTTCATGATTTTATGTTAATGTGTCAACAATAAGCACAAACCTACCAAATGAACCCCAAAACAAGATTGAATCCCACTGCAGTATAAAGGTCCAGCCGAAACAGAGGAGATCTGCAAAACCTGCAACAGAACAAAAGACAAAACCAGTGTACGGTTCAAGAACTCATAGGCTACAACAGAAAAAAAAAAAGACAAACCAGTGTATGGTTCAGGGTCAGAGTCTCCAATCTAATTTAGAGGTTATTTGCAGAAACATATTTGATGTGGTGGCATAATACTAATGAAACACTTGTAATTTGTAAAAGTAAAGCTTCACCAAAGCTTGACTGCATCTCTCTTGTTTAAAGATTTTCTTCCTCCTTTATGTTTAGATATTATGGCAACCTTTAATGAAAAAACAGAGTAAGTTAACCAAGCATTGTAACTCTTCATTTGCATGTTATTTAACCATGATTAGTCTTGATTAGATGGGGGTCTCGAAGAGACACACTCCACGTACAGCAATTTGTGTACGTGGCATGTAACATTACGTCTCTCTCCCTCTGTTTTGATGCGGCGCTCGAGGCTACTAATTAAAACCCTCATTTCATGTAACCTTCTTTAATTTAAATAGATTGTTTGGTGAGAGAAAGTTATTTTGTCGTAATAATCATCCTTCTCTGTAACTTCTCTTCCACTTTCATTCTCTCATAAACCACGAAAATTTCACATCTAAAACATAACTAAAACACCATGGTCCCTTACAACTACATAGCAGAAACACAAGCTAACAGAGAGGAAACCGCCTGCCGCTTTGGAGTAAAGATTCTCCTGTTTTACTCCTACTATGTGTTTGGAGATGGTCCATATTGGAGTTACATCTTGGCTGACCAGAGAGTAAGTGAAAAGCATTTAGAGAGTTTTCGACATGCAAGACTGCACTGGTTCCGACTCTATCTTGATGCTTTTACTTATGCATGGAAGTAAGATTGAAATGGTGATTTATCCAGGGGAAGTAAATGACTTCTCTGGATTTGAGAAACCATAAGGCAAGTGGATTGAGATCTCCGGAGTAAGGGTGGTCCGAGTGGATTCAGGTTTCTGTCCAATAAAGTCTCGCCACCGTCTTGAAGTTATCGAAGACACTGGGATCAAACTTGTCGAGCCTTTGGACACCAACTACTACATGGAATTTGTTAGTTTCATACAAATCCGTGACATTAAAACCAATAGAGACGTTCCTATAGGTAAAAACTATCTAAAGTTTTCATTTTTATTACCGTAATACTCTAATTAACCGAAATATGCACACTTATCTTGTGTAGACACCATGGGTGTGGTCTCGATCGTTGGACCCCTTGAAGTCAATTCCCAAAACCCTGAAAGGACAAAGAGAGTGTTCAACCTCAGAGACGCCATGTAAGTGTCTTCGGTAATATAATAGTTAACACCATGAAAAGAATCACATTAGGGTAGTTCTCATTAACTTTTTTATCCATAATAGGAACAATAGGTTAAAGTGTGTGACATTCGGCAAATACGCTTATTACTTCTGGGATGGGTTTATAAAGACTCGACCTCCAAAGGTAATTGTGGTTCTTAATTTTTGGAGGAGCTATAGGACTGAAGTAACTGTTTTAATAATTTTCGTTAGTTTAAAATATAATAATTTAAAAAAAATTGCTAAAGTACTCATTTTATAGGTGTTGCTGATGAGACATGGGTTGAGACTATGGAAAGCTTATCGGACATCAGGTTCAATCCGAGGATGCAAGAGGTTCAAGACCCCAGGGTCCAGCTAGAGCCTTGTGACTCTCATGTTGCCGCAAACAGCCATTGTCCTATATAAATCTCATGTTTAATTTTATTTATGTTACTTAACAACTTTACTTTTTATTATCTTTCAGTTTCTTAATAGTTTATTAACCCATCTAAATTATATAACTGAGTATATTAACTATATATATTATAAAATATTTGTATTTATTAACGGAACAACCATATTTTAGTAAGATAGTGATTAACATTAATATTTCTTGTAGATATCATTTTTCCAATAAAACCATATCTAATATGATTAGAACAAAGTAACAAGAATAAGGGGGAGGGTTATTGGTAGAAGAATTCTAAATTTTTTTTATAATTTTGAGATTCAATTGTTATTGTTTTATGAATTCTTAAAATCTTACAACAATCCACTATTAATGGTTTGAAGACTTTTAAATTCCATTGAAAATCTATTGTTACTCAAAAAGTTTAGTTGTTATTGATTTTGTAATTCTATTAAAATCTTATGTTATTGGGACATGACTACTTTACATGTTCACTCATTACACTTTTGGTCGAAATTTACTCATTATACTTAACTTTCAAAATACATATTGTATATCATTGAGATTCTTAAAAACATACATATCCACACAAACTTTCAAAATACCTTGTATATTTATGAGAATAAAACACAAATTCATAATTTTCATATGAAAATAAAATATTAATCTTATATGACCCGCCAAACTAAAAAGAATTATCGCGCCTAAACCTAATATTTTGGTTTATTACCCTAAACCGAAATATCCTAACCATCCTCATTATAATCTCTCTCAAACTTTGACAGTCTCACCCTTTCCGCCGCCGTGTTATTCATCCGGTGCGTCAATGAATCTGTCTGAGGTATTTCTTCTCATTTTATACCTGATTTCTTTTTATAACTCTTCAATAGTTATATTCGCATTTTTTGTAGGGTTTTTAATTGAGTCAATGTAGTGTTATCAACTCTGTCTGATTTAATGGTCATTTGTCCGAAGTTTTCTTTATTTTTAATATGTGTTCTGATTTTTGGGTGATTCATGTTGGTAGATTAACTTCACACTACTAAAGACTTCACTAATGCGAAACCCTCATTTCTTTAAGTCTCTCCTTCCTGAATTCCTTTCGGGCGTGGTATGTAATCTTAGTGATTCCTCTCTTTTTCTTTCTATATGTAACGCTTACTTCTTCTTACTTGTGTTTTTTTTGGCGTTGCAGAATATCCCCAAAACGTTCTACAAGACCACATAGATGGAAAAACTAATCTTACAGCTGGTGAGCTACTTCAGATGCTTGTAACATAAAATTTTCCGTGAAACTTGTTGGTGATAGAATAACTGAAGGCTGGAAAGAGTTCTCTGAGGGAAATGATTTCCCAGTCAAAGACGTTTTAATATTCGAGTACTTTGGAGATTTAAGTTTTCATGTACATGCATTTGGACCCAATTTCCGTGAACGCCAATGGGTCAAAACTCCAACGGAAAATCAGCAGGAGAACATGAGTAAATTCTCATATATTGTATTCGAAGCCTATTAGTTTTTCTTTTCTTTTGATGATAGTACTATCTAATGTTTGTATGTTTTATACAGGAACTGAAGAGAACTTTGTAACACTAAATGTCAGAGCAGAGAGTATCAAGAGTAGCAGAATTGTAATAAACTTTATTTCGCTTATGGTTTTGAATTTTTAGAAATTGTCTATGGTTAGTGATGGTTTGTGATTTTTGTATTGTGTAACACAATCCATATTTTGTTTGTACAGTTTCTTCCCCATGTGTTCACAAAGGCCAATGAAGTAGAAAAGGCTGCAGGCAAAACCATATATATGCTGAATGAGGGTGGAGTGAAATGGTATGTCCAACTGGTGATGACTGTTGAAAGTAGGATGCGGTGATTGAGTTTAACTGGTGGCTTGAGAGAATTCCTCAAGGAAAACAACATCAAGGCTAACAACACTCTTGTGTTGGAGCTACTTTGAGAAAACGTCATAACTCCAGTCTTCAAGCTCTGCTCCAATAAATCTTGACTTTTTGTTACTACTTAGTCTTATGGTATGCCTTTTTAAAAATCTGAATGTTAGAAATGAAATAAAAATGTTGGTCGCTCCATAAAGGAATAATGTTGGGTTTGGCGGGTCTAGTTGATGGAATATAAAAACTCATTAGGGTTTCACAATTGAGAAGACGATAAATTACACTGACAAATATAATAAGCATATTACTAGGCTTCTTCATCCTGATCTTTATCGACATGTTCATCCTCATCGTCAGAAGAAGATAAATTACACTCAAATTCATCTTCTGGTTCCGCGTCTCCGACCTCGTAATCAAGATGTATTGCGTTTCTTCCTTGTACCGAATTCTCGATCACGAGATCTTCAATTCTAGTCATCATAACATGATCATCGTTTTCTTGTTGCAAAATAATCAGTTTCATGTCACTATAATCTCCTGAAATATTTTTTCTTGGGTTGATTTGAACAACATTTTAGCCACAACTGCTTTGGTTTCTTCGTGTATGGATATGTGATATAACAAACTTGATCCACTTGTGAGGCTGTGCAATATGTATGTACTGAATGAAGTTATATATACATACATATATTTAAAGGCAATAAGATTTACAGGTAAGGAACATACATACCTAGAACAAATGGTTAGTCTTTATTGTATCTTTTTGATGAAAGAACATCTACAATGCCAGCATTACTCCTCCGAGTGCCTCTACCGAGAATAGGATCGTGCCAGTTACACTTAAAAAGTGTGATTCTCAAATTTACAATCCCTTATACTCGAGTTGTATGATATCAGTTAAGATCCCGTTGAAATCAGCCTCATCAGATGCATCAGCATAATTATCTCCTTTAACACGTACACCATAGTTACATGTCTTCCGTCCCACGCCGTGAATCTCCGTATGAAACAAATATCCTATTGTAAAAAAGATGGGCCAAGTTTTAGCCTTATGCACGGGTCCATGCACTATCTCTAGCACCAAAGGAGAAAAAGAATATGTTTGTTTCCAATAAGTAACATGTATATAGAAAAGAAAATATCAAATATAGAGCAATGCAGATAAATTCATAGTGTATAAGTACGACTGAATTTTACACATACATAATCTTCCACCCATATAGGATATTCTTCGGATCTTTTTGCGGAGACTTCTCTTTCAGAGAGTCTGGATATTTTGTAGACATATAATCTTCGAATATGTTTTCAACCAAAAATTATATGAGAAATCATATATAGTGGAATATATTAAACCGTAAGAAAAGACATGCCAAATTATATATACCTCTCTAGTGGCTGAAAAAATCCACAGTTCCGCAGAACATATATAAGTGCGCATCTATAGTCTTTTTATGAAAGCCAGATTTCTTGCATTCTTCCACTTAGACGACCTACTTGAGTAAATATATCAGGTACATCGAGATGATATACGGGGATTTCACCTTCAGTGAATCTGGTTAACCTGACCAAATAAATTAGTTTAGAAAAATTTATAATTAATAATAGCTACCATGTGTCTTACAAATGGCAAAGTGAACATGTGATTGGCCATAGCGTTTACCTTGATTTCATTTTTATATTCGCATCAAAGTAGTGCTCTGAGAAATAAGCTACCTTCTCATTGATATATGATTGAACAATCGATCATGCCACATATCTTTTGTTCTTTGCTTTTCCTTTCAACTTTTTGAAAAACCTTTCAAAAAGGAACATCCACTTATATTGCACCGGGCCTCCTAATTCAGCTTCGTAGGGGAGATGTATCGGCAAGTGCTCCATCACGTCGAAAATAATGGTGGAAAGATCTTTTCCAATTTGCATATGATTAAAACTATGTTTTCTTTGAGAATTTGGATGCGGATTTTTGTAAAGTTCTCGAGCATAAGTCACGGAAAAAACCTCCAACCCCTATATTATATATATTTTGAAACTGTTGGTAAATATAAAATATTGTACTCATATCAAATATTTGTATTACTATAAGTAAAATTAATTAGCATCTGATAACGCAAGGTGGACTTTCCGGTCTAAGAGTTCGGCAAAGATAAATGGAAGTAGCTATTCCATAAAACGCGGAAGTCGTGACTCTTCATCTCTGAAAACTTATTGTTCTCCATATCAGCACAACTAGCTAAGTAGGTCGCATAGCCATCTGGGAATTTGACAGCATATTTCACACATTCCAGTAATCTTGTTCTGGCATCGTCTGTCTATATGTACGCGGGAAAATGAGTTCTACGCTCCCTATCAATATGTAAGTGTGGCCGAGAACAAAGTAGTTTTATGTCAAATCTTGACATGATGGTTTCTTTGGATCTACCCTTCACACTCATAAGAGTATTTATGATGTTGTCAAAACAATTCTTCTTTACATGCATCAAATCAAGATTATGTCGGAGATTGAGGTCTCTCCAGTACGGAAGCTCCCAAAATATGCTTTCTTTGTGCCAGTTATGCCACTTACCATAGCCAAGCTCCTTATTTTCGTGACCGTTTCCAATGACGTCCTTTGTTTTCGGTGGATTTACACCTTGCAATAGCTCGCAATGAACTTTCTCACTAGTCAAATCCTCAGGTGGATGCACTTTCGAGGCGTCTTTTTCTTTCAAGAAGTCTTTTTTATTCTTCCTCAGTGGATGACCATGTGGAAGAAATCTTCGGTGATAATCAAACAAACACGTCCTTCCGTTAGGTAGAGAAAAATATTTTGTTTCATCCATGCAAATAGGACAAGACAATCTACCATGGGTCGTCCATCCTGATAACATCCCGTACGTCGGGAAGTCGCTTATCGTCCACAGCAGCACCATTTATAGATTGAAATTTTCATTCAACGACACATCATATGCATCAACTCCAGAAGACCACAATTCTTTTAACTCCTCAATAAGTGGGTGAGAAGATACCGAGACTAGCGCGCAAATGATTTGGCCTAGAATTAAGAATTGTAAGAAACAAGTATTGTGTATTCATGCACATATAAAGGGGTAAATTATATGGAGTAAAGATCACAGGCCACAACGAATGATTACGAGACATGCCAAATGGATTGAACCCATTTGTACGTAATCCAAGATAAATGTTACGGGGTTCTTTGGAAAACAGAGGATGTTGAGCTTGAAAAGATTTCCACTCCGACACATCAGACGGATGATACATTCTCCCTCTTTCGCTTGGTGCTCGGCATGCCATCTCATTGCCGCTGCAGTCTTCTCGTTTTAATACATTCTCTTCAGCCTGTCAGCAATTGGTAGATACCACATACGACTGTAAGGTACATTGGTTCTACTTTGTCTTTCGTTAGGATTCCATCTTGGTGAATCACAAAACTGACATTTATCTTCCTTTTCGTCTTCTTCCAGAAGATCATACAATTGTTCATGCAAACATAAATTGTATAATAGGGGAGGCCTAAATTGCGCACCAGTTTCTCTGTCTCGTAATGTGAACATGTTGCATGGTTTCCTTCTGGTAAATACTCTGTCAACACTTCACATATGGAATCCACTAACCTTTCACTCATATTATGTTCTTCCTTTTTTGGAAGACCCGAGTAGCCAAGGATAACTGGGAGTGACCTTCACGACAACCATCATATAATGGATTTTTGGCTCCTTGTAATATGTCATAAATTTTTTTGAATGATTACGTACAAGTTCTTCACTATTACTCACGTAGTCAGGAAATGCATCATTCACCATATCCACATATCTATCTTCTACTACATTACGTCGACCATGATCATTCAGATCAACATAACTCGTTCCTATATCTAAACCGATTTCTTTTCCATGCTTATATCAAACATAATAATCAGGCATAAATCCTCTACTATACAGATGACTCCAAATTCCTTTTTCTGAGGTAACCGGTTTTTCGTTCTTGCAAACCTTATAAGGGCAGAGAAACTTACCGCCAATGCTCTGCGCTAAAGGCTGGTTTTTGACAAATTGCATGAATTGTTCCATACCCATTTTGAAGGCTGTCGAGAAATTATATGTGGCTTCATCAAACCTAATACACATCCAATCCTGATGATGGTAGCTATAATTATTGTAACTTCCCACCATGTATCAAGATTTTCAAATCCTTTGTGTTTCTATAAATGAAAACGGAGATAAGGCTGAATTTTGACTATGTAGACATAATTGGCCACTAACATTAATAGTCATAAATGCATGTCGCATGAAACCAATACACCTACCACAAACATGTAAGATACGACTGATACCCGACTACTTTGCAACGCGCCGACGGAGTCGCAACGCAGTCGCTGACTTTATGACTAATTTGCGACTATTATACGACCCTTCACAGCAGACGTAGCGTAGTCTCCAAATTACTGACTACATTGCGACTAATGTTTCCAGTCTCGACAATAAATCGTCGTATATTAGCGACTAAATTGGCGACTAAATTGGCAACAACCATTTTTGGTCGTATATTAGCGACTAATAGACGACCATATATCTGTAGTCGCAATTGTGTCTCTAAATAATAGCAAAATGGTACAACTACAAGCATAGTCGCAATTTGCAGTCGCAAAAATGATTTTTTCTTGTAGTGTTTGGTTTACCCCCATACATATATATATATATATATATATATATATATATATGATTTGGGAGCCATTAGTACTATTCTTGTTGCTACCCTTCTCTTGTAGATGTATCTAATATATCGGTAAAAGTCAAGCTTAAGTTGGACCAATGTTTTTCAACCAGCCAACTTGATCATTGTCTCCTCCTAGTCAGGTTGAATAAGTGGCTGCTTTCCGACATTGCATAACAAGTCTTGATCCTTGTCTTTGGGTGTTATGCTCATGCTTGGCTACGGCATGACAAGCATATCTATTCTTTATCATTAGCCAAGTCTTAGGCTTTTCTATACTCATACTCTTCTTTTTTAGATTTATCCCATCTTTGCTTTATGTTTTGGCATAACTTCTTCTTTGCTAATCCTGTCCGCCTTGATTTGCTCTTTTTACATATTAGGTTTAGGAATTAACGATGATCATAACCATTTGCCGGATTGTAGTGTTAGGTCAAAGCTACTTTCAATCATCCATATCTGGTATGCTACACAAGGTAATATATTGGGATATGATGTTGTATCTATTTTTTTTTGCTATGTCAATAGCAATAATTAAATTAATATTTAAGAACACAAAATGATATTTTGTAATTAAAATGATATATATATATTAATATTTTAATATGTCTGATTAAAAAAATCGGTGATCGAAAAGCTATTATCCAGTTTACCACGATAAAATCCGGTGAACAAAAAGAGAGCAAAACATGTGCATTATACATGGAAGAAAACCTAAGACTATCTACATTGGTTTCGTTTTTCAATACCCACATTTTTTACTTTTTAATATTCTACATATTTTTTTTTCTTCCACATAATAATTCAACACCCTTTCAATTATTACACTCTACAATGATTTTGTTTAGTAAAATTCAACATTTTAAATGACGGCTTTCTCCGAGTCCAAATAAAATGAAACAAGTCTCTATTTATAGAACACAAAATGATGAATTTTGGTAGAATTAGTGTTTTAAAAAATTACTAGTATAAAATATTTGACCTAAAATAATTAGGATGAAATTTAAAAAAAAAACTGAAAAATCAAAGTAACAAATAAAAAACAACATGTGGCGATGTGGTCCCCAACACTTTCTTTATTTAACATGATGAATTTATTTGACACAATTGAATCTACATCATATTCAACACCATATTCAACACCTCAATTAAAGCAATTCAACATTTATTTTTTTTTTCTTTTAACACCCCTATTGTACATAGTCTAAAGAAGAAGACTAATAGGAGAGGAGATGATCGGAGAAGCCAAAAGGCTTCAACTCCGCCGGACAAAATTAGATCTCAAAATTTCCATCGCTCCTTGGCTTCACCGGATCCGATTTTTCCGTAATTGTTACCATCTCCACACAACCGCGAAGCTTCCCATTTGAACCTACTAACAGAGAGATCCCGCGGCCAAGGATGTCAATTGCTTGAAAGAGCCGACCACCAACCCCTCTAACCTTAGATAAACCTATGATACTCTGCTTGCTCCATTTTAGGCCACCACGCAAAACCCACATTTTTCGATCCGGTCCACCTTAACACCACCTCCGCCAGACATACCCCTAGAAGAACCGCCATCCTCGGAGAGCCATCAGCGTCAGAAAAAGAGACAACGAGAAACAAAGACGATAAAACTCACCCCCTCGAAGAGAGAGAGAGAGAGAGAGAGAGAGAGAGAGAGAGAGAGAGAGAGAGAGAGAGAGAGAGAGAGAGAGAGAGACGCATGTCGATGGCATAAAAGACCCCTCTTTGATTCGCCAGAAGGCTTCTCCTCTGTCCTCAGACGGAGACAGCCACCGTCGTCGCCAACAATGAGTCCCATACGATCCGGAGCTTCCGCATCAACCCTCCTTGTCGAAGATACTTACCACACCACCACAGAGAAGAGAAGAGGTATCTCTTGTACCACCTTCATCTAGCTTCCCAACGATGAAGACTGGTTACACAAATTAAACGGAAGGTCCCTTCGGTACACTGGTGATAAACGCCACGGGAAAAAAACCTTTGAAACACGCAGATTTGAGACTGAGAGATTGAGGTAATGATTGGTTAGGACTGTGACTTTAAAATTTATTTTCAAACTGTGACTTTAAAAACTGTGACTTTAAAATAACTGTTTTGGCTGTTAAAAAAAAATAAAAGCCACAATTTCTGGCTTTAAAAAAAAGTATGACGTTAGTGAAGAAATCAAGAGAGATAAACTGTGAGAATTTTTAGGAACACTTTTAGGACTGTTAGGACTTTAAAACTAATAAATTTTGATTGGTAAAAATAAGACTTTAATGACTGTAAAAAAATTCACAGCCCTCACAGCTTTTAAAGCCAATTTGCCAAGCACAGCCTGAGACAGTTTCTTTTGGGAGACATGCGTGGGCTTAGACACGTTTTTTGTTCCTTTTTCAAGTCAGCACAAAAGGTTGTTAAGCAACTTCTATAATGGTTTAGAGGTTTTTACTAAAATGATGAACGAAGTCAGGTACGATTATAGTTTTAGAAGATTGAAAATATAATACAATCTTTCATGAAAATTTGTAATCTAAGAAGCAATATCTATGGCACAATTTGTGACAAATATATTTGTAACACCCCAACCGCCTCCGTCTGTAGGCCCCACACTCGCTCACTCGGTCCGTGGGTCCACCCTCGTCTGACGGCCGGATTGTTATTTTAGGAAAGCTTTAAAGACTTGATTTACTGTCCCTGCAATCACCACACGATCTTTCCACGTGTTTTGCCCTCACTCGCACGATACCGTGAGTCACTTCCAAGTAGGTCACCCATCCTTTGACTACTCCAGCTCAAGCACGCTTAACTCTGGAGTTTTCGCTGGAAAAGTGACCGAAAAGATAAGTGCACTTTGGTGACATAAGTAGCCAAATCAATTCTTTTAAGCTTCTCCGTATATACCACAAACCGGGATGTTACAATTCACCCCCTCTTACAGAGCGCAACACCTTCGTTGCGCACCAGGATCGTTATTCTTGACGGTGTGAGCCCTCACTGACTCCACACTCATCCTCAGATTCGGATCTGATGCCACTTGTAACGCCCCGACCGCCCCCGTCCGTAGGTGTAACGCCCCTTTCTCGTTATCCGCTGACCGACGAGCTGACCAGTCAACAATCAAATAAGAACATGACCAAGTCGAACCCGAGCAAGTATAACAGGAAAAGTTCGTCACAAGACGAAGCCAGAGACAGATCAGTTTGAGATAAAGGCTCGCACTAAACCGTCCTTGACCCCGTTTACCTCGCTTGCACAATACAATGCTTTTCAACCTGTATTGTTTCCGCGAGTTGTGTCGGTTCAGACTAAACCAATATCAGGGAAGCGCATGCATTTCTGAGTAAATAAACGTTTACATAACGTTTATACAAAACATTTCGCTTATTCATTTCAAATACAACAAAAACCGAATATAACAGGCGCCAAATACCGAACCGAAAAGGAAACATCAAAACATCGAATCAAAACTCCAGCCCGCAAGTGATCCCGAATCTACACCGAGGACCTCTCGCGTCCATCGCTGCTAAACCTGAAAACACAAAAGAGTCTAATGAGCGATCTAAGATCACCCAGCGAGTCAGCTCCCCACTAACGGTTTCTAGTCTATCTATAACTACAATCTCCCGCCCCAAAAACCCCAAAATAACAAGCAAAAGGAGAAATGGTCTATCACATGCCTCCATGACGTAATAAACCCACACACACACAAGAACTTGCAAAAGAGAGGAAAGAATTACGGAAATCGACGGCACTGCAGCACATGCCCTCGATTAGAATTGATCTATCTACCGCGCACAACTAACTTAACACCACTAGGCCCATTATGCAAACTCAGTAACTTCCACGGGTTTACATAGTCACCGACATGGTAATTACAACTATCCACGACTCCTAGACGTTAACACAAAGTCCGACGACCTAGGACATTGTTTTTCGTCCATCGATACACAGCAACTTGGGTTACCCCACGGTAACCTAAGCTTCCATGTAATCCGGCCCTAGGACATGACCTCGTATTCTCTGTACCGCAAACCTACCGGCGTCACTCCGTAGGTTAACGCTGTAACCAGAATCACCACCCGAAGGCACACGATCCGGTTAGGCAACTACCCGAGGATCCAATCGGGTCGGAAGTACCGGAACGCTTTCAAACCTAGACTTGCGGGATCTAACACACCTTAGTGTCCTAGTGCAGTAAAGTAAACACGCAGACTCATTGGGACTCTAACAAACATCACATGACCGACAAGGTAAACAGAAGATAAAAGCAACACAGATTTATCCCACAATTCCTAACAACACCACTACCACCAACCCTACTCGGTGTTATACCAAGTCGAGCAACTACAAACTTACCCGGTCCCATGACCGGCGTAAGTAACACGCAACCGACTATCCGTCCCTACACCGGAGTAGTCTTAGCACAAGCCTGCACACATCACACACAACATCAAAGAAACAACAGGCACACACACAATTAAACAAGCCTTTAAGGTTTATTAATGTCTTTATTCACATTTAGTCTGCAACTTTGGATTAGCGGATTGCTAACCCATAGACGGCTCACCAACCACACAACTCTTTTAATTAACCTTTCCTAAGTATCTTTTAATAACTTCTCGATATGCCGGTTTAGATTTAGTAAACTTACTAACTCCCCGACATCTCATTATTCCTTAACTTTATTTCATTAACCCTTAACCTGACTATTTAACCTAACCCACCCCGTTATTATATTCTATACGTTCGTTAAGTGTTTTAGTCCGCATTTTAATGTCGTTTTAATTCCCATATATAGATTCATTAATATCGTTTGTTAATACGTATATATGCATATAGGGTCCTATCATGCAACGACTATATGAATGCATCAATCAATTATTACTAGCAACCTAGCGGCACATATAAGATTAACCCTAATTACCTAGCATGCATTTAGATTAACCTAACCAGTTCAACGTTAACCGATAATCATCATTAAGTAATCAATTCAACTACTAACGGGTTTGCAATCCTAGTCTATGGCTTTAGATTCCCGGTCTATATGATTCCTAGCGGTGAAACAGATTGAGCCGACTCACAGTGGATAAGTGCGGACGGGCAGATGGACGGATCCCGAGACCGAGCAGCTGAATCCCGAACTCCCCGACACGATCACTCCGAAGTATCGAACTCAGAAATGGCCGTTGACTAAGCATTGACCGGCTCGATCTCCGGCGTTGACTTTGACCGGCGACCGTTGACTTTGACCGTTGACCCCCTTGAACCGTTGACCAAAACCCTAACCAACTGAACCGGCTGAACAATTGCAATCGGGCCGGTTTAGCTGAATCGGGACAAATTGAACCGTTGACCCACCGGACCGGTGTTGACCACCGGTTTGACCCGTTTACTCCAACCCAATTTCAATGCCAAACCAACTTCAAATCATCCCAAAACCACACTGAACCACTCCTTAATGGATTGACTGAAGAATGGTGGTGCAAGGGATTCTCCGGCGGCTGGATTCTGGCGTTGACCGCGGTGGTCTGGCGTTGACCGGCCGGGAAAAATGCTTCTCAAGGTGACTGAAAAACTCCTTAGATGGTGGGGAACAGTCTCAAGAGTGATAGGGAGCTTCTAGGGAGGTGGAGGAGTGGTTAGAAAGAAGATTCACCCAAGGAGGAAGAAGAGTCTCGCCGGCGGCGACCCTTCCACGGCGGCTCCGGCGACGGAGAGGTGGACTGATGAGTGGCGGTTACAGAGGAGGTAATGGTGATCACAATGGTATAAGTGGTTTAGATGGATTCGATAAGTTTTGGGAGATATTGATGTTACTTGTGTTGGAAGCAATGAAGAACACTCAAGAACACCTTAAATGTTCTTGAGTTTCTTGAAGATTCAAAGGATGTTTATGGGTTTTTGTTGATTCTGGATAGAGAGGAGAGAGGTAGAGAACCGATAGATAGAGCTAAAGAGGCTAGGATGAGAGGTTTGGTGAAATGAATTGTGTCATGAAAGGTTATTCCATGCAAAAATGGATTCTTTGAACCAAAAACTCCATGCATGCATCAAACAGGAGAGGTGGCGCCACTGGGTAGGCTACACTTGTCCTCTTAGGGTTCACCAAGACCCAATACAATGAACCAATGAGCTTAAACCATTCCGTAACTCCATTCCGTCCCGTTACTTCAGATTGGCTGTTTTTGCGTTTAATATTTTAAAAACTCCTTAGATGCTTCCATAAATCATCTAAACCCCAACATCCCATTCTTCATAACTTTTCATGAATTTAAAAACTTGAATAACCTCATTTGGTTACCCGTAGCTCTGGTTATAAATTTTACAAGATTTCTCGGTTCTATCGGTTTCAATTACCGATAGCCCGAAAAACCCGTCTAAACTCCATTTCTTCCATTTCTGGTCTTTTAAATGTTTTCTTTATTTAAAAAGAAGAACATTTGGCCCGTCTCTGCTTCAGCCTCGCACTTTTAGCAAAATTACCAAAATGCCCTCAACTTTGGCAAAATTACAATTTTGCCCCTGCTGACGTTCCTTTTGCCCATTGACCCCATTTTTGAAAACAGGGTATTACATTCTTCCCCACTTATAGGAATTTGGTCCCCGAATTATCCGTCACTAAAAGACTTTGAATTGGTCGCCAAATTCGGTAAGTCTTTACTGCACTTACTCCGCTGCTTTACTGTTCGAACACTGATCCCCTGAACCCACTCCCGATGCTTACTGACACATTTCTGACTCACACATACTTCCTTGCCGATCTTTGTTATGTCTGCTTACTCACTGCTCTTGACTAAATCGCTCCATTCCAAACTCTGTACTCGCCTGTGTCATCCTACTTTACTCTAATTCTCACTTCTGGCTTTCCCCCTTTGCTCCGACTTCCGTAACTATTCCAAATTGACTCCCCTTCCTTGGACACTCTTCAAGAATCCGATTACTTCCCTTAAAAATAAAAGATTCCGGAATTGCTTCTTATGGATAGCTTCAAGTTGATCCAAACACTGATACTGACGCTTTTCCTCACATCATTGCTAACTCATCATACTGGCTGTTCGCTGTTGATACCTCGTACTAGATCCTTCATGGCTCGGGTCAACCGTCTCAAGGCGTCCTTGCACTTTACTTTTACTTTAGGATCCGGGTTGGGTCTCGTATCCATGTCACATCGTCTATGTAGTCCTGCACTATAATTCAACAACATTCCACATAAATGGTTAGATTCGTTCTAACCTATTCCCGATGTCACTTTCTCATAGGAATATGGTTACTTAATCATGTACCCAACGGTTACCCATGATTAAATAATAATATTATATAATTCCACTTCCTCGTGAATAAGTCTTCGAACACAACCAATCTTGGGTCTGGCTCGGCACTTATTTAGGGGTTTGCTAACTATTCCTATTTCACAGATCTATTCGGTACTCTTAATAAATAAGCCCATTCTAGCAACCTAACAACCTCTAATACGCACAACTACCAACCTAACGAGGCTACAATATCAAAACAAGATGCAAAACCCTAGCAACCTAGCGCACCACGCAACACATCGAATAAATCAAACAAGCAAGGAACAAAATCAAACAATTACCACACGCAATCAACCAATAGATCGGTCACGGTGCGTCAGTGCAGTCGTGTCTTGGGTTATGATGAGCGATCGGTTGTTCCGCTTATCATTTGGTTTCACATTGTAATTGAATTGCATTCATAACCATCACATGCATGCAAAATAATTACTATGTTTCTCAAAATGATAAGCCGAACACTCTGCATCCACCACATACATAAAACATCATATCCACATATACATAAGTTTTAGTACATCAGTTGACCAGAGTCTACTACATAAGCGGTCGCTGCAATAACCAAAAACAAAATTGCGCCCGCTGCATACCCGGGATTCGTCAGAGACGATAATAAGCCGATCTTTATACACAAAATTAGGTTAGAGCCCATACTTACCTGGCCTACTCTAACCCTAACCTAGCGTCTCCAGAAAGACCGAAATGCCCAACACAAGCGGCAGTACAGCTCGTAGAAGAAACCACTGGCAGGTGTGCCAGGGGGATGCTGAGGGTGCACGCTGCGAGATGGTGCGGCGGCGTGATGCGGTTCAGCCATCGGACAGAGACGTGCGGTGTGGCCCTCTCGACCACAAAGCTGGAAAATGGCGGGAGGCGATGGGGGGTCCTACTAGGACAAACGGGTGCTAGATGACCCATATCGCCACAAAGCTGACAGGCGGCAGATGGTGCTGAAGGTGGCTTGCTAGGACCTGGATCTGGTCTGCTGGGTCCTGGTCTACTGGGTCCTGGAGCTGGTACGCGGCTGGGTCCTGGATCTGGCATACGGGGACCTGGGCCTGCGATCGGACAGATGGGTGCAAGATGGTCGTCGTTGCCACAGACCTGGAAAAAGTCGGGGAGCGGTACAGGCTGGTATGGCTCCCGGTAACGTGGATCGACTGGACGGGTACACCAATGGAAATGGAAGCCCTGAGCTCCACAGGCACTACACTGTGGGTACTGCAACATCTCTGGTGGCGGCGACTCCGATGACTCTGATGGTGACTCAGACGACTCAGGTGACGAGTATGACTGGGACTAACGGCGCGGCTGGTGATGCACGCCAACGTGCTGCTCCAATGCATTGGCGAGCATGGCGGTCTGCTCGGCGACATGGCCCTCCAAAATCGGATGTTGATACGGATCAACGGGCTCCATATCCAGGTCGAAGCCATCCGGTAATGAGCTAAAGACGAAGTCCCCCATGCTGAAGGGCACGAGAACCTCTGGCGCCTCTAAGATAGGCTCCTGTGGCTCCGGCTGAGCAGCTTGCTCGGGTGCCTGAGGTGGTAAAGGCGGTAATTCCATGTCCGCAAGTCCAAACCAATCCAACATTCCAACGTACAGATCATCGGTGTCTGCATCATCCTGCATCGTCGAAGGTAGAGGTACGGACAACAGTATAGGGTCAGCTACTGCCGCTGAAGCGCCCACTAGCGCTCGTAAAGGTATCAAGGAACGGTTCGACGTGCGGGACTCACGAGAGTATCCAGGTACATGCGTCCCTGGCTGGCCATGGTCAGATCCGGCGGATCCCTGACTGCTCATGACGACGTAGCAACTCCGCACCACACATGCACCACTCAATCCACCCACCCTGGGGCACTCTGCTGTATGACTGCAATCAAAAACATGAAAATGTCAGTACAACAATACAAAAATCCTAATCCCCATCCCCCAAGGGTTTGACAGACGCGGCTCGGTTTCCTAATGGATGCTTGGGCGACAAATTTGACTCGATAAAACACGGAAAACACTTAGAAATGAACCATTTCGTAACCCATGAAGAACCATGCTCTGATACCACCTTTTGTAACGCCCCTTTCCCGTTATCCGCTGACCGAAGAGCTTACCGGTCAACAATCAAACAAGAACATTACCAAGTCGAACCCGAGCAAGTCAAACGGGGAAATTTCGTCACAAGACGAAGCCAGAGACATATCAGTTTGAGACAAAGGCTCGCATTGAACCGTCCTTGACCCCGTTTATCTCGCTTCTAGTCTATCTATAACTACAATCTCCCACCCCAAAAACCCCAAAATAACAAGGAAAAGGAGAAATGGTCTATCACGTGCCTCCATGACGTGATAAACCCACACACACAAGCACTTGCAAAAGAGAGGAAAGAATTACAGAAATCGACGACACTGCGGCACATGCCCTCGATTTGACTCGATCTATCTACCGCGCACAACGAACTTAACACCACTAGGCCCATTATGCGAACTCGGTAACTTCCACGGGTTTACATAGTCACCGACATGGTAATTACAACTACCCACGACTCCTAGACGTTAACACAAAGTCCGACGACCTAGGACATTGTTCTACGTCCATCGATACACAGCGACTTGGGTTACCCCACGGTAACCTAAGCTTCCATGCAATCCGGCCCTAGGACATGATCTCGTATTCTCTGTACCGCAAACCTACCGGCGTCACTCCGTAGGTTAACGCCGTAACCAGAATCACCACCCGAAGGCACACGATCCGGTTAGGCAACTACCCGAGGATCCAATCGGGTCGGAAGTACCGGAACGCTTTCAAACCTAGACTTGCGGGATCTAACACACCTTAGAGTCCTAGTGCAGTAAAGTAAACACACAGACTCACTGGGACTCTAACAAACATCACATGACCGACAAGGTCAACAGAAGATAAAAGCAACACCGATTTCTCCTGCAAGTCCTAACAACACTACTACCACCAACCCTACTCGGTGCTATACCGATTCGAGCAACTACAAACTTACCTGGTCCCATGGCCGGCTTAAGTAACACGCAACCGACTATTCGTACCTACCCCGGAGTAGTCTAAGCACAAGCCTGCACACATTACACACAACATCAAAGCAACAACACGTACACACACAATTAAACATGCCTTTAAGGTTTATTAATGTCTTTATTCACATTTAGTCCGCTACTTTAGATTAGCGGATTGCTAACCCGTAGACGGCTCACCAACCACACAACTATTTTAACTAACCTTTCCTAAGTAATAGCTCCTCGATATGTTGGTTTAGATTTAGTAAACTTACTAACTCCCCGACATCTCATTATTCCTTAACTTTATTTCATTAACCCTTACCCCGACTATTTAACCTAACCCACCCCGTTATTATATTCTATACGTTCGTTAAGTGTTTTAGTCCGCTTTTTAATGTCGTCTTAATTCTCGTATATAGATTCATTAATATCGTTCGTTAATACATATATATGCATATAGGGTCCTATCATGCAACGACTATATGAATGCATCAATCAATTATTACTAGCAACCTAGCTGCACATAGCAGATTAACCCTAATTACCTAGCATGCATTTAGATTAACCTAACCAGTTCAACGTTAACCGATAATCATCATTAAGCAATAAATTCAAATACTAACGGGTATGCAATCATAGTCTATGGCTTTAGATTCCCGGTCTATATGATTCCTAGCGGTGAAACAGATTGAGCCGACTCACAGTGGATAAGTGCACACAGACAGATGGACGGATCCCGAGACCGAGCAGCTGAATCCCGAACTCCCCGAACCCCGACACAATCACTCCGAAGTATCGAACTCAGAAACGGCCGTTGACTGAGCGTTGATCGGCGCTGACCGCGTTGACCGGCGGCGTTGACTTTGACCAAAGACCGTTGACTTCGACCGTTGATTCCCCTTGACCGTTGACCCCCAACTGAATCGGCTGCACCAATGCAATCAGACCGGTTTAGCTGAACCGTGACAAATTGAACCGTTGACCCACCTGACCAGCGTTGACCACCGGTTTGACCAGTTTACTCCAACCCAATTTCAATGCCAAACCAACTTCAAATCATCCCAAAACCACACTGAACCACTCCTTAATGAATCGGCTAAAGAATGGTTGTGCAAGGGATTCTCCGGCGGCTGGATTTTGGCGTTGACCGCAGTGCTCCGGCGTTGACCGGCCGGAAAAATGCTTCTCCGGTGACTGACAAGCTCCTTTGATGGTGGGGAACAATCTCAAGAGTGATAGTGATCTTCTAGGGAGGTGGTAGAGTGGTTGGAAAGAAGATTCGCCCAAGGAGGAAGAAGAGTCTCGCCGGCGGCGACCCTTCCACGGCGGCTCCGGCGACTCTGAGGGGACGGCGAGGTGGACTGATGAGTGGCAGTTTCAGAGGAGGTGATGGTGATCACAATGGTATAAGTGGTTTAGATGGGTTCAACAAGGTTTGGGAGATATTGATGTTACTTGTGGTGGAAGCAATGAAGAACACTCAAGAACACCTCGAATGTTCTTGAGTTTCTTGAAGATTCAAAGCATGTTACTGGGTTTTTTTTATTCTGGAGAGAGAGGAGAGAGGTAGAGAACCGAGAGAGAGAGAGCTAAAGAGGCTAGGATGAGAGGTTTGGTGAAATGAATTGTGACATGAAAGGTTATTCCATGCAAAAATTGATTATTTGAACCAAAAACTCCATGCATGCATCAAACAGGAGAGGTGGCACCACTTGGTAGGCTAAACTTGTCCTCTGAGGGTTCACCAAGACCCAATCCAATGAACCAATGTCTCGTTGCTTCGGATTGACCATTTTCCCGTTTAATATTTTAAAATCCTTAGATGCTTCCATAAATCCTCTAAACCCCAAAATCAGATTCTTCATGACTTTTGATGAATTTAGAAACTTGAATCACCTCATTTGGATAATCGTAGTTCCAGTTATGGATTTTACAAAATTTCCCGGTTCTATCGATTTCCATTCCCGATAGCCCGAAAAACCCGTCTAAGCTCTGTTTCTTCCATTTCTAGTCTTCTAAATATTTTCTTTATTTTAAAATAAGAACATTTGGCCCGTCTCTTCTTCCGCCTGGCATTTTTGGCAAAATTACTAAAATACCCTCAACTTTGGTAAAATTACAATTTTGCCACTGTTGATTTTCTTTTTACCAGTTGACCCCATTTTTAAAAACAGGGTATTACAGTAGGCCCCACGCTAGCTCACTCGGCCCGTGGGCCCACCCTCGTCCGACGGCCGGATTGTTATTTTTGGGAGGCTTTAAAGACTTGAGTATTGTCCTTGCAATCACCACACGATCTTTCCACGTGTTTTGCCCTCACTCGCACGATACAGTGAGTCACTTCCCAGTAGGTCACCCATCCTTTGACTATTTCAGCTCAAGCACGCTTAACTCTAGTGTTTTCTCTGGACAAATGACCGAAAAGATAAGTGCACTTTAGTGACATTTGTAGCCAAATCAATTCTTTTAAACTTCTCCGCATATAGCACAAACAAGAATGTTACAATGTTTTTGATCATTTTTTAGTGGTTTATATTACTATTCGGGTTTAACCTCAGTAGATTACCTATGTGAACTACTGAAATAAAAAGTGTGCTTGAAAAAAAGATTGCAAATAACTTTTCAAAGTAGAGACTTTTTATACATTAAAATTTCAGAAAATAGAAACCTGAATAAAGAAAATGTTTTATAAATTCATGTCAAATATATGTTTGTAATAGTGCACCTGATTGACTTGACATTTTATAAATACGACGACCCACGACCGACTCAGTTGATTATTGAGATCATCTTGAAATAACCGCATTAATAGTACGGTCTGTTGATAACTGTACGCTCAACGGTGCTCGCTCCGGCTCTCGCAGCCGTACATCCACAAGGTCCACAACTATATTTATTTTTGTAGTAATTTTAAAATACAAATACAATCAATTCGAAAATTTGTATTAATAAGTTATTTTCCCAACTGATCCAAATCGTAAATCAAATAGAAGAAAACAAAATTATATAAAACCGAATTATAAATGTGTTTTAATTGTTGCAAGTTTTCGATAAAGCAATGAAACTAAAAACCAAAGAAGAATAAAATAAAAAATCAAAAAACAAACCGTAAATCGAATTATCCACCCCTAAAAAAGATAGTAGTAATGTTAATTCTTGCTTGCTCGTTCAAAGAAGTCAAAGATCATTAACAAATTTAATTAAACTAAAATAAAATGGTTAGTATATTTTACATACCAGTCCTAAAGGGAAAAAATTCATGTTGTTGTGGGAATTCAACTATGTAACAAATTGTTAATATTATGGGTCTAAATATCTGAATAGAGTGTAAATGATTTAAAAAGATAAATTCTAAGTGTGAAATCAAAAATTATTTATATTATAAATTAGATGAAGGCCGACAAATGAACATAAAAAAGATCGTCATTAAACGAGTTCTTTACAAAAGACATATGCTTGTAATTATTTAGTGACAATTTAGAATACACAAATCCCTATAATTAGCAATTAATGAAGAGTAAATTCCATATTTATAACAAGTACAGTCGTACTTTTGTACGGACCGTTGACTTCTTATTGTGCTTTCATAATGGGTTGGTCATATCATATGAACCAAGTAGATTTATGCCAGACTTATGGATGGGTGTTAAATTCATATCCACAATAAGCCCTCAGTTCGTCGATCTTCGGCGTTAATTGATGTCGGCAAATTCTTCAAGTACGAAATAATGTAAAGGATAAACAAAAGCTTACGAGAGATCAATGGATTCTCGAGAACTCATGTTGCTTAGAACTTACGTAACCGGCGGCTAGCTAAGTTACAGAGGTTCGAAGACTTTTGTGATGAGATAAAAATTTCGTTTTATTAATCAATCCAAAAACCAAGTGCAACAATGAGGTCGACTTTTCTTTTATATCAAGAAGGAGATAAAATTGAATCCCCAAAACCATCTTAGAGATAAATACCAAACTCTAAGTATTATCCAAAACCAAATATAACTAAAATAACACCAAATCCATAAAAATAGGCTACATCAGGTCCCCCGAGGTGAAGAAAAATTCGCCCTCGAATTATCATCTGTCTATGAATCCACAAAAGGCGTTAAGTGTTTCACATTGAAGACATTATTCGTGTTCATTGTAGAAGGAAGGCGTCGATGATATGCATTGTTATTTATCTTCTCAAACGCCTCTAAAGGACCAACCCGACGAGGCTTTATTTTGTTGTAGGTGTTTGGTGGAAATATGTCCTTCGTAAGGACTGCCCATAATTTGTCCCCAACATTGAAATGAACCTCTCTACGATGAGCATTTGCATCTGACTTATATTTTGCACTCGCCTGTTCTAAATTAGCATGACCCTGCGTATGTAGGTCCAGAAACTCCTCCACAAAGTCGCAAGCACGTCCAAGAGATCGTGTGCGATCAGGCGCAATGCTCATGTCTAAAGGACTGCGAGGCATGACCCCAAACACCACCATGAAAGTGTTGGGATTATGTCCTGAAATCATATTGTACTTACTCTGATTGATAGTTGTATAGTCGAGATCGGACAATTCATGTGATACTAGGTGGTCATAATATTTTGCTAGAAGCCGCTTATGACAAGTGAGTTGTAACTCATTGCTAGTATTATGTGAATCTACAGGGTCACACACCTAAGCAAGCTGGATACACTTTTTATGGGATTGATCATTGGCATATGGTCTGGTCAATGTGTATTGGATACACATTGATATCAAGTTTTAAGAGGTGTGTCGATCGACACAGTAGTGTGTCAATCGACACAGGCCGGGTTTCGAAACTGATGTTTCGATTTGATGACTTAAACGAATTGGAATTAGTCCAATGATCGGTTTAGTCATTCCAGGTCTATATATAGGTTTATATGAACGACCTGGAACCCTAGTCGTTGATTTTTGGCAGCCACCTCTCTAAACACAGTTTTCCCAGGAGATCTGATTTCCGGCACTAGCATCCCGGCGGATTCCAGCTTGTGTGCGTGTGGACTGCAGTATAGGCGCAGCATCTGAGACGCTCCTGATCTCAATTACATGTTCATCATTCCGCTTCAAATCACCAGGTAAACTTGAGATCATTCCTGATGATTCAATTAACTAAACCCTAGATCCTAGGCTACCTGGAACTAGTTAGGATTCAATCTGATGATAGAATGGCACAAGTTCCAACAGTGGTATCAGAGCCTTAGGGTTTTTCCATTGAATCAAACATGCTGATTGAATTTGATGAATTGAATTCGAATCATATAAGTTGTATGAATAAGAAGCATGTTAGATCGATTTCTCTGTAATCGAAATTCTGTGTTTTTCGTCTTGTGTCGATCGACACAGAAAATGTGTCGGTCGATGCAGCGTAGAAAATCGTAATGAATTAAGTTTATTTGAAATCGGCGGCTAGGGTTTTCGCGAAGTGTCGACCGACACCAAGCTGGTGTCGATCGACACATGAAGAAAACCTAATTAAAATTTAGGGTTCGCCCTACTGTGTCGATCGACACAGGTTGAGTGTCGGTCGACACAGGCCTTGCGATTGGTTAATCGGTTTAATTGGATTGAACTGGTTATCATGCTTGGTTAAGGTAGATCAGATCGGTTTAAATTAGATGAATTGGTTCAATTGGATTGAACTGGTTATCTCAATTAGTATAAACCGATTGTATTGGTTAAGATCAGTTTGATTGGATAAGTTGGTCCAATTGGATTGGACCGGTTATCGCAATTGGTTAAGGTTGAATGTCGAGTGTCGACCAAGTGTGTCGGTCAACGCATATTGTGTCGATGCGAACAGTAATTGTTTGGTTATTGAACCAAATGATTGAGAAACCGAACCAAATGATCTAACCCACTTATTAGAACAATTAAAAAATCAATTATAATTAGAAGTTAAACATGTTCTAACTCATTGAATGCACTTGGATGTGTATTAGATCAAAGCTTAGTTTTCAATATGGTCAACTGTCAAGACTCATTTCGTTGTTGTGATAGTCTTGCCATGAGCTTGGTGTCCACAATTACATGAGTGAGGCAGGTAGTAGTATTGATGGACTTGCAGTGCTTGACATCAACAATTACATGACCTAAGAGATTGATTTACTAACCTGTTAGAGTTCCGTTTCCTCAACTAAATATCAAGTGACCTTGATGTCTTGCCCAATCTTGTCTACTGTCAAGACTCGTTTCGTTGTTGGATAGTCTTGGAGTCCTTGGTATCCACAGTTACATGAGTAAGGCAGGTGATCATTGATAGACTTGCAGTGCGACTGTCAATGATCACAAGACTGAAGAGATTGGTTTTACTTGACTGGGCTATCAGAAGTTCTGGGCCCAGAGACATCAGAGTGGATGAGACATGGAATGTCTTATTTGCGACCAAGAGTTGTACTGGGTACAATTAGCAATGATTTGCTTACCTAGATAACTAAAGTTTGGGTGATGGCGAGTCGTCCACTCAGATTTTGGTGAAGTATGGGTCTTGGATCATTATATTCATAGAGGAAACATTGTTTGAATATAATGCGAGTTTTCTTATTAGATAAGATTTCTCATTTCCTGAACTTCATAACTAAAACTTTTCTTTTCTTAGTTTTAAGCCTATGTCTAAAACTACTTTCTCGTTGCAATCCGTCCTTGAGAAGGACAAGTTAAATGGATCAAATTTCCTGGATTGGTATCGGAACTTGAGATTTATTCTCAAGCAAGAGAGTAAGGACTATGTCCTTGAGAAAGCTCTCCCCGAGAGGCTTGGGACCAATGCCTCGCATGCAGTATATGATGCTTGGAATAAGCATTATATTGATGTGGTAGATGTGTGTGGTATGATGTTGGCTACCATGAACTCGGACTTAAAGAGTCAACACGAGAACATGGAGTCGCCAATCGAGATGATCACCAGCCTGAAACTGATGTTTCAGGATCAGGCACGAGTTGAGAGATACCGGATGGTAAAGTCTCTCATTGGGTGCAAGCTACCAAAGGATGCTCCAGTGAGTCCTCATGTCATTAAAATGATGAGTTACATTGATAACCTGAGGAAACTGGATTGTCCTGTTAGCCTAGAGTTGGCTACTGAGATCATTCTGCAGTCACTGCCGTCAAGTTATGATAAGTTTATCAAGAGCTACATCAAGAATGGCTTGACGAAGACGTTGACTGAGCTGCATGGCATGCTCAAGACAGCTGAGCGAAACATCATAAAGGGTAAAAGGTTTGAGAAATCTTGTATAGACAAGGGTAGAGGCAAGGCCGTCCAGATTTGGAATCAGGATAAGCCTGTGTCATCTTATAAGCCCAAGTCCGGCCCATCTGATGTTGGTAAGTGCTGCTACTGTGAAGAGTTTGGGCATTGGAAGAGAAATTGCATTAAATTCTTGGAAGATTCACAAGAGATGAAGGAGATGTACGGAACTTCTTCTTCAGGTATTGTGTTATTACTTCAAGTTCTACGTAGGTATTGGATACTGGTTGTGGTACTGATATTTTTGAAATATGCAGGGCCTAAACAACAGTAGAACGTTGAAGAAAGGACAAGTGGAACTGCGCGTCTGGAATGGAGCAATGGTTGATGCATTAGCCGTAGAAATTCTCCACTTGTAGGAGCCTTTCAAGCTTGGTTTTTGAATTAAAAAATTGCTGCTATGTACCTGCTTTAAGCAGAGATGTCTTTCATTTTCTTGTGAGAATTTGGATGTTTTTCATTTTGATAAAAGACAAGTTTTGCTCTTTTGATCTTGATGAAATATTCTATGGTAGCAAACCCCTTTTGAAAAAATGGATTTTATATCTTAAACCAATGTACGCCTGTATATAACATTAATACCAAACGGTTAAGTCTGATGACTCGAAATCGATTTCCTTAGCATAGTCGTTTCAACCACAAAGAGTGAAGCGGATTCAGAAGTTCCATAGTTATGGGCTTTATGGGCTCATTTGATTATAAATCATATGAGATATGAATTCTGCTTACTGGGCCAAATGACTAAGGCTTCTTTAACAGAGCTAAAGAAAAGGGTCAGAGGCTTATTGGGCCTTGGTTATACTGATGTATGTGGCCCGATGAGCATTAGTGCCAGAGGAAATCTTCAGTACTTCATCACCTTTATTGATGACTTCAGTATGTATGGATGTGTTCATTTGATGAGACCCGAGTAGGAATCTTTTGAAATGGTCAAAGGAGTTCCAGAATGAAGTATAGAACCGATATGACAGAAGTATTAAAGATCCTCGATTAGATCGCGGAGGAGAATACTTGAGTCAAGAATTCAGTGATCATCTAAGTGAGTGTAAAGTCGTCTCACATCTCATTTCTCCTGGAAAACCTGAATGGTGTTTTTGAGAGAATGAATCGGACCTTATTGGATATGCTTCGATCAATGATGAGTCACACGAATCTTCCATTATCCTTTTAGGAATACGCTCTAGAAATGTATGTATTTACGCTAAATAGGTTTCTATCAGAATCAGTTGAAAGCCACCACATTGGATGTGGACTGGAAGTTTTCCAAGTATGCTTTCCTGATTAATTGGGAGTGCATTTTTATGTAAAGCAGTTGACAACAGACAACCTTTCAAATCTGATAAGTGCTACTTCGCTGGTTGTCCTAGGGAAACCGAGGCTTATTACTTTTGCAACCAATCCAAGAACAAAGTTTTGTTGTTCGGAACTCTGTTTTTCTAGATAGAAAGTTTCCTTCCAAGAAAAACAGTGGGAGTAGAAGTACAGCTCGAAGAAGTTCGAGAAACACAGGTGGCTGCTCAGCCTGTTAAGGGAGAGCAGCGGTTGGATCTACAAAGTGTTGTAGGACTTACACCTGTGGAGCCTGAAGTTCGCAGATCCGAATGGATCCGTCAGTGACCCGAGAGTGATTTCTCGTGACCAATTGCCGTGATCTGTTGATCATTGAAAGGTAACGAGCATGCGAAATTCAAGGAGCGATGGTGAGCCCCAACTCCGAAAATTTTCTAGGTATGCATGTTAGCTTCACCGATCCATTTCTGGATTGAAGCAAACATCTTGGAGTTGGAATCTACGTTCTGTTAAAACGGTCAAAAGTTTTGACTTGATCAGGAACGAATAGGAACCGTGCGTTTACAAGTAGACTAGTGGGAGCGTAGTTGCTTTTCTCACAATGTATGTATATAACATACTTATTGCTTAAGTCTTATCAGGACTTGGGTCGGAAGTCATTCTAACGATAGACATGGGAGAAGCCGCGTGAGTTCTTGGAATAAAGATCTATTGAAATGGATTGGGGAGGCTAATTGGATCGTGTCAGAATCCTTATGTTGATAAAGTATTGGACAGTTCCAATATGCATGATTCCAAGAATGGCTTCACACCAAAGGTCTTGTGGCAATAATCTTAGCAAGAAGAAGTGTCTTGGACACTGGCTGAGCTAGTATCTATGAGTGTGATTCCTTATGCTTCAGCAATAGAATCCATAATAAATGCCATATTTTGCGCTCGTCTAGATGCAACTTACGCATAAAGCATGACGAGAAGATACCAATATGTTCCGGTAAAAGTCACTGGACAGTTGTAAGGAATATCCCCAAGTGTTTGAGGAACACTAAGGATAGGTTCTTGTTCAACTGAGGAAGTGACGAGTCTGTTAAGAGTAGTTAGACGGACAAAGACGACTTCCGGTTCCCACCGGGTTATGTCTCTTTGTCTGTGTAGCGGTGCTATCTGTTGGAAGGGCTCCAAGCAGGGGACCATAGAATTGTGCTTATTAATGAATAGCGGTGTGGTTTGTTGGAATGGTTCCAAACAAGAACACCGCAGCCTCTCTCACAACCTAAGCACGAGTTTTATGTTGTTGCTGTAGGTACTAGATATTTGAAGACGTGGTCTTGATTCTAGTGGGAGTTATGTTAGTTATGATGTTCACATAGACATGCTATGGTCATGTTTATGAAAAACTGACATCAGCATTATTTGATTATTGGATAATTAAATAAAGGTCCCAAAGTATTTTATGTTCATTTTATAGGTCATCAAGTTGAGGACTTGATCATAAAACCCTATAAGTGAAAGATGACATAAAAAATTATGTTTGTCCCTGGTCATAGGTTGTTAAAGTGGGACACTAACAACCGTTAAGACTAGTATGTGAGGTGACGTATGACTAAGTTTCATGGAGTCATTGATATGGGTATCAACGTCAATCACATAGATATATGTTGGTGAACATATGATCGGATATGACCCGCTAATGAGAACTCTACATGATAGTTATATCAGTGTCATAAGAGGTTCTCATTACGACTATAGAGTATAGTCCTTAGACCTAAGTTCATCATGCTTTCTAGCATGTGAATTGGTGCGCTTTGACCTTGTCAAACGTCGTTCCGTAACTGGCGGCTATAACGGCATTTCTTAGGCGTATCATGAAGTGTGTGTAGAAACAGGGATGGAACAAGAAGGGATTTGTCCCTCCTATATAACAGGAGATAAATATCTCAGGGCCCATCGAAGATTTGATACTGAGAAAAATGCATGGCCGTGCTCAAACGAGGTGATTGTCAGTCGTTTGTTTTATCAGTATAGATCAGGAGTTCGATGAACATGATGGTGGCTATAACAAGAATGACACAGTTTCTTGCCTTATGCCATATCGAGATATAGCGACAAAGGGATTATGGGAATAGATGATTCCAGTACAAGTGGGAGATTGTTGGGATTATGTCCTGAAATCATATTGTACTTACTCTGATTGATAGTTGTATAGTCGAGATCGGAAAATTCATGTGATACTAAATGGTCATAATGTTTTGCTAGAAGCCGCTTATGACAAATGAGTTGTAACTCATTGCTAGTATTATGTGAACCTACAGGGTCACACACCTAAGAAAGCTGGATACACTTTGTATGGGATTGATCATTGGCATATGGTCTGGTGATACACATTGATATCGAGTTTTAAGAGGTGTGTCGATTGACACAGTAGTGTGTCGATCGACACAGTAGTGTGTCGATCGACACATGCCGGGTTTCGAAACTGATGTTTCGATTTGATGACTTAAACGAATTGGAATTAGTCCAATGATCGGTTTAGTCATTCCAGGTCTATATATAGGTTTATATGAACGACCTGGAACCCTAGTCGTTGATTTTTGGCAGCCACCTCTCTAAACACAGTTTTCTCAGGAGATCCGATTTCCGGCACTAGCATCCCGGCAGATTCCAGCTTGTGTGCGTGTGGACTGCAGTAGAGGCGCAGCATCTAAGGCGCTCCTGATCTCAATTACCTGTTCATCATTCCGCTTCAAATCACCAGGTAAACACGAGATCATTCCTGATGATTCAATTAACTAAACCCTAGATCCTAGGCTACCTGGAACTAGTTAGGATTCAATCTGATGATAGAATGGCACAAGTTCCAACAGAAAGGACTAAATCATGTGCTTCGGTTCCGAGCATGATTGTGCACGAACTCAGCTTGACACAGAACCAAATCCCATGACTTATGTTTTCACCTACCAGACAACGTAGGATATTCCCCAACGACATGTTAGTAACTTCAGTTTGGCCGTCCATCTGTGGGTGATACACTGAACTCATATCCAACTTTGTACGCAGCATACGCCAAAGCGATCGCCAAAAATGGCTTAGAAAACGAGATCCACGGTCTAAAACGATGGACAGAGGTAACCCATGGAGGCGATAAATATCGCGGAAGAACAATGTAGCTACGTGGGATGCGTCTGTCGTCTTTCGACAAGGTACAAAGTGTGTCATCTTGGAGAATCTTTCAACAATGACAAAGATAGAGTCAAACCGCGTTGAGTTTGAGGAAAGCCAAGGAAAAAGTCCATACTAATGTTGGTCCAAGGTGGTGTTGGTATATGCAATGGAAGATACAACCCCGCGTTAGTTGCATGTCTTTTCGATGTCATACACACGACACATCGTTGAACAAAGCGTTCAACATCGCGACGCATTGTCGGCCAGAAGTAGGACGAGCTGCCGAGATGTAAGGTTCTATCTCGACCCACATGTCCTTCCGAATGTAGCTCATGAGTGATCTGAAGTCAAAGACTTCTATTTGGAATACAAAGTTGTGTCCCACGAAATAAAAACCCATCGATGATGAAGAAGTCCTCACACGACCCGGACTATGCTTCTCACCAAATGAGACTAAAGTAACGATCCGTAGATACATATCAGGCAGAATAGAGAAGCCAGTAGTTGACAAATGAAGCAATCAGAGTAAAGCGTGTCTTCGACTAAGGGCATCCACGACTTTGTTCATAGTCCATGCTGTGTGTTTAATGACAAAGGTGAATTGTTGCAAGTGTGCAAACTAAGAAGCATGCCGATCTGAGACTTTCTCCTGCGATCACAAATGTTTCAATGCATCGTGATCAGTGTATAGTATGAATTCACGATGAAACAGGTAATGACGACATTGCTTTATGGCTTGAACCACTGCGTACAGCTCCATGTCGTACGTACTGTAATGTCCCCGTGACCCCGCGATTTTCTCACTAAAAACGAAATGGGTCTACTCTTTTGGCTCAATACTGTGCCGATACCTGTCTTGGAAGCATCCAAATGTAACTCAAAGGTATCCGTGAAATCTGGCAAGGCAAGAACAGGGGTTGTCGTAAGCTTTGTCTTGTTGGACTCAAAAGCTCGATTTTCCTCTTCTGTCCAGACGAATGAAGTTGCCTTGATGCAGTCATTAATTGGCGCCATAATACTGCTAAAGTGAGGGACAAACCGACGATAGAACGACGCCAAGCCATGGAAAATGCGCACCTCAAAAATAGACGTTGGAGGCGACCAAGACTGAATCGATTCTATCTTGGCAGGATCGACACGCAAGCCATTAGCTGAAACAATGTAGCCCAAGAAAAGCACCTGAGACGCACTGAATGAACACTTCTTTAACGCCCCAAACAAATGTTCTCATCGCAGAACCAAAAGTACGTCACAGAGATGGACCAAATGATCAGTCAATGATGTACTAAAGATAAGAATATCATCAAAATACCCCACGACGAATTTACCAATGAAGGTTCGGAGAGCCTGATTCATCATGCGCATGAAATTACTCGGTGCATTCGACAAACTGAACGACATAACAAGCCATTCAAACAATCCTTCTCTTGTTTTGAATGCAGTTTTCCACTCATCGCCAGGCCTCATCTGAATCTGATGATATCCGCTTTTGAGGTCAAGCTTAGTGAAAATTGTAGCGTGGCCAATCTGATCCAACATATCACCCAATCGTGGGATTGGAAACCTGTACCGCATTGTGATCTTATTGATAGCTCTGATGTCCAAAAACATACGCCAAGATCCGTCTTTCTTGGGGATTAACAAAGCTGGAACTGCAATGGGATGAGGCTCTCACGAATGTTACCTTTGCAAAGTAACTCCTCTACTTGACGTCTCAATTCATCGTGTTCAGCTGGGCTCATTCTGTAGTGCGGACAATTGGGCAGGGAGGCATTCAGCACAAGCACGATGTGATGTTGAATATCTCAGAGAGGTGGCAAATTGTTTGGTAACTCGGCTGGAAACACATCGCTGAACTCATTTACGAGTGTTTGAAATGCCACTGGAATATCATGCACATTATCACCACAGGAAAACGATGACTAGAGCACAAAAACCACATCGGAGCTGCGCAATTCATTCGTAAACTTAGTCTTGTTCAAGAGAAGAACTTGCTTTTCTGAAGGTGAAACAGGCGAGATAGAAACCACTGCTTTGCCCGAACCAGGTGGCGAAGGTGTTTCTGGCGTTGGCAGTAAAGTAATCCGCACATTATCAAACGTAAATGCATAAGTGATGGTGTGACCAACGTGCATCGCCCGTCTATCTAATTGCCACGGACGTCTCAACAATAAATGGCATGCATCCATGGGAATCACATCACATAGGATGAGGTCTTTATAGTTCGCACCAACTGAAAAAGGGACGTGACAACATTTGGAGATGCGTAGATTGGTTTGAACATTCAACCAGACCAATTTGTATGGCTTAGGGTGAGGTTCCGTGAACAACGCCAATTTCTGCACCGCTTCCTCCAATATCAAGTTAGTACAACTGCTAGAATCGATCATAAAAGTGAAAACCTTACCTCTGATTGTGCAATAGGAACGGAAGATGTTTGCCGAAGCCACGAATCTTCTCGTCCCTGTGGCAAAAGACAACTACGATGGACCACAAGTAATTGGCCTGTACCGCCCGACACTCAGTCTTCGTCAATGTAATCGTCTTCATCACCATACTCATCAAAGCAAGGCTCATCATCTCCCAATAAAACACGAAAATTAGTCTTAGGACATTTATATTGGCGATGTCCCTGTTCTCCACAATTGAAGCACTTAAAAGTAGGTAGTCGTGGATTTTGATTTGTGACCGTATCCACAGGGTTGTTAGCTGACTGTGATGGTCCATTGCTTTGTACGAAAGCATCCATAGGGGAGGCAGTTTCGCCATGAGAAAGGCGGGTACGAGAGGCTTGAGACTGTTGGAAGTTTCGGTTGATCCTGATTCAATTCTCATATTGATATCAACCTAAACATGCATAAGATCTAGGTGTTCTTATTTAGAAACATATGATCTCACCTTTTACCTGTTTGTTTGCAGCGGAATTGATGAACAGGTCAATGATCAGGGAGATACACCGAGAGATGGATCCTCCAAAGGCTCACACACGCAATCACCGGAAACTGGTTGCTAGACCACAAGGAGGCTGGCGCAGAGAGAGGAGAGAGGCGCGGCTAGGGTTGGGTTATGGGAGAAGAGAATTGGCTTTTAGTCATTTAAAAGCCTTCTCTTTTCCTTTTTGGGCTTTTGGGCCCAATCTGATTAAATTCCATTTAATCAGACCCATTAGTCTTTCTCTCTTAGTACGACAAATGCCTAGCACTTTTGTCGTACTTCTGCTAAGCCGTTCCAACATTATTTCCTGCTAGCTTAAGCGTGTGACCCATATGGGATCATACAATGAAGGCAATAAGTCCAAGACTTATAGATCATGAGCGGACTCTAGCAAGCCATCATGACCCCCAGCATTGTATGACTTATGTCTGATCACTGACATACTCTTACGTTATAGAGACAGTACAGAGATTGCTGGACACAATTCCAACAATCTCCCACTTGAACTGGAATCTCTGTATTCATAATCCCTTCCGTCTCAATATCTCGATTAGTCATAAGGCAAGATTAGTGTCATCCTTATAAAGCCTAATCTTGTTCATCGGACTCTGATTTGACACTGACAATACAAACGACTCGGGAAAGTCCGTTTGAGCATGGCCATGCGTTTTCCAGTATTCAAATCTCCGATTGGCCTAGAGATATTCACTCCATTTATATTGGAGGGACAAATCCCATCTTGTTCCATCACTGTAAACTACTCATTTCATGATGTACCCAAACAAGGTCCTTATAGCTATCGCAGAACGATAGCGTTAGACAATGATCAAAGTGCATCAGTCCATATGCAGTCACATGCATGCGAACTCAGGTCTAAGGACTATACTCTATAGTCGTAGTAAGAATCTCTTATGACACAGATATAAATATCCTGAAGAGTTCTTATTAGCGGGTCTTGTCCGGTCGTATGTTCCCAACATACACCTATGTACTGACTTTGATGCCGAGCATCTATGACACACTGAGACTTTGTCATAAGTCACGTACCAATCCAGTCTCACACGGTTGTTAATGTTCCAATTTCAACAACCTTCGACTGGGGACAGGATGATATAAAACATTTATCAAATATAGGATCTCATGATCAAGCTAAATGACTTCGATGACTCAAGATCAAATCATTTACTTCGATGACCTATAAAATGGTTCATGTCATTTTGGAACGATTATTTCATCACAGTTAAAATAATCTTGAAATAATAATTTCATTAAAACATAAATAATAATGTTTTACAAGAACATATCAAATAACTAAAATAAAGCTCACAAAACTCCCACTCAAATTTAGATTACATTTCAATGTTTCTAATGCCTACAGCTTCAGTCAGGAACTCGAGCTTAGGCCTTGGGAGTGGCTTTGTCAACGGATCAGCGACGTTATCATCTGTCGGAACTCGGCTGATCTTGACTTCCTTTCTATTAATGATGTCACGTATCAAGTGATATCTTCTTTGAACATGCTTGGATTTCTGGTGTGATCTTGGTTCCTTTGCCTGAGCTATAGCACCATTGTTGTCACAAAACAGTGCCAGAGGCTCAGCCGCATCTGGTATCACACCCAGTTCCATAATGAACTTTCGTATCCAAACAGCTTCCTTCGCTGCTTCTGAGGCGGCGATATATTCAGCTTCTGTAGTGGAATCAGCAACGGTGTCCTGCTTGGAGCTTCTCCAACTTACTGCACCGCCATTCAGACAAAAGACATAACCGGACTGTGACCGGAAATCATCTGTGTCTGTCTGGAAACTTGCGTCCGTGAATCCACTGACTTTAAGCACATCACTTCCACCGTACACTAAGAACTTATCCTTAGTATGTCTTAGATACTTCAAGATGTTCTTTACGGCAATCCAATGGTTTTCACCTGGATTTGACTGGTATCTACTCGTCATGCTCAATGCGTAAGCAACATAAGGACGAGTACAGATCATGGCATACATGACAGATCCTATTGCAGATGCATAAGGAATATTCTTCATGCGCTCAAGCTCAGCAGCCGACGTAGGGCTCTGCTTCTTGCTTAGCGTTGTGCCATGTACCATTGGCGTGAAGCCTTTCTTGGAATCTTTCATGCTGAATCTTTGTAGGACTTTGTCAATGTATGAGTCTTGACACAAGCCTATCAGCCTCTTAGGTCTATCCCGATAGATCCTAATTCCAAGAACGTATGCGGCTTCACCCATGTCTTTCATGGAAAAACAACTTCCAAGCCAGTCTTTTACAGACTTCAGCATTGGAACGTCGTTTCCGAGAAGCAGTATGTCATCAACATACAGAATAAGAAAAACGATTTTGCTCCCACTAGTTTTCTTATACACGCATTGTTCTTCTTCGTTTCTGATAAAGTAAAATTGCTTGATCGCTTCATCAAAACGAAGATTCCAGCTCCTCGATGCTTGCTTCAATCCATAAATGGATTTATGAAGTTTGCATACTTTCCTAGCATTCTTTGGATCTATGTAACCGTCAGGTTGCGTCATATACACATCCTCTTCCAGAATACCATTCAGGAAGGCGGTTTTCACGTCCATCTGCCAAATTTCATAATCATGAAAAGCTGCAGTTGCTAGTAGAATCCGAATAGATTTCATCATAGCCACCGGTGAATAGGTTTCATCGTAGTCCACACCGTGAACTTGTCTGAAACCTTTTTCCACCAACCTGGCTTTATAAATCTGGACATTTCCATCCACGTCAATCTTCTTCTTGAAGATCCATTTGCACTCGATGGCTTTTACACCAACGGGTAAGTCAACCAACGAAAATACTTGGTTGACCGACATGGAGTCCATTTCGGAATCAGTGGCCTTGCGCCACTTAGAGGAATCTGGGCCCATCATAGCTTGATTGAAGTTCGATGGTTCATCACCATCAATGATCAAAAGATCATGACAGTCAGTCACGAGGAATCCCTGATATCTCTCGGGTTCGTGACGGATCCTCCCGGATCTTCGAACTTCAGGTACTACAGGTTCAGGCTCTACAATTTCTTGTAGATCCTCCTGCTGCTCTTCCTCATTAGGTTGAGCAGTATCCTGTTCATCTTGAATTTCTTCAAGCAGTACCTTACTCCCACTGTCTTTCTTAGAGAGAAACTCTCTTTCAAGAAAGTTACAATCCCGGGCAACAAAGATCTTGTTCTCGGAACGTAGATAGAAGTAATAAGCCTTGGTTTCCCGTGGATAACCAATGAAGTAGCATTTATCAGATTTTGGTGTAAGCTTATCTGAGATTAATCTCTTTACATAGGCCTCACAACCCCAAATTCTTAGATAAGACAGCACTGGAGTTTCTCCAGTCCATAATTCATATGGTGTCTTTGCTACTGCTTTTGATGGCGCTCTGTTTAGTGTGAACACTGCTGTTAGCAGAGCATATCCCCAAAGGGATATTGGAAGGTCTGTGTGACTCATCATAGATCGAACCATATCCAATAAGGTCCGATTTCTCCTCTCAGACACACCATTCCATTGAGGTGTTCCAGGAGGAGTGAGTTGGGATACAATCCCACACTCTCTCAGATGATCACTGAATTCTTGGCTTAAGTATTCTCCTCCTCGGTCGGACCGAAGAGCCTTAATGCTTTTGCCAAGTTGGTTCTGTACTTCATTTTGGAATTCTCTGAACTTCTCAAAAGATTCAGACTTATGTTTCATCAAGTAAACATATCCATACCTACTGAAATCATCAGTGAAGGTAATGAAGTACTGATAGTTTCCTCTTGCATTAGTGGACATTGGGCCACACACATCAGTGTGTATCAGGCCCAATAAGTCACTGGCCCTCTCGTTAGGTTTATTAAAGGGGGCCCGTGTCATTTTGCCCATCATGCAGGATTCGCATTTCTCACATGACTCAAAGTCAAATGAGCCAAGAAGTCCATTCGAATGGAGCCTCTTGATGCGTTTCTCGCTGATGTGCCCTAAACGACAATGCCATAGAAACGTTCGGTTTTCCTCATTAGGTTTAAACCGTTTTGTATTGATGTTATAAATTGGCGCGGATTGATCGAGTATGTAAAGCCCATTCGTAAGAGGGGCAGAACCATAGAACAAATTGTTGCGATTGAAGGAACATAATTTATTCTTAACTGAAAAATCATAACCTTCCAAATCCAACAAAGAAATTGAAATAATATTTCTGCTTATAGCAGGTACAAAATAACAATTATTAAGTTCTAAAATCAATCCCGAAGGTAAAGACAACAAGTAAGTTCCTACAGCTAGTGCTGAAACTTTCGCTCCATTCCCAACTCGTAGTTCCACTTGTCCTTGCTTCAGCCTTCTACTGTTGCTGAGTGCCTGCATATTAGTACAAATATGAGCCCCACAACCAGTATCCATGACCCATGAGGTATTATCAGAAGTAGTTGTATTAACTTCTATAACAAAAATACCTGATGAAGAAGTCTCGAAAGTCTTCTTCTTTAATTCCTTTAGACCTTCCTGGAATTTCTTACAATCTCTTCTCCAATGCCCCAGTTCTTTGCAGAACCTGCACATGTCAGTAGGCCCAGCCTTGGACTTGGGCTTGGGCTTTGGCGTGTCTGAGTCCACGACTTGGACACCCTTGGCCTTTCCCTTATCCTTAGCAGAAGACTTCTTAAACCCCTTGCCCTTTTGTACCATAAGTACATTGGGGTCCTTGGCGGTTTTCTTCAAGTTGGGCTCTGCAGTCTTGAGCATTCCGTGAAGCTCAGGCAGTGTCTTACTCAAGCCATGCATGTTAAAGTTCAGAATGAACTGATCATAGCTTGCAGGTAAAGACTGCAGAATGATGTCGCAGGCAAGTTCCTGGCTGATTGGGCAGTCGAGTTTGTGAAGATGATCGAGATAACCCATCATCTTCAACACATGAGGACTCACTGCCGCATTCGCAGCCAACTTACAGTCCAAGAGGTTCTTAACTGTCTGGAATCTCTCGGTCCTAGCCTGCTCCTGAAAAAGCGATTTCAGGCTTGCCATGATCTCGATTGGAGACAATACACTTTCGAACTGCTTTTGCAGCTCTGGAGTCATTGTCACCAACATCAGGCAATAAACATCATTTTCATCTGACGAATGCTTTTCCCAAGCATTGTGCAGAGTCCTGGCAGCATTGGCAAGAGGCCTCTCGGGGAGGGGATCTCGAAGGACGTAATCCTTCTTCTCCTGCTTGAGGACCAGCCTCAAGTTCCTTGACCATGTCAGGAAGTTCGTTCCAGTCAGCTTCTCCTTCTCGAGAACAGACCGGATCGAGAACGTGTTTTGTGTGCTTGTAGTAGTCATATCTGAAATATATAAATAAAAGGTTATTAGTTATATGTTCAAAATGATTAATCTCGTATTAAAGTATAATATGATTAATCATGCATTATATTCAATAACATAAGTTACCCTCAATAGAATATAATGATTCCAAGATCCACATATAACTAAGATCAAAGTGGGCCACTGGCCGTCACCCAACCTTAGCTTATATCGGTAAGCCCTATATCGGCTAATTATATCCGTGATATAACTCTTGGTTGTGAATCTGGGCCCGAGGCCCAATCCACCCTGATGTCTCAAGGCCCGGGACTCCCGATGGCCTAGTCAAGAAAACCGGACTATACAGTCATGTAATCATTAATGTCTGGGACTCCCAATGACATTTATGAATCACAAACCGTCTTACCCACGCAAAAGCAGACATCCTCACACTGTAAGGCCATGAATGCAATTGAATGGGCTTTGACAGCTGACATAGCCTGGACAAGACATCCAACGCTTGATATTATTTGAGGTTCGTAGGTTTATTAAAATCATTCCCAAAATAGAAGATTACTATTTTGGGAAACTTTCTATTTATGGAAACCTACTATTTTTGGAAACTTTCTAAAATTGGAAACTTTCTAAAACCGGAAACTTTCTAACTTTAGAAACTTCTTTAAAATCCAAAACCCGCAAATTCAGAAACTTCTAATTTTGGAAACTTTCTAATTTCGAAATTTCGGAACTTTATAAAATTTAAAATCGAATTTCATAATTTTATTTTATAAAATAAGTTTTAAATTTAAATCTGAAGAATGACTCAATTAATGGCCCAATTGTTTTAACTTCTTGGCCCGAGGCCCAAGAATTGGTCCATGTCCAAGACATGACCCAATTGTCCAATTAATTGACATAACCGGTCTGGTTCATTAAAACTGGTCTAACCAAGTTTCAATTACTACGATGACCACAATTGTCAACCGGTTATTTACTAAACCGGAATTTCTCAATTTATTTGGTCCAACCAAATCAAATTAGAAATTCCTGGTTTAGGCACTAAATCCAATATTTCTTTCGACATTGGATTTCTTATTCCGGTTTAACCAGATTTAATAAAATTATTAAACCTGTTTATTAAACCGAAACGTTGATTTTAATCAAGTTTTAAACCGAACCATTAACCGAAATCGAACCGGCCCATCTCACCCAAAAACCCTAACCGGCCAGGCAAGAGCCGTCCAGCCGCAAGCCGCATGCTCGATCCAAGATCGAGACGCTCGGATTGCCGGACGGGACGCTTGCGTTTTGATCGGGACGGTCGGACGAGCTCGGGACAGGCGGGACGATCGAGGGACGGTGCTGGCCGAGTCATCCACGAGCGAGCCTCGATCCGGACAGCATGAAGCCTCACGCGATCGAGCAAGCATGGCGACGATCGGGACGTGAGAGAAGGCGGAACGGGACGATCGTGATCGGGACGTGATCCGCGATCGCGACGCGATCGATCCATCGATCCGACCCAACCGGCCATTCTCTCGGCCAATCAACAAACCCGAGTCATATAGCTCGGTTTGTGATTTCTGTGTTTGTATAGAGTTCAATTCTGATTCTTAACTGTTTTATCTTATCAATAATTGATTCAAAAACAATTCTAAACAGATTTAACAACCTAAACAATGAATCTAAAACAAGAAACCTAAGAACCAATGGCTCTGATACCATTGTTGGAAGTTTCGGTTGATCCTGATTCAATTCTCATATTGATATCAACCTAAACATGCATAAGATCTAGGTGTTCTTATTTAGAAACATATGATCTCACCTTTTACCTGTTTGTTTGCAGCGGAATTGATGAACAGGTCAATGATCAGGGAGATACACCGAGAGATGGATCCTCCAAAGGCTCACACACGCAATCACCGGAAACTGGTTGCTAGACCACAAGGAGGCTGGCGCAGAGAGAGGAGAGAGGCGCGGCTAGGGTTGGGTTATGGGAGAAGAGAATTGGCTTTTAGTCATTTAAAAGCCTTCTCTTTTCCTTTTTGGGCTTTTGGGCCCAATCTGATTAAATTCCATTTAATCAGACCCATTAGTCTTTCTCTCTTAGTACGACAAATGCCTAGCACTTTTGTCGTACTTCTGCTAAGCCGTTCCAACATTATTTCCTGCTAGCTTAAGCGTGTGACCCATATGGGATCATACAATGAAGGCAATAAGTCCAAGACTTATAGATCATGAGCGGACTCTAGCAAGCCATCATGACCCCCAGCATTGTATGACTTATGTCTGATCACTGACATACTCTTACGTTATAGAGACAGTACAGAGATTGCTGGACACAATTCCAACAGAGACGACCACCCAGATTGTGAACTCCTCGCATTCTGCTCGATTAAGAGAGCTCGCTGATGTGCTTCAGAGACGGACATCAGATTGAACTGTAGTAGCATGTTCTAAATCTGCTGCTGCAGACCGCCAATGAATCCATAAACTAATTGTTCCTCTGTTTCAACGGATTGTGAACGGGCCATAAGTGCAAAGAATTCTGAGGCATAGTCTTCCACCAAATGTGACCTCTGTCGCAAATTTTGGAAGCGAGTGTATATGGTATGAGAGTAGTTGTATGGCAAAAACGCCACACACATCTTCTATTTGAGATTTTGCCAAGACACGATCTGCTCCTTACCACTCTGCACACGGTGTGCCTTCACCTGTTGCCACCAAGGTGATGCACGGCCCTTAAAACGTGTTACTACACGGGGAACATGCATCTCGTCGAGAACTCATGTTCCTTAGAACTTACGTAACCGGCTGCTAGCTAGATTAGAGAGGTTCGAAGATTTTTGTGATGAGATAACGATCTCATTTTATTAATCAATCCAAAAACCAAAGTGCAACAATGAGGTCGACTCTCTTTTTATATCAAGAAGGAGATAAAATTGAATTCCCAAAACCCTCTTAGAGATAAACACCAAACTCTAAGTATTATCCAAAACCAAAGATAATTAAAAATAACACCAAAAGGAAAATAAACACCAAATCCATAGAAATAGGCTACATCACTAAGTCTGATGGAAATCTAGTCGACTGTTATGGTTTGTTCGGCATCGTGGGACCGTTGAGCTTCCTTCACGCATGGTTTCCGTGTCTTGGGAGAATAAAAAGGCGCTTGAAAAAGTCGAAGAGTCGTAATGATGAAGTTTCCTCGATAAACGTCTCTCATTTTATATAAAAACATTCTCCCAATTTGCATTTTTTCACTGCACATTTTTTCCAGGTATTGTTCTTCTTATCTTGTTGTTGCTTTGTTTTTTTTTGTCGAGCATTTGCTATTTTTTGGTCATTTGAGTCCGATTTTAGCTGCTCTTCATCCTTTGATGATGATGATCATATCGCATCTGGATTGTTGAGCGATAGTACTGTCCTGTCTAGATCAATAGGCGATGAAACTGACTTTCTTAGGTCACGGGTGATGGTCAATGCGTGGGTTGTTGTAATTTTAGTCAAACCTCTTCATGTAGGCCTTTAATCTAGTTTCTCTCTCTCCGAGATGGGTATTAAGACGCCCTTGACGAGGAGGATTAGGGGGCGATGACATTGAGATGATTGATTTTAAGGAAGCAGAAGTCGGTTCCAGGTGGAGGATCAATGTTTCGGCGGCAGGTCGGCGCGGTTAGGCCGAGTAGAAGAAAATCGAAGAAAATGAAGGCCACTGTTCCTTGGGAAGTCTGTTCGTTGATTTTCTCACAAGATTAGCTTAATTGGATCGCGCAGTCGTGTGCTCGTCGCATGGGCCTTGTTCTTTGCTTGTTCTCCTGGTGGAACTTTCTTTACAATTTCAGGTCTAGATATTGTCATTTATGCTTTTCTCTCCCAAAGCTTCTAGTTGGCTTTTGCTCTACGCGGAGGATAACCATCGCCCATCTTTCTCATGAGTGTCTTTCGTAACATGATTGGCCCTCTATTTTTTGCGGCTGAGTGCAACACTGACATGAATATTCGTTTCTTTGAGGAAGTATCTTTGATTTCGTGCCATCGAGTAATGTTGGGGAACTTATTATGTGAATATGAGGTATAGGCACGATCTTAAGATGATTACCTATGCACCGGTTAAAACCAATAATTGACAAGATCGCTACTTCTTTGCGCAAGTAAATGATGCATAGGTGTTTGATACGAGTAGGCGCTTCAGATTGGAATAGAATCATGATCATAATAGTTTTTAACTTTCTTTATGCTTGTTCGTCAGTATTAATTTTCGTATGCTTCTTTGTTTTTTTTGCAGATCGTTACTCGCTTTTGGGCTTGCTTCCAGTATATTTCTCTGGTGACATGAAGAAGTTGATTGCTTACGACACATTAATTTGGCCTAACATTGGTGGTAAAAGGGTCCGAAGGTGTTTCTCTCAGATCGATCCAGGTCTGTTTCTTTTCCATTGCTCGTCCTTTCTTGAATTTTTTTTGAAAGGTCTTAGGGATGCTTTTATAGATATTATGGAACTTCCTTCTCGAAGATCGGCGAACCGTATATCGTCAACTCCTCAACCTTCCCGAAAAAAACTTAAGGAGTCTAGAGAGGAAATATGCCGAGTGAGGATCGAGTTACCTTCATATGTTTATGACTTGCTTGCTACAATCATCTAGGATCCTCCGACTACCAATGGCGAGATGGGGATGAATGCGACCGTGTGAGGCAGACAAGCGGCTGCTGAACCGACACATACCGAGGGAGTTAGGGACACAAAAGAAATGAAGGATGATCGTCTGGTCGAGGAGGTTTCCGCCGCCGATGATGACATTGTTTTGTATGAGGGAGGGGACGTAGACCTTGAGGCCGAGAGTGGAGTCCTTGGTCAAGTGGGGAGAAAAGGAGAAGGCCAGAGCCAGACGTACGAATTGATCGCTCTGAGGATGTGAGTTCTCTGCCCTTCTTACTTATGATGACGAATCAATGGTCGAATCGATCCAAGTGAGGATGAGGTCCTCTGATGAAGATTCATGTGCTCTGATTAACCGTATTCTACAACAACAAAGGAGTCTGGTGGAGGGGTCTCGGCAAATCGAGCCGACGGATTTTATTTTCACGTATCATTATAATGAAAAGGCATGTTTGTGACCGATAAGATTGTGTTCACACATTTTTTCGAAAAGATAAGGTCGACGCCGACCCAGAACTTGACCTCTCTCCACGAAATGCACAAGCCCAACCTTCAGCAGAAGATATGCCATCACTTCGCAACGGTAAATGTTTCATCGTTAGTATGTTTTTGCTAATGTTTCGAGCGATCTTTCTGACTTCTGTTTCTTTTTCTTCAGGCCTTTTCTGGATCCAATCGACTCGTAGAGTCGTACAAAGGTCAACTAAAACAGGCTAAGTTCATTGAAGAGGACCTGGAAAGAAGCTTGGACAAGCGCGAGAATCGGTGTGGAAGCTCGAGGGTTTTTGTAGGAAGCTTGCCGATATGGATAACATCATCGCGGTGATATCCCTAGAGAAACAGAGGGCCGAGGACATGGGAAAGGTGGCCAACCTCGAGGAATAAAAACAAAGGCTGCAAGATGAAACCAAGAGAGAGGTGGATTCTCTCAAGTCTGAGTGCGACCAACTTCGAGCTTCTCATGACGAGTGCATCCTTGAAGAGAAAAGGAAAATATACAAGACGGCATCGAACCGCATTAAAAATAGAATGAGAAAAAGGAGGATGACCTTGTAGCCAACAAGCTGATGAAATTGAACCAAGTAGTGTCTATCCTCGGCTCCTATCGGCTTCTTCCCTCTAACGGGATCGCAGTTTATGCGTCGAAAATCGCCAAACTTGAAGCGGATGACGCTCGCTTGTGGAGGGAGCTTAGCGAGATGAGGACCATTGACTTGCATCCTAAGGAACTCTACATGACTTTGATCGAAAATCAGGGGCACGATGATGTTCACTCCAAGGAGACGGTAGAAGAACCGCTCAGAACAAATGAGAGGCTCGTCTATGCCGAACAGGCCGCTAACCTCTGACTTTCGTATTTTATGAGTGAATGCCCGTGTTGTATTTTTACTTGTACTCTTTGTTTTGACATCTTTCTTTGCGGTTGTTTGTATGAACTCCTTTTGTGATTTTAAAGCTAAGTTCATGATAGGTTCTTATGATCATTTTCTTTTTAATTATGATCGTCTTCATTACTTCTGCTGTTCGTTCCCTTCCATGCGGATAGGCTTTTAGAGTATTCTTTGCCAGGCTTAACCTTATGTTGGTCTTTTGGCTTTGTAGATTAGGTCGACAAATTCTTGTATTTGTTTACTCCTAGGTGGTATAGTTGTATTTTCGCGGTAAGTAAGTAGGCAATTTTTTTTTGTCAAACACGTTTAATTCCTTGACATTTTCCTCTTTAACCTGATTCATGGATTTCCAAGCGTCGTTCAAGGCATCTCTTCCTCCTCTAATGAATGATTCTTGCATGTCTCGGAAGGTGAACCGTCGCGTCGCATTAAAGCTGCCTTGGTAACGGTGCGTTGAGTTAATGATGCCTTGGTAACCCCTGCTTTCCCAGTATAAATATGACTTCTTACTTTCGATATTTTCATATCTGAGTTCATTGGAATAAAGATAGAGTCCCGTTATACATGTCAATACTGACAACAATGAAATTTAGAGTAAGATGAAAAGTCGTTGACTTTTAAAATCGTGAGGGTTCAAGTCTTATTCTTTTCTTTCTTTTGAGAGTTCCTATGATTTCTTTTCTCCTACTCTTTCGTTTTTTATCTACTCTTTAACTCTTGATGGATGTGATGCCGACGTGCTTCTTGTTTCTTCTAAATGTGGGTTAGTGTCGACCTCTTGATTTTTCATGTTGGCAGAAGGCATTCACCGATGAGTCTATTCTATTTTTGCTAAAGGGTGGCTCGTCGATGGATGAAAATATATCGACGTTTACCTATGTTTTTCACCTTTCCAAACTTAAGAGCGATGCACAGATCCTACTTTGGGATCGGTCTAATGCGTTTTTAGTTTCCAAAATAAAGTTTCGGTCTCCTCCTTCCGAGATTAATTGCCTCCCGTGTAACTATCATTTCTATTAAGTCTTCCTTTTTAGTGGTTCTGTAGCACGTCGTTTTTACTTTTCCTTTGTTCGTTTGCAGGAAAATTGATGGTTCATAGGAGCATGATCGTCCTAGAAGACATGAAACAACTTGCGATATTGAGAAAGCTGTGCAGCGTAGTCTGGTTGGTGGTATGGTTGCCGTTTGCGTTGTTGAAATTGACTCAACACGGCTCTCTATCTCCGCGCCAATCTTTAGGGACATTAACAGCCAAGACGACGAAGTCGTATTTCAAGAAAAGAGCTCGGCTATTTGCGGGATGATGTCAGAGTTCGAGAGGTGGACTCGACTTCAAAATTTGACGAACTCATCTTTCAAGAAATGAACTCGGTTTAGCTTTCTTCCTCTTTTTCTGTTTTCTTCATTTATTCATTTGCTTGTATTTTGTATTTCGCGTTATTGTACCTTTTGTAAAAAAGGATAAACAAAATGAGTTTATTTTCTCGATTGTTTTTGTTTTTGCTTTGCCGAAGTGACAATACAGTTTGCTCATCTTTTTTTTAGAAGAAGTGTGATCCTTGGTCTTTGATCACGAATGTTATGGAGAACTATTGTAAGATGATACCTTCGAAGTATTAGATTTTGACCTCGACATCCATTATGTAAATGGTTTTCGTGAATGTTTCTTCGTATTTTCGATTATTATGCCGAGTTTATCTTTAGAAAATTCTTGTTTTTCGAAGTTTACCTCGTCATAATTCTCGTTAATAGACGATGTGCTATTAATTTTATGAAGGTGAGTAATGTTTGCGAGGGCGATTCTTAGCTTATTGTCTGGCTAACTTTTATATGCGAGTATGTACTCGGCTGACCCTGTAGATTGGTTTCCAAGGTTCAAAAACTGTGTTTGGATTATCCTGTACATATTTTTTAGAAGCGAGTACGACCTTGGCTTATTCTGCAGTTCGTTAAATATTGAGGAGTGAGTATGTGCTCAGCTTATTCTGTGAGAGTCCCGGTGAACTAGTCATGCGAAGGAGGTTCGGCTTATTCGACTGTCTGAGTAGGGACTTGTGTAAGACTAACCCCGACTTAAGGTCATCAGGATCAGTCAAGGTCCTGACGACGTAGCACATGCAGCCACTGTGTATAAGACATATTATTTGATCGATCATTTGACTAGAATGTCGATGTTATATGGAAGAAGATACGAGAATACACTTTGAAAAATAATTAAGAATTTTATTAGTTTTTATTGAAGTGGCTGAACCTCGTAAAAGGCTGCCTACGTACCCTCCGAGGAGGGATCAAGTCTCTGGAGCTGGAGCTCGTACCTTTTTGCCTTGTAGCCCATCTCTGGAGCCGAGGCTCGTCTTTTCTTTTTGGAAAAGGTTTCTGAATGGTTCTCTTTAGGTTGAATCATGCTTCAGTGAGCGACTCTTTCTTACTTGTGATAGTGTTAGCTCTTCAATTATGTCACAGGATTTGGTCGGTGTTGGGGGCTCTTTCTCAGGTTCGTCTATGGTGCGCGCCTTGGATGCATGTTGTATCTTGCGCTCAACCGCGAAGTACGTCATTGATATTTTATGATTCCCTCATAGTGTGAAGATTCCACTCGAAGTCAGGAATTTCAAACACTTGTGGTAAGTCTAAGGGACTACTTTCATTGTGTGTATCCATGGTGTTCCCGGGATGACGTTGTGGATTTCTTGTCGGTAGACAAAGACGAACTTGACAATCTTAGTTGTTCGTCCGACATAAACATACAGATTTATCTTTCCGATGATCATGATCGTGTTGCTTCAGAAGCCAGTAAGGGGGTTCTCCAATGGCTTTATCATGTAGTCCCGTAGCTCCATCCTCTGCATGTTTTCTTTGAAAATAAGGTCCACCAAGTTCCCAGTGTTGATTAGAATCTTCGTTACTTCGCAGTCGCCTATTTGTAATTCAACGACGAGTGTCTAATCCTTCTTCATCTTCTTTAGTGAATGTTATCTCATTGCCGACCTTCAACTCTTTGTTGGCATTCCTTTTCCACTATTGTTGTGCATATGCTTTTGTATGTATGCCTTTATCGAACGCACTGAGTCATTTCATATTGGAAACCCTCCCATGATCATGTTAATAAGTCTTATTGGTGGGGGTCCCTTCCTTGTGTTTTTCCTGGGCTCGCTTCAGTGGTTCCATGTTAGCATCTCTTTTCTCTTCTCGTTGTGGGTTATCTTGATTCGCTTTTCTTCTTGGCCGATCTGGAACCGCTCGCCTTCGTTTCTTGGCTGACTTGGAGCTTCCTGATACTTGGAAGCCTATAAAGATGTGTTTTGATTGGTTATCTTAGTCCCTCCCTTCTGATATTCTGCAAGAATTAAATTCTGCATGCTCGGATCGCTGGTGGAAGTTGCAGAAAAGTTTTTCCTGGTCGTCGTTACGGAAAAATTAATTCCATGATCGATTTTGTTGTTATAATTTGGTTGATGATGAACTTGTTGCTGACATTGATGTCGTTATGGCTGTGAACAATGTTCGAAAACTCGCTAGGCGCTAGTCGGGCGGTCGGGTTGGGCCTAGCGCCTAATGAAAAAATCGGGGATTAGTCGGGGATTAATCGGGGCCTAGTTTTAGGGTTTTTATTAAAATTATGTAGATATATATTATTTATGTTTATAAATAACAAAAGTTTTCCTTAGCACAGTTGGTAAAGAGCCCACGTGCACGTAGAGTGATCCGAGATCGACTCGCAGTGGCTTCATTTTTTAAGGAGGTTTAATATTTTCCCTTTAATGAAGGGTAAAAACGTAATTACCCTTTCGTCTTCTTCTTCATGACGAGATCTGAAACCCTAAATTACAGCCGTCACAGTTTTTCAAGCTTTTTTCCATGGTTTTCACTCCTATTTTATATTGTTTATATCAAAATCGTTCAAATCTAACAGTTTTCTTTCGATTCAGAGCATAAATAAAGGAAAAAAATCAAGTTTTAAGACATCTCCGATTTTAGCAAGCGATTATGTCCAAATCGCCTCGGTAACCTTCCGCCGAGCGCCTCCGCGGCCGCCTAGGCGGTTCCGCGGCCGCGTTTTTGAACACTGGCTGTGAATAGCTGATGTAGTATGTTTCCGCTTTCTTATATTTTCCTCATTATTGTGATCTTATACTCCTGATCGTAGTGTTGACATGTCTAATAGTACTTTGTTGACTTCTTCCCTTTTGTTGTCGACGTCCTCATCGGCGTGAATATTGGCGAGCACTTCCTTCTCTTCCTCGATCTCGATAAAAATAGATGCTCGGTGGAGAGCGTCTTCGAGGGTTTGAGGTTTATTCTTCTTCATATCTTCGCGTAAAGTCGACTCATACCACATATCATTGCGCAATGCAGGAATGTCTTCATTGTCAGTGACTGAGATCTTGGAGACGATGCTCTTGAACTGGACTATGTAGGATCGAAGGGTTTCCTTCGGTCCTTGGCTTATCGTCCACATGTAGAAATTTGACACTCCTTCTGTATATACATCGAATAATGCTTGAGAAAGGTTGGGGTGGTTTGTAAAGGCGAGAAAACAAGTTGAGCGTGGCACCGCTTATGTTCTCGATGAAGAGTTGGCAGTAGCCTGCGTTACGCTTCTCCGGAGATAATTGTGCTTGTCCCATGGCAGTACTAAAGGATGTCAAGTATTTCTTAGGATCCGAGTTTCCATCATAAGTCGGCAACTTGATTTTCCCTGGGTGCCGAACTGGAGTGCCCGTTATTCGGCTTGTAAGTAGAGTATTTTGTGTTTCTTTAAGCACGCGGTCCATTTCTGTTGTTGAACTAATCGCCTTATGGACATGAGACGTCATATGCTGCAGCTGCGCCTTGAGCTCTTCGATCTCGTTTTCTTTGTGTCTCCATCGTCTAGTTGTGTGAAGACTCGAAAGGGAGCAGTTACTGTGCTTCGCACCGATAGACAAAGATGTGGATGGCATAGGTAATCTTATGCTCGGTTCACTATTTGTCGTTGGCGATATGTCAAACATATCCCTCTGTAATCGCGGCATGAAGTCGACTATTCTTTGCGTTGCCTGGTGTATTTAAGATGGAAGATCATTGATTTTCTCAGGCATACCTTATGGGAGGTTGTTAGCTGATCAAAACGAGCATTGCTTCCACGGGTTAGCTCGTCGACCAATGTCATCAAAACTTTGAGGAGAGGAAACATTTTCCTCATCATTCAGCTGGGAACCTGAGACTTGTTGTATTTGCTCAATAATTGTGTGTGAATCAATCATTTGAGTATAACCGGTGAGGTTAATGGCCAGCGAGGCTTGGGAAACCATTTCCAATGTTGTCGTTGGTTGAGAGGCTGACCCAAATTTTAGGTGCGCCAAGGAGTTGGTGTTGTCATTGACCGAGAGTGGCCCTGTCATCGTCGACCTCGTCTAGAGTATAGAAAAATCTCTGATCCCCACAGATGGGGCCAATTGTTGTTGAGGGAATTCAACTTAGTAACAAATCGTCAATGTTTTGGGTCCAAATGTCCGAACAGAGTGTATATGATTTAAAAAGATAATTTTAAGTGCGAGGTTGGAGATTTTTTGTATTATAAATTAGGTCGAGGCCGACAAATGAACATGGAAATGAGAGAGGTCGTCGATTAGAACTCCTTACAAAAGACCTATGCTCGTAGCTATTTGGTGACGACTTAGAGTACACATATCCCAATGAATAACGATTAATGAACTTTGGAGCGCAGGGAGTAGTCAGCCCTGAAGTGATGGATGAAGATTCCAACTTCATATGCGACGCTTTAGTGATGGAATGGTTGGGAAAGCTGGCAGGCAGTTGAAGCTGATGGAGATGCGAGCATTTCGACGGTGATCGGAAAATTCAACAACGTTGCATGTACTGATGTCCCGATTGTTTGACACGTGGCCACGTGACACGCTTGATTCGAAATTTTTTGTATGTGCTTATTTGATCAAATCTGTTTGGCCTTAGTCCATTTGCTCTGTACTTTATATAAATTTTCTTCAGCTTTGTATTACCTGATTTTGTCCAATGGGCTTTATAAAAAATTAAAATGTTGCCGCCAAAAAAAAAAATGTCAGAGTCCTTGTAATATTTTAATTCTTATTTTTTTTTTATTAACCTAGAGTATTCGAGCTCATAGAGAGATCCGGAGTAATCTTCAAGGGGAGTTGAAGTCCATGGATAAACCCTCTCTTTGAATATTCAAATGGGCTGAAAACAAAAACTCATATTCATGTGGGTATCCAAAAAAATGTGTTTTAGTTTCGCATAACAAATGGATCGAATTTGGAACGTGTCGGCGTCCCAAACCCGCCTTTTTACCACTTGACCACAAGGCTTTGGACATAATATTTTAATTCTTTCATGTTTTGTTGGTTTTTTCTTGATTTACCACATACATGAGCACATGCATCATGTCAAAATGCATACAGATGTTGCAAAAAGGTCACAGATTCCCTGAAGCTAGCTTATAACATCTAATATTGTTAGACATAAACTTTCTCCGTAAAGTAACTCACTGAGCTGTATTGCCAACAGGAGACCGGAGGCGGGTTTAACAAGTCCAAAACCAAACGAATGCCAAAGAAAGCAAATAATTGGAAAAAAGAAAGAAAGTAATGGTTTGATACATATCATCTATCATTCTACTAACGTGGCGAGTGCGAAAACTGTAGTGGAGGAGTGAATAGAGCAAAGTAAAAACTCGAGATGATTTAGAAGCATTTCTGTGAAAGATGTGAAACAGTTAAGTGAAGAAAAAGATGAAATATGTTAAAGAAGGATATAGAAGAGTATCTAGGATAATCTATAAGAATCTATTGTGTGTATATCATGGTTTGATAAGGATAGAAACGAATCTCAAATAAATCTTGATGTAATGTATATATAAAAGGCGGTTGCCTACAATCAATAGAACACAACAAATTCTTCCAAATATCTCTAATATATAAAGAAGAAAGTTTGGTGGAAGAAAAGAGTTTATATATGCTAATGTATTATGTTGTTGGAAGAGGCGACAAAATGCCTTCAATGAAGATCGTGGTACTCTTGAGCATCTTGTAATACTAACCAATAAAGAGAAAATTCACTGATTTGAGATAGCTAAAATCTATCATTGTTTCCTTGGAAGAACTCAAGTTAGGATACCACAAAAACACTAGCTTTCTGTCATAAAGGACTTATCACATCTCTATGTTGTCTTAGTTTAACATTTCTGCAACCAAAAAAATTATTAGCAAGGACTTTAGTGGTCCAGAAAATCATGTATATTTAGCAACGTGTTACGATTTCAGTCTTAAAAAATATAAGAGTTGTTGTAGTTTCGCACACCATCATTGACTCCTTATTCTTATCAATGCATCTTGGAGATTTTTCTTTTCTTTTCTATATATGAGACAAATGAATACAAAATGCAAGAGAAATTCCTCTGTGATCAAAAGAGTAATGGGTTTCTTCTCCAATATCTTTAGCTGTTTCACAAAGAACTCTTCTGGATCTCGAGATTACGTATGCGACGGTGGTGTTTGTGTTCTAGCTACGAAGCTCCAACACCCCAACGCTTCAAAGGCATCTTAGTTCTTGAAGCTTGTTTCGCCTCCTTTGTATATTTTGTAATTTTGTTTTTCAGTTTTGCTAAAGATGCAAATCGAAAAGACACCCTAATACGGATTGGCACATATTTGTTATTTAATTGTCCAAAGATTATCATGAACTTCATTAAGTATAAACTCTATATTTGATTCTTGAGATCACTTGTATACAATTTTGCTTATTTGAATGTTCAAAAAAGAAATTTGTTTATTTCAGGCAAAATTTTAATACTGTTGTAAAATAAAGAAGGAAAGAAAGGGAAGATGACTAAAGAAAAAATGTGAAAGCGAGAGACAGAAGAGTGTGTTGATACAAGTATGTATCTCATTCACTTATTATTATTAAGTTGTGTCTCAGTACAAGAGAACTGAAGGCCTTTATATAGTCTACCTTCACCGACTAAGTAAGGTCGGTTTACTATAGATATTTACAATAATAATATAATATTGTATAGATATTTATTTTATTCTAACACTCCCCCTTAAATATCTATTCATATTACGTACTGCCTCGTTAAAAACTTTATCATGGAAAAAAACCCAGTGGGATAAAAATCATGACAAAGAAAAGAGTACAGTGACGTAAACTCCCCCTGATAAATAGAGTTGATCTTTTCTTCACAAATCTCGCAAATGACACCTTCTTATACTTGTAATATGTTTCCAAAAATGTTGTAGTGAGGAGCGCTTTCATGAATAGATCTGCGACGTTGTCGCTTGAGCGGATAAACTGGATGTCCACTTCTTGATTTTTTTTCTCGACTCTTGAATGTAAGAGAAAAATCTTGGGAGAGTATGATTTGTTCAGTTGCTCTTAATATAACCTTCAATGAGTTGGATGACACATGCAACATTATCTTCGAACACATTTGTTGGTTCTTTTCTCGGTGTCTAGCCCGCCAACTTCTGGTAATGAGTAATGGATCTAGCCCATACTCATTCTCGATATGCCTTATGAAATGTGATAATCTTCTCGTTGATGTGAAGACGTGACAATCAACGTCTGCTTTTGAGAATACTACGAGATCGCAGTTCCTCCAATTGTAAAAATGGATCCGGTTTGCGATCGAGCTTTATGCGGATCAGATAAATATTCTGCATCTGCAAAAACCAAACAAGACCAAGCGCAAAATTTCGAGGATAATATAATTCCAAGTCAATCATACCTCGGAGATATCGGAGGATATGTTTTATCCCGGTCCAATGTCTCTACGCAGGAGATGAACTGTATCTTGCAAGCAAATTAGTAGCAAAAGCTATATATGGTCTGATACAATTTGCAAGGTACATGAGTGTTCCTATAACACTCATATAAGGTATTTCTGGACCTAATATTTCCTCGTTATCTTCACAAGGTCGAAATAGATCCTTGTCAATATTAAGCGATCTATTGACCATTGGATTACTCAAAGGATTGGCTTTGTCCATATCAAAACGTTTTAACACCCTTATGGTGTAATTTGATTGATGCACAAATATATTATCTTGGACATGCTCTATTTGGAGCTCAAGACAAAATTTTGTCTTTCCAAGATCTTTCATTTCAAACTCTTCTTTCATATGAGTTCTTGCATCATCAACTTCCTTTTGAGTTCTAATAATGCTCAGGTCATCAACATAAACAACAATGATCACAAATCCTGAAGAGGATTTCCTTATAATTACGCAAGGTCATATCGCATTATTTATAAAAAATTTCTTCAACAAAAAATCGCTTAAGCACCTGAATGTACATTTCAAGATTTCAAGGTACATTCACAAGGTACATTTCAAGATTTTTCAATGCCGTTAGGCTCATTAAGTACCTGAATGTGATTGCATCTCTCATCATAATCAATCCCGGTCTTTGAGAAAACCCTTGTGTCACAAGTCGTGCTTCATATCTTGTGACTTCGTTTTTCTCATTTATTTTTCGCACAAAGATCCATTTACACCGACATGTATTACATCATTTAGGTGGTAATAACCACAGGTCCAAACACATTTCTTTTATTGAGAGAGAGTAATTCATTCTTGATGGCTATTCGCCATTTCTCCCAATCGGGCCTTTTATGGCACTCCGATACGGACCTTGGTTCTGGATCATTTTCATTTTCCAGTTCTTTGGATACAGAAAAGGAGAACATTCCATCATTATCTTATATTTCATTTCTAGCCCATAATTTTTCACGTTGGGCAAAGTTAATGGAATTCTCATACTTTTCTGCATTATATTCGTTTTCAAAAAGAATTCTTTTTATTTAAAATAAGTCCCCTTTCACGAGGTTTATAACTTGGGATGCTATATTTAAAATGACTTACCTTTCACGAGGTTTATAACTTCGGATGCTTGAGGACAATCTTGTCTCTTCAGCCTTTTCTCCCTCTAATTATCTTTATTAACTTGCGACAACTTTTCATAAGTTTCGCTCTGATAGAGTTTCCGGAAACATATTTTATTTGGCCAATATTTTTATCTCTGCACTCATCTTCGGAGCGGAGATTCATAATATTCATTGTCTCTCTACACTCATCTTCGGAGCGGAGACACATGATATTCATTGTTTCTCTACACTCATGTTCGGAGCGGAGACTCATAATATTTATTCTCTCTCTACGCTCATCTTCGGAGCGGAGACTCGTGATCCTCATTTTCTCTCTACGCTTTAACTGCAGAGCGGAGATTCATGCGCGCTATATCATTCATTTTGTCGACAATCATATCTGTCTTTGGTCCATATTTCCCCGTAATGACATGGTTAATCGAGATCTCTTTATCAATATCATTGATTTTCATTCAGGTACCTGATATTATTATTAACCAATGCCAACGGTCTCATTACTCCTTCTCTTAGGGAGTTTAATCCTCTTTTCAATAGTCATTTGCTCCTTTTCTCTTATGAGGATTTACTTTAGCTTTGGAACCAAAGGGGTCTATCACGTTTCTCACGTGTCATAGACACACTATTATTATAGGAGCATTCTCAGCTGAGATTTCTTTGAACTTCAAGTTCATCATTCATTTATGCAAGGATCACAATGAAATCTCAGCCATCAACATTAGATTTGCAATATATCTGAATAATGATCCTTTGAAACTTTGAACCTCAAGTTCACATTCATTTGTTCAAGGATTCCAACTATTCATGATTATCTTTATAATGATGGGAGAAAAATCTCACCACAATGATAATATGCAAATCTTACAACGAGCACATCACCGAGTGATAGCTCAACATTATTAGAGCGAGATTCATCTCCAGCTCTTTACGTTTCATCCTATGTGGATGTTACTTATATTCGGTGTGGGAATCATATATCTTACATCCATGCTAAACATGGAGATTAAATTTCACCATAATTGGTCATTGCAATCCCTTGGATTTGCTTATAAATAAGCTCATTTTGAGAGTGAACATAATCATCTGTATGCATAAATTTATCTCATCGACAATAAGTGACAAATTGCATAACATGAACTCACCAGAGTGATCAAGTCTAGGATTTCATTTTACCAATATTATCAACTTACTGTCGATGTGGGATTCGTTAATTCTCCCCCTCGAGATGATATCTCTTCCAGAATATCCATCTCGAATGAATCCCATTCTAGGCTCAACAACATAACCAACTTTTGTCATGCATTACTCTCTTGGATCCTTTTTGAACTTCCACCTCGCGTGATTGGTAGGAGGATCAAGATAAGCCAAAGAGTGTATACACTAGGTGTTATCATTTGGTGATTCTCTCAATCCTCCCCCTAACGCGGGGAATTCACTTTTATCAAACCATCATACAAAATGAGATATTTCAACCAAAACAGTGATTTGGCCATGAACCATATGATTCAATCATATTTATAATTCGGAGGACATCATCGGCACTCTTCCAATGTATGTTTCCTCTCCGATGTAATGCAAATATTTTCAATGTCATTTTATCTCTCTTTCGTTATATCTCCGGAACTTAACAAAAGTTCGCGAGATTTTAGGAGAATATAACATTTGGTTCTCCTCATCATTGAAAATTGGCTCATCCATGCCTTTCATAATATTTGCATTACCGATAGGATACTCACGCTTTCGGCGGAGTCCTTTATTTTTTTGAGACAAGAGAAATATTGTCTACAACGCGCATTGTAACATTGTTTGCCAGACCGATATCTTTATCATGAATCCCAATTCATGATATCATGTCATGTCAACCTAAGTTCTATATTGATTCCATCAACAAGAAACTTGTGACATCAAAAAAAAATTCAATCGAGATGAAATCGGTTTAATATCATTTCTCTTGTCTTATGTACTTTTCCATACAGATTGGCTAGATATTTTTGGCATACGACATGTCCATATCCAATTTCATGTTATGCCAAACATGTAACAAACAATCTCGTTTGTGTTTTCATTACATAATTTTTCATTTAATTTATGAGACTGGAATCTCTTTCCATGTCCATGTCTACCACTTTATTTATAAGCGATCACGGTCTCTACCGTGTCTGTATTCTTGTCATAAAAAAATTATCACAATTACTGGTTGCTACGACATTCATTTTTGATAATGAAACTTTTGAGAATGGAGCTAATCCAGTTGGACGAGCATGATGGTTCATTATCTTTCAAGCCATCATGTAAGTGGTGACGTAAAATATCATTTCATTCGATGTTGTTTTAGAGGAGGCATAGCCTACGACTCGATTCAGGAGGAAGTAAAACCTTCTACTCCAGAAATAATTCAACATAAAAAATCATCTCAGGACGACAACATCCATGTGATTTTTTTTTCTCAGGAAATGATAAATTTAAATGCATAAATTGAAATGCATAAATTTAAATGCATAAATTTAAACGCATAAATATAAATGCGAAATTTAAATGCATAAATATAAATATGGAATTTAAATGGCATAAATATAAATGCAGAATTTAAAGGCATAAATATAAATGCAGAATTTAAGTGCATAATAAAAAAGTTAGATTAGAATAATTGAGGAGGCAGCGCCTACCATAAATTCAAGGAGGAGGCATAATCTCTCACTCCATAAATATGATCTGAGGTGACATAGTCTACCATATGATCTAATCGTGGAGGCATAGCCTACCAAAATTATAAGGAGGAGGCTTAACCTACTACTCCATAAATATGATCTGAGGTGACATAGTCTACCATTGATCATGATCGTGAAGGTATAGCCTACCATAACGATCGATTCGGAGAAGGCAGTGCCTATCTTTCCGAAATAATATATGAACAGAAAATATAAAAGATATAGCTTTTTCATAAAATAAATTGGTCATAATTAAACTTCACCTTTTTAGTATATGACCGGATCGAAAGACGGTCATGCTCACCTTTTTGGTATATGACTGGATCGAGAGACGGTCGTGCTGATAACGTGTTGTAAAATAAAGAAGGAAAGAAAGGGAAGATGACTAAAGAAAAAATGTGAAAGCGAGAGACAGAAGAGTGTGTTGATACAAGTATGTATCTCATTCACTTATTATTATTAAGTTGTGTCTCAGTACAAGAGAACTGAAGACCTTTATATAGTCTACCTTCACCGACTAAGTAAGGTCGGTTTACTATAGATATTTACAATAATAATATAATATTGTATAGATATTTATTTTATTCTAACAAATACCAATTGGTAAACTAGTTTTCGTTCCTTTTTTTTGATAATAAGAGGAAAAGCAGAAAAGTTATTTTCGTAAACCGGAAGACTGAATTTCAATTGAAAATCGGTTAAACCGACTTTATTATATACATGGTCTCGGTTCAGAAATCAGAACTGAGCGACTCGCTGCTAGTCTAGTTGTTGTCAATGGAGAGGCTGCGGAAGGTGGTGAGCGAGATCGCCTACACGCGAGACCACACTAATTCCCCTGCACTTCACCGATCACTCGTTCCTTTTCTCACACTCGCTTCTTCTCTCTACGCAATCGCACTCCAAATCCGCCGCTCTCTCTACTACTCCTCCTTCTTCCACCAACACCGGTTAGCTTTTTTTTCCGACCAATTGAATGGAGTGTTTTGTCGGAGATTCTAATGAATTTATAACATTTGGTTCTGTGATAATTTTGGTGCCGGTGAAGATTGCCGGTTCCGGTGATCAGCGTTGGGAATCTGAGCTGGGGAGGAAATGGGAAGACGCCAATGGTTGAATACATCGCGCAGTTACTCGTCGATTCCAGAATCTCACCGCTAATTCTCACTCGCGTAAAGAAACCCTTCTTGCTTCTCGTTCTTCAAAATATTCACCATTGAAATTGGAGTGTTTGTGCTCTGCATATTAGCCTTAGCATCTGACATTAAGACATGATCTTTCACTGAAGGGTTATGCTGGCGGAGATGAAGCCAAAATGCTTGAAAGAAATCTCCAAGGTGGACCGACAAAGATCGGTGTTGGAGCAAACCGGGCAGCTACTGCTACCTCGTTTTTTGATAAGTACGGCTGTGCAAATCCATCTAGTATAAGGACATTCTTTGATCAATCCTTCCTCCATGAAGCACCAAAAGTCACCATGAACTTTTCACAAGAAATTGGGTGTGTCGTTCTAGATGATGGGATGCAGGTGTAGTTATGCATACAAAGTTATAGCTTTCTTTGTTCAAGGCTTGACTCTTCTTGTTTTGTAATTAGCATTGGAGTTTGTGTCGTGACCTCGAGATTGTGATGCTTAACGGGCTGAACCCGTGGGGAAATGGTAACTTAGTTCCCCTTGGACCTTTACGGGAGCCTCTTGCAGCGCTTGAGCGAGCAGATATAGCAGTAGTACATAACGTGGACTTGGTAACGTTTCCCTAATTGTTTCCTTTCTTTATGATGATGATGACTATTGAGGTTAGTGCCTTTCTTGGATCATGCAGATAACTGAGCCAAGCCTCAGAGATATCGAGAAGACTATACATGGATTCAAAAACTCGATCCCGATATTTTACTCCAAGATGGTGCCCAAATACTTGTTCGATGTTAGAAATGTTAGGTCATATGTAGCTTTAGAAGCATTGCAGGATGCAACTGTGCTATGTGTTTCTGCAATTGGATCCGCTGACGCATTTGTCAAGAGCGTTGGGATGGTAGGTTGTTTTGTTACTGTTATGTAGTTTTATGCTCATTGGAATTTGTTACAAAGATTCAGGTAACTAATGGGTTTATATGTGTTTGACAGATTGGAGCACGTTATGTTGATAGACTTGATTTTAGTGATCATTATATATTTGAAGCACAGGTACAATGCTGCCAAGAGCTGGATATACCACATATCTTTTTTAGTTAATCAAATTGGCATTAATCAATAACATATTTGACAAGTGCAGGATGTAGAAACTATGAGGAGGAGAGCAAAGGGACTAGAGAACAAATGTAGTTCCAAGCCTATCATTGTAGTAACCGAAAAGGTAAAGACAAGTTTCTGTTTCTTGCTGGACGTTATTTAGTTTCAAGTCCACAGACACACATGAATCTGATTTCAATTTTTTTTGGGTGGAAACTAGGATTATAACAGGGACTCGGAGATTCTCAAATGTCTAGACTCATACACAGTTTTGGTGTTGTGTTCTAAGTTGCAAATAACTCTTTGTAGAGACGCTGATGTAGATGACTTTAAATCTACACTTTCGAGAGTTTTAGCTGCTAAGTATTGTTCTTCCACTTAGATTCAAGGTTATCTTACTCCATTCATTTTGTTGTGTCATTATTCTTTCTAAACTAGATATTTTGAGGATGAGTTTAGTTTATTTTAAAAAGATTTCATAAATGTTAACCTTCAGGGAATTATAACTTGAAGGAGGGAAATAAAAGGGGACTTCAATGTAATCCAAAACCAAATGAAAGAGATTCAAGTATGAAATGATAAATATGAAAATATTTATAATTTTATTTTAGAGATATACTGCAATAAAAAATGATAAATATGAAAATATTTATGAATATTTTAAGTATTAATAAATATTGTTGTTAAAAAAAATCAAACTTCATATTATTTATATAATTTTTTATATATATAAATAAATAATAAATTATTTTAACTAAGATATTTATGTATTGAATTTTATATATATAATTACAATTTATCTTATGACTATTGATTTTATTTATAATAAATTATAAAATATTTTATTAATATAATAATGTATATATGTTTAACTATAAATAGTTTCATATAATTTTTTATAATATTATTATTGTGTTAAAATAATTTGATAATTTTAAAAAAAAATTAAGTTTAATAATAAGGAGAAACTCATAATTAATATCATACTCATTTCTTACATGTTTCGGTTTACCTTCGATATTGTTCAAGATGGATAAGTCTAGGCCTGGGATTTCGGTTCTACGGTTCCGTTACGGTTCGGTTACTCCGTTTTTCGGTTTTTTTGTTTTTAAAAAAAACTGTCGATCGGTTTTTGTTCTCGGTTCGGTTTGATTTTATATTCCAAGGCTATATATATATCAAATACACAAATCCAAACTGACAAAAGTATATATATATATATATATATATATATATATATATATATATATATATATATATATATATATATTGGAAGATTGAAATTTTTATGAAAATCAAAATCGATCGACAAATACAAGTCTACAATAATGAATAATAGGCTACAGACTTCGGTTCTTCGGTTCAGTTATTCGGTTTTCGGTTTTTTGTTTTTAAAAAAACTGTCGATCGGTTTTTGTTCTCGGTTCGGTTCGGGTTAAAACTTCAGTTCGGTTCGGTTCGATAATTTTGGTTCAATTTTATATTCCAAGGCTATATGTATATATATCAAATATACAAACAAAAACTGACAAATATATATATATATATATATATATATATATATATATATATATTGGAAGATTGAAATTTTTATGAAAATCAAAATCAATCGACAACTACAAGTCTACAATAACGAATAATAGACTAAAGACTTCGGTTCTTCGGTTCGATTATTCGTTTTTCGTTTTTTTTTTTGTTTTTAAAAAACTGCCGATCGGTTTTTGTTCTCGGTTCGGTTCGGGTTCGGTTCATTAAAACTTCGGTTCGGTTCGGTTCGGTTTTATATCCCAGGGCTAGATAAGCCAATTGAGATTCACCGGAGATGGCTCACGGCCAAGGGCGTCACCAGCAACGACGTAGTCCCGTAGGTTTTCAAGTATACCCATTTTTTTATTTGCTTAAAAAGATCTTCTTTCCATGTCACTCCTTTAAATACTTAACACGATCGGCTTGGTTCTATTTGAATTGGTCTGGTCAAGGAGACTGAGTTAAATATAAAAATATGAGAAGTGAACCATAACAAAGTGTGTTTTGCTGATAGGTTTCTTCCAAGATTTGAACCGAGATAACCGGTGTTCCAAAATGAAAACCGAATCAGTTATCACGACCGACTCGTGCAGACAGCTGACTCCCTTTTCAATAGAAAGGAATAGCCAAACCCACCCAGCTGGCTGATCGGTTTAACTAACCAGTCTTTACAACTTTGGACACATGAAGACAAAATAAATAGAAAATCTGCGAGCTGGTTGTAACACCTGTGTTCCGCAAACTGACCGGGGCAGGTCAAGGCTGTGAACGCAGTCCGTGTTCCAATGCAACAAGTGCTGGACTAAGATCGAATCGAGCATGATTCGGCAAAGTATTCTGAATGATCGAGTAACTCAGTCATGATCAATGGGATGATCAAATGAATGAGTTAGGATGCGGGAAACAAGCTGAATGGACTGAGTAGCTGAATGAACTAGACTAATTTGGGTGATGCCGAGCTAGAACTGGTTATTCTAACTGTTTAAGCTGAACTGACGTTAATTCCGAATGAACGGATTTATCAGATCAAGTGGCTGGATCCAGACATGATGTTGGACGATTAGTTAACTGCCGGTATAAGGCTGGGATTAGTCTGAATGCGCTCATTTTCATTAAAGAAGGAGCGGGAACAGTTATTAGGAAGATAAGCGCCTAAAAGGGCAGTTATGGGGGAAGGTTCTGGGCGGTTAAGGTGGGAAATCCGCATAAGTTCCCGAGATAGAAAAGATGCACGGATATACTGGTTAGAGAGGAAGATTCTGGGGGAAAAAGAGAGAAAAGGTAGGTGATGGGGAGGATCGCAGGAGACTAGTCCGAGATGGGTAACTCTCTACCGAAGGAAAAACTAAAGCGGAATTGGAGAGATTCCAAGGACAAAGAGAGTCGTTCGATTGGAGATAGTGGGGGACGGGACGGTTATCAGGCTGATTATCGGTAAGGAGAGGATGGCGATGCGATCGCAGACATTCTGTGGATCGTATTGCGATCATGGACTGAATGTTGGGTTCGACGGTTATGAGATCTGGAATAGAGAGGACAGAATCAGGCAAGCGGCTCGATAAGCGTTGCTTGGGCGATAGTAGTGTTCGCACAAGATAGACTGACCGATGGGCGGTTTGGGACAAGAAGAAAAGAGAAGGTGAATAGGACTGAAGACTTTCACGATCAAACAGTAGAGTGATCGGGACATTCTGGCCGAAAGGCAGTTAATCGAGAGAAAGAAGGAATCTGTTCAGAAGAAGGATCGCGATGTGATTACTGATCTGAGGGGAACAATCGGAGAGTATGGACTGAGTTCAGTGCGAGAGTCTGGACAATCAGGACAAGCGTGCGGTGGGATGGGGTGATATAGATCGATTCATAGGATCGATCGACATGATCTGAGTTGGTAAGGTGATAAGTCCGCAGGATGGGCAGTTATCATTATGATCGGCTGAGTATATTAGACTGGATGGTTATTAGTCTGATTATTGGGAAAGGAGGAAGAACACATACTGGATGTGGCTTGTGGATCATTGGGATTGGGCATCACAAATATTGCGTGAGGACTGGTGATCGCGTGGAAAGGTGGTCAGTGTGGGATCCGGGTAACGGCTGGTTAATGTAACGGTTACTAGTCAAGTGAATCGGGTTGATTTACCCAGAATCGACTGACTGATACGGATGATGCGAGGAGTTGTTCGAGCGATGCGATGCGCATAACGGTTATTCTGAATAGTGTGGAGAGTCTATTCTGAATGTTCAGATTGGTTGTTCAGACGGTTGGTATGGGCTGGGTGACAGGAATACTTGCTGACTAGATCGAGATGGAATAGACCGACTGTTCTGGACTAATCGAATGGGACTGCTCAGAGTGTACAGACGGACTGTTCGGGGTGCACGGACGGGCTGATCAGAGTATGGACAGACTGTTCAGAGTGTACGGACACACTGGAATGGACTGACTGGATAGACTGGAATGGACGGACTGGATTATTGTTCTGCTGGACTGATGACTTAGTGTCATCTCTTCTCGTTACTGAGACATGTGGGGTGGTTGGTTGATTGTCTCAGTACCGAGGGGATATTGGACAAGGACAAGGATGCTATGATCGAAAGATGGAGTCAATGACTTTGGATCATGGTGCGGGGCATGGATCAATGGAGGATTCAGACCTTACGAATTGGCTAAGGTACATGCTAGAATAGCCGAGTATTTTTCTAAAGAATTGAATTAGAACGGATTAATGAGATCTTTGCATTCTTATCCAATGACAATTGATGTGTAAGGTGTTTAGTAGCTAAAGGACTTGTGTTTAATGCATGCTTGATTGTGATTAGCCAATGAAAGTTGATGTTTGATGCTTGATTAACATAGGGTTAATGACATGAGAGTGTATTAACTTGAATTAGTGTTTCTAAGCTAAAAGATTAGCAATTTAATGTTGTGTTTGTTAAGGTCTATGAGCTTCCAACCTAAAACCAATTGGTTATAAGTGGATTGGCCCATATCCCTTATATATTACTAATGATCACTTCCAACTACCGATGTGGGACTTTGTCCGTAATAGTGTTCGACATCTTGATTCAATGCTTAGTTGCTTAGATCAAATTTCCTATACCCAAGAGCTTGATCTTTAATCATCTATTTGAATTATCTTGTTTGTTCTCTCTTGCTTGGTTTTATTGCTTGATATTATTAATTGCACTTAGGATATTAGAATTTCAACTCAAAATTGGTATTGCTTGACTGTTTGGGTTTAGTGTATTCTTATTGGCTCTATTCCATTCCCAAAAAGGTTCGATACCTCAAAGCTACACGATAAGCTTGAGGAATTGGTACCTCAAAGGATTGCAAAATCCTCATTATCAAAACTCAACATGTGGCAAATTTTCCTCCCAAGTCCTAAGATTCTTCCTGACCAACGACCTATGCAAGGCAGAGAGTGTCCTATTCACTACTTCAGTTTGTCCATCAGTTTGAGGATGACAAGTAGTTGAAAACAAAAGTTTCGTCCCTAGCTTAGTCCACAAGGTTTTCTATAAATAACTTAAGAACTTAGCATCTCGATCAGAAACAATGGTTCTAGGCATGCCATGAAGTCTAACTATTTCCTTAAAGAACAAGTCGGCAATGTTAGATGCATCGTTGGTTTTCAAGCAAGGAATGAAATGAACCATTTTAGAAAACCTATCTACGACCACAAAGATCGAATCCTTACCAGTTCTAGACTTTGGCAAACCAAGAACAAAGTCCATAGATAAATCAGTCCAAGGATGAGATGGGATAGGAAGAGGAGAGTACAAACCTTGAGAGGTGTTTTTGGACTTAGCTTCCTTGCAAGTGACACACCGGCTGCAAATCCTTTCCACATCCTTCTTTAGGCCCAGGCAATAGAAGTGATCCTCAAGCACCTTAAGTGTTTTGGCTGATCCGAAATGTCCCATCAAGCCTCCTCCGTGAGCTTTCCTGGTGAACAATTCCCTCAAAGAACAGTGAGGCACACATAACCGATTATCAAATAAAAGAAAACATTCTAAGATAAAGTACTTGCCGTGGCCATGCTTTTGACAAGCCAAGAATGGTTCCCTAAAATCAGAATCAGTTTCGTACAAGCTTTTTATGAACTCAAATCCCAAGAGTTTGGTTCCAAGAGAGGATAGAAGTACATACCTGCGAGATAGTGCATCGGCCACTATGTTTTCCTTACCTTGTTTGTACTTAATGACATATGGGAAGGTTTCGATGAATTCCACCCAACGTGCATGTCTCTTGTTCAGCTTTTGTTGGCCTTTGAGATGCCTAAGGGACTGATGATCGGTGTTAATAACAAACTCCTTAGGCCAAAGATAATGTTGCCAAGTCTGAAGCGCCCTCACCAAAGCATAAAGCTCCTTGTCATAGGTGGGTAGTTGAGAGTAGCACCACCTAACTTCTCACTAAAGAACACGATAGGCTTTCCTTCCTGCATAAGAACAGCACCAATACCCACACCTGAGGCGTCACATTCAATCTCAAAGGTTTTAAGAAAATCAGGAAAAACAAGTAATGGAGCTTGGGTTAACTTCCCTTTTAGAGTCTGAAATGCATCTTCCTGAGCTTGCTCCCATTTGAACCCAACGTTCTTCTGGATTACCTCAGTGAGAGGAGCCGCAATTGTGCTGAAGTCCCGAACAAAGCATCTGTAAAAGCCGGCCAAGCCGTGAAAGCTTCTGACCTCGCCAACGGTTTTGGGACTTGGCCAATCTCGGATTGCCTTGACCTTCTCCTCGTCTACTCGGATGCCATCTGCCCCTACAACAAAACCCAAGAAAACTAGATGATCCGTTCCACAAGTGCATTTCTTAGCATTGGCATACAAGCTTTCTTTCCTAAGTACTTCCAAGACATTCTCTAGATGTCTAACATGTTCATTCAAACTTTTGCTATAGACAAGAATGTCATCAAAGTACACAACAACAAATTCATCAATATAAGCTCTAAGAACATGGTTCATCAATCTCATGAAAGTACTTGGTGCATTTGTCAACCCAAATGACATAGATAACCATTCATACAACCCATGTTTAGTTTTAAAAGCCGTTTTCCACTCATCCCCTTCTTTCATACGAATTTGATGGTATCCACTCTTAAGATCTATCTTAGAAAAGACTTTGGAACCATGCAATTCATCAAGCATATCATCAATACGAGGAATGGGATGGCGGTACTTAACTGTTATGTTGTTGATGGCTCGGCAGTCCACGCACATTCTCCAAGTGCCATCTTTCTTTGGAACAAGTAAGACCGGTACAACACACGGGCTTAAGCTCTCTCGGATGTATCCTTTATCCGTTAGGTCGTTCACTTGTATCTGGAGTTCCTTGGTTTCAACCGGATTGGTTCGATAAGCAGGGCGGTTGGGAAGAGAAGCTCCCGGCACAAGGTCGATTTGATGCTAAATCCCACAGATTAGTAGCAACCCACTAGGAGTCTCCTCAAAGAACACGTCACTGAACCTGTTCATCAAAGCTTGAAGTTCATTCGGAATCTCCGGTGCTGCGTTAGAGGCCATTAGTGTTTCTTTAAACACAAGTAAGATAAAGGATTGTTGAGAAAACATAATTTTTCTTACTTGACTTGGCTTGATGTAGAAATTGGATTTCCGGACCGGTTCTTTGGAAGCTTCCTGTTGCTTCTCTTGCTCTCGGTACTTCTTGAGTTGGAGCTGATCTTGGTGTACTTCGGCTGGAGATAAAGGAACAAGAGTTGTCTTCTTTCCTTTATGATGAAAAGTGTGGTGGTTTGTGTGGCCATCTTGAATGGCTTTCTTGTCGAATTGCCAAGGTATTCCCAAGAGGATATAGCTTGCGTCCATGGGCAACACATTGAATAGGACTTCATCCTCATATCGGCCAATGGTAATGGGAACTGTGACTTGCTCCTTGACATGTAGTTCTCCTTCCTCGTTTAGCCATTCCAATTTGAATTGTCGAGGATGCGGCCTCACTTCTAGTCCAAGCTTCCTAACAAGAACATCACTAGCCACGTTAGTGCAACTTCCACCATCAATAATCAAAGAACAAACTTTATCCTTAACAAAACAACGAGAATGGAAAAAGATTCTCCCTTTGTTCAAGATTGGCCTGTTTGTTCTGAACACTAAGTGATCTTCGGGTCACGAGAAGTTGGCCTTGAGCCGGATAGTCATAGGGTTCGGGTTCCTCATCAAAGATCGGACCTACATCTTCTGGTTCCTCCTTTTCATCCTCGGACTCATACTCTCCATTTTTCAGCAAGATCATGATCTTTTGGTTTGGGATTTTGTTGGCATAATGTCCTAGGCCATGACACCTAAAACACCTGATATCTCTAGCTCTGCTCGTGGGTTCCACGGCTTTGCCTTTGTCAAAACTTGAAGAAGCATTAGTCTTAAAACCAGAATTTGTTTAAGGAAGAGTCTTACCTTTGTCTTGGTAGCTAGGTTTTGGAGTGTAAGCCGGTTTAGAGAATCCCTCCTCTTGACTTGTTGCTCAATCAAAATCGCCTTGTGGAGCATGTCCTCAACACTATCAAAGTCTTGAAGCTCCATTCGATCTTGTATTTCTCGGTTTAGACCTGCAAGAAAGCGAGCCAAGATGGCATCCAAGTCTTCCTCCACGTCCACCTTAAGCATAAGGGTTTCCATTTCCTGAAAATAGTCTTCCACACTTTTGGTTCATTGGACCAACCGTCTCAGCTTATGGTGAAGATCCCTGTGATAATGTCTAGGTACAAATCGCTTTCTCATAAGTGTGGTTAGTTCATCCCATGAAGCAATTGGTCTTTCACCCATTCTCCTCTTAAGGGTCACAATATTATCATACCAATTGATAGCATAACCACTAAATTCAGAAGCGGCCAATCTAACTTTCTTAAGTTCAGAAAAGTTTTGACAATAAAAAACCAGTTCAGTTTTCCTTTCCCATTCTAAATATGCATCAGGATCATTCTTACCTTGAAAGGATGTAATTATGAGCTTAAGATTGCCAAGGCCGTCATTTGGTCTCCTTCCAAATGGTTTTTCCTCCTCTCGGTTCCCGCGGCCTCTCCTTGATCGGACAATGGACCAATCCTCTTCGGATTCCTCTTCATCTTGGTCTTCAGCCGACCGGATGTGCCTTCTCTCAGTTCGGTTCCTTCATGCGGATCATTGAGGACGTCCTTGTTGATATTCCTGGATTCTATCAAGTCAGACATGTAGTTCTTCCATACGTTCAGTCACTAGTCTCGCCATTTGGTCGCTATTTAATCCGCTCCTAGGATTGTCATCTCGTTCGTCTTCGCTACTTGTCATGGTTTCCTGAAAACACTTTTAAACAAACGAATTAAAGAAAACACTCTCACTCTCTAGTGTTTTAAACTCGACCGCACAAGTGTTTGATTGGTCACTTCGAGTATTCTCTCAATGTTCTCGGCAAACAAGCTCAGTCCAGATTGCAAGTACCCCCAAGCAACAAGGGAAAGAAGAAAAGATAGAAAGTTGAAAGATTTTTAGTGGGATTTGCCTTAACCAATTCAAGGCTGGATTTCTCCTCAGCCTTAAGAATTTAAGAACACTCTTTTTTTTTTTTAAATCGTTCTAACTCTTCTTTTTTTTTTTTTAAATCGAATTGGCCCAAATCCCAAATACAAGATAGACATAAAAGAAGTGTAGATGAAATGAGAAATGAGAAGATGAATTTAGAAAGAAGATACCAACAAAGAGTGGCTCTGATACCACTTAATGGATTCCCGGATAGGATTAACTCTTTGATGGATCGAAAGATAGACTGATCACGGATCAATGGTGGATCGATGGAGACCGTCAAAGGTTGCAGAAGGCCTTTGGTATTCTCCACTTCAAAGAACTCGAAGAAGTAACCCTTAACCCCGAAATTCTAAGAAGGTTTGATGCTTGGAAGTAACCCTTGTCAAGAATCGAAATATGTTTAGACAAAAACAAAGAGATGAACTCAAAAGAAGAAGAAAAATCGAATTGTCTTAGAAACGAATTGAGAGTTTGGTACTTATAAGACAACTAGAAGATAAAGAGACTAGTCTTGTGGTAATTAATTCCTAGGAAATATAATTAAGACCAAAGACTAAAATAAATATGAGTCAAAGAACTCTTCGGATCCAGCGAACTCCTTAGAGTGACTCACCGGCTGCCTTTCCTTCCTTGGTATAGTTCGGATCATGAACGGGCCCGGATCATGCACACGAACGTTTCCTTAGATAACTCTTGTTCCGGTCGGGCCATTTGTGAAACCTCACGTCCAATATTCATCCTTAGTCCTTTGGCACGTTCCTTTGAAGTTTGGTCGGAAGAAAAGTCAAACGGGTCAAAAGAACTTGGAGTTGGTTCAGTTTTGGTCGTGTATCGGACCAAAATGGCAGTGTCTCGATCCACCGATGATTCAGCTCGGACCAAAGCGCTTCTGTCTTGACCATTAGTCTTAGGATGAGATTTGGGTCGGGAAAGAGATCGTCTGGGTCGTGAGAATCGGTCGTCTGGTCGTGGTTCCAAGCGTAGCTTCAATCCTGGTCGCGTCGGGTCGATACGGTACCCGGTCAATGCGGTCGGCTGGGGCAACTTCGGTTCCTTATCGATCAAGCTGCGTCCCAAATTGCTGTCCATCATCCGAGCTATCCGTGGAGATGGTTGATCCCGGAATCTATCAGTTTCATTGGTCTCTTGCAAAATTAAACCCATTTCCTTTGGGGACAAGTAAGATTGAAGCTTTCAAGAATGTCAAAACTAGATTTAACTCTTTTTCCACTTGCAGTTCTCGTATATACATAGTCTTAGCAAAATATAAACTTATGTTTCTCTGTTGCCTCTTAACATAATCAGGAAGATCTCAAGCTTTTCTCAAACATGGCTCCACCTTTAGAGCGAGGACAAGAAAACATGTGAACTGCTAGTCCCAAATCGGGCAAAACAGAGTTTTACAGAACCATTGGCAACATGAAGACCCTTTGCTTATGTATGAAGTAAACATTTACTAACAGACATTATTTCCCCTTATTCCTGATTCCTTAAATTATAAAGTAAGACCTAAACATAGACGATCACATGATTTTCTCTTCGGTTCAATCTCAAACCTAGAAAGATTGACTGTAAGAGGTCTGAAAACTTGCTGTCAAAGTTCTGAAACAAAACATTTTGAACATAGAAAAGAACACTTTTTTACTAGTAAGAAACCACAGCTGTTTAGCGAACTTAGAACCTCTTGACATCATCATCGTCTTTCTGATTCTTCTTAGCCTTTTGCGATAGATCTTCCAAGCCCTTATCAACCTCATTCCGGGCTCTATCCGCCTCCTCACCAGACCCAACCACTGCCTCTGTAACCTTCTGAGCCGTGTTCTTTGCAGCCTCCCACGCATCTTTCACAGTCTCCACAGTCTTCTCCCCAACATCTTGAGCCTTTTCCTTGAACCCCTGAGCTATATCCTCTGCTTTCTCCTTCGAGTCCTCTGCATATTCCTTGGCTCTGTCTTTTGTCTCTTCCGCTTTATCTGCCGTTCTAGTTGCTCCTTCGTTGACCTTATCTTTAGTCTCTTCCGCATAATCTTTGGTTTTTTCTTTCACATCATAAGCTTTGTCCTTAGCCTTCTCTTTCATGTCGTAAGCATTATCAGCTGCTCTGCTCGCTCCTTCGTTCACCTTATCTTTAGTCTCTTCCGCATAATCTTTGGTCTTCTCTTTGGCATCATAAGCTTTGTCTTTAGCCTTCTCTTTCATGTCATAGGCTTTATCAGCTGCTCTGCTCGCTCCCTCATTTACTCTATCCTTAGTTTGTTCTGCATAGTCTTTCGTCTTCTCTTTGGCATCGTAAGCTTTGTCCTTAGCATTCTCTTTCGTCTCGTAGGCTTTATCAGCTGCTCTACTAGCTCCTTCATTCACTCTATCCTTAGTTTGTTCTGCATAATCCTTCGTCTTCTCTTTCAAATCATAAGCTTTGTCCTTAGCTTTCTCTTTTCCGGCTTCTGAGTATTCGCCGGATTCTTCTCTCCATTTCTTTGACTCATAAGCTAAATCAGCCCTTGAATCTCTAGCTTTCTCTACCGGATCATCTCTTCCCTGTAAAGTACCAGAACCATTGATCATTCTTTCGATTTTCAAACTCCACTTTATATATTGTCAGAAACATTTACCTAATACTACCTTGTTTTATCATCAAGTCTGGTGTAAATCTTAAATCAAAGATATGTCTGCTACAGTTAAGCGGAAAAGTCATAACTAGAAGTCTCAGATTTAACTTAGATTTCTTGTCACACACGTTAACCTATTTGTTTCGTGTAAAACTTATGTCACAAAAAGTTTAGATATTCTTCAACTTTTAAAACAGATTTTTACGAAAAAATTATCCGGTTAATAAGAGATTCTACAGTCATAACTATTTTGTTTACACAAACCTTTATAAAAAATTGCATATCATACAATTTACATATAAATAAAATAATTCTGTAAACAAAATAGTAATTTTTAGTATTAAAACAATCAAAATAGTATTGAAAATGGGAATCATGAACTAGTTAATTACTTATACACACACGCTTAAAAACAGGTTATGCCTCGATTTGTTCTGTATGTGTGTATACATATATGTATATATATTAATTACCTTAGAATGCTTATCAACCGATGATGCGAAAAAGACACGAGAGCTTTTCCTACCAATCACCATCGCAAGAGTTCTCGGAGGAGCTCGGCTTTTAGGAAAAGCTCCGAAGAGACCGAAAAAAGCCGTTCTCGTTAGTTGCATAGCCGCCATCCTCATCAATAGAAAGACACAATTTTTTTTTTCAGTTTGTCTTTTGAAAATGTTTTTGCTTGTCTGAATTTTTTTGACCCCTTTTATCTTCTTTACCATTTGTCTACGTTGCAAACTTATAGAGCCACTAAGACAGCTGGCAGCATGAACTTGACACGTGTTTGTTTCTGTAATGACACGTGTCCTACAGGTTTGCTTTCCAATAAAATTATTAACCAATAAAAATATGCCATGTAGTATTATTTTTAAATAAAATTATAAAACTAAAATTAAGGTTTAGAGATTAGGGTTTATGGTATAGGGTTTAAGCTCATTGGATTTAGGGTTTAGGGATTAGGGTTTAAGCTATTTGGATTAGGGTTTAGGGTTTAGGAATTAGGGTTTAGATTTTATTTTTTTAAATTTACATATTGGGTTTCGGGATTAGGGTTTATGGTATAGGGTTTAAGCTCTTTGGGTTTAGGGTTTATGGATTAGGGTTTAAGCTCTTTGGGTTAGGGTTTAGGGTTTAGGGATTAGGGTTTAGTTTTTTATTTTTTAAGATTTACATATTGGATTTAGGGATTAGGATTTAGTTTTAATTTTAATATTTTAGTTTCAAATTATCGTTTAGGGTTTAGGGTTTAGAATTTAGGGTTTAGAGATTAAGATTTAGGTTTTAGTATTTTTAATAAAAAAAATTATTTTTAAGTTTTGTTTGAAATAAAATATATTTTCTTTTCTTTTATTTTCGTTTTTTATTTTTTTATTTTTTTTTAAACATTTTTAAAATTTATTTATTTTTAATATTAGATTATGTGGAATTATTTGATTGGTTAGAAAATGTGGAGGTGAACAAAAGGGTTCACCTCTAGGGGTGAACCCAAGTATTACTCTTCTTTTTTTCATTTTCACTCTTCGCTTTGAGTGATTTTTGTTGGTGAACTTTTATCACTACTATTCAGTGGCGGACCCAGGCTGTATTTTTAGGGGTGTCAGGATTAATAAAAATAATATTATTATTTATGATATAGCAAAAAATCTTTGTCACGGGGTTCAGACTAAGGCTTGATCACTAGATTAGGGGTGTCAATAAAGGGAATTTGCCACTGAACCAACTGAAACTTTTGTCAATTTAGCCCAAATTTTTATTTTATACTAGTTTTACCGGTGTCAATTGACACCCTATTACCCTAAATAGGTCCGCCTCTGCTACTATTTAACTAGTTAGGTGTTGTTCGTTTGTCCATCCAGATGATCTATCTGGATGGAGATGAAAATTGATGTTCGTTTAGTAACAAAAACGACATTCATCCAGATGAATCTCATCTCCATTCATATAGATCATCTGAATGAGTTTTAAAAATTTAGGCAAAATTTATAAACTCATCTACATGAACCAAATTGGATCATTTGGATGGAGATGGTTCATCCAAAAATAACAAATTATTAATATACCCCAATTATTTAAATGGATCATTTGAATGCAAATTCTAAATGAGTAAACGAACATAAACTAAATAAAATATATCACAATTATCTTGAAAAACCATGTTTTCTGTCAAAGCCGCAAAATCGTGTTTTCCCGCTAAAACCGCAAAATCGTGTTTTTCCGTCAAAATCTTAAAATCACGTTTTCCCGCCAAAACCGTAAAATCATGTTTTCCCGTCAAAACCGTAAAATCGTGTTTTTCCGCGAACACCGCAAAATCGCGTTTTCCCTTCAAAACCCTGAAATCGCGTTTTTCCGCCGAAACCGCAAAATTGCATTTCCCGCCAAAATCGTGTTTTCCCGCCAAAATCGTAAAATGGAGTTTTTCCCGCCAAAACCGCAAAATCGCATTTTCCCATCAAACCGCAAAACCGAGTTTCCCACCAAAACCGTAAAATCATGTTTTCCCGCCAAAACCGTAAAATCATGTTTTCCCGCCAAAACCGTAAAATCATGTTTTCCGCCAAAACCGCGTTTTCCCGCCAAACCCGCAAAATAGCGTCACGCCAAAATCGCAAAATCGTGTTTCCCGCCAAACACACAAATCACGTTTTCACGCCAAAACCGTAAACTCGCGTTTTTCCGTCAAAACCGTGTTTCCCGCCAAAACCATAAAAATCACATTTTCCCGTCAAAACCGTAAAATCACATTTTCCCATCAAAACCGTAAAATCATGTTTTTCCGCCAAAACCGCAAAATCGCGTTTTTCCGCCAAAACCGTAAAATCACATTTTCCCACCAAAACAGTAAAATCATGTTTTCTGTCAAAGCCGCAAAATCGTGTTTTCCCGCTAAAACCGTAATATCGCATTTTTCCGTCAAAACCATAAAATCATGTTTTCCCGCCATAACCGCAAAAACTGCAAAATCGAGTTTTCCTGCCAAAACCGTAAAATTGTGTTTTCCCGCCAAAACAAAAAAAAAATAGTATTTTTCCGCCAAAACCGTAAAATCGTGTTTTCCGTCAAAACCAAAAAATCGTGTTCTCTCGTTAAAACCGTAAAATCATGTTTTCTGCCAAAACCAAAAAATCGTGTTCTCTCGTTAAAACCGTAAAATCATGTTTTCTGTCAAAACCATAAAATAGTGTTTTCTGCTAAAACCGCAAAAATCATATTTTCCCTTAAAACCGCAAATTCACATTTTCCCGCCAAATCTATAATATTGCGTTTTTCTGTCAATATAATAATAATAATTTAAAATTTAATTAGTTGTAAATATATTTTAGATTAGTATTTAAAATAATATAGTTAAGATTAAAACTAAAAATTTAATTAGTTTAAAGTAGGGTAGTTTAGTCATTTTTTTAATTAAGCTCATCTAAATGGAATTGAAGTTTAAAAAACAAAATAAGCAAACAAATACATGTTCATCTAAATGATCTATCTAAATGAACATCGAAAAAATATCTAAAAACAACGAACAACATTCAGATGGATCATTTGGATGAATCATTTAAATGTGCCATCTGGATAGATATGTCAAATGATCCAACGAAAAGAAAAAAACTTTTACCACAACAGTAATGGCGAAGCTACATGGAGAGGAGGAACGTCAGCTGACCCTTATAACTTTTATAAAGTTTCCTTTGTATTGCATGTTTAGTCTTTAATGCATGGATGATTTGGTTGAATACAATTGAAATTGATCCTCTAGTTCTAGGTTCAAGTTTTGTTTTTGCACCCTATTTTCTTAATTTATTTATTTTTATATGATTTGCACACAAAATATGGTTTACACAATATTTAAGAGAATATTATATTACTTTTAAAGGAAACATAATTGCTTTATAGAGTAATTCTATTATTTTATTAACCTTCAATTAATATAACAAATAAACTCTAATATACTTAGATAATTTTTACAATATATATATATATATTTATCATACCATTTTCAATCAATATTTCAAAAAAAATAGGCTATTCATACGCAAATAAATATTTATAATTGTACAAAATTAAATGCTTTAAATTCAAGTTTTAGTTTGTTTAATTTTGTTACATAATGTATATATTTTGACCTCATTAGAAAATGCTTCTAATGCCACCACTGCATTACAATAAGTTACACAGATTATATGATTGTTATACGGGTTCAGTAGTCAGATGATACAAAATTGCTATGGCAAAATGCAATAAACATAATTATGCTTTTCTATTTTTCGTAGTTTTGTTCTTTTCAAATAGTATATTGTTATTAATACTCCCTCCGTTTCATATTAAGTGTCGTTTTAATACTAAATTTTTGTTTCAAAATAAGTGTTGTTTTACATTTTCAATGTAAAATTTTAAATACATTCTCAATTTTATCCTTGTCCTTTAACTTATTAATGAGTGTGAACACATCATATATTGTAATTAATTAAGGGTAAAACAGAAAATTTAATTGTTTTCTTAATATGTGTGAAAAAATGCTATAACGACACTCTTTGTGAAACGGAGGGAGTATATTATTAGGTACTAATTTGTATGTAACACGAGATAATAATTTTATAAATAATTTATAATATTCAAATTTTTTATAAAAAGATTTTTATATTATTTTTAATACAAAACAGAAAAATTAAAATATATATATCGGGAATCTCAAAGAATTTGGTATGATCTTAAATTGTAATGCTATAAAACCATTTAAACTAAACGCTTAAAAAAATTTAAAACAAAACAGATGAAACCACCGCCATTAAAAATAAAGGATCCAAAGATAGAAATGGTGGGCAAAAGGAGAGGACTTTCTCTCTCTACGATTTTTTTTTGGCGATTTCTATAGTTATCTACAAAATCCTTTCCACCGCTTCTCACCGCCTTAATCTCCGGTGTTTATACTCCCGCCGTCGCCGTGCGGAGATCTCTACTAGTCTAAGTGCTAGTCGTTGGTCATCTTTTCCCCAATTTCATCTTGGTACTGTGATTATGGAGGATATATGGGAGACCCTGCAACACCTCAGCCTTGCAGGTGAGGATCGAATCTCCCAACCCATTTCTGAAACTGCTCGTCAAGCTCGTATTGAAAACAATCGGTTAAGTTTGATAGCTATGCCTTTGAATCCGACCCACCAGAAGCCGATTGATCTCAAGATTTTGTTGCCCAAAGCGTGGAAGCTAGAAGACAAAATTACCAGTCGTACCAACAACGATGGAACCGTCCAATTCTACTTTCGAGCTGAGCACCATCTAATGAACGCTATTGAGCATGGACCTTGGCACTGTAACAATTGGTTAGTGGCGTTGGATCGATGGACCCGCAGGTATGATCCGGAATTCCTCTCTACGATCTCCTTTTGGGTAAAGATTCTGCATATTCCGAAAGACCAGATCAATACCGATTATTCGTGAAGTGGGTGACCCGTTAGGAGTGATAAATGATGTTCGTATCAAAGAAACCACTGCTGATGCTGATAGTGAAGTTTGGATACATGTGACGAAGCACATCTATGATCGTCTTATATTTGTGAGATACATCGACTTTGAGCCAGGCCATTCTACTATGGTTCGTTTTATCTACAAGAAGCTGCGAAAGTTTTGTTTTCGGTGTGGGGCCTTAACTCATAGCGAAGCTGTATGTGATTATGAAGGCATTGTCTATCATCAAGAACCTCTTGATCAAGGCCGCTCAGATGTCTCTATGCCTGACCTGCCTGTCCCCCCCCCCCCCCAACAACGATCGAATGAAGCAGGCCCATCTACTCATCCGCGGGTTGACCATCCACATTACCACCGTAATGTCCATCTTGAAGTTTCTATGGAAGATCAACTTGTACGCAATTCACAGACACTTCCTAGACACCACAATTCTGACATGCTCCCATCTCAACCCCGAGGAAGAGTCCATGTAAACAATGAAGATAATACTGATCTGGGACAAGATGATACTATGGGAGAGAATGTGGCATCCAATATCAATATGGATTCATCTGAGAATAATTTGGCAACAGGATCTGCTGGTATTGCTTTTGATTTTCTCATCCCGGCAGCTCTGGATCCTACTAGTGATGTTCCGGTTATACCTGAAGTAGGATCACCCTCTCGTCCTCCACTACCACGAGGAACCAAACGTAAGGAGCACACTTTGGATACTGATGATGAAGTGTCTACCACGAGACAGAAGCAGGACAACCGAGAAGCTACTCAGAAGACTGATACAGGGAGGTGGCAACCCCTAAACCACCATCTCCATCATGAAGCTTTTGCATTGGAATTTCCAGGGGCTAAGGAACCCTCTCACAATTCCATACCTTAAATATATCCATCGTAAATATAAAGTGGATATCTTTTTCCTCATAGAAACTAAAAGTAAAGAAGACTATGTACAGGAACTCGGCAATCAGCTACACTACCCCCCATCATTTTACCCTTCCTCCTGATGGTTTACGAGGTGGTCTAGCGATCTTTTGGCGTGATACAGTGAAGTGTACCATTGTCTCAACTCCAACACTTCACTATACTGATCTGTCTATAATAGAAGGATCAACTACTTTTTGTCTTAGCTATATATATGGTCCTCCTCAACGACAGCCTCGCCAGCTCATGTGGACTGATCTAATTAATATGGTGTCAGATGGTCAGTACAATAATACACCAAGACTGGTCCTTGGTGATCTCAATGAAATCAAGAGTAATCATGAAAAGCTTGGAGGAGTTCGATATCCTGAATGGCATTTTCAGACATTTAGAAGATTTCTCAATGTATCTGGCCTTCACGAAGTAACAACGTATGGAGGTTTATACACTTGGGTTGGGAAACGAAGGAATGGAGTTATTAAATGTAAGCTGGATAGGATTTTAGCAACAACAGACTGGAAGGAGCTCTACCCTACAGCCAGGGCTCAACTTCTTAACTGGCAAGGCTCTGATCAGGGTCCCTTATTGATTCATACTGACAATGACAAGTGGAGAACTCCTCGCCAATTTAGATATGATAATCGTTGGCGATTTTACCCTGAAGTGAAAGCAACAATTCAAGAGACGTGGGAAGAACAGTGTTCTCATATTCCTCCTCAACGATTCCATCAAGCTCTTAGTTATTGTCGTAGCAGCCTATCTAAATGGAGAACTCACAATAATACAAATTCACAGAGGAATATACAGGCACTGCAAACTGAGCTTCAACAAGCGTATGATTCCTATCCTCTTGATTTTCAACTTATATCTACTCTTAAACAGAAACTCCAAATTCAATATCGCTTAGAAGAAGAATATTGGAGAACAAAGAGTACAATGCTCCATATGAAAGCCGGAGATAAGAATACTCGGTTTTTCCATGCAAAAACGAAACAACGGAGTAGCCATAATCGAATTACTTCACTACTAGACTCAGAAGGGAACTTGCAAACTGATAATACTCTCATCCAGCAAACTGTATTGTAGTATTTTACTGATTTGTTTTCATCATCTTGCAGTGACCATTCAGACTCCTTCTTATGCCATCTTCAACCCTGTGTTACACCTGAAATGAATTTCCAGCTGACAAAGCCATCAAGGGATGATGAGATCTATCGAGCCTTGATGCAGATGAATAACGAGAAAGCATCAGGCCCTGATGGCTTTAATGCTGGATTCTTCAAGCAACATTGGGAAACACTTAAAACAGGTGTGATTAGCTTTGTACAATTGTTTTTTAATACAGGGTACCTTCATCCTACTATGAACCATACTCACATCTGTTTGATTCCCAAAGTTGAATCTCCCACCCAGGTGAAAGACTTTAGACCTATATGTCTCACCAATGTAGCATACAAGATCATTTCAAAAGTATTGGTTGAACGTCTAAAGTCTGTTTAAAGGATATCATATCCAAATCCCAAAATGCATTCATCCATGGTAGATTAATTACTGATAATGTTTTAGTTACACATGAGATCCTGCACTCCTTACGGACTAGACCACGTAAAGCACCCTACATGGCATTGAAGTTAGACATTGCAAAAGCATATGATAAGATTGAATGGTCATATCTATATGATGTGATGAGGAAACTTGGCTTTGCAGATAAATGGTGTGCATGGATTATGACATATGTAACTTCAGTATCATATTCTGTTTTATTCAATGGATGCCCCACACAAACCATCTATCCACAGAGAGGTCTATGTCAAGGTGATCCCATATATCCCTACTTATACTTACTATGTACTGAAGGATTATCAGCTGCTATTAAGAATGCGGTTAAACAAAGACATATTCATGGCTTTAAAGCTAGTAGGGGTGGTCCTGCTATCTCTCATATGTTCTTTTCTGATGACTCTCTTATGTTTGTCAAGCTAATACAGTGGAATGCTCAGAGTTACTCAATATCCTTCATGATTATGCTGAGGTTTCTGGACAATGTGTGAATTTTCAGAAGTCGGCCATCATATTTGGTAAAGGATTATCTTCTGAACTTCAACAAGCTCTTATACATCAGACAGCTATATTGAAAACTGGGGATTTGGGAGGTATTTGGGATTGCCTGAAGCAATAGGAAGAAATAAATCTGACGCCTTCTCCTATATAATACAGAGAGTGAGAAATCGAGTGGAGAACTGGTATTCTCAGTTATTATCTCCAGCAGGAAAATAAATTATGATTAAATCTGTAGCTACTGCTCTTCCGACATACAACATGTCTTGCTTTCTTTTACCAAAACGTTTGCTGTCACAACTTACAAGGTGCATTAGACGGTTATGGTGGTCAGATGAGAAAAAACAAGCACAAAATACCATGGATATCTTGGAAACGGCTTATTCAGCTAAAAAAATATGGAGGTATGGGGTTCGGGATTTAACGCAGTTTAATATTGCTCTACTGGCTAAACAAAGTTGGAGAATACTGACGCAACCTCAATCTTTGTTAGCTCGGGTCTTCAAAGTAAAGTACTTTCGGAATACTAATTTCCTTGAAGCAACACTAAGAAGCAAATCCAAGTCATGCTTGGAGAAGTATACATCAAGGTAGAGCTCTTATACATCAAGGTCTCAAATGGAGAGTAGGAGATGGGACAACTATTCGAGTGGCTCAAGACAATTGGATTGATAATCCTCTTCATCATGCGCGTTTACTTCAAGAACGTACCGATGAATGTCTATTTGTTGCAGATCTTCTGCAATACAATGGTGCTAGTTGGAACGTGGATAAGCTTCATGACTCTATACACCCTGATGATATTCCACTGATCACAAAAGTTCGCCCTCGAATCTCCAAAGGACCTGACAACCCTATGTGGATCTATACAAAAAAATGGCATCTACTCTGTCAAGTCGGGCTATCACCAGCTCACGAAACCTACCTCTCCACCACCTGCGGCTACCCAACGGCGGAACCAATTAAGCAATGGACTTTGGAAATTATCTGCTCCCCCCAAAGTCAAACACTTCTGGTGGAAGGCTCTACATAATGCCCTTCCAGTGGCAGAAGCATTCCTGAAAAGACATGTCAAGGTTCCACAGGAATGTTATTTATGTGGTGAGGCACCTAAAACTATTGTCCATCTACTCTTTACATGTAAGGTATCGCAGGAAATTTGGCAGCTATCATCTCTTCTCCCTGATGCAGGTGTGTTTTCCAATAGCCAATGTTAGGAAGATTTTCTAACGGTTCTTATGCAAATGTCCAAATTTGGAAAGAATACTATCTTCCCTTTTGTTGGCTGGAGAATATGGAAGGCTCGAAATGAGCTCATCTTTCATAATAAATTATATTCTGTTCCAGATATTCTCTACCAAGCTTACCAAGACTTCCAACTGTGGAACAAAGCAATCATCTATGACGGTGAAAGGCAGTCAACTAATCATCATGTACGGTCTCGAGCACCATCTAAATTTAATCAAGTGTTTAAGATGTCACATCCATATTTCTGTTTTACAGCTGCATCTTGGATTGATAATAAACATCATGCTGGTTTTGCGTGGATGCTATATGATCAACAAGCAAGTCTTATTATGAAAGGTTTCTCTTCGATGGAAGCAACTGATTCTAGCCTTGAAGCCGAAGCAATTGCGTTGAAGGAAGCAGTGCTTCAATTGTCTAAACTTGGATACGGGACAAGTGATGTTTTGTGGAGCTGCATAACAATTGTTTTAGCCACTTGAAAAGACACAAAGCTCTTCTACAAATGTTCACATCACTTGTGGAGACATTCAAAATCATATAGATGATCTCCTTGGTTATCTTCAAGCTACACATCAGTTCAAAGCTATACGGCGAACTGCGAATGTGTTGGCTCATACCTTAGCCAAAGAAGCTCGTTTGTATCATAAATCATATCACTTAGTTTGGTGTAATATTTAGTACTACTTTTGTTTGGGAATGTACATAAACTATCTCAAGTTTTAATGAAATAGCAAGTTGACAAAAAAAAATAATAATAAAGGACCTGTTGAGTTCGCAAGCAATCCTTAGACTAACCGATTCAATTCTTGTGCAGGTTAAACAATAGAACAAGATACGCAAGCAATTTTGGTCACCCTGAGTTCACCCAACCTTGGCTACTTCTCAGGGGAGGAAGCTCTGTTCCTCAACTGCATCCACTAAACCAGAGAGAGTACAGATATGATCTATCGACAGTTTATCAATCGATCAATCTCAGAAACTACAAAACAATCGAACCGAAAAGGAATACTCAAGCGAATCAGATGGTAAGCTCACTGATCCCTCGATCTCTTCTCTTCGATCTCTTCGTGTTAGACTTGATTGAATATAGCTTCACAACGCTCTGTTTTTCTTCTTGTTTCAGGTTCTCTCTGCTCAACCAACAAGACGACTTGTTTGTTATAACTCCTTATAACAAACTTACGAGCTAAAGTCGATGGGCCTTTGAACACGCGTGACTTTCATGGCCCAGCTTGGAGTTCTCTCGGCGAGCTGAAGATAATGGGCCATAAGGCCCAGTTTGGGTTTGGATGAAACTTGGATCGACAATCTCCACCTTTTCAGACACAACCCTTTAGCTCCGCCGAACCCTAGCTTCTTTCTCTCTCTGGTGCGACGCCGGATGCGAATCAACACTTCACTGATTTTGCATCCTCCGGCTTAACCATTCAACACAACAGTCGTAGCCTTTCCATCTCTGTCAAAGTCTTCGGACTCCTCCCTGAATCCTTCGATTACCGAGATAAATCTTCCTCTGTTTGTCATAACCTTTCATTTCTGACCTCTGGACTTCGATCTTAACCTGCAAGTCCTTGGAGAGTCACTGATTCTTTGATCTTCTCCATCCTGCATACTGCAAGTAGACGACTCAGTGAACCAGCTAAGTCTTCTAAACCTCTCGCTTTTACCTTCCTTTGCCTGACCCTGAAGACTTTTGAAGAACTGAACTGATCCTCTTCCTTTCTTCTGTCAGATACTCCACCTGGAACTGAAGATACACCTTCCTCAGATCCTCCAAGCTCTCGGGTAACTTCTTTCTTTGTACTGTCTGATTATGACACGTTCTTATCTGTCTAACCAGTAGCTCACCTTCTTCACTTCTTTTGCGAGATAAGAAAGAACTAGAGAAGTTACCCGGAGCTCTGTCACCTTCTCAGGCGATGTTCACCAAATCGCAGCAGAGTTGAAACTTAGGCCCAGGTAAGGCTTTAGTTAGAAAATCTGCTGGATTACGGCTTGTGTGAATCTTATAGAGAGTCACTGTTCCTTCTGCCGATCATGTGTTCTCTAACACATACCTATGTGATTGACTTTAATACTCTTATTAATGACTCCATGAAACTTAGTCATCAGTCACCTCACATACTAGTCTCACGTGGTTGTTAATGTCCCACTTTAACAACCTCGACCAGGGACAAACATAATTTATGTCATTTATTATTTATAGGGTTTCATGATCAAGTCACATACTTGATGACCTATAAAATGTCATAAATTACTTTGGGACTATTATTTAATAACCATTATTAAATAATACAGATGTCAGATTTTAATAACATAATCATATTATGTTTATACGAACATCATATCATAACTAAAATTAATAACAATGACTCCCACTAAAATTAAGATCACATCTTAAGACATCTAATGCCTTTAGCAGTAGCCTGACCCTCATTCGCCCTAGCTCAGCGTGTGTCGAAGGACACTGCGTCTTGCTAAGAGTAATACCAAGAGTCATTTGCACAAGGTCCTTCTTGGAATCATGCATACTGGATCTGTGTAAGAACTTATCACATAAGTATCTTGACACAATCCAATTAGCTTGTCTAATCTATCTCCATAGATTCTTATTCCAAGAATGTATATGGTTTCTCCCATATTTCTCATCGAAAAACAACTTTCGAGTCAAGTCTTAACAGACTTATACAATGGAACTTCATTTCCGAGAAGTAGTATGTTATCAACATACAATACTAGAAATGCAATTGCGCTCCCACTAGTCTTCTTGTAAACACATGTTTCCACTTCATTTATGACGAAATCAAACCTTTTGACTTCTTCATCAAAACGAAGATTCCAACTCCGAGATGCTTGCTTCAATCCATAAATGGATCGATGAAGCTTGCATATCTTCCTGGCTTCATTAGGATCAATGAAAACTTCAGGTTGTGTCATGTACACATCCCTTTTCAGAATTCCATTAAGGAAAACTGTTTTTCACATCCATCTGCCAGATCTCATAACCATTATGAGTGGCGGTTGCTAGGAGAATCCGAATGGACATAAGCATGGTGTCTGGGATTAGGTTTCTTCACAGTTAATACCATGAATTTACTTGAAACCTTTTCCACCAATCCAGCTTTGGACATCGCCATTCCGGATTTAGCGGCTTTTAGCCACTTTCGGAGTCAAGGCCCATCATTGCTTCTTCAAATTTCGCAGGCCCGTCACTTTCAATGATCAGTAGATAACAGCAATTGGTTACGAGAAATCCCCATTTCTCGGGTTCGTGACGGATCCTTTTGGATCTGCGAGCTTCAGTATTGTGTTAAAAGTCACGCACATATCTCATATGTAGACTTTTGCCACGATCTAATTAATCAAGATTTAAGTCGTAGTTAATTAAGTTATAAACCAAAATCGATATTTTAGTTCACGGTCAGTGTCGATCGATACAACCTTTTTGTGTCGATCGACACTTCTTCAGAAACTCGCTACTTGAATGTATATCGAATATACATTCTCCAGATCCTTGCAAACCTCAGGCACCACAGTCGCAGGTTCTACAACTCTTTGTAGATCCAACTGCTGCTCTTCCTCATCAGGTTGAGCAGTTTCCTGTGTTTTTCGAATTTCTTCGAGTTTTACTTTACTCCCACTGTTCTTCTTGGAAAGAAGATATTTCTCAAGAAAACATAGTTCCGAGCAACAAACAATTTGTTCTCGGACTGGTTGTAAAAGTAACATGCCTTGGTTTCGTTGAGACAACAAATGAAGCAGTACTTACCGGATTTGGGTGTGAGCTTATCAGAGATTAAACGTTTTATATAAGCCTCACAACTCCAAATCTCCATGATGGATAAATCAGAAACATTTTCCATTCCACATCTCATGTGGTATCTCTGTAACTGATTTTGATGGAACACTATTTAATGTAAACTCAGACAATTTTAGAGTGTATTCTTGGAAGGATATTGGAAGATCTAAGTGACTCATCATTGATCGAACTATATCTAATAAAGTCTGATTCAGGAGGAGTGAATTGTGAAACACTTTCACAATCTCTCAGATGATCACTAAATTCTTGACCTAAGTATTCACCTCTATGATCTCATCGTAGCGGTTTAATACTTGTGTCAAATTGATTCTGTACTTCATTTTTGAAACTCTTTGAACTTTTCAAAAGATTCTGATTTATGTCTTATTAACAAGACATAACCGTACCTACTGAAAATATCAGCAAAGGTAACGAAGTACTGAAAATTTCCTCTAGCATTACTGCTCATCGGCCCATATACATCCGTATGCATAAAACCCAATAAGCCTCTGGCCCTTTCATTTTATCCGTTCGCGACCTGTGTCAACCGATGCACCGTTTGTGTCGATCTACACTACCCTTTTTCGAAAGGGGCCTTTGTCATTTTACCCAATAAACAAGATTCACTTTACTCATTGTGATTCATAATCAGATGAGCCCAAAAGCCCATCACTATGGAGCTTTTGAATCTGTTTCTCATTTACGTGGCCCAAAATGACAATGCCAGAGAGAAGTTTGATATTAATGTTATAGTTAGGCACATTCTGGTTTATAACATAAAATCCATTCTTTAATGGATTGCTACTATAAAATATATCACTGTAATCAAATGAATAACACTTATTCTTAATTTGAAAACTGATATCCTTTCATATCCAAACAAGGATTAGAAATAATCTTTCTGCTCATAGCAGATACATAGTAGCAGTTTTAAGTTCAAAATATGCCATAAAAGGAAAAACAAATGAAATACTCCTACGGTTAATGCAGCAACTCTTGCTTCATTTCCACGCGTAGATCCACTTGTCCTTTCTCCATAATCCTACTTTTGCTCAGGCCCTGCACATTTTCACAAAATATGAGCACCACAGCTGGTATCAAATACCCAATAAGTAGGATTATAAGAAGTAACATTTACTTCTATAACATAATACCTGAAGAAGAAGTCTCGTACGTCTTCTTCAGCTTCTCATAATCTTCCAAGAATTTATTGCAGTTTCTTTTCAAATGCCAAAAACCGTTACAATAACGGCACTTAACATCTTCAGAAGGACTGGTTTTAACCTTAGGGGCATGGCCAGACTCGCTTGGATTCACAATCGAGCTCGTCTTGCCATCACCTTTGTTCTTACCAAGTTTCTTAAACTTTTTACCCTTTTGTACCATAAGGACATTTGGGGTGTCCTTCTTGATGTTAGGTTCAACAGTCTTAAGCATCCCATGCAATTCAGTCAACGTCTTCGTCAATTTGTTCATGTTATAGTTCATAACAAATTGATCATAGCTTGACGGCAGTGACTGAAGAATGATGTCAGTAGCCAACTCTTGGCTAATGGGACAATCCAGTCTCCCCAGGTTATCAATATAACCCATCATCTTAATGACATGAGGACTAACTGGTTCGCCCATTGGTAGCTTGCACTCAATCAGAGACCTAACCGTCTGGTATCTCTGAGTTCGTGCATGCTCCTGAAACATACTTTTCAGGCCAGTGATCATCTCTATTGGCGACTCCACATACTCATATTGCTTCTGCAATTCCGAGTTCATGGTAGCCAACATTAGACAACTCACATCCACCGCATCATTATAATGCTTATCCCAAGCATCCTTATCTGACTGCCAGGCATTGGCTCGGTACTTCTTGGGGAGAACTTTCTCAAGGACATAGTCCTTTTTATCCTGTTTGAGAACAATTCTCAAGTTCCGATACCATTCAAGAAAGTTGGATCCATTTAACTTGTCCTTCTCAAGGACGGATCGCAGGGAGAAATTGTTACGTTGGTTTGTGCTAGACATAACTGAAAAACAAGGGAGGTTTTAGTTATGATGTTCAAGAAATGAGAAGTCTTAACAATTAAGAAAACTCGCATTATATTCAAACAATGTTTCCTCAGATGAATATAATGATCCAAGACCCATACTTTACTAAACTTGAGTGAGCCACTGGCTATCACCCAAATTTAGCTATCTAGGTAAGCAACAACCTTGCTAGTTATATCCAATATAACTCTTGGTTGTGGATTGACATCTTATGTCCAATCCACCTGATGTCTCTAGGCCCAAAACGATTTTGATGGCCCAGTCAAGTAAACCAATCTCTTCAGTCATGTAATTGTTGACGCCTTGCACTGCAAGCCCATCAACACGATTACTTCCTGTCTTACTCATGAAATCGTGGACATCTTGCACTGCAAGTCTATCACACAACTAAATGAGTCTTGACAGTTGACAAGATTGGAAAGACATCAAGTATCACTTGATATATGGTTGAGGAACGGAACCTTTAAAACGTTCAGTTTTATTATGTTTTAATTCTTATAATTAATTGATTTATCTTGCTTTGGTTCTGTGATTGCAGGTTCCATAACCCAATCATCGAATCTTATGTCGACCGACACTACTATAGTGTCGATCGATGCAGAATAACCAAAAGCAAACCGCGATAACCGATCAATCCAATTGATCCGGTTTTGAATACCGGTCAGTGTCTATCGATGCTACACTAGCATCGGTCGATACCAACATGATCAAACCAATCGCAATTCAAACCATTTAACCAAGCTCGATAACCGGTACAATCCAATTGAACCAATCCATCAATCTAGCGAGGTCTGTGTCGACCGACACAACTCTTGTGTCGATCGACACTAGGTGAATAAGTTTATTCGGGTTATCCTTTTGTGTCGACCGATACCGGATTGGTGTCGATCGACACAGTGCGATAAGCCCAATTCGTTTTTCAAGTAAAAAAACCCTAAAACTAGAATTTTTCATGAAAACGAATTTTAGCATGCTTGTATCAACTATACAGAGATTCAGATTCAACTAATCTAATCAACATGCTACAGATTCAATGGAACCCTAAAGCTCTGATACCACTGAAGGAATTTCTAGCAGATTCCTAATCCAATTAGGCAATCCTAGTCTGAATTCCGAGCCTAGAATCTACGGGTTCATGTAATTGAATCTATCAGATCTGAAAATTACCTGGTGATTAGCAGCGGAAGTCTTAGAAAGTAATTGAGATCTAGAGCGCCTCAAGTGCTGCGCCTCTACTGGTATCCACACGCACACAGAACTGGACAGGAAGGGATGCTAGTGCCTTTTGAGATCTAATCTCAGAGAGGTTTCTTTTCTGTTTCTGGTGGCTGTGAATTAGGTTAAGATCGAGTTTAGGTCGACCATATATCTTATATATGTCGACTTAAACCGCAACGGGATTAACTAATGATTAAACCGATTTAATCTGCTAATCCGCGAGTTGTGTCGACCGACACACTCTTTGTGTCGATCGACACAGTCGATCCGTGTCGACCGACACACATAGTGCGTCGATCGACACTGCCCAGAAAAGATGACATCGAATGCATATCAAATATGCATTCATCCGATCATTACATTAATGATCAACCTCACATTCAATGTCCAGTTTGCTTAGGTGTGTGACCCTGTAGGATCATATAACACTAGCAATGAGTTCTAAACTCATTGATCATAAGTGGCTTCTAGCAAAGCATTACGAGTACCTAGTGTCATATGATTGTCTCATCTCGACAACACGACTTTCTCTCAGAGTAAGTACAAATAGATTTCAGGACATTCACAACAGGTTACACAGACGCAAGTTTTCAGACAGACCAAGATGATTTCCGATCGCAATCTGGTTACATCTTCTGCCTGAATGGCGGTGCAGTAAGCTGGAAGAGTTCCAAGCAGGACACTGTAGCAGATTCCACAACTGAAGCTGAGTACCTCGCTGCTTCTGAAGCGGCAAAGGAGGCTGTTTGGATCAAGAAGTTCATCACTGAACTTGGTGTGATTCCTAGCATTTCTGAGCCAGTGGCTTTGTATTGTGACAACAATGGAGCCATTGCGCAAGCAAAGGAACCTAGATCACACTAGAAGTCCAAACATATAGAAAGGCGATATCACCTTATCCGTGATATTGTGAATAGAGGAGATGTGAAGATCAGCAGAGTCCCTACGGATGAGAATGTTGCTGATCCACTGACCAAGCCCCTCCCAAGGCCTAAGCATGAGTTTCATACAACTGATGTAGGCATTATATTTCTTAAGATATGATCTTGATTTCAGTGGGAGTTGTATTTGTTTTAGTTATGACATGATGTTCACAAAGACATAATAGTTATGTTATTTTAAATGAAATTGTTTCAGCATTATTTAATTGTGTTAATTAAATATATATAAAGTCCCAAAGTAATTTATGACATTTTATAGGCCATCAAGTATGTGACTTGATCATGAAACCCTATAAGCAATAAATGACATAAATTATAATGGTCCCTGGTCGAGGTTGTTAACGTGGGACATTAACAACCACGTGAGACTAGTATGTGAGGTGACTGATGACCATATTTCATGGAGTCATTAATAAGTGTATTAAAGTCATTCACATAGATATGTGTTAGAGAACACATGATCGGACTTGGCCCGTTAATGAGAACTCTACAAGATGTTATATGAGTGTCATAAGAGTTTCTCATTACGACTAAAGAGAGTAGTCCTTAGACCTGAGTTCATCATGTCCTCTCTTATATGGATTGGTTCGTCTTGACTTTGTCAAACGTCAGCCGTAACTGGTGATCATAAAGACACTGATTAGGCGGATCATGAGATATAAAAGAGACATGGATGGAACAAGATGGGATTTGTACCTCCTATATAACAGGAGTTAAATATCTCTGGGCCTATCGAAGATTTGATACTGGAAATGCGTGGCCGCGCTCAAACGAGGTGATTGTCAGTCGTTTGTTTTTCATCAGTACAAATCGGGATTCGATAAACCTAATCTGGTTGAATAAGGATGACACAGTGCTTGCCTTATGCTAGATTGAGATATAGCTACAAAGGGATTAAAGGAATAGATGATTCCAGTACAAGTGGGAGATTGTTGGGAATGTCCTGAAATCTACTGTACTTGATCTAAGTGAAAGTCGTATAGTCGAGATGAGACAATCACATAACACTAGGTAGTCATAACGCTTTGCTAGGAGCCACTTATGATCAATGAGTTGAGAACTCATTGCTAGTGTTATATGATCCTACAGGGTCACACACCTAAGCAAACTGGGCGTTAAAGACGAGGTTGATCATTAATGTAATGATCCAAGCGAATGCATATGTGATATGCATTCGATATCATTGTTCTGGGATAGCATCGATCGTTGCAGATAGTGCATCGATCGATGCACTCGCGGATTAATCAGATTAATTCGGTTTAATCGTTGGTTAATTCCGTTGTGGTTTAAGCCGACATATATAAGATATATGGTCGACCTAAACTCGTTTCTAACCTAATTCACAGCCACCAGAACATAGAAAGAGACCTCTCTGGAGATTAGATCTCTGTAAGGCACTAGCATCCCTGCGGTCCAGTTTGTGTGCGTGTGGATACCAGTAGAGGCGCAGCACTTGAGGCGCTTCGTGATCTCGATTATCTGCTAATCCTTCCGCTGCAAATCAACAGGTAAATCTGAGATCCCATAGATTCAATTACATGAACCTTAGATCCTAGGCTCGGAATTCAGACTAGGGTTGCTAATCCTGATTAGAACTGCTAGAAATTCCTACAAAAAGTCTGGTCAGATAGCTGGATTTTGGATGGGATCCCTCGCACGCCTAACTACAATGAACACGAAGTGATCAATCTGGCTCATAATGTATCGGATTTCCTTGTACCAAACTCTGGCTTTTGGAATGTTCGGCTCGTACAGGAAACTTTCCAGGCGGATGATGCAGCTTATATTCTACGCTTACAGTCGAGGATTGCTCAAGAGGACAGATTAGTATGGTGTGGTGACAAATCTGGTGAGTATTCTTCCAAAAGTGGATACAAGTTTAAGGACAGCATGCTACAGCTTCAACTCCCCAGCTCACAGCGTATATCCCCTATTGAACAAAAGTTGTGGAAAGACTTATGGAAAACGAAAACTACCCCAAAGATCGGACATTTTCTATGGAAATCAGCTGTGGGCGCTCTACCGGTAAAAGAACGTTTACGAAGTAGAGGAATTACCCTGGATACATCATGTCCGTCTTGTCCAGACGCAAGGCCTGAAACCATCTGCCATGTTCTTTTCAACTGTGTCATGGCTCAAGAAACCTGGGTGATATCAGGTATACCGCCTCCTCCAGGTGGTTTCTTTCCAAACTTTGTCTTTCTCAACCTTCACTACCTGTTATCGTGGGCAAAAAAGCAGAGTAGCCAAAACAAGCTGAAACTTCTATTTCCCTGGATCTTATGGCATTTATGGAAATCGAGGAACGCAGTGATCTTCGAAAGTACTAGGTATGATCCCGTATCTATTATCACTAAAGCGAAAGACGATCTAAGTGACTGGGTTCTGGCCAATGAAACGGAAAATGGTGGCAGTGTTACGCAGTCTTCTCAGTTTGAGCGCCAGCACTCTGAGCAAGTTCACTGGCAAAGTCCCGAGGTAGGTGCTCTTAAATGCAATGTTGGCACGGTTTGGGAAGAGAATTCAAAAATAGCAGGGGTATCTTGGCTTGTACGCGATCACTCAGGGAACGTTCTATTTCACAGTCGTCATTCCTTTGCTCAGGTGAAATCAAGTCTGGAAGCTGATACTATTGGTATGTCCTGGGTAATCGAATCTGCTTCCTCAATGAGGTTCACGGCTATGTCTTTCGAAACTAGCTCGGAGATACTGAAAAATGCTCTTCTCAACATTGGAAACCATCCTGAGCTACATGGCCCTCTGTCCATAACTTATGATATGCTGAAATATTTCAACTCTTGGAAACTTTATCATACATCTGTCCAAGTGAATGGTCTTGCGATTTCTATTGCAAAGAGTGGAATCCTGGACTCTAGAAGACATTCTTACATTGCACGTTTTGGTCCTCGGTGGCTTAATACGATACTCAGTGCAAAGGCCCCTCAATCTCTTTCTATCGAGTTGCCTCAGTAGCAACATGTTTCTTGCGTGCTGTTGAAGCTTCCTCCCTTACCTTCTGTGTTATTTTTTAGAAGGGCTCATCCGGGATCCTTATCTCTCTCTCTCCAATGCTTACTGGTGTTGTTTAGCTTTTTCATGTTTTCTCACTCTTTGTTCGATCCTCCCACTAGGAAAACGTTTGATAGCTAATGAATTATTCAGTGGTAAAAAAAAAAAACTAGTTTCTAACGAAAGCGAAAACGAGAAACAATGGTATAATGATCTCAAATGTTTGTTATATATATATTTGGAGAAGATTAAGATGATAGAATACGGGGGAAGAGAAGAAGATGAATGATTGATTTAATTGCATCCTAATCACCCCTAGGTGTTTAGAGACTGCATTATACAAACTGAAGTTAATAGGTGTAGGAAGATTTCAAACGAACAATTATTCAAATAAGTCATGATATTATTCAAAGGCAACGTCTAGATTTTTTTTTTTGAACGAAGTTTTTCAATTAAAAGTAGGGGGGATGATTACAGAACGATAAAGTATGAATACAACAGAACAACACTAAGAGTTCAAGGTTTCTTACTTACAACAAATTGAAGAGTAAAAGGATATAAAAAAGAATACAAGCACATACCAGACTGGAAAACCTATACGGCTCCAAAAAGATAGTTAAACCACAGCCTACACACGCACGAATGATGGTAGAAGGAAGAAGAGAGATCGTTAGAAGCCCAAACCCAGAAACTGAATGAGGCTGCCAAACCCACAACTGCATTGAACTGATGCTTACACACGAACTAACCACCCCTTTTCGACCATAGATGAGGGCCAAGGGGGACACAAAACCAAAGCCAACAGTAGCATCAAACCAGCATAGGCCCAAGCTACAAACCATAGACCCTCTGACGGAACTCCAGAAGCATAAGGAGGAGCAGAGAGCACAACCAAAAACCATCCAAAGACGGAACCAGAAACAACAAACATAGAAACAAAGAAGAAACAAACCATACAGATACACAAAGACAAGCAGATAAGGTCATAGTCGCCGGAAAAGTAAACCGGAGAAGAACTCACCTTAGACTAAAGACGCCGCCGCAGAAGGAGAAGCCCGAGATGAGAGGACCGCCGCAGCAAAGCAGAGAAGACACGGAAAAGAGAGGCTCGACCACGGCTGAATCCGTCCTCGAGACACAAACCTAGGAGAGCAATTTCCAGAGCCTAACAAACACAGAACGGCGCTGCTACAGAGACCACCCACCACCCGAGTAGAGAGGCAGCTCGACGGAGACACCGGAACAAACTAGAAAATGTACATATTATTCAAAATAAAATAAATCAAGAAAATATAGGAACAAACACATAAACATAATGAAGTAATATATATATATATATATATCAATACTATTAAAAAATTAGAGTAGTTAGGAAACTAACCTTTAGAGCATGTGTTATTTACAATTTGTGCCATTGCACATTAATGATTTAGTTAAATTTCATTAAGGGTAATTAGGGAATATAACATTATCTCTACAATCTATGTTTCCAAACAAGACAATTATTAAACATGTAGCCAAACAATAAAATATAATGAGTTGATGTCAAAAATAAAATAAAATAAAATATAATGAGTTATACTTTCCTAATTAATTAAAATTGAAACAAATATATATATAATCATTAAATTATTAAATCAATTGATAAATACAATTAAATAACTTATATATCAACTATTTTTGTATATATAAGTTAATATTATATAATTTATGATTTAATTCAAAATATATTTATAATATATTCTAATATCTTTTTTATCTTTGTTTCAAAAAAAAAAAATATATATATATACATGTTGATGTTTTTACGATTGCACTTTTTAGCGGGTTCTTCCATCAAATTGTAAAATATTTAAATCATTGAATGGGTTAAAAAATAAATTAGCCAATTTCGATTATAATTTTCTAAAAAAAATATTTGCATGAGTTTAATATATATATATATTAAATAAATTCAGTTGATATATTTTAAACTTAATAAAATATTTAAATTATTCCATATTTATATTATTTAAATATTTGAGGCGTCAAATTATATTTTATGTTTGAATGCAATTTTTAACTGGTTGTTCAGTCAAATTTAAAAATTATATATACCACTACAACATGTGTTAAATATATATATATATATATATATATATTTATATAAACGGATTTTTTGTTTATACTTTCATAAATATTTAATTATTAAATATAAAACATAATAATTTTTTTTATAATTATCTATTATTTTATAAAATAACATTTTAGATAAATGCAATAAAATTAAACTTGTACCACATAACTTTTACAATGGTTGTATTCACACACACACACACACATATATATATATATATATATATATATATATATATATATATATATATATATATATATATATATATATATATATATATATATTCAAACAATGATCTTACGATACAACACGGATTAAAATATATAATGCGAAATCGTTATTTTAATATCTCTTCTCAAATAACACACAATTCATTTTAAAATAATCTAAATTATTAACTCATGTTTTATAATACGGGTTAAACAATTCTTTTTATATTACATAATTAAAAATCTAAATTACTATGAATAAAATAAACAAAAACTAAAATTTATAAAGAAAATAAATCCGCGCTTTTTAAGCGCGGGTCAAAATCTAGTATATATATATTATAATTTCCTTGGAAGTCATATCGATTAAATCCTGCTATTAGCATATCATTGTACATGAAACTGAAGACAAAGCCCTGAAACTTAACCAATGATACAAAACGATCATACTTCCGCAACATATATGCTACTAGCATGGCATTATTTATGAAGCCGGAGACAGAGCTCTGAAACTTAACCAACGATACAACATGATCATGCTTCCGCCACATCTAACAAAATAATTAGTCAATAAGAATGCCGATAAATCTAATCGATTAACCATTGATCCTAGACAATTCAACAAAAAGATATGATGATACAAAGTCAATTCATGTAGATTTGGTCAATTAAGCAAAATTGAATGTTATAAAGTTAAGTTACTTGGAGCCCTTCAACTGGATTACACTTGGGAACTGTAATAGTTCTCCTCATTTTCCTCAATCGCCTTTTGCTACACGTTTATGATGATGTATATTATACGCCATTCGAAGAAGTTTGGTGTTATTCTCCATTTTCTCTAAATTCTGCTCAAGTTCTACACTAAAGAGTCCTTTGCAGATTTTCCTTTCTTAGCAGATTTTTTATTGCTCACTCTTATTTTCTTTTTATTTCATCTTATTTTTCAGCCTTGTGAGATAAGAGGCCAATAACAGCTTTATGATTTTTAGTTGGTTGTTAGAAAGTAGCAACTTTGTAACAAAACTCTCTGTGAAACTTGTGAGAAAAGTAATAAGAAGAACAAGTGTTGCAGTCAGAGGATATCTAAAGGGAAGTATTGTAAAAATAGAGAATGATTTAAGTGATGGAAACAAATAGATATAATGGTGCAATTGTTGGGAGAAAACTATCTATTTAAAGCTGATTCAACATATATTAAATTTGGTTTTTAACAATGTTTCTTGTTTCCCTTCGTTTCTTCTCCATTTTGCTCTCGATTAAAAATATAGTATTTAGGCCCGATGACCATAGATGGATAGATAATAAAATCTATGACCATACCCATGTTTTCAATTTTAATATACCAAAATTACCTTTACTTTCTGTAGCTTTTTATTTAATTGGTTTTTTTAATGTTTCTCTCTGTCACAATTGATGCCTTCTCCAAATCGCTGCCTTCTCTCTCTATCTCTCTGTAAATCCAAATCCATATGAACCCTAAAGTTAATTCCTTGTCAATGTTTTCCACCGTTCTACACTGTCAATGTTTTTACCGAGTTTGCGCCGCGAACTTGATCCTTCGATCTTGGCCAACTCGTCCCTCTAACCAGCTCATCCGCGCAGAATCCGAGCCTGTCAATCTACTGCGGAGTCCGGAATCAGATTCGAAACCATCCAAAGCTGAACCAGATGTTGTTACAGAGACTAAGGTTCCTATGTAGCTCTGTTTGGGAGCTTAACAAAAACTTAATTTTGAATTCTACAAGTGAAAAGAAATTAAGCAGGTTACTTTGAGATTCACTTGTCTTTTTCTGGGTTCTTAGGATTGTAATGGCAAGAAGATGATGATGTACATAGGAGGAGTTGAAGAAGAAGAAAAAGATGAGAAGTCAAAAATGACAGAGCTAAACAGTGAGAGCACTAAAAGCATCACGAAGATGAAGAATAAAGCCAAAAAAAAACAAAACAATTGATGATTCATCAAAAGCAACGAAAGACTCAGAAAACGAAAAGTTATATGTAATTAGTTAATAACTACTAAATATTTGGTTATCGAGACTAATTGTTTAGTTTGTACCAAAGCAAATATATTAGACATATAAAATTAATTGTTAATATACAAATCTAAAATAATATATGTATTTAAAATGTTAGCAACACTGATTAAAATGTTAACGAATTCAAATAAGATGTTAGCAATACTAATATTAAGATGTTAGCAATACTAATATATTGAATATACTATCATCTTGTATAAGAACTGGTTTTTATACCACATTAAATCATTCATACAAGTCTAAAATAGTGTACATACAATTTATGTATTCAAAATGTTTGCAGCACTAAATAAACTTTTAGCACCCAAATAAAATGTTAATTTAACAAATCCAAAATATCATGTGTATTTAAAATGGTAGCGACATTAACTAAATCTTAGCATCATCATCCATTACTATATTTTTTTTCTTTATCTATATAAGCTACTATATGTCATATTTTCATCAATAATAAAGTTTGGATCTTCTTGAATTGTTTATCTGCTTTGATTGATTTGTGAGAGAGAGAGAGAGAGAGAGAGAGAGAGAGAGAGAGAGAGAGAGAGAGAGAGAGAGAGAGAGAGAGAGAGAGAGAGAGAGAGAGAGAGAGAGAGAGAGAGAGAGAGAGAGATTTTTAACAAATCTTTCCATATCTTCTGTCTGTGCAAGTGTGTGGAACTGTCTGTGCAAATGGTGGAACCAAGGCTTACGTGTTCAATTTCGTAGGGGTAGATTCGTCTTTTTCTATGCTAGAAATGATTTTTAAAAACAAATATCCACTTACCTAATTTTATTATTGTTTGTATTTTCTAGCTAACTCTCCCTTAAAAGTAAAAGAAATTTTTTAAAAAAAATTGTTTTAATACGCTAGATTATATACTTATCAAATTACTAGATTTTAATATGGATAGATGAAATTCACTTTCTACAAAAAAAAGTACTCCGCCACATATCCCTGAAACAACAACTTTCCAAAATATAGTCTCCTCATACTTAACCATGTCAATTTGAGTCATTATCAACGAGTTCTACGGATGTTTACCGGCTGTGAGGTGGATGTGGGTCGAAGTATTTTTATTTTCAAATTTGCAGAGCGGATACGGGTAAGAATATTTTTGGCGAATCATAATATATAGAACTGCGGGTTTGCAGATACCCACAACATTTATTTTTTCTAAAAAATTAAATATTTATTATTAATTTAAGAATTTTAGGAGTTAATTGAAAAATAAATAAAAATAAATATTTTTCAAAATTTTTTATCTTTTTAAATAAAAATTACTATTTAACGTTTTCATATTAATTCTTTTAATATATATTATTTTAAAAACCCATTTATAATTTAAATTTTTAATTAATATTTAAATATTTGTGAGTTATCCGCGGGTATTCACAAAGCTTAATGGAGTAGATGTAGATCGACTGTTTTTGTTTTGTGGGTTTGGCATGGCGGATTGATACATATCGAAAATTAATTTAATCCGTTGCGGAGCGGATCGCGGATCACGGATTTGACCCGCTTGACAGGGTTACTCATACTCTTGAATCAGGATTGATGTGTATGACTACAATTGAGGATCTGGCACACAAAAAAAAGCCTAGGTTCTAAAGAGTAATTGAGTGATTGAGCTAAAGGAAGGGGACTTAATTGGACTCCTCTGGGATACGTCTAACTCAAGGCTTCAGTTTTGCTTGCTTCCTTCGTAGGTTCATGATATCTATAACTTCAGGTGGTTGTACACATAGAGCTTCCCTAAAATGGTCAGACCTTGTTTTTTTTATAAAGGCTAGTCTATTCTTTCTTTTTTTGGTCAAAAAAGGCTAGTCTATTCTATAATATAGTTTTATAATTTGAAAACCACTAAACTGGCGGCAACTTACAACATATCAATATAAGAACAAAAAATAGAAAATTCTTATTTACTTTTTCTTTTAATTTCGATGGCTACTGTGTTTTTTATCCTTTCTTGTTTAGAGATGACTGTAGATCGACAACTTTTCTATTGTAGTTTGGTCCTCCAGAACTAGATTCGTCGGAGTTAGAGGATTGAGGCCTTGACTCAGTTGTTGGAGAAGCTCGAGTTTTTCTCTTCTAAGACGAGAACATTTCCTACTTTTCTTCACGATCATAGAGGTGCCGGCAATAGGAGACTTTTCAGTCTTCAAATTGAAACGTGTAAACCATGTACACGAAACGGAGAAGAGAAGCTATCAGATGGTGATTGTGGCTCTGCAAGGTTGTTATGTCCAACGACATTCGGAGCAGAGACATCATGTTTTCCAATGCTGGCCATTGAAGTCTTCGCGCCATAGTATTATTATCGAAGACATGCCATTTATCTTTATACAAGTTGTGAGTGATCTTCAACAGGCTCACAGATAAACTGGATTTTGCATCTTCAATAGACTGATTTAACTCTTTGAATTCGTGCATTATGTTATATGTTTCGTTTGCATGAGAGATGTACTAGATGGCCATCTTGTGGTCTTGTTTGGATAGTTCAGGGAACATAACCGGGAAACCAGGAGGCGCATCAATGAGTTTATGTGTCATGTCATAGTCTTTTGATGTTCTTTTAGTCTGACTTTTGCAGGTTGCAAGGCTGGTGTTGTGTTGATGATGTCATGGGTCAATCTCAGGCAGTGAAAGTAGGGTTTGTGTATTTTTTTCATACTCGTACTCAATTATTTCGATTTCACCAGTTAGAAGGATGAGCTTTTTTGCTGCAATTATCGGATTATCCACCTTGAAGGTCACTCTAACCCGTATATAATCCTTAATCTGGGAGACTTTAGGGTTGTATGTGATTTTCTCGACATGGAAAATTTTGTACGCCAAAAAGCATTCATAGTATCCAAGGTAAAGTGATTGATCGATATATGTTTGAACCGAATCAACAATTACATGGTGGTGAGGAAATCTTTCGACACGAAAGGGGACCATCGTTCAAGGACCATGGTCCAATGATTATACGACCAAGGTTTGTCCTGTCATGAGACAAGGTGATTCCACGGACTCTCCCATATACCCTCCATGTCGTGGGCATATATTCTATCATCTTAGCCATTGGTTGGCAGTCCGGGGTTGAGCAATCTACCCAATAATTGAATTGAGGATTGCCGGGTTGTCATTAATAATCGACATGTAGCTGCGGAGTGCATTATGGAGGTTTTCCGCCTTCTTCGAAACTACTGATGAAGCATATAATCGGCAGTCACATAAGCTATGTTTTGTTTGAATGTCTAGGATGTAGATGCCAAAATTATGCGAGCATAGTTTGATGTCTAAATTGAATGACGAGTAAATATTTTCCATATTACTCAAGACTCTCGAAGCTTGGGGAGAAAGAAGAATATACGAAAGGAAATATTGGCCAGAAAAAGAAATAGTGGATATAATTTATTCCGAAATTCAGTTGAGAGAAAAAGTTGTTATCTTAAAATACTACCGTCGTCAAATTGCTGTTGAGAGGTCCTTACACAAAATGTGAAGGAGAAAATTAAATTAAAAAAAAAAAAAAAAGTTGAAACCCTAGTTCGGTTCCATAAAGGGACTAAGCCAAACAGAGCAAAATAATCTATGTTTCTTAAGGAGGTTTGGGTTTCTTTGGACTAAAATCACAAAAAAACAAAAAAAAAAAAAAACAAAAACGTGATCCAATTTCTCTTCGGAAAATAATTTACTGCTAATCATAGATCTTTCCACAAGAAAAAACTGACGCAGGCGATGGCCAATGGCAAGGGTTGAAAGCAAAATCGGTGAAAAATAGATGCAAAAACGAAAATGTTTACGGAAACAAACAAAAATGTGAAAACAAAAATAAAATAGTTTTAAAAATTCTTTAATTTAAAAAAATAAATAAAGAGTAAAACTGTCAGTTACCAGCACCACCTCAATCAAACAAAATGTATTCCACGAGGTTCAACTAGATTTTACAAACAACAGATCACATACAACAAATTCGTGAATCGTGCGAAAATCTTATTCCCATTGATCGGCGGCACTCCGATTAGGGTCCCAAACTGCACAGCCATTAGCGTAAGTCGTTTACCCCTAGCAAATTAATAATGTTTCTCAAGCCCTAGCTAGTCCGTGATTATCTCGGCGAGTTTGATCTTAAACCAATTTCAGTTTCTAAGCTACTTCTTCACTAGAGAAACATTCTTATACATGCCAATGTGTTAAGCTTATCTCCAAACGACATCATTTGGTAAATGGTATCATACAGCCAAATCCGTTTGGAGCGAAAACCCGGCCTAGATCAGTAATTCAGTATAATGTGAACCAAAATTTAGAATTCTAGTTGGAACAATATTGCGTGTACTATATGAAATAAATTTATCTACTATATGAATCAACATTAATTAACCAAAACAGCCATTTGAAACGTTTCTAGCTCTTAAAACGCAAAAGCTTCGGAATTATAAAATAGTTAATTCAAACATCAAGACTCCAAAGGTGTAACAATCATCTACATAGATGAAATAACGTTTTTCTCAGATAAAGCATAAACCAGCAAAATTAACCGTTTTAGTTCTTCAAAAAGAGCACAACTTTGGAACAGTAAAAAAGGTAAAACTCAAAACAACTCTTAACATTTACCATAATCAGGCTTGATCTTCGGGTTTCTTATCCTCTGCAGCTTCATTAGTAGAAGAAACTCCATTACTCTCTGCTCCTCCTCCTTCAGTGTCATTCTCCTCAGGTGGCTGAACCTGTTCATCTTCAGGGAGAGGCTCTTCCACATAATCATTCTCAAAAGCATCAGCCGGAACCTCGTAAATCCTAACTTGAGGCTTCGATGGATCCTTTACTAGAACATACTTCCCTTCACTAAGCTTCATACACAGATCAACAATCGACTTCACAATTCCCCACATGTTGGACGTGTTCAAATTGATCTGCCCAGCGAAATCTTTCGGCTTATACCCCAAAACAGATAGTATAACATGGTTGAAATGATCACGGGGATGAACCCTAGAAACAAACCCAATCTTCATCATATCCGCATTAGCCAAAAGAGCCTGTGCGGTCCATTTAGCTAACTTATTACCATTGTTCTTCAACTCATTAGCTAAAACCGCACCTCTCTGCGTCTCGAGCTTCTGTCTCCAATCAACACCAGAGTATTTGGGATCAAACTCATTAAGAGCATTCAAAGTGAGGAACGATTTCTGGTTATTTAGATCAACAGTGCTCTGTAACTCACATCTAGCAACTAGATACATACTATCATTCAGCTTCCATCTCCTATACCTATAAGCAAGTGAAGCATTCTCTTCACCTTCATTAGCATTTGGGATTGGCTCATCAAAAGTTTCCCTTTTCCCATTCTTAACCAAAACCTGCTGAGCAAAATTCTGGTTGATTAAAGCAGCCTCCACGCCTAGAGAATGAGCAGAGTTGATATCGTCTTTGCCTTCAGGCAATGGCTCTTGTGAAGTTTCGTGAACCGATAACAGATCGAGCGGTGACCCATCTCTCTTGTCGAAGAAGAGCTTGTTCCCAACACGTTGAATCACAAGATCCCACGAGTACACCGACCTAGGAGCACACATAAGAGCGGCGAGGATAGCATCAGTGGCGAAAACAGTAGCTTTGTCTTCCTTAGCGAGACGCCTGATAACAAGATCGTCACTTGTAGTGACCTTAAAGCTACGGTTCTTGAAACGCTCGAGTCTACGTTCAGCTTTGGGAGTGATACGATCATAAGTACGATCGTAATTCTCGAGTCCACCACATAGGAGTAGATCTTCTGGTTCTGGGACAGTGAATGAGAGCTTAGAGAAAGTAGAGAAAGGAATCTGCTCAAGCATATTCCATTCGGGCTGAATATCGACTGATGACTTAAACGCGGCGGCTTCACGGCGTTGCTGATGGATATTGTTTCGGTTGAGATTGTAGAGACGATCACGACGAGCTCGATCTTTCTCAGCTTCACGTTTCTTCGCTTCGACTTCTTCGTCACGACGCTGAGGAAGCTGGTTCCTGTTATGGTACTGATTGAATCTCCATTTAGGTCCGAATTTCGGTCGGGGCGGTGGTTTTCCGTCGACCAATCGGAAAGCTGCGTCTTCATCGGCGTTTCCACCGGAATTAACGAGACCGAACCCTTCGTCTACCGCAAAAGCGGAGAAATCGAAGATAGCAGACGGATCAGATTTAGATCCGGTGGGAGGACGAGCGGAAGGATTGGAGAGAGCTCGAGTCCAATCAGCGACGCGTCCTAGCTTCTCCGAACGAGAGAATGAAGCCAAGGGAACGTTCGGGAGGAGATTTGCCGCCGCTACGCTGGTGGAGGAAGCGGATGAGGAAGTGTCTGAAGCATCTGGAGGACCCCAACCATCGGAATTGAAAGGTACAGTGCCGACTTCGAATGTTTCGAAAACCATCGTTGAGATTTCGCCGAGTGGAAGAAGATGCGCTTAATGAAAAAAACGATCTTTTATGCGGCCATAAACGGCGAAAACCCTAGATATGTGACGACTCATGGGCTTTTGTTCATCAAAAGTATCATCGGCCTTAAAGCCCATTGTCCGCAACACGCCCTTCATAACTAACCTTAAGAGCCCAATGATATGGTTTGGTCTGCTCTGAATTCTCAAAATTCAGACAAGTGGGTAATATCAAACCGCAGATTTATGGAGTCATTTACGTAAGGGGTTTAGAATCGGAATGCAACCGTTTAGCTTCTTCTTTTTTTTTTTATCGACTATCACATTTTTTTTGTCCACTCGACTATCACATTATATTAAAAAGTCCAATAGACAATATCAGAATGTAGATAAAATTAAAAGGTTAATGAGATTCAGCGGTCCAATACAAAAAAACCCAAAAACAATTGTCGGTTAGACTCGTCTGAAATTTCTTGCTCGGCCACGTGGCACACGGAGTAGAGATCGGACATGCAAATCGCTGACAAACCTTTTTCCGGTTGCAGTTGCTTTGCCACTACCTTGACAACGTTATGCAAATCGAATCCACCAAAACATTCTCAGTAACACCGCATCCAGTAGAAGATCTTTCATGTCTTCACGACTATACCGATTCACGCACTTCATGTCTGCAGAATCCCTCATCGAATTCAACCGCAGTCGTCTAGGAGAACCGCCGGATCCGTTCAATTCGAGCGAACGTCGAACACATCGGGCATAAGCGCTCGGCGAGTAAGGGTGAAGAGAGAAAATAGTTGTCAACTTCTTGAGAGGTTAGCACCGCAATCAGAACGATCCCAAAATGGAATCGGAAGGTCCGATTTACAATCGATTGAAAAGATACAATATAATACAAAATCGATATGTAAATCAAATAAAAGTCCGGCTAATCGCCTGAAGCAAAAGTGATACGAGATCAGAAGCCGAAGTCGCCATAGGTGGTGAGAGAAAAGTCAGACAAACGCGAAACTTGTCTGAGAAAGTACACCGGAAAACTAAAACAAAATAGAAGTCGAGATTACTAGTAAAAGTAATTCAACAGTCGGTTCGGCAAATCTCTGAATCCCGAGGGTCGGAGCGAATACACGATGATCGGAATTATTAGTGAGAGACGAGAGGATAAAGGGAGAGAGAGAAAGTCCAATCCGATGAGAATTTGACTGTTTAGTTCAAAATTTTAAATTTGATAAGAAGTAAGAACTACAAATTTTCCCTTTGTCAAAACTTAATTTATATATATATATATATATAAGTCCTCAGATTGAATAATTGTTTTGATTATCGCCCATTTTATATATGTTGGTCATTGGAAATCCAACTCCTTATATACATTTGAAATCTCTACTCTCTTGTTCAAAGTAAGTTCAAAAGTTCCATTAGCTCCAATTTTCTCGAGAAAATCTACCTTGACTCTTTGACTGTCTTTTTCGCTTATTTAATAGCGAAGGCAAATTATCGAAATTTTTTACAATATTTTTATAATTAACTTTAAAAAGCATTATTTAAAAAAAATTAAATCATTTTACAAAATATAATTCATTTCAATCCAATCCTCTAAACATAAACCGATGTTTTAAAATATTAGTCATTAAACAATATCACCTAAAATCCCCAATGAAACAAGCATTCGAGCAAATACGATCTTAAACCGCTTTCTACAATTTCTCTAACACATAGAATGGATGAAGTAAGAGGGAGGGTTTGAGTAACAAGTTATCCAGTGAAGATGTTATCTACGTAACTCTAATACTCGAAAAACAATAGACACTCAATCGCATTAAACCCCAAATAAAACATAATTTACTCAATTTAATTACTATCAATCATGATATTTACACTTAACATTTGACAGCACAATCACTTATTCACACTTTAAACATTTCAAGTTATTAACTTAACATTTCATCGTCTTTACTTAATTTATCACTTCTTTACAACTTTACACTTTTACTGCACTTTTCATATTTTTTACTTATTTATTTATAACGGAGCCAACCCATTTCTCAAGATCAGAAGGTTTTCCCTTATTTTTTCTATGCTTATGTTGCGCTCATTTTTTTTTAGATAAACGTGCATGATGGCCTTGTTCCTTTCTTTGGGGAAAAGTTTTTTTAAGGGTTGTGTGAGGCGATTCGCGGCTTCTGGGAGAGATCAAAGTTTAGGTGCGAGTACGTGCTCGGCTTGTCTTGTTTTTTTATTTTATTGAGTCAAAACTTTGTTCCTATTTTTACAAATTTTTGTAGGCACGAGCCTGGGCTCGGCTTATCCTGTCATTTGTCAACTATTTTATGTGCGAGTACGTGCTCGGCTTATCCTGTTAAGCCTTTGAATTATGGTTGTGTGAAGGAGGATCGGCTTAAGAAACTTATTTAAGGACTTGTATGGGTCTGGCCTCGGCTCACGGTTGTTGAGAACGAAAATGTGACGCGTTATGTAACTGTGTATGAGACACATATTTATTTTATTGATCATTTGGCCAAATGTCGATTGTTAAGTGCTGAGAAGCGTAATCCTTTCTTAGAAAGAGATATTTTAGATTAAAATATAAATGTGGCTTCACCTGGTAAAGGTTGCCTACGTACTCTTCGAGGAGAGATCAAGTCGTGCGTAGTTCTTTCTTTTACATGTTATGAGTCGTAGCCAGATTACTTATATAGATATATTTTTGTAGAGCTTTGGAGCTTGTCCTTTTTTTGTAGGAGCTAGATCTTGCTTACGTTCTTGGCTCTTGTATATGGGGCCAGAGCCGTTAGAGTGGTTATTCTTAAGAGGGAAGAGTCTTGTCCGCTTTCTTTTGACTGCCTCGGAGTGTGAAAATGCATTGGTGGTAAGTCGAGGGTGGTTCCTAGGATCACATTGTGGATCGCACGTCGATCTATCAAGACAAACTTGATAACTTTAGTTATCCGCCCTACGTGTACCGGGAGTTTGATCGTTCCGACTGTGGTGGTCGTATCGCCGGCGAACCAGTGAGAGGTTTTTCCGATCGGTTAATCTTGTAGTCTTGCAGTTCCATTCTTTGCAAAGTTTCTTGGAAGATGAGGTTGATTGAGCTTCCCGTGTCGATTAGGATTTTATTGACTTGTCAACCGCCTATATGGAGTTCGACGACGAGCGGGTCATTGTGCGACTTATCGAGGCCTTCTTCGTCTTTCGTGGTGAATGTGATCTCGTTATCGGCTTTCAGCTCCTCGGTGATGTTCTTATACCACTGCTGTTGTATGTCGGCTTTCTGTCCATAAACCGTAATCGATCATACTGAGTCGTTACAGGTTGGGAGTCCTCTCATGATCATGTTGATTCATCTTCTAGGCATGGGAGTTTCTTCCTTTTCGTCGTCGCAAGTTCGCTTGGGTGATTTTGTGTCGACATTTTCGTGCTCTGATTGATGCTGACTGGCTTGCCTTGCTCTTTCCTCTTGGACGAGCTTGAATCGCTCTCCCTCGTTTTGGGTTGTCGCTTCATTTCTCGTTTCCTAGCAGGATTTACCGGCACATTTCGTTTTGTTATGTTCGTTACTCCTTTTTGGTATTTGCCGATCAAGACACTTTGAAGGTGTCGACACTCAGTGGTGTCGTATTCAGAGCGCTGATGAAAGGTGCATAAAGATTTTTCCTGATATTCTTTTCGCAAGTATTTGTTCCATGCTTGATTTTGTTTATTGTTTGGCTGATTGCGGCCCTGCTGGTTTGCATGTCGGTTTGTTTGTTGTTCGCTAACATAGCACATTGTTGCCTTTTTTCCTTTGTCGTCGAGGCACTCTGGTGCGAGCGCCTTCCCCTTTTTGGCTGAGGCAAATTTCTTAGCGAGAAAGTCTTTCTCTTCTTCTATTTCGATGAAGACAACTGCTTATGGAGAGCGTCCTCGAGAGTTTGCGGTTTACTTATGGCCAACTCGTCATGAAACAGTGATTTGTACCAGAGTCCGTTTCGTAGTGAAGGAAGCCCTTCGTTATCAGTAACCGATAGTTTGGAGACGATATCCGTGAACCAATCAATGTACAACCTGAGAGATTTATTTGGTCCTTGGTTCACAGCCCAGAGGTCGACGCTTAAGGCAGCCTTTTGGATGAACATGGAGTAGTGTTTGTTAACTGGTGATAGTTGTTGATGGAGTGTGCCTCCAGATGTGAGAACCAATTTAGGTCGGCACCGCTCACATTTTCTACGAAGAGTTGGCAGAAGCCGGCATCGCGCTCCTCGAGAGAGAACTAGGCTTGTCCCATTGATATGCTAAAAGATGTTAGGTACTAGTGAGGATCCGAGCTTTTCTCGTAGGTTAGCAGCTTAATTTTTCCAGGTTGTCTGATCGGTGTGCCCGTTATCTTGCTTGTGAATTACTTATTTTTGCGTTTTCTTGAGAACTTGGTCGATTTTGGGGGCCGAGCTGGTTGTCTTTTGAACCTTTGATGTCATGTAATCCAGTCGCGCCGTTAGCAGCTCGAGCTCGCTGTTTTTTTCTTGTTTCCGCTTGGTTTTGAGTTGGTTCAGTTGACAATGTTGTTCGTGGTGCGGGTGGTCGTCTGCTTGACTAGATGTTTAGAGCTGATGATTCTTCCAACAAAGTCCTTTGGAGCCGAGGGGCGGGGTCTCATGTTGCTTGAGATGTTTGATGTAGCGGCGTTTGAAGGTCGTTAATCTGTTCCCTGCACGCGTTTTGATAGTTCATGAGTTGGTCAAAACGGGTGTTGTTGCCTCAGGTTAGCTCGTCGACATGTGTCATCGAGGTCTTTATGAGGGAGGAGACATCCTGATTCTGAGTGTTTGACGTTTGCTTTGTCAGCTCGACATCTTGGTGGGTGTCGGTGACCCTCTTGTGGTTTATTGGAGTATCAATCGGTAAGATTGGTGAACGTGCTCCGTCGATCAAGCTTGGAGAGGCCGAGCTCGGAGTCTGTTCTGATGACTCGGGGTTGTCACTGACTGAGAGTGGTCTTGTCATTTCGACTTCGTCTTAAAGTGTAGAAAACTTTCACGGTTTCTACAGACGGCGCCAATTGTTGTTACAAAATTTGATCTAGTTCAGAGAGTTATATTTTCGATCAAAGAGGTCCGAACTAACAAGATAAGAATAAAATTTAAGTGGGGTCGAAAACTGTTATATATTGATAATAAGACTGAAGCCGAACAATGAACAGGTTTTACGAGGTGAGAGTCCTTCGATAGACGTGCTCCCTAAATGTTGCTCGGACTCGTCACTTTATAAATGTAGCTTGGAGCCTTCACAACTTACAAGATGATTGAAATGAAGAGTGAATGGGTCTATTTATAACGTAAAATGTATGACTTCTTATTTGGTCGTTGACTCTTTGACGGGTTTGATCGTTGAGCCGAGATGTGATTGATGGAATGACATATTTCTAATGGGCTTATGGATAAGTGTTAAATTCATATCCAACCAATTAGGTATGGGCGTTCGGGTACCCTTTCGGATTCAGTTCGGATTTTTGGGGTTTTCGTATTTTCGGTTTTAGGCATATAGAACCCATTCGAGTATTTTAGAATTTCAGTTCGGGTTCGGTTCGGTTCGGTTCTGGATACCAAAAAAATCATAAAACAAAAATGAATGTTGGAAATTGTGGAGAAAGATTAGTTAGAAAGTTGTGAATTTAGTGTGTAATTTTCTAATTGAGCAGTGAATTTATGCTGAAGAAAATATTGAGAAGCAAGCAAGCTTTATTAATGGTGTAAATCACCAGAGTTCTTCGTCCCACCGTCTCTCCGTCTTCCCACAAACGCAGCGCCTCGTCGGCCTTCACGATTTTTTTTTTTTTTTTTTTTTTTTGACATCAAAAGCTCCATTTTATTAAGGATTCGGTGTTCGACTTTCCTCAAGGGAAAGCCAATCGGGAACCGATGAACTTACATGGGAAAATAGAAGGCCACGTGCTCTAGCTTTCTTAGCAAGACTATCAGCACGGGTATTAAACTTTCTACTAACATACTTAATACAAAAACTAGGAAAGAAAATCTTAAGAGCGCGGAAGTCTTCCAATTCCGACGAGAAGGAGGGCCACTCCATTGGATCCTCGAGCATACTAATGAGTTCCACACAATCCGAGAAGAAGCAAGCGCTAGTCAGCTGAAGTTTCTGAAGACACTGCATAGCCCAGAGGAGGGCGTCGAGTTCGGCATGAAGGGGAGAGAGACTTCTTCTGGATCCCTTAAGACCCAAATGCACAATCTCAAGTCCTTGTTGGACGATCCACCCTTGTCCGCTTATCGAATCCGATTCAACCCAAGAACCATCAATGAAGCATGAGAGACATACTCGTGAAAGGATAATAGATGAAGAAATCCTTTGCGAGGAATTTATGAAAAGATTATCATCTTCCTCCATATTGGCCTTTCGCCATGCTTCTTCTTCAAGTATAGCTTTCTCTAGAGTCAGTCTAGGATCTTCATTAAAATTCTCAAATACTTTCCTATTGCGAGCCTTCCAAATAAACCACATAAGCCATGGAAAGAAGCTTATGGAATCCTCAGAACCCATCATCTCTTTCGCTCTCCAAAAGAGGAAGTCCATATTAGTAAACACCGAAGAGGATGGAAAGATATGAGGGGCAGATGGAATAGGCGAAAGTGCCCACGCTTGACGAGCTGGGGGGCATTCAAAGATAGCATGGTTAATAGTCTCTTTCTCTACACCACATCTGGGGCAAGTGGAATCTCTGCCAATATGGCGATATGTAAGAGAGAAACAAGTAGGTAAGAAACCCGACAAGCATTGCCACACGAAATGTTGAATTTCCGAGTGGTTTTTAACTTCCAAACTTGCGCCGTAAGTACCGTAGTACTTGGTCCCTGAGAAGGGGGTTCGCAAGCCGGGCGAGAGAGAGCTCTCGCGGCCCAATAACCGGTTTTTACGGTGTAGTTTCCGGATTTGGTATAGGTCCAACAATAACTATCTCTCGAGACTAACTTGCTCGGATGTAAGCCCAAAATGAGGGAGATGTCTTCTGGTGGAAAGAGCTCTCGAAGACGGTCTACTTTCCATTGTTTTGTTTCAAAATTAATAAGTGAATTCACATATAAATGTGGATCAGTCTCATTATTTATACTTCTCGGTGCACGAGCCGGACAGTCGGGAATCCAAGGTTCGCTCCAAACTCTAGTACCGAATCCCGATCCTATAGTCTTCCTTAAACCTGATACCAATAGGGGTTTAGCTGCCATCAAACTTCTCCAACCGTAAGAGGGTCTATTTGAGACTTGTATCTCTAAAGGGCTTGAGTACTTGAAATATCTCCCTTTTAGGATTCTACTCAGAAGTGAGTCTGGAAATTTGAGAATTCTCCAAAGTTGTTTTGCAAGAAGTGCTAGGTTTTGTTCTTCCAGTGCTCGGAACCCTAGGCCTCCTTCAGAGGTTGGGCAACATAGTTTATTCCATGCCACCCAATGGATACCCTTACTATTAGCATTGGAGCTCCACCAATAATTGGAAATTACACTTCTTAATTTGGAACATACCGATTTCGGTAGAAGATAACACGACATCACATAATTCGGAACCGCTTGGGCTTGTGATTTAATAAGAACTTCTTTGCCTCCCCGAGACAAGAATTTTGAGGACCAAGTACTAGCCCGATTATGCACTCTATCTCTGACAAAGGCAAAGGTTTGCGCCTTCGAGCCAATGATCTGCTCTGGTAGACCGAGATATGAACCCATCCCTCCTTCTTGAGAAATACCGATGATTCTTTTGATTTCACCTTTCCTTTCGTGAGGGACATCATTACCGAACATGATAGAAGACTTAGAGAGGTTAATTTGCTGTCCAGAAGCTTCTCCGTATGTTCTAATGATGTCTATAAGCTCCTTACTCTCTTGTATTTCCGCTCTACAGAAGAATAGACTATCATCAGCAAAGAGAAGATGTGACGTCGGAGGGCTAGCTCTAGCTACCCGAAGTCCCTGGATCCTCCCATTCATCTCCGCTTTCCGGATAAGAGAAATAAGGCCTTCGGTGCATAAGACAAAGAGGAATGGGGAAATAGGGTCACCTTGGCGTATACCACGGGATGGTCTAATATGTCCACTAGGCACTCCATTAAGGAGGATGCGGTATGAGACTGTAGTCACACAATACATAATCCAACCAATCCATTTTGGATCAAAGCCCAAATGTCTCATAATAGAGGAGAGGTATGACCATTCGACTCTATCATAAGCCTTACTCATGTCGGTTTTAATGGCCATGAATTTTTTACGACATGAGGGATTAGACCGGAGTGCATGAAAATTCTCTTGTGCTATAAGGATATTATCTGTAATTAGTCTCCCTGCTACAAAGGCAGATTGGGTCTCGGAAATTAATTCTGGAAGGATCTTCTTTAATCTCAAGCTCAAGATCTTTGATATAATTTTATAGCTCACATTGCAGAGGCTGATTGGACGAAAACCTGTCATTTCCCTAGGTTTATCTCCTTTCGGGATCAAGCAGATATTTGTCTCATTCAATCTTGGATCAAAAGATCCATTCGTGAAGAAATCCATAATAGACTGAGTAAGTTCTGGACCCACCACATCCCAGAACTTTTGGTAGAATAATGCCGTCATTCCATCTGGACCAGGAGTCTTACTAGGATTTAATGAGAATAATGCCTTTCTAATTTCTTCACTCGTTGGATTCCGAGTTAACTCGGCATTCATCGTAGGAGTGACAATCTCAGGAATGTCCTGGAAGAGAGGGTTCGGATCGCCAACAGAAGAAGATGTGAAGAGAGCATCGAAATATCCTACTGCAACTCTCTCAATTCCTTCCTCATCGTCTACCCAACATCCATTAGAGTCTAACAGTCCTAGGATCCTATTCCTTGCTCTCCTTTGTTTTGTGATGGCTTGGAAAAATTTGGTAAAGTTATCTCCAAACCGAAGCCAAGTCGTCCTACTCTTCTGTTCCCAGAAGGCTTCTTCCTCCTTGTAGGCTGCCAATAGTTCACCTTTTAATACAAGAATTTCCTCCGTAGAGATAGTCTCATCGGTATGGGCAAGATCAATCTTATCTTGTAATTCTTTAATAAGAATTTCAGAATTTGTTTGAGTACTTTTCTTCCACACCGAAATCGATTTTCGGCAATTTTGGATGCAACATGAAAGGGAGTTTTGACCTCTAGGAAGCGCATGGTTCCAACCGGCTGTAATGGCCTCCTTTAGCCCCGGTTTCCCTAGCCATCGCTTATCAAATAGAAAACCACGTCTTTTCTTTTCGGGTCTATTTAGAATGGATGCGAGTAGAGGCCTATGGTCCGATCCCCACATCTTAAGGTACTCCACTTTAGTGTGGGAAAATACATTGTGCCATTCTTCATTACCTAAGGCTCTATCAAGACGACATTTTATTAAGCCATTTCTTCTCCGACCAATCCAAGAAAGAGGGTCTCCTTGATACGGGAATTCAAGGAAACCACAACAATCTATCATGGCTCGAAAGGGGAGGAAAGAAGCTTCTGAGCGTTTTTTTCCACCACTCTTCTCATGGTTCCCTGTAATTTCGTTAAAGTCTCCTATAATGAACCATGGACCTGTGCGGGAAATGCCTATACGGATAAGTCTTTCCCATACATACGCTCGGTGTTTAACCACTGGATCACCATAAATAAAAGTCATAAAAACATGATTTCCATCAATAATAGTCTCAATGTCAATCAGACGATCATCCAAGCATAAAATCTTAACCGGGAAATCCTTAGAATGAAAAAGAGCAAGACCTCCACTATATCCTCTCGGGTTCACAGTGTGGAGGTTATCAAAACCTAAAGATACTTGCAAGTCTTGCAGAAAATGATAGTCATTCTTTGTCTCTGATAAAAACATAAAACCTGGAGAATACATTTTACACATTTCCTCCAGTCGACGGGTAGTAGGCTCCGCTCCCGCCCCTTGACAATTCCATGCAATGGTCCTCATATGCGGGGACTGGGTGGGTTTTGGAACCCCACCAGACCTTCATTAATATTGGTTTGGTTAAAAACATCGGAGACAAGACCTTGTAACTGAAAAATCACCTCTGTACGAGGGAAAATATTAAAAGTACGAAGCTTCATACTCTTATCACCTCCATTGGAGGGAAAGCACCTCTTCTTTGGATAACACCTTGTCTGAAACGACTTAAGATTTTTGGACTTCTGAAATTTTTTAACCATAATCCCAACTGATCTTTCACTAGGGCCTCTAAGCGTCTTACACTTCTTTGGTGAATGGTGAGGGAGGTTTTCTTCAAAAAAGAAAATTGATGAAAAAGTTCTCTCCAACAAAGAAGGAATGTGATGCAGCTTCACAAACATCGTGAGCAGCTCAAAGCAATTGATTGAGATCATAAAGGACTCTCCATGTTGGAGGAAAATGGTGAGTGTGATTTCTCCCAATCTTGGTGGGAGGAAGTTGACATAAACTTTTCCACAAAAAATAAGGTTAAATGGCTTAATTTTCCAAGCTTGATTATGGTTAAAGGACTTTCCGTAAGAGGGGATCGAGAACGATTCATACTTTATGGAAGAGATTATTGCTGGATATTTAAAAACCACACAATGAAAATTGGGCCAGGCCCACATTTTTAAGCTTTCATTCGTTGATGAAGAGGTACTGGACCAGGCCCACGAGACCAAAACAGCAAATGTTAATGATCCGTACGATTCACCGCAGGAGCTCATCTGTCCGACGAGGACGATTCCGGCGAAAACAGCTCGGGGAGAGGAAGTTTTTTGAAACCTCCATGACGGACGTGCAGATGGAGCAACGTCGAGAGCATAAGTGGATTTCACCGGACTAGCGATCGGTAGTGGATTTATAGCCCTGAAACTCCGACGAGGAGAGAGGATAGGCGGAGACTGAGGGTGGGAGGTTCGAGATAGCGGCAGTGACTGAGGGTGAGAAGGAGGCGGCGGTTCTGATGTGGCGGACAGATCTGGAGATAATGGCGATATCGGAGGTTCCGGCGACATACGGCGCAACACCCACCGGAGGAGAGATGTAGTCTTTCTCAGATCTGTTGAAAACGACAACAAGATAGCTGAGCCCGCGACCATTGGAGCAGAATCAGAAGCCAAGGAGGACACGGGCAGAGGCTTAAGCAGATCTCGCCGGAAATCATGGCTCCGGCGGAAAAGGGAGATATCAATCTTCAGGTTAATTGAGGCTGCGACCATCAGAGCAGACACAGAGGTCATGGAGGAGACCACAAAGGTCATGTAGGAGACCACAGAGGTCATTGAAGCTCGTCGGTAAAAAGCGTCGACGGAAACGTGAGAAAGGTTCTTCGGGCTTACTAGCTTGTGACCCGAGAAGGAGATGATTTGCTTCTTGTTTTGGTTAACAACATTGTTGATTTTTGCTCTTTCTTGTTGGTTTTCTTCATGTAAAGAAGCCAGAAACATCAACGCCTTAGTACAGGGATTTAAGGACCAAAAACTCTTGCTTGCATGAAGAAGATGGAGGCTCTAAGATGCTTGTTGTTTGACAGGATGAATCTCATGTTGTTACAATTTGATTAAAATCAAATAGCATCTCTCGAACAAGAGTGGAATTGTGATTTCCAGATTCAAAATTTGAACAGAGAGAGAGAGAGAGAGGATGATATCCAGTTATCTAATGCTACCACGAGTTCAACTTTATTTTATTCGGCCTTCACGATTTATACGGCTTTTATTTTCAATATCATCAAAGGACGCAAACTTTGAAGCGATTCTAGAGGAGGGGTTCATTAAAAAATTACATGTTGTGATATTCATCTCTATTCAGAAAGAGAAGAAAAGGGTAAAGGGGATGCGATTGCCACAAAAACACTGCTACGCACATTGTCTTCTCCCCTCCTCTCTCGCTCTCTCTACACCTACCCAATATAAACACAACACGAATCGAGCATCTCCCTCTGACTCAGCTGAAGCTAACGATTCAGTTTATAATTGCCTTCTTTTGAAATGAAAAAGCTCTGACACAACTTGAAAGAACAAAAGCAATATTTTTTTCACTGACAAAAACAATAAAGCAATACATGCAAACGCAGTTTTAACATCCCAGAACGAATTTTTGTTTCAAGAACAAAGCACACATAAACTGAAAAGAAAATGAAGACAGATTTAAGGAAAGAAGAAGCAACTGCAGCTTACACAGCTTAAAAATCCATTGACGAACTTCTCAAGCCTCCTCGTACTCCTCATCTTCTTCTTCATACTCCTCTTCCCCGGCTGTAGCATCCTGGTACTGCTGATACTCTGCAACAAGATCATTCATGTTACTCTCTGCTTCCGTGAACTCCATTTCGTCCATTCCTTCTCCTGTGTACCAATGAAGGAAAGCCTTTCTCCTGAACATAGCTGTGAACTGTTCACTCACACGCCTGAACATCTCCTGGATTGAAGTTGAGTTCCCGATGAAAGTCGATGCCATTTTCAAACCCTTTGGTGCAATATCACAGACACTGGACTTGACATTGTTTGGGATCCATTCAACAAAGTAGGATGAGTTTTTGTTCTGGATGTTCATCATCTGCTCATCGACCTCCTTAGTGCTCAGCTTTCCACGGAACACGGCAGATGCTGTTAAGTACCGTCCGTGGCGAGGGTCAGCAGCGCACATCATGTTCTTTGCATCCCACATCTGCTGGGTCAGTTCAGGGACACTCAAGGCACTGTATTGTTGTGATCCTCTTGATGTCAATGGAGCAAAACCAACCATGAAGAAGTGAAGTCTTGGGAAGGGGATCAAGTTCACAGCAAGCTTCCTAAGGTCAGAGTTTAGTTGACCAGGGAAACGAAGACAGCATGTAACACCACTCATTGTAGCAGAGATAAGGTGGTTAAGGTCACCAACTAGTAAAGCACAAAACAAAGAAAACAATTCAGGACTATATTAGGTGAATATACTTGTTGCAAGGATTTACTCACATGTGGGATTCACAAGCTTGAGGGTACGGAAGCAGATATCGTAGAGAGCCTCATTGTCCAAAACCATACACTCGTCAGCGTTTTCAACAAGCTGATGCACAGAGAGTGTTGCATTGTATGGCTCAACAACGGTGTCAGAGACCTTAGGAGAAGGAAACACTGAGAAGGTCATCATCATACGATCTGGATACTCCTCTCTTATCTTAGAGATAAGAAGTGTTCCCATTCCAGATCCAGTTCCTCCACCCAATGAATGACAAACTTGGAAACCTATTTAAAGATTAAAACCAATGTATCAGAACGATTATCGCATCACCAATCTGTAAAAATGTAAATGACAGAGACGATCTTATAGCAAACTTGTTCCATCAACGAAGACCTAGATTGATTTCGATTGTTCTCGTTCCAGGAACGAAAGCGAAACCAAAATCAGAAGCGCTACATATATCAAAATCAAACCTCGCACGATAATGAAACTTAATAAAATTCAAAAAAAAAAAAAAACAGATCGAGATTCAAAAACAAAAGAATGAATGCAATCTCTCTCACCTTGTAGACAATCGCTGTTCTCAGCTTCCTTCCTCACAACATCAAGCACAGAATCAATCAATTCCGCGCCCTCCGTGTAATGACCTTTCGCCCAGTTATTCCCAGCGCCGGACTGCCCAAACACGAAATTATCAGGACGGAAAATCTGACCAAACGGTCCAGATCTGAGCGAATCCATGGTCCCAGGCTCCAGATCCATGAGAACGGCGCGAGGAACGTATTTCCCGCCGCTCGCTTCATTGAAATAGACATCTATCCGTTCGAGTTGAAGAGGAGAGTCGCCGACGTATTGGCCGGTGTGATCAATGCCGTGCTCGTCGCAGATCACTTCCCAGAACTTGGCACCGATCTGGTTTCCACATTGACCACCTTGGATATGGAGGATTTCTCTCATTTTTCTCTTTCGGTTTGTTTCTCAGCGAAAGAAAAAAGAGAGACAAAAATGAGAAAATGGCGACTCGTCTTGTCCTTTCCTCAATAGGTTTAAAAATAAAAGGGATTGTTGAATGGGTAATAATCAGCTATATATAGTTTACGTCTTCTTCAATAAGTTTTTTGTTATGATTCTTTGCAAATGGAACCTTGTACTTTATTTGATCTTAAAATGATTCCCTGGCTCTTTTATATATTTCGTTTTCATACTCTGTGCTGTATGACAGCGGAGGATTTCAAATTATCTCTGTCCCACTTGTCTACAGATATTTTGCTATTAAAAACAAAATTTAATAAAAGAAAATTATTTCCCCATTACTGAATTGTAACGCCGATTACATTGTCTCGACAAATTGAACATTATTGAATTGGAAAGATTAGATCCAGGTAGGCTTAGATTTACCCGATCCTAGCTGATTATATCCGAATCGATTTTACAAAAATATCTAAATAAAATTTAAATTTAGGTATTTTGGATATTGGATAATATCTAAATCCAAATCGAACCTCAAAGAATATCCAAAATAACCTATTTTTAAACATAATTTTAAGTAATTCTGCTATTTTTTAGTATTTTGGATAGTTTGAATAGTTATTTTATCAGTTTATTTTTATAGGACGGATATTTTCGAATAATTTTGGATATTTTTAAGTAGTTTATATATATATATATATATATATATATATATATATATACGAAATTTTTGAATATTTTCATATTCTTTTGAATATATTTTTGAGTTTTCAGACATTTTTGATATTTTCAGGTACACAAACCCCATAATTCTCGAATCAAGTCCGACCTGATATATAAAAATACTCGAACGGAGTCTTTAGCTTTAAATCCAAAAATCTGAAAATCAGACATGAACCCCAATGGATACCCGAACACCCATGATCCAAGGTATAATTTTTTGAATTATTTGAATTGTTGACAACAAAATTATTTGAATTTAGTGATTATGGTGATGTTCGTTTCCTCGTCCATATGCATCATTTAGACGCAGTTATCAAATATTATTCGTTTATGTCAAATTAAAAATTGTATTTAGATATAAAAATTGTATGCAAAGAAAAATTCATTCAAATTACTAAAGACTAAAATGTACTCATTTATAAACAAAATTTTAATTATTTGTAATTATATTTTATATAAATGTATAAAAATTATAAACTTTTAAAATAATGGTTTAAAACAGTGTTTACAAAATCGCAAAATAAAATTTTTATCAAAAGAAATCGTAATAGCATTTTCTCTCAAAACAATAAAATAGTGGTTATTTTCCGAAACACAAAATTTAAGTTTTCTTAAAAAACCAAAAATATTTCCGCCAAAACCGCAAAATATATTTTGTTAACAAAATGATAAAATAACATTTTTCTCCAAAACCGTAAAATCTTTTTTTCTCCAAACTGTAAAATTATGTTTTTCAAACATAACCGCAAAAGTATGTTTTCTTGTCGAAACTGCAAAAATTACATTTTTCTGCTAAAATCGTAAAATTATGTTTTCCTGTAAAAACTGTAAAAATCTCATTTTCCCCACCAGAACCTCCAAATCTCGTTTTCCACCAAAACCGTAAAATCTTGTTTTCCCACCAAAACCATAAAATTAAGTTTTTTCGTCAAAACTGTAAAATATCGATCGCCAATATTTAAGAATTATGTTTTTCCACTAAAACTGTAATATTTTATTCTGCCAAAATTATAGTCTTGTTTTCCCGTCAAAACTACAAAATTACGTTTTCCGATAAATCCGTAAATTCTTTCCCGTTGAAACCGTAAAATTATGTTTTCATGTAAAACAATAAAATCTCGTTTTCCGCCAAAACGACAAATTTTTTTTTTACCAAAATGGTAGAATCTTGTTTCGCTACGAAAACACAAAATATTGTTCTTTCAGAACCACAAAATATAATTTTTGCCAAAAATTCAAATTTACGTTTTTCTACTAAAACTGTAAATTTTGCTTTTTCAAGTTTTAGATTTAATAAAATAAAATTATTTAATATTTATACCTTTAGTTATTATTTAGTTAAGATATAATTTATAAAAAATGTATTAACACAAATATATATTTGTATCTTTACATTAACTACGTCAAAAAAAAAAATCTTTATTAGATAATTCAGAAGTCATATTGAGAAAAAGTGATAGCCTCTCTCATTGACACGTAAGCTATTTCTGACGTGTCCACAGCAGAGTGATTTTCGCTTTTTTTTGCCGAATAAGTTTTTAAAAAGTTAACAAAACAATTATCTTCAAAACTGCTTTACATATCCTAATTATTTGATTTTTCATCAAAATAAAATCTCTCAACAGATCGGCAGTTTTGTTCTCCTCTTCACAAAATCACGATCTCCCTTCTTCCTCCACGATCTCTATGGGATTCGACAAAACCACCATTAAAACTCTCAATTGATGAAAAATATAAACACCCTAACAATCTCCCAAAACTCTTTTCGTTTTTGATTCAAAACCCTAAAAACCTTCAACCTCATTTCATTCTCATCGATCGATCGTTATAAATCCCTCTGTTTCAACAATTGAATCACCACACCATCTCCTTAAGAAACAAACTCTTATCAACCCAAAATGGCTACACCTACGACAAGCGCTTCTCCCAAGCCACTTCTCTCTCCACCACCACGCCTTCATCGTCGCCCACAACAAAAGCAAAGGGAGAGAAGAGAGAAATAATCACTCCTAGAGATAAAGATTTCTTCTAAAAGAGAAGATACGGAAGATAAGAGAAGCGACCGAGAAGAAGATAAGAGGCAGAGGAAGAGGGGCAGAGAAAAGGAAAAGCGGCGGAGGAGGCGGACGAGAAGTGGAAGATCGCGGCAGAGGCGGAGGATAAGCGGCAGATCGAGGCTGAGGCGGAGGATAAGCGGGGGATACAGGCAATCGGAGATGAAGAAATATTTTAATGGATGGCAATGAAGACATATCCCCATTTCCGAATCTCCTTTCTCTCTCTCATCCAGGTAAAAATCTAGCTTTCGTCTTCGATTAATCACTTTGTAAGATCGCAATTGATTTCTTACTCCATGTAATTAAGTCTTGATTTCGTTAATTAGGGTATCAGAAAAAGTTGTCATCAGAACCGTCGGGAAGAGGAGGTAGCTAGCAAATAGAGATGAAAAAAGCTATAGCTTTTTTTAGGATAACTCTGGTAGATCTGAGAAAGGTAGAGCATATACTTCCAGTGCATCAGAACAAGCCTCTCTAGCTTCTTCTAAAGGTTTTTTTTTAACTGCTCATACAATCCTCTAATGTTTTCTGAATCCAATTATTTTGTATACATTTTCAGAAGCTACGAACCTGTGTTGTTTCCTTTACCTCTATGATGAGGCCTTTAAGTGGTTCTTGATAGTTATTGCTCGTGCAGTGTACATGCTAATGAAACTAATATGTTTGGTTTTTATTGGCAGCTAGCTACAACAGTGATGACCAGGGCCATAACAATAGGATCTGAGCTCTCTGGTGATGAACAAGAAGCTGATGGTGAAACAAATATGAATCCTACCAATGTTAAGCGAGTGAAAAGGTAAATAATTTACATCCTTTCTTGGATTAATATCTACTTTCCTTCCTTTAATGTCCTCTCAGAAGACAAAACCTTGCTTGACCATAAACATGAACATTTGTTTGTTTACTGTTGTAATTACATGATGCTCTCTAACAGGGAATCAGTTAGACGTTCTAGAAGAAGAAAACAAGCACACCTGAGTGAGCTAGAGACAAAAGTATGTTAATCTTGCCACATTTGTTATCTTTCTTTTTACCTTCCCCAGCTCACTTTTTACAATCTCTGATGGGTTTCACAACTGCGTGTGGAGAATTCCAAGCTCACGAAGGGTCTTACTGATGTAATTCAGACATTCAATGATGCAACTGTAGAAAACAGAATATTGAAAGTCAATATCGAGACACTACATGCAAAAGTAAATCCATTTTTCCTCTACTCTCGGATTGAAGAATAAATTAAAACTCACTTAGCAGACCATAGTAAGACTGTTGAACCATGTTTTTCTCAGATGAAAATGGCTGAGGAAACCGTGAAGAGAATCACAGGGTTCAACCCAATGTTCCACACTATGCCTCAGGTTTCAGTCTGAACGTTTGCCACATTTTGTTTGGAAAGTGGTAGCTACCTAAGCCTTTCTTATTTTTATTTCCTTGATGATTTGTCTTAAAATTCCACTACAAAAATCAATTTATTTTTAGTGATACAGATTCGCTAGAGGAAAAGCTGACACCGCTTGAACATATTTCATCTTGACTTGGAAGGGTAAGATTATTTGTTTCTGGCAATGTAATGCTTAAGCTCAAATCATTCTTCATAAATATCCTTTATATTATTTGATGTATCTATTATTATTGTCACGATATATTTAATAAAAATTCTGTGTTTTTTTGTTGTTGTAAATTATAGTTGAAGCTATAAACCTTTAAACGTTGTTACTATGAAGCTGTTAACGTTGAAACATGAATTTGCAGCTCCCAAGTTAAATGCTGAGATTAATATACTATTGGACTTCTAACTTGACAAATTGTTCCTTGGCGCTTAGAGACTTCTAACATGGATAAGGACAGTCTCATGAACCATGACTTCTTCAGTGTATGAGCTCTCTCGGTTTTTTTTTCTTTATTTTGATTTCTTTGAAACCTATTGAGATTTACGTTTACTTTGTTTCTTTACTGTTTTGGCGCGTTTTCTTTGAGAAAATGTAAATTCTAAATGTTGTAGTTATGGGTTTCAAAGTGATTGTGCTCTCAAAATTTAGATTTATAGTTTCTAACAGAGGATATAAAAATAATGTATTACTATGAAAGAACAATGCCCGTACAACGTACGGGCCAGAATACTAGTATATATATATATAAACACCAAACAAACGTAATTGCGTCCGTCTAAATTTTTAGACACGTAAATTTAAAACTCAAATGAATATCATTTGGATGTTGCGTTTTTCTGCTACTCTTATCTTCTTTATCTCTGTTCCCTTTCTCTAGTTTCGGTCTCCGTTGGTTGTCGGCGATTTTGCGGCGGTTGGTGCTCGTCGGGGTTCTCTGGTGGAGGTGAGATGCTCCGCGTCTCTGTGGTTGTTGTCTCGGCCTCTTCCGCTTGTCTTCTTCCGAGTTCCTTTCCTTCGTATTTCTCTGACGTTTTTCTCCTCCGACGATTCCTCGTCGTGTCCTCTTTTGCGGCTAGGCGTGCTCGACGGCGTTGGCGGTGATGGGTGGTTTCGCCCTTCTACCGGCACGGTCTCTCCCCGTCTGGGTCTTTTCCCTTGCGTTGGAGGGGCGTCAAAGGCAGTTCGGTCCTCTTCAGATCTCGGCGCCGTCTTTAGTACCTCGAAGACGGGTCTTTATCCGGTTTCGAGTGACGGCAGTGGATTTGGTCTGGTGGCAAGCCTCTTCGAGGTGGCTCGCGTTTCTCTGGCAAGATGGGTCCCTAAGGCGGTGTCTCCCTGTGGTGGTTCTTCAGGTGGCTCGGCGGTAGTTTCCAGCTTCGGTGGTGTGGCTCTGGCGCCAAGGTCCATCGGTGTGGCTAGGGTTTCCTGTCCGTGTCTGTTCTCCAACCTTGTGTTTAGGTTTGTGATTCAGGATAGCTCCGGGATTGGACCGGTGACGATTGTGGGACGGATCCAGACTTGAGATGTTGAGGCGCCGGTTTATTGTACCGGCTATCTTGTAGTTTTGGGGGCTGGTTCTTGAGAGGTTCTTCGATCGAGAATGGTAGTTGGGGGTGACTCCTCGATAGCCCGCTTGGGCTCCCTTATCGAAAGCTGCAACATAGTCCGTACGGATTTCAGGGATCCCGTTAGTTTTCGGAGAAGCTGTAGGCATTTATCTTGAGGTTTGAGGGCTGGCCTTGGAGGATGCTCGTGGTAACTATGATGTGAACTCTAGCTCTTCGGAATTATGGCAAAAACGGGATGGTCGACGTCTAGGCGTGTGATTGTTGTGCTCTTGTCTGGATTTGTTTTGGTTTTAGCCTTTATCTTGAGATTTATTCTAAGTTGTTGTCCCTTCGTATTCTTGTTGGTTTAGTTAGTTTGTAGTTCTTTATTTTTGGTTTGTCTGTCTTTTTGTCTTCTCTGTAATTCTGTCAAAAATTCGAAAATGATAATTGTTGATTCACAAAATCAAACAATAATCAATTTATGAAATCGATTAGAAATTTAGGAATTTGGATACCAGATTAAACAAGGATTAATAAGCAAAACACGTTATACTGGAAAATCTAGTTTTTATTGAAAGCACGAGCCAAAATCGAATTGAATACAAAGTGTGTCTGTTTCAACTTAGACTTTTTCCGCGCAGGGAAGAATATTTATATCAGAGGATATAAGGTTTTTTCCTAGATTCTCTCTGATATTATTTACAAAATCTGAACCATCTAAATTTTATTCCCATAAAAGATTCCTAGTTATCTTTTGATAAAATATTAAAATAACATTTTTGTCTCTTTGTCGTGTAGGTCGACGTGAGTTCGTCGTCGAGCTACCTCGATACTGCCGGGCTACATCACGTTGGGCTTCTATTATCTCTTCCAGGCTGAATCTTTTCTGGACCACTTCTGTTATTAGGGCGGGCCTTAGTTAAACCTACTTTTAACGGTAATAAATCTTAATATTTTAACCCAAAAAAAACAAAACAAAATGAACATCACCCTCGATAAATTATCTGCCGAACGTTGCTTTACTGATGTTGAATAAGTTGGTCATATTCTCTTTGACTGTCCATATGCGAGAGCTGTCTGCGTTGCTTTGGCTTGGGATGCTTTGATGGTCCAAATAGAGAGATGGAGTATAATGTTAAACTCCTCATTGATATTGCAAAAGATACAAGGTATGACAATTTACAAAGAAATGAACCTCTTTGGATTTTCTTGGGAATCTGGAAATATAGGAATGACCTCTTATTCAATAAAAAAATGTCCAGCCTTAAATAGTGTCTGATAGAGCTAGATGTGCGACGGTAGAATGGTTGGATTGTGTTTCTGAACATGATGAGATTCATGGTACTAATAAAATGAACAATGATGATCGGCTATCACAATGGGTACCTCTACCTAATGGATGGCTTAAGTGTAACTTTGATGCTAACTTCATTAAGGATACAAGCTTGGCTTATGCAGGTTGGATTATTAGAGATCATAATGGTCATCATGTTTTGTCAGGTTGTGCTAGATTATCCAGAAGGAGTTCAGCTTTACAAGCAGAGGCGTCCGCTATTTTACACGCGGTGCAAATGGTATGGTCTAGAGGTTTGAGGTATGTAATGGGAATGATGAGAGCACAGACCTTGGAAATATCTTAATAGATACTCGTCATTGGGTCCAAAAAATTCCAGAATACTCATTAGCTCATGTGAATAGAGAAAGGAACCAAGCGACGGATCATTTGGCAAGGATAGCTAAAGATTTACAATTTTACTTTGTTTTCTGCTCCGATTGTATCTCTTAGAAAGTATTTGTATAACCCTTACACTATTTGATTTTAATGTTGGGTCCGATTGGTGAACAAAAGCGGAATGGTTATATTAGCGGTTAGCGGAAGTGGTAAGTGGTTAAATAGTGCAAAGCTGTAAGTGAAAACTATTAGTAAAAGTTATTAGCAAAAACGGTAACAAAAAGCTGAGAGTGACAGTTTTTACTGTAGCTTTTAATAACGATTTTGTGATTGGCAACAAACAAAACGGTATACTTCTAACGTTTTTACTATTGTTACACCAATCAGTTAAAAGTTATCTACTGAACGGCTTTGCTCTTTTTTTTTTTCTTTTTTTTTTCTTTTTTTTGTCAACCACTTTGCTTTTCTTTCTTTAATTATTTGAATTTACTGATCGGAAATACTCTTATGGATAAGTATAACAATTTGCATAATCAAAACAAGTTTGATTGTGCAAGACATCATATAAGAGTGGTGGAACTGTAAGGGCGGGCTCAAATAAAAGTTGGGCCCCTTCAATAATTTTAGAAAAGCCCATAACTTTCTATATAACAAAACAAATATTATGGTATCAAAGTTTCAATTTAAATGATCATGGACCCATATATTTTTAAAAAAAATCTCAAACCTACTTTATCCAAATTGTTCTCTGAAAAATGGTCAATGCGTTGCAGAAGAATCAAGGAAGTAGCTGTTGGAAGGCTACGTGTCAGTCAAGTTATTCCAAGTTTCAAGCTAATAAGACCGAGTATTTAGGATTAAGTTAACGAGTCTAAGTCATGGGTGTTCTGTTGCTATTTTTAAGCGTTTGTTGTTGCATTCAGTTTCATGTTTGTAAGGCTACATATGAGCCATTTCGTTAAGTGAATAAAGCAGATTTTCAAGTGCAAAAACAGAGAATTGATCTTTACAAATTGGTATCGGAGCTCTGTTTAAACACATTGAGAGAGAGAGAGAGAGAGAGAGAGAGAGAGAGAGAAGCCACAACTTCAAAACAGACAAGAGAGAAAGAAAATGAGTGACGATAAGATGAAATTGCCACAATTTGATGGTAATTGGGACCATTGGAGTGAAGTCATGGATAACTTCTTCTGAGCTAGGGGATTATGGAGTTTGATAAAGATTGGCCTTGCAGAACCAGCGACCACAGTGGTGTTGACTGATGAACAGAGGCTCCAACTTGAGAACGCCAAGACCAACGATCATAAAATTAAACATTACCTCTATCAATCAATAGATATGGTAACGTTTGAGCAGATCTTGGATAGAAAGACCCTTAAAATCATCTGTGAATCGATAAAAAAAAAAAGAAGTTTGGAGGCAATGACCGGGTGAAGAAGTCATTACTCCAGAAGCTGAGAAGAGACTTCGAGTTACTGAAGATGAGGGAGTCTGAGACAGTGGAAGAATACATCATCAGGGTATTGGCTATTACCAATCAAATGAGAAGCAATGGGGAGGTACTAGCTGACTGATAACAAGATTTTTGAGTTTTGTATATCTTGTAGTCAATTACTCAACATACAAGACAAATGTCATTGTAGTATAGGTTGAGGCGTCAATCCTAATTGGGTGTGAGTCTAGCCAAAAAGAATATATACAACTAAATGATATAAGCCAATTAAAGTTGATTTTAAGCTAACAACCTAAGTGACAAAAAAGCAAACAAGTAAGCAAATGAAATAAAATATTAAGCAATATATAAGAGAAAAGGGTCTAAGATGAGGTCAATGAGTTAGATCTATCAATGGATGATCTTATCTAGGTTTTTATCAATCAACCAAGCTCAAAAAGATGATTAAATGAACTATCAAGTAGCTAATCATATTCCCATACAATTAACTTTATGCTAATCAAGCATTAATCCATTTCTCAATATCAAATCCAAGATAGCATGCATTCATTATCAATCATGTAATCATTCAAGCAAGCATTAATCCTAGTCTAGAACTCAAAACATTAGATCAATCATATCTCTAAGCAAAGATCCCTTTAGTCAATTTCTAATCAAAAATAATCTATCAATTGTGATCAAGAATCAATTAAGCATGAAAACAAGTTCATTTGACTATTAAACACATTAGACATCAATTCCCATAGACTAAACATGCAAAATATCTAATTAGGTTCTAACAAGCATTTCATCAAACACCTTGTGGGCAAGGAAAAGCGTAATGTCTAGATTCAACAATTTCCTGCAACCTAGCATAGAGAACAACCTAATAGAGAAAGACTAATAAAAATTAAGCACTAAATACCCTTAGATCATCCCTAATCAAATCATAGTCTACTTCATCTCAAAACCTAAAGAGACTACTCACTAATCATATTGATCTCATTAAAACCCATAGAGATAATAATGAAAATCATGACTAGAAAGATGAAATTAAAGAGATAACAATATTTGACTAAGACTTAAAATAAAAATTTACAAAATGTTTAATATTCAAAAGAGGCAAAATAAGAACATAAAATAGAAGGTAGATCTCTCAAAATTGGTCTAAAACAAGTATATAGTGTTTTTGGTTCGTAATGGCATTTTTGTAATTAAGTTCAAATCGTTGGGGTTGGTATCGGGCGATTTAGTCCGATGGATTTATACCGATAAAATCCCTGGCTTAAATCCTTCCAATTTGTCGCATGGATCCATCGACTGGATTAGTCCGATGAACATGGGCCGATAGTTTCCCTGTCCAAAAGTCTTCGACAAAACATGAGCTCATATCTGCTTCTCTTGCTCGATACACCACACCCGATGGAATCATTATGGGCCACTAAGTCTGATAGGCCCTAAAGCGATGGGAAAATAGCTTCATGTGACACAGCCACTATTTTGTCTTGTAGTCAAGCACAAGACACTTCGATCATGTTGCATGATGCATGGCCCTTGTTCGGAATTACGCTAGACACTGTACGCATGGTCTAGTTGGGCTTAGCGATTTATCAGAAACTCGGGGATTAAGCGGGGATTAATCAGGGGCGTAGTTTTTAGGTTATATATAAATATGTGCGTGTTTTTATAGGTTATATATAAGTATGTGCGTATGAATAACAAAGTTTAACATGGGTGAGTGGTTTGCGTGAATGGTTAATAACCCACAGGTCGCTTGTTCGAACCTGAGAGTGGGCTTTTCGTCTTTTTTTTTCTTTTTTTTAGGTTAAATGAGAGTGAAATTACTACATTACCCCTATCATCTTCTTCTTCTTCCCTGCGACCTGTAATCCCAGATTTTCGCCAGATCTCTTTTTTTCATGATTTCAACAATTTTGAGTTATATTCTTGTATTTTTTTTACACATTTATGATAGATCTACCATGAAACATCCGATTTCAAGCTTAAAACTCAAAGAAAAATGTGTTTGAAAAAAAAAACGATTTTCACAGCGATTTGTTTCTAATCGCGGCAGCTGTGAACCGCTCCGCGTCTAAACGCCGATTTTGCGGCAGCAGCGGACGCGTTTTAGAACAGTGTGCATGGCCATGCAAGCATTTTGATTGTTGACTAATCACGTACTTCTTTATGACTTCTTCATTTTTCCTTTGCTCTCATTCTTCTCCAATGTCATCCAAATTTTATAAGAAACTCCAAAACATCTAAAAAGGACTAACACTACAAAAAAACATGCTTTTTGCGACTGCGTAAATAGTTGCAAATCAGCCGCTATATTATATTTTGCGACCCAATATAATATTTGTCGCGAATCGGTGGTCGCTATATTAGTCGCTAATTTACGACTATTTAGCGACTATATATATTTCGTGAATATTAGTCGCTACTGAGTCGCTAAATTTAGCGACTAATGAGTGACATTTTAGCGACTAAATTAGTCATCATAAATTTAAAATTTATCCATTTTTCGATTGGTTTGTGACCATTGTCGCTATAAATAGATACAACACATAATTTTTTTTAAAAAAATTTATTATTTATTTAAAATTAATTAAATAAATTAAAATTTAAACTACAAATATAATCAATTCGTGATAAAAAAGGTAAAATAAACAAATATTTAGATTGAAAATACAAAATATATTTCCTGATTAGTTTAAACCAAATCGGTTATATTACAAAATGTTAAACCAGCGACTGGTTAAATACAAACCAATACCAAAACCATACCAAAAACCCTAATCTAATTTAGTGTCCACCTCCGACATCTTCTTCTTCCACGAGCCGTCAACATTTTGTCTCCACCTCCGACATCTTCTTCTTCCACCGCCTCCACTTCCGACGTCTTCTTCTTCCACCGCCACCACCTCCGATGTATTCTTCTTCCATATCCACTTTTGCCGTCATATTTCAAGCGGAAACCACAATAACCGTGGCGTTTTCTCTGAAAAATTCAACTCAGAATGTTAAGTAACAATTCTGCCAAAATCTAAATTTCATATATGAAACTTTACACTTTGCTTGGAAATTTAAAAACGAAGTGACTACCTTGGAAATGACGACGAGAGCGTGGAGGAGGGTCGATTTCTTCCTTGCCACCACCGAGACTTCAGTTTCAGATCGAAGACGATGATGGAGTGAGACATTTGAATTTCCAAGTTCGAGTCGAGTCGGCGAGGAGTTGTCTTCATCTCTACGGTCAGCGACAGGAGCAAAGGAGGCAGATCGACTCCTTCCTTCTTCGGTCGGCGACAGGAGAATACGGTAGAGGAAGACAAAGGATGATTTGATTTTTTGGGAGTTTTTGTTCTCACTTCTCAGTGATAGATCTGAAACATTTTGGTTACAAAAAAAATGAAGAGGAAAGTGTTACGGCTGGCTGCTCGTGAGGATGATGAGCGAAGGAAGAAGGGAAGGGACACCTAGTTAATTAGGTTATAAGACAATGGATGGTTGAGATTAAACATTAAATAAAGATCTAATGGCCCATAAAGTGATCCATGTGAGAAGAGTTTTAGCCAATAAGAATGTTTTGAGTATAATTAACATATGATAATGAAAAAATGATTTAAAATAATACAAATGGTAAAAAATAAAATAAACTAATTGTTATTTTAGTTGTAAAAATTAGTTTACAAATAATGTGAATGATTTAAATAAATTAATTGTTATATATTGATTTTATAGTTTATATTGTTGTTTGGGATATATGATTTGTTGTTTGGGTATATGTTTGGAGTTTAGTTTTAAGGTTGAATTGATTTTAATTTTCTTTTCTTTTTTTGTAACAAGGATTTTCAAATTAAAAGCATAAGACCCAAAAGTTTACAAGCCTAGCCAAGGCTAATGGGTAAATACCCTTGGCCAAGCCCAATTACATTTCATAAACCACAATTGAAAAAAAGGATCATAAGATAACCAGAAGCAGAGAAATAAGTTTGGTGGCATTTACTCATCATCAGTAATGGCGAGATCGGATCGATGGTGGAGAAGGATTGAGTAGGGAGTGAATACGGATCGGCTTAAGAAGAGGAAAGCCATAGTTGAAGCATCGCCGAGCATAAGATAGGATTCTGATCTCGTAAGGAACTGATTCTATTTTGGATCGTCCTGTCAAGTTGGGTCGAAGGCTTTCGCGATGTCTACTTTTATAGTCATTCTTTCTGGCCCTGAAGGATTATGTGTTTTTCCATGGTTCAATTCTCAGATTGCAACCTAGCGCATAATCTTAAACAGATCTAGGTTCTTGTAATCGAATCATAAAACAAACCTGATCTTTACATTTGCAGCGGAATGATTGGTGGTAATGACAAGATCAGATTAGAGCTGATGATTACCGGCTCCTCCTAGGTATCCACACGCTTACAAGCACGGATAGGCTGCTAGACCGAGGTGGAAAATCACAGAGAGAGAGGACGGCACAGCTCAGAAAATCGCAGAAGAGGTAGGTTTTCTGGCGCCTCCCTCTTGCCTTATATAGGCCCAAGTTATTAACTAATGGCCTATTAGGCTTTTGGGCCCAAGACACAAATCAGACAAAAGCCTGTATTTTGTCTGGCCCATCTCTCTGTACAAATACAGTAAATGCCTTTGCATCTTACCGTATTAATTCCATTTAACTTTCCCGTTAGCTATGGTGTGTGACCCTTAGGGATCATACAATACTGGTAATAAGTCCTAAACTTATAGATCATGAGCGGGCTCTAGCAAGTCATCATGATCACCCAGTATTTATGACTTATGTCTGATCTCGACACTTATCATACTTTCTAGAGATAGTACGGTAGATTTCAGGACATTCCCAACAATCTCCCACTTGTACTGGAATCCTACATTCCCTAGTCCTTTTGTCTCAATATCTCGATCTGGCATAAGGCAAGATGCGTGTCATCCTTATATAGCCAGACCATGTTCATCGGACCAGATTTGATACTGACAATGCAAACGACTTGGGCAAGTCCGTTTGGGAGTGGCCACTCTCTTACCAGCTATCAAGTCTCCGATTGGCCTAGAGATATTACCTCCGTTAAACGGCAGGGACAAATCCCATCTTGTTCCATCACTATGAACTACACGCTTCATAATACACCCAACCAAGGTCCTTATAGCTCCCAGTTACGAAACAGCGTTAGACAATGATCAAAGTGCATCAATCCATGTGCAGCCACATGCATGCGAACTCAGGTCTAAGGACTATACTCTATAGTCGTATATGAGAACCTCTTATGACACAGATATTAATATCTTGTAGAGTTCTCATCAACGGGCCATGTCCGGTCATATGCTCCCCTACATATACCTATGTGTCGACTTTGATGCCGCGCATCTATGACCCCTCGAAACTTGGTCATAAGTCTCAACACAATCTAGTCTCAAGTGGTTGTTGGTGTTCCAATTTCAACAACCTTCGACTATGGACACTATGATTTATGTCATTTCGTTAAATATGGGGTTTCAGGATCAAGTCTTACTCATGTACTTTGATGGCCCATATATAATGACATGAATCATTTTGGAACGATTATTTATATCACAGTTAAAATAATCCAGAAATCATAGATTTCATAACCATAAAATATTATGTTTACATGAACCTTTCAAAACAACTAAGTAAAGCCCTTTACAAACTCCCACTGAAATTAAGACTACATCTTAATTTCACTCATCCTACAGCTACAGTCCGCGACTCGTGCTTAGGCATAAGGAGTGGCTTCGTTAATAGATTAGCAACGTTCTCATTCGATGAAACTTGCTTATCTACTTAACACCTCTGTCATTTATCTCACGGAATAGGTTATACCTACCCTCAAGGTGTTTGGACCTCTGATGTGCAGCTAGTCTCATCTATGCTGGGAATCATATCAAGTTCAGTGATGAACTCTTCTTTCCAAACAACCTCTTTCGCCGCTTCTCAAGCTGCGAAATGTTCAGCTTAAGTCATGGAGTCAGCAACAGTGCCATGCACCGCCAGTCAGACACAAGATATAGCCGGACTGTGACCGGGAATTATCTTTGTCTATTGGAAACTTGCCTTTCAGACTCTATCGACTTGTAGCACCTCACTTTCTCCGTAAATCAAGAATTTATCCTTAGTATTCCTCAAATACTTTAGGATATTCTTTACGGCAATCCAGTGATTCTTTGCTGGATTTGACTGGTCTTTACTTGTCTTGCTTAACATTAAAACAACATCAAACAAGTACGTTTCATGGCATACATGATAGATCCAATTGCCGACGCATATGGAATCTCATCCATGCATTTAAGCTCAGCAGTTATCGTAGGACACTGTATCTTGCTTAACGTAATGCCATGTGACATTGGCATAAAACCCTTCTTGGAATGCTGAAAACGTGTAGGACTTTGTCAATTTAAGAATCCTGAATTTGTCCTACCAGCTCTTTTGGATCTCTATCTTTAGATCCAAAATCCAAGAACTACGTGGCTTTACCCATGTCAATCATAAAACCAACTCCCAAGCCAGTCCTTTACCGACTGCAGCATTGGGACGTTATTTTCGAGAATCAGTATGTCATCGACATACATTATGAGAAATGCAACATCGCTCCCACTTATCTATTAGTATACGCACAGTTCCACTTCGTTCCTGTTCAAGTCAAAACCTTGACTACTTCAACAGAACGAAGATTCCAACTCCGATATGTTTGCTTCCATCCATGAATGGATCGATGAAGCTAACTTACACAAAATGTAAATTTTCGGAGTCCGGGCTCACTTTCGCTTCTTTGAATTTCGCAGATTCGTCGCTTTCAATGATCATCAGATCATGCGAACTTTCAATGATCATCAGGTTCAACTAATGACGAGAAATCACTCTCGGATTAGTGACTGATTCATTCATATCTGCGAACTTCAGGCTCTACAGGTGTAGATTCTACAGAAATCTGTAAATCCATCCGTTGCTCTCCCTTAACAGGTTGAGCAGCCTTCTGTATTTCTCGAATTTCTTCAAGTTATACTTTTACTCCCACTGTTCTTCTTGGAAAGTAACTTCCCTTCTTAGAAAACAGAATGGACGTAAAAGTAACAAGCCTTGGTTTCCCTAGGACAACCAGTGAAGTAGCACAACTACAAATACTCAGTAAAGACGAATTTGGATCGATTCCAATCCACATTTACGTGGTGTCTTTCAACTGATATTGGTGGAACTATTTCAGCGTAAACTTAGATATTTCTAGAGCGTTATTCTTAAAGAATATCATGGAAGATTCGTGTGACTCATCTTTAATCATTTCTAATAAGATCTGATTCTTTCTCACAGAAATACCTCAAGGTTTTCAGGAGAATTGAGCTGTGAAACGACTTCACACTCATTCAGATGATCACACCATTAATGACTCAAGTATTCTCACTCGTGATCTAATCCAGAGTCTTAATACTTCTGTCACTCAGATTCTATACCTCATTCTGGAACTCTTTCGACCATGTCAAAGAATTCCGACTTGTGTCTCATCAAATGAACACAGTCTTACTCACTGAAGTAATCAGTAGAGACAATGAAGTACAGGAAATTTTCTCTGGCATTACTGCTCATCGGACCACATACTTGAGTATGTTCAATCTCCAATAAGCCTTTGGGCCTTTCTCTAGCTCGGCTAAGATGGGCCCTTTGTCTTTTGGTCTAGTAAGCAGAATTCAAGTCTCATAAGATATCTATTCAAATGAGCCCAAAAGTCCATAACTATGGGGTTTCTGAATCTGACTTACTCTATATGACCAAAACATTTATGCCAAGAAAAATCAGGTTTAATTCATCAGATTTAAACCAATTGCGGTATTTATGTTACATTTTAGGCACTCTATGGTTTAAGATATAAAACCCATTCCTTGAATAGGGTGCTACAATTAACATTTCATTAAGATCAAAAGAACAAAACTTGTCTTTATCAAAATGAAAACATTCAAATTCTTCACAAGAAAATGAAAAACAACTCTGCTTAAAGCAGGTACATTGTAGCAATTACTTAATACAAAACCAAGCCTCAAAGGCATCTACAAGTGAAAACCCTACGGCTGAGGCAGCATCAATAGCTCCTTCCAGATACGCAGTTCCACTTGCCCTTCCTTCAACGTTTTACTGTTGCTCAGGCTCTGCATATTATAACAAATATCAGTGCCACAACCAGTATTCAATACCTATAAGGTATAACTTGAAGTAATAACATGAATACTGTTGGAATTGTGTCCAGTAATCTCGGTACTGTCTCTAGAAAGTAAGAGTATGTCAATGATCAGACATAAGTCATATAATACTGGGGGTCATGATGGCTTGCTAGAGTCCGCTCATGATCTATAAGTCTTGGACTTATTGCCTTTATTATATGATCCCATATGGGTCACACGCCTAAGCTAACAGGAAAATGTGTAGGAACGGTTTAGCAGAAGTACAGTAAAAGTGCTAGGCATTTACTGTACTTAGAGAGAACAAAAGGTTTAGCTACTGTGCATCGATCGATGTATAATGTGCAACGATCGATGCAGTGAGTAAACACCGACGAGTTAATTGGTATTTGGGCCAAATGGCCCAAACGGAACAGGACGAGTTTTGTGTCATAAAACTCGAGTTTCAGACTGATTAACCCTAACTCTTGAGCCGTAAACTCTCTCTCTCTGCGCCGAGTTCCCTTTGTGGTCTAGCAGCTATTTCCTGTGAAAGCGTGTGTGAACCTTTGGAGGATTCATCCCTCGGTGTTTCTCTGATCTCAGACATACCATCTTCTTCCGCTGCAATAACAGGTATAAGGTGAGATCATCATTTGTTTCTATTCTGAGAAGAACCTAGATCGCATGTTTAGGATAATCTGAATCTGGAATTGAATCAGGATTTATCTAAACGATCCAACAGTGGTATCAGAGCCAGGTTCTGGTTTTTCTTGTTTAGATTCATGTTTAGGATTGTTTAAAGAGGTGTTTTTGAATCAATCTACTGATAAGATTAAAACACTTAAGAAACAAGAATTAGAATCCTAAACAAACTGTTTAAAATCGCATGACCAAACTATATTGATTTGGTATGTGATCTAAACTGATTTTGCATCGACTGAGATCGCATTGCATCGATCGATGCAATGCAAGGATCGATCGTTGCAGTCGCGAGAGATTGACCGTGATCGCATGGATCGTTCAAACGATCGCATGGATCTCACGAGAATCTCTCGGCCAAACCTGATAACCGTTCGTGCACACGTGAGAGCATCGATCGATGCAGGATCGATGAACGATCGTTGCAGGATCGATGCTGTGAGCATCGATCGATGTGGTTAGGGTTTTGGCTCGGTTTAATTTAATTAAAATTAAACGTCTCGGTTTAATAAACAGATTTAATAATTTTATTAAGTCTGGTTAAACCGGGATAAGAAATCCAATGTCGAAAGAATTATTGGATTTAGTGCCTAAACCAGGAATTTCTAATTTGATTTGGTTGGACCAAATAAATTGAGAAAATCCGGTTTAGTAAATAACCGGTTGACAATTGTGGTCATCGTAGTAATTAAAACTTGGTTAGACCAGTTTTAATGAACCAGACCGGTTATGTCAATTAATTGGACAATTGGGTCATGTCTTGGACATGGACCAATTCTTGGGCCTCGGGCCAAGAAGTTAAAACAATTGGGCCAGTTAATTGAGTCTTTCTTCAGATTAATTTAAAATCTATTTTATAAAAAATTATAAAGTCGTTTTTAAATTAAAGTTTCCGAAATTTTGAAATTAGAAAGTTTCTTAAAATAGAAGTTTCTGAATTTGCGGGTTTTGGATTTTAAAGAAGTTTCTAAAGTTAGAAAGTTTCCGGTTTTAGAAAGTTTCCAATTTTAGAAAGTTTCTAAAAATAGTAGGTTTCCATAAATAGAAAGTTTCCCGAAATAGTAATCTTCTATTTTGGGAATGATTTTAATAAACCTACGAACCTCAAACAATATCAAGCGTTGGATGTCTTGTCCAGGCTATGTCAGCTGTCAAAGCCCATTCAATTGCATTCATGGCCTTACAGTGTGAGGATGTCTGCTTTTGCGTGGGTAAGACGGTTTGTGATTCATAAATGTCATTGGGAGTCCCAGACATTAATGATTACATGACTGTATAGTCCGGTTTTCTTGACTAGGCCATCGGGAGTCCCGGGCCTTGAGACATCAGGGTGGATTGGGCCTCGGGCCCAGATTCACAACCAAGAGTTATATCACGGATATAATTAGCCGATATAGGGCTTACCGATATAAGCTAAGGTTGGGTGACGGCCAGTGGCCCACTTTGATCTTAGTTATATGTGGATCTTGGAATCATTATATTCTATTGAGGGTAACTTATGTTATTGAATATAATGCATGATTAATCATATTATACTTTAATACGAGATTAATCATATTGAACATATAACTAATAACCTTTTTATTTATATATTTCAGATATGACTACTACAAGCACTCAAAACACGTTCTCGATCCGGTCTGTTCTCGAGAAGGAGAAGCTGACTGGAACGAACTTCCTGACATGGTCAAGGAACTTGAGGCTGGTCCTCAAGCAGGAGAAGAAGGATTATGTCCTTCGAGATCCCCTCCCCGAGAGGCCTCTTGCCAATGCTGCCAGGACTCTGCACAATGCTTGGGAAAAGCATTCGTCAGATGAAAATGATGTTTATTGTCTGATGTTGGTGACAATGACTCCAGAGCTGCAAAAACAGTTCGAAAGTGTATTGTCTCCAATCGAGATCATGGCAAGCCAGAAATCGCTTTTTCAGGAGCAGGCTAGGACCGAGAGGTTCCAGACAGTTAAGAACCTCTTGGACTGTAAGTTGGCTGCGAATGCGGCAGTGAGTCCTCATGTGTTGAAGATGATGGGTTATCTCGATCATCTTCACAAACTCGACTGCCCAATCAGCCAGGAACTTGCCTGCGACATCATTCTGCAGTCTTTACCTGCAAGCTATGATCAGTTCATTCTGAACTTTAACATGCATGGCTTGAGTAAGACACTGCCTGAGCTTCACGGAATGCTCAAGACTGCAGAGCCCAACTTGAAGAAAACCGCCAAGGACCCCAATGTACTTATGGTACAAAAGGGCAAGGGGTTTAAGAAGTCTTCTGCTAAGGATAAGGGAAAGGCCAAGGGCGTCCAAGTCGCGGACATGGACACGCCAAAGCCCAAGCCCAAGTCCAAGGCTGGGCCAACTGACATGTGCAGGTTCTGCAAAGAACTGGGGCATTGGAGAAGAGATTGCAAGAAATTCCAGGAAGGTCTAAAGGAATTAAAGAAGAAGACTTTCGAGACTTCTTCATCAGGTATTTTTGTTATAGAAGTTAATACAACTACTTCTGATAATACCTCATGGGTCATGGATACTGGTTGTGGGGCTCATATTTGTACTAATATGCAGGCACTCAGCAACAGTAGAAGGCTGAAGCAAGGACAAGTGGAACTACGAGTTGGGAATGGAGCGAAAGTTTCAGCACTAGCTGTAGGAACTTACTTGTTGTCTTTACCTTCGGGATTGATTTTAGAACTTAATAATTGTTATTTTGTACCTGCTATAAGCAGAAATATTATTTCAATTTCTTTGTTGGATTTGGAAGGTTATGATTTTTCAGTTAAGAATAAATTATGTTCCTTCAATCGCAACAATTTGTTCTATGGTTCTGCCCCTCTAAAGAATGGGCTTTACATACTCGATCAATCTGCGCCAATTTATAACATTAATACAAAACGGTTTAAACCTAATGAGGAAAACCGAACGTTTCTATGGCATTGTCGTTTAGGGCACATCAGCGAGAAACGCATCAAGAGGCTCCATTCGAATGGACTTCTTGGCTCATTTGACTTTGAGTCATGTGAGAAATGCGAATCCTGCATGATGGGCAAAATGACACGGGCCCCCTTTAATAAACCTAACGAGAGGGCCAGTGACTTATTGGGCCTGATACACACTGATGTGTGTGGCCCAATGTCCACTAATGCAAGAGGAAACTATCAGTACTTCATTACCTTCACTGATGATTTCAGTAGGTATGGATATGTTTATTTGATGAAACATAAGTCTGAATCTTTTGAGAAGTTCAGAGAATTCCAAAATGAAGTACAGAACCAACTTGGCAAAAGCATTAAGGCTCTTCGGTCCGACCGAGGAGGAGAATACTTAAGCCAGGAATTCAGTGATCATCTGAGAGAGTGTGGGATCGTATCCCAACTCACTCCTCCTGGAACACCTCAATGGAATGGTGTGTCTGAGAGGAGAAATCGGACCTTATTGGATATGGTTCGATCTATGATGAGTCACACAGACCTTCCAATATCCCTTTGGGGATATGCTCTGCTAACAGCAGTGTTCACTCTAAACAGAGCGCCATCAAAAGCAGTAGCAAAGACACCATATGAATTATGGACTGGAGTGGCTCCAGTGCTGTCTTATCTAAGAATTTGGGGTTGTGAAGCCTATGTTAAGAGATTAATCTCAGATAAGCTTACACCAAAATCTGATAAATGCTACTTCATTGGTTATCCACGGGAAACCAAGGCTTATTACTTCTATCTACGTTCCGAGAACAAGATCTTTGTTGCCCGGGATTGTAACTTTCTTGAGAGAGAGTTTCTCTCTAAGAAAGACAGTGGGAGTAAGGTACTGCTTGAAGAAATTCAAGATGAACAGGATACTGCTCAACCTAATGAGGAAGAGCAGCAGGAGGATCTACAAGAAATTGTAGAGCCTGAACCTGTAGTACCTGAAGTTCGAAGATCCGGGAGGATCCGTCACGAACCCGAGAGATATCAGGGATTCCTCGTGACTGACTGTCATGATCTTTTGATCATTGATGGTGATGAACCATCGAACTTCAATCAAGCCATGATGGGCCCAGATTCCTCTAAGTGGCGCAAGGCCACTGATTCCGAAATAGACTCCATGTCGGTCAACCAAGTCTTTTCGTTGGTTGACTTACCCGCTGGTGTAAAAGCCATCGAGTGCAAATGGATCTTCAAGAAGAAGATTGACGTGGATGGAAATGTCCAGATTTATAAAGCCAGGTTGGTGGCAAAAGGTTTCAGACAAGTTCACGGTGTGGACTACGATGAAACCTATTCACCGGTGGCTATGATGAAATCTATTCGGATTCTACTAGCAACTGCAGCTTTTCATGATTATGAAATTTGGCAGATGGACGTGAAAACCGCATTCCTGAATGGTATTCTGGAAGAGGATGTGTATATGACGCAACCTGACGGTTACATAGATCCAAAGAATGCTGGGAAAGTGTGCAAGCTTCATAAATCCATTTATGGATTGAAGCAAGCATCGAGGAGCTGGAATCTTCGTTTTGATGAAGCGATCAAGCAATTTGACTTTATCAGAAACGAAGAAGAACAATGCGTGTATAAGAAGACTAGTGGGAGCAAAATCGTTTTTCTTATTCTGTATGTCGATGACATACTGCTTCTCGGAAACGACGTTCCAATGCTGAAGTCTGTAAAAGACTGGCTTGGAAGTTGTTTTTCCATGAAAGACATGGGTGAAGCCGCATACGTTCTTGGAATTAGGATATATCGGGATAGACCTAAGAGGCTGATAGGCTTGTGTCAAGACTCATACATTGACAAAGTCCTACAAAGATTCAGCATGAAAGATTCCAAGAAGGGCTTCACGCCAATGGTACATGGCACAACGCTAAGCAAGAAGCAGAGCCCTACGTCGGCTGCTGAGCTTGAGCGCATGAAGAATATTCCTTATGCATCTGCAATAGGATCTGTCATGTATGCCATGATCTGTACTCGTCCTGATGTTGCTTACGCATTGAGCATGACGAGTAGATACCAGTCAAATCCAGGTGAAAACCATTGGATTGCCGTAAAGAATATCTTGAAGTATCTAAGACATACTAAGGATAAGTTCTTAGTGTACGGTGGAAGTGATGTGCTTAAAGTCAGTGGATTCACGGACGCAAGTTTCCAGACAGACACTGATGATTTCCGGTCACAGTCCGGTTATGTCTTTTGTCTGAATGGCGGTGCAGTAAGTTGGAGAAGCTCCAAGCAAGACACCGTTGCTGATTCCACTACAGAAGCTGAATATATCGCCGCCTCAGAAGCAGCGAAGGAAGCTGTTTGGATACGAAAGTTCATTATGGAACTAGGTGTGATACCAGATGCGGCTGAGCCTCTGGCACTGTTTTGTGACAACAATGGTGCTATAGCTCAGGCAAAGGAACCAAGATCACACCAGAAATCCAAGCATGTTCAAAGAAGATATCACTTGATACGTGACATCATTAATAGAAAGGAAGTCAAGATCAGCCGAGTTCCGACAGATGAAAATGTCGCTGATCCGTTGACAAAGCCACTCCCAAGGCCTAAGCTCGAGTTCCTGACTGAAGCTGTAGGCATTAGAAACATTGAAATGTAATCTAAATTTGAGTGGGAGTTTTGTGAGCTTTATTTTAGTTATTTGATATGTTCTTGTAAAACATTATTTTATGTTTAAATGAAATTATTATTTCAAGATTATTTTAACTGTGATAAAATAATCGTTCCAAAATGATATGAAGCATTTTATAGGTCATCGAAGTAAATGACTTGATCTTGAGTCATCGAAGTCATTTAGCTTGATCATGAGACCCTATATTTGATAAATGTTTTATATCATCCTTGTCCCTAGTCGAAGGTTGTTGAAATTGGAACACCAACAACCGTGTAAGACTGGATTGGTACGTGACTTATGACAAAGTCTCAGTGTGTCATAGATGCTCGGCATCAAAGTCAGTACATAGGTGTATGTTGGGAACATACGACCGGACAAGACCCGCTAATAAGAACTCTTCAGGATATTTATATCTGTGTCATAAGAGATTCTTACTACGACTATAGAGTATAGTCCTCAGACCTGAGTTCGCATGCATGTGACTGCATATGGACTGATGCACTTTGATCATTGTCTAACGCTATCGTTCTGCGATAGCTATAAGGACCTTGTTTGGGTACATCATGAAGTGAGTAGTTTACAGTGATGGAACAAGATGGGATTTGTCCCTCCAATATAAATGGAGTGAATATCTCTAGGCCAATCGGAGATTTGAATACTGGAAAACGCATGGCCATGCTCAAACGGACTTTCCCGAGTCGTTTGGATTGTCAGTATCAAATCAGAGTCCGATGAACAAGATTAGGCTTTATAAGGATGACACTAATCTTGCCTTATGACTAATCGAGATATTGAGACAAAAGGATTATGAATACAGAGATTCCAGTACAAGTGGGAGATTGTTGGAATTGTGTCCAGTAATCTCGGTACTGTCTCTAGAAAGTAAGAGTATGTCAATGATCAGACATAAGTCATATAATACTGGGGGTCATGATGGCTTGCTAGAGTCCGCTCATGATCTATAAGTCTTGGACTTATTGCCTTTATTATATGATCCCATATGGGTCACACGCCTAAGCTAACAGGAAAATGTGTAGGAACGGTTTAGCAGAAGTACAGTAAAAGTGCTAGGCATTTACTGTACTTAGAGAGAACAAAAGGTTTAGCTACTGTGCATCGATCGATGTATAATGTGCAACGATCGATGCAGTGAGTAAACACCGACGAGTTAATTGGTATTTGGGCCAAATGGCCCAAACGGAACAGGACGAGTTTTGTGTCATAAAACTCGAGTTTCAGACTGATTAACCCTAACTCTTGAGCCGTAAACTCTCTCTCTCTGCGCCGAGTTCCCTTTGTGGTCTAGCAGCTATTTCCTGTGAAAGCGTGTGTGAACCTTTGGAGGATTCATCCCTCGGTGTTTCTCTGATCTCAGACATACCATCTTCTTCCGCTGCAATAACAGGTATAAGGTGAGATCATCATTTGTTTCTATTCTGAGAAGAACCTAGATCGCATGTTTAGGATAATCTGAATCTGGAATTGAATCAGGATTTATCTAAACGATCCAACAGATACCTGAGGAAGTAGTCTCATACATCGACTTCAACTCCTCATAATCTTCCATGAATTTAATGCAATCTCTCTTCCAATGCCCAATCTCTTTACAGTAGCAGCACTTACCAACGTAAGAGGTATCTGACTTGGGCTCAGAAGACACACGCTTGCCATGATTCAAAATCTGGACAACTTTGTCTTCACCCTTGTCAGCATTAGGTTTAGTAAACCTACCCTTCTCCTTCATGAGATTGTACAGGGTACTCTTCACGTTTGGCTCAACTGTCTTGAGCATATCATGCAGTTCAGTCAACGTCTTCGTTAAGCCTTTCTTGATATAGTTCCTTACGAACTTATCATAGCTTGACGGCAGTGACTGCAGAATGATCTCAGTTGCCAATTCCTGGCTAACTGGATAATCCAGTTTCCTCAGGTTATCAACGTAACCCATCATTTTACTGACATGAGGACTTACTGGATGATCATTTGGTAGCTTGCAGCTAGTGAGAGATTTAACCAACTGGTATCTCTCCACTCTTACATGCTCCTGAAATTTCAATTTCAGGTTGCTGATCATCTCTATTGGCGACTCCATGTTCTCATATTGCTTCAGAAAATCTGAGTCCATGGTAGCCAATATCAGACCACGCACATCTACCGCATCATCATAATGCTTATTCCAAGCATTACGTACTGCATGAGAGGCATTGGACCCGATCCTCACGGGGAGAGCTCTCTCAAGGACATAGTCCTTTCTCTCCTGCCTGAGGACTAGCCTCAGGTTCCGCGACCAAGTCAAGAAATTTGATCCGTTCAGTTTGTCCTTCTCAAGGACAGACCGGATCGAGAAAGTGTTTTGATTGTTTGTGCTAGTCATAACTGAAATTTAGAGATAAATAGAGTTTTAGTTATTTAGTTCATAAAAGAGTAATCTTAATAACTTATAAGAAAACTCGCATTGCATTCAAAATTTCTTTGTTTAACCTCATAAGAATGCAATGATTCCGAGACCCATGTTCGGCTAAATCCAAAGTGGGCCACTGGCCGTCACCCAGAATTAGCTTTACTTGGTAAGCATACACACAGCTAGTTATATCCAATAACTCTCGGTTGTGAATTGGGCCCAAGGCCCAATTCACCAGATGTCTCAAGGCCCGGGACTCCCGATGGCCCAGTCAAGGAAACCAATCTCTTACAGCCAAATAATCACTAAAGTCTGGGACTCCCAATGAAATTAGTGACTATATACTACTTTACTTACGCGAAAACAGACACCTCACACTGTAAGCCATATCTGTAATCGAATAAGCGTTAAGTAGCTGACAAGATTGGAAAGACATCCAAGCTTGATATTGGTTTTGAGGATTTTAAGTTTTATTTCCAAAAATAGAAGATTACTATTTTGGGAAACTTACTTGTTTTAGAAACTTTCTAAATTTAGAAACATACTAAAAATAGAAATTTCTAATTTAATATTTTATTAAAGTTTTCGGTTGGGTCACAAATTATAGGCCCAATTCTTGGCCCAAGACCACAGAATTCCAATTCGGCTAAATCCAAAGTGGGCCACTGGCCGTCACCCAGAATTAGCTTTACTTGGTAAGCATACACACAGCTAGTTATATCCAATAACTCTCGGTTGTGAATTGGGCCCAAGGCCCAATTCACCAGATGTCTCAAGGCCCGAGACTCCCGATGGCCCAGTCAAGGAAACCAATCTCTTACAGCCAAATAATCACTAAAGTCTGGGACTCCCAATGAAATTAGTGACTATATACTACTTTACTTACGCGAAAACAGACACCTCACACTGTAAGCCATATTTGTAATCGAATAAGCGTTAAGTAGCTGACAAGATTGGAAAGACATCCAAGCTTGATATTGGTTTTGAGGATTTTAAGTTTTATTTACTATTTTGGGAAACTTACTTGTTTTAGAAACTTTCTAAATTTAGAAACATACTAAAAATAGAAATTTCTAATTTAATATTTTATTAAAGTTTTCGGTTGGGTCACAAATTATAGGCCCAATTCTTGGCCCAAGACCACAGAATTCCAGTTGGCCCAATAATTTGACATAACCGAGTCGGTTCATTAATTCTGGTCCGAGACCAAATTAACTACTAAATCCAACTGGTTATTTACTAAACCAGACCAGTTCTAAATTATTTGGTCCAACCAAATCAAACTTAGACCAGCATTCGGTTTAGGTTAAAATTCAATTTTATGAATTTCAATCCGGTTTAACCAGAAATTAAATAATACCAATTGTATTAAATAATTTCCAGCAAACCGCGATTTGGGTTAACCGCTTGAACCACCAATTAAATTGGATCGGTTCGGTTAAGTCCAAAATTAGGAAGAAACACCTTGTGTTTTAGCCAATTTTGACCTAACTTGCGGTTTTGGTTAAAGCAGACAATGAACCACAATCGGTTTGATCGGTTCATTGTCGCGGGTTTGGGAAAAACAAACCACAATTATCAAGGTTTTGACCTTATACATAATTCAATAATTCGATTTATGTTAACCAATTCGATAATGCTTCACGATTATGAGAATCACTAAAAGACAAATTGATATTGAACATGAACAAATTAAACAAATCGTTTGTATAATTATCGAAACCTAACAATCATACACAAAAGTCAACAAGCGATTTCCACCATCACTAATAAGACAAAATCATATGATATCGTGATAATCAATTTCCAATTGGATACCTTATGATTTTATCGTTTCAGCAATACACATAGAGACAAAACGATTTTGTCAGTTTCTCCAATTCAACAATCGAATCATCAACTATCGTTTGATAATTAATAAACAAAGTCAACAACAACTATTACTTCTTACGATCATTAACAACTCAAATCGATTTTGACTTCCACATAAAGACAAAAACGTGATCCTTGTACATTAACAAATCAAATAATCGAATGAATGATACTTAATTACAAAATCGATCATTCAAAGCAATCGATAATCGATTCATACCAAGTAGTCGATTAATCGATTCATAAACAACCAAAGTCAACCACGATCGATTTGTTAATGATTATAAAGCAAAGTTACAAAGCGATTCATACAAAGATCCAAATTACAAGAATCTAATAACCTGGCTCTGATACCACTGAAGGATTATGTGTTTTTCCATGGTTCAATTCTCAGATTGCAACCTAGCGCATAATCTTAAACAGATCTAGGTTCTTGTAATCGAATCATAAAACAAACCTGATCTTTACCTTTGCAGCGGAATGATTGGTGGTAATGACAAGATCAGATTAGAGCTGATGATTACCGGCTCCTCCTAGGTATCCACACGCTTACAAGCACGGATAGGCTGCTAGACCGAGGTGGAAAATCACAGAGAGAGAGGACGGCACAGCTCAGAAAATCGCAGAAGAGGTAGGTTTTCTGGCGCCTCCCTCTTGCCTTATATAGGCCCAAGTTATTAACTAATGGCCTATTAGGCTTTTGGGCCCAAGACACAAATCAGACAAAAGCCTGTATTTTGTCTGGCCCATCTCTCTGTACAAATACAGTAAATGCCTTTGCATCTTACCGTATTAATTCCATTTAACTTTCCCGTTAGCTATGGTGTGTGACCCTTAGGGATCATACAATACTGGTAATAAGTCCTAAACTTATAGATCATGAACGGGCTCTAGCAAGTCATCATGATCACCCAGTATTTATGACTTATGTCTGATCTCGACACTTATCATACTTTCTAGAGATAGTACGGTAGATTTCAGGACATTCCCAACAGGCCCTTTGTTTTTGTGATATCCATTCACTAGATTTGAAGCCAAGATAGTGTTTTCAATCATTAGTCGATCATTGATGAATGCTGATTGGTTTGGCAGGATAAGCTGAGACAGAAGAGGTTTTAACCGCTTGACATGAAGCCGTGAGATGAACTTATAGATGGAGTTCAGACATGAGATAGGCCGATAGTCTGAGACGAGAGAAGCACCAGGGTTCTTAGCAACTAGAGTGAGGATGGTTGAATTTAAGGAAGCTGGGAGAAACCTCGTATTAAAGAATTGCAAGATGCAATGTGTCACTTCATCACCTAGGACAGGCCAAGCTTCCTTATCAAAACCTGAAGTAAGTCCGTCTGGTCCGGGGGACTTATTCAGATTCAATCTGAATAAGCACTTTGCAATCTCCTCAACAGACGGTAGGGAGATGAGAGACTGGTGGCTAGCATGGTCATATCTGAAGTCGATGATTTCATGGAACCAACTTGTTGAGGAGGGCATGATTACTTTAGGCTGCTGAGAATGAAGGAATTTCTAGCAGTTCCTAATCCAATTAGGCAACCCTGGTCTGAATTCCAAGCCTAGGATCTAGGGTTCATGTATATCGAATCAATGGGATCTCGAGATTACCTGGTGATTAGCAACGGAAGATAAACAAGTAATCGAGATCTAGAGCGCCTCAAATGTTGCGCCTCTACTGGTATCCACACGCACACAAACTGAACAGAAGGGATGCTAGTGCCTTTAGAGATCAGATCTCTCGAGAGGTTTTTCTTGCTTTTCTGGTGGCTATGAATTAGGTTAGGTTAGAGTTTAGGTCGACCGTATATCTTATATATGTCGACTTAAACCACAACGGAATTAACCAACGATTAAACCGAATTAATCTGGTAATCCACGAGTTGTGTCGACCGACACACTCTTTGTGTCGATCGACACTGCCCCGGAATATTGATATCGAATGCATATCAAATATGCATTCACTAGATCATTACATTAATGATCAACCTCGTCTTTAACGTCCAATTTGCTTAGGTGTGTGACCCTGTAGGATCATATAACACTAGCAATGAGTTCTCAACTCATTGATCATAAGTGGCTTCTAGCAAAGCATTATGACTGCCTAGTGTCATATGATTGTCTCATCTCGAAAATACGACTTTTACTTAAGAGCAAGTACAATAGATTTCAGGACATTCCCAACAATCTCCCACTTGTACTGGAATCATCTATTCCCATAATCCCTTCGTCACTATATATCGATCTGGTATAAGGCAAGATCTGTGTCACCCTTATTAGCCACAATCATGTTCATCGAACTCCGATTTATACTGACAAGACAAACGACTGACAATCACCTCGTTTGAGTGTGGCCACACATTTCTCAGTATCAAATCTTCGATGGGCCCTGAGATATTTATCTCCTGTTATATAGGAGGGACAAATCCCATCTTGTTCAATCCCTGTTTCTTCACACACTTCATGATACGCCCAATCAATGCCTTTATAGTCACCAGTTACGGCTGACGTTTGACAAGGTTAAAGCGGATCAATTCATATGTAAGAAAACATGATGAACTCAGGTCTAAGGACTATACTCTATAGTCGTAATGAAAACTCTCATGACACTTATATAACTATCCTGTAGAGTTCTCATCAGTGGGTCATGTCCGATCCTGTGTTCTCCAACACATATCTATGTGATTGACTTTAATACTCTTATTAATGACTCCATGAAACTTAGTCATCAGTCACCTCACATACTAGTCTCACGCGGTTGTTAATGTCACACTTTAACAACCTCGACCAGGGACCAACATAATTTATGTCATTTATTATCTATAGGGTTTCATGATCAAGTCACATACTTGATGACCTATAAAATGTCATAAATTACTTTGGGACTATTATTTAATAACATAATTAAATAATATTGATGTCAGATTTCATTAACATAATCATATTATGTTTACACGAACATCATATCATAACTAAAATCAACAACAACAACTCCCACTAAAATTAAGATCACATCTTAAGACATCTAATGCCTGTAGCATTTGTCTGACCCTCATTCGCTCTTGCTCAGCGTGTGTCGAAGGACACTGCGTCTTGCTAAGAGTAATACCAAGAGTCATTTGCACGAAGCCCTTCTTGGAATCATGCATACTGGACCTGTGCAAGACCTTATCACCATAAGTGTCTTGACACAATCCAATTAGCTTGTCCAATCTATCTCCATAGATTCTGTATACGGTTTCTCCCATAATTTTATCGAAAAACAACTTTCGAGTCAGGCCTTAATAGACTGAAACGATGGAACTTCATTTCCGAGAAGTAGTATCATACAATACTAGAAATGCAACTGCGCTCCCACTAGTCCTCTTGTAAACACACGGTTCCTCTTCATCCATGACGAAGTCAAACCTTTTGACTGCTTTATCAAAACGAAGATTCCAACTCCGAGATGTTTGCTTCAATCCATAAATAGATCGGTGAAGCTTGCATATCTTCTTAGCTTCATTAGGATCAATGAAAACTTCAGGTTGTGTCATGTACACATCCTTTTTCCAGAATTCCATTAAGGAAAACTGTTTTCACATCCATCTGCCAAATCTCATAACCATTATGAGTGGCGGTTGCTAGGAGAATCCAAATGGACTTTAAGCATGTTGACTGGGGAATAGGTTTCTTCATAGTCAACACCATGAATTTGCTTGAAACCTTTTCCACCAATCCATCTTTGGATATCACCATTCACATCAATTTCCTTTTGAAAATCTATTTACACTCAATGGCTTTTGCACCATCGGGTAAATCGACCAAAGTCCACACTTGGTTCTGTGACATGGATCCCATTTCGGATTCAGCGGCTTTCAGCCATTTTCGGAGTCAAGGCCCATCATTGCTTCTTCAAAATTCGCGGGCCCGTCAACAATTGGTTACGAGAAATCCACATTTCTCGGGTTCGTGACGGATCCTTTCGGATCTGCGAGCTTCAGTTTTGTGTAAAAGTCGCGCACATATCTCATATGTATACTTTTACCATGACCTAATTAACCAAGATTTAAGCCGTAGTTAATTAAGTCATAAGCCAAAATCAATATTTTGATTCGCGATCTGTGTCGATCGATACAACTTTTGTGTCGATCGACACTTCTTCAGAAACTCGCCTTTTGAATGTATATCGAATATACATTCACCAGATCCTTGCAAACCTTAGGCATCACAGGTGCAGGTTCTACAACTCCTTGTAGATCCAACTGCTGCTCTTCCTCATCAGGTTGAGCAGTCTCCTGTGATTTTCGAATTTCTTCGAGTTGTACTTTACTCCCACTGTTCTTCTTGGAAAGAAAATCTTTCTCAAGAAAACATGGTTCCGAGCAACGAACAATTTGTTCTCGGACCGGTTGTAAAAGTAACATGCCTTCGTTTCGTTAGGACAACCAATGAAGTAGCACTTATTGTATTTGGGTGTGAGCTTATCAGAGATTGAACGTTTTATATAAGCCTCGCAACCCCAAATCTTCATGAAATACAAATCAGGAACATTAACAGTCCACATCTCATGTGGTGTTTCTATAACTGATTTTGATGGAACCCTATTTAATGTAAACGCATACGTTTCTAGAGCGTATTCTTAGAAGGATAATGGAAGATCTAAGTGACTCATCATTGATCGAACCATATCTAATAAAGTCCGATTCAGGAAGAGTGAATTGTGAAACACTTTCACAATCTCTCAGATGATCACTAAATTCTTGACTTAAGTATTCACCTCCATGATCTCATCGTAGAGCTTTAATACCTTTGCCAAATTGATTCTGTACTTCATTCTGGAGCTCTTTGAACTTTTCAAAATTCTGACTTATGTCTCATTAATAAGACATAACATTACCTACTGAAATCATCAGTAAAGGTAATGAAGTACTGAAAGTTTCCTCTAGCACTAGCGCTCATTGGCCCATATACATCCGTATGTATAAAACCCAATAAGCCTCTGGCCCTTTCATTTGATCGTTCGCAACCTGTATCGACCGACGCACCGTTTGTGTCGATCGACACTACCTTTGTTGAAAGGGGCCTCCGTCATTTTACCCAATAAACAAGATTCACTCATTATGATTCATAATCAGATGAGCCCAAGAGCCCATCACTATGGAGCTTTTGAATCTGTTTCTCATTTATGTGGCCCAAAACGACAATGCCAGAGAGAAGTTTGATTCGTATCATTTGACTTGAATCTCTTGGTATTAATGTTATAGTTAGGCACGTTCTGATTTAGAACATAAAGTCCATTCTCTAATGGATTGGTACTATAAAATATATCATTGTAATCAAATGAATAACACTTATTCTTAATTTGAAAACTGATATCCTTCCATATCCAAACAAGGAATAGAAATAATCTTTCTGCTCATAGCAGGTACATAGTAGCAGTTTTAAGTTCAAAACATGCCATAAAAGAAAACAAATGAAATACTCATGCGGCTAATGCAGCAACTCTTGCTCCATTTCCCACGCGTAGATCCACTTGTCCTTTCTCCATAATCCTACTTTTGCTCAGGCCGTGCACATTTTCACAAAATATGAGTACCACAGCTGGTATCAAATACCCAATAAGTAGGACTATAAGAAGTAACATTTACTTCTATAACATAATACCTGAAGAAGAAGTCTCGTACGTCTTCTTCAGCTTCTCATAATCTTCCAAGAATTTATTGCAGTTTCTTTTCAAATGCCCATAACCATTACAATAACGGCACTTAACATCTTCAGAAGGACTGGTTTTAACCTTAGGAGCATGGCCAGACTCGCTTGGATTCACAATCAAGCTCGTCTTGCCATCACCTTTGTTCTTACCAAGTTTCTTAAACTTTTTACCCTTTTGTACCATAAGGACATTTGGGTGTCCTTCTTGATGTTAGGTTCAGCAGTCTTAAGCATCCCATGCAATTCAGTCAACGTCTTTGTCAAGTTGTTCATGTTATAGTTCATAACAAATTGATCATAGCTTGACGGCAGTGACTGCAGAATAATGTCAGTAGCCAACTATTGGCTAATGGGACAATCCAGTTTCCCCAACTTATCAATATAACCCATCATCTTAATGACATGAGGACTAACTGGTTCGCCCTTTGGTAGCTTGCACTCAATCAGAGATCTTACCGTCTGGTATCTCTGAGTTCGTGCCTGCTCCTGAAACATACTTTTCAGGCCAGTGATCATCTCTATTGGCGACTCCACGTACTCATATTGCTTCTGCAATTCCGAGTTCATGGTAGCCAACATGAGACAACTCACATCCACCACATCATCAGAATGCTTATCCCAAGCATCCTTATCTGACTGCCAGGCATTGGCTCGGTACTTCTTGGGGAGAACTTTCTCAAGGACATAGTCCTTCTTCTCCAGTTTGAGAACAATTCTCAAGTTCCGATACCATTCAAGAAAGTTTGATCCATTTAACTTGTCCTTCTCAAGGACGGATCGCAGGGAGAAATTGTTACGATGGTTTGTGCTAGACATAGCTGAAAAACAAGGGAGGTTTAGTTATGATGTTCAAGAAGTGAGAAGCCTTAACAATTAAGAAAACTTGCATTATATTCAAACAATGTTTCCTCAAATGAATATAATGATCCAATACCCATACTTCACTAAACTTGAGTGAGCCACTGGCTATCACCCAAATTTTAGCTATCTAGGTAAGAAACAACTTTGCTAGTTATATCCAATATAACTCTTGGTTGTGGATTGACATCTTATGTCCAATCCACCTGATGTCTCTGAGCTCAAAACGATTTTGATGGCCCAGTCAAGTAAACCAATCTCTTCAGTCATGTAATTGTTGATGTCTTGCACTGCAAGTCCATCAACACGATTACCTCCTGTCTTACTCATGTAATTGTGGACACCTTGTACTGCAAATCTATCGCACAATGAAATGAGCCTTGACAGTTGACAAGATTGGAAAGACATCAAAGATCACTTGATATTTGGTTGAGGAACGGAACCTATAAGACGTTCAGTTTTATTATGTTTTAATTCTTCTAATTAAAATAATTTATCTTGGTTTGGTTCTGTGATTTCAGGTTCAATAACCTAAACCAGCGGATCTTGCGTCGACCGACACTACTTTAGTGTCGATCGATGCAGATTAACCGAAATCAATTTGCGATAACCGATCAATCCAATTGATCCGGTTTTATGATAACCGGTCTATGTCGATCGACACTACATTAGTGTCGGTCGATGCAAACCTAATCAAACCAATCGCAATAAACCGTTCTTAGCGTTTAACCATTATTAACCAAGCTCGATAACCGGTCCAATCCAATTGAACCGATTTATCAATTTTGCGAGGTTTGTGTCGACCGACACAACTCTTGTATCGATCGACACTAGGCGAAACCTAAGTTTTATTCGGGTTATCCTTCTGTGTTGACCGACACCGGATTGGTGTCGATCGACACAGGGCGATAAACCCTAATCGTTTTCAAGCAAAAACCTAAAACTAGATTACTTTCATGAAAACAAATTTTAGCATGCTTGTATCAACTATACAGAGATTCAGATTCAACTAATCTAATCACCATGCTACAGATTCAATAGAACCCTAAGGCTCTGATACCACTGAAGGAATTTCTAGCAGATCATAATCCAATTAGGCAATCCTGGTCTGAATTCCAAGCCTAGGATCTAGGTTTCATGTAATCGAATCATCAGATCTCGGGATTACCTGGTAATTAGCAGCGGAAGATTTGCAGATAATCGAGATCTAGAGCGCCTCAAATGTTGCGCCTCTACTGGTATCCACACGCACACAAACTGAACAGAAGGGATGCTAGTGCCTTTAGAGATCAGATCTCTCAAGAGGTTTCTGTTTCTTTTCTGGTGGCTGTAAATTAGGTTCAGTTAGAGTTTAGGTCGACCATATATCTTATATATGTCGACTTAAACCATAACGGAATTAACCAACGATTAAACCGAATTAATATGGTAATCCGCGAGTTGTGTCGACCGACACACTCTTTGTGTCGATCGACACTGCCCCAGAATATTGATATCGAATGCATATCAAATATGCATTCACTAGATCATTACATTAATGATCAACCTCGTCTTTAACGTCCAGTTTGCTTAGGTGTGTGACCCTGTAGGATCATATAACACTAGCAATGAGTTCTAAACTCATTGATCATAAGTGGCTTCTAGCATAGCATTATGACTGCCTAGTGTCATATGATTGTCTCATCTCGACAATACGACTTTTACTTAAGAGCAAGTACAATAGATTTCAGGACATTCCCAACAGAGAAGGTCCCAGTAATGCTTTGAAATGGTCCACCGCTAGTATACTCATTTCCAGGGGGTCTGAAACCATACCACCAATAATCAAGGTAAAAGATCTTATAGCATTAAAACTCTGTCTTGCCATAGCAACCCGGAAGAAGAAAGCTGTGCATTGGTCCCCCACCTTTAGGCAATTAATTCGAGATTTTTTGTTTGAAGTATCTCTCTTCAATATCTCTAAGGAATGCCCACTTATCATGCAGATCACGTTCTTCCTGAAAAGAGGCAGAAGACGGATTAGTGAGCGCAGCAACCTGCAAGTCATGAAGCAAACAGTTAGTTTCTTTAACCCTCTCTTAAATTTGGGAAAAATTCTCTCTATTTAGTAATTTTAGTGCTTTCTTTAGTTGACGTTTCTTATAGCAGAGATCCTTTAGGTTCGACGCTAAGCTTTCAGCCTGAGTCCAGGCCTCTACCACCACTTGGATAAAACGGGGATGTTTGGTTAGGTAGTTGAAAAACTTAAAGGGACGGGAACCAGATTTAGGTAAGGGAACAGCTAGGTCTATGAGGCTCGGACAATGATCAGACGGTAGGGGGGTAGGAATAAGGCAGAACTATTGGGGAAATCAGATATCCATTGGTTGTTCACTAAAACTCTGTCCAGTTTCTTTGCAACAGGGCTAGAAGGCTGACAGTTGGACCAGGTAAACAATGGCCCTTGAAACCGTAGGTCAAAACAACCCAAATGCGAGAGACAGTCCCTGAAGTTAACCATTTGAGAGGTTAAAGAGTTTACTGCAGGATCATAATGCTCCTCATGGTGAATGATCTCATTGAAGTCACCCCCAATGATCCAAGGGATGTTATCAAGAGCTAGGGCATCATGGACATTTACCAATTCTACCCAGAGGTCAGATCTCTCTTAGCTAGTATTTGAAGCATAAATGGCCGAGTATATGAACTTAGGACTATTAGGGAGTTTGATCTCGCAGATGATACATTGAGAAGACGGAAATAGCACGGTCAGCTTTACTGGGTCTTTCCACAGAACAATAAGGCGCCCGTCCGGATCAGAATGATGGTTAGAGGTAAAGTTCCAGTCCTTACAAAGTTTCTGCATAAGGTGGTTCATAGAATGATCCTTTATATGAGTTTCAATAATGGTTCCAAAAAGAGGCTGATGGCTAGTCAACCAATTGCAAAATGGGTTATGCTTATCCGGTTCGTTAAGTCCTCATATATTCCAAAAAAAGATTTTGATATTCATAGGGAAGGTTGAGTGGACATCCCAAAAATGGGAGTATCCAAAGACCTATAAAAAGTAAGAGAAAAAGGATTAATTATAGCAGAAGGGACAGAGATTTCTGCTAAAGCACCAAAAGAAATAGGGAGTTTTGAAGTGGGTGGTTTGGGGGGGGGGGTTAAGTTTAAGAGAGTAGGACTGGAACGAGAACGTTTCAAACATTTTTTCTTGTGAGTTTCAGGAGGTGGAAAAAATAGAGGATTGGGATTGTAATACCCTGTTTTCAAAAATATGGTCAACGGGCAGAAGAAAAGTCAGCAGGGGCAAAATTGTAATTTTGCCAAACTCAGGGGCAAAATCGTAATTTTGCCAAAGTTCGAGATGGAAGCCGAGACGGGCCAAATGTTCTTGTTTTAAAACATAAAGAACATTTACAAGACTAGAATTGGAAGAAACGGAGCAGAAACGGGGTTTTCGGCTTATCGGAGTGAAAACCGAGAAAACCGGGAAAACGTCGGAAATTCATAACCGGAGCTAGGAAACTCCAAATGAGGTGATTCAAGTTGCTAAATTCATCTAAAATAAGGGAGAATCAGATTTTGGAGGTTTTGGGATTTATAGGAATCTCGAAGGATTTTCTAAAACAATTATCGTGAAAACCGAGGAAACCGAGAAGAAATTGAAGAAGGGTTTAGAAAGGGTGTTGGGCCGGTTTTGGGCTGGATTTTATGGATAAGAAGAAGCTCCAGGGACAGGTGTTACACCTTCAGGTCGCCAGCCACTCCCATGTGAGGTGTCAAGCTATACTTGATGCAAGGTGTTTGTGGTACACAAACAAAACACTCAAACAAATTCATTTCACACATTCTTATCCTCTCTCTAGCCTCACCCACGACCAGAAGCTCTCCATTCTCTCTAAACTCATCTGAAAAACCCAGAAAAAGTCTTTGAATCTTCATAGAACCTCAAGAACATTCAAAGAGTTCTTGAGTGTTCATAAGACCTTCAAACACCAAAAACATCATAACTCTCTCAATATAAACCCTAATCCACTTCTGCAAAGCCCAGTAGATTCTTCTCCTCCTCCTCTACAACCGCCATCCATCCAACAAGGACCACCGTCGCCAGAGCTCGCCGGAAAGTGGCCGGAAAGTGGTTGCGGTCGGAGTTTTGGGGGTATCTCTCTCATCCGGCATCAGATCTGGACGTTTTGAAGCTCTAGATGCATAGATCTCTTCTTTGCGGTCAGTTTGATAGATGGATCGTCTTCTGAGTCACCGGAAAAAGTGGTGAACTGGCCGGTCAACGCCGGACCACCGCCGGTCAACGCCGGAGAAGTCGCCGGAATCCTTCCTCCGCCGTCTCTCTCCTCTGCCGGTTCACAATGGTCGGTTTAGCATTGGGTTTGGATTGAATTGAAGTTGGTTTGGTTTGAATTGAGTCGGTTTAGGTTAACCGGTCAACCCGGTCAACGGTTGACTCCAAACCGGTTTAACCTAACCGGTTCAATTGGAAACCGGTTCAGAAGGTCGGTTTGATTGAAGTGGTTCAGTTGGTTCAGAGTGGTCAACCGGTTCAAGATTGGTCAAAGTCAACGGTCAAAGTCAAAGTCAAAGTCAACGCCGGTCAACGTCGTGGTCAACGCCGGTCAACGCTTTGACTCCGGCCAGATTATGATTTGCGGTTTGTGTACGGATGTTCGGGAAGCTTCGGAGTTCGTATTCGGGTGTTCGGGAGGTTCGGGTTTAGTTCGGGGTCTCGGGAAGTCGTATCCGCATCCGTGCCGTTCATTCCGACCAATCACTGTGAGTCGGCTCAAACACCGTAGATGAAGCATATAGACCGGAAAATGAGAAACCGTAGAGCTAGGGTTTGCATACCCAAATGTGATTTGATTGTGAATGAGACTTGAATTTGGTGATTAACGATAAACCGGTTAAGGTTTAAGACGCATGTTAGGGTTGTGGAAATTGAACGGATTAAACCTGTTGTATGACGTTAGGTTGGTAGTGACGTAGATTGTTGCATGCATGTAGTCCTGGCATGATAGGGCTGTATATGCATATATTCGTATGTAAAGAACGATATCGAATGGATCTAAGTATGGGAATTAAGACGGTGTTAAAAGATGGAATTAAACCTAACGAACGTATGATGTATGAATCGATATCGGGCTTGAGCTTAATAAAGATAAAGAATGAATGAATGGAGTAAGTGAATGATGAGACGTCGGGGAGTTTAGTAAGCTGCTAGCTCTAAACCGACGGATCGGGAATTTAATAAAAGAGATTCGGGGAAGGTTAAGAAAAGGGAATGTGATGTGTAAAGCGTGTGATTGGTGTGCCGTCTACGGATTAGCAATCCGCTAATCCAAGGTAGCGGACTTGAATGGTTTAAAAGTGGACGTTAATGAGATATGGGCCGTCTACGGGTTATCAATCCGCTAATCCATGGTAGCGGACGTGAATTGGTTAAAAGACACTGGAAACCCTAATAGGCCTGGTTATGTGATGTTATTGGGTGGTGGCATTGTTGTGTGGTTGCTGTTGAGCTTTTGTGCAGGCCTATTAGATCGTCTCGGTGTTGGGCCGAGCGATCCGTGTGGTTACTTAACTTGGTCACGGGACCGGTTAAGTCGTGGTTGCTGACTTGGGGTGGTGCCCAGTCAGAGCGGTGGTGTTGGTGTGTGTGTGCGTGTGTAGACTTGCGGGACGTGGTGTTGAGATTGTTGATGAGTAATGATTGGGTATGGTTACTAGAGTCCGAGCGAGTCTGCGTGTTTACATTTATGCACTAGGACTCTAGGGTGCGTTAGATCCCGCAAGTCTAGGTGTTTGGTTACGTTCCGGTACTTCCGACCCGATTGGATCCTCGGGTAGCTACCTGATCAGACACGTGCCTTTGGGCAGTGGGGCTGGTTATGGTGTTAACCTACTGGGTGACGCCGGTAGGTGTGTGATTCGGAGAACACGGGGTCATGTCCTAGGGCCGAATCGCATGGAAACTCGGGTTGCCGGGGGTAACCGGAGTCACTGCGTATCGATGGGCTGAGAACAGTGTCCTAGCCGTTGGACTTCGTGTTGACGTCTAGGAGTCGTGGGGTTAGTTACCATGTTGGTGACAATGAGAACCCGTGGAAGTTACCGAGATCGTAAGGGCCCAGTGTTGTGTTGGTATGGTTGGAATTGCGCGATAGATAGATCGAGTTTTAATCGAGAGCATGTGCCGCAGTGTTCTCGATTCCCTTGGTTATATATGGGATTGGTGATGGTATTGTTATTTCATTGATGGTGTGTTGTGGGTGCGACACGACGTGGTAGTAAGTGATCGACCGTTTATTATATGGATTGTTGTTTTGGGATTTTGGGGACGGGAATTTATAGATGCTAGATAGACTAGCAGCCGTAGTGGGGAGCCGTCTCGCTGGGTGATCTTAGATCGCTCATTAGACTCTTTTTGTGGTTTTCAGGTTTAGCAGCGGCGTACGTGAGAGATCCTCGGTGTAGTCTCGGGATTGCTTGTGGCGGGATTTTGATTCGATGACTTTTGGAGTTTTATTCGGTTCGGCTTTTGGTACCATGTAGTACCATTTTGTGTGGCCACACGATGATTGTTTTTAATAATGGAAATTGTTTTGTAAAGACGGTTAAACGTTGTATGTAACGTTTGATTACTCAGAAATGAATATGTTTCCCTGATATTGTGTTTAGTCCGAACCGACACAACTCACGGAAATGGTACGAGTTGCAAAGCTTTGTATCATGGAAGTGAGGATAGCGGGGTCAAAGACGGGTTAGTGCGAGCCTTTGTCTCAAACCGATCTGTCTCTGGCTTCGTCTTGTGACAAACCTTTTCTGTTTGACTTGCTCGGGTTCGACTTGGTCATGTTCTTGTTTGATTGTTGGCCGGTCAGCTCGTCGGTCTGCGGATAATGGGAAAGGGGCGTTACAACAAGGTGGTATCAGAGCATGGTTCTGCATGGGTTTCAAAGCTATTCATTTCTGAGTGTTTTCCGTGTTTTATTGAGTCAAAATTGTGTTTTTACCCAAGCATCCATTAGGAAATCGAGCCGCGTCCGCAAATTCGGGGTTGGGATGGCGTAGGAATTGTATTATTTGTACTAATGTTTATCTGCGTTTTGTTTGCAGTCCGCAGCAGAGTGTACCTGGACGGATTGTGTGTGGGTTTGTGTGCATAAAGTGGGATATGATCAAGCAGTATGAGTCATCATTGGATGAGTGCGGCACAATATCGAGTTCAGTTAGAGAAACACCAGACGAGTTTGAAGACGCAGCCTGGACAGTCACAGGGTTCTCGGGCATTTGATCGACCACTGGTTTGACCATGAGGACAGCAGGGAGCGAGAGTAGCCGCCGTTGAAGATCGTTTCCTGACCCTTTACCTCAAGCTCTACAGAACGAGACAGTTATCAGAGCCGGTAACACCACCGGAGCCAGTGATACTGCTAGGGTTTCAGCCGCCGATGCTTGAGGCGCATGACGTGCCATTACCTAGTTTACATACGTCGGAGTTTATTCCGCTCAGCGGGACAAATTTTATGGTAGACTCATTACACGAAGCCATAGACATGGACATGGAGCCCGTCGATCCCGACCAGCACATGCATTTGGAGCTGCATGTAGACGAGCAAGTGGCGATATCAGGGATATTCTGGAGCAGCAGATTGGTTCGTGTTCGCCTCTGGCACCATTTGACCGATCCGCATCACCACCGTCTGACCCTACCGAGCCATTCACGGAGGCTGAGCCGATGTCTGAGTCAGACACGTGAGTTGAGTCAGTGACGCCGCCGGGTACTCCACCGTCTGAGCCAATTGTACCATCGGAGACCACACCAGCGGATACGTCGGAGACGCCACCAGCAGTGCCTGCATACCGGATGTGTAGTGCGTGCGGAGTTCAGGGTCGTCGTACGTTCGAGTGTGTCAAGATCCTTCTTTGGAGTCTGCTTCCTTTTTGGCAAGTTGTGTGGCGCGCCCAGCGCCCAGCGCCCGTTACCATCTGTCAGCTTTGTGGTCGCGGGGAGACATGTTGCACGTTTCCGTCCGACGGAAGAGCCGCAGTGAGTTGGAGCACCGTTCGGAGATGCACACCCACCACACCCTCCCGGCACATCTGCCATTGGTTACCACCGCGAACCGCAATGCCGCCTGTGTTGGGCATTCCGGTCGTGTTGGGGCTGTTAGGGTTAAGATAGTTAGGCCCAGGTAAGTAAGGGCTCTAACTCGTTGTTTGATGTGTGTAGCTTGGCATGCAATCGTCTCTGACGATTCGGTTACGTGTAGTGATGTTTCTTGTGGGACGGATTGGTAACCGCTAATACGTAGACTTTGACGGACCTACGTATCTAAAGCTCTATGTGGTGAATAGATGCTTTATTTACGTAGTGGATGTGGAGTATTTCGGTTGTCGTTTTGAGTAGCGGAGTGGTTATATTGCATGCTCATGATGGTTGTGAATGCAATATAGTTACGATGTGAAAATGAATGATGGTCCGAGCAAACGGTTTCCATCCGAACCCTGAGAGACAACTGCAATCGCCGATTAGCTTGATTGATTGTGTGTGTAATTATTTGCTTATGTGTTTATGCTTGCGTGCTATCTAATGCTTGAGTGGTGCATTATATAGTTGGGAATTGTGTTTCGTTCTTTGGTGTAGCACTGTTGGGGTGCTAGTGTTGTTTATGGCATACATAGCATTTGAGGATCGTTGATGGTGTGGGTAAGCCATTCGAGTGGTAGTTATATTTTGTTGGCTTGAGTAGTTTGAATGTTATCGTTGTCGTTAAGTTGGTAAAAATAAAAAGTGTTAGAACCTTTCGTTGAAGGTATTGAGCTAACTTGAGAATGGTTGGATTCGACCGTCAATTCACGAGAGAGCGGAATTATAGAATATCGTTACTTAATCATGGGTGACCGTTGGGTACATGATTAACTAACTATATCTCTATGAGGAAGTGATATCGAGGGATGAATTGGTTTGAATTTCACCGCTCTAGTGAAAGTTTTGAATTGAATGTAGGACGGAATGGACGATGCGATACGAATACGAGACCGAACCCGAACCCGAAAGCGAGATGGAATGAAAAGAGGCTGCAGGACGAGTTGACCCGGGAAGTGAAGCTATGGTAAGGATCGTTAGTGGGAAGTGTATCAGTGCGTGGTAACTGGAAGGGCGAAACGGTTGGTATGATGAGTTCGTGAAAAGATTGGAGGTAACGTCAGTGACGGTGTGGGAACCCGAGTGAAGCGGTCGGTATGAATTGATGGAGATTTAGTAAAGTCGAATACAGATTCTTGAAGAGTGTCTCGGAGAGACAAACCAGTATCGGGAAAAATGTGGAAGTCGAAGCAAAGTGGGGAAGTCAGAAGAGAAAATCTGAGCAAAGGACATATTTGTGGACGATTGAGGTTCGAGGAAGGTCAGGCAAAGTGAGAAGTGGCACAGTACAGCGGGAATAGAAGTCGAGAAAAGAAGTTATGGTTACGAGGGTAAGAGTAAAGCGCAAGCGAGGGAATGCCGTCAGGATTACGGATCGAGTGTTGGCGAAGGCTGCTAGATGAGCAGTATGAAGGTCAGTGGAAAGTTCGGGACAAGATAGCAAAGTACCAGAGAGTATTGGAGGTACGGTCGGAGTGTCAATATTCAAGTAACGAGACGTTGGTTTATGAGAGAGGAACAACAGAAAGGGCGTAGTGATGCAACTTGCGGGGGTTTGGTGCCGATTCAAAGTCTATTACTGACGGAGAATTCGGGGACCGAATTCCTATAAGTGGGGAAGAATGTAATACCCTGTATTCAAAAATATGGTCAACGGGCAGAAGAAAAGTCAGCAGGGGCAAAATTGTAATTTTGCCAAACTCAGGGGCAAAATCGTAATTTTGCCAAATTTCGAGATGGAAGCCGAGACGGGCCAAATGTTCTTGTTTTAAAACATAAAGAACATTTACAAGACTAGAATTGGAAGAAACGGAGCAGAAACGGGTTTTTCGGCTTATCGGAGTGAAAACCGAGAAAACCGGGAAAACGTCGGAAATTCATAACCGGAGCTAGGAAACTCCAAATGAGGTGATTCAAGTTGCTAAATTCATCTAAAATAAGGGAGAATCAGATTTTGGAGGTTTTGGGATTTATAGGAATCTCGAAGGATTTTCTAAAACAATTATCGTGAAAACCGAGGAAACCGAGAAGAAATTGAAGAAGGGTTTAGAAAGGGTGTTGGGCCGGTTTTGGGCTGGATTTTATGGATAAGAAGAAGCTCCAGGGACAGGTGTTACACCTTCAGGTCGCCAGCCACTCCCATGTGAGGTGTCAAGCTATACTTGATGCAAGGTGTTTGTGGTACACAAACAAAACACTCAAACAAATTCATTTCACACATTCTTATCCTCTCTCTAGCCTCACCCACGACCAGAAGCTCTCCATTCTCTCTAAACTCATCTGAAAAACCCAGAAAAAGTCTTTGAATCTTCATAGAACCTCAAGAACATTCAAAGAGTTCTTGAGTGTTCATAAGACCTTCAAACACCAAAAACATCATAACTCTCTCAATATAAACCCTAATCCACTTCTGCAAAGCCCAGTAGATTCTTCTCCTCCTCCTCTACAACCGCCATCCATCCAACAAGGACCACCGTCGCCAGAACTCGCCGGAAAGTGGCCGGAAAGTGGTTGCGGTCGGAGTTTTGGGGTATCTCTCTCATCCGGCATCAGATCTGGACGTTTTGAAGCTCTAGATGCATAGATCTCTTCTTTGCGGTCAGTTTGATAGGTGGATCGTCTTCTGAGTCACCGGAAAAAGTGGTGAACCGGCCGGTCAACGCCGGACCACCGCCGGTCAACGCCGGAGAAGTCGCCGGAATCCTTCCTCCGCCGTCTCTCTCCTCTGCCGGTTCACAATGGTCGGTTTAGCATTGGGTTGGGATTGAATTGAAGTTGGTTTGGTTTGAATTGAGTCGGTTTAGGTTAACCGGTCAACCCGGTCAACGGTTGACTCCAAACCGGTTTAACCTAACCGGTTCAATTGGAAACCGGTTCAGAAGGTCGGTTTGATTGAAGTGGTTCAGTTGGTTCAGAGTGGTCAACCGGTTCAAGATTGGTCAAAGTCAACGGTCAAAGTCAAAGTCAACGCCGGTCAACGTCGTGGTCAACGCCGGTCAACGCTTTGACTCCAGCCAGATTATGATTTGCGGTTTGTGTACGGGTGTTCGGGAAGCTTCGGAGTTCGTATTCGGGTGTTCGGGAGGTTCGGGTTTAGTTCGGGGTCTCAGGAAGTCGTATCCGCATCCGTGCCGTTCATTCCGACCAATCACTGTGAGTCGGCTCAAACACCGTAGATGAAGCATATAGACCGGAAAATGAGAAACCGTAGAGCTAGGGGTTTCATACCCAAATGTGATTTGATTGTGAATGAGACTTGAATTTGGTGATTAACGATAAACCGGTTAAGGTTTAAGACGCATGTTAGGGTTGTGTAAATTGAACGGATTAAACCTGTTGTGTGACGTTAGGTTGGTAGTGACGTTGATTGTTGCATGCATATAGTCCTGGCATGATAGGGCTGTATATGCATATATACGTATGTAAAGAACGATATCGAATGGATCTAAGTATGGGAATTAAGACGGTGTTAAAAGATGGAATTAAACCTAACGAACGTATGATGTATGAATCGATATCGGGCTTGAGCTTAATAAAGATAAAGAAAGGAATGAATGGAGTAAGTGAATGATGAGACGTCGGGGAGTTTAATAAGCTGCTAGCTCTAAACCGACGGATCGGGAATTTAATAAAAGAGATTCGGGGAAGGTTAAGAAAAGGGAATGTGATGTGTAAAGCGTGTGATTGGTGTGCCGTCTACGGATTAGCAATCCGCTAATCCAAGGTAGCGGACTTGAATGGTTTAAAAGTGGACGTTAATGAGATATGGGCCGTCTACGGGTTAGCAATCCGCTAATCCGTGGTAGCGGACGTGAATTGGTTAAAAGACACTGGAAACCCTAATAGGCCTGGTTATGTGACGTTATTGGGTGGTGGCATTGTTGTGTGGTTGCTGTTGAGCTTTTGTGCAGGCCTATTAGATCGTCTCGGTGTTGGGCCGAGCGATCCGTGTGGTTACTTAACTTGGTCACGGGACCAGTTAAGTCGTGGTTGCTGACTTGGGGTGGTGCCCAGTCAGAGCGGTGGTGTTGGTGTGTGTGTGTGCGTGTGTAGACTTGCAGGACGTGGTGTTGAGATTGTTGATGAGTAATGATTGGGTATGGTTACTAGAGTCCGAGCGAGTCTGCGTGTTTACATTTATGCACTAGAACTCTAGGGTGCGTTAGATCCCGCAAGTCTAGGTGTTTGGTTACGTTCCGGTACTTCCGACCCGATTGGATCCTCGGGTAGCTACCTGATCAGACATGTGCCTTCGGGCAGTGGGGCTGGTTATGGTGTTAACCTACTGGGTGACGCCGGTAGGTGTGTGATTCGGAGAACACGGGGTCATGTCCTAGGGCCGAATCGCATGGAAACTCGGGTTGCCGGGGGTAACCGGAGTCACTGCGTATCGATGGGCTGAGAACAGTGTCCTAGCCGTTGGACTTCGTGTTGACGTCTAGGAGTCGTGGGGTTAGTTACCATGTTGGTGACAATGAGAACCCGTGGAAGTTACCGAGATCGTAAGGGCCCAGTGTTGTGTTGGTATGGTTGGAATTGCGCGATAGATAGATCGAGTTTTAATCGAGAGCATGTGCCGCAGTGTTCTCGATTCCCTTGGTTATATATGGGATTGGTGATGGTATTGTTATTTCATTGATGGTGTGTTGTGGGTGCGACACGACGTGGTAGTGCGTGATCGACCGTTTATTATATGGATTGTTGTTTTGGGATTTTGGGGACGGGAATTTATAGATGCTAGATAGACTAGTAGCCGTAGTGGGGAGCCGTCTCGCTGGGTGATCTTAGATCGCTCATTAGACTCTTTTTGTGGTTTTCAGGTTTAGCAGCGGCGGACGTGGGAGATCCTCGGTGTAGTCTCGGGATTGCTTGTGGCGGGATTTTGATTCGATGACTTTTGGAGTTTTATTCGGTTCGGCTTTTGGTACCATGTAGTACCATTTTGTGTGGCCACACGATGATTGTTTTTAATAATGGAAATTGTTTTGTAAAGACGGTTAAACGTTGTATGTAACGTTTGATTACTCAGAAATGAATATGTTTCCCTGATATTGTGTTTAGTCCGAACCGACACAACTCACGGAAATGGTACGAGTTGCAAAGCTTTGTATCATGGAAGTGAGGATAGCGGGGTCAAAGACGGGTTAGTGCGAGCCTTTGTCTCAAACCGATCTGTCTCTGGCTTCGTCTTGTGACAAACCTTTTCTGTTTGACTTGCTCGGGTTCGACTTGGTCATGTTCTTGTTTGATTGTTGGCCGGTCAGCTCGTCGGTCTGTGGATAATGGGAAAGGGGCGTTACAGGGATGATGTTAGAGATGGCAGAGGCGACAAGGGAGGAGGGTTTGAGAGAAACAGGTTAGACAAGGATGAAGACTGAAGGAAGGAAGGGAGTGAACTGGACACATATTGGGAAAATAGCGTAACAGAAGGTAAGGTACAAGTCAGGGATTGAGGAGGCAATGTAACAGAAGGTAAGGTGCAGGACACAGGCTGGGAAGGTAAGGTAACAGGTTCAGAGAGTGGTTGGGTAGGATGAGCAGAGGAGGCAGGGTGATCTTGAGAAGGTCCATTACTAGTTCTCATTCCCACTGCACGAGATTGGGGAGGAGCTTCCTTCTTTTTATACATCTCAGGAACTTGTTTTTCCTTTCCTTTACCTTTAGCCTGATCATTTGGTGCTGATGATTTTCCTTGAGCAGACGGCAAGGTAAGTAATTGACAATTCTTTGCAATGTGGCCAAGTTCTTTGCAGTAGGAACAGTTTGGTGGAAGCCAAGGATAGTCAACACCGACTTTAACCACTTGACCACTTTGCCTTTGAAATTCCAGCACACAGGGAAGGGATTTGGACAGCTCCACTTCTACTTTGATGTGCGATGTGGTCAAGCTGACGAGGTTAGTAGTAAACTCATCAGTCTCTATTGGTTCACCAACAAACCCTACAATGATGCTAAGACCAACACTGTGGCGCAGATCAAGTGGAATTCCGTCAAAGTGAGCCCAAAGCTGGATAGTGATAGGGACGTCAACACTGGCATTAAGATCAGCTGACCATTGTACAACATGGAACATACTGTCACCCACATACCAGACCCCTTTCTCAAGAATTTTCTGGCGAATGAAGTTGTTAGGAACTCTAACCAGCATGGATCTCTCAGAGGGATTATTATGAATTTCTATCCGCTTCCCTTTACTCCACATATGGCTGAGTACACTGTGGATGTGCTTGAACGACGGAGGGCGGCCATGAAAGTAGCATTTGATGAAATCTTTGTATAATTCAGCACCTTTAGCAAAGACCTCATCCGGGATTAGAACTCGTGGCCTTCCTGAGTCAGAGATGGTAACTGGCACAAGCCTTTGCAGTTTTTTGTTTTCTGAGATTCTGATACGCTTAACAAAGGAAGGAGCAGAGTTAGCAGTTTTTGTAGTTGGTTTGGAGGAGTGAGTAGGAATGGAAGGAAAAGGTATTGAGGATGAGGACGGTTGAGGGGTTTGGATAGGGTTAAACACAGAATCCAACTGAGTTTTAGGGGCAGATAAGATATCACCTTGTCCAGTCAACCCAGTAGTTGGGATTCCACCAGCAGTCTCAAGGGATGAAGGTCTTGATGCTTTATTGGTAAGCAGAGGAGAGGAGCCCTTAGGAGCTACCTTCACCATTTTTTCAAACTCAGGTAAAGTAGAATTTGGGATTTGAACAGTACCAGATGCAAGGATTTGGGGATCTGCTACAGTGTTTTCAGAAACTTTTGTCATTACAACATCAGTTACAGTAGGTTTACCAGGGCTAAGGTGATGGTTGGAGGCGGTTACTGGAGCTACAAGCTTCTTAAGAGGAGCAGTTTGCCGAACCAGAGTAGAGACAGGGGATGCAGGGGAGAGAGGGGGAAACTGAGCCAGGGAGAGCGTAGAGGCAGGGTCAGGGGGGTCGGGAGGTAAGGGAGGAGGGGGAAGCTTTTCACCAGCGGTGGCGAGCGGAGGGCACATAACGGAAGCAGAGGGGAACCAGGGGTTCTCCGGAGGAGAGCTCATGTCAACTTTTTCACTAAACATGATTTTAATTTTCAAAACTAGTATATTTAGAAATAGAAGTTCTTTTCTATAAGTGTTAAAGTTTAGTTATTAGATTTATGTTTATACTTTGGATATGTTATAGTAATTGGAATTTTAGTTTATTAGTGTTTGTGATTAAGAGTTTAAGGTTTAGAGTTTGGTTTTAGGGTATAGGTTTTCAAGGGTAATGTTTAAGGTTATAAGTATTGTACTTAATTTTATATATTATAGAGTAATTAGAGTTTTAGTTATTAAATTTTGTTTGTAATTTAGTTTTAGGGTTTGTTTAGGGTTTAGGGTATAGGGTTTGAAAGGTAATGTTTAAGGTTTTAAGAGTTGTGCTTAATTTTATATATTATATAGTAATTAGAGTTTTAGTTATTAGATTTTTGTTTATAATTTAGTGTTTTAGGATTTGTTTAGGGTTTAGGGTATAGAGTTTGAAGGGTAATGTTTAAGGTTTTAAATGTTGTACTTAATTTTATATATTATATAGTAATTAGAGTTTTAGTTATTAAATTTTTGTTTAAAATTTAGAGTTTTAGGGTTTGTTTAGGGTTTAGGGTTTGAAGGGTAATGTTTAAGGTTTTAAGTGTTGTGCTTAATTTTATATATTATATAGTAATTAGAGTTTTAGTTATTAGATTTTTGTTTATAATTTAGTGTTTTAGGATTTGTTTAGGGTTTAGGGTATAGAGTTTGAAGGGTAATGTTTAAGGTTTTAAATGTTGTACTTAATTTTATATATTATATAGTAATTAGAGTTTTAGTTATTAAATTTTTGTTTAAAATTTAGAGTTTTAGGGTTTGTTTAGGGTTTAGGGTTTGAAGGGTAATGTTTAAGGTTTTAAGTGTTGTACTTAATTTTATATGTTATATAGTAATTGGGGTTTTATTTATTAGATTTTATTTATAATTTATATTTTTAGGGTTTATTTAGGGTTTAGGGTATAAGGTTTGAAGGGTAATGTTTAAGGTTTTAAATGTTGTACTTAATTTTATATATTATATAGTAATTAGAGTTTTAGTTATTAAATTTTTGTTTAAAATTTAGAGTTTTAGGGTTTGTTTAGGGTTTAGAGTATAGAGTTTAAAGGGTAATGTTTAAGGTTTTAAATGTTGTAATTAGAAAACATTTTTCTGCATTTATCCGGTTTTTTTTTTTTTTTTGAAAGAATGTTAAATTATATTCAATCGAAAAAAACTGTTCTACATTTTACAATGCGAGCTTTTTATGTAGAGCATAATCTAAAACATAGTTTCGACTTTTACTAGATCAAGAAACTGGTCTTGATGAAAACCAGTATTGTAAGCCACCTTCGTATCTTCTATCGCCAAGCAAACGGATTGCACTTAACCGATCGCGCAAAGCTCTATCAATGTCGATAATCAAACTGGCTGGACTTTTGCTCTGGCCTCCATGACGTCTACTGTTTCTTTCTCGCCATATAAAGTATAAAGTGGTCTGAAAAAGGTAGCGGAAGATGTAAAGCTTAAGCTTGGAGTAATGCTGATTTGTGAGCAAAGAGATCAGTGTAGTCCAATTCACTGTGTGATCTTGCTGCAGTATTCCTTCTGCCAAATTATTCCAAATCATCATCGAATATGGGCAGGTGAAGAATAAATGGGAGCGAGTCTCGAAAGGATGCTTGCAGAGAATACAAGCAGCTGAGATGTTTCCACTCCATAAGCACATTCGATCTCCTGTAGGGAGGCGATTATGAATCCCGACCCAAGCAGTGAAAGCGAATTTGGGAGAATTATGAGTGAACCAAATCCCTTTATGCCATGTAACTTCCTGAGCAGAACCCCGAAGCTGCATTCTCGTCTGATTTGTACTAAAGAATGGCCGGTAGGAATCGATTTTGTCCCGCCATAAGACAACATCAGTACGTTCTCCGTCATAGTGTTCTCTTAGCGTATCAAGCTCTATTTCCACCTGATTCAATATGTCATTCCTGTGCCTTCTTCTTCTATTCATCATGATCGCTTGTTCAACGGTGGCGTTGGCACTAAGACCCATATCGAAATATCCACTGATCCCTGTTTTATTCCATAAGGTACCCAACGGAGACCAATTGTCTTGCCAAAAGGAGATAGTGTTGCCTTTGCCTGGTTCCATCTTGACGAAATCACGCGCTATTTCTCTCTCTTTTAGTATTTTTTTCCACATCCAAGACCCTGATGAAGAGCTCCGAGGAACACTTAAAGACCAGAAGGGGACTTCTCCTATCAAATTCCGATGAACCCACCTCACCCATAAAGAAGTCTTCGCTGATAGAAGCCTCCAAATCAATTTGAGAATGCAGACATCGTTTGCTTCTCGAATACTTTTCAATCCCAGTCCTCCCTCTATTTTCGGCTTACAGACATCACGCCAAGCAATCTTTGCTTTCTTGGGATTCAAATCAGGTCCCGACCACAGGAAAGCCGAGCAAATCCTCTCGATCTCATCAATGCAACTATTAGGGAGACGGAAAGCTGAAATCCAAAAATTCGTTAAGCTTGCAATTACTGAGGAGAGCAGTTGAAGCCTACCCGCAAAAGATAATTGTCGTGCTGTCCAAGAGTTAATTCTGAACCGAATTTTGTCCAAGAGAGTGGAATAATCCAAACTTGTCATTCTTTTTGTTAGCAGAGGCAATCCAAGATAGCGCACTGGTAAGCTTCCACAAGTCATGTTGAAACGTTCTCCAATATCGAGTCTTTCTAGCTCCGAAACTCCTGCTAGGTAGACTGTAGATTTCTCCATACTTATGGTAAGACCTGAGAAACTCGCAAAGAGTTGGAAAACTCCCATAATACCTTCAATCGAACTCAAAGATGCATCCGAGAAAACCATTAAATCGTCAGCAAAGCATAAGTGTGTCAATTGTAAAGTAGCGCACTTTGGATGAAACCCGAACTCTCCTTGAGACGCTGCTCTATCCAGGAGCTTGGACAAAACGTTCATACTAATAACAAACAAATATGGAGAGAGAGAGCATCCTTGCCTTAAGCCCCTTTTACTACCAAAATAACCAGCTAGTTCTCCATTCACCTGAACCGAGAAAGAGGCTGTAGAGATACATAGCTTAATCCAGTGTATGAAAACTCTTGGCAGATTTAGAGCTTCCAATGCTGAGAGAAGAAATGCCCATTGCACTGAATCGAAAGCTTTCGATATATCAATTTTTAAGGCGCATCGCGGGCTGATCGTTTCTTTGTGATAATCTGCAACTAGTTCTGAAGCAAGGAGCAGATTCTCAATGAGAAGTCGGTCTTGAACAAATGCAGATTGATTTGGAGCAATAAACTTTGGAAGAATTTTCTTAAGCCGGTTAGCAAGAATCTTCGAAATAACCTTATAGATCACATTGCAGCAAGAGATGGGCCTATAGTCCTTTATTCGCTTTGCTTCATTCGATTTTGGAATTAAGGCAAGAATGGTTGAATTCACACCTTTGGGCAGAAAACCGTATGCAAAAAAGGATTGAATACTAACCACAAAGTCCTTCGAAATAATGGGCCAAGCTTCCTTAAAGAACTCAACTGTATACCCATCTGGACCCGGTGATTTTCCACTTGGCATAGCGAAGAGAACGTCTCTGATTTCTCCTTCGGTTACGACACTTATCAGTTCCTGTTGTTCCTCAGGCGAGCATTGAAATCCCAGAAGCTCTCGTAGGAAATCGACACTAGTCTGCTCTATATTCTCGGGTTCAAGGTTTAGAAACTCTTCAAAATAGCTTACTGCCTCATTCTTGATGTCTGCATCACTAGTAATAGTAGCGCCTGATCTTGTTTCCAGTTCCCTAATTCCATTTTTCATCTCCCTTGTTTTTACAGCTCTATAGAAGATTTTGTTGCTGCGATCACCAATGTTTAACCATGACAGCTTTGCCTTCTGATGGAGAAATTGTTCTTCTAGAGTCGCAGAAAATTCCCAGCGTTTATAAGCTTCAGTTTCTTCTTGCTGAGCTAGCACTGTTGGGGTGTGCATGTTCTGCAATTGCTTTTCACATAGTACCTCATAATTTTCTTTCACCCGCTGCTCAATATCTGACAATGATTGTCGAGAGAGTTGCCTAATTGATGGCTTAAGGTGCTTCAGCTTTTTTGAAAACCGGAATAATGCAGATGTCGAATGATATAAAATAGGCGTATTGCTCCAAAAGTTTTCCATCATAGGTTTAAAATCCGGCAGTGTAGCTGCAGCATTGATAAACTTAAAAGGCTTTTTTGGTCGTCGAGGTGTGCCATCAACATAGAATCTGCCTCGTAGGTGGTCCGAGCAACCACCAGCCTCAAAAACTCCATACGATTGTGAGAAACGCTGGAGCCAATGATCATTGATGATGATGCGATCTAGTTTTTTGCTGATCAATCCCTCTTCCCTCCTATTACACCAAGTGAACTCAGGTCCATGAAAGCACATATCACTAAGATTGCAGTCTCGAAAGATAGCTTGAAAATCCTGCATTCCAATCATCATTTGCGAATTAACCACTTCATTCGAGCTCTCTTCTCCAGAGATAATCTCGTTAAAATCACCCATGATCATCCAAGCCATGTTACCATAACTAGAATTTGAATGGCTCCTCATATCCTCCCATAACAACCTCCTTTCATTCATGAAATTCGAAGCATACACAAATGAGACAAGGTATTCCTCCTCTAAATCATGTTGCTTGACCACCACAGTTATCATTTGACTTGATTTGAAGATGGGAGTAAGACGAACTGAGTCACTTCCAACTATCCAAATTCTTCCAAGTCTATGATGCTCATAATTATTGATGAAAGACCAGCCCGGAAAAACAGAGTTAACGATTTTCCCTGACTTTGATTCTTCAACTCGAGTCTCCAAGATTCCACCAAACATAAAATTTTGATTTCTACACCAGCTTTTTACAGTTTTTTGCTTCTTTTTCTTGTTGAATCCCCGAATGTTCCAGAAAAAACCTGTCATTAATGATTGATTTTTTTGTTCTTCTTCTTCTTCTTCTTGTTCGAATTCTTTGGAGGAGATCCCTTAGGGTTCGAACTAGAAGCATCAGCAAGGTACTTGTGTGCAGCCTTAGAAGCTCGAGGTAAAATGACTCTACTGCCTATTTCTGTAGTCACCAATGGCTTTGATACTGAAAAAGTTTCCCCCATCAGTGGAGACTTCATTTCATCGTCTGACATTTCCTCTTCCTCTGCTTCATTATCTGATAATGACGCGAAACTGGAGCTTAAGGCTATTATTGGAGAAACCTCTTGATCAATACTAGCTTTTGCCGGTGATTTAGGTTTTGCCCAACCATCATTTCCTGACTTGCTTCCTGATGTTGGAGTAGGGGAGCTGACAGTTGTATTCGCTGAAGGCTTTTCAACATTAAAGTTTGGTCTCAACCTAGTATCACTAGTATTAGACCGTGGACTCGTAGATACTTGTGTATCTCCATGTTTAGTAGGAGATCGTGTGTTCAGTAAAGGATCTTTCTGAACCTTCAGTGGAGAGTTCAACTTTTTGCCACCAACAAGAGCCTCTTCTGAACCAGCCAAAGAAGTGGATTCTTTATTTAGAATCTTGAAGAACCCCGGATAAGCCTTGCAATCCGATGAAATATGACCCCATTTAGTGCACGATGTACACCTTGGTGGAAGCCAAGGGAACTCGTAATGCACTGTAAAGTCTCCTTCCTTGCTCAATTTGAAGTTGTAATACTCAGGAAGAGTTTTGTTCAAATTGACGTCAACAAAAACTTTGGCTTCCTCAAAATTTTTACACCATAATGTGTCTGGATGAAGCTTTTTTGGTTCACCCAAAGGACTTGCCAAGAAAGATAAACCCTTCCACGAAAACATAGATCGTGGTACATTCCGTAACACTACCCACATTGGAATTGACGTTACCACTGGCTGCGCTTCTTCCACAACTGGACTCCATTTAGAAACAATCATAGGAATGTTTTTGAAGATCCACATCCCCCTTCGTAACACACGTGCTCTGATTGCGGCGTCAGGGATCTTGAACTTGATCGTTTGATCATCAACCACCATCACATCTATTTTTTTGGATTTATCACCCAATGTCCATATCTTATTCACTGTCATGTGGATTAAACCAACATGGGGAGCCTTCTCCATGAATTTTCCGAGTATACAATCCTCCCATAAAGGTGGAGCATTCTCAAAAATACAGTCTGGAACTTGAATGGTACCCACTCCATCAACTTCCTTTACCTCAACTTCAAACTTTCTCATCACTGATTTCTCGGCGACCACCGACGACCATGACTTGAAACCTTTCAACTTACTTAAGCCTTCTTCCTTCTCCAAAGCTTTATCATGATTTGTTGAATCAGCAACTTCCTGCGACTCCTTCTGCACTGATGAGTCCTCCGCCAAAACCTTTTCCTCTTTTGAAATCGCCTCTTGAGAAACTTGCTTGACCTCCGTTGCTTCAGCCACACCCAGATCTGGGACTTTTTGAACCCTTGCAGATTCCAAAATATCCACAGAACCTGTCTTAGTCTTCTCCATCTCCAAAACCTCTGCGTACTCCAACCCCTCCATGATCACCATCTGCTCCTGCATCTTTTCCAGCGAGGAAACTCCTTTTTCCGGCGCCGTCATAGCCCTAACGTGGGCTGGAAACCTTCGAAAACCCTCGTCGCACTCAAAGTCGCCTCCTGCTGACGTGGCCCTAGTATAAACCTTCTATCGGATCTTAATTATCTGCATTTATCCGGTTATACATCCATTCTCGACCATTAGTATAGTTATAATCTCCTGACATTTTTGACTTAGAAAACGTTTCCCTCTGTTTTTTTTTTCCAACTTTATCTGAACAATATCGCAATCTTCATGTGTGGCTAAGGAGAAATCGTGTTGATCCATGTTTGTATATATATAAATTTTGCGACTATTTAGCGACTAATTTTGCGACTGATTCGCAAAATTAGTTACAAATTAGGTACATCCGGTTCAGAACATTAAAAACGTGTTCTATACCGACTTTTAGCGACTAAAAAATACGGTTTAGCGACCCGCCAAATTTAGTCGCTAAATAGTCGCTATTTAGCGACGTATAATTTGTGGTCGCAATTTAGCGACTAAAGAGCGACTATTATCTATTAGTCGCAATATCAGTCGCAACTTAGTCGCTAAGTAGTCACAAAATTTAGCGACTATAAAATCAGTCGCAACTTAGAGTCGCAAAAAAACCTGTTTTCTTGTAGTGTAAGACATATTCTAAAGGATACTAAAATATGAAAACTCATTTCTATACACACTACTTATCTAAATACATGATTTTCAATTCAAATGCATGAAAGTAGATGTAATATATAAGAAAACAAAGTAAATTATAATGCTTAAAACCTTTAAATTATGTATCTATCACTGACTTCAAACTTATCATTTGCTTGTCCGCAAGCAAACAATCAAAGACAAGTAGGAAAAAAGGTTTGAAAGTGAGAGTTCAAAACTTTCAAAAGCAATTGTCAAACATAAGTGGAAACAAAGTCAAGACACGTAATTAAGAGATACAATCAAGCTTACTCTACTTCAAAAGAGTTAGCCATTTTCATCAACACAAGTATCAAGTCCAAAGCTCAACCTACACATGAATTCATATCCTCATTCCCTTTAACATTCATTAAGCAATGTTGGATCATGATTGTGCAACTAAAATGAACACATTTGGCTAAGGGGTTAAGGTCTTGAGATAAAAGTGATCTCAAATGAAGTGTGGGTTTCAAGAACAAACGGTCTTTCAAGAAAGGAATAAACTATAGCAAAATGCTAAGGATAAAAAACAATTCATGCATACAAGGATAGATTCTCATTCTACCCAATCCCTATAATGATTTTAACTCTTCTTCTAAACACAACATTCCCTTCCTAAGCTACCCTTTCCTTAAGGCATTTTTGCCTTCTTAACCCAACTTTTGATCACTTTCTTCTTCTTTAAACACATAGAGGATTTCTTTCTTTTCCTTAGCTCTTTCTTTTCTTTCCACTAGTCTCTTTTCTTTTCCTTTTGATGCTTGAGCCAACTTTGGCTTCTTTTCTTTCCTTAACACTTGAGACTTATCTTTTATAAACACTTAGAGCTATCAACTTTTCTTTTGTTTTCTAATCCCCTCTTTATTTTCTTAAAAAAATTTATCATTCCCATTTTCCTTTTCTTCCCAATTCCCCCAAACTTCTTTCTTATCCTATATAAGGCTAGCTCTACAATGGAAACTTATCCTTGTCGTTCCAAACTCAACATTTTTTGCCTAGTTGATTCAAGAAAAAGGCCTCTCATCTCTCACTAGAATGTTTAGGCTTGAAAGAAAGCTTGGTTCAAGGTAGGGAAATCTACTTGGACTAACAAGAGAGTGGTAGAAAAGGAGAAGATAGTCCAAGTATGGATCAAGTATCCATGAGTTCACTTTTCATTGCACAACATGATAATTCAAGTCAAGATTAAGAGTTCTAATAGATAGGGAATGATTCAAATCACAACATGTTTCAATCAAGAAGTGAAAAATGATGCATGAGATCCAAGAAGGGTTCTTCCTTAATTTCAAGTTCACAAGATGCATCCAATAGCCACATGCTCAAACAATTTTTTTTCTTTTATAAGGAACACAAGCTTTAGTTCTCAAACATTAATGAATTCAATCCTAAATGACTTATAGACTCAACCCTAAGCATGACAATGCAACTATATGCTTTCTTTTGTGAAAATTTTCAAAACAATTCAAATTTTTATGGTTTTCTATGCCTTAGATGTATGAATGAGACTCAAGATGCAAGAAAAGAAGATAAGAACACAAAACACAACATTAGTAACTAGTCTCCTCCCCCAAACTTAAATCATACAGTCCCTTGTGTGAAAGAAGCAAGGGAAAGAGACTAAAGAGAAAGGTAAAAATGCAAAATGAAACAAATATATGAAAAAGAGAATGGAGTTGTTTAGGTGGAGATGGAGTGAGAGTGTAGTGGGATGGAGGAATGGGAGGTGGAGGCTAGATAATTCACCCAAGCTTGGATGAAAGCCCGGTTCTTCTTTGATTTCGTCATGACCTTTCCTCTTTCTTTCTTCCAATGCCTTAACCATATGTCCTAATACCTGTAGAGATCTAATAGAGAGATCAACATTGACTAGGAAATTTTAAACTTAAAGCAATATATACAAGAGATAGACATGGGACTTCCTCCCAAATGAGCTTGTTTAAAGTCACTAAGCTTGACTAACTTTTCTTTTAATGAAGAGGTGGAGGAGTCTTGACCTTTTGGGTGATGGTCAAGACCTTAGTGAGATGCTCTTGGAGCTTGATTGGATCAGCTTGAAGCTCATGAGTGAGGATAGATCTTGCACTTGAGAATGGCTTAGACCTTCCCTTGCATTTGACCTTGTACTCTATTGTACCATCCTTAAGCTTCAAAGGATAGAGAGGGAGAGTGTTAGTAGTTTGAGTGAGAGTAGAGGTTGTGGGTGCTTTTCCCTTCTTCTTCTTGCTCTTAAGAGGAGCTTCCTTTGCTCTACTCACCCCCTTGAATGGAACACTTTCCAAGTTTTCACTCATAAACTCTTTACTACTTTCTCAACCAAGGCATCTTCCACAACTTTTTCAATCTTTGGAGAGTGAAAATTCTCAACCTTATCAACTTGTAGCTCCTCAATCTTCAAGACTTCCAAAATGATTGATCCACAATATTCAAGCTTGGAAAGACTAGCAAATTTCATTTCCTCTTCATGATCAAGGTTACTTGTGATGGTTCCACAAGTGTTGATGGAGGAAGACTTCATTGGATAAAACACCTCATCATTCACCCTTGTTAGAACTACCTTTTGTTGTTGAAATCCATTGTTGCACCGGTAGTGTTGAGGAAATCAGTCTCTAAGAGTAGAGGAAGCTTCTTGACCTTATTCATCTTCATAACCACAAAATCAGTTAGGATGGTACAATCCCCAATCATCACCGGGTAGTCCTTGAGCTCCCCATATGGTACCTTCGTTGAAGAATCCCCAAAGGTGAGAGTAGATTTGTAGCTCTCAATGCTCTTGATCCCCAATTCTTCAGCCATCTCAAGGGATATGACACTCACATTTAAGCCTGTGTCACACAAAGCATCCTCAATCATCAAGTGGCCAAGATAGCAAGATAGTGAGAACTTGCCTGGTGCTCCTAGATTAGGAAGGGATGTAGGAGCTAGCTTGGTCGTGGCTAGATCTTCCTCAACTGTGTCCTCATTCAAAATTTCATCACAAAGACCAAGAAGAAACTCATCAATGATGGCTTCTTCATCCAACTTATCATCATTCTCCTTCTCAAGTGGAGAACCATAGACAAGGGCTTCAAGTTCAGCTACTACCCTTTCATGATCAGTATTTGAATTGATTATATTGCATTGGTTGGTGGGATCAACTTTCTCTTTTTGCTTCTCCATTTGGATCACTCTTGAAGTCAAGGTCTCAAGTTTATAAGTGAGATCATTGAAGTTTCCATCAATCTTAGAGTGGATATCAATCATCCTCTTGCTCAAGTCCATTGCACCATTTGCTTGCCCTTGTATGAGTTGTTGAAGCATTGCCTTCATTTCAAAGCCTTGATCCAAAGAAGTAGAAGCTTGAGCTTGAGGGTTGTAGGGAAGCTTAGGTTGGAAACCTCCTTGTTGTCCTTGGAAATTTGACTTAGGAGCACAATCTTGTTGTTGATTTAAAATCACAAAGCCTAGTTGAGATAGATAGCTTTTACTCTCTTCCCTTACAATGGTAGATGACTCTTGGGTAGCTTGTAAGACTTCATCTAAAATATCATTAAGAGCTTCCAACTCCTTATTCACTTTATCCTCAATGTCTCCATTATCCATTGGAACCTTCTCAAACCCACCAACATAGTTCTCCTCACTTTTTCCTAGATTCTCAACAAGTAGCTCCCCTTGATCAATTGTGAGGTTCAAAAACCTTCCTTTGCTAGCTGCATCTAAATTCCATTGGTGCTCATTAATCACTCCATGATAGAAAGTACTAAGGTTAACTTCTTTGTTGAACCCATGGTAGGGACAATCATGAGTCAAGCCCTTGAGTCTCTCCCATATGCTTTATGAAAAGTCTCATGGTAGTCTTGTTTGAAGCCCAATATGTCTTTTCTAGCTTGGGATGTTCTTTGTGGAGGGTAGAACTTTAGGAGGAATATCCTCTTGCAATCATCCCAAGAACTCACCAAGTGAGATGGCAATGATCTCTCCCATTGGCTAACTCTATCTCCAAGTGAGAACGAGAACAAAAGGAGCTTGACACTATCCTCATCCACATCTTCAATCCTAAATGTGTTGCACAACTTCTCAAAGTAGTACAAGTGATTATAGGGATTATCCACTCTTGTCCCTAAGAACTTTAAGTCTTGAATCAGTTTAATCAAATTTGGCTCAATCGTGTAAGCATTGGTTTTGATAGGAGCAGGATAGATCCCATAGCTCATGCAACATGGAGGAGTGTCAAAACTTCCAATTGTTAACCTTTTCTCTTGGGTTGGAGTGGGTATCAATGGGAGTGTCAAGGAAGCTTCTTGAGGTTGAGGTTGTGGTGAAATTGCTTGAGGTTGTGGAGCTTTAGTGATGCTTCTTTGATTGTCAATCTCCAACACCTCAAGTGAACTTGGTTTGTCATGTCTCTTCCTTTTGGTTGGGTACCTTTGAAAGTACAAGAGAATCAATGAAACCAAGTTAGTAACAACAAATGAAAGAAAGTTCATCATCTTAACTTGAGATGAATGAACCAAAGCAAAGAAAAAGAAAAGCTTAGTCTCAAAAAGAAGTAAAATCCTAATGACTAAAGCTAAACCCGATTGGCAACGGCGCCAAATTGATAACAAGATTTTTGAGTCTTGTACATCTTGTAGTCAATTACTCAACCTACAAGACAAATATCATTGTAGTATATGTTGAGGTGTCAATCCTAATTGGATGTGAGTCTAGCCAAAAAGAATACATACAACTAAATGATCTAAGCCAATTAAAGTTGATTTTAAGCTAACAACATAAGTGACAAAAAAAGCAAACAAGTAAGCAAATGAAATAAGAAATTAAGCAATATATAAGAGAAAAGGGTCTAAGATGAGGTCAAGGAGTTAGGTCTATCAAGGGATGAACTATCAAGTAGCTAATCATATTCTCATACAACTAACTTTATGCTAATCAAGCATTAATCCATTTCTCAATATCAAATCCAAAATAGCATGCATTCATTATCAATCATTTAACCATTCAAGCAAGCATTAATCCTAGTTTAGAACTCAAAACATTAGATCAATCATATCTCTAAGCAAATATCTCTTTAATCAATTCCTAATCAACAACAATATATCAATTGTGATCAAGAATCAATTAAGCATGAAAACAAGTTCATTTGACTATTAAACACTTTAGACATCAATTCCCATTGGCTAATCATGCAAAATATCTAATTAGGTTCTAATAAGTATTTCATCAAACACCTTGTGAGCAAGCAAAAGCCTAATGTCTAGATTCAACAATTTCTTGCAACCTAGCATAGAGAACAACCTAATAGAGAAATATTAATAAAAATTAAGCACTAAACACCCTTAGATCATCCCTAATCAAATTCTAGTCTACCTCATCTCAAAACCCAAAGAGACTACTCATTAATTATATTGATCCCGTTAAAACCCATAGAGATAATAATGAAAATCATGATTAGAGAGATGAAATTAAAGAGATAACAATATTTGACTAAGACTTAAAATAAAAATTTACAAAATGTTTAAGATTCAAAAGAGGTAAAATAAGAACATAAGATAGAAGGTAGATCTCTCAAAAACAAGTATATAGTGTTTTTGGTCCGTAGTGGTATTTTTGTAATTAAGTTCAAATCGTTGGGCTGGTATCGGGCGATTTAGTCCGATGGACTTATACCGATAAAATCCCTGGCTTAAATCCTTCCAACTTGTCGCATGGATCCATCGACTGGATTAATCCGATGAACATGGGCCGATAGTTTCCCTGTCCAAAAGTCTTCGACAAAACATGAGCTCATATCTGCTTCTCTTGCTCGATACACCACACCCGATGGAATTATTATGGGCCACTAAGTCTGATAGGCCCTAAAGCGATGGGAAAATGGCTTCATGTGACACAGCCATTATTTTGTCTTGTAGTCAAGCACAAGACACTTTGATCATGTTGCATGATGCATGGCCATGCAAGCATTTTGATTGTTGACTAGTCACGTACTTCTTTATGACTCCAAATTTATGACTCTTCTTCTTCATTTTTCCTTTGCTCTCATTCTTCTCCAATGTCATCCAAATTTTATAAGAAACTCCAAAACATCTAAAAAGGACTAAGACATATTCTAAAAGATACTAAAATATGCAAACTCATTTCTATACACACTACTTATCTAAATACATGATTTTCAATTCAAATGTATGAAAGTAGATGTAATATATAAGAAAACAAAGTAAATTATAATGCTTAAAACCTATAAATTATGTATCTATCACTGACTCCACAGTGGTGGAAAAGATTCTCAAGACATTGAGTGAGAAGTTCATGTATGTTGTGGTGTCTATAGAAGAGTCTAAAGACATTGAAAGCATCTCACTTGATGAGTTGCATAGCTCTTTGGCAGTCCATGAGCAAAAGTTTAAGAAACCAGAAAGGAGAGAAGATCAAGTCCTAAAGGTGACAAATGGAAAAGGATCTAATGTCAGAAGAAGAGGTTACAATGGAAGGGGAAGAGGGTGTGGCCAAGGAATAACTCCTTTCAACAAAAGCACTGTAGAGTGCTACAAGTACCATCGCCTTGGTCATTTCAAAAATGAATGTCCATTATGGGAGGAAAAAGCAAATTACGCCGATTTCAATGAAAATGAGGAGATGCTTCTAATGGATATCATAGAAGAACCTGAAAGTGAATCAGAAACAAGCATGAGAAAGGATGAAGAGGTGGTGATGATGACACAATCAGAGAATCAAGTGACTACAAGAAGGAGAACCTGGTTCCTTGACTCTAGTTGCTCAAATCACATGAGTGGAGACAAATAAGTCTTCTCCAACCTAGATGACAAGTTTCAACCCTCAGTCAAACTAGGAAACAATAAAAGAATGGATGTTGTAGGGAAAGGAGTTGTGAAGTTAAAGCTGAATGGTATGGTGTATTCAATAAGTGAGGTGTACTATGTATCTGAACTCAAGAACAATCTTCTAAGTCTTGGTCAGCTATAAGAGAAGAACATTACCATAATCTTCCAGAAAGGCACCTGCAAACTGTATCATGAAGAAAGAGGATTAATCGCAGAATGCAGAATGAGTCCTAACTGGATGTTTGTGTTGTCTGATCAAATAGAAGAAGGAGAAAAATCAGAACAACAACAATGCTTTCAGGCTACAACGGAGAACTTACCAAAGATCTGGCATGAGAGGTACGGTCACTTGAGCCACACATGAATGAAAACTCTTCAAAGCAAAGAGATGGTTCGAGGTCTACCAAGCTTTGATGTTGAAAAGTTTACCTGCACAGAATGCCTTATATGCAAGCAACCGAGGAGCCCCATTCCTAAGACCAGCACCTGGAGAGCCAAAGAGGTATTGGAGCTCATTCACTCAGATATATGTGGTCCTATCAACCTTGTGTCAGTAAGTGGAAAACGCTACATACTGTGCTTCATAGACGATTTCAGCAGATAGGCGTGGGTGTACTTTCTGAAGGAGAAGTCAGAAGCATTCAGTTGCTTTAAAATCCTCAAGGCAAAGGTGGAAACTGAGACTGGAAGGAAGATCAGGTGCCTGAGAACTGACAGCGGAGGAGAGTACACGTCAAACGAGTTCTCAAACTTCTGCAAAAAGCAGGGCATCATAAGACAACTAACAACGGCTTACACTCCACAACAAAATGGTACAACAAAGAGGAAGAATCGCACTGTCATGAACATGGTGAGGACAATGCTGTCAAACAGAAAGGTACCAAGAGTTTTCTGGCCTGAAGCAGTGAACTGGACCTTCTATATCCTCAACAGATGCCCCACATTTTCAGTCAAGGACATCACTCCACAAGAAGCATGGAGTGGAGTTAAGACAAGTGTTAATCATTTCATAGTCTGGGGATGCCTAGAACATGCTCACATATCTGATGAAAGAAGAGGTAAGCTTGACAATAAGAGCACAACTTGCATTCTTCTTGGCTTCTCTGAAGAATCTAAAGGATACATGCTTTATGATCCAAAAAGTAAAAGGGTCATAATAAGTCGGGATGTTGTATTTGAGGAGACCAAAGGATGGAACTGGAATAGTGATCAGGATCATCAAAAGGAAACTGAGATGGCCTGGGATGATGAAGTGGCCTGGGAAGAAAATCAGACTGTTGGTCAAAATGAAGCAGAAGCCGTGGAAGCAGAAAATGAAGAAGAGGTTCAGAATGTACCTGAACAACCAGCAGAGATCAGGGAGGGACGAGTAATCAGAACTCCAAGGTATCTTGATGACTATGTGGTTAGAGATGAAGCCTTAGAAGAAGAAGATGAAGTGAATATGGTGGAGGAAAACTCATATGACCCTGCAACATATGAAGAAGCAGGAAAAACAGAGAAATGGAGGAAGGCCATGGATGAGGAAATGAATTCTATCATAAAGAACCAGACATGGGAGATCATGTAGTTACCTAAGGGAGCTAAGTGCATTGGAGTTAAATGGTTGTACAAGAAAAATCTCAGCGAGCATGGAGAGATAAGCAAATACAAGGCACGTCTGGTAGCTAAGGGGTATTCACAAGATCTTGGAATAGATTACACCGAAGTATATGCTCATGTTGCACGAATGGACACAATCAATTCAATCCTAGCTACTGCAGCCACAAAGTCTTGGGACATCTATCAGTTAGATGTCAAGTCTGTTTTCCTCCATGGTGTTCTTACTGAAGATGTTTATGTACAGCAACCAAAAGTTTATGTGGTGGAAGGCACTGAAGAAAAGGTCTATAAGCTGCACAAGGATCTTTGCGGTTTAAAACAAGATCCTAGAGCATGGTTCAGCCGGATTGAGGAATATTTCCTTAAAGAAGGTTTTGAGAAGTCACACAATGAGGAGACCCTGTTCTTGAAGAGAAATGATCAAGGTAAGCTTCTAATTGTAAGTGTATATGTTGATGATCTCATATACACAGGTGATATTCATACATTTTCATGCATTTAGGCTTGTATATAGTTCTTGTTTTGACTTCTTTTCTCCATCATTCATACCATTTTGCCGAGTCATTGTTGCATCTAGAGTTTAGAGTTGTTTAGGACTAGGAGTAGGCATTTTAGGCTTGCATTTGAAGTGTTTCTTGTGTTTTGCAGGTGATTGGAGGTGTCTAGGAGCGATGGTGAACTTGGAAGTGGAGTCTAGAGCTCAAGGAACTAAGGAAGAAGCGGATACAAGCCGTACCGGTGTGCATATCGGCCAAGCAAGCCGATAAAGCCCCTCGACCAAAGACCAGGAGTCCATACCGGTTGGCGTATCGGCTGGCCCAACCGATATGACCTCTCGGATTAAAATTTGAACATCCATATCGTTTGGCGTATCGGCTGGCCAGGCCGATACGACCCTTCCCAGAAAAATTCCGAGAGTTCATATCGGCTGGCGTATCGGCTTGCCAGACCGATACGCGTCCCAGAAATTTTTTCGGATCCGGGTCAACACCCGGTTTGTTCCGGGTTGACCCGGCTCGCACCCTATTGACTATTTAAGCCAAAAACCTATCTTTTTGTTGGCTCTTAAGCTTTATTTTATGTTCTAAACACTTGTAAGAACAAGTTTGGATTTCTTAGATTAATCTAGTACTTCTTTTGTGATTCCTTCATCAAATCCTTCAATCTATCTCCAGTTTTCTATGATCAACATTGTTTCTATGGAATTTGTTGTTTTCATTATGATTAGTGAGTAGTTCTTCATAGGGCTTATGGGTTAGGTAGGATTAGGTTGATTAGGGGTGATCAATGGATTTCTAATGCTTAATTGTTTAAAATCTCATCTGTCAAAGTGCGTTTAATGCCTAATTAGCCTTGATCACGTTGATTAGGATGTTTAGGATTTGTTCGCTCACCATGTGTTCGATGAAATTCCCGTTTCTAGCTTTGATAGAACTTTCACATTCTAGCGCATGGAAATGTATGTTTAGAGTGATTGTTAGTTGTTTGGAATTTGTTTGAATGCTTGCTTGATTTCAATTCACAAATGAGAATTTGTTCTTGGGTTAGAATTGAGTAAAGAGATTAGTATTAAGAAATTAAACTGATCGACTTTTTGTGTTCCATGCTAGGAGGTTAGCTTCTATGAAGTTTGAATTAGGATCCTTGATCATCCCGAGTTACCTGTCTGTTGACCTTAACCTTTAGGCCTTATCTTTGTCATTGATTGAATCCACTTGTTTATTTGCTTTTTGTTTACTTCTATTTGAATTGTTACTGTTAGGATTGTTAGAAACAAAACCAAATTGTTTGATTTGACTCTGAAGGTTTAGTGTTTGCTTATTGGTCTTATCCGTCCCAAAAAGGTTCGATACCTCAAAGCAACATCGATAAGCTTGAGGAATTGGTACCTCAAAGGATTGCAAAATCCTAGTTATCAACAGGAGATGATGCACTGATGATGAAGAACCTCAAGCTGTCAATGGAAAAGGAATTTGACATGAGTGATCTTGGGAAGATGAGATTTTTTCTTGAGATTGAAGTTCTTCAAACAACACAAGGAATTCACATCTCGCAAGGGAAGTATGCTCTGGAAATACTAAGGCGCTTTGAAATGGAAGAATGCAATCCAGGTTATGTCTTCCTCATTGATGAAGCAACAGTAGCGTGGTCATCAAAGAAGCAATCAATTGTTACTCTGTCAACTACTGAAGCAGAATATGTAGCTGCCTCTACATGTGCTTGTCAAGTAATATGGTTCAGAAGAGGTCTAGAGGAATTGTGATACAATATGGAAGGAAGCTCAGTTATATTGTGTGACAACACATCCACAATCAAGTTGTCTAAAAATCATGTATTTCATGGAAGGTGCAAGCACATTGGTGTCCGGTTTCATTTCTTAAGGGATCTGGTCAATGAGGGAAAAATCAGTCTGGAGCATTGTGGATCACAAAATCAAATTGCGTACATATTCACAAAACCATTAAGGAGAGAGGTATTTGAGAATCTGAGGAACAAGCTTGGTATGGTTTGAGTTGCTGATAAGCTAAAGCATGAGCACCGTGCTTGAGCTTAGGGAGGGTTTGTTGGAAGATGGTCAATGCGTTGCAGAAGAATCAGGGAAGTAGCCGTTGGAAGGCTACGTGTCAGTCAAGTTATTCCAAGTTTCAAGCTAATAAGACAGAGTCTTTAGGATTAAGTTAACGAGTCTAAGTCATGGGTGTTATGTTGCTATTTTTAAACGTTTGTTGTTGCATTCAGTTTCATGTTTGTAAGGCTATATATGAGCCATTTCGTTAAGTGAATAAAGCAGATTTTCAAGTGCAAAAACAGAGAATTGATCTTTACATTCTCGACGTTTTAAACAACTTTTTGTTGAAATTATACGCAACTTTTAAACACTGTGGATTTGCGTTTAAGCCCCTTATACCATGTGATACCATTTTGTGTTGAATAAACCATGTGTTATTTGTAACACATTTAGACCCACCCATTAGTGGTATGAGATGTTGATGCTGAAGTTGTTATTCACAAAAACTGTAGCCGTACACTTTGACTTTAAAATACACTGTACTCCTAATTGGTCGATTTTGATATACATACAAGATTATTAGGGTTTTGGGCCACAAGGAGTAAAATGGGTTAGGCTAGTGGCACCCACTAATATGCTTTCATTTCACCAAGTCTCGGGTTCAACTCTAGGATCCTTCCTTGTAAAAGGAGTGAAATAAGCTTGTCCCAAAATTGTAAAGAAAAGATATAAAAAGAAAAGCTTTTGGAACCAAGAAAACAATCTGTACAATACAATGAGCCAGGTAACACGAACTTAAGAAAAAAATTATATGCACACAATGTCTTTTACTAAAAGCAAAAAGGCCGAAAAGAAGAAGCAATTATATGCACACAATGTCTTTTACTAGTTAAAAAAAATGTTAAAATGGATTCTTGCAAATTTGTGCTAACTTAAAATTTTCTTTATACCGTAAAAGTTTCCGTCCTTTAATCAATAATCTTCTACAAATCTGGAGTCACCAACTAGCAAAAATTATCATCCTAATTATATGAAGTTGTGATATTATGTCCAAATTTCATAGGACAAAGTATAAACACAGTAGGTTACACTATATTAACCCATGGGCCATGACACGTTTACATTTTCAGTGATTTCATGCAATGTTCAGGATATGATCGGCAACAAAAGCTATAAATAGATGGTTTAGAAGAATATATGCCAACCTACAAAAAAAGGCATATTATGGATTCATATCAATAAGAAAAAGTAATTAATTTTATTTTTTGGTGTAAATTAACATTCTCTAAATTATGTGTAGCTTCAATTAACCGTTCAACTTCAAAACATAATTTAAACAAAAGACAGATGGAGCTATTGATACGGATCCAAGTAATAAATTTAAAATTCTCTCTCGAACTCCTTCAAAATTTTAGAATAATTTTATAAGTTCAAACATTTTTCATTTCAGAAAAATCAAGTTATAGAAAAAGTATACTTTATAATCGATCTTTCAGTCTCAAGTTCGCCCTAATATCAAAAGCTCTCGGGCGCCGTTTCCAAAGCAGTTTCATCCTCGTCGCCCTCCGCCTCCTCCCTGGCCGGCGATCTCTGCCGTGGCTGGGGAGGGCTCCTCTGCTCGCTTGTTTATTTCTCGGCCCCGTCCTCTTACGTCACTAACGACGGTTCAGTCTGCTCTCCACCTTCATCCTCCGTCTGCCCTGCTCCTCGGCCTGATCTGCTTGTCGCTGGCTGTCGCTTTCTCCACCTGGTTGCTGGCGCGTCCGTGGTTGCCGTCGCCGCCTCCTCTGCCTTTTCCGGTCTTCCTGCTCGCTGTGGTTGGTGAGTCTGAGTTTTAGTGTTAGATCTTGTTTAGTCCGGTCTCTGTTTTGGCGATAGGTTCTGTTTGCGTTGATGGCGTTGTCGATCTGTAGTCGGGTCTTTAGTTAGGGTTTAGTTTTAGGTGCGGGTTGGTTGCAGATTCCGGTTTATGGCGTGATATGGGTTGTGGGTCAATCGGATCTACTCTAGAAATTATTAGGTTCCTCTTCTATTCGGACTTTCGTTGATTCAAGGCTCGGTTTTGTCATCCGTGGTGGTTTTTTCTTGTCTCGTTGCTGGAGATTGCGTGGGTGGTTTCTAATTCTTTGGTTCTTCCGGGCTAGTTTTCGGGGTCTATGGGTTAGTTTGGCTTCATTTGATTCAAATCTGTGGAGATTTGGATTTCTTATAGACTTCTATCTAGGTGTTTATTGGACGTATAGAAGTACGTCGCAACCGTATCCGAAAGAGTCTTAGTGATCCTTTCTTAGGGGTCTTCTTGTCGGGTTATGAAGTCGGGTTTCTTTAAGTTTGAGAGAGAGTCTTTCAGCTTCTTTTCGGATAGCCGATGTTGTCGTTGGAGGGCCGTGGGCATCAGCGATAAATCCCACTCAAGCATCTTCACACGGATTAAGATTTGCAATTTCGGTTTGTTCTTGATTGGCTTTGGATTGTATCGTTTGCTTTTCTGTTTTAGATGTAGGTTTTGTTTCCGGGGATATCTTTGTTTTCCGCCGGCTTAGTTTCCCTTGTTTGGGCTTTGTTTCCGGAGATAGTTTCGTTTTCTGCCGGCTTTGTATTCCAAAAACGTATTCCACCGTGTTTAATAAATATAATTTCAGACGAAAAAAAAAAAAAAAAATCGATCTTTCAGTCTTTTCGCCAATTACTCATCATTTTAGCTCGTGTTTTAAAATCAACTATAATAAATAAAAAGGAAAAAGCGATCTCTCGCCTTCACTTTCTAAGCAATAACCTCCTCCTTCACTCCACGTATTTAATTGCTTCGACCTGTCAACAAAATTTCATCCGTCTCATACACAAAACACAAACTCCAAGACTTTGGAGAACTCAAAAGTCTTTACTTCTTCCCTCCATAGCCATGTCTCTACTACGGAAAAAACCGAAATCTGGTCGACTCTCAAGATTCATGTCGGAATTTCAACAATCTCGGAAACGCGGCGGGGTCATGGTCGTTGAAACTGGCTTCCCAACTTCTCTAATTGATCTCTTCTTCAAAAATCGCGATCGCCTAAAGAAATCTTCTGCTAAAACTAAACGTATCCAACGCCTGATTCAGACCGCTCCAAACGCTTCTTTGCCAATTAATCCAGACGTGAGTCTAGAAAAGCCCGTGGCGAAGAAAACGGCTGAGAATAAGCACACAAGTGACACAAACGTTTGCGTTTGCAGCAGCGGAAGCGGTAGGTTCGTTTTGATGGCGTTTAAGATTTTTATTGTGGCAGTGTTTGCCTTGAGCACGACGAAGAACCTCACTATGGGAATCACTCTCTCTGCCTTCGCGCTTCTATTAACAGAGAATGTAGCAGCGCGTGTTATCACGACGCGCTTCAAGCTCTGCAACACCGACACGCGGATTGAAAAGCCACTCGCCTCAATCCACGACCGAAACGTGGTTTCTTGCGGAAAAATCGAAACTTTCGATGCGTCGAGCGATGGAAATTCAAAACTGTGCACGAAGGCGGTTTCTTGTTTGGAGGAAACAGTTTCTGTAGCTGTAACAGAGAACTCGAACTCGAAAGATTCAAGGATTCGTGATCTTTTGTTGAAGGATGAGAAATCGACAAGTAAAAGCTCGAGACTGCAATCGAAGATTCTGAAGAAGTTGAGGAGTTACAAGAAGAATAAAACGATTTTGATCAAAGAAGAGACTTTGATTGATGTCTCAAGCTTGGTTTCAGAGGTGATCGAGGCTGAGAGAGACGAAGAGAAGTTGAATCCACCATTGAAAGAATCAAAAGGAGATAACATGATGAATGGGATAGTTGTGATCGTGATTGTGCTTACTGGTTTGTTAAGTGGAAAGATCTTAGCTATTGGTCTGACACTATCTTGTCTCTATCTCAAATTCGGAGTAGCAAAAAAATATGGTATTTGCATATAAAATTCTTTTCTTTATTTTCTTACAAAACTTAGGAGAATAGGTGCGGTGATCATTCAAAGTCTCCGCAACATGAGCAGTTTTGATAGTCCAGAATAAAACCAACATTTGTTGTTTGTTTGCTACTTTTCGTTTAATAGTTGGAAATTATATTTTTCATCAATACGAGCAGTTTCACCAGCAGTCTCACCAGCAGTCTCCCCAACATGAGCAGATTCATCCACTCGGGCAGTTTCTACAACAGTCACATTCTCAGTATTCTCCATATTCAGATTCTCTCCAATATTAACATTCTTTTGATTAACATTCTGAGGAATCCTTTCAGTTTTATCGACAATTTGTTTTCTTCCCTTAGAAATCTGTAATAACTCATAACACTAAATTAGTCACAACACTAATTCAGTTTTTTATCATATAACCCTTAACAGTATTGGACTATAAAGTCTCAGTAAACCGCAACTCAGCCCTCAACTATTAAGATCATAAGATCTTATTATTCCGGTCGTAACCCTTAAACAGAATTCAAGCTATATAGTCTCAGTAATCCGGGTCTCAACCCTTAAGTAAAATCTAGACTATAATGTCTCAGTGAATCTGAGTCGCAACCCTTATCATTTAGAAGACTTACCGCATGACTTAGGCGATGGAATGATGGTTTACCCCGATAACCCGTCTATACAAAATCAGTCTTGGAATCGGCCATGCTCTAATACCTATTTGAAACACCCCAACCTAATTTTCATACTTAGAATTTTGAGGTATACTTAGAATTTTGAGGTTAATCGATTTTTAGACTGAATCATATTTAAACATATAACTTGAATTACTTAAACATGCGGTTCTAGTATAATGAGAGTTTGATGATAAGATATTACATTGTTATCTAGAACAAAAACCCAACATAACTAGAAAACCACCATCCTTCATGCATGTCTTCCCTTGTCCCACAATCTGACCCACTCTTATTTTGTTCTTTTCATGTGTTAAATCAAAGAGAGTTTAAGCAAAACAAGTTGCTTAGTGAGTGCGTTTAAGCCGCTCACCAAACCAAGTAAAAAAATTTGTAACAAGCATTCAGTTCATTCAATCAGTTGCAAGATAGAACCCAATAAGCCTAATCACCCAAGTTATTTGAGTCGATCATCAAGCAGGGTAGCAAAACATTGAAATAGAATTAATCAATCTAAATTAAAGGAACACAACAAGTAAACGAACTAGACTAGAGCATCGGTCTAGAACACTCACCTTAGTCTTTCGGTTATGTTGATAAGATCGGTTTTTGACACCTCTTGCACTCGATCCTTCAAAACGGCCAACTCCCGTTAAACTCACAGCCAAATCTCTCTTTTTCTCAGTCTGAGCGGTTAATATCTCTTTCAAGTTCTCTCTCCAGTTTTCTTTCTTTTGTGCGCGTAAAAAAATGTTCATATTGGCCTAAGGATCCATTAAATGAGCAGTTGTGCGGTTTTCACCAGTCAAAACCGTCAAAACCGTCCCCGAGTCATTCTAATTGGCCAAATCATGAAACCAATCGTTTTCCCACGGTTTAACTCATAAAGTGCGTGAATTGTTAATTTGAACCGTTTCCGCTCTTTTTCCTTTGACAAATCGGCTGATTTTTGGCCAATAGCCGTTTCGACCAACTTTGTCTGAACAAGACATGAGCTGACGAGTCTGAATAACCGTTCAGCTAATCCGAAAAATCCGGCATGACTGATTTTATCTTGGAAATCATCTTAACTGGCTTATCTAACCGAGTAGAACTTATTCATTCGATCCTTCTATCGATCTTGGCTAAGTTCCCTTGAACATTCGAATTCCCATCAGCCCAATTATCACTAATCCGATCTTTGATCCAACTTGATCTCATCTAAGTCGTCTAGACTATATTTTCTTTATGATCTGAATGAGTAAAACTAACAAGTGGTCCGTCACGATCTAGTTCTCCAACTTCCCAATCGGTCAAAAATAACCATTCCTCTATATAGCATTAAAGTCATTTTTAATTTGGCACGAGTAACTATTGAAGTTGTATGAAATCAATTAATTGAGATGTTACGTTTAGTTTGTGTTAAAGTCTTGAGCTTGTGCTAAAGTCTTGAGATCTTTGCTTTTGACTGGAAACCATTTTTTTTTTTTTTTTTTGCGTTCTGATAACTGGCAGTATTTTAAAAAACAGTTTAGACGGCTGCCTAGGGCAGGGCCTAGGCGCTAGGCGATCTTTGACCGTGACGATTTTCATTTAGGCGTTAGAATTAGACGTTTATCTTATTAAGCGGATTTAAACGGTTCTAGGTGGTCCTAGACGGGTTTATAGGGTCTTAGACGGGTCTAGACGGTCCTAGGCGGTTATACATAATTTTTAACTAATTATCAATTGATTTTTAATTTTTATGTTTGTTTCGGTGTAATTTAAATTTTTTATTACATATAATTAAATTTATAAGCTCTTACTTTATAAATTAATAGTTATCATTATGAAAATATCGTAAAGTTAACTAATTTTGATAACAAATGTCGTGTGGTGAAAAATTAACCGATTTTTTTTGTTATTTCGATGTAATTTGAGTTTTAAATCTAATTTTAAGACTAAAAATATTTGAATTTTATGATATATATTGCATAATATATTTAATATATATTGTTTTTTATATAAACGTTTAAATCTTCTAAAATCATTTAGTCCCCGACTAGATGTTTTAGGCGTTAGGCGTTGAGTGGCCACCTGTTTGCGTTTATTCCAAATCTGATACTGTTGAGAGAAGGGTTTTTGACTTTTTGGTGTTTGATGATATTTAAGAGTCTGAATGTGATGAAATTCTTTGACAAAAAAAGATGTGATGAAGTATATAATTCGATCATTACCACTCAAAATATCAGTAATAATTTTATGAATTAATAATGTTAGAAATATAGTATTTTATTAATTTAGTGAGATAATAGTTTATCGAGAGAAAAATAAATAGATGAAAAAACTAATTTAAGATTGACTTTTTATTAATTTGTTTAGATATTAATTTATCAAGAGAGAATAAATAAATAGAAAATTAGTTTATAATTGAAACATTCTATTAATTTTAGATACTAATTTATCGAGTATTAATTTATATAATTTATATTATACATGTTTAACATTTAGAATAGTTAATTTTGTTTTATTTGTTGTTATTATATCTAGAATCTTAAAATTATACTTCATATGTCCCAAATTGAAAGATGTTCTAGGTTTTTCTTGTTCCATTTTCTTTATTTAAAAAAAAATATCTATGCAAAATTTCAATTAATTTAAGTCCAATAATAAATAAAAAGGTTTTGGTCAAAAAAGTTCAAAAGTCAAAATATTAATATCAACCAATAGATTTAAAGTTAATAATGTTTTTAATTTATATATTAAATAATATTTTTAATAAAATGATTTTTATTCTATGCGTTTTAGCTAAAATATTTTATTTTTGTCAAAGTAACTAAAACATTTTATATATTACTAGAACTAGATTTTGACCCGCAAATCGGCGGGTATAATTTTGTTTTGATGTTTATGGATATTTTTGTGTATAAATAATATATTTGTAAATGATAATATGTTTTTATAACATTTTATTAATATTAAATTTAGATGTTTGAAATATGTTGAATATATATATTGGTTGTTAGCTTTAAAATTTCAAAATTTCAGCATATCTTTAAAATTTTCTTAATGAACCTGCTTTTGCATTTATGTAAATGTGGCAAAGGAGCTCATTAAGATACAACAAACGTAAAGGATGGTGTAGCGGAAGCTACGATACGCAAAGATCTTATTTAGTCTAAGAATACCTAAGAATCGATGCCTTCTTGATCCGTTGAGAACTCTCGAGTTCTAACCGTAACAAGGTAAAAGAGATGCTTTCAAAGCTCTTTATTAATTAAACAAAATCCAATGCCATGTTACAACACCAAAGAATCCTTTATATAAAGATTTAAAGATAAATGCTAGAATAAAAGATAAACACAACACCAACTAAAAGATGGAATCAAATATACTAAAATCTAGGAAGTCCAAGATATGATGAAGCGATATCTAATATTGAGATGCGCTGCATCAGTCCCTCCGACGACGAAAAGATTCGTCCTCGAATCTTGAACCTCCAATGCGTCAATGATCAGAATCGCCCACTTACGATCTCGAACATCAAACTTGGTTGCCAACTTGAAAATCTTCACAAAAAGCTTGCACGTATTGTCACACTTGAAAAATGTCAAATATTGACTTCTTTGGAAGGAGGGATAAGTAGTACGAGACTTTAATATAACTTTTGCTAAGACCCACTCTCCACATAATACTTTCATCAACCCATTAGAACACCTAATGTTCAAAGACGTTACTGATCTTGTGGAAGTTTCAAAAGCTTCATCACTAAAGACAAAGTCTATGGTTTTGACATCTTCACCGTATATGTCAATAAGGGGATCTGCCTCATCATGGATGTCAAAGATTGGATCCGCATCATTGAAGATCATATATGCCTCATCGTAGACATCGAAGATCGGAGGACCATACATCTCGTTGTAGACGTCTTCTTCAACTTCTTCATCGAAAAGTGGATCATCTGGTTAGGACAAAATAAGTGGTTGGTGGTTCAGCTGAAGTACCGTACGTATGACAGCTTCCATGGACTGTTGCAACATGTCACACAGTTTTTGTTGAAACTCCGCCAATACTTCTCGCAAGGCCTTATCTTGCTCGTTCCTCCGTCGTTGGATATTCTTTCTTGGTGACATGATAAAAGAACCGTTTCGGCTCTGATATCAAATGGTGTAGCGGAAGCTACGATACGCAAAGATCTTATTTAGTCTAAGAATACCTAAGAATCGATGCCTTCTTGATCCGTTGAGAACTCTCGAGTTCTAACCGTAACAAGGTAAAACAGATGCTTTCAAAGCTCTTTATTAATTAAACAAAATCCAATGCCATGTTACAACACCAAAGAATCCTTTATATAAGGATTTAAAGATAAATGCTAGAATAAAAGATAAACACAACACCAACTAAAAGATGGAATCAAATATACTAAAATCTAGGAAGTCTAAGATATGATGAAGCGATATCTAATATTGAGATGCGCTGCATCAGTCCCTCCGACGACGAAAAGATTTGTCCTCGAATCTTGAACCTCCAATGCGTCAATGATCAGAATCGCCCACTTACGATCTCGAACTTCAAACTTGGTTGCCAACTTGAAAATCTTCACAAAAAGCTTGCACGTATTGTCACACTTGAAAAATGTCAAATATTGACTTCTTTGGAAGGAGGGATAAGTAGTACGAGACTTCAATATAACTTTTGCTAAGACCCACTCTCCACATAATACTTTCATCAACCCATTAGAACACCTAATGTTCAAAGACGTCACTGATCTTGTGGAAGTTTCAAAAGCTTCATCACTAAAGACAAAGTCTATGGTTTTGACATCTTCACCGTACATGTCAATAAGGGGATCTGCCTCATCATGCATGTCAAAGATTGGATCCGCATCATTGAAGATCATATATGCCTCATCGTAGACATCGAAGATCGGAGGACCATACATCTCGTTGTAGACGTCTTCTTCAACTTCTTCATCAAAAAGTGGATCATCTGGTTGGGACAAAATAAGTGGTTGGTGGTTCAGCTGAAGTACCGTACGTATGACAGCTTCCATGGACTGTTGCAACATGTCACACAGTTTTTGTTGAAACTCCGCCAATACTTCTCGCAAGGCCTTATCTTGCTCGTTCCTCCGTCGTTGGATATTCTTTCTTGGTGACATGATAAAAGAACCGTTTCGGCTCTGATACCAAATGGTGTAGCGGAAGCTACGATACGCAAAGATCTTATTTAGTCTAAGAATACCTAAGAATCGATGCCTTCTTGATTCGTTGAGAACTCTCGAGTTCTAACCGTAACAAGGTAAAAGAGATGCTTTCAAAGCTCTTTATTAATTAAACAAAATCCAATGCCATGTTACAACACCAAAGAATCCTTTATATAAGGATTTAAAGATAAATGCTACACCAACTAAAAGATGGAATCAAATATACTAAAATCTAGGAAGTCCAAGATATGATAAAGCGATATCTAATATTGAGATGCGCTGCATCAAAGGCTTTCTCTCTCTTTGTAGAGAGAAGAAATTCTCCCTCTCTCTTCTTCACCGATCGGATCTTTCAGAAGAGATGGGGTTGAATCGAGCCTTCTTTTGTTGTTCAAATGTAAATTTCTGGGCTTAGGGTTTTTTCTGATTCCGCTTATACTTTTCTTCTACCTTTAGGATCGGGATCTTTTTTCCCTAAGTCTCTTCTCCTTCGCCGATTGCGTTTCCGATGTCTCTGTTTCGATCTTTGGTCGGCGATTGCTTTTTGTTTGTGGTTTGGGATGCTTCTCCCAATAAGTCTCGTTGATGTCTATGGCTGGCTGACTTTTTCCGCTATCGGAACTCTCATCCCGGTTCTCCGGGTTTCTTCTCACGATCGAGCTTCCTCTCTTGTTATTCGCCGCTTAGTCCCTGATCTGTCTCGGCTCTGCTTCCGATCCTCCCTTCTTTAAGGATTAATATCGTCACTGGTCCACCGCTTTGAGGAAAGCTTATGGTGGAAATCGATGGGTTCTTTTATCCTGTCCACGGCGGCGCCTCCTTGATTTGGGTTGTTTCCGGCAGGGTTCTTGTTACTGTTTTCATCTGGATGCAGGTACTCATCGGTGGTCTGGGAAGCTTCTGATCGGCGAATGGTTCATTTGCGTCTGCAGAGAAAAGCTCTGGAGCTGTTCGGCGGCGTCTTCCCCGCGATCTCCGGCTGTCTTCCGGCGGTGCTCTCCTCTTCTGACACGTGTTGCTGCATGCCCCCTTCCCGCGGTGAACGCCACATTTCAAGTGGCGATCTTATCCTTTCTGCGGGCCATCTTTGGGCCTGTTTTGTTAGTGTCGGATTGTTCACTGTAGGGCCACAGCCCATTTGTACTTTCAGGCCTTTGGCCTATGAATCAATGGTTGACCAAAAAAAAAAAAAAGATACAACAAACGTAATATACAAAGCCCATAAAGGAGAATATTATAAAGAAACTTTTTTGAACTCAATCACTTGAAGCCCAGTCTCATAGAAACCAAAAGCAAGTCCAATCACGAATTGGTAGAGATCCAGTTCAATTCCAATCTGACCAAATCCCTAATCAGTCGTTGAAAGCAGACGAGATGAAGCCTTATCGTCAGGGAAGATCACCAGAGAGCAAATCAGTAAATTCCAAGCAGATGAATCTTTTTTGAAAGCCAGTCTAACACTCAAATCAGTTCAGAGAAAACCAGGCATGTACCTATTTTAAATTATAAGATGTTAGAACAAAGGATCTCAAAGCTTTTTTTTTCCTGCGATTCAAAATTTCAACTCTTGCATGTTGTTTTCTTTGTCTATTTAGTTTAAACTTGAAAGATCGAGCTTGTTATTCTTCAACTATAGCTTCAGAATTTAGGTCTAGGGTTTCTGATCGATAGTTGCAAATTTGATGTGTTTCCGTCACAGGAAAATATACTGCAAAAGAAGCTCAATATCTCGAGTGAGTAAAACATAGTATATTGTACAATCACCTTTTTAATGTGAAAACAAGATGATTGGTGTGAATAATCAGCCTGTTGGTTTGGCTTTTCGATCTATGAGCTATTCATAAGTTTTATGTTCTTGATTCTAAAATCTTATCACCTTTTTAAATTAATTCCAAAATTTGGTCAGTAAAATAATATTAAACAAAGAAATCAAACCATGCTTTTGGAAAAGGTGAATTTGTGTTTACTGTAAAGATTAAATTACTAAAATGAAATTAATACGACTAAACAAGTGTCGGATAAAGAGTGTCTTTGATTTTGATTCGATAGATCTTCCCCTAATTCTAAATTAACTTAGTGGCAAAGCCTCCGTTGTTTGGGGTCTTTATTTTATTGTTTGTTTTTTCTCTCATAACTTCCATTGTTGTCTTTATTTTATTGTTTTTGTTTGTTTTTTCAGTATCATGCTTACCACTAAGTTTTAGTCATGTCAAACAAATTTAGATCTTTTATCAAAAAAAAAAAAAAATTATAATATAAACCTTGAAAATACAAGACGTTTGATATATACTTTAACATTACTTTTTTCTTTCGACAACTTTAGAATTACTTGAAAATCAAAAACTAATATTTACAAGCGTTTGACCCAATAAAAACTTTTTCTATCCATGGAACGCACAATTTTTATTTTATTTTGCTAAAATATAAATGAAAGTTTATGTATTACAAATTAAGTTGATAAAATGCTACATTTACTAGATCGGTCTTATAATAAAAAGATAAAAACATTGAAGCAAAACCAGTCGGTATTTTGATATTCATGTTTGACAATAGTGAAATCAAAATAACGATAAATGCTTGAAACCCAAGAAAATAATAAGCCATGCTCAGATCGAAAAAGAGCACCAAAACGGATCCAAGAATCGCTAACTAGGATTTAAGAAGTTGTTTCATCCGATAACCCATAAAAAATGTCATTTCTTAACGAAAGAAAGAGAGGCACGATCACATATTGTCCCCTACATCTACGGATTGACGCTCACTTAACACACATAAATCTGAAACTATCGTAAGACTACACAATCTAAAGGAATCTGACGTTCACTCTACCAAAATCATTCCCGCGATGTCGGGTAGTACAAAGACCACGTATCACCACTTCTAACTTTGCTACCTCCTCCTAAATCTAAAAACAAGACACCAAGAAAAGTTCGAAGAACCTAATCCAATGCGAACAAGCAACCCAATTCCACAGCAAAACAAGTAAATTAAACCAACTATTTAATCTACATGTGAATAAGGCACTCATGAAAGAGCTAGAACAACTAACCGAAAGCAAAACAAAATGACACGTAAAAGCAACATTAAGCACTACCTCCATCTAAACCTGAACATCTGTAACCCGAGACTAAAGAGAAGTCAACACGAAACCGGTGAGGAACAAAGGCCCACCGTCTCGATAGCAGATCCAGATCCGGTTGTAACAAGAACGAAAGCAATGTGGCTGTCACCACTCCGTCTTGTCACACCCCGAAAACCCTGCAGGAAGACGCCTGAAGCATCCACAGTCGTCGTGACCGAACCGAACCGGAAACACCTCCGCAAAGAGACAACAACTTCTCCCAGCATCGCATGTTCCACTATCCTCGAGTAGAAACAAACGCGCACGAGGAGCACGCCGTCGCAGGACGCTTGGTCGGAAAGCTGAGGAAGATCTGAATGAAATGAATGAAAATTTCTCACCTAATTGGACCACATGAGCGTAGAAGACAAGGATGGGCTCTCAGTGCCGGCTCATATGGGAAGGCGGGGAGTGCGACCGCCCCGGGACCCATGATTAAAGCAGTCCAAGACTTTTTTTGTTGATATTTTTTAGTTTAATATATATATATATATATATATATATATCTATATATATATGAATATGAATTATTTTTTTGGTATTAAAATTTTTAGATATATACTTTTTTTTATAACCATCATTTTTTTAAATCATAATTGTTTTTAAAATAAAAATTCTTTTAAAATTTTGAGTTTTTTTTTTTTAAATTCTAATTTTTTTTTGGTTTTGGGACCTTTAATTTTTTTGGCCCAAAAGCTCCGAATGATATTGAGCCGGCCGTGTGAGCTCTCTTGATACATTGAAGGATTCCGATCGCTGGAGATATGGCATGCACTCGCGAAGGGGTGATTGTTCACCATATATAGTTTATAAGAAAATATAGTCACATGTGTGGTTGCATTGGCATTTCCACGAATTAAAAGATGTGTTTATCCATTTAAAAATCATTCAGGTTTTAAAATGTTGTTTCGTAAATGGTTAGATTGTTGTTATGTTTTCCGAACAACTCAGTTATCTAAATCCATGGTTGAAGACGAATAAAAAAAATATTCGGTTGAATACAAGCATTTGATTTTCTATTTCTTAAGTTTTTTTGTGTGCTAAATTTCTATTTCTTAAGTTGATAACAATTCATGATATCAATCTTATTGGTTTGTGATCCTAAAATTCTGGTTAAGAGTGTATTCAATGAAGATTGATTATGGACAAAATCACTTGCTCCAAAAAAGTAAAAACGTGATAATCGATTTATACTAGTTAGCGTTAGGATTAATGATGAGAATAAGTCAAAAGATGGATGTTAAAGCCAATATAATAGCCCTTATGAATTTCGTCGGACGTGATTAAAAACACTGATCAATCGAACATAATTCGTTCTTTTAATACATAGATTTTTGTTCCAAAAAGGCGACGCCGATAAATTGAGCATTTAACTTTCACAAGATTCCTCTTACAAATACTAGTTTAACCATGAAAAAATGGTCAGAATAATCCTCAACTTTCAAATTCCGACCATTTAAAGCTTGAACAAATAGGCCATTTTAAGCATATAGTTTTGGTTGACCGTCTAAAATACTATCAAACTTTCGTTGACCAGGCCAAGTTAGGCATAACGTTAAGTCGTTTAGCGGAGAGACTTTACGCTGTTAATTAAACGTTAATGAGATTCCGTTAGTCACAAAACGACGCCGTTTTGATTAATATAAAAATGGAAGAAAAGTCATAATAATCCCAAACTTTTAAATTTCGGCCATTTAAAGCTCCAACTTTCGAATTTCGACAATTGAAAATATTTAACTCTTTAATTTCAATAGCCAATACCTTTATTTGACTATTAAACCCTTTCTTTTTAATCTTTTTCATAACATCGGCATGTATGCCTCTCCCTTGCACATCTTGAAGCTCTTCCACTTTCAGGTCATCGCTAAAACCTCTCCTACAATAGTTGCTGCCTCGGCATTGCAAGTACGGCCACACTCTAGTGAGTTCTTGACCGCATACTCTACGGCTGAAGCTGTTGTAAATATTCTCCCATTTTTTCTATTGATTATCTTTGCTGTTATGTATTTTATCGAAATGAACAGCCTTAGGACGTACCTTTTTAGAATTGTCATTGTTTCCATAAACAAACTGTTTTATCTGAAAGTTCAAAGAAACTTCAAGATATCATAAACACTGAAATGAATTTAAAGGTCATAAAAGAGGTGAATATGAATATTTCATGCTGAGCTGATCTTACAAGTGAAAATGATAAACGTTTGATTTTATGAGCTGCGTGTTTGGCTGATCTTATGAGTGAATTTGGTCACAGGAGACTGTAGTGCAGTTATTGTGATCACAAGCCATAATCGTGATCACACCAAGATTTGAGAATGTCGTAAGAAAATTAATATGACAATAAACTTTAAAAATGAAAAAAAAACATTGATTAATTTTGAAACGATTACCATCTATCACCATATAACATGAACATATAGACAAGAAGACGATGACTTTGACACTAATAAAACACATGAAGAAACTTCTTATTGATATTCTAAACTTTTTCTCTCCCAGGCACTTTTCCCAAGAGAGAATTAGAACTTTCCCTTTTCAGTAACCCGGTTTCAACTCTACCCTGTTTTACACCCTTTCCAAGAAAGCTACCCTGTTTCTTAGACAGTTTTAGCAATTTTTCAAATAATACCGCTTTTCTGTTTTAACTTTCACCGTGGTTCCACCCCCGGCGGTCGTCGGCGGGTCCAGCTCCGGAGCATGGTAAGCCTTCCCTCTCTGCAAAACCTTTCAAGTCATCCACCCTCGGACCTCGACCAGTCGCCTCGATAGTTTCGGGCTCTCGACTTAGCTGAAGACACTTCCAAAGCTCTGCTCTCGGTTGGGTTTAAGGAAAGGCTCTGCTTTTTCAAACTTACCGGTTATCTTGGGAACTTCTCGGTGCTAGTTCTCTGCTAGTTCTCTGTTATTCGAGCCAGCTTAGTCCAAACCCTAGTCAGAAACTCATCTCAACTGCCTCCCTCTTCTTCAAACATATTAAAATGGCAGTCGATGGAACATAAAGTTAGCAAGAAGCTCTCATTACCTTCGGAATAAGGATTTACCTCTGAGTGAGGATTAAAGACAGCGGCTCTAACAATCAACCATCTTTCTCAAAGCTCAGGAGATGTCAAGACATTTCTCAAGGCAGGAAAAAGAAAAATGGGTGGCGGTACCAAACCAGCCTAGGAAACGTTACCCCATAATCATCCCAAGCTGTGACAACACAAGCTTAGTGGAAGAAAACAACCTTACCCTCATTGGTAGGGCTACAAATCCCTCTGTCCAGAAACCTCTATGGGTTATTGACTGGCTTATTAGCTACTGGAGACTGGATTCAGAAGTTACGGGACGAGAGTTAGGGCCAGACAGGTTCCAATTCAAGTTTAAATCCGAAGAAGCACTACAATCAGTCCTGAGAAAAGGCCCCTACCACTACAAAAGATGGATGGTCATTCTACAAAAATGGGAGCCAATTATCTCGAATGATTTCCCAAGTAGCATTGCATTCTGGATCCGTTTCAATGGTCTCCCGGTTCATTTCTGGAATGACCAAACATTGGATACAATCGGAGGAGATTTGGGGAAAGTGGTTGCAAAAGATGCGGCTCAAGGAAAAGTTCGGGTGGAGATCAATGGGCTGATCCCTCTTGAAATGACTCTCCCTATCCGTCTACCTGCTGTAAACACCATAAATGTGGAGGTGGTATATGAGAATCTGGAGAAGCATTGCTTCTACTGCCACCTTCTATCCCATGAAGACACTTCATGCCCAAAGAAACAAGCAAATGTCTCGAGCTCTGCTAGGGAAGGAATAAACCAACTTAACACCAAGAACAATCTTGAAGAGCTCAGACAAGCTCGGCTGGAAAAGAAGTACTCACAACCTCTGAGAGCTTCGGACATAGCAATAAGGCGTGACTCAGTAAACAGAGACCTTCGCTTCAACCCACTAAGGAAGCCTCACCTTTATGAGGGGTCCCATAGACACCAAGAGGATCATCGAAACTTTCATAAAAGGGGAAGCAGAGACTCTCGTTACATCTCTTACCGATCACAAGCAAAGGACTACCATAACTCAAGTAGAGAGATCAGATCATCCCACCAATCCCATGGGAATGACTTACGCCAGCGACTCAATGCTTCGGCCCATGATGATCACTCAAAGTCAGCCACCAGGGATGTCACATCTCATTATAAACAAAAAAGTGGTCAGTCGTCACATCAGAGAGTCTCCTCTCCACAATCCCACAAATCACAGAACTCCAAAACCCCCTCGCCTAATCCTCCAAGAGAACCCATCTCGCAGTCAGGCAGAGGCAGTGGAGAGGCTTTTAGCTCGGGACAAAGACGTTCAGCACTTGAAAGATTATCGGGGCCGGACCCACCAAGACCTCCAACAGGAACAGGACTGTCAAGCTCCCTTATTGCAAGGCTTCAAGAGGTGGAAGTTCATTACTTCACAGAAGGGGAAAATCAGGGTATAGGTCTTCATGACCACTCTATTCAAGAACCCCCTCAGATTACTGAGCATAATGAGCTAGTTTCAGAAGAAAGAGTTCCAGCGGTACTTAGATTGGGAACTCCGGCAGAACAGGGAAGGAAAAGAGCCCCGAGGAAGGCAGCAGGGACGACAGCACCAATCTCTAAAGCTGCTGGAAAGAGAAAAGTAACCAGAGTGTCCTCCAAAGGCAGAGTAATTCGAAGCCCTCGTCAGGGTACAACTGCTCGGAAACAACTAACTACTCAGGCAGGACCGTCTAGCAGAAAGAAATCTATCTCAGAACGCCTCAGCAACCCGGACAGCTTACCTCGTGATGAGGATAATATCCCCATTGTGAGAATCATACCAGCTATAGCGAAACGGAAGGTGGATTTTCACGATCCACCAAACCGGATTCCTTAGCTCTTCTCTCTTGGAACTGTCATGGATTGGGAGGGGATTTGACAGTTCCCCGACTCCGGGACGCAAGAAAATCACTAGAACCGGATGTCATCTTCTTAACAGAAACTAAAAACCAAGATGCTTTCGTTATCAAGACTGCCCACGAGTTGGGATTTACAAATTGTTTTACTGTACCGCCAATTGGTTTAAGCGGGGGACTAGCATTAATGTGGAAAGCTGACATTAATATAAGCATCATTGACTCCTCTCCAAATTTCATTGATGCTGAAATTATATATCGATCAACCACTTTCTTCTTAACAGGAATATACGGTCCCCCTGCCCAAAGTAACCGAGGAAGCTTCTGGGATTTTATCTCAGGAATTGGAGCGACTAGAGAAAACTCTCCTTGGTTACTTGCTGGAGACTTCAATGACATATTAGAACAAGCGGAAAAAGTAGGAGGACCAGACCGAAATGAAGGTTCTTTTATTCAGTTCCGCAGCTTCGTATCATCAAACGGATTATGGGATCTTAAACACACGGGCAACCCACTCTCTTGGAGAGGAACTAGATGTGACCATTTTATCCAAGAGAGGCTAGACAGAGTGCTGGCCAATTGCGAGTGGGCTGATATTTTTCCCTCGGGTAGATGCTCTTACCTCCGTTTCGAAGGATCAGACCATCGACCTTTGCTCACACACCTGGATACAACGAAGCTCAGGAAAAAGCGGCCTTTCCGATACAACAGAGACTGCAATACTGATGAGGAAGCCAGGAAGGTCGTGGAAGAAGCTTGGCACGCCTCTGAGATAGAGAGAGTAGAAAAGAAAGTAAACATATGCAGGAGAGCTCTGATCACGTGGTCCAAAGCAAAGAAAGAAAACAGCGCCAAAGTAATTTCAGAGTATCAGGAGGCCCTTGAGACAGCTCTTTCCTCATCACCTCCAGATACTGCTACGATCAGGCTCATCACATCTCGTTTAAATGACGCATATAAGGCGGAAGAGAGCTTCTGGCGACAACGCAGTCGGGTCCAATGGCTGCAAGGCGGTGACCGTAATGTTGGAATTGTGTCCAGTAATCTCGGTACTGTCTCTAGAAAGTAAGAGTATGTCGAGATCAGACATAAGTCATATAATACTGGGGATCATGATGGCTTGCTAGAGTCCGCTCATGATCTATAAGTCTTGGACTTATTACCTTTATTATATGATCCCATATGGGTCACACGCCTAAGCTAACAGGAAAATGTGTTGGAACGGCTTAGCAGAAGTACGACAAAAGTGCCAGGCATTTGTCGTACTAAGAGAGAAAGATTAATGGGTCTGATTAAATGGGATTTAATCAGATTGGGCCCAAAAGCCCAAAAGGGAAAGAGAAGGCTTTTAATGACTAAAAGCCAAGTCTTTTCTCCCTAACCCTAGCCTCCACAGCCGCGGCCTCTCTCTCTCCCTGCGCGCCTCTCTCCTCGTGGTCTAGCAGCCATTTCCTTGTGAAGCGTGTGTGAACCTTTGGAGGATTCATCCCTCGGTGCATCTATCTGATCTCTGACCTGTTCAATTCCTTCCGCTGCAACAAACAGGTAAAAGGTGAGATCATGTAATGTTTCTGTTCAAGAGAACCTAGATCTGTATGTTTAGGATGATCTGAATCTGTGAATTACATCAGGATCAACTAAACGAATCCCAACAGTGGTATCAGAGCCAGGTTCTTAGGATTTCTTGTTTAGATTCATTGTTTAGGTTGTTTAATCTGTTTAGAAGTGTTTTGAATCCATTACTGATAAGAAAAACACTTAAGAAACTGAATTAAATCCTGAACAAACGTTTGAAATCACAAAACCGAGCTATATGACTCGGGTTTTGTTGATCGGCCAAGGGAAAAACGACCGGCTTGGCCGGTTGGTTATCACGGCCGAGAGATGGCCGGTTGGGTCGGATCGATCGTGGCTCGGCCCGATCATGGATCGTCCCGTTCCGCCTCTCTCATGTCCCGATGCTTGCTTGACGTGCGAGAAAGATCGACCACGATCGCTTGGCGATCGCGTCCGTGATCTCGTCCGGCTCGTCCCGATCGTCGCGTCTCGGCCAAGCATCGACCCGTCCCACGATCGTCCCGCCTGACCCGAGCTCGTCCGACTGTCCCGATCACACGCAAGCGTCCCGTCCGGCAATCCGAGCGTCTCGATCTCGGATCGAGCATGCGGCTTGCGGCTGGACGGCTCTTGCTCGACCGGTTAGGGTTTTGGGTGTAATTGGGCCGGTTCGATTTCGGTTAGGTGGTTCGGTTCAAAACTTAATTAAAATCATCGTTCTGGTTTAATAAACAGATTTAATAATTTTATTAAATCTGGTTAAACCGGAATAAGAAATCCAATGTCGAAAGAAATATTGGATTTAGTGCCTAAACCAGGAATTTCTAATTTGATTTGGTTGGACCAAATAAATTGAGAAATTCCGGTTTAGTAAATAACCGGTTGACAATTGTGGTCATCGTAGTAATTAAAACTTGGTTAGACCAGTTTTAATGAACCAAACCGGTTATGTCAATTAATTGGACAATTGGGTCATGTCTTGGACATGGACCAATTCTTGGGCCTCGGGCCAAGAAGTTAAAACAATTGGGCCAGTTATTTGAGTCTTTCTTCAGATTAATTTAAAATCTATTTTATAAAATTATAAAGTCGTTTTTAAATTAAAGTTTCCGAAATTTTGAAATTAGAAAGTTTCTTAAAATAGAAGTTTCTGAATTTGCGGGTTTTGGATTTTAAAGAAATTTCTAAAGTTAGAAAGTTTCCGTTTTTAGAAAGTTTCCAATTTTAGAAAGTTTCCAAAAATAGTAGGTTTCCATAAATAGAAAGTTTCCCGAAATAGTAATCTTCTATTTTGGGAATGATTTTAATGAGCCTACGAACCTCAAATAATATCAAGCGTTGGATGTCTTGTCCAGGCTATGTCAGCTGTCAAAGCCCATTCAATTGCATTCATGGCCTTACAGTGTGAGGATGTCTGCTTTTGCGTGGGTAAGACGGTTTGTGATTCATAAATGTCATTGGGAGTCCCAGACATTAATGATTACATGACTGTATAGTCCGGTTTTCTTGACTAGGCCATCGGGAGTCCCGGGCCTTGAGACATCAGAGTGGATTGGGCCTCGGGCCCAGATTCACAACCAAGAGTTATATCACGGATATAATTAGCCGATATAGGGCTTACCGATATAAGCTAAGGTTGGGTGACGGCCAGTGGCCCACTTTAATTTTAGTTATATGTGGATCTTGGAATCATTATATTCTATTGAGGGTAACTTAGATTATTGAATATAATGCATGATTAATCATATTAATTTTTAATACGAGATTAGTCATTTTGAACATAATAACTAATAACCTTTTTATTTATATATTTCAGATATGACTACTACAAGCACACAAAACACTTTCTCGATCCGGTCTGTTCTCGAGAAGGAGAAGCTGACTGGAACGAACTTCCTGACATGGTCAAGGAACTTGAGGCTGGTCCTCAAGCAGGAGAAGAAGGACTATGTCCTTCGAGATCCCCTCCCCGAGAGGCCTCTTGCCAATGCTGCCAGGACTCTGCACAATGCTTGGGAAAAGCATTCGTCAGATGAAAATGATGTCTATTGCCTGATGTTGGTGACAATGACTCCTGAGCTGCAAAAACAGTTCGAAAGTGTATTGTCTCCCATCGAGATAATGGCAAGCCTGAAATCGCTTTTTCAGGAGCAGGCTAGGACCGAGAGGTTCCAGACAGTTAAGAACCTCTTGGACTGTAAGTTGGCTGCGAATGCGGCAGTGAGTCCTCATGTCTTGAAGATGATGGGTTATCTCGATCATCTTCAGAAACTCGACTGCCCAATCAGCCAGGAACTTGCCTGCGACATCATTCTGCAGTCTTTACCTGCAAGCTATGATCAGTTCATTCTGAACTTTAACATGCATGGCTTGAGTAAGACACTGCCTGAGCTTCACGGAATGCTCAAGACTGCAGAGCCCAAATTGAAGAAAACCGCCAAGGACCCCAATGTGCTTATGGTACAAAAGGGCAAGGGGTTTAAGAAGTCTTCTGCTAAGGATAAGGGAAAGGCCAAGGGTGTCCAAGTCGCGGACAAGGACACGCCAAAGCCCAAGCCCAAGTCCAAGGCTGGGCCTACTGACATGTGCAGGTTCTGCAAAGAACTGGGGCATTGGAGAAGAGATTGTAAGAAATTCCAGGAAGGTCTAAAGGAATTAAAGAAGAAGACTTTCGAGACTTCTTCATCAGGTATTTTTGTTATAGAAGTTAATACAACTACTTCTGATAATACCTCATGGGTCATGGATACTGGTTGTGGGGCTCATATTTGTACTAATATGCAGGCACTCAGCAACAGTAGAAGGCTGAAGCAAGGACAAGTGGAACTACGAGTTGGGAATGGAGCGAAAGTTTCAGCACTAGCTGTAGGCACATACTTGTTGTCTTTACCTTCGGGATTGATTTTAGAACTGAATAATTGTTATTTTGTACCTGCTATAAGCAGAAATATTATTTCAATTTCTTTGTTGGATTTGGAAGGTTATGATTTTTCAGTTAAGAATAAATTATGTTCCTTCAATCGCAACAATTTGTTCTATGGTTCTGCCCCTCTTACGAATGGGCTTTACATACTCGATCAATCCGCGCCAATTTATAACATTAATACAAAACGGTTTAAACCTAATGAGGAAAACCGAACGTTTCTATGGCATTGTCGTTTAGGGCACATCAGCGAGAAACGCATCAAGAGGCTCCATTCGAATGGACTTCTTGGCTCATTTGACTTTGAGTCATGTGAGAAATGCGAATCCTGCATGATGGGCAAAATGACACGGGCCCCCTTTAATAAACCTAACGAGAGGGCCAGTGACTTATTGGGCCTGATACACACTGATGTGTGTGGCCCAATGTCCACAAATGCAAGAGGAAACTATCAGTACTTCATTACCTTCACTGATGATTTCAGTAGGTATGGATATGTTTATTTAATGAAACATAAGTCTGAATCTTTTGAGAAGTTCAGAGAATTCCAAAATGAAGTACAAAACCAACTTGGCAAAAGCATTAAGGCTCTTCGGTCCGACCGAGGAGGAGAATACTTAAGCCAAGAATTCAGTGATCATCTGAGAGAGTGTGGGATCGTATCCCAACTCACTCCTCCTGGAACACCTCAATGGAATGGTGTGTCTGAGAGGAGAAATCGGACCTTATTGGATATGGTTCGATCAATGATGAGTCACACAGACCTTCCAATATCCCTTTGGGGATATGCTCTGCTAACAGCAGTGTTCACTCTAAACAGAGCGCCATCAAAAGCAGTAGCAAAGACACCATATGAATTATGGACTGGAGAAGCTCCAGTGCTGTCTTATCTCAGAATTTGGGGTTGTGAAGCCTATGTCAAGAGATTAATCTCAGACAAGCTTACACCAAAATCTGACAAATGCTACTTCATTGGTTATCCACGGGAAACCAAGGCTTATTACTTCTATCTACGTTCCGAGAACAAGATTTTTGTTGCCCGGGATTGTAACTTTCTTGAGAGGGAGTTTCTCTCTAAGAAAGACAGTGGGAGTAAGGTACTGCTTGAAGAAATTCAAGATGAATAGGATATTGCTCAACCTAATGAGGAAGAGCAGCAGGAGGACCTACAAGAAATTGTAGAGCCTGAAACTGTAGTACCTGAAGTTCGAAGATCCGGGAGGATCCGTCACGAACCCGAGAGATATCAAGGATTCCTCGTGACTAACTGTCATGATCTTCTGATCATTGATGGTGATGAACCATCGAACTTCAATCAAGCCATGATGGGCCCAGATTCCTCTAAGTGGCGCAAGGCCACTGATTCCGAAATGGACTCCATGTCGGTCAACCAAGTATTTTCGTTGGTTGACTTACCCGCTGGTGTAAAAGCCATCGAGTGCAAATGGATCTTCAAGAAGAAGATTGACGTGGATGGAAATGTCCAGATTTATAAAGCCAGGTTGGTGGCAAAAGGTTTCAGACAAGTTCACGGTGTGGACTACGATGAAACCTATTCACCGGTGGCTATGATGAAATCTATTCGGATTCTACTAGCAACTGCAGCTTTTCATGATTATGAAATTTGGCAGATGGACGTGAAAACCGCCTTCCTGAATGGTATTCTGGAAGAGGATGTGTATATGACACAACCTGACGGTTACATAGATCCGAAGAATGCTGGGAAAGTATGCAAGCTTCATAAATCCATTTATGGACTGAAGCAAGCATCGAGGAGCTGGAATCTTCGTTTTGATGAAGCGATCAAGCAATTTGACTTCATCAGAAACGAAGAAGAACAATGCGTGTATAAGAAATCTAGTGGGAGCAAGATTGTATTTCTTATTCTGTATGTCGATGACATACTGCTTCTCGGAAACGACGTTCCAATGCTGAAGTCTGTAAAAGACTGGCTTGGAAGTTGTTTTTCCATGAAAGACATGGGTGAAGCCGCATACGTTCTTGGAATTAGGATCTATCGGGATAGACCTAAGAGGCTGATAGGCTTGTGTCAAGACTCATACATTGACAAAGTCCTACAAAGATTCAGCATGAAAGATTCCAAGAAGGGCTTCACGCCAATGGTACATGGCACAACGCTAAGCAAGAAGCAGAGCCCTACGTCGGCTGCTGAGCTTGAGCGCATGAAGAATATTCCTTATGCATCTGCAATAGGATCTGTCATGTATGCCATGATCTGTACTCGTCCTGATGTTGCTTATGCATTGATCATGACGAGTAGATACCAGTCAAATCCAGGTGAAAACCATTGGATTGCCGTAAAGAATATCTTGAAGTATCTAAGACATACTAAGGATAAGTTCTTAGTGTACGGTGGAAGTGATGTGCTTAAAGTCATTGGATTCACGGACGCAAGTTTCCAGACAGACACAAATGATTTCCGGTCACAGTCCGGTTATGTCTTTTGTCTGAATGGCGGTGCAGTAAGTTGGAGAAGCTCCAAGCAGGACACCGTTGCTGATTCCACTACAGAAGCTGAATATATCGCCGCCTCGGAAGCAGCGAAGGAAGCTGTTTGGATACGAAAGTTCATTATGGAACTAGGTGTGATACCAGATGCGGCTGAGCCTCTGGCACTGTTTTGTGACAACAATGGTGCTATAGCTCAGGCAAAGGAACCAAGATCACACCAGAAATCCAAGCATGTTCAAAGAAGATATCACTTGATACGTGACATCATTAATAGAAAGGAAGTCAAGATCAGCCGAGTTCCGACAGATGATAATGTCGCTGATCCGTTGACAAAGCCACTCCCAAGGCCTAAGCTCGAGTTCCTGACTGAAGCTGTAGGCATTAGAAACATTGAAATGTAATCTAAATTTGAGTGGGAGTTTTGTGAGCTTTATTTTAGTTATTTGATATGTTCTTGTAAAACATTATTTTATGTTTTAATGAAATTATTATTTCAAGATTATTTTAACTGTGATGAAATAATCGTTCCAAAATGATATAAACCATTTTATAGGTCATCGAAGTAAATGACTTGATCTTGAGTCATCGAAGTCATTTAGCTTGATCATGAGACCCTATATTTGATAGATGTTATATATCATCCCGTCCCCAGTCGAAGGTTGTTGAAATTGGAACATCAACGACCGTGTGAGACTGGATTGGTACGTGACTTATGACAAAGTCTCAGTGTGTCATAGATGCGCGGCATCAAAGTCAGTACATAGGTGTATGTTGGGAACATACGACCGGACAAGACCCGCTTATAAGAACTCTTCAGGATATTTATATCTGTGTCATAAGAGATTCTTACTACGACTATAGAGTATAGTCCTTAGACCTGAGTTCACATGCATGTGACTGCACATGGACTGATGTACTTTGATCATTGTCTAACGCTATCATTCTGTGATAGCTATAAGGACCTTGTTTGGGTGCATTATGAAATGAGTAGTTTACAGTGATGGAACAAGACGAAATTTGTCCCTCCAATATAAGTGGAGTGAATATCTCTAGGCCAATCGGAGATTTGAATACTGGAAAACGCATGGCCATGCTCAAACGGACTTTCCCGAGTCGTTTGGATTGTCAGTATCAAATCAGAGTCCGATGAACAAGATTAGGCTTTATAAGGATGACACCAATCTTGCCTTATGACTAATCGAGATATTGAGACAAAAGGATTATGAATACAGAGATTCCAGTACAAGTGGGAGATTGTTGGAATTGTGTCCAGTAATCTCGGTACTGTCTCTAGAAAGTAAGAGTATGTCGAGATCAGACATAAGTCATATAATACTGGGGATCATGATGGCTTGCTAGAGTCCGCTCATGATCTATAAGTCTTGGACTTATTACCTTTATTATATGATCCCATATGGGTCACACGCCTAAGCTAACAGGAAAATGTGTTGGAACGGCTTAGCAGAAGTACGACAAAAGTGCCAGGCATTTGTCGTACTAAGAGAGAAAGATTAATGGGTCTGATTAAATGGGATTTAATCAGATTGGGCCCAAAAGCCCAAAAGGGAAAGAGAAGGCTTTTAATGACTAAAAGCCAAGTCTTTTCTCCCTAACCCTAGCCTCCACAGCCGCGGCCTCTCTCTCTCCCTGCGCGCCTCTCTCCTCGTGGTCTAGCAGCCATTTCCTTGTGAAGCGTGTGTGAACCTTTGGAGGATTCATCCCTCGGTGCATCTATCTGATCTCTGACCTGTTCAATTCCTTCCGCTGCAACAAACAGGTAAAAGGTGAGATCATGTAATGTTTCTGTTCAAGAGAACCTAGATCTGTATGTTTAGGATGATCTGAATCTGTGAATTACATCAGGATCAACTAAACGAATCCCAACACGTAATTCTCGCTTCTTTCACTCAGTAACGAAGCTGAGGCGGACTAGTAACAGGATTATAGTCATAGAGAATGCCCAGGGACAGCCTGTTCACGAGGAAGACCAAATTGGAGAGGTTTTCAGCAGCTTCTTCCAAGAGATCTTCACATCAAATGGGAACTCTAATTTCAGAACAGTCCGTGAAGTACTCTACACCTCGGTCTCAAGTCAGATGAATGATGACTTGTGTAAAATACCAGATGAGGAAGAAATCCGAAAGGCAGCTTTCAATATTAATGCGGAGAAAGCTCTGGGACCGGATGGTTTTTCAGGAGGCTTTTACCAATCTTTTTGGAACGTCATTGGAGCTGACATTTGCCGGGAAGTCCGGAATTTTTTCATCTCGGGGAAAATGGAACGAAATTTGAATGAGACGCATGTATGCCTTATTCCCAAAACAACAGCGGCAGCATCACCGGGAGAATATAGGCCCATTGCCCTTTGCAACGTCCGCTACAAGATAATAGCGAAGATCATCACCCGCCGGCTCCAGCCTCTCCTAAGCAGCCTCATTACGCCTCACCAATCAGCCTTTGTCCCCGGGCGAGCTATTGCGGACAACGTGTTGATCACGCACGAGACGCTACACTTCTTGAAGAAGTCGGAAGCAACAAAGAGGTGTTCAATGGCGGTAAAGACAGATATGAGCAAAGCGTATGATCGTATTGAGTGGGGTTTCTTGAGAGAGGTCCTCAAGCAGCTTGGCTTCAGAGAAAATTGGGTTGATTGGATTATGGAGTGCGTAACTTCGGTCTCTTACACCTTCCTCATCAATGGGGCTCCCCAAGGGAAAGTAGTCCCATCAAGAGGCCTCCGACAAGGTGACCCTCTCTCTCCGTACCTTTTCATCCTATGTACGGAGGTGTTGTCGGGACTTTGCCAAAAGGCCCAATCAAATGGCAAGCTAAAAGGAATCCAAATAGCTCGGAAATCACCATTCGTCAATCATCTCCTCTTTGCGGATGATACCATGTTCTTCGGTAGAACGAATTCAGTATGTTGCCATGCTCTTATGGATATATTACGGAAGTATGAAGCTTGTTCCGGTCAGTGCATAAACTCCGCCAAGTCCTCGGTCACCTTTTCCCGGAAAGCGCCGCCGGAACTGAGAAACAAAGTTAAATCAATCTTGGGAATTGAAAAGGAAGGCGGAGTAGGGAAATATCTCGGACTTCCCGAGAACTTTGGGAGAAGAAAGAGAGACATTTTCTCCAGCCTAGTAGACAAGATCCGTCAACGCTCTATCTCTTGGACCACGAAATTCTTGTCGGGAGCCGGGAAGCAAATTCTGCTCAAGACCGTACTCACAGCTCTTCCCACATACACGATGTCATGTTTCTTGCTCCCGATATCTCTATGTAAACAAATCCAATCTATATTGACTCGATTTTGGTGGGATGCTAATCCGGATAAAAGAAAGATGCCGTGGGTGGCTTGGAAAAAGCTAGCTCTTCCGAAGAAACTAGGCGGTCTCGGCTTCCGAGAGATAGGAAAATTCAATGTGGCTCTCTTAGCCAAACTAAGCTGGAGAATATTCAAGAACCCAAGCTCTTTGTTAGCTCGTGTTTTGCTTGGTAAGTACTGCCCGGATGGTTCTTTTCTTGACTGCCAACCGCAAGAGGGCTCGTCCCATGGATGGCAAGGTATAATGGCGGGCAAGCAGCTCCTCACCAAGGGTTTGGGATGGATAGTAGGGAATGGGAAACATATCAATGTATGAAGGGATCATTGGCTATCTCCTTCTACTTTGTTAACTCCCATCGGTCCACCAACTTTCCAAAACAAGGATCTTAAGGTTGCGGATCTCCTTCACCCAGGTTCCAACGAATGGAATGTTTCAGCTATCCGTGAGCATCTACCTCTTTATGAGGATGTAATCCGCTGTCTGATACCCAGCTCCAGTAAACCGCCGGACTCCTTGGTGTGGCTGGGGGAAAAATCAGGAGTTTACTCAACAAAGTCGGGCTACAGAGCATCGGTTCAGCCGACCCAACCTGACCCGCCAAACGCTTTCAACTGGAACAAAACTATATGGTCAGTCAAAACAGCCCCAAAGATTTCCAACTTCCTTTGGCGGGCAGCAAATGAGGCGCTCCCAGTTGGTCACCTACTCTCTCTTAGAGGTATTCCGAACAACCCAACTTATAAACGGTGTGGAGACTTAGAAACGATACCCCATGTGCTCTTCCACTGTCCGGTGGCAAGATTGACATGGCATTTAGCTCCAATGGTCGGGGAGGCAGTTGTAACTCCAAATATGACTTCTCAAGACCTTCTCTCAAGCTGTGTAAACAGCAAGACATTACCCCCAGTGGGACTTTCCTCTGCTACGCCTCTCTATCCATGGTTACTTTGGAACCTTTGGACAGCCCGAAACAAACTTGTCTTTGAAGATAAAAGATATGAGGCAATGGACATAGTAACCAAAGCCATCTTGAATGCAAAAGAATGGGATGAAGCTCAATGTCAAAAACAGGTTGCAGAACGGCGCCTCGCACCTATCTCTGAAACCATCACCAACCTCCGACCTTCAGCTTTCTCAGACGGAGCTTGGTCTGAAGCGACAAAATCAGCAGGAATGGGATGGATAATCAAGGCTGTGACAGGGAACATAATCCTCCAAGACTCGTCGAACCGACCCTTTGTTCCGTCAGCTCTAGCGGCAGAAGCACTCGCCGTACGAGCTTCTCTCAAAGCGGCGCTCGCCATGAAAGTCACCTCACTCCAACTCTGCTCGGACTCTTATGTCCTCATCACCACCCTTAACCAAGGGACTGAGCTGATCGAAATTGCAGGTCTACTTGAAGACATCAAGAACCTTGCAACTCTCTTCACTCATCTATCGTTTATTTATGTTAATCGTGCTTCTAATAGCTCTGCTGATCTGCTGGCCAAATCGGCTTTGTCACAACTCAACTCTATGGGAGTGTAACTTTAAGCTTTAATCAAAGTGTTGACCAAAAAAAAAAAAACACATGAAGAAGCTACAACATATATCTAAAGTCATAAGTGCCATAACAAGGGCTAAAACAACACAAACATAGGTTTTTGTCTAAGAATCAATCTTACACAACCAAAGGAGGAACACTCTGCTCATTTCTGAAGAAATTGGTTGGGTCAATCTTTCCTTTAACCATAGCCAATCTTTTGAAATTACTTCCAAAATACCTCATCCCCCACAAACTTGCATCCTCAAAGCTATTATTAATCGCTTTATTCACACCCAAATCAAGATCTCTGTAATTCAGATAAGCTCCTCTTGGTGACCCAGAGACATAAACTCTCATATACCTATAAAGCAATCTCATCCATCTCACATGTTTCTCCATCTCTTCAATTTCCTTCACTCTCCATTTCACCATATACTGTATATTATACAGGTTCCCTCTTCTATGTGGAAATGGAGTCTCTGTTTCGCCAATCTCATACATTCTACCACCTAATGGCTCCATGATCATTACCGGAGATTTCACCTCGTGAAATCTCTTCCATATACCTTCTAGACCGGTTTCAGGAATTGGGTTCTTGATAAAATCAGATTTTGCTTTGAAATACAGATCATCGTATCTCTGTTCTCTATCGAGAAGTGTCTCTAGTGGCTGTCCGTTCTTCCAATTAAAAAACATTATTGAATCGATCCAGCTCATTTCTGAACAGTCTTGAAACCTTAACCCTAGTTCCGGAAATTTCTGATTCATTAAAGGAATCAATTTATCCATTCCTCCAAGATAACTTGCTTGGAATGTAGCTTGAACCGATACTCCATAACTGTAAATTATGACTCTAATGAAGAGATTCTTCTCAAGCCCTGCAGCAATATATTGCCATCTATGAACGATTTTTGTCATGTTTTGTGTTAACGGTAGGTACCTTGTGAAACAAGTAACCTTTTCTGGAACCCTAACTAGCTTGACTTTCCATGAAAGTACAACACCAAAGCTAGCAGCTCCCCCTCCTCTAATAGCCCAGAACAAATCTTCTCCCATTTCTCTCCTACCATTGTAGATTTTCCCGTTTGCGTCTACAAAACGCGCGTCCACAACGTTATCTGCGGCCAAACCGTGTTTCCTCATCATTGCACCAAACCCTCCTCCACTAAAATGACCTCCAACTCCAACACTAGGGCATGTTCCTGCAGGGAAACCATGGAGCTTGCTTGATTTAGCAATTTTGTAGTAAAGCTCACCAATCGTCGCACCGGCTCCAACCCATGTTGTTTCTTCCCTGAGGTTGATCTCGATCGATCGAAGATTGATGAGATCAAGAATTATGAAAGGTGGCTGCGATGAGAGGTACGAAAGTCCTTCATAGTCATGACCACCACTTTTAGTCCTTACTTGCACGCCAAGTTTCCTGCTGCAGAGTAATAATCTCTCGATTTCGTATTCCGTTCTTGGTGTAGCTATTAGAATCGGCTTCTGGCTCGAGAAATTCAGGCTCGTGAATCTGTAGTTTTGGGATACAGACTGCGAGAAATCGGTGTAGAGTCTTGAATCTGGCTTGTGGATGAAGCTTTTAAAGTTTATGAAGCTTGAATCAGAATGTGTCGACATGCAACTACGAAACTGATCTCTACTAGGAGGAATTTTAGAATCAGAATTGACCCATTTGACTAAGAACAGAAGGAAAAGAAATAGAGCAAAGGCTTCAAGTGTTCTCATCTTTAGTTTGTTTGTTTTCTTGGGTTTGAAGTTACAGAGAAATAGCATTGTTCTTGTGCTGGTGATGAGAGAGTGTTGGAGATTTTGATGAAGTTGCAGCGGGTTAAGTGTAAACTAGTTTCCAACTAACACCGACGTAGAAATAATATAATTTAAAATCATCAAAACCTTGTTTTGGAATTTTGTGTTGCACAGAAACAAAAGAGGAGTCAATAATAGGCTTCCAAGATTGGTAACTGAAAAAATTAAGTTTTTATTTTATTTTAATTTGTTGAGTACTAATTATATGCCCACAATGGAATTGCATGCGTGTTCTAATATGCATTACCATATTTATCACTAACTGGCATAATGGTCTCATTATTTACATATAGATAATAGACCTCCATAACTAATATAGACCTAGAAAAGGAAAAGTATTCACTGTTTTGTGCTAATAATTGTTCTTCCCATCTAATTTCTCTTAAGAAGGGCCAGTGCAATTCTAAATCATTTAGTTCTACTACAATTTTGTTTGAACAAATAAATATTAAAAAATTATATGAAGCTAGGGTCAGGTATAATTTACTGCAATTCAATGGCATGCGAGCAAAGTGTCGACGTTTTCTAGTTGTTGGTTGTCTTTGAGTCCTGATCGATATTGTCCACTGCATGAGTCATTTGTGTTACAGTGAGGATTAATAGAATAAACTAATTAAGAGATTAAAACAATATTTTGTTGACATTATTAATTAAATAAAAAGGGGGAACCAGATTTCATCAACCTGAAGTTAATTAAACCAAATTTCATAATAACCAAAATATCTGAAATGTATGCCAATTTTTTTTATTAGACATGTGGTATCCCATTGGTTTTCTATGCCTCAAGACTACAATTCACATATGCGTCCTTTTTCATCTTCAGTTATTTGGGATGGCCGAATAGAGTATCCATGACAAGTGGATCGAACCCTGAGTGTAGTGCATCCAAATCCCGTCTCCTTACCACTACACCAAAGACACTTGGTTATTATGTCAAATTTACCGAACCAAATCCAAAGTTTATGAAATTAAACCGAAATATATCAAATATATATCCTATTAAAACATGTGTCTCTTTTATAAAATAACCTTTCATCATGTGTTATATTACGGTTTGTGTCACTGCATTTAATAAAAAAAAGTAGATTTCATTAAAGGTATTTTGGGATTATTAGATTTTGAAATACTAAATATTCTCTAATTACTGATTTTGTTCCAGAATATATTCATAATTTCTTTTTTAAAATATATAATATTTTCCGATTTGTTAAGAAAAAATATTTTTTTTTATTTTTTTCGATTTTTTTACAAAAATATTAATTTCGAACGTGTTATTAAATTTATTATAAACTAATTTTAATTTTATTTTAATATAAAGAATCTCTAATTTATGATCTTATTCAAAATATATCTTCATAATGTCTTTTAACATCTTCTTTTTAATTAAAATATAAATATATATTTATATTTTTTAAAAATCCTATAAATATTTCAAACTTCTTGATTTTAAGAAAATAGTTATTAAATTAAGATTTATTATTAAAATTTACTAAAAATAATTTTAATTAAATTTTAATCTCTTAAATTAGAATAATAATTTGTATATTTATAACATTATATAAAACTAAACATATTAAAAATAAATTAACCGATTTAATTATATATACAATTAAAACAAAATTTGGAAATCAGGCTAGAAAGATGTATTAACTAATTACAATTGTATATTATTAATTTGATAAAATATTAAAGTTATTCAATAATTATATTATTGGAATATATGATGAGTTTGTTACGGTTGATGTTTTATGATAATAGTTTTTCAATGATTATTTTATTAAAATTTTAAAATATTTAGACTACTATAAGATGGGTTGAAATATAGACTAATCTGTTTTGACTGTTTTGACTATAAAAAAAAAATTAAAAGATTTATTTTCATTGGAAGACAAGTTAATAAATTAACCAATTTTAGTTATAGAAACATTAAAATGAAATTAAATCAATCCAAACTGTTAAATGAACGGATAATCATATATTAGTAATATTTTGATATAGAAATTAAATATAAAAATCTTTATATTTAGATCATTATAAAACGGATCGAAAAAAGATTAATCAATTTCAATTATCTATACTATTAAAAACAAACTTTTCCTATTTAAATACGGTTAAAAAATTGTATCATTCAATTTCAATTGATATATTCTTAAATATATAAAATATTAAAATTATTTAAAATTTTATAATCACGCATTAAAACTATACTATTTAAAACAAATAATTATCCTGTATATAAAAAATGAAGAGAGGGCTTTCTCAAGCTGCCACATCAACCCCTTCTTCATTGGTTCAACTCATTAATTAATTATCCAAATTATTATTACTCAAATAAATCTAAATTCAACTAATTAAAATCATTTAATTTAAATATAATTAGTTAAAATCATTAAAACATAAATATAAATTAATTTGAAAATTAAATTTAATATAAAGTTTCATAAATAAATAAATAATATATATTATAAGATTTAAATACATCTTTTATATTTTATAAAATGAATGAACAAATATAATTAAATCTTAATATAAGTGGAAATACAAAATTATAAAACTAAAAATAAATATAAAATAATAAAAAAGTTTTAAATAAAATTATAACAAAAATATTTAATAAATAATGGAATTAGTAAATATTAGGAATGTAATGAAAGATGTGATAAAGGAGATAAGATGATAAAATAAATAATTTAAATATACAAATAAGAAATTTAACGAAATTTAATATAATAAATAAAAAATTAAAATATTATTATAATATTAAGACTGGGATAACGCAAAACGTATAAAAAACAAATACATATATTTTAAATAACGCATAAAAATAAAAGCTTGATAAAAGTTGAAGAAAATAAAAATTAAAAAAAAATCATGAAAAATTGATAATAAAACTTATAAAACATATTAGTATTCAAAATAAATATCAAAAATATATTAAATATTTATAATAAAATAAAATCCGCGCATTTGCGCGGGTTATCTCCTAGTATATATAATAAACGAAAAACCTAGCATATCGATTCTAAGAACTTATATATTACTAAGATTGCATTCTATACAAAAATGATTGATTTTAAAAACTTTTTAGTAGTGAAATCACGGATTGAAATATGTTAGAATTAACTTTAATAAAAATGTCAATAAAATATATATGCACTTTTACAGCAATAAGTTAAACTAAACATCTACTAAAAATAACAATAAACCACAACTACTAAAACATAAGCTAACAATATCAAAATAAAAACAAAATCTATTAAATTTCTTCTCACATTTCGTACTATATATTCATATTTTTCACTTAATAAAAATTAGATTGAATAGTTAACAAACTTAATTTATAAAATTATAAATTTAAGATAATAGTATATTTAAAAAAACATAAATTTGTGCTTCTTTAACAAGGGTTAAAATCTAGTTCTAGATAAATATTATAACAATGAGTTTACTTTTAACTTTGATATAAATTTTACCTAAAATCTAGCCCGAGTCCGAACCAAATTTTCCATCTATATTGAATTTAACTGAAATAAAAATTAACTCTCAAACCCTGAAACAAAAAAAAACAAATGTTAAAAAACTTTAAGAAGATTATAAATGTGTAGGGCAAAGAGTGCCGTTCCAACATTTTTGAATAATCTACAAAATTTTAAAATAAAATATATCCTCTTCCATTATAATTATAGAAATTAACTAATAATATACAATATAAAATAACATTAAAATGTAAAAAATCTATTTTTATAAATGGTTTGTAAAAAGAGTTTTTTACTGTTGAAATATGGTTCTTCTTTACATTTTTCGTTCAAAATTATTAATTAAACTGAAATATTAGAGTTTTTCAATCATAATTTTCTTAGTTTAAAACAAAACCATCATATTCAGTCGTTCATGTAGCATGATAAACCACATAAATTTTATTTTAGCCTTAACTTTAAAAAAAAAAATCAGTAGTGACAAGCGATACCCGAATAGTTAATAATATACAATAAACAATTTATGTGTTCTCATAAAAGTCTTCCATTTTTATTTGAAAAATCAAGTACCATAGTAGGCTCTGAACTTAATTTGATATTGGTTCTCTAAAGGATTTTAAGTCTGTAAACAAATTTTCACCAACTATATCTAAATGCATCATTGCATAAAAAACGTCCAAATTTACACATGATATCCTAAAAGTATAATCACTTATAAATGTAAGTTTTTTAAAATCGAGTAAAAACCCAAAATTTTGTTCATAATTTTGGGAATTGTTCAAAGCTATACTTTTCATGAAAATTATGCTTTCAAACTTTGTTTAAATAGTCTTGTGTTACGATTCTAAAAAACGATTCTCTCTCTTCCCGAGTGACGCCTATCAATTATCTCAAATCTGGTGAAGGATACAATAATCTGAGACTTGTCTAATATTACGGTTATGGATATTTTGGTCTAATATCACCAACAAATCATGGCCATAAGGCTTGTGAATCGTGGGATGATGCTAAATCTGAGAGATTTTGAGTTATGGAAAGGAAAGATATTTCACTCATGATCAACTTGAATCCTTTTCATTGGGATTCGGATTTTCCTAAATCGAGGATGGGTATCGTCGGATCGGATCGTAATCGAGATTGTCAGTAATCAGTTGTCTCCATTCTCTACGAATGTATCGACTGGCATTGCAGTAAATTTTACGGGTGTGATACTATGTTTGTTTGGGTTAAAATTGGAATTAAAATCTCAATTTCCTTTCTATGGTAGTAAAGATCTTGCATATGGAATTTTCTTGTCACGAGGTTAAGATATAAAAAGTTCTAAGATTGTGATTCGAATTGGTAGTAAAGTGCAGATTAGTAGCGACAAAGATAGGTATCATAGGAATCTATGGCTGCAAAATCAAAATCGGTGGGAGAGATTACGATCAATATATATATACTATACGATCACCAAATTTACATCTCTATCTATTCTCATTACTTTGGGTTTTCTCTCCAAGCATACATGTGCTTAAGATATCTCAAGGAAACATGGTCTCCAAAGAGAATATGAGCGAGAGTACGGTGCAGAAGACAAATCAGTTACGAATTTAGGTGCCCTGGTTTGACAATACATAGTTAATCAAAGGATATCAAAAACAATGATCGTTCGATGCATGAATATGTGCCCTCAAGACATGAATACTCTTTTGTACATGCTTCCCAGCATTTGGAAGATGGAAGAACGTGTTGTTGGTGCGGATCTCGGTCTTGGAAGGTTTCACCAGGATTTTGATAATGAGGAAGATATCGTGAGGTGTTACGCATGGAACTGTACCACTTCGATTAATGGATGCTCTCCCTAGTGCGATGGAAACCGGTGACTGACAAGAACTATCCTTCGACTATCAAGTTTTGGATCAAAGTGATAGGTGTTCCATTGAAAATTTGGGCACAACATACACTTGAAAGTATTAGTGATGGCCTTGGGGACAAAAAGGACGTAGATCGGAATGAAGGAAGGATTCAAGTGATTTTGGATGGTTTCAAACCTTTGGTTATCAAAACAGAAGTGGATTTTAACAATGGTGAAGAGGCTTTGGTTACATTGAGATATGACATGTTGTTTGGCTTCTGCAGAGAATGTTTTAGTCTTTGTCATGATAAGGAAATGTGCCCAACAATTGAAATATCAAGAGGTTTTTAAGAGGTCTTAAGGAAGGGTACATGAAAGGGATCAATAGACACGGTTCATGAGATGACAATGACTAGCTACAAAGGTGCAGTGATAAACATGGTCAAAATTGAAGCAAAAATGGAACAAAACGGTGTGAGAAAGGTGCATGAAGAAGGGGAAAAGCAAAGGTCTTGACAAAGGGAGTCATAAGGTTTTTGAACAACAAACCACATAATGCAAGAAGGGAACAAAATTCATATACCATAAGAAAGGAAAGGCGCTTTGCAGAGGGATCTTAAACTTTTCAAAGACATGCTAGAGATGATTCACCGAAAAATGGGGCTAAGATTTGCAGAAATTTATGCTGACCTGAAGGAGATTTCGAGGTTTGTTGAGGGTTTAACTGAGAACGGGCATCTCATGCTAGCTGCCCTCCTTGGGAAAATATCGGCTTAAACAGACATGGAAAATGAGAAAATGACGAATAAGGCTGATTCTCATGAGGATGGTGAAATATCTCAAAATAAGGGTATGGTTGAGGCTCTGGAAACTGATATTGTTAAGGGTGATGTTGGGAACCACAATAATTATTCACAGCAGTTGCCGGCTTCTGATCAAGGAATGGCAGATATAATCGATTTTTCTGAGTTGGATTTGTTGCGGATGGAAGGATCTAATACTGCAATGAATCCAAAATTTCAAGAGAATCTGAATGCGCCAGTGTTTGACCAAATGATAGAGAGTTTAGGACTAAAGGAAGTTGAGTTAGAAGGTGATTTGGCATAAATGGTAGGTGTGGATATAATAGAAACAAAAGAGCAATCAGAAACATGGGCAGAGGTGGAAGGGAAGAAACAAGGATCATGGAAGAAGCTTTTAAATGGAAACTCGTTTTTTCTGGACTTATTAGCAAAAAAAGATGGTATAAGGCATGATATCACCTCGAAAGAAGACAATTTTGAAAGATACATGCATGTTGGGCAAGGATTCATGAAAAGAAGATGGTAAAGGGAATAAAAAGCATAAGGAACTAAAGAAAAAGGACCGGTAAATGTTCTTAATGATTAAAATATCTTCACGGAGGATGTCAGCGGCGGTTGATTCCGACGGCGGTTACATAGACGAGCTAGTTATTCTACGAAGATAGAATTTGGTCTCAGACGCTTAATGCAGAAGCAAAGGCGTTATTACTCGGTTTTAAAATTATGTTACTGAAAGGAGAAGTTGTTTACATACTCGAGCACTTGTTGCGAGAGATCCAACGTAACTGCATTAAGGGCGTTACGACCATATACGAGAGGAATGGAGAAAAACTCGTGATTGGTCCTGAAGTTTAGAGTTCGAAAGTAGGTTGAAATTTGAATTAAGTAAAGGTCAATTATGGGTCAAAGTTAAACTGAGGTGTGCCTAGTTTTGCTTTACCAATGATTTTACAAGTTTTTATAAAACTTATGTTTGCAGTGTTATGTACACTTTTTGTCTTCCAGTTGTTTGATTCCATGCTATATGTTTCTATATAATAAAGCGTTGTTGACGTTAGTTCAAGTTTATTGTCAACATATTTTGGTACACATGGTTAAAGGATTATTAAAACATATGTGTAGTCTCAAATTGTGGCGATATTATTTTCCAATTTCAGGCATAAAACCTCTGGATTCATTTGGTATGAAGAAAACTAACTCAGATCTTCAACTGATAATAAAGTTGAAGCCATTTTGTTGGACTTTGGTTATTGACTCACAAATGGGTCTTTAATAAATGAGTATCTTAAAACCAAACCATGTCGGTTTTTGAACCATATTTAGGTACATGATATCATGGTAGTCAGGACTTTAGGTGGCACTTTTAAGGTGTATAAACGATTATTTGTTAACACCATCACTAACAGGCTTGTATGTTGGAAGGAAAGACAAAGGGAGGTAGACTGGTTCTGTCTTTACACGGTTAGAATATGCATTATGAGACTTGTTAATTTTACAATAATAATGGTCACTCAAGGACATGAGATAAAAAGGTCTTCAGACATGGGTAAAAGATAATAACGAGAGTGATATATGAAATTGAATCAGCTGCTTTCATTAAAGCGAACGATATAAATATTTCCCAATAATATTTCCGACTATGCGGTTTATAGTTGGAATTTATTTTGTCAGATAAGGCTTCTGGATAGTTTTAGTAGTAGGAAGCATAGTGCTCTTTTAACTTCTGGCCAGAGTAGTTATGTTCAGACAATTGATGATATATGGTTTATGCGGAGTTGACCATCATATCAGTTGTTATCAGATTTTTTGTGGTTATTTTTCATGTGGCATAGGTCTGGAAAATATGCAAAGGTCATGGAACTGAGTATCATATTAGTTTATGTAGGAGTAAGCGTGCTAGCAAGCATTACAATGAGGTTTGGTGCTTCTGTTATGGCCAATCTTTCGGTTAATTTGGCTATTTTGTTGGAGCTGGAATAAGGAAAATTGGGAAGAATGAAGTCTTTGTATGCGGTTTATTTGGAACGGTATCGAAAATGCGTATTTTACATTTCAAGAGATACATTTTCGGTTTACCAATTTCTTTGGGTTGAAATATAAACAATTTCAGTTCTCTGGGGAATTTCTAAAATCCTACTCAAAAATTACCTCTAGTAAATGGGGTTAACAAATATTGGACTCGAGGAAATTAAAAATGCGGAACTCTTTAAGTCCGGAAGCAATTTATAGAGTACAATTTTTTAATGAAAATTATAAGTTTGAATTGACAAGGACTAGGGTAGAAATGAACAATCATATATTTAAGAGAAACTTGTTTCAAACACAAACCGGCTTTCTTGTTTCTCTCAGACACACAAAAAAAAAATCTTGAATTTATTCAGCATTTCCAATTTCATTTCAGATATGACAAACTACAGTAGAGCCTATTGGAGCAAATGAGGGCATAGCATTATTTAATGACAATGCATATAATGTCAATATTTTGTTCGCAAATAACCGAGTAATGATGTAGAAGCGGAGTACCAGGGGAAAATATATTTCTATCTTTTGTATATGGTGACTGTACATAAGTTGCGGGAGAAAGTTTGAGAAAGGTTAACTCAATTTAGTCTGATACAGTCTGAGCCTTGGTTTGTTACTGGAGATATGAACGAGATAACGGGTAATCGTGAAAAGGAGGAGGTCCATTGAGAAATGCATTATATTTATACCTTTTAATAATATGATAAGAAATTGTGGTTTACTGGAATTCCCATAATACGAAATCACCAACTCATTTGATGTCGTTTAGACAAGGCATTAGCTAATGAAGATTGTCACACTTTATTTCCTCAAACATTTGTAGAATATCTAGGAATGGTGGGTTCAGATCACCGACCAATAGTTGCGGTTGTAAGGGATTATATTCGGAGGAAACAAAATCAATTCAGGTTTGATAAGCGAAAGATTAACCAAGAAGGCATCATGGAAGCTATTGCAGAAAGTTGGAGACAACCAAACCAGGGCTCATGACAAACTCTTATCTCCATAATTCACAATTGTCCGCATGAGATATCCAAATGGAGGAAAAACAATCTTCCATATGGGAAGGAGAAAATAGCAGAGTTACAAAAATGTTTAATGAAGCTCAAATCAACTCTAACAGGAGTCAAAAAGACGTTTTGGAAATATCTCGACAACTAAAGGAGGCTTATAATGATGAGAAAATGTATTGGCAATAGAAAAGTAGGGATAAGTGGCATATTTCAAGGGACCAATATACAAAATCTTTTTTCGCACTAACAAAACAAAGAAGAGAAAAGAACATAATTTTCGGTTAACATAACAAAAGAAATGAATGGGTAACTTTTGAGGCGGATATTGAAGAAGTTGCAGTTGATTATTTCGAAGAATTATTTACTTCACCATAACCATCAGAGTTTGAATATTTTTTTTACCGGAAGTTCCAAATTTTATAATGGAACAGATGAATGCCAAACTAATAGTGGATGCAACGGAGGAGAAAGTCATAAAAACATTATTTATGATGTATCCAGAGAAGGCACTAGGGCCAAACAGAATGACAGCCATGTTTATCTAGCATTCATGGACAATTATAAAGACGGGTGTTCTCTAAATGTAAACGATTTTTTTACGGTATGGAGATTTAGACTCAATGTCGAATATGAAAACTATATGTCTAATACCAAAAAAGGATCGGATCAGTCGTATGACAGAGTTAAGACCAATCAGCGTATATAATGTAGGTTACAAAATTATTTCTAAATTCCTATGTCAACGGTTAAAGTGGCTTTTCCGAACCTGATTTCGGAAATCCAATCAGCTTTTGTGTCAGGGCGCTTGATCTCGGACAATATCCTGATTGTCCAGGAAATGTTTCATGGTCTAAGGACTAACCCATCCTGCAAAAATAAGTTTATGGCAATCAAAACATACATGAAACTTGAAGCCGAACTGGATAAATAATTGAATCAGGTTCAATATGGTTCGACCAAATCAAACAAGGTTCTCAAAACTTTTCATTTTCTTAGATATATTATTCCATATAAAAATAAAAGTATATGACACATAGTAAATTTTAAGGAAACATAAGTTAAACATAAACGTCATCAAAAATTGTAAGCAAATATATAATCAATATCAAATACTAAATTAACAACTATTATTAACATATTAAATTTTCTAGTATTTTTCTAAACTTGTTATTTTGATATAATCTATAAATGAAAAATATCAAAGCAATAGCAAAAAGAAATAACATATGTTGTAAGTAAAATACCAATATATTAAGCATGATATTATTTTAGTATTAATTTTTTTAAACAAGATTAGTACTTTTTATAACATAAAATATATTTAATTAGTTAAATAATAAAAATCTAAAAATGTAAAATATATTAATTTTTTTTGACGGCAATATTGTATATTAAAAACCCAAAAGGGCGAGTAAAAGGCCCAAACAGGCCGATACATGATCATACAACTGTAGAATTAAAATGAGTACAGGCACAAGGGCGTATACAAGCCCAATAAACAGGAACCGAAAGAAATCAGCCCAGATTTGCGTTTGGAACACGCAGAAGACCACGTGTCGGGAATCCAAGGAAGAGGAGCCACACATCCTACATCCGTCAATCGGCAACATGCAAACCGGCGATAAGGTTTCCGGCTACTGGAAATCGCCTTCGCCACTACAGCTAAAGATTCCTGCCGATCAACTCCACCCTAACCAGGACCACAAACCGCATCTAAAGTCTTATTTCTCATCCATTACTTCAAAGAAACCGTAAGTTTGCGCTGCAGATGGGCAGCCTAAAGGAGAAGCCACCGGAAAGATGAAGAACAAACGGGCCCGTACAACTTGTTCGGGCACTAGAACCGACGTCAGTGGAGCGCACGATAACCGGAAGAGTGAATAAGATTTTCTCGGTGTGGTGATGGCGATGCACCGGGAAGTAGATCGTGAAAAGTCTGATAAAAGAACCACCCCAAAAAGATAGGTTACAGGGGTAGATCTGAAATCGGAAAGCTCGGAAAAATCCGAGAGAAATCCGATACTAGATCGGAGAGCCGTACCCGATAACGAATCGGGAGTTTATTAGCGGCAAAAGCCGCGAGAGAACAACAAAAAATATAAACAGCCGGACCAACCGGCGTGACTATGGAAGCTCACGCCGTGACTGGAGAAAACAGAGTTCGTCGGGCTTGTGCTCTAGATAGAAGGGAGAGAATAGAAGAAGACAAAAAAAAGAACAAATATATTAAAATTTTAATGAGAGCTAGATCAAATGATTCATTTGGGGTCATATGGTTCATGGGTTTTTGATTGGATCGAATTTTTATCCGGTTAATAAGTCATGAGTTTGTAAAAAATCCAATTCGGCTATCTATCCAGTTCATAATCGGACCCCCCTCTGACCAAAAAATGAATAAAAAAAATCTGGACTGCCACTAATTAATCTGGATGCCATCTTATATGTGATATTGTTGTAAAATGGAATTATAAAAGAAGTAGAATTATATATATAAGTATATCACTTTTTTGTTTGTTAGTAATGAAACAAGAGGGAGAGAGAGGAATGACTTAACTCTCATTTATGCTCGTGTCTGTACATATACAAGAGGGACAATCTCTTGCCTTTATATAACATAACACAACCGACTCAGTGATGTCGGTTTAACCAAAGATATTTTTATATAATAGATATTTTTATATAATATTATTTTTATAATAATACTATTTTAACACTCCTCCTTAAATATCTATTTAGGTGTTACGTACTGCCTCGTTAAAAATTTTATCATGGAAAAATTCAGTGGGATAAAAACCATGACAAAGAAAAGAGTACAGTTATGTAAACTCCTCCTGATAGATTGAGTTGATCTTTTCTTCACAAGTCTCACAAATGGCGCATTCCAATGCTTTGTATATGTTTCTTGAATGTTGTAGTGGGAAGCGCCTTTGTAAAGAGATCTGCTGCATTATCGTTTGAGCGGATATACTAGATGTCCACTTCATGATTTTTCTTGAGCTCTTAAATGTAGGAGAAAAATCTTGGAGAATATGCTTTGTTCAGTCGCTCTTGATATAACATTCATTGGGTTGGATGACACATGCAACATTATTTTCGAACACATTCGTTGGCTCTTTTCTCGGTGTCTAGCCCGCCAACTTCTGGTAATGAGTCATGGATCTAGCCCATACCCATTCTCGATATTCCGTATGAAATATGATAATCTTCTCGTTGATGTGAAGACGTGACAATCAATGTCTGCTTTTGAGAATGCTACGAGATCGCAGTTTCTCCCATTGTAAAAATGGATCCGGTTTGCGATCGAGCTTTATGCGGATCAGATAAATATCCTGCATCTGCAAAACCAACAAGACCAAGCGCAGAATTTCGAGGATAATATAATTCCAAGTTAATCGTACCTCGAAGATATCGAATGATATGTTTTATCCTGGTTCAATGTTTCTGCATAGAAGATGAATTGTATCTTGCAAGCAGATTAGTAGCAGAAGCTATATCTGGTCTAGTACTGTTTGCAAGATACATGGGTGCACCTATGATACTAATATAAAGTATTTCTGGACCTAATATTTTCTCATTATCCTCACAAGGTCAAAATGAATCATTGTTAATATTAAGCGATCCATTGACTATTGGAGTACTCAAAGGATTTGCTTTACCCATATTAAAACGTTTTAACACCCTTGTGGTGTAATTTGATTGATGCACAAATATACCATCTTGGAAATGCTCTATTTGGAGCCTAAGAAAAATTTTTGTCTTTCCAAGATCTTTCATTTCAAACTCTTCTTTCATATGAGTTCTTGCATCATCAACTTCCTTTTGAGTTCCAATAATGTTCAGGTCATCAACATAATCAGCAATGATCACAAATCCTGAAGAGGATTTCTTTATAAATACGCAAGGGCATATCGTATTATTTATAAATCCTTTCTTCAACAAAATTCACTTAAGCGAATATACTACATGCGTTCGGATTGTTTAATCCGTAAAGTGATCTCTGTAATTTGACCAAACAAATTTTTCTCAGATTCTTCTGGAATCTTTGATCCTTCGTAGATCTTAAATCCTTATGGGATTTTTACATATATGTCACTATCTAGTGATTCATATAGATATGCAGTAACAACATTCATGAGGTACATTTCTAGATTTTCCGATGCCGTTAGGCTTATGAAGTACCTGAATATTATTGCATCCATAACCAGGGAATATGTTTCATCATAATCAATTCTCGGTCTTTGAGAAAAACCCTTGTGTCACAAGTCATGCTTTATATCTTGTGACTTCGTTTTTCTCATTTATTTTCGCACAAAGATCCATTTACACCGACATGCATCACATCTTTAGGTGTAGTAACCACAAGTCCAAACACATTTCTTTTATTCAGGGAGAGTAATTCATTCTTGATGGCTATTCGCCATTTCTCCCAATCGGGCCTTTTCTGCACTCCGATACGGACCTTGGTTCTGAATCATTTTTATATTCAATATCTTTGGATACATAAAAGGAGAACATTCCATCACTATCTTCTATTTCATTTATAGCCCATAATTTTTTACGTTGGGCGAAGTTAATATAAATTTCATACTTTTCTGCATCATATTCGTCTTCTAGACGAATTTATTTTATTTAAAATAACTTACTTGTCACGAGGTTTATAACTTGGGATGCTATATTTAAAATAATTCACCTTTCACGAGGTTTATAACTTGGGATGCTTGAGGACAATCTTGTCTCTTCAACGCCTTTTCTCTCCCTAATTATCTTTATTAACTTGCGACACCTTTTCATAAGTTTCGCTCTAATACAGTTTCCGGAAACATATTTCATTTGGCCAATATTTTTCTCTCTACACTCATCTTCGGAGCGGAGACTCGTGATTCTCATTTTCTCTATACGCTTAACTGCAGAGCGGAGATTCATGCGCGCTATATCATTCATTTTGTCGACAATCATATCTGTCATTGGTTCATATTTTCCCGTAATGACATGGTTAATCGATATCTCTTTATCAATATCATTTATTTTATTCAGGTACCTGATCTTATTATTAACCAATGTCAACGGTCTCATTACTCCCCCTCTTAGGGAGTTTAATCCTCTTTTCAATAGTCATTTGCTCCTTAATCTTATGAAGATTTACTTTAGCTTTGGAACCAAAGGGGTCTATCATGTTTCTCATGTGCAATAGACACACTATTATTATAGGAGCATTCACAGCTTGAATATGAGATTTCTTAGAATTTCAAGTTCATTATTCATTTGTGCAAGGATCACAATGAAATCTCATTCATCAGCTTTCGCATTAGATTTTCAATATATCTGAATAATGATCCTTTGAAACTTTGAACCTCAAGTTCACATTCATTTGTTCAAGGATTCCAACTATTCATGATTCTCTTTATAATGATGGGAGAAAATTCTCACCACAATGATAATATGCAAATATTACAACGAGCACATCATTGAGTGATAGCTCAACATTATTAGAGCGAGATTCATCTCCAGCTCATACGTTTCATCCTCTGTGGATGTTACTTATATGCGGTGTGGAAAGCATATATCTTACACCCATGCTAAAATATGGAGATTAAATTTCACCATAATTGGTCATTGCAATCCCTTGGATTTGCTTATAAGCTCATTTTGAGTGTGAACATAATCATATGTATGTATAAATTTATCTCATCGACAATAAGTGACAAATTACATAACATGAACTCACTAGAGTGATCAAATCTAGGATTTCATTTTACCAATATTATCAACTTACTTTCGATGTGGGATTCGTTAATTCTCCCCCTCGAGATGATAACTCGTACAATATATCCATCTCGAATGAATCCCATTCTAGGATCAACAACATAACCAACATTGGTTATGAATTACTATCTTGGATCCTTGTTTGAACTTCCACATCGCATGATTAGTAGGAGGATCAATATAAGCCAAAGAGTGTATACACTAGGTGTTATCATTTGGTGATTCTCTCAATCCTCCCCCTAACGCGGGGAATTCACTTTCATCAAACCATCATACAAAATGAGCTATTTCAACCAACATAGTGATTTGGCCATGAACCATATGATTCAACCATATTTATAATTCGGAGGACATCATTGACACTCTTCCAATGTATGTTTCCTCTCTGATGTAATGCAAATATTTTCAATGTCATTTTATCTCTCTTTCGATATATCTCTGGAACTTAACAAAGGTCTGCGAGATTTTAGGAGAATATAACATTTGGTTCCCCTCAGCATTGAAAATTGGCTCATCCATGCCTTTCATAATCTTTGCATTACCTATAGGATACTCACGCTTTTGGCGGAGTCCTTTATTTTTAAGACAAGAGAAATATCGTCTACAACGTGCACTGTAACTTTGTTTGCCAAACTGATTTTTCATCATGAATCCTAATTCATGATATCATGTCATGTCGACCTAAGTTCTATGTTGATCCCATCAACAATAAACTTGTGACTTCAAAAAAAAATGCAATCGAGATGAAATTGGTTTAATATCGTTTCTCTTGTCTTATGTACTTTTCCATACAGATTGGCTAAATATTTTGGCATACGACATGTACATATCCAATTTCATGTTATGCCAAACATGTAACAAGCATTCTCGTTTGTGTTTTCATAACACAATTTTTAATTTATGAGACTGGAATCTCTTTCCATGTCCATGTCTACCACCTTATTCATAAGCGATCACGGACTCTGCCGTGTCTGCATCCTCGTCATCGAAAATTATTACACTTACTGGTTGCTACGACATTCACTTTTGATAGTAAAACTTTTGAGAATGAAGCCAATCTAGTTGGACGAGCATGATGGTTCATTATCTTTTTCAAGCCATCATGTAAGTGTGACGTAAAATATCATTTATTTGATGTCGTTTTAGAGGAGGCATAGCCTACGACCCTATTTAGGAGGAGGCAAAACCTTCTACTCCGAAAATAATTCAACACAAACATAATTTAAAAAAATTATCTCAGGACGACGACATCCATGTGATTTTTTTTCCAAAAAATATGATAATTTTAAATGCATAAATTGAAGCGCATAAATATAAATGCGGAATTTAAATGCATAAATATTAATGCGGAATTTAAATGCATAAATATAAATGCAGAATTTAAAGGCATAAATATAAATGCAGAATTTAAAGATATAAATTAAAAGCAAAATTAAAAATAATTGAGGAGGCAGCGCCTACCATAAATTCAAGGAGGAGGCATAATCTCTCACTCCATAAATATGATCTGAGGAGACATAGTCTACCATATGATCATGATCGTGGAGGCATAGCCTACCATACGATAATTTTGATTAAGGAGGAGGCTCAACCTACCACTCAATAAATATGATCTGAGGTGACATAGTCTACCATGGATCATGATCGTGGAGGCATAGCCTACCATAACGATCGGTTCGGAGAAGGCAATGCCTATCTTTCCGAAATAATATATAAACCGAAATATAAAAGATATAATATATTTTTTTGAAAAATAAATTGGACATAGTTAAACCTCACCTTTTTGGTATATGACCGGATCGAAAGACGGTCGTGCTCACCTTTTTGGTATATGATTGGATCGTAAGACGATTGTGCCGATAACGTGCTGTAAAATGGTTTTATAAAAGAGGTAGAATTATACTTATATATATAAGTATATCACTCTTTTGTTTGTTAGTAATAAAACAAGTATATCACTCTCATTTATGCTCGTGTCTCTGTACATCTACAAGAGAGACAATCTCTTGCCTTTATATAGCATAACACAACCGACTCAGGTTGTGAATGAGAAGTGCGTTCCAAAAAAATGCTTCCATTCAACATATATATACACATAACTTCTATTTTCTTTTTTAATTAAAATAATAAAATAAAATTAAGTGTGTTTATGAATTTGACCAAACCGCACCTTATTTTGAATAAGCAACAAAATGGGTGTGTTTCAAGTGTGGTTTATCATAATTATATATTTTAATATTATTCTTTTTCTTTTATTTTAACAAACTGAACTCAATTATTTTTTGGTTTTGGGTATGATTTTGTTAGCTAATTTAATTATTCCAGTAACATTAAAAAAATTGGTTATTGATTTGCTTTGGTTCGGTTTGATAGGTTGGTTTTTCATTATAAATAAATTTATAACAGTTTCAAACTAAATATACCAAATTATACCAAAAACTAAAAATTAATTGAACCGAATCGAATCGAACCAAACTGAAATAATCCGAACTAATAGAATTTACTCAAATTAACGAATTTATCCGAAATTATGAATATAAAAACTTAAAACGATTTTGTCATCCAAGTCGATGGTTCATAATTAACTTAGTCAATATATAAACGTTGAACACGAACATTATTTGCAAGTTTAGTAATTAGTCCGGGAAGTTCGAACGATTTATTTACTATCTTTACAGTCACCTTGTGATCTTTTTCGCATTTCTCCACACTCACACGACACCACAAATCACTTTCTGATAGATAACTCATTAGTTATCTAATTTGGTTATTTCGATAGTTAAAAATTAAATTTCGGTTATTGATTTGGTTCGGTTTGGTTTGACCGACCTGATCGGTTATTTAGTTTTAAATTTTAAATCAATTTATACCGATTTTAAACCGGATATACTGAATTATACCAAAAAATTAGTAAATAATCAAACCAAACCGAACCGGCTCGAAATAATTAAATTTATCCAAATTCAACCGAATTTACCCGAAATAAATAAAAATAAATCAAAATTCTTTTCAAAAACTGGAAATTTTAATTTATTTAGGAAATATCTGAAATAACCGAAATAATTGAAGTGAACCGAATTATAACCAAATCAATTTAAGTTTTCAACAAATCATTTTTATTCAAATATTTATTTTAATATGTATCCCGAACCACTTTTGTCTTTTTACCATTCAAACATTTATCATGTACCGCATACTTGTTTTCACCATTCAAACATTTTTACGTACCGCTTGTTCCGCAGTAATCACACTTATTCCGCATAATGCGTTTCTTTCGTACTAACCGCACTTGAACAGTTCCGCACCGCCTGATCCGCTTATCCCGCACCGCCTGATCCGCTGTCACCATTCGGAGCTTCAATGATGTCGGTTTAACCAAAGATATTTTTATATAATAGATATATATAATATTATTTAAACAATAATACTATTTTTAACAGATATCATGTTTTTGCCCCTAATGAAGCTAGGGAACAATTTTAAATTAAAAGTAAAACGGGAAGGAAAAAAAAGTATGGGCATCTTCTCTCTCTTCCTCCTCTTACGATTCTTCCTCTGCTACGCTAAAATCCGAGCTTGAATTCATTGTTCGTCGTCGCTTCTGTCACTGGACTTTCTCATCCTTCTTGCAATTGATTTATTATCCTTTTCCTTCAATATTAGGTGAGTTCTTGTTCTTGATAAGAAATTTGAGGATATTCTAAAACTAGGGATTGGAAATGAAATTTCTTGTTTTGATAGGCATATTTAGTTTCCAATCATGTTTAATAAGACGAATAGGTATTTGCATTGGTAATTTGTCAAATACAGCTGTTGAATCATGTTGAATTTTAGGTAATTAGAATCTCCGATCAAAAATCATAGTTCTTAAAATCTGCAGTCATAAGACAAATGGTACAAACAGTCTAACTGAGATGTAATAAGACAACCGGTTCAAACAGTATAACTGAGATGTAATAAGATAGCTGGTACAAACAGGTCCGGCTCAAAAAATTTAAAGGCCCAATACAAAAAAAAATAAGACCGCAATATGACAAAAAAATTGGACCTTTTTTGTCATAAAAAAAATGTTCAGACCCTAAATCTAGTATAAAAATATTATTTTGGACATTGGATACAATGCAAATGCACCTCTAGCACATAGCTAGAGGGGGCCTGGGTACAAATAGTACAACTGTGACAGTTTATATAATTTGTAATTGTGTTTTAATCTATTTACATAAGGTGTAGGGCTGGGCAAAAAAACTCTGAATCGAAATACCGAACTGAAAAAAAACTAAACTGAATTCAAACCGGTAAAATATCCGAATAGGTCCTAAACCTCTATATCCGAAGAACTGGAACCGAATCCGATCCGAACCGAGAACCGAATTGATACCCGAAATATCCGAACTATAATTATATATTCAAAATATTAATTATATTTAGACTTAATATAACAGAATTATACAAAATTATAATTACAAACTCAAATATATTGGTTAGTTTTAGACCAAAATAGCTAAAATACTCAAAATAAATAAAATATATGAAACTTCTAGCTATATTTGTATAACTTTAACAATTTTTTGTTCAAATTAACCAATTTTTATTTTTGTTTTATGATTGTCCGGATATCCGAACCCGAATGGAACCGAACCGAACCCGAACCGAAATTATAAAATACTCGAATGGGTCTTATATGCCTAGATCTGAAAATACAAAAACCTGTTGGAGTCGGTTTTAGCACCCCTCCAAATGGCCCATTCATATAATAAGATCGGCCTGAAATAGAAAGCATTTATTATGGATAATTACGATGTCGATGAAGATAAATGGCAATCTTCGAAGATAAACACAAAAAAGAAAATATCTATTTTCTTTCCAGGAAAATATCTATTTTCTTTCCAGGAAAATATATATTTCTTTTTAAGAAATATGACCTTTGATGCCGGCATAAACCTCTATATAAGAGAATGAGGGCATTCAGGCTGAATATCATCTGGAAAATACAGACGACTCCGAAAGCCGACCTAAACCTCTATATGAGAGGATGAGGGTATTCAGGCTAAAGGAGATCCAAACACACACAATACAATAAGTCGCTGAGAGACGACTTAACTCTTTCACCATATCGTCATTCGACGAACTCAAAACAAGGAACTACGAATGGCTTGATCCCTTTCTAAAGGGTACGTAGGCAGCCTTTTACAAGGTTCAGCTATAAAACTTAATTCTCTTTATTCCGATTCACCGAAACACCAATTTTGCCCTAATTTCAACATCTCCGCCGAGCTAGGTTAAGAGATTTTGAAGAATCCCTAATTAAAAATCTTAAAACTCTTTCTATCTTCGGATAGGCAAGTTAAGATCTTACAATTGGCGCCGACTATGGGGATTTCTTCAAAGATCTTTTATACACCATGCTAACGATGAAATTATGATCGGTGTTCAAAGAAAAAGCCCTAATAAACACCATCGTTTATTATCAACGTCCATAACACACATCTCGGCTTCGTCAAAATCGTCAAGATAAGTATCTAAATCCAAGTTTTATGATTATGTATATCTTGCCATCATGATTAATCACACTGGATTCCACTTGGTTGTTGCGTTATTACTTGTTGGTTATTGCTCAGCGACATGTTTTACTATGGAGATCCTATAAGCTTTATCACTAGAATTCAACTATGTTGGCATATCTTATAAAATATTTGATATACCGTTTTGATGCAATTATTTAGTTAGACTTTTCTGTCACATAGTCCCATGTTTATAATTTTAATGATCGTTTGATTTGTAGCTCAACTAATGCTTAGACAAAACGTACATATCCCATTATCAATCATAAAATAACGGCAAGATTGACCATTCTTTGTTTTTGGGAATAGGAAACTCCGGATCACCACACTGGCTTGCATATTACTATGGCAATCACCCGTCCTCTATCAGCATCGACATCAAATACCCTCATGAGTGTTCATGGACTTATCCTCATAAGTTTTAATCACTTTGACAAGGAATCAAGGCTTCTCTTAGCTCGCCGCTTTACACTCACAGAGCTAGTCAAGAATTAAGACTAGTTTACAGCAAAGATGGAAGTTGACAGTTTGCTAAAATCAGAAGCAAAGCTCGCATACTTTCATGCTTGAATCCAGAAGATATCTCCGCAAGATCCCTCAAAACTGAGACGATCTTCCATGGAAAAGCACCAATCAGAAAGCCATCACGCCACTTTCCAATCTCGAAACCACACTACAGTTTCATGATCATGCTCCAATCTCTCAAACAGAACACACAAGCTCAAAAGCTCATCGTCAATTCGCCTTCCGCAGCTCATCTTAGCCGGCATGTCGCCCCTAGAGCTCGTCAGCTTACCGTACATGCCTGGACCTTTAAGACAATGCCTATCAATGGCTGTCACGACCACCAGATCCAACTTCGATTAAGCTTCTCAGCTTATCAAGAACAGAGCTATCACAAAATTCTCAAAACAAACGCAGCTCATGGTCACAACGACCTGATAACACTCAGAACGCCGACGTACCTGAAAAAGAATGTGCTATGCAAACCACATGCTCCTTATAAAGTAAAGAGAGTGGAAAAGAAGGAATAGCAATATAACGGAGGCAACTGGAGTTCAAGGTTAACATAAGCTCGTCATCTTTCATCTGCTCTCACACCTCGGCATAAACATCCATCTCAACAACAGCAGCTCAAAATTCAGAGCTTAACAATGACATGAAGATCATCTTTAATACCTTATGCCGAGGATGAAAGATTTTAAGAGAATATTGCGGAATGATAAAGAGAATGAAGCTAGAGAGAATGATGGAGAGAATAAGTCTCCAAGAATATATTTCATTCTATTCCATTTACAACATTATTATAGGAGGTTACAAGTTGATAGAAGAGAGAAAAAGGAGTCCCAACGGTCATATAACGGTCATATAATTTAAATTGAGCCGTTAGGGAGAAAGAGAGCCGTTGAGTACAACTGTATGGAGATGTACCAGTTGTACTTCTGAAGTCTGGCTCAGTACATCGACGCTGACACCGTCGATGATACATAGTCTAGACTTTACATCGACGCTGACACCGTCGATGGCACATATACTTCAGAATTCAATTTAGCCTCCATGTCGTCGACACTGTCGGTGACACATGTACTTCAGGATTCACTCTAGCCTCCATGTCGTCGACATTATCGGTGACACATGTTCTTCAGAATTTACTTCAGTCTTTTTCATGCCTTCCCCCTTTTAGATAAACTTGGTCAATACTCCCCCTCATGCTTAGCCGTTGAGAAAATAAGAAGGCTAATCTTGGAAACCCAAGAGCATCACCTCATTAAAAACCTTAACATAGAAAACCACTTGGGACAAAACTATGTTAAGGGAAAAAGAGTGTGAAGCCCATGGATTAGGGAACATGAGATCAAGGGTGCGTAAGATCCACAAGTCTAAGTTTACCATATATGTTGCTGCAAACTTTCAGACTTGCGGCCTTTGTGGAAATATCCGCCAGTTGGTCTTCACTCCTTGTATAACATGGCAAGATAACTCCTTCTTCAATCTTCTCACGAACCTTGTGGAAATCAATCTCAATATGCTTGGTTCTTTCATGGAACACCGAGTTAGTGGCAATGTGGATTGCGGCTTGGTTATCACAATGCATGGTGATCGGTCCTTCTTGCTCAATACCAAAATCTTTAAGAAGAGCTTTGAGCCAAGTCAATTCACTTGTTAACTTCCTCATAGCTCTATATTCCGCTTCCGCACTTGAGCAAGATACAACCTTTTGCTTCTTTGTCTTACAAGTCACCAAATTTCCTCCAACGAAGGTGCAATAACCGGTTGTAGACTTTCGATCAATTCTGTCACCTGCCCAATCCGCATCACAGTACCCAACAATCTCAGCGTTACCATTCTTTCCCATCCATATACCTTGGTCGGGGCTCCCTTTGAGATATCTAAGTATCCTTTCCACCATCGACCAATGATAAACCGTGGGTTCTTGCATGTGTTGACTCACTTGGTTGACTGCAAAGCATAGGTCCGGCCTTGTAAGGGTGAGATATATCAATTTTCCAACAAGTCTTCTATATTGAGAGACATCCTTGAACTTCTCATCTGATTTCTCCCCCTTTCTATTGACCTTGTAGCCATCTTCAAGTGGTGTCTTGGCTGGTTTTGAGCCAAGTTTTCCAGTTTCACTCAAGATATCAAGTGTGTACTTCCTTTAAGAGAGGAACAAGCCATCCGATGATCTACACACTTCAAGCCCAAGGAAGTACTTCAACTCTCCAAGATCCTTGATATCAAATGTGGTGTTGAGGAAGGCCTTGGTGAATTGGATACCTTCTTTATCATCACCAGTGATGATTAGGTCATCCACATATACAAGAACCACGACAAGGCCTTTGTCACTTTGTAGAGTGAACAAGGTGTGATCCGAATGAGATTTCCTAAAGCCATGACTAGTGAGTGTAGAGCTAAGTTTGTGGTACCATGCTCTTGGGGATTGCTTTAATCCATATATAGCCTTCCTTAATCTCAATACTTGGCCGGGTGCACAAAGGTCTTTAAGACCAGGTGGAGGTGTCATGTAGACTTCTTCTTCAAGTTCCCCTTGAAGAAATGCATTATTGACATCCATTTTCCAAAGGTCCCAAGACAAGTTGGTAGCCAAGGATAGGGCAACTCTCACAGTGTGTAGCTTAGCTACTGGAGCAAAAGTGTCTGTGTAATCTTCTCCATATGTTTGGGTGAAACCTCTAGCCACCAAACGTGCCTTGTACCTCTCTATATCACCATTACTCTTGTACTTGATGGTGAATACCCACTTGGAACTAACCGCCTTCTTTCCTTTTGGAAGATCTTCTACATCCCAAGTGTGGTTCCTCTCCATAGCTCACCTTTCATCTCCAATTGCATCAACCCAAACCTTCTCATCTTTAGCCTCTTCATAAGTCTTGGGAATTCGATTTTTTTTCAATCTTTCCAAGGAATGCTTGATGATCGGGTGGCAAAAGGGCAATAGAACAAGTAGCTTGAATTGGGTGAGCTACAGCTTGGTGATTGTAGTATATGCGATTATCCACCCATTTGGACGGAAACTTGGTCCTACTGCTTTTCCTAAGAGGTTGAACTTCTTCCTCTACGGCAGCTTCAACATCTTCTTGTGGTTCCATCACCTCTTCTTCCATACTCAAGTCCTCTTGTTCTTGAACTAGGTCTTGAGATGGCTCTATGATAGGTGTGTAGTTTTATCCCTATTTACTGCAAGTGCACAGTTAATGCAATCGTAGTATATAAGGTATCGAATCCCACGAGGACTCTCAGTCACACAATAGATTAATAGCAGTTCAGATTAAATTAAGCGAAGCAGATGTGAAAACAGTAAACGAAATAACAAAGTAAATCAAGTGAGTTTGTAAGCAAGAAGGCAAAGCGTTAGGTTTCAGGAGTTCTCAGGAAATCAGGAACGCAAGCAATCAATCTATCTAGATCCAATCAATAACTATTCTAGAACTCAAAACACGGATATAGAATTAACCAAATTCCTTTGCGATAATTCTCTAAGTCTAAGTGCAGCAAACCAAACTTCCGTTTGCGAGAACTAACAGATTAAACTAGCATTAATTCCAAGTTTGATATGTTCACAATTATCCTAAACCAAACTTTCGTTTGCGAACAGTTTAATTGCTTATCTAAGTCCTTTATAGTTAAATTAACCAACTTCCGCTGAATTAATCAACCTAACATCATAACTCTGATTAGCTACTTCAGATTTAGCATTAAGAACAACTTAGATAAAGAACTAGCAGATATAAATCTCTACAGATTGATTTAAACTATAATTCTCTGAAATCCCTGATGAGAATCCTTCAACCTAACAGGTGATCTACTCAGATATGTTCATCGAAACAGAAAACATCTTAAGTAGAAAACCAAATATCATAAAATCATATAAGAACTGGGGTTCAAAATCAAGTCTCTTTCGAGATCAGGATCAGCCCCTTAACTCTCTCTGAGTAAAACTTAACGTAAGAAAAGCTTATCAAGCGTAGCCTAACAAGTGGCTGTAAAACCTAATTATAATCCTAAAACACGTTTTTGGGCTTCTTTGTAAATATCAGGAACTTCTGGGCAGAATTGCAATGTCATCATTCTTTCATTAAACCGTCGTTTGGCCCATCTCGCTGGTGCATCGATCGATGCTAGAGTGCAACGATCGACACCCTTCTCTGTTTCGGGCAGTGAACTCTACCTCTCGGCCAAATACTCCAATTAGCTCCAGAAAGTGTCTAAATTACCAAATATGCTCCAAATGTGCTTGTACCTAATAAATACCTGAAAAGACTCTAAAACATAGTGAAAGACTCGATAAATAACACATATACCATGGTTAAAATCCCTAAAATCCATGGTATATCAACTCCCCCACACTTAGCTCTTGATTGTCCTCAAGCAAGACAAAGAACCAAATGTAGTCAAGAGGTTTGAAAACTCTTCAGAAACTCATTTCATCTTAGAAGCTACAATACTCAGATTCCCCTTAGTAAACCACTGAAAGAAATCAATCACAGGATATCAAGACCACAATGTACTTCCCCCACACTTAGCAACTGTCCTAGGTAAACTCCACAATCACATTCAAGCATTCAAATTCTCCCTACTGACTTCTGCAAGTATTTAAGTGCGGTCTCACCTAAGGAGTATCGATCTAAAGGCACATGGATTCTTACCTTATCAGCTCTAGACCACCATACTATCTTTCTCTAGTCCCTTTCTTCTCTTTCCCTTCTTTAACAACTGATTTTTCCCCACTGGGTATCATTTTATTTTTTTTATCAGTGTTCTTCCCGTTATGGGGTGTACTTTGGACACATTCCATGGATCACATGAGAGATAATAGTGTTTGCTACTATTCTCATGACCACTTCGGAGTTACTAACTCATCCTCAGTTTATTATATATTTTTTTTTTACTTTACAGAAGGGGAGAAGGGGACTAAATAGGACATGTTTACAGGCTGTGTCAGAACTAACAGGGAATCCGACATAAAGCATACCAAGCCCTTAGGTGAGAAATCTAAGTCATTATTAAGGTTGAAGTCAGTAAAGGATCCTCTGATACCTGAAGTGATGTGGGTGTTCCCAGTAGGTTGATCTGTGATGGAGTTTTCTAATAGTCATAGATAGATCCTGCAACTTCATCCCAATGGTCACTTAGGTTCCTGCAAGTCTTGTAAATCTTCTCAGAAAATCATAGTTTCTTACTTAAACAATTTTGACTCAATAAAACAAAAATTTTGAAAAACGGACTGACTCTTAAGAAAACAGAAAACAAAAGTCAGTAGCACCTCCCCCACACTTAAGACACACTGTCCCCAGTAGTGTCCAGCGAAGGATCGGTAGAAAGAAAATAAAAATTGTTAATGGATGTTTTAGTTCTGTCGGGTTTTACCTCTGTCGCACAAGCATCGATCGTTGCACTAAGTGCACCGACCGTTACTTGGCGATTTTTCGTTGAGTGTCGATCGTTGCTCAAAGCAGCAACGATCGTTGCAATGCGCATATCGGATCAGACAGCTAGTTAGCAGGTTAGTCCGTCGGTTTATGTCAATTTTTAAAAACCTGCAAGCTGAGAACACTAGAAACACAGTAAAATTGAAGCAAAAGAAGTACCGAACAAAGTACAAATCATCCAAACATAGCAAATCCTAAATAAATGAAAAACAAAAGTGCAAGAAAAGATAAAAAGTCAGAATACAGAACCGAAAGTATGGAGACTACTCTCATTCGCTCACATCGTCTATCCCACCATACAATGCATCGTCATCGGCTGCCTCGGGTGCGGGATCGGTATCAGTCGGAGATCGCTGTCGACGACGGTCAGGTACGGGCTGATGGATCTGTGGTGGCCTCCTGCAGCTGCAAGTACGCACGAAGTTCCAAAGAACTCGAAACATACCGTCGGATCTCTCTCTCCACTCTGCCTCAGAATAAGCACCGTAAGCCATCGCAGGCTCAGGAAAGGGGCCCACAATGTCGACAGGGGAAGGCGCGGGCGCAGGAGCAGAAGATGTCGAAGCTCGTGAGGAAGGCTCTCCCAGTGGATGAGCCATGGTCGGAATCCCACGTTGCGCAGACTCAGGAGGCTGAAATCTCAGTGCCTCTAATGTGTCAATCTGTGTCCATCTGGCAGCGGGAAGCTCGATACCAGTCCTCCCAGTGGTCGGATCAGTGTAAACCCAAATGCGCCCCTCCTTGAGCCAGGTAGCGCTCTGCAGATGACTGAGATCCAGGAACTCGCGAGCCGTATCACGCTCTGTGTCATGCAGAGGAATCCCACAATACTCAAAAATGGGAGTAAGTAAACTCCCTACCGTCTCTGTGCCAGCTCCATCAAACGGCTTCAGCTGCAAATCAACCAAATGCTGTGCGAAAACAGCTCCCAAGTTGAGACCCGCAGTCGGATCTCTCACGCCACTCTGCCTAAACTGATCTCTCAGCCCCATAAACAGCAACTCCATCTCAAGTTTGCGCATCTTGTTGGCCTCAAACTTGCAAAGCAAGCTCCAGCACAAGATACGCGAGACATATCGCAGCACCGGATGTCTCATCTGCACTACTGGCGTGGTCCTGGAGTTGTATCGACCGCTGCCAATACTCTCCCAGAATGTGCGAGCCTCCAGTGGATCCCACTCGAGTGGCATGGCTATGCGCCTCGGCGCAGTACTGAACCCGTAGATCCTGCAAAGATCAAGTAGAGGAATCCGATACCTGACCCCCCAACTCATGAAGGTGAAAGCACCCCCTGTAGCGCTCCTGTGGTCGGGATCCGAGTAAACCACTCTGCAAGTGGCCAATAGCTGCCTGACCAGCTCAGGATAGAGGTCATAGTGTCGCATCGGCATTGTCCCTAGACCAATGCCTCTGCACACAGCCATCACCTGCTCATCGATCCCCAGAATCCTGCAGGTGGAGTAGTCCGCGAACTTGGTTGGCTTGATGATCATCCCACACCAACCACTGTAGAGCAGCGAGTCATACTCGTCCCATGAAGAGAGCAATGGCCGCTCTGTAAATTCAGCGGACCTTAAGAAACGTGTGAGGTCCTCCGGCCACTGTCGGGTCGTCGGAAATGGTGTCGCGTCCTCTCTGGGCCACGGTAAAGAAATTGGTGGCCCATGTCTGTTGTACGGTGCGGGTGACTCTGATTCCCTGTTAAACCATTCAGGCGGTGGGGTGTAGTGTCTTGTTGCTGTGGACGCTGTGGCTCGCTTCTTGCGGGGTTGCCTTTGAGACGCCATCTGCAAAAGAAACAAAGTTCAAACAATAATAAGTCTCGGCAATTTCTCTGTGAAATCGCGAAGCATCGACCGTTGCATCTAAGGCATCGATCGTTGCAAGGCGATTTCGCGTTATCGAACATTTCCCAAAATCGCAATGCAACGACCGCTGCTCGAGAGCAACGACCGTTGCAGGGCGATTTTGCCGCAAACAATTCATCAAAAAAAAATCAGTTTAAAATGGTGTTATCAACCACAAAATCAGCAACAATCCATCACTAAACAACCTAAAGCATAATCATGTCAACATGCATTCATCAATTCCATCTAAAATCTCCAATTTCTAAAACCCTAAAAGTGAAATCCGAAAAATCAAAAATAGAAGTACATTACCTTGATTTCGTGAGAATTGGGTATGAGAAACAGATTGGGGATGTAAAAACAAGTGAAATAGTGCTTAGAATCAAAGAAATCGATGAAGAAATGGTGATTTTCGGTTTGGGTTCTCGGTGTGTCGACCGAAGGAAATGGGGAAGAAGAAGAGAAAATAGGGTTTAAGGTAACTTACCTGGTCGTGGGTGCAACGATCGTTGCTTTAGGGGCAACGATCGATGCTTGTTGAACCAGATTGATTCCGGTTTAGCTCAACGTACCTTAATTTTCGATTTAATCCAAATGCAACGACCGTTGCTCATGTATGCAACGATCGTCACACATCTCCAGACTTGTGTTCTGTATCTGATAGCTAACAAAAACAACTAAAAACGTGAAATCCTACGAAAAACACCAAAATTGAGAAAGAAAAATAATTAAACCTAACAGTGGGTTGGCTCCCACTCAGCGCTTGTTTTAAGTCATTAGCTTGACTTTTGGAAAGGAGGTCAAACTTATGGTGGTTTCAACAGAGACTTTGAGTGTCTCTGTGAATGCCTTATCATCCATGGTGGGGTGTAAGCAGTAGCAGCATGATGTCTTCCTAGGAACGTGGGGAGGAATGTAGGGTGGAATTGACACTTGGGTGTTTTAACGCTCTCTCCTGCATTCATAACAGTGGAGTCAGGAGGTTTAGACTTAGAGGATTTATGTTTTACCTTTGGCAAAGATTTGATGTTCGGAGCCTTCTGTTTATGAGTAGTTTTAGGCCTTGAAGATGTTAGAATAGGCTCTTGTGGTACCACCATCTTCTTGTCAACCACCAATGTGCACTGAACCACATCTTTAGACTTAACGGGAGTTTTCGGGAATGGTAACGGAGGTTTGTAGGCTTTTTCCCTAGCAGGTTCTCGAGACATGGGTGAAACTGGTTCCTCTCGGGGTACAACGATCGATGCGTGTGATGCAACGATCGATGCTGTCGTCTCAACTCGGGTTTCAACTACAGTCTCGGGTTTATCTGCTTCTCGGTCCATTCCAGCTATCTCAGATTCAAATATCTCTTCTTGGCTTGGTCCCGCTTCAATCTGGACTATCCAAGTCAAAAGATCCATGTCAATCTCTGTTGGGTCAGTTGCATCGAAGCTTTCGAGCTCAGGCAATTCAACATCAAATCTCCCTCTGTCTTCCACAAATTCCACAGCCTTAACTGCTAGACATGATCCATGGTCCATCTGTGTGTTATCCTGAGTGAGAATGTTGCTGTCATGAGCTTCTTGAGAATCCTTTGTTGGGGTAGAACTTGGAACTTGATCCATCTGTGTGTCCAGCTGCTTCATGCGAGTGCTCAAGGATTCAAATTTCTCATTCAGATTAGTGTACATGTTCTCTAGCTTCGAGCTGAAAGAAGCTGTGTTCTGCTGTTGTCTTTCAATTGATTGCTCCAACATCATCTCTAGTTTGCTCCTTTGCGTAGGAGATGCCAGATGGGAAGTATAATTATGGTCTCTCGATCCTTGAGTGTGCCTAGAACCCTGTCTCTGCTGATGTTCCAATGCATGTCCATAAGAGTCGGCTCCAGCCATGTAATGTACCTCTGCAAATTTATCAGTTTCTGCCTCTGCTCGGAACTGTCTCTCCCTAAGTAAGATGTCGTGGATGTCATCTATCTTACTCTGCATTTCAGTTACTTGCCCAACCAATACATGGTAATCTGGTAAGATGGGGTTTCCTTTCCCATCTATTTTCTGACCTTTTGCGTTGCATATGTGACCCTCTTGGTCTCGTAAAACGCCGTTTTCACCGCGGATTAGAATCACAGGTTCCATGGCGCGGAACCTATTGAACGTCTCAGATCTACGCATCGCTGTTCTCGCCTAGTGTCGATCGGTGCAAGGTAAGCAACGATCGATGCAGTGCGAATCCCTGCGAATCCAAAATCAAAAACGTGAGTAAACAAGAAAATTAAAAAGAATGCTTAGTCTAGATCCTAGTACTAAATCTATAGGTGAACTTAAAGAGTCCCCGGCAACGGCGCCAAAAACTTGATAGGTGTGTAGTTTTATCCCTATTCTACTGCAAGTGCACAGTTAATGCAATCGTAGTATATAAGGTATCGAATCCCACGAGGACTCTCAGTCACACAATAGATTAATAGCAGTTCAGATTAAATTAAGCGAAACAGATGTGAAAACAGTAAACGAAATAACAAAGTAAATCAAGTGAGTTTGTAAGCAAGAAGGCAAAGCGTTAGGTTTCAGGAGTTCTCAGGAAATCAGGAACGCAAGCAATCAATCTATCTAGATCCAATCAATAACTATTCTAGAACTCAAAACACGGATATAGAATTAACCAAATTCCTTTGCGATAATTCTCTAAGTCTAAGTGCAGCAAACCAAACTTCCGTTTGCGAGAACTAACAGATTAAACTAGCATTAATTCCAAGTTTGATATGTTCACAATTATCCTAAACCAAACTTTCGTTTGCGAACAGTTTAATTGCTTATCTAAGTCCTTTCTAGTTAAATTAACCAACTTCCGCTGAATTAATCAACCTAACATCATAACTCTGATTAGCTACTTCAGATTTAGCATTAAGAACAACTTAGATAAAGAACTAGCAGATATAAATCTCTACAGATTGATTTAAACTATAATTCTCTGAAATCCCTGATGAGAATCCTTCAACCTAACAGATGATCTACTCAGACATGTTCATCGAAACAGAAAACATCTTAAGTAGAAAACCAAATATCATAAAATCAAATAAGAACTGGGGTTCAAAATCAAGTCTCTTTCGAGATCAGGATCAGCCCCTCAACTCTCTCTGAGTAAAACTTAACGTAAGAAAAGCTTATCAAGCGTAGCCTAACAAGTGGCTGTAAAACCTAATTATAATCCTAAAACACGTTTTGGGGCTTCTTTGTAATATCAGGAACTTCTGGGCAGAATTGCAATGTCATCATTCTTTCATTAAACCGTCGTTTGGCCCATCTCGCTGGTGCATCGATCGATGCTAGAGTGCAACGATCGACACCCTTCTCTGTTTCGGGCAGTGAACTCTACCTCTCGGCCAAATACTCCAATTAGCTCCAGAAAGTGTCTAAATTACCAAATATGCTCCAAATGTGCTTGTACCTAATAAATACCTGAAAAGACTCTAAAACATAGTGAAAGACTCGATAAATAACACATATACCATGGTTAAAATCCCTAAAATCCATGGTATATCACTCTACTCCTTGGTGATGATCTTGTGAAACAACTGGAGTAAGATCCTCCTCATTCAAGTGGCTGCTAGGTGCATCTTTATTTGCACTTCCCTGCTTTGGTGGTTCATCATTACCCGAATGCTCAAGCAAGAACCTCAAACTAGTAGCTAGATCTGAAGGTGACCTTGAGAGATCCTTTAGACCTTCCCAATCTTTCTTATTATAGTAGCCTTGTCCCTCAATGAACTTGACATCTTTAGACACAAGGAGTCGGTTATTGATCGGATCAAAGCACTTATAGCCTTTTTGAGTGGTTGAATAGCCAAGGAAGATGCATTTGGTGCTCTTAGCCTCTAGCTTGTTTCTTTGTTCACCTGGTACATAAACAAAACACACACAACCAAAAACACGTAAGTGTTCAATAGATGGTTTAGAGTTGTTGAGTACCTCAAATGGTGATATGTCCTTTAGGACTTTTGTTGGAATGCGGTTGATGAGGTAGCATGAAGCTAGGACCGCATCTCCCCAAAAACCCTTTGGCACATTGGTGTGGAACATCATTGATCTAGCCACTTCCATAAGGTGCCTATTCTTCCTCTCCGCCACTCCATTTTGTTGTGGTGTGTGAGGGCAACTTGTTTGGTGCAATATGCCATGCTTAACTAGGTGCTCTTTGAATCTAGTACTTGTGTATTCTCCTCCATTGTCGGACCTAAACACTTTTATCTTGGCATTGTATTGGTTAGTCACATAAGTTTGAAAGTTGATGAAAGCCTCGAACACTCTATCCTTAGATGGTAGTAGTGTGACCCAAGTATACTTTGATTTCTCATCTATAAAGGTCACAAAGTACTTGTTCCTATCCCTAGACATACAAGGAGAAGTCCACACATCCGAATGCACCAAATCAAAACAATGCTCATAGATAGTAGAAGATTTAGGGAAAACAACTTTGCAATGTTTGCCAAGAATACATGCTTCACAACTAGTGTGATCAAAAGATACATTAGGCAACATTAATTCAAGTGCTCTTCCATGAGGATGGCCTAGTCTAGCATGCCACATAACATCTATATTAGCTAAATAACAAGAATTAAAAGATAAAGCATCTGGATTTTGTGGTAGCTCTTCTAGAATATAAAGCTCATCTTTGGATCCACCTTTCCCAAGTAACTTTCCACTTTCAATATCCTGAAAATGAACATCATTAGGGCCAAAAATAGCATAGCAATTAAGGTCTTTAGTAGTTCTCTTAACCGATATTAAGTTGGATTTAAACTTAGGAACATAAAATGCTTCACTTTTCTTGTTAAATAGCTTTAAAGTTCCTTTTCCTTCTATTGGAATTCCATCACCGTTAGCAATATCTACTCTACCCATAGACGGTTCAATCTTGTCTAGAAACTTAGGATTACTAATCATATGATGAGAAGCACCCGAATCTATAACAAGTTTACTACTAGGTTTATGAGAATAGAGAGTGATACCGGAGTTGTGTGAGGCAAAGGCTTTGATTAGGGCATCCAAGTCACTTTTCTTCATATACTCAACAGAGGCTGTCATAGCTATTTCTCCTTGAGATGTAGATGCATTGCTTGTCTAGACTCATCACCATGAGAGACATTGGCTCTTGGTCTTCTTGAGTTTGGAAACTCGGGTTTGAGATGAGGGTGAAGGTGCCAACATTTGTCCTTTGAGTGACCATCCTTCTTGCAATGATCACACAATTTTGGGCCCTTCTTTTCTTGCTTGTATACACCTTTATGGGCTGCTACAAGCTCAGATTTGCAACCAAAGAGACCTATGGAGCCTTTCTCCTTTTGAATTCTAGCACACACCTCTTCAAGATTTGGTAGTTTGTCATCTCTAAGGATATGCTTAATGAGGTCATTATAACCCGGATTCAACGTGAGGAGAAGGCCAAAGACATGATCTTGCTCACGCCTTTCATTGAGAACCTTTGGATCCACACTCATTGGCCTAAGCATTTCAAGTTCAGACCATAGAGTTTGGTACTTTCCAAGGTGCTTGGTGAAATCCATATCATCTTGGTGGAGTTCATTGATAGCCTTCTTGATTTCAAAGATTCGACTTAGATTGGATGTGTTCCCATACACACCTTTGAGAGTTTCCCATAGATCCTTTGGATTCTCACAATATGAGTAGGCTTCTAAGATGGCCGGATCTAGAGATGATTGAAGAAGACTAAGCACCGCTTGTTGGTCTTCTTCCCATTTCTCCTCTTATTCTTTGAGGGCTTCTTCTTTTTCTTCCTCGGTTAGAGCCTCTTGGTCTTTGCCTTTGCTCTTGAGGGTTTTCTTTGGGCATTCACTTGAAATGATATGCTTCCAAAGTCTTCTTCCGCTTATAGCGGTTTTAGTGGTTCTAGACCACAGAAGATAGTTGTTTCCTTTGAGAATGGTTGGAACAACTAAAGGTTTTGAGCCCTCAGTTGTTAGAACATAAGAACTCATGGTTTAAGAAAGAAAAATTCGTTTGGGAATTTCGTCGAACACTTGGTGGGCGTTTTTAAAAAATGGTTAGAAATTGAAATTTTTGGAGAATTTTGAAAGAGAGACAAGAGAGAATCAAAAAGAGTATAGTAGAATCAAGATCATTGCTCTGATACCATGAAAGATTTTAAGAGAATATTGCGGAATGATAAAGAGAATGAAGCTAGAGAGAATGATGGAGAGAATAAGTCTCCAAGAGTATATTTCATTCTATTCCATTTACAACATTATTATAGGAGGTTACAAGTTGATAGAAGAGAGAAAAAGGAGTCCCAACGGTCATATAACGGTCATATAATTTAAATTGAGCCGTTAGGGAGAAAGAGAGCCGTTGAGTACAACTGTATGGAGATGTACCAGTTGTACTTCTGAAGTCAGGCTCAGTACATCGACGCTGACACCGTCGATAGTACATAGTCTAGACTTTACATCGACGCTGACACCGTCGATGGCACATATACTTCAGAATTCACTTTAGCCTCCATGTCGTCGACACTGTCGGTGACACATGTACTTCAGGATTCACTCTAGCCTCCATGTCGTCGACACTATCGGTGACACATGTTCTTCAAAATTTACTTCAGTCTTTTTCATGCCTTCTCTCTTTTAGATAAACTTGGTCAATAGAGGATGTCGACACTGTCCGTCTCCGATCTGCAGCATCCCTATGAATCAAGATAAGTATTCAATATTTATGGGATCAACACTTGTCTATCGTCATACATGATCACATTACAAAACATCTCATTTAAATCAATTCGTTTGTGATTTTTATTACTTATTAATTATCACCCTCACCACTCAAATAATTAAAAAAAAAAAAATAATTGTTTCATTAGTCTGATCATTATACGCCTGTGGTTCTTACTCGCATATAAACCCATGTTTTAACTCGGGCATACGTACATATTGCTTTCTTATTATGCAAAATCTAATATGAGTTAACTGCTCTTGTGTCTAGAAGTTTTGGTCAAGAAACAATCTCAAGATGGATCTTTTGAGAGCAGTGTTCTGATAATCACCGAGCAACTAAGATCAGATAAAAGGTGTACGGCCATATAATAAATGTCAAAAAAGCCATAGGAGCAATCACTACTGTTAGCGGAGTTAAGACAAAAACGCAATCACAATTACTTCCTGGACAAGAACCCTGAAAAACCTACAATCCGAACCAGTGTTCATGAGCTCATTGGAGTTTTCCCAAGCTCTGCTGGAAGTATCAACGAAAGGTTACAAGGTCAAATGCGTCCTAAAGACGGAAGAGGAAGAAAGCATAAGGATTTAGCAAAATCTGATGCTGGAGAGGCTAGGAGGCAAACTCATTACCCCCCACTTTCTCGCCAAGACAGAGCCAAGGTCCCCGCATCAGCTCGTTCTCCACACATATGCTCACCAACTCGGAGATCAGAAAGTTCTCTAGCTCGTCAGCTACTATCATCAACAACGTACATCATGAGGTCTGAAGCTCTTAGGCAATCCACCGAGTTTTCGTTTTTGAAAACGACACAAACAATCATGACAACGCTGCAAAAAAGAAAAGAGCTCGTTCTCACTCTCATCACGTCGTGGCTCGTCACTTTTATTACGGCAACCAACGTCGGCTGGCCGTCCTAAGCTTGTCTTAATTGGCTCCTTGACAACACTCTATGTCCTAACCTCGTCGTCGGCTCACGTCAAACAAATCTGCTCGTCACGTCAGTCGATCTCACTTCCAAAGACTTCCAACAAATGAAGTTCTCGACGTCATGTTCTCTTCAACCGAGATAAGAATTCTCCGACTTATATATTATTATACACTTAACATATTATTAATCACATGCTCATTATAGTCACGTGTTTTTGATAGTTTTTCAATTATTCAATAAGCTAGTAAACGGTATCAACGCCAACAAGGCCTAAGAGCATGTACATTGGTGAACCCCATTTTGGGGTTCTTAAGAATTTTTTAATGTTTTTTAAGTGGTTTGGAATAGTTAAAAACTCATTGTTTATTTGCTCATCCAATGATGAACCTCTAAGTGGGGTTCTTAACTTAAAAAAAAAAAAAAAAATTTAAACATTAAAAATAAAAAAAAACCAAGATCCTAAGCCAAATATCATGAAAAAAACAGAGAAGTTCCATTGTTAAAAGCCAAATATCACGAAAACTAGTTAACTTATGAAGAGATGAACTCCTCTCTGTAAATGATTGGCATCAATCTTAACATTTACATTTAGTCTGCATAGTAAAAAATAACTCTAAGAAAAAAAAAATAAAAAAAAAAATAACTCTAAGCAGAACCTGTTTCTTAATTTCACATGTGAGGCTGACAAGAGCCATCCCCATGGCACAATAGTGATGATATAGCCACCTGCAAAAACATATGAGGTTAATATTTAAGTTACCCTCAACCCATGAGACTATTTTGATAAGCCAAACGAAACACATCAATACAAATAAAGAGTAAAGAGATGTATAAGAAACTAAAGCTCACCGAAACTAAAGCTCATCAATACAAATAACATATTCAACCCCAAACCAAAGAGGATTACATCGAAACTAAAGCTCTCTCTTTTACGCATGAAATATAATAGAGACACACAAAGGTTAACTGCAAGAAAATAGTATAAGGGAGATTTACCATCTCAAACACCTGCTAGGATACAATTCAACACATCAAAGACCATTGGCAACACACAGTGAAGCTAGGATAAGGGAGATTTACCATTTTAAACCGGTCCATGGTTCCTGAGAAAATCCCCCTTGATGAATCCATATCATTACCCTACCATATTACAAAATATAAACCTTAAGAGCTTGTAGGTGATACACAGCTCAATCTCTCGTGTATATATGTTGAAAGATGATGAATGAATAACACAACACAATTTGATCAATAGCTTGGCACTTGCCATTTCATTAACTTTAGCAACACAGTTATATTCCGGATCCGTGTAACACATACCTTGAGCTACTACCTTTGAGTTGATGTATACTAGAACCTACCAGCTTGAAATCTACATTTCCTGTCTGATCTCTGAATATTAATTATATCAACAACTATTAACCATACATGCTTTTTTAATGATAATTACTGGAGAAAAGTCGAAAAGAAAAAAGAAACTTACAGAGCTCTAGCCATGTTACCGATAAGCTTCTCACAGTCTTCAAAGAAGAGAGAAACAACCTCAGCCAAAAAATCAGGGCTACATTCATCTTGCAGCTTTTTCAATTCTGTGAATTGATCATCCAGAAATCCCTTCACAAACAGAAACAACGAATCTCAGAAACCCATCTCACAAATTCTTAGACCCCCAATTCCCAAAGCCAAAAATCTCAGAAATAGTGTATTCACGAAATTGTCTCTGTAACTGAGCAACGAGAGTGTCCATGGTTACTTGGGACGGTACTATATTCTTCCTGGGTTTCCCTCGGAATCAACTAAACGAATTGGGACTGACCTTCTAGGATTCATCGATCAATCGGATCACCTGTGATTATCCCTTGAGCTAATCGGCACTCCAATAGACAGACCACAAATGGTTTCAACCAGAAAAAAAAAAAAAAAAAAAGAAGGAATGGGCTTGTGACACGTTTTTAAGAAAGGGTGTCTAAAAGTCCCTAATTAAGGACCGCTTCTTAACTATATTATGCTTATTGAATTTTTTTTAAATGGAAACTCCTAAGAAACTGAGATAATATACTCCTAAGATACCCTGATGGACATGGTCTAAACATACCACATGTGCTCGCCTAAAATCAGCAATTCGAACGCGGCACGACAATACAAAGATAGGTTATATAAACAATATTTCTATTTTAACTCGTCATTTCAGTACAAGTCATCGGCCCATCTCGTCTACCGAGCATCGAGCTCGCAAATCACTTAAAGCCGAGCATCATGTCTCGCAATTTTATCAAGCTGAGCATTGCGCCTCGCAATCACATCAAGCCGAGCATCGTATCTCGCAATCTTATCAAGCCGAGCATCGTATCTCGCAACCTCATCAAGCCGAAAATCAAGCTCGCATATCACATCAAGCCGAGCATCGTGCCTCGCAATCATCTTACGACAAACATATTGCAAAATCACTCTCTTATCTGCGGAAGCAAACACGGCAGAAAGTTGGCTATCGAAAGGTCGAACGTCTCCGACGTAGTAACTCGTTCGAAATTATCAAGCTACAACCATCAAGATAAGCAACCTCATAATTTAAAATTAATTCGCTAATGCTTACTCGGTTTATTGTTTAGTCCCATACCCTACCAATTATTAAAACGAACATATCTTTGAGTTGTTCCTCTAAGCACTCGCTCGTCACCATCCTTTAATGCATTGGTTTAACATGACTATTAGCTGGTCAGGTTTGAATTTGTTAGATAATCTTCGTGGAATTGAATACTTTATAGTTTTATTGTCTTCGACTCCACTTGCTCACAATATTTTGGCGCATTGCACGCATATTTATATTGAAATTTAATAACTCTTTGTTGACTAATCAAAACATTGCCACTAGTTTTGTTTAAATTGCTCAGTTTCATTGAATCACACTTGAGGTCTGATTATTCCTTTCACATTATGATTCCCACTTATTCATCGATTATTGCTTTTATGGCTTTATCAAGGGAAAAAGTTATTTAACGATCTTTTTATTTTAACTTGATGCATGTGAGTCGGCCTCTTAGATCTCCAAAGTTACCTCTGACGCCTCATGACGGCGCAACACAGCCTAATCAATGTCTCCGTTGTCTCCTATAATACGAGCTAAACGTACCGCAATAAAAGCTAAGTTTTCATAACATATTTTACTTCATTATATTCAGTCATAAAACAGAATTATTTTGGCTCACATGACCATCTTAAAACCAAGTTAGCGTTGTGTTATAAACGAACTCATAAATCGAAGCCGAGTTTTCACTCGCAAATCAAACCCGAGTTCTCACTCGCAAAACAAAGCCGAGTTCTCACTCGCAAAATCAAAGCCGAGCTATAATCATTGTCTCCGTCTAAACTCTTACCGAGTTAGAACGCCGAGCTATCTCTCTTGCTCCGTCTAAACTCTTACCGAGTTAGAACGCCGAGCTATCATTCTTTGCTCCGTCTAAATTCTTACCGAGTTAGAACGCCGAGCTATTATCATTGTCTCTAGACTAAGCCGAGCTTCTCAGTTCGCAAAGTCAAATGACACACCGCTTTGACTGTAAGCCGATCATCCAATAAGACTCGCACTGATCGCATCATGCTCCCTGGCCAGGAGTGTGGTCTTCTTTGCACGCGAGATGCATATCGCGGTAAAGAAAAGCCGAGATCCGTCTCGCACAAAAAAACCGGGTCCGTACCCGTACGTTCTCTGAGGTGGGCGATAACAAATAAGTCGAGCACTAAGCCTCACATATTCGTCTGTCATTTGAACAACTAAGCCGAGCACACATAAATCTCGCAATACGGTAAAGCGTAAGCCTTCAAATAAAGCAGCCCAACGCCGACTTACTTTTAAGCACCGTTCGCCGAAATCCATACAAATGGATCAAAGGACAGAACGGCCCGATTAACTTAACTAAGGAAAATATTATTATTCCACGACAACATTCAAATCACTACCGGAGATTCATGCCGATCTTTTATACTTCATGAACCGAAATGTTTTCTATCACCGATCGTCGCGCCAAACGCTCGAATCTCCGACTTGGGGGGGGGGCTTATTGTTGGAGTCGGTTTTAGCACCCCTCCAAATGGCTCATTCATATAATAAGATCGGCCTGAAATAGAAAGCATTTATTATAGATAATTACGATATCGATGAATATAAATGGCAATCTTCGAAGATAAACACAAAAAGGAAAATATCTATTTTCTTTCCAGGAAAATATATATTTCTTTTTAAGAAATATGACCTTTGATGCCGGCCTAAACCTCTATATAAGAAAATGAGGGCATTCAGGCTGAATATCATCTGGAAAATACAGACGACTCTGAAAGCCGACCTAAACCTCTATATGAGAGGATGAGGGTATTCAGGCTAAAGGAGATCGAAACACACACAATACAATAAGTCGCTGATAGACGACTTAACTCTTTCACCATATCGTCATTCGACGAACTCAAAACAAGGGACTACGAATGGCTTGATCCCTTTCTAAAGGGTACGTAGGCAGCCTTTTACAAGGTTCAGCTATAAAACCTAATTCTCTTTATTCAGATTTACCGGAACACCAATTTTGCCCTAATTTCATCATCTCCGCCGAGCTAGGTTAAGAGACTTTGAAGAATCCCTAATTAAAACCCCTAAAACTTTTTCTATCTTCGGATAGGCGAGTTGAGATCTTACAAAATCCGAAAAACCCGAACCGAATCCGAACGAATACCCGAACGCCCAAACTTAATGAGGTGATGAGAAAGAGCTGCACAAAAATCTATTTTGACTATGGACCGAAAACGTTGCCGAAAAAGGAGAAACAAGTTTGTCCATGAAATTGATTTAGATTCAATAAAACCAGTGTTAAAAAAAGAAGAAATTGATTTAGGAAGGTGGTTGCAGTGTAAAAATCATAATGAGTAAACTTAATTACGTATTTGTATTTTTAGTTTCACAATATTAGGTAAAACAAGAAAAAATTAAGAACACGTTATGTCTTTGTATTTCTCAGACTTGTAATATCATGTATTAGTTAGCTACATCTACCAACAAACTTAGTAAAAGTGTATAACTATGATACATCGACTAGCAACTATTTTATTAAAAAAATGCAAAATATACATTATACTAAAAGAATATTGGAAACTGAAGAATGTTGTCTAGGGACCCAATATACATTTTAAACAATTATAAAAATTGATACCAAGAATTTAATTTTTAATACACATTTCACTTTGCACATTTAACATTTCTTATAGTATAAGTATAAAGAAGACTTTCTTAGTGTTTATCTTCGTATGATGCAAAAGAAGCAAAATGATTTTGTGAAAATTGTTTTACGAAAACATTGTAAATAATAATTAATAGTAAAAAATCTTTTGGCCAATTACAATACTATAATCTATATTAAGGTCCAACACAAATACACAAAACACCAAAATACAACTATGAAAATAAATGTACTTCTGAACACTTACAAATAACTATGCTATACTTATTTTTATTAATATCCCACCGACAAAATTACCATGTGCAGGATTTTTTTTTGCTTCAAATTTTTTAGATTTTACCAATTTGTCTACTTTTCCTATTTAAATGGGTCCATTTCATTTTTTTCCTTTAATTGTTCTCACATTTTCAATTCCATCGAGACTATTTTTTCCTTTTAGAGAAATAAAGAGTGGAAGAGGACAGTTAGTCTACTTAATTAATAAAATAATACAATAAAACAACTCTCTCTCTCTCTCTAGTTCTCTCCGACTTCTCTCTTCACCCGAGTTCTCTTCATTATTGTCACCGTTTCCGGCCGTCGGCCGGGTTACTTTTGTTTCCTACTGTTTATATCTTCCGACCTTCTGTCGGATTTAGTTTCTAATTAGGGTTGTGTGGTAATAAATTCCGACTCTATGTCAGATCCTTTCTTCTGGCCCTCTGCCGGATTTTGTTCTTCTTCCGGTCCTTTACCAGATTTAAATTGTTCAGAGTCTAGATCTCTCTCTGTTGTTTCTTCTCGCCGTTGATTCCGTTTTTCTTCTTGGGTTTGTCGGATCTTCACTTCTCTTGGATTAATATCGTCTCTGTTTCACTGCTCGATGAGGACGAGCGTATGGTGAGGTATGGTTAGGCCAATCGATTGAGCCTCTCCGCGGCGGCGCCTCCTCGGAATTGATGGTATCCGGCGAAGCTTTGAAGAGTTTCTACTCATATGCGGTTGCTGTTGATGGCGATTACTGAGTGAGAGATCAACAAATGATGCTCGAGAGTGCATGGATGTGGTCCGTCGGAGCTTGTTCGCGCTTCCTCTGCGTGTTTTCCGGCGATGCATGGCGGTGCTGAGCGATTGGGTGACACGTGTGACAAGATTACCTCTACTGCAGCCACGTGGGCCGTGCGTGGTCAATCTTGTTTAATTTTAGTTATAGCCCAATATGCATTCCTGTAATTTCTTGTCTCATTTGTACTTTAGGCCTGTTAACGGCCCATGAAATGAAATTTAGACGACAAAAAAGAGTGGAAGAGAGAACATTAAAACTAGGATATGAGAGATAATTTCTGGATTTGGCGGATTTATATTGATCTCAGTTCTACCCTCTGGTCGAAAACTCGCTAGGCGCTAGTCGGGCGGCGGGGTTGAGCCTAGCGCCTAACAAAAAAATCAAAGAGTACGCGGGATTTACGCGGAACGAAATTTTGACCTAATTTTAAGGATTTTTTAATATTTAGATAGAGTTATATATTATTGTAGAGATTTTGTAAATTATCTGAAGACAGCCCATCGGTAAAAGCCCAATTGCTTCTGCCAACATCCCAAGTTCGAGCTTTTTCAGCGTCCAATTTTTTTTTCTTTAATGAGTGGCATTTTTGTAATTTCTTCATCTTCTTCCTCGAACTGCACATCTAAAAACCATAATTTCTGGCCGCCATGAACGTGTTTCTCACAATTTAGATTGTTTTTTGCGTTTTACTAATCTATTTCAGACAAAACCTTCAGATCTAATATCAGCTAACGGATTCTAAGCTTCAAACCAAATAAAAACCCGATTTTTTTACAGGTCCGATTTGGTTGTCCGACTACCCCAAATCGCGATGGCTCGGTGCCGCCGAGCGCGTCTCCGGCCGTAACCGGCCACCGAGACCGATTTTTCGAACAGGGGTTCTACCTAATAAACCAAGTTGTACCAAATAATGAAATTAGAAAAAACAAATTGTGTTTTGTTGATAACAATCCAAATCACACATAATAAAGATGAACGAACAAAATACCTTCAAAATATCCACTCAAACCACATTTTTGAACGATTTCGACTCTTCTGGATGTTCTTGTATGTACTCCACTATCGAGTAAGAACCACCGTAAAAAAAGAGTCGAAGATATCCTTCTCGGTCCTTCGTGAGCGTCGCCGCGTGGCCGTCCACAAATATCATATCCCAATTAACATTGTAAAACGTGATCGAAAAATCGTTCTGACCATATTTTCAATTGGAGAAGAGGATTATGCACAGGACAACACTCATTTCTAACCGCTTCTTTCAACGATGTGACGAGCTCTCCAACTTTGTGAGCTTTTCAAATACTGAACATCGAAAACTTCGATCTAGGGATGGATTCTTTGATATAATCAGTGTAGTATCAATTTTCTTTGACAAAGACTGTACACGGCAGAGGACGTCAGAGATTGATTTAAGTCCCATATGTGAGTCCGGAGACGAGGAGATTACATGGCAGAGGACGTTGGAGATTGATTTCATCTCTCCATAAGACATGTGAAAACATCATCTACATGTCGTGGTTGAGTTTCATCATCATCATTATTATTATCAAAATCCTACAATTTAAAAAAAAAACATATATCTTAACAGTTACCAAAATTGTACTAATATTTTAGATTTTAGTTGTTCTACTATATGGAGTTGTACCAACACTGCACTTTTAAAGTTAAATTATTTGAATTAACAATAAAAATTAAATAATTTAATCTAAAATTAGATTGGGTTTTGAGTTTGAGTTGATTATCCTGATTGAGTCGGTAATTTTAAGCTATGACTTAGGGTTATTTTTTTCCTGATGCAATTTTGATTTTAAAAGATGATAAAAAGTTAATAAACATAATGGGGGCACTGGGTATTTTTTAAAAGAAAAAGTGGCATATGAGCCATTGTTCCACTACATAATCGATCTACGTTTAAAACACTGCTTTTTGTCAACAAGATATATAAAAGAAAACCTATGCTTCACTAATCCAGTTTGGTGGCTCCAGTATAACATGGATTGTATATGACGGTCTGAGACGGACACTACGTGCTAGTCTATCCGCTATCAAATTACTCGTACGCGATATGTGGATGAAGTCGAATGGCGTAAAGTACTCCTTTCTTCGTTCGAACTCCTCTATATGAATCGAGAAGGCTGGCCATTCTTCTGGTTCCGACACTATCTTTACCAATTCTGAGCAGTCTGTTGCAAATGTAATGTGAGTATGTTGATGAAACTTCATACATTCCATAGCCCATATAAGGGCTTCGAATTCCGCATGAATGATATATCATGGTTTTTACCTGTTTTAAGCCATGATATAAGTGTGTTTTAGGGTCTTTTGTCGTGTCTTTGGAGTCATTTCAAGTGTTTATTACGTACATGCACGTTTGGAGGATTATTGGAGATATTGGAGCATTTTGGACAAGTTTTGGAGCAAAAGCCGTGAGGAGCTGATTTCACTATTTTTGGACGACCGATGCATCGATCGATGCATCGATCGATGCATCATTTGCATCGATCGACGCAGCTCCGCGCCAGCACATTAATGAAAACTTTGTAAAATTGCAGATTTGCCCCAGAAAGTTCCAGTATTTGCGAAAAGACCCCAAGCCGTGATTAAGGCATTATAATTAGGTTTTTGGTGTTTTGCTTTAGTTACGCATTCATACTATTAGATTTTTAGAGAGAGAGAGACCGAGAGGCTGATCGTTCTTGTACTCCAGAGAGAAGATTTCGAACCTCTTTAACTCTTTACTCTTTGATTTTATGATATCTATTTATTCACTGATTTGTGTTTCATTGATCATGTCTGAGTAGATTCATAGTTAGGTTTAGGGATTCTCTTAAGGGTTTTCATGACTTGCTAGATTAATTAATCAGTTAAGGATTCATATCTTATTTGTTCTTCAACCTGAATTGTGCTTAATACTAGTTTCTAACCTGATCACTTAGAATCTAGATTTTAGGTTTATAAATTGACACGAAAGTGTAATTTAGAATATGATCTATTTAGGTTGAGCAATTTAATTATCTGCAAAGAAATTTGGTTTAATTGAATTGGGAACAAATCAAACTTGCACTTAAGGCTAGTTTAATCTGTTAGGAATTGCAAAGAAATTTGGGTTTCTGCTAATTAGACTTAGAGAATTCTCGTAACGAAAGTTGGTTAGTTCTATATGTGTGTTTGAGTTCTAGAACTGAGCTTAATTTGATCCTGACTGATAATTGATCTGCTTGTCTGATTCCTGAGAACTCCCTAGACTTGACGCTTTTAGTACTTGCTTCACAAAACCGTTCTTGCTACTGATTTACTTTCGGCTTAGTTATTTATTTTCTGATTAATATCACCTAGCTTAACTTGACATTCTATAGTCTATCGTAAGATTTCTTGAGTCTCTGTGGATTCGACCCCTAGATACTACTAGTCACGTCTGTGCACTTGCAGTTGAACTTAGGGAAGTAAACTCTGAGCATATCAAGTTTTTAGCGCCGTTGCCGGGGACTCTTTTGAGTCTTCGATAGATTTGAATTTAAAGTTTAGACTAGGTTTTTCGTTTTTTGTTTTGTTACTAATTTTTCTGTTTTTCTTTTTGTCTACGTGTGTTTCAGGTCTGATATCGCTTTGCATCAATCGACCCATCTCTTGAATCGATTGACAAAAGGCGAATCCCGAGTTGAAACGATCGTTGTACACCTTTGCATCGATCGATACAATGCGATTACCGATGGTTTATGCAGAAGCGTGAGACCAGAAGTGATCTGAACACGAATCTTGTGAATCTCAGACTTGAGGAGCTTGCTAGACTTGAGAGAACAATCAGAAAGGGTCAAAGAACAAGAATGATGAACAATAGTTTGATTTTGAGACCTGATGCTAGAGGTGTTCTGAGAGACCAACAGAACAACCCGTACAATGATGAGGGGCAAAGGATTGATGCCCAAGGGAATGTGATCCCTGAACCTGCACCGCCTCAAGGCCATGGACAGATGGTTGCTGTTGAGAGGACTCTTGATGACTATAACCGTCCGGATGAGTTTTATGCTAACCGGTCAGCAATTGTGCCTCCTGGCTTTGAGAGGAATGACTTCGAGATTAAGACTGTCTACTACTCTCTTCTGAGGCAGAATCCTTTCCATGGTCTCCCACATGAGCAACCCATGGACCACATTGATGATTTTGAGGACTTCATCACTCGAATGAAGTACAATGGGGTAAACTATGACTACCTGTATCTCAAAATTTTCCCCTCTTCTCTCGCTAGAGAAGCTGCAGCTTGGCTGAAACAACTTCCACCTGGGAAGTTTACTACTTGGGACTCTGTGAAGAGGGAGTTTTTGAGGCACTTTTATGATGATGCTCGCTTTGATCAGTCGAGACAGGATATTCTCACCTTCACCCAAGGTCCTACAGAGCCTCTTAAGTCTGCTTGGATGAGGTTTAAGAAGTACCAACGTGACTGTCCTCACCATGGATTCTCTGAAGTGACGTTGCTGGGCATATTCTTTAGAGGTATTGATCTCCACTACCAGTCTGCATTGGATAATGCCAGCAATGGCAATTTCAATACACGGACTCCTGAGCAGGCTAAGACGCTGATTGACAACTTGGTGAGCAGTAATAGCACCAAGACTGCTGATAGAAGAAAGAAAGAGTCTGGAGGGAAGATTGATAATCTGGAGATTACTGATATCAGGAACAAGCTGGACACTGTTCACAGTTTGTTGACTGGAAAGAAAGCTGTCCACTTTGCTCAGGAAGTTGAAGTGTTTGAGGCTGAAGAAGATCACCAGGAAGAGGATGTGAACTACATCAGTGGCTGGATTTCAAGGAAACAGGTTTGGAAATCAGCAAGGAAACAAGTTATTTAATGGTGGACAGAACAATGCTTTCACAAGCAACCAGAACTCTTCTGGATATGAACAGACTGCTGGTTATCAGAAAGCTTTTCAGCAAGGTAATTCTTATCAGAGGACCTATGGATCATCCTCCTATCAGACACCTCCTGCTGCTAGTGCTCATGAGAGCAAGATGGAAGCCATGATAGAGCAGTTGCTGGAAGGTCAGACTAAGACTGTTGTGGACTTCAAAAAGAAGCTGGATGCTGTGTATGAAGATCTGAATGGGAAGTTTGAATCATTGAGCACACATCTGAAGCAGTTGGATACACAAGTGAACCAAATTTCAAGCTCAGTCAAGGGAAAGAATGTCATGGACACCCATATCAAAGCTTGGTCAGTTCAGATTGATGATGGATCAAACCAAGGAGAGAAATGTGAGTTTAATACAATTGAACTCGTCGAAGAAGCTGAAAAACCCGAGACTGAAATCAGTGATGAATTGATTGCATCGAACGTTGCACAAGGTGCAGCGATTGTTGCATATCGTGAAGAATCAGCCTCATTTGTTTCTCGTGGTATTGCTGAAGAGAAGGCTCACAAGCCTACTACACCTTTCCCTGAGGTGTTTGAGATATCTCAACTAGAACTTGATGAAGCCAGACAGCTGGAAGTAATGGATGAGGAGTTGGAAGACGAACCACAACCTGATGATCCACCATATCACCCTTGTGTGCAGAGATACTTGGAGAAGATGCTACCAATGGACGAAGTGTTGAAAGATTGGGTGATAGTGGTCCCTAAACAAGTCAGTGATGTGTTGCTGACTCAGATCCCCAAGAAGGTACCAGATCCTGGTATATTTGTGCTGAGTTGTTCCATCTTTGAGGATAGCTTCAGGTGTTCCTTATGTGATTTGGGAGCTGCTGGAAACCTCATGCCATATTCTGTGGCAGAGAAACTAGGGATGACAGATTTTTCACCCACTAGGACCTCTCTGGTCCTAGCTGATCAGTCCATACGGATTCCGGAAGGAGTTCTTGAGGATGTCCCAATTAGAGTTGGAAAGTACCTAGTTCCGACAGATTTTGTGGTGCTTAAGTACGATAGTGAGCCAGATGATGCTCTAATATTGGGAAGACCTTTCTTGGCCACAGCTGGATCAAAGATTGATGTGAGGCATGGTCTGATTGATCTCCATCTGGGAGATGAGCCTCTACAATTTGAGATGGATAAGTTGCGCAAGCCAATGATTGATGGTCAAACCTTTAACATTGAGGATGGACAGGAAGCGCAGAAGAGTGAGACTTTAGTTTCTAATCCTTGAGAGGAGAGGATGGTGGTTTCTGAAGATTGCACTCTAACATCTTCAGAGCTTGCAACTGTTTCTAAGAAGAAAGCTCCTAACATCAGAGCTTCACCAAAGCAAAGGTACGCATCTTCCAAACTCAGTTCTACTGACTTTACTGCTGTGAATGCAGGAGAACATCGCATCCATTCGTTTCTTGGACGAGCTCACGCTGACAATGCTTACTCTCCACCTTGGATGAGGAGACTTTCGTAGAGGCACTCACAGCCTCTGTCGAAACCTCCAGGAGCCTAATCTCATTCGTTTGGTCAAGTTAATGACCTTAAACAAGCGCTGGGTGGGAGGCAACCCACTGTTCCGTTTGTTATTCATTTTGGTGTGTTTTTTTAAGGATTTTACGTTTTGTTTTTTGTTTTTGGTGGGTTTTGCTTGCAGATTACGAATCTGAGAACTGCGTCGATCGCTGCGATCCTGTGCAACGATCGACGCAGGTGGATATTTGATGAGGGAAATCGCCTTGTCACGATCGTTGCTGTCCTGTGCAGCGATCGTCGCATGGAGAAATTGTACGAGAGACTGAAATCGCAGTGTGTCGATCGTCGTTGTCCTGTGCAGCAATCGACACACCTGATGAATGGTTCGTGCGTACATCACATATGCTTGTACCTTACACTGGCGTGATTGGTACAATGCTTCCCCCTTGGCCTAAGGCAGAGCATGACAAGATTCCTGTGACTACAGCATGGACGGAGGATGCTCAGACAGTGACTGAGAGTGCTGCGTGTTTAGAGAGGCCAATTTCTGAGACTTGGGATGATTATGACACACTGTTCTACAACGCGTGGCATGGCATGACTCTCAAGCCTACGCGATTTGCAGACTACCAGACCTGTCAGAGGCTTGGTATTACTACTGAGGTGCTAGAGGTTACGAGACAGATAGGGCTAGGGACTATGCCGATGAGGAGCTATGATCTCTATCCTGACTTGGTGCGACAGCTGTTGTCCACTTGTAGTGTCTACTACACTGATCCTATTTGCAGGAAAGCTCGAGAGGGCATATTTACATTCATGTGCGACGGATCCAGGTATCGGATTAGCATTCGTGGTCTCTACATGATTTATGGCTTTGATGACCAGGCCACTCATTGCTCTCTGGTTAAGGAGTGGGATACAGAGAGCTGTCAGTTTTTCTGGGATCACATTAGAGCTGAAGTATATAACTCACGCAACACGAAGCAGATACAGTTGCGCCATCCGGTCCTACGATACATTGGGCGCATTTTGGGATACACTCTACTCTGCAAGTCTGAGGTGAACAAGCAAATGAAGCTAGAGTTGCAGTTGTTATACACTGGAGTGAGTCACTTGTTCGAGGAGACACCATTGCAAGACCCAGCTCCCCAGCTGAATTCGGGAGCAGTTTTTGCAGACCATTTGTGCGAGCTGAAGACTAAACCATTCTCTGGGAAGAAGGATGAGTCCGTAGGGAGTTTACTTACTCCCATTTTCCAGCATTTCAGGATCCCTACTGCTGGGAGAGCGTGCAACACCAAGAGGATGTGGATGGACTATGGTCATTTGAAGAACACCACTTGGATGAAAGAAGAGATGCTTTGGGTTTATCATGATGCAGATTCAGAGAAGTGGAGTGTGAAGTTTCATGCTGCCGAGCTTACTAGAGTTGATTCCTTGGAGGCCTTGCGCTTTGAGCCTCCTAGGAACTTGAGACGCGGAGTTCCTACTAGGTTAACCCTCTGGGTGCTTCTTCTTCTTCTGCACTGGGACCATCTGCTCAGAGTTTTGCTTCTACTCCTGCACCCGAGGCTGCTGCTGCTACATTTGACATTGGTCCTTATCCAGCTCCATCGGTACCAGTGAGCGTCTGAGGGTGAGTGGAGAGAGCGTCAGGATGGTATATTACGGAGCATTTGGGAGTTCATGCGTGGCTGCACTTGCAGGAGACAGCCACAGGTTCATCAGCCCGTTCTTGTTCGTCATCGTCGCCAGCGATCTCCGACTCCTGTCACTTCGAGCAGTTCCGACCCTTATGGTGGCGTTGATGATGAGAGTGAGTGAGATTAGTCCCATTTTCAGACTATCGGTTGTGTTTCTTTTTCACTTCTTCTTTTGACTACTGTTTCATGCTTGTTGGTACTTATGTTTAGGATGATGTACTTGATTCTAGACCATCTGTGTAATACCCTGTTTCAAGATATGGTCTACGGGCAGCAGAAAAGTCAACAGAGGGCAGTTTTGTAATTTTAAGAAGTTAAGGGGTATTTTGGTAATTTTACCAAAATATGAAACGAAAGCTGAGACGGGCCAAATTAATAACCGACAAAACATTTAGAAGATCAAGAATGGTGGAAACGGACCGTAGATGAGTTTTTCGGTTATCAGGAATGGAAACCGATAAAACCGACAAAACTTGTAAAATTCATAACGGGAGCTACAGGTGTCCGTTTGAGGTGATTCAAATTTCTAAATTCATATAAGAGCATCTAGAATCTGAAAATTAGGCGTGGTGGATTTATAGAAGCAGCTAAAGGGTTTTTTAAAATATTAAACTTAAAACCGGTTTTCCCCGAGAAACCGATACAATGTTCGGGCAAGCGAGAGGACCTTCTAAAGTCAACTAAAATTATGAAAATTTGACCACAGCTTCATGAGAATATTTAGAAGACATGGTTAAAAGGATTCAGCAAGATTCTATGCCTAGATTAAGTTATGAATTTTGAGTCATTAATGGGTGATTAATGACTAAAACTCCAAAATAAATTCAAGGGAGCTTGGGATTGGTTTGGGATGATTAGAGCTGATGTATGAGGTCATTATGGACTTTATGCAAGCCCATTTAGAAGTTTATGCCACGAAATTATGCAAGAGGAAAATAAAAGGGGCTTTGTGAGCTAGATTCAATGAATCTACAAGAGGGTTTTGGCCCAAACTCAAAGGGCTGTACATGGGCTCTTCATATATAAAATTTATACTAAATGAGATGGTTTTGGGCCTTGAAAGGAGTGGGCTTAGTGGCTTGAGGAAGAGGAGGCTTGCTCTCCAAGGTTTCACATGCAAGAGAGTTGATGTGTCAAAGAAAGAGATGAGATGTGTCATGGGACACTTGTCACACCTCAGCTCAATGGGTTTGGCTATAAAAAGAAGCTGAGACTCTCATTATTCCACACACCAAAAAGAAAAGAAGAAGAGATAAGAGAAGGAGAGAATCGTGAGAGGAGAAGAAGAAGAGAAGAAGAAGAAGAAGAAGGAGGAGAAGAAGAAGAAGGAGGAGGAGGACGAGGAGGAGAGAAGAAGAAGAAGAACGGAGGAAGAGGAAGAGAGAGAGAAAGAGGAGAGAGAAAGTAGAGAGAAAGAAGAAAGAGAAAGAAGAGAGAGAGCCGGAAGAGAGAGAACCAGAGGAAAGAGAAAGAGAACCGGAGGAGAGAGAGAAGAGATTAGTCTGGAGGCTCGGTCGGAATCACGAAGGTCAAAGATATGGTTAAGTGCAGGTCAAGGTTGGGTCAAAGCAGCGGAGGTTCGGGGAAGGTTCGGGTTAGCGTCGGGTTCGTGCCGAGTCTCGTTGTTCCGCTAGTCCGTCAATCCGTCCGTCCGTCGTCATAATAGCAATGTGAGTCGGCTAAAACACCGTAGAGTAGTATTGCATATAGATCAGAAAATGAGAAACCATAGATTAAGTAATTGCATACCCGGATATAAATTGATGGCGTTTGAGAATTGAATTGACGGATTAACGATAAACCGGTTAGGGGTTTGAGACGCATACTAGGATCGTAAGATTAAACGGATTAAACTTGTTGTGTGCCGTTAGGTTGGTAGAAACGTTGTGTGATGCATATATATAGTCGAGGCATGATAGGGCCGTATATGCATATATATATATATCTATGTATGAGAAGAATGATCTCGAATGAATCTAAGTACGGGAATTAAGACGCTATAAAAGACGGAAATAATCATAACAAACGTATAGCATATGGAATGATACCGTTTGAGGTTTAATGGTAAAGAAATGAATGAAATAAATAAACGGTGAGAAGTCGGGGAGTTTAGTAAGCTACTAGCTCTAAACCGACGGATCGGGGAGTTGATAAAAGATACATAGGAAAGGTTAAGAAAAGAAATGTGTTGAGATGGGGAACCGTCTACCAGTTAGCAATCCGCTAATCCAAGGTAGCGGACGATAATGAGATGTGAGCCGTCTACGGGTTAGCAATCCGTTAATCCAGTGTAGCGGACGTGAATGACTTAAAAGACATTAGAACCCCTAATAGGCTTGCTTGTGTGATGATTGTTTGTATTGTGTGATTGCGTGGTTGTGGCTGTTAAGCTTTGTTGTGCAGGCCTATTAGATTGTCTCGGTGTTGGGCCGAGCGATCCGTGTGTACTTAACCCGGTCACGGGGCCGGTTAAGTTAGAAGATGCTGACTCGGATGGTGCCGAGTCAGGGCGGTGGTGCGTGTGTGTGTAGACTTGCGGGGTGCGGTGATGAGAGTGTGGTTGATTGTTGATCAATTTTGATTGATTGCTAGAGTCCGAGCGAGTCTGCCTGTTTACTTTTCTGCACTAGGACTCTAGGGTGCGTTAGATCCCGCAAGTCTAGGTGATTGGATACGTTCTGGTACTTCCGACCCGATTGGATCCTCGGGAATTGAGAACCTGGTCAGCCCACGTACCTTTGGTAGTGGTTCTGGCAGGTGCGAACCTATGGAGTGACGTCCGTAGGTGTGTAGTCCGGAGAATACAGGGCCGCGTCCTAGGGCCGGATTGCATGGAAGCTCGGGTTGCCGGGGGTAACCGGAGTCACTGCGTATCGATGGACTGAGAACAATGTCCTGGATCGTGAGATTTTGTGTGAACATCTGGGAGTCGCAAGGGTTTGTTATCATGTCGGTGACAGTGGAAACCCGTGGAAGTTACCAAGAAGCGTAAGGGCCCAATGGTGTGTTGGTGATGATGATGGTGTTGCACGATAGATAGAGTTTCGATCGAGAGCATGTGCCGCAGTGCTTTCGATTCCCTTTTTTTATGGTGTTATGTTATTATTGAATTGCTTGTGTATTGTGGGTTCGACACGACGTGGTAGTGCGTGATCAACCGTTATCTTGTTGCTTGTTATTTTGGGGTTTTGTGCGGGAGATTGTAGATGCTAGATAGCATAGAAACTGTAGTGGGGAGCCGTCTCACTGGGTAATCTTAGATTACTCATTAGACTCTTTTGTGTTTTTCAGGTTTGGCGTAGCTCGGCGGACGCGTAGGACACTCGGAGTAGTCTCGGGTTGGCGTTGGGTATCGATTGTTTCGCATTTTGGAATTTACTTTCGGTTTCGGATTTTGTTGGGATCCCGTTAAATGTTTTTTTGTAAAACAGTATATTGTTATTAATAAGATTTATACTTTTAAAGTAATAAAAACGGATATTCCCTGATATACAGTTTGGTCTGAACCGAACACAACTCGTGGAAGCGGTACAGGTTGCAAAGCCTCGTATCGTGGAAGCGAGGTAAACGGAGTCAAAGATGGTTTGGTTCGAGCCTTTGTCTCAAACCGGACAATCTATGGCTTTCGTATTATGACAAACTCTTCTCGTATGACTGCTCGGGTTCGATCGGGCATGTTCTTGTTTGATTGTTGACCGGTCAACCCGTCGGTCAGCGGAAAACGAGAAGGGGGCGTTACAAAAAGGTGGTATCAGAGCATGGTTCGTCATGGGTTCGAATATTCCGGTTTTTCAAAGTTTTCAAAGTTTTATCGAGTCAAATGTGTCGCCAATGCAACCATTAGGAATCCGAGTTGCGTTCGTCAATCCGGAGAAATGGGTATTTTATAAAGATTGTGTTGGGATAGTGTCCTGAAATCACACTTGTACTCACTCCTGTGATAGTTGTGTGTCGAGATCAGACATTCGTATAATACTGGGTGTTTGCAATGCTTTGCTAGAAGCCTCTTGCAATCTGTAGGTCGTGGACTTACTGCCAGTATTATATGATCCTATAGGGTCACACACCTAAGCGAACTGGAAGCTACGACATGGGAATGATCATTGCGGCAATGATCATATTATGTGTATTGAAATACACATAAGAATCGATATAATGGTGTTGTGTCGATCGACACAGCTTGTGTGTCGGTCGACACAGTTTAGATTTTCCGAACAGGCTTTTCGGGTTATGACTTAATTAAGTATGGCCCGTTAAGCACGTTTAGGTCGAATAAGAACGTGTTTAGTTCGACCTAAACAGAAGAGCCGTCCAGTTTTCTTGACAGAAACTCTAGACACACCAGAACCTATAGATCCCATTGATCCGGCACTAGCATCCCGTTTCCAGCGAGCGTGCGTGTGTATCTGGTAGAGGCAAGGCGTCTGCGTTGCTCCACTGATCTCGTTCACCATCTTCTTCCGCTGCCAAAGGTAAGAACGAGGTTGGTTTTATCATTCAATATATCAAACCCTTAGATCCATCGGGATCCAACAGTGGTATCAGAGCTGCTTAGGGTTTAGCTATTGAATTTGATGCAAAATAATTCGAATCCTGATGTTGTTGAATTGATTTTTTGCATGTTCAAATCGTGTTTTCATGTTATATTCTCAGTTTTGTTCCTGTTGAAAAGACGAAGAATTGATGAAAACGCACTGTGTCGATCGACACAAAGCGTGTGTCGGTCGACACGACGCGGCGCAAATATAAAATTTTAGGGTTTGTCGCAGGGTGTCGATCGACACAAAGCGTGTGTCGGTTGACACAGAGCGAAAACTCGCGAATAAAATTTTAGGGTTTGTCGCACAGTATCGATCGACACAAAGCGTGTGTCGGTCGATACAAAGCGAAAATCCGCAAATAATTCTAGGGTTTCGATCTGAGATCGAGTACCCGTAATCGTGTTGCGTCGATCGATACACTGGGTGTGTCGGTCGACACAGACAATGCGATCAGATAGATCGGTTCAATTGGATTGGACCGGTTATCTAGCTCGGTTAATTTTATTAACCAAATTGATTCTGGTTTGGTCATATCGATCGACACACAGTGTGTGACGATCGACATGGACCATTAAACCGAACTGGTTCAATTGAATTAAATCGGTTAAGTAAATTCGATTCGGTTAAGACCGGTTATCGAAGAGCGGTTTAAATTTGATTGCATCGATCGATACCAATGGTTGGCGTCGATCGATACAATACTCGCAGACATGCTAGTTGGACTACATATTTGCATATACCAGAACAATTTAATCCTAAAAGTTGTAGATGAATCTAAACTAAATAAACTGAATGTTTTAAATAAATAAATAAATCCTTGAATGTATATTGGATATGCATCAAGATAAATCGGTTCTTTTCCTCAACTAAATATCAAGTGATCTTGATGTCTTTCCCGATCTTGTCTACTGTCAAGACTCGTTTCGCTGATTGGATAGTCTTGGAGTCCTTGGTATCCACAGCTACATGAGTAAGGCAGGTGATCATTGATAGACTTGCAGTGCGACTGTCAATGATCACAAGACCGAAGAGATTGGTTTACTTGACTGGGCCATCAGAAGTTCTGGGCCCAGAGACATCGGAGTGGATATGACATGGATTGTCTTATCTGCGACCAAGAGTTGTACTGGGTACAATTAGCAATGATTTGCTTACCTGGATGACTAAAGTTTGGGTGATGGCGAGTCGTCCACTCGAATTTTGGTGATCTGAGGATCTTGGTTCATTGTATTCATATGAGGAAACATAGTTATGAATACAATGCGAGTTTTCTTATTGGATAAGATTTCTCATTTCCTTGAGCATTATAACTAAAACTTTTACCTCTTTTAATTGCAGCTATGTCTGTCTCAAATCACATCAACACTTTCTCACTAAGATCCGTCCTTGAGAAGGACAAGTTAAATGGATCTAATTTCTTGGAATGGTATCGGAACCTGAGAATAGTTCTCAGGCAAGAGAACAAGGAATATGTCCTTGAAAGAGTTCTCACCGAGAGGCCACGTTCCAATGCTCCGCAGACAGAAAAGAATGCTTGGGATAAGCATTCAGCGGATGTCAAAGATGTTACTTGTCTAATGCTGGTGACCATGAACTCTGAGCTGCAGAAGCAATATGAGAACGTGTTGTCACCCATTGAGATGATTAACAGCCTGAAAGCTTTGTTTCAGGAGCAAGCTCGCACAGAGAGATACCAGACGGTTAAATCTCTCATGGATTGCAAGCTGGCTAAGGACAGTCCAGTAAGTCCTCATGTCCTTAAAATGATGGGTTACATTGATAACCTGGGGAAACTGGACTGTGCCATTAGCCAGGAGCTGGCCACTGACATGATTCTGCAGTCATTGCCGTCGTGTTTTGATCAGTTCATTATGAACTACAACATGCAAAACATGACTAAGACATTGACTGAGTTGCACGGTATGCTGAAGACAGCAGAACCGAATCTCAAGAAGGCTACTCCCAGTGTCCTGATGGTACAAGGGGGTAAAAGGTTTAAGAAACCTAAGAAGGATAAGGGAAAGGCCCAGGTTGTCGAGACTGAAAGTCAAGACAAGCCCAAGCCCAAATCCGGGCCTTCTGCTGAGGATAAGTGCAACTACTGCAAGCAGTTGGGGCATTGGAAAAGAGACTGCAAGAAGTTCAAGGAAGATTACAAGAAACTAAAGAAGACGTATGATGCGTCTGACTCAGGTATTTATGTTATCGAACTTAATGTTATATCTTCTAGTTCTACTTCGTGGGTATTGGATGTTGGAATTGTGTCCAGTAATCTCGGTACTGCCTCTAGAAAGTAAGAGTATGTCAATGATCAGACATAAGTCATATAGCAGAAGTACAGTAAAAGTGCTAGGCATTTACTGTACTTAGAGAGAAAAAAAGGTTTAGCCACTGTGCATCGATCGATGCATAAGGTGCAACGATCGATGCAGTGCGCAAACACCGACGAGTTAATTGGTATTTGGGCCAAATGGCCCAAACGGAACAGGACGAGTTTTGTGTCATAAAACTCGAGTTTCAGACTGATTAACCCTAACACTTGAGCCGTAAACTCTCTCTCTCTGCGCCGAGTTCCCCTTGTGGTCTAGCAGCTGTTTCCTGTGAAAGCGTGTGTGAACCTTTGGAGGATTCATCCCTCGGTGTTTCTCTGATCTCAGACATACCATCTTCTTCCGCTGCAATAACAGGTATAAGGTGAGATCATCATTTGTTTCTATTCTGAGAAGAACCTAGATCGCATGTTTAGGATAATCTGAATCTGGAATTGAATCAGGATTCATCTAAACGATCCAACAGTGGTATCAGAGCTTTAGGTTCTGGTTTTTCTTGTTTAGATTCATGTTTAGGATTGTTTTAAAGAGGTGTTTTTGAATCAATCTACTGATAAGATTAAAACACTTAAGAAACAAGAATTGAATCCTAAACAAACTGTTTAAAAATCGCATGACCAAACTATATTGATTTGGTATGTGATCTAAACTGATTTTGCATCGACTGAGATCGCATTGCATCGATCGATGCAATGCAAGGATCGATCGTTGCAGTCGCGAGAGATTGACCGCGATCGCATGGATCGTTCAAACGATCGCATGGATCTCGCGAGAATCTCTCGGCCAAACCTGATAACCGTTCGTGCACACGTGAGAGCATCGATCGTTGCAGGATCGATGAACGATCGTTGCAGGATCGATGCTGTGAGCATCGATCGATGCGGTTATGGTTTTGGCTCGGTTTAATTTAATTAAAATTAAACGTCTCGGTTTAATAAACAGATTTGATAATTTTATCATGTCTGGTTAAACCGGGATAAGAAATCCAATGTCGAAAGAATTATTGGATTTAGTGCCTAAACCAGGAATTTCTAATTTGATTTGGTTGGACCAAATAAATTGAGAAATTCCGGTTTAGTAAATAACCGGTTGACAATTGTGGTCATCGTAGTAATTGAAACTTGGTTAGACCAGTTTTAATGAACCAGACCGGTTATGTCAAATAATTGGACAATTGGGTCATGTCTTGGACATGGACCAATTCTTGGGCCTCGGGCCAAGAAGTTAAAACAATTGGGCCAATTATTTGAGTCTTTCTTCAGATTAATTTAAAATTTATTTTATAATATTATAAAGTCGATTTTAAATTAAAGTTTCCGAAATTTTGAAATTAGAAAGTTTCTTAAAATAGAAGTTTCTGAATTTGCGAGTTTTGGATTTTAAGAAATTTCTAAAGTTAGAAAGTTTCCAATTTTAGAAAGTTTCCAAAAATAGTAGGTTTCCATAAATAGAAAGTTTCCCGAAATAGTAATCTTCTATTTTGGGAATGAATTTTAATAAACCTACGAACCTCAAATAATATCAAGCGTTGGATGTCTTGTCCAGGCTATGTCAGCTGTCAAAGCCCATTCAATTGCATTCATGGCCTTACAGTGTGAGGATGTCTGTTTTTGCGTGGGTAAGACGGTTTGTGATTCATAAATGTCATTGGGAGTCCCAGACATTAATGATTACATGACTGTATAGTCTGGTTTTCTTGACTAGGCCATCGGGAGTCCCGGGCCTTGAGACATCAGAGTGGATTGGGCCTCGGGCCCAGATTCACAACCAAGAGTTATATCACGGATATAATTAGCCGATATAGGGCTTACCGATATAAGCTAAGGTTTGGTGACGGCCAGTGGCCCACTTTAATCTTAGTTATATGTGGATCTTGGAATCATTATATTCTATTGAGGGTAACTTATGTTATTGAATATAATGCGTGATTAATCATATTAATTTTAATACGAGATTAGTCATTTTGAACATAATAACTAATAACCTTTTTATTTATATATATTTCAGATATGACTACTACAAGCACACAAAACACATTCTCGATCCGGTCTGTTCTCGAGAAGGAGAAGCTGACTGGAACGAACTTCCTGACATGGTCAAGGAACTTGAGGCTGGTCCTCAAGCAGGAGAAGAAGGATTATGTCCTTCGAGATCCCCTCCCCGAGAGGCCTCTTGCCAATGCTGCCAGGACTCTGCACAATGCTTGGGAAAAGCATTCGTCAGATGAAAATGATGTTTATTGCCTGATGTTGGTGACAATGACTCCAGAGCTGCAAAAGCAGTTCGAAAGTGTATTGTCTCCAATCGAGATCATGGCAAGCCTGAAATCGCTTTTTCAGGAGCAGGCTAGGACCGAGAGGTTCCAGACAGTTAAGAACCTCTTGGACTGTAAGTTGGCTGCGAATGCGGCAGTGAGTCCTCATGTGTTGAAGATGATGGGTTATCTCGATCATCTTCACAAACTCGACTGCCCAATCAGCCAGGAACTTGCCTGCGACATCATTCTGCAGTCTTTACCTGCAAGCTATGATCAGTTCATTCTGAACTTTAACATGCATGGCTTGAGTAAGACACTGCCTGAGCTTCACGGAATGCTCAAGACTGCAGAGCCCAACTTGAAGAAAACCGCCAAGGACCCCAATGTACTTATGGTACAAAAGGGCAAGGGGTTTAAGAAGTCTTCTGCTAAGGATAAGGGAAAGGCCAAGGGTGTCCAAGTCGTGGACTCAGACACACCAAAGCCCAAGCCCAAGTCCAAGGCTGGGCCTACTGACATGTGCAGGTTCTGCAAAGAACTGGGGCATTGGAGAAGAGATTGCAAGAAATTCCAGGAAGGTCTAAAGGAATTAAAGAAGAAGACTTTCGAGACTTCTTCATCAGGTATTTTTGTTATAGAAGTTAATACAACTACTTCTGATAATACCTCATGGGTCATGGATACTGGTTGTGGGGCTCATATTTGTACTAATATGCAGGCACTCAGCAACAGTAGAAGGCTGAAGCAAGGACAAGTGGAACTACGAGTTGGAAATGGAGCGAAAGTTTCAGCACTAGCTGTAGGAACATACTTGTTGTCTTTACCTTCGGGATTGATTTTAGAACTTAATAATTGTTATTTTGTACCTGCTATAAGCAGAAATATTATTTCAATTTCTTTGTTGGATTTGGAAGGTTATGATTTTTCAGTTAAGAATAAATTATGTTCCTTCAATCGCAACAATTTGTTCTATGGTTCTGCCCCTCTTACGAATGGGCTTTACATACTCGATCAATCCGCGCCAATTTATAACATTAATACAAAACGGTTTAAACCTAATGAGGAAAACCGAACGTTTCTATGGCATTGTCGTTTAGGGCACATCAGCGAGAAACGCATCAAGAGGCTCCATTCGAATGGACTTCTTGGCTCATTTGACTTTGAGTCATGTGAGAAATGCGAATCCTGCATGATGGGCAAAATGACACGGGCCCCCTTTAATAAACCTAACGAGAGGGCCAGTGACTTATTGGGCCTGATACACACTGATGTGTGTGGCCCAATGTCCACTAATGCAAGAGGAAACTATCAGTACTTCATTACCTTCACTGATGATTTCAGTAGGTATGGATATGTTTATTTGATGAAACATAAGTCTGAATCTTTTGAGAAGTTCAGAGAATTCCAAAATGAAGTACAGAACCAACTTGGCAAAAGCATTAAGGCTCTTCGGTCCGACCGAGGAGGAGAATACTTAAGCCAGGAATTCAGTGATCATCTGAGAGAGTGTGGGATCGTATCCCAACTCACTCCTCCTGGAACGCCTCAATGGAATGGTGTGTCTGAGAGGAGAAATCGGACCTTATTGGATATGGTTCGATCTATGATGAGTCACACAGACCTTCCAATATCCCTTTGGGGATATGCTCTGCTAACAGCAGTGTTCACTCTAAACAGAGCGCCATCAAAAGCAGTAGCAAAGACACCATATGAATTATGGACTGGAGTGGCTCCAGTGCTGTCTTATCTAAGAATTTGGGGTTGTGAAGCCTATGTTAAGAGATTAATCTCAGATAAGCTTACACCAAAATCTGATAAATGCTACTTCATTGGTTATCCACGGGAAACCAAGGCTTATTACTTCTATCTACGTTCCGAGAACAAGATCTTTGTTGCCCGGGATTGTAACTTTCTTGAGAGAGAGTTTCTCTCTAAGAAAGACAGTGGGAGTAAGGTACTGCTTGAAGAAATTCAAGATGAACAGGATACTGCTCAACCTAATGAGGAAGAGCAGCAGGAGGATCTACAAGAAATTGTAGAGCCTGAACCTGTAGTACCTGAAGTTCGAAGATCCGGGAGGATCCGTCACGAACCCGAGAGATATCAGGGATTCCTCGTGACTGACTGTCATGATCTTTTGATCATTGATGGTGATGAACCATCGAACTTCAATCAAGCCATGATGGGCCCAGATTCCTCTAAGTGGCGCAAGGCCACTGATTCCGAAATGGACTCCATGTCGGTCAACCAAGTCTTTTCGTTGGTTGACTTACCCGCTGGTGTAAAAGCCATCGAGTGCAAATGGATCTTCAAGAAGAAGATTGACGTGGATGGAAATGTCCAGATTTATAAAGCCAGGTTGGTGGCAAAAGGTTTCAGACAAGTTCACGGTGTGGACTACGATGAAACCTATTCACCGGTGGCTATGATGAAATCTATTCGGATTCTACTAGCAACTGCAGCTTTTCATGATTATGAAATTTGGCAGATGGACGTGAAAACCGCATTCCTGAATGGTATTCTGGAAGAGGATGTGTATATGACGCAACCTGACGGTTACATAGATCCAAAGAATGCTGGGAAAGTGTGCAAGCTTCATAAATCCATTTATGGATTGAAGCAAGCATCGAGGAGCTGGAATCTTCGTTTTGATGAAGCGATCAAGCAATTTGACTTTATCAGAAACGAAGAAGAACAATGCGTGTATAAGAAAACTAGTGGGAGCAAAATCGTTTTTCTTATTCTGTATGTCGATGACATACTGCTTCTCGGAAACGACGTTCCAATGCTGAAGTCTGTAAAAGACTGGCTTGGAAGTTGTTTTTCCATGAAAGACATGGGTGAAGCCGCATACGTTCTTGGAATTAGGATCTATCGGGATAGACCTAAGAGGCTGATAGGCTTGTGTCAAGACTCATACATTGACAAAGTCCTACAAAGATTCAGCATGAAAGATTCCAAGAAGGGCTTCACGCCAATGGTACATGGCACAACGCTAAGCAAGAAGCAGAGCCCTACGTCGGCTGCTGAGCTTGAGCGCATGAAGAATATTCCTTATGCATCTGCAATAGGATCTGTCATGTATGCCATGATCTGTACTCGTCCTGATGTTGCTTATGCATTGAGCATGACGAGTAGATACCAGTCAAATCCAGGTGAAAACCATTGGATTGCCGTAAAGAATATCTTGAAGTATCTAAGACATACTAAGGATAAATTCTTGGTGTACGGTGGAAGTGATGTGCTTAAAGTCAGTGGATTCACGGACGCAAGTTTCCAGACAGACACAGATGATTTCCGGTCACAGTCCGGTTATGTCTTTTGTCTGAATGGCGGTGCAGTAAGTTGGAGAAGCTCCAAGCAGGACACCGTTGCTGATTCCACTACAGAAGCTGAATATATCGCCGCCTCAGAAGCAGCGAAGGAAGCTGTTTGGATACGAAAGTTCATTATGGAACTAGGTGTGATACCAGATGCGGCTGAGCCTATGGCGCTATTTTGTGACAACAATGGTGCTATAGCTCAGGCAAAGGAACCAAGATCACACCAGAAATCCAAGCATGTTCAAAGAAGATATCACTTGATACGTGACATCATTAATAGAAAGGAAGTCAAGATCAGCCGAGTTCCGACAGATGATAATGTCGCTGATCCGTTGACAAAGCCACTCCCAAGGCCTAAGCTCGAGTTCCTGACTGAAGCTGTAGGCATTAGAAACATTGAAATGTAATCTAAATTTGAGTGGGAGTTTTGTGAGCTTTATTTTAGTTATTTGATATGTTCTTGTAAAACATTATTTTATGTTTTAATGAAATTATTATTTCAAGATTATTTTAACTGTGATGAAATAATCGTTCCAAAATGATATGAACCATTTTATAGGTCATCGAAGTAAATGACTTGATCTTGAGTCATCGAAGTCATTTAGCTTGATCATGAGACCCTATATTTGATAAATGTTTTATATCATCCTGTCCCTAGTCGAAGGTTGTTGAAATTGGAACACCAACAACCGTGTGAGACTGGATTGGTACGTGACTTATGACAAAGTCTCAGTGTGTCATAGATGCGCGGCATCAAAGTCAGTACATAGGTGTATGTTGGGAACATACGACCGGACAAGACCCGCTTATAAGAACTCTTCAGGATATTTATATCTGTGTCATAAGAGATTCTTACTACGACTATAGAGTATAGTCCTTAGACCTGAGTTCGCATGCATGTGACTGCACATGGACTGATGCACTTTGATCATTGTCTAACGCTATCGTTCTGCGATAGCTATAAGGACCTTGTTTGGGTACATTATGAAATGAGTAGTTTACAGTGATGGAACAAGATGGGATTTGTCCCTCCAATATAAATGGAGTGAATATCTCTAGGCCAATCGGAGATTTGAATACTGGAAAACGCATGGCCATGCTCAAACGGACTTTCCCGAGTCGTTTGGATTGTCAGTATCAAATCAGAGTCCGATGAACAAGATTAGGCTTTATAAGGATGACACTAATCTTGCCTTATGACTAATCGAGATATTGAGACAAAAGGATTATGAATACAGAGATTCCAGTACAAGTGGGAGATTGTTGGAATTGTGTCCAGTAATCTCGGTACTGTCTCTAGAAAGTAAGAGTATGTCAATGATCAGACATAAGTCATATAATACTGGGGGTCATGATGGCTTGCTAGAGTCCGCTCATGATCTATAAGTCTTGGACTTATTGCCTTTATTATATGATCCCATATGGGTCACACGCCTAAGCTAACAGGAAAATGTGTAGGAACGGTTTAGCAGAAGTACAGTAAAAGTGCTAGGCATTTACTGTACTTAGAGAGAATAAAAGGTTTAGCCACTGTGCATCGATCGATGCATAAGGTGCAACGATCGATGCAGTGCGCAAACACCGACGAGTTAATTGGTATTTGGGCCAAATGGCCCAAACGGAACAGGACGAGTTTTGTGTCATAAAACTCGAGTTTCAGACTGATTAACCCTAACACTTGAGCCGTAAACTCTCTCTCTCTGCGCCGAGTTCCCCTTGTGGTCTAGCAGCTGTTTCCTGTGAAAGCGTGTGTGAACCTTTGGAGGATTCATCCCTCGGTGTTTCTCTGATCTCAGACATACCATCTTCTTCCGCTGCAATAACAGGTATAAGGTGAGATCATCATTTGTTTCTATTCTGAGAAGAACCTAGATCGCATGTTTAGGATAATCTGAATCTGGAATTGAATCAGGATGATTTTAGCTTTGAATAATTGCTACTTTGTACCTGCGATAAGCAGAAACATAATTCAGTTTCCGTTTTGGATTTGGAAGGTTTTGATTTTGCGATAGATTCAAAGAATTCAAGAATGAAGTACAGAACCAACTTGGCAAAAGTATCAAAATTCTGCGATCGGATCGCGGAGGAGAATACTTAAGCCAAGAGTTCAGCGACTATCTGAGCGAGTGTGGAATTGTTTCACAACTCACTCCTCCTGGAACACCTCAATGGAATGGAGTGTCAGAGAGGAGAAATCGAACCTTATTAGATATGGTTCGGTCTATGATGAGTCATACTAATCTTCCATTATCCTTTTGGGGATACGCTCTAGAAACGTCTGCGTTTACACTAAATAGGGTGCCATCTAAATCAGTGGATAAGACACCACATGAATTGTGGACTGGGAAAATTCCTAATCTGTCTTTCCTGAAGATTTGGGGTTGTGAGGCTTATGTCAAACGTTTAATCTCTGACAAGCTTGCACCCAAATCAGATAAATGCTACTTCGTTGGTTATCCTAGGGAAACCAAGGCATACTACTTTTACAACCAATCTGAGAACAAAGTATTTGTTGCTCGGGACTGTTCTTTTCTTGAGAGGGAGTTTCTCTCTAAGAAAAACAGTGGGAGTAAAGTACATCTTGAAGAAATTCAAGATGCATAGGAAACTGCTCAACCTGTTGAGGAAGAGCAGCAGTTGGACCCACAAAGTTCTGTGGAACCGGCGCCTGTGGAGCCTGAAGTTCGCAGATCCGGAAGGATCCGTCACGAACCCGAGAGATACTACGGATTCCTCGTAACCGACTCAAATGATCTGATGATCATTGATAGTGACGAACCAGCGACCTTCACGGAAGCTATGATGGGCCCGAACTCCGAAAAGTGGCTTGGAGCCTCTAAATCCGAAATGGCATCCATGTCAGAAAACCAAGTATGGTCCTTGGTCAATTTACCTAATGGTGTAAAAGCCATTGAGTGTAAATGGATCTTCAAGAAGAAGATTGACGTCGATGGCAATGTACAGATTTACAAAGCGAGGTTGGTGGCAAAAGGTTTCAAGCAAATTCATGGTATTGACTATGATGAAACCTATTCCCCAGTCGCTATGCTTAAATCCATTCGGATTCTTCTAGCGATTGCCGATCATTATGATTATGAGATTTGGCAAATGGATGTCAAAACCGCATTCCTGAATGGTATTCTGGAAGAGGATGTGTACATGACACAGCCTGAAGGTTTTGTCGATCCCAAAAACGCTGGGAAAGTATGCAAACTTCATAAATCCATTTATGGATTGAAGCAAGCATCACGGAGTTGGAATCTTCGTTTTGATGAAGCAGTAAAACAATTCGGTTTCATCAAGAACGAAGAGGAAGCATGTGTATACAAGAAGACTAGTGGGAGCAAAATTGCGTTTCTTGTACTATATGTCGATGACATACTCCTCCTCGGTAATGACGTTCCGTTGCTTCAGTCTATCAAGACTTGGCTTGGAAGTTGTTTTTCCATGAAAGACATGGGAGAAGCCGCGTACATTCTTGGAATCAGGATCTACAGAGATAGAACAAACAAGCTTATTGGATTGTGCCAGGACACTTATATTGATAAGGTGTTGCACAGATTCCATATGCATGATTCCAAGAAGGGCTTCATACCAATGTCACATGGCATAAGTCTGAGCAAGAAGCAGTGTCCGGCGACACATGCTGAGCGAGAACGCATGAATAGAATTCCTTATGCTTCTGCAATAGGATCTGTTATGTATGCCATGCTCTGCACTCGTCCAGATGTAGCTTACGCGCTAAGCATGACGAGCAGATACCAATCTGATCCAGGTAAGGAACATTGGACAGCTGTCAAGAATATTCTCAAGTATTTGAGACATACTAAGGATAAATTCCTTGTGTATGGAGGAAGTGATGAACTTGTGGTGAATGGATTCACTGATGCGAGTTTTCAGACAGACGGAGACGATTTCCGATCACAATCTGGATTTGTCTTCTGTCTAAATGGCGGTGCGGTGAGCTGGAAGAGCTCTAAGCAGAATACCGTAGCTGATTCCACAACGGAAGCTGAATATGTTGCTGCTTCAGAAGCGGCAAAGGAAGCTGTTTGGATCAAGAAGTTCATGACTGAACTTGGTGTGGTTCCTAGTATCTTGGAGCCAGTGGCTTTATTCTGCGATAACAATGGAGCCATTGCTCAGGCGAAAGAACCCAGGTCACACCAGAAGTCCAAACACGTTGAGAGGAAATATCATTTGATTCGTGATATTGTCAATAGAGGTGATGTGAAGATCAGCCGAGTTCCGACAGATGAGAACGTCGCTGATCCTCTGACCAAGTCACTCCCAAGGCCTAAGCATGAGAGTCATACGACGGCTACAGGCATTAGAAATCTTATGATGTAATCTTGATTCTAGTGGAAGTTTTTGGTTATATTTTAAGTTATAATAAGACGCTCTTGTAAACATTCTTTGGAAGTGTTTCAATGAAATTTGATTTCAGCATTATTTATATTGTGATCTAAATAATGGTCCCAAATAAGTTTATGACATATTATAGGTCATCAAGTTGAGGACTTGATCATGAAACCCTATAAGTTAATAAATTATTTTGTCCCTAGTCAAGGTTGTAGAATCGGGACACTAACAACCGTTAGAGACTAGATTGTGAGGTGACTGTTGGCTAAGTTTCATGGAGCCAATGATATGATTATCGCAGTCAGTCACATAGATATATGTCAGTGGACATATGATCGGACATGACCCGCTAATGAGAAGTCTACAAGATAGTAATATCTGTGTCATAAGAGGTTCTCATTACGACTATAGAGTATAGTCCTAAGACCTGAGTTCATCATGCTTTCTTGCATATGAATTGGTACATTTTGACTTTGTCAAACGTCGATCCGTAACTGGCGGCTATAACGACACTGTTCAAGTTTATCATGAAGTGTGCGTTGAAACAGGGATGGAACAAGATGGAATTTGTCCCTCCTGAAAAACGGGAGATAAATATCTCAGGGCCTATCGAAGATTGAATACTGAGAGAATGTGTGGCCGCACTCAAACGAACTGTAGTTCAGTTGTTTGTAATATTCAGTATGAGATCAGGAGTTCGATAAACACGATGTTGGCTTAATAAGGATGACACAAATCTTGCCTTATGCCAAATCGAGATATAGAGACAAAAGGATTAGAGGAATTGATGATTCCAGTACAAGTGGGAGATTGTTGGGATAGTGTCCTGAAATCACACTTGTACTCACTCCTGTGATAGTTGTGTGTCGAGATCAGACATTCGTATAATACTGGGTGTTTGCAATGCTTTGCTAGAAGCCTCTTGCAATCTGTAGGTCGTGGACTTACTGCCAGTATTATATGATCCTATAGGGTCACACACCTAAGCGAACTGGAAGCTACGACATGGGAATGATCATTGTGGCAATGATCATATTATGTGTATTGAAATACACATAAGAATCGATATAATGGTGTTGTGTCGATCGACACAGCTTGTGTGTCGGTCGACACAGTTTAGATTTTCCGAACAGGCTTTTCGGGTTATGACTTAATTAAGTCTGGCCCGTTAAGCACGTTTAGGTCGAATAAGAACGTGTTTAGTTCGACCTAAACAGAAGAGCCGTCCAGTTTTCTTGACAGAAACTCTAGACACACCAGAACCTATCGATCCCATTGATCCGGCACTAGCATCCCGTTTCCAGCGAGCGTGCGTGTGTATCTGGTAGAGGCAAGGCGTCTGCGTTGCTCCACTTATCCCGTTCACCATCTTCTTCCGCTGCCAAAGGTAAGAACGAGGTTGGTTTTATCATTCAATATATCAAACCCTTAGATCCATCGGGATCCAACAGATTGTGCTTATCATTTGGTATTTTGTTGCAGTCACGCAACAGAGTTGTCCTAGGGGGATTGGTGTGTGTGTGGTTTGTGACGACAAGATAAGGGACATCAGTATGGATGACCGTAAGTCCGGTGGATCTACCCCAGCTAGTCGAGGTCCGAACTCCCATCATGCGGAATGTTCCCATCTTTCGCAGCCTATTCTGGAGTATGTGATTACCGGTGCCAAGCCCGTTATCGTTCCACCCATTCCATAGCCGCCTTATGATACGATTACATCCGGAGTACCACCGTCAGTGGCGCGAACCGTCGATATTCATCCCCGATGATATGGCGATAAAGTACATCCTCAGGATATGGGAGCTATCACCGCCTGCTATCCGACCACCAGTCTGACGCATTGGACTCTTCGTTCCTTGCCTACGGTGACACGTGTCTTTTATTTCCATTTGGTGTCGGTAATTTGGCCGAGCATATCAGTCACCGCCGCATTGACGCTGATTCCAACTTATCACATTTGCGGCCGAGATGAACATTGTGCTCCTTTCCGTCATGACCGAGACCGCGTCGCTCCGCCACCACCACCGCACTCATTCCATCCTCCTGGCACACCTGTCGGTTAGGATCCACATGAGATTAGGCCCGGGTAAGTAAGGGCTCTAACTCACTTTTTGATGTGTGTATATCGGCTTGCAATCGTCTCTGACAATTCGGTTGTGTGTAGTGGTGTTTCGTTTGGGACGGATGAGTAACCGCGAGAATGTAGACTCCGACGGACCTACGTATTTTAAACTCTATGTGGTGAATAGATGTTTTATTTACGAAATGGATGTGGAGTATTCGGTATTTGTCGTTTAAGTAACGAAGTAATCTTATTGCATGTGTTGGGATAATAAATGCAATATGGTTATAACGTGAAAGCAAATGCTGTTCCGAGCAGACGGTTACTACGACCCTAGGAGAGGAAATATTTGCCGATTAGCTTGATTGATTGATTGAGTGTGATTGATTGCCTTGTTAGGGTATTAGAATGTTGAATTGATTGATGCATTGATTGCTCGCTAGGTTGGTAGTCGATGATTTTGAATCATTGCATTGATTGATCGTTAAGATATTTGTTTGATGGTAGAGCAGAATTATAAGATATTGTTTAGTAGCCACGTGTGACCGTTGGGTCCGTGACTAAATACCAATATCTCTATAAGGAAGCGATATCGGGAGTATGTTAGAAAGGCCTAACCGTGTCGTTGTTGTTGAGGTTGTTGATGTAGGACGTGATGGACGATTTGACGAGGACACGAGACCGAACCCGAACCCGAGAGACGAGATGTTATTTCAGGAAGCGGCTTGACCCGAGTCGGATGAAAAGAGCTAGTCAGTGTGCATTCATGAAAGCATTAGGGTATCAGTGGTAGAAGGGATTAAGACGAATGCGTTCGATGAGTTAGCGGAGAGATTCTGAAACATCAAAGTCAATGGAAGAGTCCGTTCGAGGATATCAGTGGACAAAGCAGTTTTGGGAATCAGTGAAGTGTGGAGATCAGTAATCGAGTAATTTCGAGGCATACATGAGTATGGCAGTTTCATTGGAAGGAGGAACATCAATCCTATCAGAACATTAATGGGAAGCGATAAGTAGTAAAGATGGAACAAGTATCGGGGTTGGAGGACGAGTCAGTGATACGTGATCGGGAAAGTCGAATCAGAGTGGGGAAGTCAGAATATCGGTTAAGGAGATCGTCAGATGGCGTAGATGGAGTCAGGAGTCAGACTGGAGCATTTAGACGAAACCAATGGTCCGAAATCGGAAATGAGTCGGAAGTCCAATGAAGATGGAGAATCAGGAAACGATCAGGAATCAAACAATTCGGTGTCGGGAATTCAAAGCGACATCGTGTTAGGGTTGCGCACAATTGCATAGCAGGAAGTCATCAGGACATCGGAAGTATGAGTTTGGAAACCAGAGACAGAATCAACGAAGTAATCAAATGGAGAAGCCGGGATTGATTGAGAGTCAAGCTATTTCGCGTGGGAAGTTCAAAGATGTCAATGTGATGAGAGTGGGCGCAAAACCATGGTTCAAGAATCAGTTGAAGCATCAGGAGTGTAGCTACAAATTCAAAGTTCAAGCAGTATCATATGGCGCAGATGGGAACAAGTCACAGGATGGAGTCATACAGTTAAGAGAAATGCATATGTAATCAGAGAGAAGGAAGGTGTAGAGAAGTTGTGTGAAAACCGATGGTCCGAAAGTCAACATACATCAGAAGCGTGGATTCACCTTGAGATCAGAGTGTAAGCATCAAAGCAGAATTGGATTGGAATCCAAAACCGAGTGAAGCAGTTCAATCACGATCGTTGGTATTGAAAATCAAGATCGGAGTCTGTAAAGCGAGAAGATAAGAAACCAGAAATGATCGGGAGTTAGGTTTTTAGTATGGGAAGTTCGAGATGTCAGCGTGAGCAAGACGGGGTTTCAGAAGTCAGTACGCATCGAGAGTATAGTCCAATCGATTCAGCGTTCGGGTGTTGGAGCAGACATATCGGTTTCAGGAGTAGTAACTTACGAGGTTCAGTTCCGATTCGAAGTTGGTAAGTAACAGAGAGTTCGGGGACCGAATTTCTGTAAGTGGGGAATAATGTAATACCCTGTATCAAGATATGGTCTACGGGCAGCAGAAAAGTCAACAGAGGGCAGTTTTGTAATTTTAAGAAGTTAAGGGGCATTTTGGTAATTTTACCAAAATATGAAACGGAAGCTGAGACGGGCCAAATGTTATTTTTTAAAGAAATAAAACATTTAGAAGATCAAGAATGGTGGAAACGGACCGTAGATGAGTTTTTCGGGTTATCGGGAATGGAAACCGATAAAACCGACAAAACTTGTAAAATTCATAACGGGAGCTACCGGTGTCCGTTTGAGGTGATTCAAATTTCTAAATTCATATAAGAGCATCTAGAATCTGAAAATGAGGCGTGGGGATTTATAGAAGCAGCTAAAGGGTTTTTAAAATATTAAACGTAAAACCGGTTTTTCCCGAGAAACCGATACAATGTTCGGGCAAGCGAGAGGACCTTCTAAAGTCAACTAAAAATTATGAAATTTTGACCAAAGCTTCATGAGAAGATGTAGAAGACATGGTTAAAAGGATTCAGAAATAGTCTATGCCTAGATTAAGTTATGAATTTTGAGTCATTAATGGGTGATTAATGACTAAAACTCCAAAATAAATTCAAGGGAGCTTGGGATTGGTTTGGGATGATTAGAGCTGATGTATGAGGTCATTATGGACTTTATTCAAGCCCATTTAGAAGCTTGTGCCACGAAATTATTCAAGAGGAAAATAAAAGGGGCTTTGTGAGCTAGATTCAATGAATCTACAAGAGGGTTTTGGCCCAAACTCAAAGGGCTGTACATGGGCTCTTCATATGTAAAATTTATACTAAATGAGATGGTTTTGGGCCTTGAAAGTAGTGGGCTTCGTGGCTTGAGGAAGATGAGGCTTGCTCTCTAAGGTTTCACATGCAAGAGAGTTGATGTGTCAAAGAAAGAGATGAGATGTGTCATGGGACACTTGTCACACCTCAGCTCAATGGGTTTGGCTATAAAAAGAAGCTGAGACTCTCATTATTCCACACACCAAAAAGAAAAGAAGAAGAGAGAAGAGAAGGAGAGAATCGTGAGAGGAGAAGAAGAAGAGAAGAAGAAGAAGAAGAAGGAGGAGGAGAAGAAGAAGAAGGAGGAGGACGAGGAGGAGAGAAGAAGAAGAAGACCGGAGGAAGAGGAAGAGAGAGAGAAATAGGAGAGAGAAAATAGAGAGAAAGAAGAAAGAGAAAGAAGAGAGAGAGCCGGAAGAGAGAGAACCGGAGGAAAGAGAAAGAGAACCGGAGGGGAGAGAGAAGAGATTAGTCCGGAGGCTCGCTCGGAATCACGAAGGTCAAAGATATGGTCAAGTGCAGGTCAAGGTCGGGTCAAAGCAGCGGAGGTTCGGGGAAGGTTCGGGTTAGCGTCGGGTTCGTGCCGAGTCTCGTTGTTCCGCTAGTCCGTCAATCCGTCCGTCCGTCGTCATAATAGCAATGTGAGTCGGCTAAAACACTGTAGAGTAGTATTGCATATAGATCGGAAAACGAGAAACCATAGATTAAGTAATTGCATACCCGGATATGAATTGATGGCGTTTGAGAATTGAATTGACGGATTAACGATAAACCGGTTAGGGGTTTGAGACGCATACTAGGATCGTAAGATTAAACGGATTAAACTTGTTGTGTGTCGTTAGGTTGGTAGTAACGTTGTGTGATGCATACATATAGTCGTGGCATGATAGGGCCGTATATGCATATATATCTATGTATGAGAAGAATGATCTCGAATGAATCTAAGTACGGGAATTAAGACGCTATAAAAGACGGAAATAATCATAAAAAACGTATAGCATATGGAATGATGCCGTTTGAGGTTTAATGGTAAAGAAATGAATGAAATAAATAAACGGTGAGACGTCGGGGAGTTTAGTAAGCTACTAGCTCTAAACCGACGGATCGGGGAGTTGATAAAATATACCTAGGAAAGGTTAAGAAAAGAAATGTGTTGAGATGGGGAACCGTCTACGGGTTAGTAATCCGCTAATCCAAGGTAGTGGACGATAATGAGATGTGAGCCGTCTACGGGTTAGCAATCCGCTAATCCAGTGTAGCGGACGTGAATGACTTAAAAGAAATTAGAAACCCTAATAGGCTTGCTTGTGTGATGATTGTTTGTATTGTGTGATTGCGTGGTTGTGGCTGTTAAGCTTTGTTGTGCAGGCCTATTAGATTGTCTCGGTGTTGGGCCGAGCGATCCGTGTGTACTTAACCCGGTCACGGGGCAGGATAAGTTAGAAGATGCTGACTCGGATGGTGCCGAGTCAGGGCGGTGGTGAGTGTGTGTGTAGACTTGCGGGGTGCGGTGATGAGAGTGTGGTTGATTGTTGATCAAGTTTGATTGATTGCTAGAGTCCGAGCGATTCTGCGTGTTTACTTTTCTGCACTAGGACTCTAGGGTGCGTTATATCCCGCAAGTCTAGGTGATTGGATACGTTCTGGTACTTCCGACCCGATTGGATCCTCGGGAATTGAGAACCTGGTCAGCCCACGTACCTTTGGTAGTGGTTCTGGCAGGTGCGAACCTATGGAGTGACGTCCGTAGGTGTGTAGTCCGAAGAATACGGGGTCGCGTCCTAAGGCCGGATTGCATGGAAGCTCGGGTTGTCGGGTGTAACCGGAGTCACTGCGTATCGATGGACTGAGAACAGTGTCCTGGATCGTGAGACTTTGTGTGAACATCTGGGAGTCGCAAGGGTTTGTTATCATGTCGGTAACAGTGGAAACCCATGGAAGTTACTAAGAAGCGTAAGGGCCCAGTGGTGTGTTGGTGATGATGATGGTGTTGCGCGATAGATAAAGTTTCGATCGAGAGCATGTGCCGCAGTGCTTTCGATTCCCTTTTGTTATGGTGTTATGTTATTATTGAATTGCTTGTGTATTGTGGGTTCGACACGACGTGGTAGTGTGTGATCAACCGTTATCTTGTTGCTTGTTATTTTGGGGTTTTGGGCGGGAGATTGTAAATGCTAGATAGCATAGAAACTGTAGTGGGGAGCCGTCTCACTGGGTAATCTTAGATTACTCATTAGACTCTTTTGTGTTTTTCAGGTTTGGCGTAGCTCGGCGGACGCGTAGGACACTCGGAGTAGTCTCGGGTTGGCGTTGGGTATCGATTGTTTCGCATTTTGGAATTTACTTTCGGTTTCGGATTTTGTTGGGATCCCGTTAAATGTTTTTTGTAAAACCGTATATTGTTATTAATAAGATTTATACTTTTAAAGTAATAAAAACGGATATTCCCTGATATACGGCTTGGTCTGAACCGAACACAACTCGTGGAAGCGGTACAGGTTGCAAAGCCTCGTATCGTGGAAGCGAGGTAAACGGAGTCAAAGATGGTTTGGTTCGAGCCTTTGTCTCAAACCGAACAATCTATGGTTTTCGTATTGTGACAAACTCTTCTCGTATGACTGCTCGGGTTCGATCGGTCATGTTCTTGTTTGATTATTGACCGGTCAGCCCGTCGGTCAGCGGAAAACAGGAAGGGGGCGTTACAATCTGTTTCTTTGATTTTGCTTGTTTGCGATGTTTTCAGCTTTCAGGTTTGATTTTTGTGATTTTTCTCACGGACTAACTACTGACTGCTAACTGATCCGACGAGATCGCAGTGCAACGATCGACACGGTCATGTGTGTCGATCGTCTCATCACGAAAATCGCATTGCAGCGATCGTTGCGGACTTGCGCAACGATCGACACATAATCGCAATCGCCCTGCAACAATCGTCGCGGTCCTGAGCAACGATCGATGCAGGTGCGAGAGAGGTAAAACCGACATAACCCAAGTCATCCCTTAACATTTTCTTCTTTTACCGATCCTAAGCTTGACACTACTGGGGACAGTGTGTTTTTTGTGTCGGTTTTATCGAGGCAAAACAGTTTAAGTAGGAAACAATGAATTTTTGAGGAGCCAACAACACTTGCAAGAACTTAAGTAACCATTGGGATGAGATTGCAGATCAATCTATGACTATTAGAAAACCCAATGCAAATCAGCTTACTGAGGACACCCATATCAATTCAGGTATTCAGAGGATCCTTTACTGACTTCGCCCCTAATTTTGACTTATTTTTCTCACCTAAGGGCTTGGTATACCTTGAGTCGGATTCCTCTGTTAACTCTGACACAGCTTGTAAACCTGTCCGAGTATGGTTCCCTTCTCCCCTTCCCTAAAGTAAAAAAAAAAGATATAAACTGAGGATGAGCTAGTAGCTCCGAAGTGGTCGCAGGAGTGGTAGAGACCTCTATTACCTCATGTGCATCCATGGAATGTGTCCAAAGTACACCCCATAACGGGAAGAGCACTGGTAAAAAAATAAAATGATACCCAGTGGGGAAAAAATCAGTTGCTAAGGAAGGGAAAAGAGAAGAAAGGAACCAGAAAAAGATAGTATGGTGGTCAAGAGCTAACAGAGAAAGAGTCCATGTGCCCTTTGATCGATACTCCTTAGGTGAGACCGCACTTAATAGCTTATAGAAGTCAGTAGGGTGAATTTGAATGCTTGGATTGATTGTGGAGTTTACTCAGGACAATTGCTAAGTGTGGGGGAAGTATATGTTGGTCTTGATGTCTTTCAGGTGAATCTTTCATGTGGCTTACTAAAGGGAATTTGAGTGTTGCGTTTCTAAGATGAAAAGAGTTTCTGAAATTTTCAAACCTCTTCACCACATTCTAGTTTTCTGTTTTGCTTGAAGGCAAGCAAAAGCTAAGTGTGGGGGAGTTGATATATCATAGTTTTTACCTATTTTAAGCCATGATATAAGTGTGTTTTAGAGTCTTTTGTCGTGTCTTTGGAGTCATTTCAGGTGTTTATTAAGTACATGCACGTTTGGAGGATTATTGGAGATATTGGAGCATTTTGGACAAGTTTTGGAGCAAAAGCCGTGAGGAGCTGATTTCACTATCTTTGGACGACCGATGCATCGATCGATGCATCATTTGCATCGATCGACGCAGCTCCGCGCCAGCACATTAATGAAGACTTTGGAAAATTACAGATTTACCCCAGAAAGTTCCAGTATTTGCGAAAAGACCCCAAGCTGTGATTAAGGCCTTATAATTAGGTTTTTGGTGTTTTGCTTTAGTTACGCATTCATACTATTAGCTTTTTAGAGAGAGAGACCGAGAGGCTGATCGTTCTTTTACTCCAGAGAGAAGATTTCGAACCTCTTTAACTCTTTACTCTTTGATTTTATGATATCTATTTATTCATTGATTTGTGTTTCATTGATCATGTCTGAGTAGATTCATAGTTAGGTTTAGGGATTCTCTTAAGGGTTTTCATGACTTGCTAGATTAATTAATCAGTTAAGGATTTATATCTTATTTGTTCTTCAACATGAATTGTGCTTAGTACTAGTTTCTAATCTGATCACTTAGAATCTAGATTTTAGGTTTATAAATTGACACGAAAGTGTAATTTAGAATCTGATCTATTTAGGTTGAGCAATTTAATTATCTGCAAAGAAATTTGGTTTAATTGAATTGTGAACAAATCAAACTCGCACTTAAGACTAGTTTAATCTGTTAGGAATTGCAAAGAAATTTGGGTTTCTACTAATTAGACTTAGAGAATTCTCGCAACGAAAGTTGGTTAGTTCTATCTTGTGTTTGAGTTCTAGAACTGAACTTAATTTGATCCTGACTGATAATTGATCTGCTTGTCTGAATTCCTGAGAACTCCCTAGACTTGACGCTTTTAGTACTTGCTTCACAAAATCGTTCTTGCTACTGATTTACTTTCTGCTTAGTTATTTATTTTCCGATTAGTATCACCTAGCTTAACTTGACATTCTATAGTCTATCGTAAGTTTTCTTGAGTCTCTGTGGATTCGACCCCTAGATACTATTAGTCACGCCTGTGCACTTGCAGTTGAACTTAGAGAAGTAAACTATGAGCATATGAATGAAGAGGGGGCAAACTTTCCCTAATATTCATTGCTCCCATCAAAACATTAGCACCTCTCTCGTAGCAACTATACCACCCTTGTCTTGAAAACCGATCTCCCTCCTTCCATAATCCGTCCACAAAACACCATTGACCTTTTATGACCAAATCATTTCCTGTGTTTCTTACTTCTCCTGAACCTGACATTGGTTCTTTTACCTCAACTAAGTGCGCATCTCCCCATATCATAAATTCTGCTTCTGCCATTCGTAATGTTTCCTGAGGGCTCCTATCAATGTGATTATAAACCATATCATTCGTACTTTTCAAAATATACTATAGTAACCAAGGATAAATATTGGTATTATTGTCTGAAAGTAGTCTTCAAAACAAATAATCCATATTTATATAGATAGATGCCGAAGAAAAAAATTTCGGGTTTGTTGGTATTTGAAACAAAGCCCAAGTTCGAATCGCAAGTGGGCATTCAAATAAAACATGATTAATCGTTTCCTCCTCTGTACTACATCGAACACATCGTGTAGCATATTTTATTCCTCGTCCCTTCAAATTTTTTTGTTACCGATAAACAACCTAAAAGTGATTGCCAAATGAAGTGCCTTATTTTAGGGGTGCACTTTATCTTCCACGAGAAAGCTTGAAGACTCTTGATACTTGGTTCGAGGAAAAGAGTGGTCTCACTATTATTTGGAAAGTCTCTCTTTGTATGATACCCTGATTTCACGTTATATTTACCAGACTTTGTATAATTCCATCCCAAAGAATGTGGTTTGTATAAACGAATAAATGGGATACTGAAGATCCGAGCCACATCCCCATGTTCCATAATTATATCCATCAATTGTTCACTCTAAATCTGATTTTGATGATCAATCAGTTGGTCAACCGTACCCAAATTTTGAATTGTATCCGGTTTTTTTTTTTTTGCTGGTCTCAGGCGATAGATTGATATCCACGGGTCATTTCAGATTGAAATGGACTCCCATGTTCCCACCCTTTTAATAAATCTTTTTAACTACCGATCTAGCTGAGGTGATACCCTTCCATCCATGGGATGATGAATAATGACCTTATCAGATATAATGAATCTGTATTCCGAAAGTATCTTCCTTTAAAAACTTTCAAAAAAAGAATATCTGGTTTATCAATTAGTCTCCACAATTATATTGCTAAGAAAACATCTACGGTATACCTGTACATGTTTTCCCCAAACTCCACCAAAAGTTAGAGACTATGCTAATCAATATCTGAATTTAAAACACTGCTTTCAAGGTGAATCATCTGAATTTATTAATTGCCTCATAAAATTCTCACAACACTGCTTTGAAGGTGAATCATCTGAATTTACTAATTCCCTCATAAAAAATCTCACTTTATAAAAACTCGAAAATTTTACAATATCCAGTTACATACACCCCTCAATTATTATTCGATCTAATAGGAAATAACATGATAAATTAGGAAAATGGAGCCAAGATTACACATTTTTATTCTCGTCTTTAGTGTATCGAAAGATCAACTAGTAATACTCCTGGTGTTTAAAGTTTATTCACCAAAAAAAAAAGAATTACCAATGAGAGCCTGAGGGCAAGGTTTCATAGCCATCAAGATCATTACTGCACACAAACATTTCCCACAAAATTTCCGATTCAATGGATTTCAAATGTAGAGGCTTCACTAAATAATCTTGATAAGGGTTTCTCAAAAACGTTGATCCCTTTTGTTTTCAATCAAAGATTCTTTCTCCTGTAGAGAACAACATAAACACAACGGAGCTAAAGATACAGAGCAAACCCGGGATGAAGAACACAGCTCTCCAGCTCTCTGGATGTGACAAATCAGAGTAAATCAATTTAGAAGCTTCAAGAAGCTTTCCAGTCAAATCAACACCAATGATTCCAGCTAATGTCCCAGCAGTATTTGAAACACCCATTACGATTCCTGCATATCTTGGAGCAATATCCATATGGTTCACTGCAAAACCGGCTCTTCCTAATGCCAGAAACCCAAGAGCCACAGAGGAACATAAGATCACACCATTCGAGGTTCTAAACTGAGGCAAAACCATCAATGCCGCTGAAGCAACTAAAAACCCAACCGTGTTCAAGAACTTGCGCGTCCTGGTTACGGAGAGTATTCTCTTGGTGATCAAATAGTCTGCAATGAACCCACCAACAATGGAGAATACAAACATGTTGAGGTATGGCACCATCTTTGATGAATCCATTCCCTGAAGACTGATCTGGAGTCCAAGCTCAAAATAGGTGGGAAGCCAGTTCATCAACACGTAAAGAGCGTAATGGAATGTGAAATTGTTAACCACAATCGCCCAAACAGGTAAACTGAGCATGATTTTCTTCCATGGGATGTGAATAACTTTATGGTGGTTTACATTAGTTGGCAATAGAGCACCTCCAAATCCAGCAGCGGCGGCTTTTGGATGCTCAGATCGAGGTGGGTCAGTAGCGTACCTAATCCAAAGTAATGACCATACAACACCTGCTAATGCCTCTGCTAAGAAAACTGATTCTGGACCTCTAAACTCAACTAAAGCAGGGAGCAACCACATTCCTAAAGCTGCACCTAAATACATTCCCGAAGTAGTAATTGAAACCAATCTAGACCTTTCATGAGGAGGAACCCACTGAGCCAAAACAGTGTGGATAGAAGGAAAGATAAAACCTTGAGCAACACCAACAAGTAAACGGGCAAAAACCAAGAGGCCGACTCTGTTTGGATCAAGCGGAACCAAGAAACACGTGGATGACCATAAGACAAATGACAGAAGGAGAACTTTCCTTCCCCCAATTTTCTGAGCTGCCCATCCTCCGGGCACTTGAGAGCAAGCATAACCAACAAAGAATGTTGAAAGTATTGTTCCTTTGCTTGACTGATTGATTCCAGCAGCATCTGCAGCGACGGTATATGCAATAGAGAAGCCTACACGCTCTATGTAACACACGGAGGTGCTGAGGAAAGTCAAGAACACTATCACATAGCGTTGCGGAATATTTGATAACTTCATGTTAGACCTTTTCTCTGATCTAGATCATCTATGTCACACACAATGCCTCTCAACCCCCACCACATAAGATGAAAAAAATCTCCAAGACTCGCTAATCTGCAATGGCAAAATCTGCTTTTGTGGATGAATCCAATTACCAAAAAAAAACTCGCAAGATGATTCGAAATGGACACTATAATCACAATTTCCGATAATCAAACCCAAGACTTTCACATGATTGATACTGCAATACTAACCAATATCTGTCAAACATCTAATCATACAAGAGGGCCTACAAAGTGAAAATCAAGTCAAACCCTTCAACGAAACAAAAGCCTAAACTTTAGCAATAAGCAGTCATCTTGATTCTATCGGTCACAAACCCAATTCCTAATGAACTACGATTTCAGTGTTACTTTTAAGACACAAAGCGACAATACTTTTTCCAATCAATCTCAGTTTAACTCAAAAAGGAAGAATCTAAGAAACGAAACCATGAAACGAAAGAAGCGGTCTTCAACCGCCAGAAGTTAAAGCTATACGTTGTTGCCTTCATTTCTCTCTTCACAATGGAAATCGATAAACCCAAGTCAAATCACAAAACATACCTTAGTTGTTCCGAATTCCCTCAATTTTAACTTGTACTCGATTTTCAAACTGCAAGATCGGATTTGCAACAATGCGAATGAAAGGTTGACGGCAATGTAAATCCAAAATCGATTTAAGAAATTGGAGAGATTTGGGCAAACTGAAGAATTGGTTTTGGAGTTCGACTGAGAGAGAGAGCAGTGTGTGACGCACTGGTCCACGGTGAAGAAGATGAGATTTTAGGATTTGTAAAAGAATTTAGAAACCAAAAAGTAGAGATGGAGATCGCTTTTTTGGGTCAACGACGACGATGATGAAATTAGTTTTTTCCTTTATTAATTAATTAATTAAAAAGTGGTAAAAATAAATAATGGTGCTGCCCAGGATCGAGCTGGAGACCTTTTGCGTGTAAGGCAAACGTGATAACCACTACACCACAGCACCTTGTTGATTAATAGTTTTATTTTAGTTTTATACCTTGATATACTTTGGCCATGTAACTTGATATTTTCCTATAAATTTAGCTATATATCAGATTTAATATTTACATAGGTTGTGAAATCACTAATACATGTTCTTGTTAAGTTTTTTTTTAACTCATTATTGTGTTTGACATGTTCTTTTTTTTTTTTTTGAACTTCATCATACCTACTAAACATTGTCTGAAATAAAGAAATAAGAAGAACCATTGTTCCATTTTTTCTAGTTTATTATATGTTCTTATGCTAGTTGCAAACTGTTGAAAATGTTCTTGAAGTACTTGGTTCCCCATTTTGAGCTTTTCTAAAGTTAACCTTTGAGTTTTCCTTGTTCTTTGCCAAGTCTAGATCACGATAATCCACATATGCTTGTCTTGGATTGCTTGAGACATATGGGGCAGCCCGGGCCCAAATCTTTTGATGACTCTAGGGCAAAAAAAAATATGGAGCTTTTAAATCTTAAGAGAAAGAGGGGGAAAAGAAATTTGGGCCTTAAAACTTATAACAAGAGATTTTTTTTCTATTTTAAGGTTCTTTAAGACTAAAAACAAGGGATTTTTTTTTTCAATTTTGGGCCCCTTAAGACTAAAATAAAAAGAAAAACAAATTAATTAGACCCATTTTCCCCCTAATTTTTTTTAATATGTACACAGGCCCTTGGGCCATTGCCCCTCTCCCCTACCCACTTGGGCCGGGCCTGATATGGGGTCATGTAATTGTACAGATCTCTGATCCATTTCATTTGTTTGCTTGAACTTGAAGATGGTTCCGTTTCCATGCGGGAATGGAATCTCAACTTCAGATATCTTCGCCATCATTCCACCGTAAGGAGTCCAAAGCAAAGATGAAGCATTTTCTTTAAAAAAAATCTTTTGAACAATCCTTTGAGTCCTAACGTAGGAATATGTTCTTTAACGAAATCCGACTTTGCTTTGAACTACTTCTTTGGGTTCAAGCAAAACTTCAATAGGAGAACGTGCTGGGAATCTAGCATTGAAGACAGTGGAATCTATCCAGCTCATTTCGATACAATCCTCCTTCGTTAACCCTAATTCCGGAAAATCTTTGTTCATAATCTCCATCAAGGTGCCTTTATCGCCAAGAAATTGACCTGTGTATTTCGTTGTCACAGTCTTGTTCCCTGTAACTCTGAACAACGCTCGTATGCTTGTCCGCAGTTCGTTGCCACTGTGAAAGAATCTTGTATCCTAAGTCTTGTTCCAGCGTTTTGGTGAACGTTAGAGCACCTCATCCAAGGTTTTATGTGGGTCCCACGTGAATAGTTAAGAATCGGGTTCTAAAAATCCTTATTTAAGAACCGGTTCTTACACTGTTCATGACACGTGGCAGCTTGTCATTCGTCTAATTTTTTTTTCGATTTTTTTTTCTACAATTTTCCCAAAAAAAAAAAAAAAAAATTTTAAGAACCCCACAAAAGGTTCATTGATGTATATGCTCTTATCTCCACGTTTGTTCTGTGACTGTAACTTGTGTCATTACAACCTTTTTTTTTCATCTTAAGGAAAAAAAAAGAAGAAAGCATTCAAGTTTTGTATTCTTATTCATTTTGGATAAGCGAAAAAGAAAAACGTCTTTGTTTATCTCTGTTTGATATCTTAAGTAGATCACATATCTGTTTTAATCTTCACTTTTTAAAAGTATTTGTAAAATTATTTTTCTCCAATCAAATTCTGCAAAAAAAAGACCTTTCTCTTTTCTTCCCACAAACGGGAAGTGACTTATAAAATTTCTCATTGTTATACTTGTTCTTAAGAAAATCAAACAAAAAACATCTTAACTTCCCTCTTGTTCTAGTGTTTATGTTGGTTGTTTGTGTTTGAATTTACCTTGTATGTTTTATAAATAATTATACCAAAATATATATACAAATAGGTCTCGAATTGAACCACACTCATACATGCCAAAATTTGACGAACGTCAATACGGCTGGGCAAAAAACCCGGAACCGAAATACCGAACCAAACCCGAACCGAAAAAGAAGAACCGAACCCGAACCGAAAAAATACCCGAATGGTCCTAAATCTTTATACCCGAAGAACCGAAACCGAACCCGACCCAAACGGAGAACCGAATGGGTACCCGAAATATCCAAACTACAATTATATATCCAAAATATTAATTATATTTAGATAACATAACATAATTATTTAAAAATATAATTACAAACTCATATATATTAGTTAGTTTTAGATCAAAATAACTAAAATACCCGAAATAAACTAAATATACAAATTTTTTTTTGCTATATTTATCTCATTTTAACAATTTTTTGTTCAAATTAACCAATTTTTATTTTTGTTTTATGATTTTATGGGTATCCGGACCCGAACCGAACCCGAATGGAACCGAACCGAACCCGAACCAAAATTATAAAATACCCGAATGGGTCTTATATGCCTAGACCCAAAAACCCAAAAATCTAAAAGATCCGAACCGAACCCGAACGGATACCAGAACGCCCAGGCCTAAACGTGAATGAGCTTTAATATAAAAAATGATTAAAAACTTCTTCTAGTAGAGATATGTAAAACCATAAATTAAATCAGAATTAAAGTATCGAAATATAATGTTTTATATTTTATTTGTGATTAATATAAGGTAAATATGCATTTTCACACAATAATTAAAGATATTTTGAGAATTTTAAACTTGTGCTAGGTTTGAAATAAAAACTAGTTGTGTACTATTTGATTTGATGGTATCCTCTTGCTCTCTCTCGCATTTCGATTTATAATTTCATTTTCATTTTTCTGTATTCTTTGTTGTAAATCTGTATTCTGTCAAAAACAAAAGTTGGTAATATAATTTTAACATTTATACCCAAAAAACGTGGGGGAATTGCTAAAAATGCCCCTTAAATTGGTTTTAAATAAAAGTGTACCCCTCAATTTGAATCAAATGTAAAACATGTTTTCCTTCCTAGGTAAATTACTGCGAAGCCCTTATGACCAAACAAAAAAACAGAAACCGCAATTACCATTATAACCTTCGCATGTGTCAGACTTCTATAGAAGTCTGATACAGAATAAATTTGTAAATTTAAATTTTAAAATTATAAAAAAAATATTTTATCAAAAAATTTATATACAAAAATTAAATATATACAATTTAATAGTATATAAATTAAAATTTGGTAAATTGAGTCAAACTAAACAATATATAAGGTAAAGTAAGTTCTAAACCTCAAAACATGTTTTGTAATGGAACATTTACATACAAGTTACATATAACTTTAGGGTTAGATTCATGGTTTACCAAATTAACATTTAAAATTTAAAATGTGCACATATGTGTTATAATGTTCATATATTTAACAAATTTTAAGTTTCCTAGTTGTTTTGCTTAAATATTTTTACTTATAAGTAATAAATATTAGATTTAGGGTTTACCAGACTTCATGGCGAAGTCTGAATTTTGAGGTTTCTCAGACTTCCAAGAGAAGTCTGAGACGTATTTAAGTTAAAAATTTAAATTTAAAAAGATATAAAAAATAATTTGATATACTTTTTGATACATAAATTAAGCATAAGCATTTTTTATGTATATAAATTAAAATTATATAAACTTTGATCAAAATTAAGCATTGAAGATATATTTTGTTCAAAACACCATGTAGTTTGGTCTATGTTTCACATATGAAGTTGAATATCATGTTTTTCTTTGTAGGGTTAGATTGAAAGTTTGTGAATTTTCATTCATATTGTTACATTTACATATAGTGGTTAGTTTATGACTATGTTTAACGAGTTTGATGTTTATTATAAGTTTCTATATAAAATGATGGTATTTAAATACTAATTATTAGATTTAGGGTTTCTCAGACTTCTAGATAAATCTGGTTCAAGTATTTAGACTTCCATGAAGTCTTATTTCAGACTGCATATGAAGTCTGAAATTTGAAAGTTTTTAAAAAATTTCAGGCGAAATTTTTTTAAAAAGGCGGGAAATTTTCCCGCTCATAGAAGTTCCTTCTCAGACTGCATATGAAGTCTGATACAAAATATTTTACAATTTTTAATTATTAAAAATCTGGCGGGAAAATTTCCCTCCAATTTATCTCCACTTATCTAAACCTAATCTTGTACACATATAACACCAAAAAAAAAAAAATCTCCACATTCTTCCCTCTCTTACAACCTCTCTTTCTCTCTCTCTTTTGTAAAACCTCTCTCAAATTTCTCATCCAAAAATGTTCTCAAGCTTATTGTCTCATATGAGTTCTTATGTATGTGATTTATAGTTGACTCTCTTTGAGCTGCGAAATAGGCAAGTGAATCTGTTCTTTTTAGTGTTTTCAAAAGTTTTTAACTGAAATAATTGAGACTTTTGACATAGACTTTTGATTATACAATTTGATTTGCTCAAACAATCTTTTATTATCCATTTCTTTGAGACTTATTCGCTAACTAATGCAAGAGCTATGTGTTTTTACTTTTTCAGGTGCTTGGTTTAAGATTGAGCCAGCTGACTCTCCAAGGAGGCAGGAGTTGGGACTTCTTATGATGCTAATGGCTCATAAATTTTGAGTGTAGTACGAGGAACACGAAGTCTGAGAATCTAATACCTGACTACAACCGAAGTCTGAGAGTTTCTCAGACTTCCAGGTAAGTCTCGTTCAAGTATTTAGACTGCGTATGAAGTCTGAAATTTGCAAGTCTTTAAAAAATTTCACGCGGAAACTTTTTAAAAAGGCGGGAAATTTTCCCGCTCACAGAAGTTCCTTCTCAGACTGCATATGAAGTCTGATACAAAATATTTTAAAATTTTTAATTAATAAAAATCTGGTTGGAAAAGTTCTCTCCAATTTATCTCCATTTATCTAAACTTAATCTTGTAAATACATATAACAGCAAAAAAAAAAACTTCACATTTCAATCTCTTACAACCTCTCTTTCTCTCTCTTTTGTAAAACCTCTTTCAAATGTCTCAACCAAAAAGGTTTCTAAAAGGTATTCTCTTGGAGACTTGTTTGCTAACTAATGCAAGAGCTCTGTGTTCAAGCTTTTTCAGGTGCTTGGTTTAAGTTGAGCCAGCTGACTCTCCAAAGAGGTTGGAGTTGAGACTTTTTATGCTGCTAATGGCTCATAAAATTTCACTGTAGTACGAGGAACACGAAGTCTGAGAGTCTAATATCAGACTACCAGGTAAGTCTGGTTCAAGTATTTAGACTTATCGAAGTCTTATTTCAGACTGCGTATGAAGTCTGATACCATGCAAACTAATACATATGTTGATTTAGTGTAGGTGTTGAAGGTGCTTTGGACAAAACAAGAAAACATAAGAAGAGCAATCTTGAATGTCTATGGTGGGACTGACATTGTACACATGGTGTGTATGGCGATACAAGGAACACAAAGCAATCAAAATTCTAGTATACTATGCTTGTATTGTATTAGATTATTGGATGATCAAGTTGTATAAATTTACTTTTGTCTACTCAAATCAACAAGGAATTTTGCTTATTGAAAGTATACAATATCAGAAAATGGGTCACTTTAACTTTGGAAGAAAACATTACTCTTTAGATTACATACACCAACATATGACAAACTAAAATAACCTTAAGTGGTGCTGAATATGTCGTCAGACATCAACTGCTGTCTGATTCTTATGAGCTAAAAGTTTATAAAATTAACAAGTTCAAATGTCAAGTTCGTTCTCTCATCATCACATTAGCGATCTTATTGAAAAAAATCAGCTTGTAAACGCTCGGCATGTGGTTGTGTAGCTCATCCTAATCCCAATTTGCTTCTTCACTGATACTTTGATATGCTTTGGTGTAATCATTTCAATTATATCAAAGCATTCAATAAACAACCAACACATATAATGTGGAGTATGACGTTTACGCATAGACATCCGTTCCACCAGCTCGGTTTTCTTGTATTATTTGTATAAACAAACATGTATAAACCACATTAGAGGTCTTTTGGGAAAAGCCAAACTTCTTTCGAAGTCTTATGCTATTAGCTACATTGCCAATATTATTCAAAAAATGATTTAAAAATAATTACCATATATAAGAATGTAAAACCGATGCAGAAGGAACATATAAAACTAACACACATTTATAAAAATTAAAATCAACAAAATTAATCACAAATATAGAATAAAATGCATTTTTAAAGTTTTTAACATTTCAGACGGTTATAGCTGTCTGATAAAAGTGAAACCAGACCTCTATGGCAGTCTGGAAAAAGGGGTATTTTTGCAATTGAAATCGAAATGTCAGACAGCGGATGCAGTCTGAAATCCATCAGACAGCATACGCTGTCTGCTTTGGAAATTTTGTCAGACAGCTTATGAAGTCTGAGAAAAAAAGGGTAGTTTTGCAATTGAATTTGAATTGCCAGACTTCTCGGAGAAGTCTGATAATTACTAGAAGTCTGAGAGGGTAGTTTTGCAATTGATTTTGAAATGTCAGACTTCTCTAATGTATGTGATAATTTTCAGACTTCTTATGCTGTCTGACACGAGTTTCAGACGGCGAGGGAAGTCTGATAAAAAACATCGCATTTTCGGTTTTTATCCATCGTTGACCAAAATTCGATTTTTCAGATGTCTATAGCCGTCTGACAAGAGTTTGAAATTTCAGATGTCTATAGCCGTCTGGTGTTATTTTTCCCTATTTTCAGACAGATTTAGAAGTCTGACGATTTTTTCTCTTACTCTGGTCAACATCTGAAAATTTGGGTCAATTGCAGTTTCTACCCCTCCTTTTTGTCAGACATCGGATCCCGTCTGACAAAAAGTCAAAAATCGGTCAATTTCTTGCCAGACTACATAAGAAGTCTGACTAAAAAATCAAATTTGAATCAATTGCAAAACTACCCTTGACGTCTTGGTGACGTCAGATAAAATTTTTTTTTGTTTTCAAAGGAATTTCTCAGACTTCTATGGAAGTCTGTCAATTGAAAGTCAATTGCAAAACTACCCTTTCGTTGACCATAATTTTTCATCAGACTTCGTGGGAAGTCTGAAATCGCGAAACAGATCTGAAAATCGGGATCTTGTGAAAAATCACATAAATCTGATTTTGAGCTCGTTTTTACCTTCCCCAAACACTCAAAACTTTTAGTTACACCAATACCCAACAAACCCAACCATTTTTATGCAAGAATGACCAAAATCGCAATAGATCCAAATTTTAAAATTTTGTAGAACGTGAATTAAAGAGTTTTTTGGATGAAATTGGAGAGAAAATAGGAGAATAGAAGGTTGTGAACTCTAATATGGAGTTTTGATGGGTCGAAATTGGTTGTGTGAGGCATTAGGAGCTCAAAATTGGTTGTTAATGGTGTTTGGGTGAATTGAAGAAGATGACAGTTTCGTAATTAAGTTAGAACTAAAGGGTTTTTTTGGTCTTTTGGTAAAAATGTCAGACTTCATATGAAGTCTGACGATGTCATTCTCGTGAATAACTAAGATAACTAAGGGGATAAATTAGCGCGAGAGAGGAAGGAGAGGGCCGAGGGTATAATCAGGGTTGACTTCAATTTCAGGGGCATTTTTGCAAACAGCCCAAAAAACGTCGACTTTGATATAGTCGACGTGATAAGAGTTTTTTTTTTTTTTTTTTTTTCATTTTTAATCATCATTGATCAATAAGACAATAACCGATGTTACGTTCATCTGCAAAAATATCTATTTGGTGCCAAAGCGAGGAGGGTCTCTCTCGAACAACAGTGTTCAGTATACACTCGAGTTTCTCTGTTCCAAGCTTCTTCTCAACCATTCTCCACAATTCTGGCACATGCTGCTCATAAACATATACAAACCAGAATAATAAATCAATGAAATCATCAGAGGATACACTCTCAAATATATTTTGGTGGACAAGAAGAGACCAATACTTACCTTTGTCAGCCATAGTATGTAGACAGCAGCATGCAGTGCTTGAGCTTGAAAATCTTCAAACTTGGTATCCCCAACGGTCATAGAAGATTCTAGAAGATGGATCTCGTTATCAATGAAGATGACAATTTCTTCATTCATGACGATACTATGTCCGGTTTCAGATGAATACATTATCCAATTAAGAGAGAGGAATCGCCGGTGAAGCCATAGTGCCTGAAAGAAAAAGTGCAGCAACACAAAATAAGTTTATACTAATTCCGTCACCTCCACAGTAGCATGACTTGACAATAAAGATATTGGTTCTCATCTCTACACTAATTAATTTGTTGAAGATAAAAGATGATCATACCTCTCGTCCCAAGTAACGTTCTACCAACTCTTTGTTCCAATCAAGCTCTTCCTGTCACATTATTGTAAAGACAGTTATCATTTTCACGAAATCAAGGTTGGAAGATTAGTGAGGAAGACAAAGCGTACCATCCAGATCTTATGTGCCTCAGTTTTATCATAAGTGTTGCTTCCTTCCACATTATGTGGCTCCAAAACTCTGAGCATCAGCCGCTGGACATTAATGATAAACGAAAACTGGTTGGAAACTTGACCAGATTGAATGGAGAATGTTAGCTGTGTATGCAGAATAAGTTCGTGACCATCTAGCTTTACCACACTTTTAGTTTATCAATTAAATTATGCGGCTCTTACTCTTCGATAGTGGAAGCAAGAACTATCGGCTAAATGCAGCCCTGCCCACCTTTTAGTTTTTTGCAACTCTTGTAGCACCTAAAACAAACAACATATATAATGTAATCCGAATCGGAGCTAGTGAAAACTTTGGCAAGTTCAGATAGCAAAAGTAGCCAATTTAATGAAATCAGAGAAAGGTTAGAAATTTTGGAATCGGATCGTACGAAATGTTCAATAGTTCAGACCACCCTAGCTAGGTCAAGACCGGACTAGGTAGTTCAGACCATATATGTTCAAAAAGATCTGGAAATCAGAAGAAATGTAGAGAATGATTTACCTGCTCGATTGACATGTAGGTTACCAACCAACAACGGTGATACCATGCACGATAGTTCATCTTTGATCTCTGCAAAAGGCAGAGTAAGTTCTTCTGTGTCATCTTAGTAGGAATTGCAAAGAGTGATGGACTTTGAGGATCAACAAAGTAAAAACTTGGGGGTGACCGACCATTTAATATGATAGCCAAATTTTGAAGATTAGGAGAAACCAATATTTATTTCATGATGAACCTTCATTATATATAAATAAAATATAAACCTCGCCTATTGATTCCACTAGTTCAGACTCTTTGGTGATAATCTCTTGTGGTGTGGAAAATCTCAGAGAAATCGTCTTAACTATCCACCTTCTGTTACAATAAAAACCAAAATATTCTGAGGAACATTGATTCTAATGGATATGTTTATTTTTCTTCACTAGTTATGATGATAGTGACACAGACAGAAGACATATTTTTGAATAACATAGGGGTCATAAAAGACCGACCTGTGACTCCATGTTGGCTCACTCTTTGGACAATTTGAAAGAATGAGCCTAGAAAAACGAAGTTCTTCCATGAATGCTAAGGGTTGAGTTTTCTTCGACAAGATCAACTTCCTATCGACAAGATGAAGTAAGATAAAGAAACAAAAGATTAAGAAACAAATCAAGCCAATTATAATTCTTAAGTACCTGGCATTCCATGCAGTTCCAAAGTCTGAACTCAACAGCAAAACAGCTTGGCTATGCTTCATAACTTTGCTCTCAAGAGTAGGAAGGGAACAAGATGAGATATCTTGGGTAGGGGACTCACTACATGCGTTTTCACAACATTTGTAATCCTTAAATGCAGCCAGGAAGGCATGATTGGCATCTTTACATAATTGAATAAGTATATCGGTTGATATTCCCAGTTTATGATCTTGATTCCAGAAACTTGTTGACCTTCTTTTACTGGACTGGACCTCACTGGAGAATCCTACTTCTTTATCCAGCATTGTGAACTGTGAGGGGTGAATAAACCCAACTTCATCACTTGATTCAGAGAGAGAAAAAAAAAACAAAGTAAGAGGAAGCGTAATAGAAAGAGAGTGTGTAGCTGAATCATGAAACACTTAAGAGCTAGAATGTAGTATTGTCATGTGAATGTAGTGAGACTTGTATGAAATCTAAAACCACTAAACCCAATTACCACTATGATGAACAAGAAATTAATAAAACGAACATTATCTAATCATAACTTGAATATCTACTACATAAGTTTAACTGTTATAAAAAAGTTTGAACTTGGAAGGAAAAGCATAGAGAATAATTCTAAAGTGTAACAGGAAGAAGCCAATTCAATCACCAGCATTGCTATGTCATAGGAAAAAACAGAAGAAGAACATTATACTCACATACGAGGGTCAGATTCAAGAACATGCTCGAACTCATTCAACAAGTCAAAACAATATTCTTCAGAACATGATCCTTGTCCCATTTTTCAGATATTAGAGCTTCCCCGCTTGCACTTTCGGATCATTTGACATTTCAAACAAATAAGCAAAACGATATGGCTTGGGTTATGATTATTGTGTGTTAGTGCCTCTGTCCGTCACCACATAAGAAAAAAGACCTTCACGACTCCCCAATCCACCGCAAAAATCAGAGTAGAACCGGGTAAGTAACATACTCTGATTAACACAAAACTCGCAACAAGATTATAAGCGAGTGGTATATTATCATGAACAAAATAGAAACAAACACAGCTTTTCAAATAGGTACAATTAACACTGTTTTATGATTTCAGTGTTACCACAAACAAAGACTCAGTTTCGATTTCAAAAATCGATACTTTCTTTCAATCGACTCTCAGTTAACACAAAGATGCAATTCAATTTAAGCAGGCGATTTGAATAGTGAAACTTACCTTAGTTTTTTCCGATTTCTTCCACTTTTGCTCGAATCTCCCTCAATTTTTAACTCAAACTCGATTTTCGAATTGCAAGATCGAAATTGAAACAGTGTAAAAAATATGTTTGAGTTTTGACGATGGAATCTGATAGAGTAAAACCGTAACTTAGTTAACAAGTAACTGCCTCCCAAGAGAATGAACTCCAAATCAAGAACTCACACTGGCCAATATTGAACTAGAGAGAGAGATAGAAGAGAATTAGATTCTTCGATTAATAACTTATGTGTTCTATAGAAGATATATCCTTTTATATAAATCAGGCAACACCTTATGATAAACCCGAAAGATAACACCAAAAAAAATAAAGATAACACCAACACCTAAATACTATCTCAACAACTATAACGACTTAGCTGATGTGTCCGAGCTAGTAGTTAGCCGTTAAAGCTTCACCAATTCCCTGTATCAGATCTCCCCTCTTTAAAGAAATTTTGACCTCAAGGTTTGAAAAAAAGAAACTTCCTATGCACCTCGAACAAGTACTCCCCAGTCGCCTCATCTTCCGACTGATTGTTCCACTGGACTAGAACCATCGTTGCGGGTTTCCCTTGACGGTTGACCATTTTCCTCTCAAGCACTTAAATTGGTTCTTTACCTAGCACATATTGAACCTGAGTAGGAAGCTAATGAGAGACATGTACATTACCCACATGAAGCTTCAATTGCGAGACATGAAACACTGGATGATTTTGTGATGAAGCTGGCAGTTGGATTTTGTATGCCAACTTACCTCATTTGTCCACTATCTTATACGGCCCAAAATATTTTAGGGACAGCTTCTGGTTTGTACGAACAACAGTTCATTGCTGCAGATATGGTTGCAGTTTAACGTATATATAATCGCCGATATCCAATGTTAGATCGGAGTGATGTTGGTCAACGAACTGTTGCATACGGTGCTGAGCGCGTAACAAATGAAACTTTAAGATCATGAGCATGTTCTCTCTCTCCTGTAAATTCTTAGCAACAACAGCCACTTTAGCTTCTCCAGGCAGGTAAGGCAAGTGCTATGGAGGCGTCCGCCCGTATACTGCTTCAAACGGAGTCATCTGAATAGATGTGTGAATATTGGTGTTGTACCAAAATTCAGCTAGTGGCAGCCACTTACTCCATAGATGAGGTCTTTCACTACACATACACCTCAAATAAGTTTCCAAGCAACGATTTACGACCTCTTTTTGTCCATCGCTTTGCAGATGGTATGCGCTTGATAAGTTTAAAGCCACCCCTTGCAATGTAAACAACTCTTTCCAGAAGTCGCTAATGAATACTGAATCTCTGTCACTGACTATTGATCTTGGTAGCCCGTGTAACTTAAACACATTGTCGAGAAAAGCCTGTGCAACCGTCACTGCTGTATAAGGATGAGCCAATGCGATAAAGTGGGCTGCCTTGCTAAGCCTGTCGACAATGACAAATATCACAGTTTTTCCGAAGGATGGTGGTAATCCATCGAAATATCCGTCCAGATTGTCTCCGGAATAGGTAATGGTTGAATCAGACCAGGGTATGCAGATGTATCATACTTACATTGCTGACCAACATTGCAACTGCGAATGTATGACTGAATATCTTTTGCCATACCTTTCCAGTAAAACAGTCCCTTCACCCTTTGATGCGTGACCTCTCTTACGGAATGTCCACCACTACCCGACGAGTGCAACCATTCCAATATCAAGTCTCGAATAGCCTGATCATGTGGCACGACGATTTTGCTCTTTCGGCGTAGTATGTTTTGTGTCCAGGAGTAATGTTTCTTTGCCTTCGGATCCAACTTTAACTCGTCGATGATCTGTTTAACTGCTGAATCATTGTCATACCCTGCTTGAACCTGTTGCAATAAATCGCAGTCCATGACTGACATGGCCATGTGCAAAATTTCTGATCACTCAACCCGTGATAATGCATCTGCAACAATATTGTCCTTCCCTTGACGGTATTGTATCTCATAGTCAAACTCCAACAATTTTGGAAGCCATTGTTGTTGAATGGGTGTATTCAATCTCTGTTCCAACAAGTAATTCAAGCTCCTTTGATCAGTTTTGATAATAAAATGATCCATAAGCAAATAAAGCCGCCATTTTTGCACTGCAAATACCACTGCGAGTAAATTCTTCTCATAAATTGAGATATTCAACTGTTTTCCTTTCAAATGTCGACTAATATACGTTAGAGGGTGACCTTCTTGCATTAATACTGCGCCAATACCTTGTCCACATGCGGCTGTCTCTACCACAAAATGCTTGTCAAACCACGGCAGTGCAAGAACATGAGCTTCACATAAGGCTCGTTTAAGCTCTGTCAATGCTTGGCTTGCTTCATTGGACCAAAGAAAAGAGTCTTTAGTAGTAAGGGCCGTTAAAGGTCTTGCAGTAGTACCAAGTCCTCGTACGAACCTCCTATAATATCCAGCGAGCCCCAAAAATCCTCGCAGCTGTTTAAGAGAGACTGGCGTAGGCCAATCCGCAACTGCCTTGATCTTGTTCGGATCTGTCAAAACGCCCTCAGCTGCTATATAGTGACCAAGATACTCGACCTTATCAGTTGCAAACGTGCACTTACTCATCTTGGAGTATAAACTATCCTCTCTCATCAGTTCAAAAACGCCCCGAAGATGTTCCATATGAAGTTCCATTGACGAGCTGTAAATCACAATGTCATCAAAGAATACCAAAAAGAACTTCCTTAGCATGTCTTTGAATACCGAATTCATAAGCCCTTGGAACGTAGCAGGTGCAATAGTAAGGCCAAATGACATTACAAGGTACTCATAGTGGCCACTATGCGTCTTAAAGGCTGTCTTATGAATATTATTCTCTGCCATTCTTACTTGATGATAACCAGCCCTTAAATCGATTTTAGAGTAGACTTGTGATCTTATCTATTTCATCCTTTTGTTGCACAATGTAACGATATGGTCTTATCTATCTCATATGATCTTATCTATCTCATCCTTTTGTTGCACAATGTAACGATATCCTTTTATATAAATCAGGCAACACCTTATGATAAACCGGAAAGATAACACCAAAAAAAATAAAGATACCAACACCTAAATACTATCCCAACAACTATAACAACTTAGCTGATGTGTCCGAGCTAGTAGTTAGCCGTTAGAGCTTCACCAATTCCCTGTATCAGATCTCCCCTCTTTAAAGAAACTTTGACCTCAAGGTTTGAAAAAAAGAAACTTCCTATGCACCTCGAACAAGTACTCCCAAGTCGCCTCATCTTCCGACTGATTGTTCCACTGGACTAGAACCATCGTTGCGGGTTTCCCTTGATGGTTGACCATTTTCCTCTCAAGCACTTAAATTGGTTCTTTACCTAGCACATATTGAACCTGAGTAGGAAGCTAATGATAGACATGTACATTACCCACATGAAGCTTCAATTGCGAGACATGAAACACTGGATGATTTTGTGATGAAGCTGGCAGTTGGATTTTGTATGCCAACTTACCTCATTTGTCCACTATCTTATACGGCCCAAAATATTTTAGGGACAACTTCTGGTTTGTACGAACAACAGTTCATTGCTGCAGATATGGTTGCAGTTTAACGTATATATAATCGCCGATATCCAATGTTAGATCGGAGTGATGTTGGTCAACGAACTGTTGCATACGGTGCTGAGCGCGTAACAAATGAAACTTTAAGATCATGAGCATGTTCTCTCTCTCCTGTAAATTCTTAGCAACAACAGCCACTTTAGCTTCTCCAGGCAGGTAAGGCAAGTGCTATGGAGGCGTCCGCCCGTATACTGCTTCAAACGGAGTCATCTGAATAGATGTGTGAATATTGGTGTTGTACCAAAATTCAGCTAGTGGCAGCCACTTACTCCATAGATGAGGTCTTTCACTACACATACACCTCAAATAAGTTTCCAAGCAACGATTTACGACCTCGTTTTGTCCATCGCTTTGCAGATGGTATGCGCTTGATAAGTTTAAAGCCACCCCTTGCAATGTAAACAACTCTTTCCAGAAGTCGCTAATGAATACTGAATCTCTGTCACTGACTATTGATCTTGGTAGCCCGTGTAACTTAAACACATTGTCGAGAAAATCCTGTGCAACCGTCACTGCTGTATAAGGATGAGCCAATGCGATAAAGTGGGCTGCCTTGCTAAGCCTGTCGACAATGACAAATATCACAGTTTTTCCGAAGGATGGTGGTAATCCATCGAAATATCCGTCCAGATTGTCTCCGGAATAGGTAATGGTTGAATCAGACCAGGGTATGCAGATGTATCATACTTACATTGCTGACCAACATTGCAACTGCGAATGTATGACTGAATATATTTTGCCATACCTTTCCAGTAAAACAGTCCCTTCACCCTTTGATGCGTGACCTCTCTTCCGGAATGTCCACCACTACCCGACGAGTGCAACCATTCCAATATAAAGTCTCGAATATCCTGATCATGTGGCACGAAGATTTTGCTCTTTCGGCGTAGTATGTTTTGTGTCCAGGAGTAATGTTTCTTTGCCTTCGGATCCAACTTTAACTCGTCGATGATCTGTTTAACTGCTGAATCATTGTCATACCCTGCTTGAACCTGTTGCAATAAATCGAAGTCCATGACTGACATGGCCATGTGCAAAATTTCTGATCCCTCAACCCGTGATAATGCATCTGCAACAATATTGTCCTTCCCTTGACGGTATTGTATCTCATAGTCAAACTCCAACAATTTTGGAAGCCATTGTTGTTGAATGGGTGTATTCAATCTCTGTTCCAACAAGTAATTCAAGCTCCTTTGATCAGTTTTGATAATAAAATGATCCATAAGCAAATAAAGCCGCCATTTTTGCACTGCAAATACCACTGCGAGTAAATTCTTCTCATAGATTGAGATATTCAATTGTTTTCCTTTCAAATGTCGACTAATATACGTTAAAGGGTGACCTTCTTGCATTAATACTGCGCCAATACCTTGTCCACATGCGGCTGTCTCTACCACAAAATGCTTGTCAAACCACGGCAGTGCAAGAACATGAGCTTCACAGAAGGCTCGTTTAAGCTCTGTCAATGCTTGGCTTGCTTCATTGGACCAAAGAAAAGAGTCTTTCGTAGTAAGGGCCGTTAAAGGTCTTGCAGTAGTACCAAATCCTCGTACGAACCTCCTATAATATCCATCGAGCCCCAAAAATCCTCGCAGCTGTTTAAGAGAGACTGGCGTAGGCCAATCCGCAACCGCTTTGATCTTGTTCGGATCTGTCGAAACGCCCTCAGCTGCTATATAGTGACCAAGATACTCGACCTTATCAGTTGCAAACGTGCACTTACTCATCTTGGAGTATAAACTATCCTCTCTCATCAGTTCAAAAACGCCCCGAAGATGTTCCATATGAAGTTCCATTGACGAGCTGTAAATCACAATGTCATCAAAGAATACCAAAAAGAACTTCCTTAGCATGTCTTTGAATACCGAATTCATAAGCCCTTGGAACGTAGCAGGTGCAATAGTAAGGCCAAATGACATTACAAGGTACTCATAGTGGCCACTATGCATCTTAAAGGCTGTCTTATGAATATTATTCTCTGCCATTCTTACTTGATGATAACAAGCCCTTAAATCGATTTTAGAGTAGACTTGTGATCTTGTCTATCTCATCCTTTTGTTGCACAATGTAACGATATGGTCTTATCTATCTCATATGATCTTATCTATCTCATCCTTTTGTTGCACAATGTAACGATATGGTCTATGGTTAATGGGATTCGATCCTTCTACAAGCGTAATTCGATGATCATGAGTAGGCCATGATCATGAGTAGGCCGTGGGTTCCACAAAAACGTCTTCGAAATCCTGCAACACAGCCTACAACTTTGAATTGTTCGTAGTAGAGACCTCGGCAGTTTCTTCGTTAGACATGCGCCTTTCATCCCAATCGTACTCTTCAACTTCCTGTACTCGGATCATGGCTAATTGAGCTTGTTCTTCTCTCAATTTGTTTAGTTTACTTTCCTTAATCTCTCGTACCGACCCTTTATTAATCCCTTGTAACAGAACCTTTTGTTGTCCCCATTGAAACTGCATTTCTAGCTTCTTGAAATCCCAAGTGATGAGTCCTAATGTGCCCAACCACTGGATTCCCAACACCATGTCGCAGCCACCCAAAGGTAGGACAAGCATGTCATCTTACCAAGTAGCTCCTCCAAAACTCCATTGAAACTTCTCGATTTTAGAGCTTACTCCCAACTTCCTGCCGTCAATTACTGCCAGTCTCGCAATGTTTGTCGGTGATAACGTACATCCAAGTTTCTCCGCCACTTTTGCATCTACAAAATTATGTGTAGATCCTGAGTCTATTAGGATAAACAGTATTCATTTGCCATGTAGACCCTTAACCCTCATAGTTTGATAGCCTGTCATTCCAGAAACCGCATTAACCGAAATTTGAGCACAACATTGACTTCCTTCTTCTTCAGTCACCTGTTCCTCTGTGATTCCGAGCTCCCCTTCATCTTCATCACCCGTTGCTAACATGAATAACTGCGTTTTCTTGTGCTTAAGATAGTGACCAGGCGTATACTTTTCGTCACAAAAGTAACATAACCCTTCAGCTCTCCTTAGGCTTTTCTTGAGAACTTGGATTCCCTGTAGCCTGATCGTATCCTTTTTGGTATTGCAGAAGATCCTTACCAGCATTGGTAAGCTTCATATTTGACCAGACATGTACAGTCGCTTTCCTGGGATGCACCCTCTCATACAGTCTCCCGAGCATCAGACATTGAGGCACAATTTGTGGTTGGAACATGCGGACATGCATCTGTGTATCCATTCTCAACCCCGCAAGGTACGCACTTACGAGGTATTCTTCTGACATCTTCACTCGTGTTCGTATCAATTCGAATTGACGGTGGTATTCAACAATTCCGTCAGTTTCTTGTAACTGTTTTAAATCTGCTATAGGATCATCCAACAAATCTTCAAAACGCTCATGTAGTAGCACCTTGTAGTCTTCCCAAACTCGCAAGACATCCTCTCCTATATCCGATTCCACAATCGAACGATGCCACGCAGCTGCATCGCCATCAAAATGAATAGCAGCTATTCCAAACTTAAGATCATTTGGTGTCTTATCGATCTTGAAAAATTTCTCTAATAACCATTCCTTACTATCGTTCCCATCAAAACGCGGAAACTCGATCTTTGCCAACCTTGTAACAGCTGAATAATTCGAGTTAGTGCCTCCCCTGTCACGCAAACGATCGTAGCTATCCTCATGCGATGATTTGGTTTGCTTACCACTACTCATATGACCTTCGCTTTGAAGTTTTAGCAAACGTATTGCTTCAAACATCTCGGCAATACTTTTGGTCAGTTTCTCGTTTTGAGAATCGAGTTTTTCGTTCTGAGAAGCGAGCTGTGTAGCGAATGAATATCCCATAGCTTCCATACGCGATCCGACTACGCTCTCAACTTCCTTAACAATCGCTTCCTTTTCCTTCAACGCCATATGTGCTCGTATTTCAGTCATTGATTCCGAGAAACGACGACGCTCTGATACCTTTGATAGAGTAAAACCGTAACTTAGTTAACAAGTAACTTGGATAATCAATGGTCGTAAAACACAGTCTCCCACGAGAATGAACTCCAAATCAGGAACTCACACTGGCGAATATTGAAATAGAGAGAGAGATAGAAGAGAATTAGATTCTTCGATTAATAACTGATGTGTTCTATAGAAGTCATATCCTTCTATATAAATCACGCAACACCTTAAGATAAACCCGAAAGATAACACCAACAGAAATAAAGATAACACCAACACTTAAAAAATATCCCAACAATTATAACGACTTAGCTGACGTGTCCGAGCTAGTAGTTAGCCGTTAGAGCTTCACCAATTCCCTGTATCAGAATGAGAGAAGATGGATTATATATCAGCGGATCAAAATATCAGAAGCTCCTTTGAAGGGAAGTCAAAGCCTGAGATGCTCTTTCAAAAATTGCTTTTTTCCTTTTTTTAAAAAAAAATCGTTAGAAGGGATAAAAATGATAAAACCATGAATTTTAAAGTTATTTATAATTCAACCAGGCTAACAAAATATGTTGGTCCGATCCATTTTTTTTGGATCGGGTTAAATTGAAATTCACCTAAAAACGGTTAAGTTCTAAACCTAAACCCAAAACCATTCTCATTTTGTCTTCGGTTTCTTTCCTTTTCAAACCATTTCATTCTAGTTCATCGAACTTCAACCCAAATTCGAAGAAAATTCTTGTCCGAGGAATTTGTGATGGCGCCTAGAACAAGAAATTTGCAAAAGTTGAAGAGAAAAGAGGATGAATTGATTCAGGAAGAAAAGGCAAATCGCGAAGAAGAAGTAGGAAGGAAATCCAATGAAGTCGAGGAGGAAGAGGAAGTCGATTTGGAAAAGAAATCTGAGAATGAGGAAGACGAGGAGGAAGATGAAGACGAGGAGGAAGAGAATGAGGAGGAGAATGAGGAAGAGAAGGAGGAAGAGGAAGAAGACAAGGAGGATGAAGTTTCGCGTGTTCCGGGTTTAGGGTTTCACGAACAAGAATTGGAACGCACCAGTCAAATCCCTCCAATCCACAGTCAACACGAGGAAGATGATTCAGAAGAAACAATATCGGTATGTATTACCCTTTTCAGATTCTTTGGAAGTAAAACCTAGTAAAACACATTGTAATTTTGGAAATTTGAAAGGATCCCACTTTGAATTGGTGGTTAACTTAGTATAGGTTGTTTGTTAATACTGGAAAATTGGATTTAGACATCGAAACCCACTGCATGTCTAAATTTTGTAATTCGGATGTGTAAAACTTAGTATAATTTGACATGGTTTGGAAAAGACGCAAAATTTGGTAATACTTAGTGGAACTTTTATGCAAAACTTGGTAAAACTTAGTGAAACTTTTATGCAAAGCTTGGTAAAAATTACTGGAACTTTCATGCAAAACTTAGTAAAATTTAGTGTAACTTTTTCGCACAACTTGGTAATACTTGGTCGAACTTTTTCGTGTGTGCAGATTTCAGAGGATGAAACGGAACCAATGCAGACCACGAAGATGTGTTTTCCTCCCACTGACTATGTCAAGACAATAAATCTCTCGTCAAAGTGTTATATTGCTAAAGCCGTGAAGACTATAGAAGGTACTCTCGAGAAAGATGAACTAAAATGGTTCTATGAGCACCCACAATTCAAACACTTCTTCCACATGGGTAAGAATACAAGCTCCAAATTGATGGGATTGTGGAGTCTTCTCGTTAGGACCGCAGGTGTGGATAAGAAGATGGAGGTTTGGTTTATTGTCAATGGGGTTCCAATCCGCTATTCTCTTAGGGAGCATGCACTCTTATCCGGGTTATTCTGCCACTCCTATCCAAACCATTATGAACCCCTTGGTGGCTCAGATTTGGTTTCCAGATATTTCGGAATGAACCGGGTTACATTTGAAGAAGTTGAGAAGATGTTCCCAACTCTGAAAGGGAAAAAAGTTTTCTAAGGATCTTCTGAAGATGGCAGTCTTGTACTTCTTATCCATTGTGATCATTGGGAAGAAGAAGACATGAAAAGGAGAACATTCAGCTTAGAGTTTCTTCCTCATATCCGTAGATGATCTCGAGATGTGTAAAACGTTTCCGTGGGGCGTTTGTCATTCGAGGAGAATATCAAAAACATCTTGCACTTCATGGACCATTCCGGAGGAGTGGCGCAAACTTCATGGGTATTTCCTGCATGCATTGTTCCTTTGCAGGTAACAATATTTGTATAATTTTAAATTGTTTTTAGTTGTTTTAATTGTCTGACTTGATACGAAGTTAACTGTTTGATTTCTATTGTGTTTTAGCTCATAGCATTTGAGGCCATTCTAGTTCTGAAGAGACATTTCCGAGAAAATGTAAAAGGGTGCAAAAGATGATTGTCCGTGTATGTGAAAGATGAGGTACAAAACCGCTGGGATGAGGGGTTTTAGTATTTCAGATATACATGATAAACTTGGAACTACAAAGGCTAGTACATATCATACTTATTAAATTACGTTTTCTTAAATTCATGTATACTTGAGGTTGTTATGAAATTGTCTCTTCTTACATTTGCAGGAGATTCAAAGTGTTTTGGAGCCATCTCCCATGGAGATAGATCTTCTATGGAGAACCATGGATGCTGAGACTGGCTGGAATGATGTGGACGATCCTATCGTCGATGGTTAGAACATGCTTATGGTTAATAAAAAGAAAACAATCTAGTTTGAAGAGCTTTTCAACCAAGATGTGGCTGCTTGTGCGTCTCAGGCAAATGCTCAAGAGGATTGTCATGCTATTCAGGATGCGCCAAAGACGCATGAGGCTGGGAAGCATCCGGAAGAGACTCCTGCTGCTGGTAATGCTACTGATGTGCATAAATTAATCAAGGACGGAATGTTAAACATAGAGTGTTGACTACTGATGGTTTTTGAAGATAAGTTTAAGGAACTATCTGAGAAGGTTGATGGCTTCAGTAGTAGATTATCAGCTATGGAATCAGAGATGAATGTATTTAGAGGTATAATAGGTGGTTTAGGTGGGGGTGTGAAGGAGACAGGCCCGAAAGAGAACAAGGAGAAAGCCGATGATGGTGATGATCAAGAGGATGGTCGTGAGGTTGGAGATTTTATAGGCATTGACGATGAGACAAGTGGTGGTAAAGAGAAAGAGGAAAGAAAGGGAAGAAAGAGAGCCAGTAAGAAGAAGGGGAAGAAAGGCAAATACAAGAAGGAGAAGAAGGATAAGAAAGGCAAAGAGAAGAAAGAGAAAATGATCTGAGGAAGAGAAGAAAGGAACCATGGAAGGAACAAAGCAAGGGAAGGTAGGAACATAGCAAGGGAAGGTAGGAACATAGAAAGAGAAGGAAACATCCGAGAAGAAAGAGGAAACAAAGGGAACGAAGAGAGCGGTAGAAGCAATTGTGGAGGCGCCTACAAAAAGGGTGAAGATTATAAAGAAGGGTATGGGGAAAGGGTCTACAACCGTGCATATGAGTCCCGTGGTTACTAGGGGAAAGAACGTGGAAACCAACCCACCTGATTATGAATCGACCCAACCAAAGTGAAGGTAGATGAATCGATCCAACTATGTTTGATGTAAGGCCGGACTTGAATTATGTTAATTATGTTTTGGGTTTGAATTATGTTTGAATACTTTGGTTTAAAATATGTTTGAATTATGTAGAACTTAAGTTATGCCTGAATATTTTAGTTAAAATGTTATATTTACTTGTTAAAAACGTTTTACAAAACACTAAGTTTGCACTAACAAAACACTGAGTTTACCAAGTTGTGCATTGTTTTACCAAGTTATGCATTGTTTTACCAAATGCATAGTTTTACAAAAAGTACTAAGTTTTACCAGCCAAATTACATTATTCATTCCAATCTTTTAAAAATGCAATTGCTTAAGGATAAACCATATGAAAATAACACAAGCATTAAGTGATATTAAACATTGAAATCCAACATAGAATTCAATGATATAAGACAAACATAGATAATTAAGTCTTAGATATCAAACATAGAATTTATATTCAAACATAGAAGTCTTAAAAATAGATTAAGCCACATTACACACCAAAACACCTCTCACAACAGCCACAAAATCCTTAAGCTTGGCAATCTCCTCGGTGTTGTTTTTAATATGCTTTTGCATGTCTTCAATCGTCTTGCCCTGTTCATCAACCTTGGTAAGTAGCTTATGAATCTCTTCTTCGACACCAACAACCCATGGTTGACGAAAGTAGATTCCATCGTCCTACAAAAATACCCAGAAAATTCATAGTTACACCAAAGAAATCGGGTCAAATTCATTCTTATTCACTAATCGCTAAATCACTATGCTAATCAAACATTTTACCTTGAATTGGTGGCTAGTAAAGTATCTACTGCTTGGTAACGTACAAAAATCTCTCCGATACTTTGGAGTTTTACAGACCTCGTGGACGGATCCACCACATGGGCATTTCTTTGGTGTGCCGTATTTCGCATCGTTGATGGTGTCAAGAATCTCTTCATGAGCCTTCAACCGCTTCATCTCTTTTTTGTTCCTCCTCTACTCTTCATAGGGATCCAGAGATAAATTTTCCGTACTCATTGAATGTTGGAAGGAGAAAGATCGAGAATGTTCGAGATTTGGGTCGGATGTGTGTGTGAGAGAGAGAGAGAGAGAGAGAGAGAGAGAGAGAGAGAGAGAGAGAGAGAGAGAGAGAGAGAGAGAGAGAGAGAGAGAGAGAGAGAGAGAGAGAGAGAGAGAGAGAGAGAGAGAGAGAGAGAGAGAGAGAGAGAGAGAGAGAGAGAGAGAGAGAGAGAGAGAGAGAGAGAGAGAGAGAGAGAGAGAGAGAGAAAATTGATAGATGTGAGATTTTTCTAAAAAATGGGGGGAAATTCAAAATTCTGGAATTTTGGGGCGGGAATTTCAAATTTTATGGGCTGAAACAAAAGTTTTACCAAGTTTCCAGTTTTACCAAAAACTGCAAAGTTATACTTCTGTCAATTTTCAATTTTAATGGTTATACTCTAGCATTAATTCAATTATTTTGGTTATACTTATGATTTATGGCTATTTAGATGCATTACAATAATTTCATGCAATAATATTTCAAAATACATCTATTATATGACTTTTTGCAGATATAGATGATTAACATCAATAAATAACTTTTAAAAGTATATGATACTTGATTGTTAATATACAAAACTAAAATATTTACCTTTAAAATTATACAAATATTCATTATTTTAGACAAGAGGTATCTAGTTTGTATTGTAATGTAATTGTTATATTTAATATTATTATAAAAATTGAATATTGCAAACGAATTATAGTTCTACAAATCTTAGTTTTACCAAGTTTTCCAAAGTTACACAACAAATGAAAATTAGAAGAAATACAAATACAACGAATTCTGACTCACATCCTCTTGGCTCCTATTACTGCACTGAAAGCAGCTCTCCAAGTTCCTTCTTGTCACTCTCTTGCTCCTTCTCCGCCGTGGTTCCCCAACTGACATATACCTAGTTTCTTGAACTCTTCCGTTTCTTTTCATATAGTTTGGAGGTAAAGCGTACAATTTTTCGGCTTCTTCTGGAACAATCGACTCAGACATATGCGGAACTGGAAAAATCTTCCTGGTATAAGCCAAAGCCCACAACTCTACCATGTAATAAGGCGAATACAAACCATACAAATCCTTCAATTCTGTTGGCCTAATTTCCTGCTTCAAGAATTAGGTAGTAGCAGCTATTGCATGGACACATGGGTACCTGTCAATATCAAAGAGAATCACAATTCTACCATGCAATGCAAGCTCCACAAGAGGCACTAATTTTCGCGTGCTCGATTTAGCAACATAATCTTTCCTATGATTGTTAAACCACTCATTTTTTTTTTCAATAATTGCATCAATCATAAGTAGTAAATGATACTTTCTGGCCTTCTTGAAAAATGAATTCATAGACTTTACACAATTAGAGGTGTCTATGTTGTACCTTGCACCGCGAAAATAACACTTTGCCCATTTCTTCACTTCTACACTTTTGTCGAGATATGCAGCTGCTTGAGGATACATGTTCCTAAAATCCCCATATTGTCTTAGGAAATTAGCCTCCGTGTATAACCGAGCAATTTACCTGAATTTTTCCCAACTTAATCTTTGCTCACGTGGGAAACTAATCCTTTCATATTCTAGGACATATGGTAGGTGCAATAACCATATTCCGAGAGAGGCTACACCTGAACTATTTCCTTGATGAGACTTGCATTTCTGTCAGTAGTAAACACCAACTCACGACTATCCGGTATAACAGTTTTCAGCGTATTGAAAACCCACCACCAACTTTCATCCTTTTCACCATCAACTATAGCAAAAGCAATGGGGGTAGTGATGATGATTCGGATCCTGAGCTGTGGCAAAAATTAGAACACCTCCATATACATTCTTAATGAAAGTTGCATCAACAATGAGCACTTTCCTCATCACTACAAACCCTTCGATGGAAGCTCCCAAAGCCACAAATAGGTACATGAACCTTTTTTCTTCATCCAAAAGAAAACTTGTTTTTGTTCAACGATTCACCTTCTCCAACATATGCAAATAAGAATGCAACATCTTGAAACCATCATCTGGACTACCACATATATCAGTAACAACTAGGTTTTTCCCTCTAAAAGCGGTAGAGTACAAAACTTCCACACCGGCTCTTCCTTGGACAAGCTTGACGATAGTTTTAGGACATGGAGTATCGAAGTTACCAGGATAGTCTTTGTTCAAGATGCTTGCAACTAACCGTGGTGTACCTTTCCTCTTGTTGCTTATACCACTTGAACTTGTCCTAGAGCATGAATGCATCTTTATGTATGTTCTAACCGAGAAAATGGTTGAATTTGTAACCTTTGCAGCTCTCAACTGCCATTTACAACCTTGTTTCGCTTCACGGTATTTCACCACCTATCGATTCGTATCTGAATTGGCTATTAAAATCCCAAAAAAATTCTCATTTGCGGCTCTATCAACCAAATACTTCACATCTTCTTTGCATTTAAATTCTTGACCTATTTCCAAACCCATACCATCTTCCCATTCATCTAAATGCTTTGTCTCTTCCAAAACCCGTGGAAGCTCAACTAAATCAACCATATCAGAATCATGCATATCGTCATGTTTTACAATATAACCATCTCTAATATCAACATTCTCCAACGGCTCAATCGGCTCATGAGGTTGTTTTGCTGATTCCTCGCCAGTAACAGGAGTAGCAAAACCAGAATTAATTACCCCAATATGTTGGGAATGTCCTGAAATCTATTGTACCTACTCTAAGTGAAAGTCGTATTGTCGAGATGAGACAATCGTATGACACTAGGAAGTCATAACGCTTTGCTAGAAGCCACTTATGATCAATGAGTTTAGAACTCATTGCTAGTGTTATATGATCCTACAGGGTCACACACCTAAGCAAACTGGACGTTGAAGATGAGGTTGATCATTAATGTAATGATCTGGTGAATGCATATTTGATATGCATTCAATACCGTTTTTCTGGGGCAGTGTCGATCGACACAGAAAGTGTGTCGGTCGACACAACTCGCGAATTGCCAGATTAAATTCGGTTTAATCTTTGGTTAATTCGGTTGTGGTATAAGTCGACATATATAAGATATATGGTCGACCTAAACACAATTCTAACCTAATTCACAGCCACCAGAAAGGCAAGAGAAACCTCTCGAGAGATCTGATCTCTAAAGGCACTAGCATCCCTCCTGTTCAGTTTGTGTGCGTGTGGATACCAGTAGAGGCACATCATTTGAGGTGCTTCGAGATCTCGACTACTCGCAAAACTTCCGCTGCAAATTCACCAGGTAATCTCGAGATCTGATAGATTCGATTTATATGAACCCTAGATCCTAGGCTTGGAATTTATACCTAGGGTTGCTAATCCTGATTAGAACTGCTAGAAATTCCTTCAGTGGTATCAGAGCCTTAGGGTTCCATTGAATTTGTAGCATGTTGATTAGATTAGTTGAATCTGGATCTCTGTATAATTGATACAAACATGCTAAAATTTGTTTTCATAAAAAATCTAGTTTTAGGTTTTTTGCTTGAAAAACGATTAGGGTTTATCGCCCTGTGTCGATCAACACAAAAGTTGTGTCGGTCGACACAAACCTCGCAAGATTGATAAATCGGTTCAATTGGATTGGACCGGTTATCGAGTTTAGTTAATAATAGTTAAACGCTAAGAATGGTTTAATTGCGATTGGTTTGATAAGGTTGGTGTCGACCGATGCTAATGTAGCGTCGATCGATGCTGACTGGTACTCAAAACCGGATCAATTGGATTGATCGGTTATCGCAGATTGGTTTTGGTTAATCTGCATCGATTGCCACTAAAGTAGTGTCGGTCGACACCAGATTCGATGGTTTGAGTTATGGAACCTGAAATCACAGAACCAAACCAAGATAAATCATTTGATTAGAAGAATTAAAACATAATAAAACTGAACGTTTAAATGGTTCCGTTCCTCAACCAAATATCAAGTGATACTTGATGTCTTTCCAATCTTGTCAACTGTCAAGACTCATTTCATTGTGCGATAGACTTGCAGTGCGAGATGTCCACAATTACATGAGTAAGACATGAGGTAATCGTGTTGATGATTTTGCAGTGCAAGGCATCAACAATTACATGACTTAAGAGATTGGTTTACTTGACTGAATCATCAAAATCGTTTTGGGTTCAGAGACATCAGGTGGATTGGACATAAGATGTCAATCCACAACCAAGAGTTATATTGGATATAACTAGCAAAGTTGTTGCTTACCTAGGTAGCTAAAATTTGGGTGATAGCCAGTGGCTCACTCAAGTTTAGTGAAGTATGGGTTTTGGATCATTATATTCATCTGAGGAAACATTGTTTGAATATAATGCGAGTTTTCTTAATAGTTAAGACTTCTCATTTCTTGAACATCATAACTAAACCTTTTTTTCCTTTCTTTGTTCTCAGCTATGACTAACACTCATATAACTCTTTCTCCTTGCGATCCGTCCTTGAGAAGGACAAGTTAAATGGATCGAATTTTCTCGAATGGTATCGGAACTTGAGAATTGTTTTCAAGCAGGAGAAAAGGGACTATGTCCTTGAAAATGTTCTCCCTGGAAAACCGAGAGCCAATGCTCCACATGCAGAAAGGAGTGCTTGGGATAAGCATTCTAATGTTGTGGTCGATGTGAATTGTCTCATGTTGACTACCATGAACTCGGATTTGCAGAAGAAATACGAGAACGTGGAGTCGCCAGTGGAGATGATCACTAGCTCGAAAAGTATGTTTCAGGAGCAGGCACGAACTGAGAGATACCAGACGGTTAAATCTCTCATTGAATGCAAGCTACCAAAGGACGGTCCAGTCAGTCCTCATGTCATTAAGATGATGGGTTATATTGATAACCTGGGGAAGCTGGATTTTCCTATTAGCCAAGAGTTGACTACTGACATCATTCTGCAGTCACTGCCGTCAAGTTATGATCAGTTTGTTATGAACTATAACATGAACAATTTGACGAAGACGTTGACTGAACTGCATGGCATGCTCAAGACAGCTGAGCCTAATATCAAGAAGGGCACTCTAAATGTACTTATGGTACAAAGGGGTAAGAAGTTTAAGAAACTTGGCAAAGGTAAGGGAAAGGGCAAGGCCGTCCAGGTTGAGAACCAGGACACGCCTGCGCCAGCCCCTAAGCCCAAGCCTGGCCCATCTTAGACTGATAAGTGCCAATACTGTAAAGAGCTTGGACATTGGAAGAGAAATTGCAACAAATTCTTGGAAGAGAAGAAGAAGAAGAAGACTTTCGAGACTTCATCTTCAGGTATTTATGTTATAGAAGTAAATGTTACTACTTCTGGTTCTACTTCTTGGGTATTGGATACCGGCTGTGGTGCTCATATTTGTACAAATATGCAAGGCCTAAGCAATAGTAGGACGTTGGAAAAGGGACAAGTGGACCTGCGCGTGGGGAATGGAGCAAGAGTTGCTGCATTAGCCGTAGGAACATTTAACTTGTCTTTACCTTCTGGTTTGGTTTTAAAACTTAATAATTGCTACTATGTACCTGCTATAAGCAGAAATATTATTTCTATTCACGTTTTGGATATGGAAGAATATCAGTTTTCAATTAAGAATAAATGTTGTTCTTTTGATTACAATGATATATTTTATGGTAGCAGCCCATTAGAGAATGAGCTTTATGTTCTAAACCAAAGCACACCAATCTATAACATTAACACCAAGAGATTCAAATCAAATGACACGAATCAGAATTTTCTTTGGCATTGTCGTTTGGGCCACATAAACGAGAAACGGATTCAAAAGCTCCATGGTGATGGGCTTCTGGGCTCATTTGATTATGAATCATGTGAGAAATGTGAATCTTGTTTACTAGGCAAAATGACCAAGGCCCCTTTCAACAAACGAAATGAAAGGGCCAGTGACCTACTGGGCCTTATACATACTGATGTGTGCGGCCCAATGAGCACAAGTGCCAGAGGAAATTTTCGATACTTCATTACCTTCACTGATGATTTCAGCAGGTATGGCTATGTCTATTTAATGAGACACAAGTCGGAATCTTTTGAAAAGTTCAAAGAGTTCCAAAATGAAGTACATAATCAACTTGGCAAAAGTATTAAGGCTCCTCGATCAGATCGTGGAGGAGAATACTTAAGCCAAGAATTCAGTGATCATTTGAGAGATTGTGGAATTGTTTCACAACTCACTCCTCCTGGAACACCACAATGGAATGGGGTGTCCGAGAGGAGGAATCGGACTTTATTAGATATGGTTCGATCAATGATGAGTCTCTCAACTCTTCCATTGTCTTTTTGGGGATATGCTCTAGAAACGTCTGCGTTTACACTTAATAGGGTTCCGTCAAAATCAGTTGCAAAGACACCACATGAGATGTGGACTGGAAATGTTCCGAGTTTGTCTTTCCTGAAGATTTGGGGTTTTGAAGCTTATGTTAAGCGATTAATTACAGATAAGCTCAAACCCAAATCTGATAAATGCTACTTCGTTGGTTATCCTAAGGAAACCAAGGCATACTACTTTTACAACCAATCCGAGAACAAAGTGTTTGTTACTCGGAACTGCGTATTTCTTGAGAGAGAGTTTCTTTCCAAGAGAAACAGTGGGAGTAAAGTACAACTCGAAGAAGTTCGAGAACCACAGGAAAATGCTCAACCCGTTGAGGAAGAGCAACAGTTGGATCTACAAAGAGTTGTAGAAACCACGCCTGTGGAGCCTGAAATTCGCAGATCCGAAAGGATCCGTCACGAACCCGAGAGATATGGATTTCTCGTAACCAATTGTCATGATTTATTGATCATTGACAGTGACGAGCCCGCGAATTTTGAAGAAGCGATGATGAGCCCTGACTCCGAAAAGTGGCTGAAAGCCGCTGAATCCGAAATGGGATCCATGTCACAGAACCAAGTATGGACTTTGGTTGATTTACCCGATGGTGCAAGACCCATTGAATGTAAATGAATTTTCAAGAAGAAAATTGATGTGGATGGAAATATTCAGATATATAATGCAAGACTGGTGGCAAAAGGTTTCAAACAAATTCATGGTATTGACTATGAAGAAACTTATTCCCATGTCGCCATGCTTAAATCCATTCGGATTCTTCTAGCAACAGCCGCTCATTATGATTATGAGATCTGGCAGATGGACGTGAAAACATCTTTCATTAATGGAATTCTGGAAGAGGATGTGTACATGACACAACCCGAAGGTATGCAAGCTTCATCGATCCATTTATGGATTGAAGCAAGCATCTTGGAGTTGGAATCTTCGTTTTGATGAAGCAGTCAAAAAGTTTGACTTCATCAGAAACGAAGAGGAACCGTGTGTTTACAAGAAGACTAGTGGGAGCGCAGTTGCATTTCTCGTATTGTATGTAGATGACATACTTCTTCTCGGAAATGAAATTCCGTTGTTACAGTCTGTTAAGGCTTGGCTCGGAAGTTGTTTTTCAATGAAAGACATGGGAGAAGCCGCGTACATTCTTGGAATAAGAATATATAGAGATAGATTAAACAAGTTAATTGGACTGTGTCAAGATACTTATATCGATAAAGTCTTACACAGGTTCAGAATGCATGATTCCAAGAAGGGCTTCATACCAATGTCTTATGGCATAAGTCTCAGCAAGAAGCAGTGTCCTGAGACACCTGCTGAGCGAGAACGCATGAGACGGATTCCTTATGCCTCGGCATTGGGATCCATCATGTATGCCATGCTCTGTACTCGTCCAGATGTTGCTTGTGCTTTAAGCATGACGAGTAGATACCAATCTGATCCAGGTGAAAGTCACTGGACAGCCGTCAAGAATATTCTGAAGTATTTGAGAAACACTAAGGATAAATTCTTGGTGTACGGAGGAAGTGATAAGCTGGTAGTAAGTGGTTACACAGACGCAAGTTTTCAGACGGACAAAGACGATTTCCGATCAAAATCTGGTTACGCCTTCTGTCTGAATGGCGGTGCAGTCAGCTGGAAGAGTTCCAAGCAGGACACTGTAGCAGATTCCACGACTGAAGCTGAGTACCTTGCCGCCTCTGAAGCAGCGAAGGAGGCTGTTTGGATCAAGAAGTTTGTGACTGAACTTAGTGTGATTCCTAGTAGCCAGTGGCTTTGTATTGTGACAACAATGGAGCCATTGCGCAAGCAAAGGAACCTAGATCACACCAGAATTCCAAACACATAGAAAGGAGATATCACCTTATCCGTGATATTGTTAATAGAGGAGATGTGAAGAACAGCAGAGTCCCGACGGATGAGAATGTTGCCGATCCACTGACCAAGCCTCTCCCAAGGCCTAAGCATGAGTTTCATACTGCTGCTGTAGGCATTAGATTTCTTAAGATATGATCTTGATTTCAGTGGGAGTTATATTTGTTTTTAGTTATGTCATGATGTTCATAAAACATAATGGTTATGTTATTTTAATGAAATTTGTTTATTCATTATTTAATTGTGTTATTAAATAACAGTCCCGAAATAATTCATGGCAATGTTATAGGTCATCAAGTATGTCACTTGATCATGAAACCCTATAAGTATTAATCGTCATAAATTATGTTGATCCCTGGTCGAGGTTGTTGATAGGTCAGGTTTTATTCCCTATACTAACTGAAAGTGCACATCAATATCAATGTAGTATATAGGGTTATCGAATCCACAGGGACACTGGTCTCGATATATCAGAACAGTAGAGATTAATAATAGGAATTAAAGCAAGTAGTGAATTAATTAAAAGCGAGGCAATAAAGTAAATCAGTAGCAGGAATTTGTTGTGAAAGCAATAAACTAAAAGCGCTAAGTCTAGGGAATTCTCAGAAAATCAGACAAGCAGACAAGTTAATCAGTCATGATCAAATTAAACTCAGTTCTAGAACTCAAATCACGGAAATAGAATTAACCAAAACTCTTTGCGAAAATCCTCTAAGTCTAAGTGCAGTAATCCAAATCTCTTTGCAATTACTAACAGATTAAACCAGCATTAATTTCAAGTTCGATATGTTCACAATTAAACTAAGCCAAATCTCTTTGCGAATAATTTAATTGCTCAACCTAAATAGTTCAGATTCTAAACCACACTCTCGTGTCGTATTTAGCAACCTAAGATCTAGATTCTAATTGATCAGGTTAGAACTAGCTTTAAGCACAATTTAGTTTGAAGAACATTCTAAGCATGTGAATCCTAACTGAATTAAACAAGTCTAGCAAGTCATAAAATCCTTAATGAGAAACCCTAAACTTAACTATGAATCTACTCAGACATGATTAATGAAACATAAATCATAGAAATAATAGATTGCATATAAGAAATTTAATAGATAAAGGGGTTCGAAATCTTCTCCAAAAACAGATGAAGTACAGGATTAGATCAGCCCCAAAAACTCTAAAAATCTCTTAGCTCTAAGTATGAAAGCGTATCTAAATTAAAAGCCAAAACTCTAAATATATAGGCATAATCTCGGCTGGGGCTTCTGTGTAAATACTGGAACTATTCTGGGCTTCTCTGCAAATCTTCATAACTTGATCAAACCGCCGTGTACGGCCCATCTCGCTAGTGTGTCGATCGACACCAAAGGTGTGTCGATCGATGCATGATCATCAAATCGAGCAGTGAGTTAAACTCTCGGCCAAAATGCTCCAAAAGTCCCAAAATACTCCAAATATCTCAAATTAGCTCCAAACCTGATTAAACCTGTAAAAGACTCTAAAATAACACAAAAGACACTAAAAACACATCTATATCATGGCATAAAATGGGCAAAAACCATGATATATCAACTCCCCCACACTTAGCCTTTGCTTGCCCTCAAGCAAAACAGAGAACTAAAATGCAGTGAAGAGGTTTGAAAACTCTTCAGAAACTCTTTTCATCCTGGAAGCAGTAACACTCAGATTCCCCTTAGTAAACCACATGAAAGAATCAACCTGCAGACATCAAGACCAACATGTACTTCCCACACACTTAGCAACTGTCCTAAGTAAACTCCACAATCACATTCATGTTGGAATTGTGTCCAGCAATCTCTGTACTGTCTCTATAACGTAAGAGTATGTCAGTGATCAGACATAAGTCATACAATACTGGGGGTCATGATGGCTTGCTAGAGTCCGCTCATGATCTATAAGTCTTGGACTTATTGCCTTTATTGTATGATCCCATATGGGTCACACGCTTAAGCTAGCAGGAAATAATGTTGGAACGGCATAGCAGAAGTACGACAAAAGTGCTAGGCATTTGTCGTACTAAGAGAGAAGAATTAATGGGTCTGATTAAATGGAATTTAATCAGATTGGTATTTGGGCCCATAAAGCCCAAAAGGAATTAGACAAGTTTTATGAATAAAACTTGAGTCTGTTTTTCCTTCCAACCCTAATACCCAGCCGCGTTTTTGCTCTCTCTCTGGCGCCAGCCTCCTTGTGGTCTAGCAGCCAATTTCCTTGTGAAGCGTGTGTGAACCTCTGGAGAAGCTATCACTTGGTGGCTTTGCTGATCTCAAACATACCTTCTCTTTCCGCTGCATAAACAGGTATAAGGTGAGATCTGATAATGTTTCTATTCAAGAGAACCTAGATCTGTATGTTTAGGTTGATATGAATCTGTGAATTACATCAGGATCAACTAAACAGTTCCTACAGTGGTATCAGAGCCATTGGTTCTTAGGATTTCTTGTTTTAGATTCATGTTTAGGTTGTTTAATCTGTTTAGAAGTGTTTTGAATCCATTACTGATAAGAAAAACACTTAAGAAACTGAATTAAATCCTAAACTAATGAAATCGCAGATTCCAAACTATATGATTTGGATTGCGTTGGAAAGTTGGAACGGTTGGCGATCGCATGGACCGGCTGAGATCGATCGCAAGGATCCGATCGGCATGGTCGCATGGATCAAATCCGTTCACGTCCCGACCAGCCGCGAGAGTTGAGTCGAACGATCGACAGCGATCGCGGATCGCACGACTCGTCGATCGTCCCGTCTCGCTCGCTCTCGACCCGGTATGCCGTCCCGTCCCGATCAGCTCGCGTGACGATCGCGTGATGATCGGCCATCCCGATCGTGGATCTTGGATCGCACGTTCAGCGGCTGGTCGATCATGGTCGAAGAGCTAAGTCACGGCCGTGACAAATTCGTTTCGGTTCGTGACCAATTCGTTTCGGTTCGGCTTATGGTTCGGTTTAAAAACTTGAATAAAATCAACGTTTCGGTTTAATAAACAGATTTAATAATTTTATTAAGTCTGGTTAAACCGGGATAAGAAATCCAAAGTCGAAAATTGGATTTAGTGCCTAAACCAGGAATTTCTAATTTGATTTGGTTGGACCAAGTAAATTGAGAAAATCCGGTTTAGTAAATAACCGGTTGACAATTGTGGTCATCGTAGTAATTAAAATTTGGTTAGACCAATTTTAATGAACCAGACCGGTTATGTCAAATAATTGGACAATTGGGTCATGTCTTGGACATGGACCAATTCTTGGGCCTCGGGCCAAGAAGTTAAAACAATTGGGCCAGTTATTTGAGTCTTTCTTCAGATCAATTTAAAATTTATTTTATAAAATATAAAGTCGATTTTAAATTAAAGTTTCCGAAATTTTGAAATTAGAAAGTTTCTTAAAATAGAATTTTCTGGATTTGCGGGTTTTGGATTTTAAGAAATTTCTAAAGTTAGAAAGTTTCCGGTTTTAGAAAGTTTCCAATTTTAGAAAGTTTCCTAAAATAGTAGGTTTCCAAAAATAGAAAGTTTCCCGAAATAGTAATCTTCTATTTTGGGAATAAAACTTTAAAATAAACCTACAAACCTCATGTAATATCAAGCGTTGGATGTCTTGTCCATTCTATGTCAGCTGTTGAAGCCCATTCAATTGTATTCATGGCCTTACAGTGTGAGGGTGTCTACTTTTGCGTGGGTAAGACGGTTTGTGATTCATAAATGTCATTGGGAGTCCCAGACATTAATGATTACATGACTTTATAGTCTGGTTTTCTTGACTAGGCCATCGGGAGTCCCGGGCCTTGAGACATCAGGGTGGATTGGGCCTCGGGCCCAGATTCACAACTAAGAGTTATATCACGGATATAATTAGCCGATATAGGGCTTACCGATATAAGCTAAGGTTGGGTGACGGCCAGTGGCCCACTTTAATCTTAGTTATATGTGGATCTTGGAATCATTATATTCTATTGAGGGTAACTGATGTTATTGAATATAATGCATGATTAATCATATTAAATTAATACGAGATTAATCATATTGAACATATTAACTAAAATCCTTTTATCTTATATTTCAGTTATGACTAGCACAAACAATCAAAACACTTTCTCGATCCGGTCTGTCCTTGAGATGGACAAGCTGAACGGATCAAATTTCTTGACTTGGTCGCGGAACCTGAGGCTAACCCTCAGACAGGAGAGAAAGGACTATGTCCTTGAGAGAGCTCTCCCCGTAAGGATCGGGTCCAATGCTTCTCATGCAGTATATGATGCTTGGAATAAGCATTATAATGATGCGGTAGATGTGCGTGGTCTGATATTGGCCACCATGGACTCAGACTTGCGGGAGCAATATGAGAACATGGAGTCGCCAATAGAGATGATCAGCAGCCTGAAATTGAAATTTCAGGAGCAGATACGAGTGGAGAGATACCAGTTGGTTAAGTCTCTCACTAGCTGCAAGCTACCGAATGATCATCCAGTGAGTCCTCATGTCAGTAAAATGATAGGTTATATTGATAACCTGAGGAAACTGGATTATCCAGTTAGCCATGAATTGGCAACTGAGATCATTCTGCAGTCACTGCCGTCAAGCTATGATAAGTTCGTAAGGAACTATATCAAGAAAGGCTTAACGAAGACGTTGACTGAACTGCATGATATGCTCAAAACGGTTGAGCCAAACGTGAAGGGCAGGTTTATTAAACCTAGTATTGACAAGGGTGAAGACAAAGTTGTCCAGATTTCGAATCATGGCAAGCGTGTGTCTTCTGAGCTCAAGTCAGATACCTCTTACGTTGGTAAGTGCTGCTACTGTAAAGAGATAGGGCATTGGAAGAGAGATTGCATAAAATTCATGGAAGACGATGAGGAGTTAAAGTTGATGTATAAGACTACTTCCTCAGGTATTCATGTTATTACTTCAAGTTCTACCTTGCAGGTATTGGATACTGGTTGTGGCACTGATATTTGTTGAAATATGCAGAGCCTAAGCAACAGTAGAACGTTGAAGGAAGGGCAAGTGGAATTGCATGTCTGGAAGGAGCTATGGATGCTGCCTCAGTCATAGGGTTTTTCACTTGTAGATGCCTTCGAGGCTTGGTTTTGTATTAAGTAATTGCTACAATGTACCTGCTTTAAGCAGAGTTGTTTTTCATTTTCTTATAAGAATTTGAATGATTTTATTTTGATAAAAGACAAGGTTTTGTTCTTTTGATCTTAATGAAATATTGATTGTAGCACCCTATTCAAGGAATGGGTTTTATGTCCTAAACCAAAGATTGCCTAAATGTAACATAAATACCAAATTGGTTTAAATCTGATGAATTAAACCTGATTTTTCTTGGCATAAATGTCTTGGTCACAGAGAGTGAGTCGAATTCAGAAATCCCATAGTTATGAACTGTTGGGCTCAATTGAATGAATGTCTTATGAGACTTGAATTCTGCTTACTAGACCAAAAGACAAAGGGCCCATCTTAGCCAAGCTAGAGAAAGGCCCAAAGGCTTATTGGAGATTGAACATACTCATGTATGTGGTCCGATGAGCAACAATGCCAGAGAAAATTTTTCTTGTACTTCATTGTCTCGACTGATTAATTCAGTGAGTAAGACTGTGTTCATTTAATGAGACACATGTCGGAATTCTTTGACATGGTCGAAAGAAGTCGGAATTCTTTGACATAGTCGAAAGAGTTCCAGAATGAGGTATAGAATGTGAGTGACAGAAGTATTGAGACTCTGGATAAGACCACGAGTAAGAATACTTAAGTCATTGATAGTGCGATCATCTGAATGAGTGTGAAGTCGTTTCACAGCTCAATTTCTCCTGAAAACCTTGAGGTGTTTCTGTGAGAAAGAATCAGATCTTATCAGAGATGATTAAAGATGAGTCACATGAATCTTCCATGATATTTTATAAGAATAACGCTCTAAAATATCTAAGTTTACGCTAAAATAGTTCCACCAATATCAGTTGAAAGACACCACGTAAATGTGGATTGGAATCGATCCAAATTCGTCTTTACTGAGTATTTGTAGTTGTGCTACTTCGCTGGTTGTCCTAGGGAAACCAAGGCTTGTTAGTTTTACGTCCATTCTGTTTTCTAAGAAGGGAAGTCACTTTCCAAGAAGAACAGTGGGAGTAAAAATGTAACTCGAAGAAATTCTTGTTATTTTTACGTCCATTCTGTTTTCTAAGAAAGAAAGTTATTTTCAAGAAGAACAGTGGGAGTAAAAGTATATACAGGAGGCTGCTCAACCTGTTGAGGGAGAGCAACGGATGGATTTACAGATTTCTGTAGAATCTACACCCGTGGAGCCTGAAGTTCGGAGATATGAATGAATCAGTTACTAATCCGAGAGTGATTTCTCGTTATTAGTTGAACCTGATAATCATTGAAATCTGCACCTGTAGAGCCTGAAGTTCGCAGATATGAAAGAGTCAGTCGCTAATCCGAGAGTGAATTCTCGTCATTAGTTGAACCTGATGATCATTGTAAGTTCGAATGATCTGATGATCATTGAAAACGACAAATCTGCGAAATTCAAAGAAGTGAGCCCGGACTCCGAAGAATTACATTTTGTGTAAGTTGGCTTCATCGATCCATTCATGGATGGAAGCAAACATATCGGAGTTGGAATCTTCGTTCTGTTAAAGTAGTCAAGGTTTTGACTTGAACAGGAACGAAATGGAACTGAGCGTTTACTAATAGATTAGTGGGAACAATATTGCATTTCTCAAAATGTATGTCGATGACATACTGATTCTCGGAAACAACGTCCCAATGCTGTAGTCGGCAAAGGACTGGCTTGGGAGTTGGTTTAGTGGTTGACATGGGTAAAGCCATGAAAGTCTTGGATTCTGGATCTAAAGATAGAGATCCAGAAGAGCTGGTAGGACAGAGTCAGGATTCTTATGTGACAAAGTCCTACACGTTTTCAGCATTCCAAGAAGGGTTTTATGCCAATGTCACATGGCAATACGTTAAGCAAGAAGCAGTGTCCTACGATAACTGCTGAGCTTGAATGCATGTACAGGATTCATATGCGACGGCAATTGGATCTATCATGTATGCCATGACACGTACTTGTTTTGATATTGCTTTAATGTTAAGCAAGACAAGTAAAGACCAGTCAAATCCAGCAAAGAATCACTGGATTGCCGTAAAGAATATTCTAAAGTATTTGAAGAATACTAAGGATAAGTTCTTTAGGTAAAGAAGAAAGTGAGGTGCTACAAGTCGATAGAGTCTGAAAGGCAAGTTTCCAACAGACAAAGATGATTTCCGGTCACAGTCCGGTTATGTCTTGTGTTTGTTTGGCGGTGCACGGCACTGTTGCTGACTCCATGACTTAAACTGAATATTTCGCAGCTTGGGAAGCAGCGAAAGAGGTTGTTTGGAAAGAAGAGTTCATCACTGAACTTGATGTGAATCCCAGCATAGATGAGACTAGCTGCACATCAGAGGTCCAAACAACTTGAGGATAGGTATAACCTATTCCATAAGATAAATGACAGAGATGTTAAGTAGATCAGCAAGTTTCATCGAATGAGAACGTTGCTAATCTATTAACGAAGCCACTCCTTAGGCCTAAGCACGAGTCTCGGACTGTAGCTGTAGGATAAGTGAAATTAAGATGTAGTCTTGATTTCAGTGGGAGTTATTAAAGGGCTTTATTTAGTTATTTGATATGTTCTTGTAAAACATTTATGATGTTTAATGAAATTATTATTTCAAGATTATTTTAACTGTGATGAAATAATCGTTCCAAAATGATATGAACCATTTTATAGGTCATCGAAGTAAATGACTTGATCTTGAGTCATCAAAGTCATTTAGCTTGATCATAAGACCCTATATTTGATAGATGGTTTATATCATCCTGTCCCTAGTCGAAGGTTGTTGAAATTGGAACACCAACAACCGTGTGAGACTGGATTGGTACGTGACTTATGACAAAGTCTTAGTGTGTCATAGATGCGCGGCATCAAAGTCAGTACATAGGTGTATGTTGGGGAACATACGACCGGACAAGACCCGCTTATAAGAACTCTTCAGGATATTTATATCTGTGTCATAAGAGATTCTTACTACGACTATAGAGTATAGTCCTTAGACCTGAGTTCGCATGCATGTGACTGCACATGGACTGATGCACTTTGATCATTGTCTAACGCTATCGTTCTGCGATAGTTATAAGGACCTTGTTTGGGTACATTATGAAATGAGTAGTTTACAGTGATGGAACAAGACGGAATTTGTCCCTCCAATATAAATGGAGTGAATATCTCTAGGCCAATCGGAGATTTGAATACTGGAAAATGCATGGCCATGCTCAAACGGACTTTCCCGAGTCGTTTGTATTGTCAGTATCAAATCAGAGTCCGATGAACAAGATTAGGCTTTATAAGGATGACACTAATCTTGCCTTATGACTAATCGAGATATTGAGACGAAAGGGATTATGAATACAGAGATTCCAGTTCAAGTGGGAGATTGTTGGAATTGTGTCCAGCAATCTCTGTACTGTCTCTATAACGTAAGAGTATGTCAGTGATCAGACATAAGTCATACAATACTGGGGGTCATGATGGCTTGCTAGAGTCCGCTCATGATCTATAAGTCTTGGACTTATTGCCTTTATTGTATGATCCCATATGGGTCACACGCTTAAGCTAGCAGGAAATAATGTTGGAACGGCATAGCAGAAGTACGACAAAAGTGCTAGGCATTTGTCGTACTAAGAGAGAAGAATTAATGGGTCTGATTAAATGTAATTTAATCAGATTGGTATTTGGGCCCATAAAGCCCAAAAGGAATTAGACAAGTTTTATGAATAAAACTTGAGTCTGTTTTTCCTTCCAACCCTAATACCCAGCCGCGTTTTTGCTCTCTCTCTGGCGCCAGCCTCCTTGTGGTCTAGCAGCCAATTTCCTTGTGAAGCGTGTGTGAGCCTTTGGAGGATCCATCTCTCGGTGTATCTCCCTGATCATTGACCTGTTCTTCTTTCCGCTGCAACAAACAGGTAAAAGGTGAGATCATTATGTTTCTAAATAAGAACACCTAGATCTAATGCATGTTTAGGTTGATATCAATATGAGAATTGAATCAGGATCAACCGAAACTTCCTACAATTCATGCATTCAAATTCTCCCTACTGACTTCTGCAAGTATTTAAGTGCGGTCTCACTTAAGGAATATCGATCAAAGGCACATGGATTCTTACCCTGTCAGCTCTAAACCACCAAACTATCTTTCTCTAGTCCCTTTCTTCTCTTTTCCCTTCCTTAACAACTGATTTTTTCCACATTGGGTATCATTTTTTTTTTATCAGTGTTCTTCCCGTTTTAGGGTATACTTTTGACACATTCCATGGATCGCACAGGAGATAATAGGGGTCTCTACCACTCCCGTGACCACTTCGGAGTTACTAACTCATCCTCAGTTTATTATCTCTTTATTTATTTTTTACTTTATGGAAGGGGAGAAGGGAACTAAATAGGACATGTTTACAGGCTGTGTCAGAACTAACAAAGGAATCCGACTCTAAGTATTTCAAGCCCTTAAGTGAGAAATCTAAGCCAGTATTAATTTTGAAGTCAGTAAAAGATCCTCTGATACCTGAAGTGATGTGGGTGTTCTCAGTAGGTTGATCTGTGTCTGGGTTTTCTAATAGTCAGAGATCATCTGCAACTTAATCTCAATGGTTACTTAAGTTCCTGCAAGTGCTACTAATCTTCTCAAAAATTCATTGTTTCTTACTTAAACAAATTTTGACTCAATAAAACAATCAATTTTTTTTTTAAAAATAACTAAGAAAACAAAAGAAAGAAGTTAGTAGAACCTCCCCCACACTTAAGACACACTGTCCCCAGTAGTGTCAAGCGAAGGATTGGCAAAAGAAAGAAAATAAAAATTTGTTTATGGATTGGTTAAGTTCGCTCGGGTTTTACCTCTGTCGCAGTCAGGCATCGATCGTTTCACTAAGTGCATCGACCGTTACTGTGCGATTTTCGTTGTGGGTCGATCGTTGCTCAGGACCGCAACGATCGCTGCAATGCGATTTCTTTCGTATTGTGACGATCGACACAATAGTGTGTCGATCGACGCACTGCGTACATCGGATCAGTCAGCAAGTTAGCAGGTTAGTCCGTCGGGTTATGTCATTTTTGAATCCTGCAAGCTGAAAACGCTAGAAACAGAGTAAAACCGAAGCAACAGATGTATCTAAACAAGTACAACCATCCAAACATAGTATCAAAAGAAAAAGAAAAAGTGCAAGAAAAAGAAAAAAAAAGTCAGAATACAGAACATATAATCTAGAAGATGACAGCTACGCTCACTCACTATCATCATCTATGTCACCATATCTATCAGCATCACTGGCATCCTCAGGAGATCGCTGTCGACGTCGGGGAACAGGTACGGGCTGCTGAATCTGTGGCTGCCTCCTGCAGCTGCAAGTACGCATGAAGTTCCAAACAACCCGTAGAATACCATCAGATCTCTCTCTCCACTCTGCCTCAGAATATGCTCCATAGGGCATCGTAGGCTCGGGAAAGTCACCCATATCGTCGACCGGGGCAGGCGCAGGCGCAGGGGTAGCAGAAGTCGAAGCTCGTGTGGAAGGCTCTCCCAGCGGATGAGCCATAGTAGGAATCCCACGCTGCTCAGTCTCTGGAGGCTGAAATCTCAGAGCCTCCAATGTATCAATCCGTGTCCACCTAGCAGCAGGAAGCTCTATACCACACATCCCAGTGGTCGGGTCCCGATAAACCCAAATGCGCCCCTCCTTGAGCCAAGTAGCGCTCTGCAAATGACTGAAGTCTAGGAACTCCTGGGCTCTATCACGCTCTGTGCCCTGTAGAGGAATCCCGCAATACTCAAAAATGGGAGTAAGCAAGCTCCCTACCGTCTCAGTACTGACTCCATCAAAAGGCTTCGTCTGCAGATCACACAAATGCAAAGCGAAGACAGCTCCCAAGTTGAGACCCTTGGTAGGATCTCTCACACCAGACTCAGAAAACTGGTCTCTCAGCCCCATAAACATCATCTCCATCTCATACTTGCGCATCTTGTTGGACTCATACTTGCATAGCAAGCTCCAACACAAGATACGCGAGACATATCTCAGCACAGGATGCCTCATCATCTTCACCGGTGTGGTCCTGGAGTTGTATCGACCACTGCCAATACACTCCCAGAATGCTCGAGCTTCATTTGGATCCCACTCAAGCGGCATGGCAATGCGCCTCGGCTCAGTACTGAACCCGTAGATCCTGCAGAGATCAAGTAGAGGAATCCGATACCTGACTCCCCAACTCATGAAGGTAAAGATACCTCCTGTAGCGCTCCTACTATCGGGATCTGTGTAAACCACTCTGCATGTGGCTAGCAACTGCCTGACCAGCTCAGGATAGAGATCATAAGAGCGCATTGGCATTGTCCCTAGACAAATGCCTCTTCACACAGCAATTACCTGCTTATCGATCCCCAAAATCTTGCAGGCAGAATAGTCAGCGAACTTGGTTGGTTTGATGGTCATCCCACACCAACCACTGTAGAGAAGTGAATCATACTCATCCCACTGGTCAAGCAGTGGTCGCTCTGTGAAGTCCGCAGTCTTGAGGAACGTGCAAATGTTCTCTGGCCACTGCCTGGCTGTAGGGATCTCCGTCATATCTGCTCGGGGCCAAGGTAGTGCTACAGCTGGACCCACTCTAACATATGGCTCAGGTGGCTGAGAGTGTCTGTGATACCACTGGTGGTGGAATATACTGTCTCGTGGCTGTTGATGTTGTTGCTTGCTTCTTTCGGGGCTGTCTGCGAGATGCCATCTGCAAAAGAAACAAAATTCAAACAATATAAGTCTCAGCAACTCTCTGTAAAATCGCGAAGCAACGACCGTTGCATCTAAGGCATCGATCGTTGCAAGGCGATTTCATTTATCGAACATTTCCCAAAATCGCAGAGCAACGACCGTTGCATAAATGCAACGACCGTTGCTTGGCGATTTCGCTGCAAACAATCAACCAAAATTCAGTTCAAATTCGTGCCACATTATCTCAAATCAGCTCAAAATCATAACCTATCACCCTAAATTGGTCTAATTACGCATGCAACATCAATTTTCAGTTCAAAATTCTCAAACCCTAAAACCCTATAATTGAATCCGAAAATCAAAGAAATAGGGGTACATTACCTTGGATTCTCGAGATAAGAGCTATAGAAACGGTTTTAGAATGTAAAATCGGAAGTATTAGTAATTGAAACGAAGAAAAATGATGAAGAAATTGGGATTTTTGGGTGTGAGCTCACGGTGTACGGACGATCGGAAATGAGAAAGAAAAGAGAAGAGAAAGGGTTTAAGGTACTTACCTCGGTCGTGGTTGCAACGATCGTTGCTTAAGGGCAACGACTGATGCTGGTCAAATCGAAATCGATTTCCGGTTTAGTGCGTACCTTAATTTTGCAATTGAACCAACTGCAACGACCGTTGCTTGTGAGCAACGATCGTCACAATGCGATCGCCCCTCTTTGTCAAATCTCCTTGCAACGACCGGTGCACAAGTGCATCGATCGTCACATATCTCCAGACTCGAGTTCTGTATCTGAAACTTGAAAACAAAAACGTGAAATCCTAAGAAAAACACCAAAAATGAAAAGGAAAAACAACTAAACCTAACAGTGGGTTGCCTCCCACTCAGCGCTTGTTTAAGGTCATTAGCTTGACCGGACGAACAAGATCTTTCAAGCACCAGGGGATCCCGACAGAGACTTTTCCTGTCTCTGTTCAAGTCTCCTCATCCAAGGTGGCGAGTAGGCTGTTGCAGAATGCTCATGTGCAAGAAAAGATGGAGTAAAATGTGCTCCAGGATCTATAATCACAGTGTCATCCGGCTGCTCATCATCTGCTTCCATGATGGTGAATGTCTGCCCATCTATCAGTGGTCTTCGCAGCTTATCCATCTCATAACGCAGCGGCTCATCTCCCAGATGGAGGTCTATCAGGCTGTTCCTAACATCTATCACTGCTCCCGCTGTAGCCAAAAATGGTCTTCCAAGTAGCAACGCTTCATCCGGATCACAGTCATATTTCAGCACCAGGAAGTCTGTTGGAACTAAATAGTTTCCAACTCTCACCGGGATGTCCATAAGGAGTCCTTCTGGAACTCGTATAGACTGATCAGCCAGGACAAGAGAGGTCCTAGTAGGAGTAAAATCTAGCATACCCAGCTTCTCTGCCACAGAGTATGGCATAAGACTTCCAGCAGCTCCTAAATCACAAAGAGAGCGTCTAAAACTATCCTCGAAGATAGAACAATTAAGCACAAAGACTCCAGGGTCAGGCAGCTTCTTCGGGATCTTGGTTAGCAGAACATCACTAATATGTTGAGGAACTATAATCACCCAGTCTCTCAGCTCTTCATCTAAAGGCAACATCTTATTCAAGTACCTCTGCACACATGGGTGATAAGGTGGATCATCAGAAGATGGAATTTCTTCCAATTCTTCACCAATTTCCTCTAGCTTCTTAAGCTCTTCAATTTCTTGCTTAATCACTTCAGACACTGAGGAGTGTTGTCTAACGATTTGCGCATAGATCTCTTGTTGAGAAATCTCAGAGACTCCAGAGAATGAGCTATCAAGCTCTAATTCTGCATCGATACCATTATCATCCGGCAAGTCTGTCTGTTCACGACCTGCATCGACCGACACTAGATGTGTGTCGATCGATGCAACACTGCAGTTTTCACCCGAGAGATTTTCTCCAAAATCCGAGATTTCTTCTTCTTTCACCAATTCAGCTGTACTTAGCTCAAATTTTTCACCTAGATGAGATCCATCATTAATGTACACAGACCATGCCTTAATATGAGTGTCTGCTACTCCTTTTCCCATCATAGAACTGGTAATCTGGTTCACCTGAGTATCCAGCTGCTTCATGTGAGTGTTCAGAGACTCAAACTTCCCATTGAGGTCCTCATAGACAGCATCTAGCTTCTTGTTGCTCTCCACAATACTCTTTGTCTGACTCTCCATTAGCTGTTCCATCATAGCTTCCATTCTACTCTCATGAGCTGTAGGTGCAGGAGGAGTCTGATAAGATGAGGATCCATAGATTCTCTGAGTACCTTGTCCAAAAGGCTTCTGAAAACCACTACTCTGTCCAAAAGAGTTCTGATTGCCTGTGAAGGCACTCTTCTGTCCCTGGTTGAAAAATCTGTTACCCTGCTGATTACCAAATCTGTTACCTTGGAAACCAGATCCTCCAATGTAATTCACATCTTCTTCCTGAGTGTCCTCCTCAGTCTGAATTACCTCAACATCTTGAGCAAAATGGACAGCCTTCTTACTAGCCAGAAGATTGCATATTGTGTCCATCTTAGATCTCAATTCAGCCATCTCTGTATTCTCTACACTTCCACCAGATTTCTTCCTCCTCTCATCCATAGTCTTGCAACTGTTGCTGCTCACTAGGTTCTCAATCAACTGCTTAGCTTGTGCAGGAGTCCTGGTGTTGAAGTTTGCATTACTGGAATTATCCAGCGCAGACTGATATGGCAGATCTATGCCTCTGAAGAAGATACCAAGCAACTGAGCTTCAGTAAATCCATGGTGTGAGCAGTCACGCTGGTATTGCTTAAATCTCATCCAGGCAGCTTTTAAAGGCTCCACAGCTCCTTGGGAAAAGGTGAGTATGTCCTGTCTGGACTGATCTGAACGCGCATCATCATAAAAATGACACAGGAACTCACTCTTTAGGGCTGCCCAAGTATCAAACTGCCCAGGTGGCAGCTGTTTTAGCCATGCACCAGCGTCTCCAGCGAGACTGTGCGGAAAGAGCGTAAGGAACAAGTAGTCCTGGCAAACTCCATCATACTTCATGCCAGTAACTATGTCCTCAAACTGATCAATGTGATCCATAGGCTGCTCTGATGGGTAACCATGGAATGCATTCTGTCTCATCAGTGAGTAGTAGATGGTCTTGATCTCAAAATCATTCCTCTCAAAGCCAGGAATCACCAAAGCTGACCGGTTTGCATGAAACTCATCCGGTCTGTTGTAGTCAGCTAAGGTCCTCTCATGAACAACCATCTCTCTACCTCGGGCCTTTCCTTGACCCTGGTTCTGCTCCTGTTGCGGTGGCTCAGGAGGATCAGGGATGACATTCCCTTCAGCATCAACCCTTTGAAAAGCAGCATTGTATGGGTTGTTATCTTGGTCCCTCAGAGTACCTTGAGCATCACGTACTAAAACTAGCCTCTGAACTACCATTCTTTCTCTTCTTTCTCTTCTGTTAGTCCTCTCTAAACGTCCAAGTTCTTCAAGATCGAGATTGATTAGGCTTAAGTTCGGATTACTTCGAGTCTCACGCTTCTGCATAAACTGTCTATAATCGTCAAGCAACGATCGATGCTAACAGTGCAACGATCGATTCAATCTCAAATCGCATAAGATCGATCGACACAAGAGTGCAACGATCGACGCAAGGCGAAATCGGTACCTGCGACAGAGAGAAAACAGAGAAAAAGTTTAGTAAAATAAAAATAAAAAACGAAAAACAAAAACAAAAAGGAAAATTCCTAGTAAAAACCCTAAGTTCGGTCCTATCGAAGACTCTAAGAGTCCCCGGCAACGGCGCCAAAAACTTGATAGGTCAGGTTTTATTCCCTATACTAACTGCAAGTGCACATCAATATCAATGTAGTATATAGGGTTATCGAATCCACAGGGACACTGGTCTCGATAGATCAGAACAGTAGAGATTAATAATAGGAATTAAAGCAAGTAGTGAATTAATTAAAAGCGAGGCAATAAAGTAAATCAGTAGCAGGAATTTGTTGTGAAAGCAATAAACTAAAAGCGCTAAGTCTAGGTAATTCTCAGGAAATCAGACAAGCAGACAAGTTAATCAGTCAGGATCAAATTAAACTCAGTTCTAGAACTCAAATCACGGAAATAGAATTAACCAAATCTCTTTGCGAAAATCCTCTAAGTCTAAGTGCAGTAATCCAAATCTCTTTGCAATTACTAACAGATTAAACCAGCATTAATTTCAAGTTCGATATGTTCACAATTAAACTAAGCCAAATCTCTTTGCGAATAATTTAATTGCTCAACCTAAATAGTTCAGATTCTAAACCACACTCTCGTGTCGTATTTAGCAACCTAAGATCTAGATTCTAATTGATCAGGTTAGAACTAGCTTTAAGCACAATTTAGTTTGAAGAACATTCTAAGCATGTGAATCCTAACTGAATTAAACAAGTCTAGCAAGTCATAAAATCCTTAATGAGAAACCCTAAACTTAACTATGAATCTACTCAAACATGATTAATGAAACATAAATCATAGAAATAATAGATTGCATATAAGAAATTAAATAGATAAAGGGGTTCTAAATCTTCTCCAAAAACAGATGAAGTACAGGATTAGATCAGCCCCAAAAGCTCTAAAAATCTCTTAGCTCTAAGTATGAAAGCGTATCTAAATTAAAAGCCAAAACTCTAAATATATAGGCATAATCTCGGCTGGGGCTTCTGTGTAAATACTGGAACTATTCTGGGCTTCTCTGCAAATCTTCATAACTTGATCAAACCGCCGTGTACGGCCCATCTCTCTAGTGTGTCGATCGACACCAAAGGTGTGTCGATTGATGCATGATCATCAAATCGGGCAGTGAATTAAACTCTCGGCCAAAATGCTCCAAAAGTCCCAAAATACTCCAAATATCTCCAATTAGCTCCAAACCTGATTAAACCTGTAAAAGACTCTAAAATAACACAAAAGACACTAAAAACACATCTATATCATGGCATAAAATGGGTCAAAACCATGATATATCAGTTGTTAAAATGGGACTTTAACAACCGCTTGAGACTAGTATGTGAGGTGACTGATGACTAAGTTTCATGGAGTCATTAATAAGACTATTAAAGTCAATCATATAGATATGTGTTGGAGAACACATGATCGGATTTGACCCATTAATGAGAACTCTACAAGATGCTATATGAGTGTCATAAGAGTTTCTCATTACGACTATAGAGTATAGTCCTTAGACCTGAGTTCATCATGTTTTCTTGCATATGGATTGGTTCGTCTTGACTTTGTCAAACGTCAGCTGTAACTGGTGATTATAAAGACACTGATTAGGTGTATCATGAGATATAAAAGAGGCATGGATGGAACAAGATGAGATTTGTACCTCCTATATAATAGGAGTTAAATATCTCTGGGCCTGTCGAAGATTTGATACTGGAAAATGCGTGGCCGCGCTCAAACGAGGTGATTGTCAGTCGTTTGTTTTATCAGTACAAATCAGGTTTCGATAAACGTGATCTAGCTTAATAAGGATGACACAATTCTTGCCTTATACTGGATTAAGATATAGCTGCAAAGGGATTAAAGGAATATATGATTCCAGTACAAGTGGGAGATTGTTGGGAATGTCCTGAAATCTATTGTACCTACTCTAAGTGAAAGTCGTATTGTCGAGATGAGACAATAGTATGACACTAGGCAGTCATAACGCTTTGCTAGAAGCCACTTATGGTCAATGAGTTTAGAACTCATTGCTAGTGTTATATGATCCTACAGGGTCACACACGTAAGCAAACTGGGCGTTGAAGATGAGGTTGATCATTAATGTAATGATCTGGTGAATGCATATTTGATATGCATTCAATACCGTTTTTCTGGGGCAGTGTCGATCGACACAGCAAGTGTGTCGGTCGACACAACTCGCGAATTGCCAGATTAAATTCGGTTTAATCGTTGGTTAATTCGGTTGTGGTATAAGTCGACATATATAAGATATATGGTCGACCTAAACACAATTCTAACCTAATTCACAGCCACCAGAAAGGCAAGAGAAACCTCTCGAGAGATCTGATCTCTAAAGGCACTAGCATCCCTCCTGTTCAGTTTGTATGCGTGTGGATACCAGTAGAGGCACAACATTTGAGGTGCTTCGAGATCTCGACTACTCGCAAAACTTCCGCTGCAAATTCACCAGGTAATCTCGAAATCTGATAGATTCGATTATATGAACCCTAGATCCTAGGCTTGGAATTTATACCTAGGGTTGCTAATCCTGATTAGAACTGCTAGAAATTCCTTCACAATATTATCCCGAGCACTAGAAATAAGCTCACCATAACTCCCACCATCTCGTTTTTCCCTCTCTACTCTTGAAAGTTGCTCGGTGATCGGAAATATTTCCAAATCTGTGACAACCTCTACATGCAAAACACTTCTTCGTTGCTCTTTATCCACAAAGGTTAGATACACATAAACATCCTCATCATAAAAAATATATGACTGCTTTTGAGGTTTTACAACCAATGGAATATAACTCAAATTAAGCCTCCTCGTAGAATCTTCGTTCAAAATCTTTCGGCGTATCCTATCCACTAACAACGAATACATTGTCTCCTCCATACAACCAAGCTTCTCTTGGAATCCATTCATAGTCATCTTCAGTCTTTGAATAATGTCCTTCATAATCAAAATGTATATTTGTGAAAGGAGAACCCATCCTCTTCTGAAAATGACATTAAAACATGCATTAGCACTCAGATTTTCAACGGTAATACCAAGTTCTACCAGTTCTACTATCGTAGTATTTCCAAGTTATACCAATTCTAGCCTGCTATTAATACCTAGTTTTACCAGTTCCACGATTCTATTAATACAAAATTTAACTAAGTTAAGCTACTTTTTCTTCAGACCAAAAACGATAACAACAATACGATTCAGTACGATTTAACCACTGATTTCAATTTATTATCAATGCAACTGCCTAATCCACCAAGAAAACAAGGTTACCAACCCAATGTTCGTTAATTTCTTCCCCCAAATTTTAAATCGGACTTCATCCCCCAAACTAGCTTTCCAATTGAAGCTCAATTTCCCGGCAGAGTAGAGATTTAAGATTAAAATGAGTATAAAAGAGAAGAGCAATGACAAGAAAGAAGAAGAACTAACATGGGTTAATCCGGAATCCGAATGCAAGTAGCTGGGATGTGAGAATTTGGGGGGGGGGGGAGGGGAGGGATTCAGATGAATTTCGGATTCGAACATGACAAAGAAGAGAGAGAGAGAGGAGGCCCGAATGTGAAGAGAGAGAAGCTTTTCTATGATTGGTTGATTTAATTGTATTTATTTTATTTTGTTTTTTATATCATTAAAGGAAAAATGGGAATATCATTAAAATGAGAAGAGTAAAGAGTATGATAGATTAAGTAAGAGTATGCGAGAAATTGACTTTGAGTCAAGGAGTATTTCATAATTTGACCCTGATATATTTTACTTGTGAAATAAATAAGGTTTGGTTACAATGGAACACGCCTCTGGTGGCACTTGCGACGGTGGTTTGGACGAAATCCAGCAACATAAGCTCATGGGCTTGTATTCTTTGCATTCCACGTATGGGACACGTACAATCTTCGTTTCTTAACTCATCCTCATCATTTCGTTTGTGTTGTTTAGGCTGGGTTAATGAGCTTAATTGTTGACAGAAAGGGTTTAATTTGTTTGTTTTTTTGCCAACATTTTCATTAAAAACTTCAAAAAGGGCAAAAAAATATAGCTGGGCTAAAACAATAGATCCAAAAAGAAATATTAGTAAAAGGTCCAACAAAGCCTAGCCAACGACGGATAAGATCTAACAGGCTACACATAAACTCCGAGAAAATGCCGGCATGCAGACACCGACAATGACATCAGAGGAACCGCCAAAACTACCGCCACAACCTCAAACCCGTCTTTGCAAAACAAGGATCCCAAACTACCGATCTCGCCTTTCTCCATAAGACCATTATAAGAAGAAAGCATGAGAAGATGAAGAGAAACTCCTTAAACTCGCCAAAAAACTTAGACCAAGGAGGCTCTGTCACCGTCCATATCAGTGATATGAACTATTGATTCTAAGCCAAGGTGGAGAAGACTACAAAGATATTAATCCTAGGGCTTAATTTGTTTTAAAATGTAAAGATATGTTCTAAAACCAAAACCATTTTCCCACTAGTCTTTAATACAATGAGTAACGTTTTTTCTCTGGTCATCAAGATTATTATTACTGAATTCATATAAGGGAGGAAAACGGATCAAACACGCAGGTAGAAAACATATCGAAAACAAAACGAAAACATATTGGAAAAAGATACACACAACAACCACCGGTGTACAGGCAGGACTTGGTCTTTACCCCTAGTTCGAGTTTCGGTGGAAGGGACATTTAACGCCATACAAAGTATTAATAATTTCTGGTTCCGATTTGAGGGAACATTACAGTCCAAAGTGCCCGAACCCATTTCAATACTCAAAAAGAAAGAAATATACACACAAAACCATAGTAATATAAACTGATCAATGAAAAGGCTATACGAAACCAATCAAACACATAAAACCACGAGATTAACCGTCGATCAAATGCTAATCCCAAACTTGCATACATCTACTACCTTTCTGCGGAACCCATTTCCGAGAGAATAAAAAATGCCCATGCCAAACATCGAAACTAAAATACTTCGTAAAACAAAAAGAAACACTCTCTCAAGAAGCACGAAATATGGCATCACGAACCAGAAAGCAACAAACAACTTGACAACTTCCGGAAACGAAGTTATCAGGAACTACATTTAGCACTTAGACAAATTTATAAGGAAATACCATAGCTCGATAAGCATTGGAACACATTTACAATGATCCAAGTCTAAAACACTGTAAAAATCCGGACTCGGATCCGAAAATAGACAAACACAAGAGCGACTTAATGGACAAATCGATTACCAAACAAGACAAATAGAAACCGGAAGCTTAGAACCAACACTAAGACTCAGAAAAGTGAATCCTCTGCTTTGAAATAAATTTAAACCATAAAATCCTCCGCAAGCCTTTAGAGAATCGTGAACTTCAACCTGAGAAGCCAACTGCATACTTAAAACTCCAAACCATCACCGACAAAACCCATCAATCAGAAACGACGTCGAATGCCACTACACCGGCACCCCGAACAGAGATGATGAACTGCCTAACATGACTACTCTTTAATTAAATAAGAAATGCTCGAGTTAATAAGTACCTAAGGGCCCCCTCTCTGATAAGGAAAGAAAAGAATAAATCTCAAATTTATGAACATCTGTTACGCTGGTTGTTCTCCAGAAACCACAATGATATATGGACTCTCTATTCCATTTCCGTTGCCATTGTTGGAGCGATAGGCACATGCTTCTCAATACTAATTCGTAAGAAATTAGCACGACCCCGCGATCAATTCTTGGTGGGAATCATCAACTTTATAATGTTTTAATAACTTCTCATGCCTTTTTAATGATATTTTTTGTGGTGATGCCAACAATGATAAGTGGATTTGGTAATTGGTTTGTTACGATTCGTGATTAAATATTTTTTTATTCTGGTTGTTTCCACCAAATGTTTGCTCCTATTAAGCTCAGCCTTAGTGGAAGTAAGTGGCGGAACTGGGTGGACGGTCTGTCCGTCCTTAAATGGTATTACCAGTCATTTTGGAGGAGTAGTTGATTTAGCAATTTTTAGTCTTCATCTCTCTAGTGTCTAATCCATTTCAGGTTCTATCAACTTTATAACAACTATATATTACCCTTATTTGTGTGCTCCGTTCTTGTGACATCATTCCTACTTTTATTACCACTCCCAGTACTAGCATGGGAAATTACCATGTCATTAACCAATCAAAAATTTAATACAACCTTTTTATCCCGCCGTAGGGACATATTGTAGAGCAATAGACAAGAAAACTTGAAAGATCAATAGATTTCCAAGAACTCTTGTTGCTTAGATCTCAAGCAAGCTCCTTCCTGAAAAGTTTAGAGAGAGATGCGAAGACTTAGGTTGAGAAATTCGATTCTCTTTATTAATCAAACAATACCAAATTGTTAACACATGGCCGACTATTCTTTTATAGGAAGAAGATAAAATCGACCCTCTTAGAATCTAGCTAGCGATATTCATGAAATCTCTAAGCTTTATCTAAAACACCAAAACACCAATAAAAGAATTCAAAACCAAAATAACACCAAAACCGAACCAACATGTAAACCAATGGCAATGTTAACTACATTAGGTCCCCCGAAGTGATGAAAAATTTGCCCTCGAATTTTCTTTAGTATCAGTATCCACGAAGGGCATCAAGTGCTCATTAGACTCTTTTGTGTTTTTCAGGTTTAGCAGTGACGGACGCGGGAGGACCTCGGTGTAGTCTCGGGATTGCTTGTGGCGGGATTTTGATTCGATGACTTTTGGGATTTACTTCAGTTCGGCTTTTGGCGCCATTTTGTGTGAAAACACGTGGATTGTTCTTATTAATGGCAATTGTTTTGTAAAGACATATAAACGTTATACGTAACGTTTGATTACTCAGAAATGAATATGTTTTCCTGATATTGTGTTTAGTCCGAACCGACACAACTCATGGAAATGATACAAGTTGAAAAGCTTTGTATCATGGAAGTGAGGTCAAAGACGGGTTAGTGCGAGCCTTTGTCTCAAACCGATCTGTCTCTGACTTCGTCTTGTGACAAAACTTTTCTGTTTGACTTGCTCGGGTTCGACTTGGTCATGTTCTTGTTTGATTGTTAACCGGTCAGCTCGACAGTCTGCGGATAATGGGAAAGGGGCGTTACAACAAGAGGTGATATGGCTCTTCTAACACATCAAGACCATTTAAATAGAAGATAATAGAGTGTAAAGGTCGACCACAATCATGTGGAGGGTCTACAATCCGAAAGGAAAAATAAAAAGGAGCATGTGGAAAAGTTGGTCTCACAGCGGCTTCGGGTGGTCGCTGTGCGATGCCTCTATGAGACGCCCTGATCCACAGGGACTTAGGGAGGTCGCTGTGGATACCGCTGGGGCTTACGGCATTTCACATATCATCCTGCAGCGGCTTTGGTATGTCGTTGTACGATGCCGCTGTGAGGGTTGATTTCTCACAGCGGCTTTGGAAGGCCGCTGAACAGGCCGCTGTGCATTCTCATCGTCCAAATTTCTTCATAGCGACTTCACCAGGCCGCTGTGGGAGGCCGATGTGAGGCTTTGTCATGATCCTTAGCTGTTTTCTCATTTGGTTTTGAGTGTTCTTCAGTCCCTACCTTCTCCATTATCTCTTGGATGCTCCACCATGTCTTCCACCACCTAAAGCAAGCAAAACAAAGCATGTGCAATTCTAATGATGCCTAAATGCATATCCTAAAGCTAAAAACATAATAAAAACCATGGTTAAATGCACATAAAAAAACAACACATCAACTCCACCAAACTTGTTTCTTTACTTGTTCTTAAGCAAACAACAATGTGAACAAAGGGGAAGAGGTTCGAAGTTAGAGACTTATAACCAAAGAAATCTAGCAAGCCCTCAACATGATGTCTTTAGAAATAATAATATATTGCATGAATAAACTCTCTAATCCACTCTAATTTCTCAAGGCTTATCAACATACCAAATCTTATTCTCTTAAGCATATTGTCAAGAATCTATCAACTCAATTTTCCACCAACTCTTACATTAATTCTTTGATCAATGTGTAGTCTCACAATGGGGATTAGATCTTAATCAATTGGCTTGGCATAAAAAGGATTCAAATGGTGTTTAGAGGAAGGTCATGATTTCATATTTGGTGGCTAACTCTCAAGGAAGAGGAATGCTATGCATTATGAAAAATGTAGCAAGATAAGAACAATTCATGCATACAACTCTTAACTCCCATTGCCTTACCCTATTGTGTTTCCAAATCCTATCCCAAGTTTAACCAATCTTCCTACTTTCCCAAACTTAACCATTTGATTTTTTTTTTTTTGGGTCTTGAGAAGTTGTTCTTTTCAATTACTACGACTCTTTTCTTGATTTTATTTTTTTCTTTCCATTTCAAACTTAGAGATTTTCCAAATTTGTTTTAACTTCCCAAATACTTTTCCCTTTACACAAGCCTTTGGTTCTTTTCTTCCCCCCCCCCTCATTTCACTCTTTCTTTTCTTTTACTCCCAATCCCATTTTCAAGTGTTCACACCCCTAAATTCTAATCCAATAGTGAACTCACAAAGTAGCCTATGAGAGATAATCATTGTCGTTCTTATACTTTTAAGATTTTGCACATGTTGGCATTATCAAAAGAGGTCTCACTCAAACAATCAAGGAAGGTCTAAAGAAAAAGGGAAGGGTTTATGGTGTGGAAACCATCCTAAGAGTGAGAATGACCACTTGGATTAACAAAGGGTGGTAAAAATGTGGTGAAAAGATAATCCAAGTGTGTATATGGTGACCATGATCAAGCATAAAAAACCCATGTGTGAGAGGTTAAATTCATTTTAAGTCCATATAAATGAGTTAGTTTCGAAATCGAGTATCAAACAAGACAAATATATTTGAGTGGAATAATCAAAGATCGAAATGTGCAAATGTTTCAAGAGTTGTTTACGCAACATAGTATGATTATCAAGGGCATCATGTTTAGTTATAACATCTAAATTTATTACAAGGCAATTATATCATTGTCTCCTCTACATATGCAAATGCAATCTATAATGATGCTAGACTCGATACTAAAAACAGAAACAAAATATGATACTACGTGCTTTTTTTATGGTTAAAATGTTTTCAATCTTTTTGGTTTTTTTCAAAAACATAGTTATTTACAATGCAACACACAAATGCAAAGACTCGATAAAAACAAAGAGCCAAACAGAAATATTGTCAAGTTATCCCCCCCCCCCCAAACTTACTTCCCACCGTCTCGGTGTAAAAGTAAATCAAGGAGGGTATAAGATGGTAAATAAAAAAAATGAAACGAAATAAAAATATGTACGAAGTGGTGGTGGTACCTCAGTAGGTAGGAGATGTAGGGCTGTCGTCTTCCTCGCCCAAGGATAGAGGTTCGTTGCTGGAACCGGGGGGTGGTGGAGGTATATGTCACCTAGCTCTGCGATGTCTCTCGTCGAGGGATGCGCGTCCTGGTGCGCTGCGCGCTAGAGCCGGTACCTACTTCTCCATGATAGGAGTGCTGCCTCGGAAAGTCCTCTGAATCCTCCTCCTCTTTGCTCTCGGGGTAGCCAAGAGGCATATCAATAGGACCCTCTTCCCTGTGACTAGAAAGGTCAGGTACTTCACTTGTCGACTGAGAGCCTTGGTCTTTTCCTTGTATTTATTCTTTAAGACCTGCTTCGTTCTCCGTCCAGCTTCCACCAATTTCTCAATGGTTCGGTCAGTAAATTTATTCTAACGCTCCAACTTTCGAATATAGCTATGCGCCTTGCGCAACTGTGCTTCCTGAATTAACTTGACGGAAGCATAGAGGTGATAACGGGCACTCCCTTAGATTGGACTTGGTGGCCTGGTCTGATCAGTACTATCTGCTGGCACGGTAGTAGCACCTGGTCCGCTACTAGCACCTGCTCCGGAACCCTATAAATAGGTCTCAGGGGCTCTCCTCTTCTTATGTCTTGCAAGTGATTCCAGTGGGTCCATTGCGGTGATGTGATAGTATCGTGGATGAGGTTGGAACTCAATGTTTGCTCAGTTCGGAAATGAGGTGATGGCGTTGTTCGGGTGAAGGACATTCGACGTCTGTTGGCGATCAACCCTGAAGGTGTATGAAAATCTGTCCTCAGGATTTCCAGCGAGGAAGAAGGTCCTCCTCAGATGGGCCTCGTCCAATCGGGTTGAGGTTTTCCCTGTGCGCAGTGGGATTCTGAGTGCTTGAAATATCGGTGTGAGCAACCCTCCAATCTGAACACCGGTGTCTTGTCCACTGATGTCATAGCCTTTTTCCTGAATTTACCCAACTCTCTCATGAAGTGTCCAACCACACCCATCACTTCATAGTTTCCGAAGTTAACTTCTGGAACGTTAAACTGTCTCATCACCGGTTGAAGTACCATAGCCATAAATCTCAGCTATTCTTCCAGCACCTTATTGTTCTCTCTTGCAAACAAGGTGTGTGCCAGCAGCTTCTCAACATAGCAGATCGCTGGGTGAGCGATGTCAGAGTTCTTCATCTCACCAGTCTGATAGGGAGTCCTTGCTATAGTGCTCCACATCACTTAGGGGTAGTAGCTAAATGTTTGGCAGTTTGTTGCACCACTCATCTTTAAACCCAAGCACTTGGGATATCTGCTTGTAACCCATTATGTACTTCACATTGTTGTGGCCGAAGGTGATGTAGCCATATACTTCCTTTTCAGTTGGTCCGCCCATGAATTCCTCGACGTAGAGTGTGCACAAGAATTGGTAGAATGGAAACTCATAAACTGGATAGGCTTCTCCCATCAACCCCTCCAAGCTTAAAGCCCTCAGAATAGTCATCACCTTATCATATATACCCAACTTCTGACAAATCACGGGATCTCCAAACTTTGTCTCGCTCCACTCGAACATGCCCATATTCGCTCTCACCTGCCCTAGTGTATAACTCTTCTTTTTCTTTGGCTTCGCCTGCTCCGGTTTCTTGCTCTTTCCCTTTTTCTTTTTCTGTTGCTCCATTTCATCTTCGCTGCTGCTCGGGAAGAGAACTGTCTCGTCATCCTCATTGTGCTCAACAACGGGTTCCTTTCCCGAGCGATGAGTCTGTTTACTCTGCTCTTTAGCTTGCGATCGTGTTGTTCTTGTTCTTCATGTCATATGCGTAAAAACAATTTAAAGCAATCAAACTGTTTCTCAAAGAACAACACAAATATTTGAACCATTATAATGCCTAAAGTCTGAACATGAAAATTTCCATCAACATAACCTCAATCATCGACATTTAGGCAATTACAAGGTTCAAGCAAGCATCACAAACTCATTCATCTTCCAAAAATCAGATTTTCCCATTTTTCCATTATATTCTTCATAAATCACTTCCTTTTTCACATAAATCTCAATCCATCACGAATTTGATATGGTTCATTTTGCAAAATATGCTTTAAACACTCTAGCAGAGCCATATAAACAATCAAATCACGTTTTCTCCATTTTTTTATAAAGCACCCTAGAAATTAAAACTCAAATTCAATGAAATCCGTCCATGGGTTCAACAAATTAGCAGCTTGGGTGTGTCTAGAATCATCAAATGAACATATATTGAGCCAAAAATCCATAGGAAACCTAGATTGAAAACTCTGATTTTTTTCACAATGAAGAGCAAGTGTTTTGTAAACTCATACCTTGGTGTGATTTGGTAACAAGTTATGATGCTAGATACAATACTGAAGGAAAATCACAAATATGAGGTCGAAAAATCAGTAGAATAGATTTAAAATGGAGTGAGTTATGAAGTGATTTTTTTTTTTTTTTTTGGAGCTTTGGTATGAAAACCTTTGAAGAAAATGGTGTTTTGAGTTCTTTTGGAAAGAAGAGAGAGGGAGAGTCACGAGATGGCTTTGATTGGCCGAAAACCTCTCTTTTTTTCAAACGCGGCCAAATGAAAGAAAAATCGGGTCAACGTACCTGCAGCGGCATTGGGACTCCGTTGTAGGGTGCCGCTGCGAGACCACTTACCTGGAGCGGCATTGGAAACTCGCTGTGATGGCCGCTTGAGCTCACGGAAAATTGAGTTTTATCTCACAGCGGCTTCGGTAGCCCGGTGGGAGGAGCCGCGGTGAGATTGATTTTTCTGGAGCAGAATTAGGAGGTCGCTGGGAGTGCCGCTGGAGCATCCGCAATTTTTTTTTGCCTCACAGCGGCAACGAGCACCCGATATGGGATGCCGCTGTGGGTGATTTTTACCTGGAGCGGGATGACACTGCCGCTGGAGAGATCGCTGAACCTCCCGCCTAATCTGTCAATACCTCACAGCGGCTTCGGGACCCCGCTGTGGGATGCCGATGTGAGTCAATTTGCTGAAGCAGCATTGGGAGCTCGCTGTGGAAGTCGTTGGGCTTCACAACATTTTTCTCATGCCACACAGCGGCTTCGGTGACCCGCTGTGGGATGCTGCTGTGGGTTCTTTTGCCTCAGCGGCTTAGCATGGTCGCTCAGGGGTGTAAATCCTCCCATTTTGCTCATGCTTACTCCCCACATGCTGAAAGCACACATTCAAAAATAAAACAAACAAAAAGTTCACACAAATACACATCAAACAAATTAAAGATAGAAACTCAAAGCTATATACAAAGGATAACATGGGATTGCCTCCCAAACGCGCTAGTTTTAAGTCACGAGCTTGAATCTCTTACTGCTTAGATTGGGATTGGTTCCGTGAGAAGAATTGATATCTATTCTTCCACGGGGTTGGACACTGAGTAGACCTTGAGCCGTTGTCCATTCACTGTGAACTCACTTCCATCTGAATTGAGTAGAATGACGGCTCCGTAAGGTCGCACCTCCTTGATTGAGAAAGTGCCGGACCTTCTTGACTTAAGTTTCCCAGGAAACAACTTCAACCGGGAGTTGTACAAAAATACTCGGTCTCCTGCCTTGAACTCTTTCTTGACAATCTTCTTGTCATGGAATGCCTTTGTCCTCTCTTTGTATATTTTTGAGCTCTCATAGGCATTTAGCCGGATTTCATCGAGCTCATGGAGCGTTTCTCAGCAGCGGTTTTGATGTCGAAGTTCAGTAGCTTCACCGCCCACATTGCCTTGTACTCCAACTCCACCGGTAAGTGACATGACTTTCCATACAAGAGGTTGTAAAGGGTTGTGCCAATAGGTGTTTTGAATGCTGTTCAGTATGCCCAAAGAGCATTATCAAGATTCTTATACCAATATTTCCTTGAGCTCCCAACAGTCTTCTCTAATATGGCCTTGATTTTTCTGTTAGACACTTCGACTTGTCCGCTTTTTTGAGGATGATAAGGTGTATCCACCTTTTGTCTCACCCCATACTTCCTAAGAAGACCTTCAAATACCTTATTGATGAAGTGACTGCCTACATCACTGATCACAACTATTGGAATGCCAAATCGAGGGAATATGGTTGATTTGAATAGCTTGATAACCACCTTTGCATCATTGGTAGGACTTGAAATGGCTTCCACCTATTTTGACCCATAATCAACTGCCACCAGAATGTATTGGTTCCCATAAGAAGATGGGAAAGGACCCATGAAGTCTATTCCCATACATCAATTAATTCAACTTCCAAGATCGGGTTATGCGGCATTTCATTTCTCCTTCAAATGTTTTCTTTCCTTTGGCAGGCGTCACACCTTGATACATAGTTGTGGTCATCCTTTGTTGCGGTTTTGAATGGTGCAACGTGTCCTCCATAATCTGAACCATGGCAGTGGTACAAGATTCCTTCCATCTCTTCTTTTGGAACACATCTCTTGTAGAGACCATATGAGCACTTTTTGAACAGGTAGGGCTAATCCCAATAGAATCGAGTAACATCTCGGTAGAAATTCTTCTATTGGTAGCTGTTATGGTTAGGTGGTTCCCTTCCACATGCCAAGTAGTTCACAAAGTTTGCATACCAAGGTAAACATTCTTCCTTCAAACTCTTTACCTCCTCTAGCTTCATACCTACGTTGTACCCTTCTCTTAAGCACTGGATCATCATGAGTTGTTCTTCTGTCAAGGAGTCATCGATTGGCATCTGTTCATCAATCCTCAATCTCGATAGGTGATCAGCCACCCCATTCTCAATTCCCTTCTTGTCTTGAATCTCAAGGTCAAACTCATGAAGTAGAAGTATCCACTTCATCAACCTTGGCATAGCTTCCTTATTGGCCAACAAGTGCTTAAATGCTGCATGGTCTGTGTATACCACCACCTTTAATCCCACCAAATATGATCTCAATTTGTCAAATGCAAACACCACCGTCAAGAGTTCCTTCTCAGTGGTTGCATATCAAACTTGAGAATCGTCCAAGGTCCTGCTTGCATAATAGATCACATGAAGCTTCTTGTTCTTCCTTTGGCCAAGGCTGCTCCAACTACATAATCGCTTGCATCGCACATGATTTCAAAAGGGAGATCACAATATGGTGCTTGGAGTCTAGGTGCACTCAAAAGAGCATTTTTGATCTCATGGAATGCTTTGAGGCACTATTCGTCAAACACGAACTCGGTCTCCTTGCATAGCAGATTTGTCAATGACCTTGTAATTTTTGAGAAGTCTTTGATGAACCGTCGGTTGAAACCAGCATGACCCAAGAAACTCGGATTCCTTTGCCTGAGTTTGGTGGCTGTAATCCCATCATCACATCGATTTTGGCCTTATCCACCTCAATTCCCCTCTCTGAAATCTTCTGCCCAAGCACTATCCCTTCCTTGACCATGAAATAGCACTTCTCCCAATTTAGTACTGGGTTTGTCTCCTCGCATTGCTGAAGTACCCTGCACAAATTAGACAAACAAGCAGAAACGAAGAACCATATACCGAAAAAGCGTCCATGAACACTTCAACCATTTCTTCAATCAAATTAGAAAAGATCGACGTCATGCACCTTTGAAAGGTAGCTGGAGCATTACATAACCCAAATGGCATCCTTCGATATGCAAAGGTACCATAAGGACATGTGAATGTCGTCTTTTCTTGATCATTAGAGTGAATGAGTATTTGAAAGAACCCACTATACCCGTCAAGAAAACAATAAAATGGATGATTTGCCAACCGTTCTAGCATTTGGTCAATGAACGAGAGAGGGAAATGGTCTTTTCTGTTGGCTGAATTCAATTTCCTATAATCAATGCACATTCTATGTCCAATTATAGTTCTTGTAGGGATTAGTTAATTTTTCTCGTTTTTAACCACTGTTATTCCTCCCTTCTTTGGAACTACATGTACCGGTGAAACCCATGTGCTATCTGAAATAGGGTAAATTATGCCTGAATTTAAAAGTTTTAGAATTTATTTCTTATCCACTTCTTTCAAATTTGGGTTTAGCCTTCTTTGATGTTCAATTGAAGTCATAGATTCTTCTTCTAAATGGATTCAATGTGTGCAAAGAGTCGGTGAAAGTCCTTTTATATCATCAAGTGAATAACCTATTGCTCTCCTATATTTTCTCAGTTCATTAAGGATTGAGTTAAGTTCATTTTCATTTAGATCTTCACTAACAATGACTGGATATGATGAGTTTGGACCTAAGAAAGCGTACCTTAGCCCAACCGGGAGTTGTTTCTGCTCCACCTTTGGAGCTTTCAGCTCACACCAATCATCATCTAGTCTAGGCTTAGCATTGATAGCTGGTTTGGTTACTTCCTCTTCCCTCACGGAGTTGATGTTGTGGACTTTTTAAGGAAGCTCCAAGAATTGATCACTTCCTTCCAGCACTTTGTGTGAGTCAAGGAGTTTTACATACTCTTGACCATCTTTGTCCACCATCTCACTCAGATCTTTCTTGGTAGTCATGAACATCTCTAGGGAGTATTCCATTACTGGCTCTTCTAGGTACTCATTAGCCAAAGCATCCAACGTTTCATTCCAAAAAGCTTGGCCTTGAATTGTCGGTTTCTTAATTATTTCATTAATGTAAAACTTAAGAAACTGATTCTTTCCCAAGTGTAGGTCAATCTTACGCTTCTTCACATCAATGATGGCTCCAGCAGTGGCCAAGAAAGGTCTCCCAAAGATCAGGGGTCCTTTGGTTCTTCATCCATCTCTAGAACTACGAAATTTATCGGTAATTCAAAATTTCCGACCATGACGGGAATGTCTTCAAGCATGCCCACATAAAGTCTTACTGAACTATCAACCAACACAAGTGAGATTCTACACTGTTTTTAGTTTGTGATTCCAAGACTTCTTGCTACTGAGAGTGGCATTAAGCTTACACTTGCTCCTAGGTCACATACACATCTTTGAAAGGAGAGTGGTCCCAAGGCACATGGTAGGGTGAAACTTCCTGGATCCCCAAGGTTCCTTGGCATTGTATTTCTCTGAATGATAGCACTGCACTTGTGGGTTAGGACAACCATGCCTTCCATCTCCTTTGATCTCTCCTTAATCCCATCCTTGAGAAACTTGCTATATTGGGACACTAGCATGAATGCATCCAACAAAGGCATAGTGAGCTGAAACTTCTCCATTTGTTTGTCAAAGAGTACCCTATACTTCTCCAATATTTTCTTTTTGAATCTTCCAGGGAAAAAAAGTTTGGGCTCATAGGGTGGCGGTATGAAAACCTTCTCCTTAGAAGTAGATGTTGAACCGGTTTTTGTTTTTTTCCTTCTTCTCCTCATGCATCTTGCCTTTCCCTTCGATGTCTTTGACTTTCTCAACAGTTCTTTCGTCATGTCTCTCTTCCTCAGTGGTCTTCTCATCATATTTAACTTGAAAGTCCACCTCCCCACCTTGTTTCTCATTGTCCCCAATGAATTCTTTTGGTGCAAGTTCTCTTCCACTTCTTAGTGTAATTGCATTGATATAGTCCTTAGGGTTAGGCTCAGGTTTTCTAGGTAGCATGCCTGGTGGTCGTTTGGAAGTTGATCCCATTTAAGAAAATTGATTCTTTAGACTTGCTACTTATGCTGCAAGGCTGTCATACTTTGCATTCAACTCGCTTGTCATCTTTTTTTTGCTCTCTAATACCTTTTTCATCGATTGAAGAATTTGGTCCTTCTGCCTTGGATGGTTGGATGAGCTTCCTTGTCCTTGGAACTGTTGATTCCCTTGATTGTTGTTGTACTGTTGTTGCTGGTAGTTTCCTTGCTTGTTGTTGTACGGATTCCTTTGCTTAAAATCTCCATTGTTGTTGAAGTTCTTCTTTGTTTGGAAGTTTCCTTGTATAGTGTTGTTGGTTTGAGGTTTGAATGGGGGATAAGTCTGGTCCTGAGGATTCTCCATATTGTTGTTTCTATAGGAAAATTTGGGGTGATTCCTATAGTTATGATTAAAGCCTCTGTTGAATCCTTGGCCTCCGATATAGTTCATCTCCGCATGTCCCTCACTACTCATCTCAGCTTCCTCATCAAGGTAGTTTTGTTGGTTATCAAAGTCTCCAACAAAATGGACCGTCTTCTGGTTTGCCTTCAACAGCTTGTCTAGTTTGTCATTAAGGGACTTGATCTCCCTTCTTTCGTCTTCTTTGTTACCTCCTTCTCGATAGGTGCGGTCATAATCCTCTCCATAGTTTGAGTCCGTTAGAGCCAAATTCTCCACCAGTTTCATTCCCTCTCTTTCATCTTTCTACAAGAAGTTGCAGTTGCTATCAGTGTCTAGCATCATCCGGTTTTTGGGAAGAACTCCACGGTAGAGAGTGCTGAGCAGACTCTCCTTAGTGAACCCATGGTGAGGGCATTGGTTGGTGTAGCCTTTGAATCTTTCCCATGCTTCTCCAAAGTTCTCTGTGGCCTTCTGTTTGAAACTTGATATTTCATTCCTCAATATTGCAGTCCTTGATTTGGAGAAGAACTTGCATAGGAAAGCTCTCTTACAGTGATCCCAAGAGGTAATGGTATTTGCAGGAAGGTTCTTCTCCCATAGATGGGCTCTATCTTCTAGTTAGAACGGAAATAGGATTAGCTTTAATGCATCTTCTGAAATCACATTGATCTTGATTGTTCGGCAGAACTTGTCGAATTTGTGTAGGTGGTTTAGTGGATCCTCCATTAGTAGGCCATGAAACTTGCTTCCTTGCACCATGTTGATGATGCTTGCCTTGACTTCATAGTTGTTGTTGTCCACTGCTGGTGCAATGATTCCAGTTTGGTAGCATGAATTCTTGGTTCGTCATATGTTCCAATGGCTCTATGCACTCTTGGTGGATGTATTGACATGTTTCCTTCATGGCCCGGGTTCTTAAAAACGTCACCATCATGCTGTTGTTGGTTCAGGTCATCCATAGCTTCTGGTATGTTCGCCAACCTCAGTTGTTGTCTTCTCTCCCTTGAGATGCTCCTTTCTAATGCTCTTATATCGTCCACCCTAGGTATTAGGTTTGTTTGTCTCCTGCTCCTCAAATTCATTCACCTGCAAAACAAAGGAAAACAAGCTAGAGAATGTGAGATATTAATGTAACCGAAAGACTTAGTCTCAAGCAAAAACCAAATCTTAATGGCTTAATTTCCACCAAGATGGCAACGGCGCCAAACTTGATAAGCTAAAAATTTCCCTTTCGACCACTTCAGCTGCAAGTATACAGCCTAGTCTTTGTAGTTTTTGGGTGTCAATCCACTTGGGTGATCAAAAACACACTAAGAATGCATGAATTCACTTAATCTAAGTGCAAGCAAAGTGATTCACGGATTTGTTCACTAATCTTTACAATAAATAAAAACAGTAACCAATTCAATTCACAAAATGAAATCACAATTTTAACAATGTTCAAGAGTGAATAAAACAGAGCAAAACAGAACAAGATGATGATTAAGACAATTGATTTAAAAGACTAAGTTCCTTGGGTTGAGATTTTGGTTCGGGTGATCAAAAATTAATTCAGAAGTTTTTAACAACAATGGAATGATTTCTTAGGCTAAGAACAACATATCAAGCTATTCCACTCTCATGATAATAGCCATATACCTATCAAGCATTAACATCAATTCTCATTGGCAATTTCAAGATATATATGCATTATGAACAAGTTCTTATTACCACTAAGCATCTTAAACATCAATTCTCATTGGTTAAGTATGTAAAGCACTTGATAGAGTTTCAAACATTAACTACACTTCTCAGTGCTAAAACATTTAAGATCAAGGAATTGATTTGCAACTTCAATCCTAGTATTAAGAACTTCTAATAAGTAAGAAAGCAATATTTCCAAGTTTTAAACATCCTAAACCATTACTAAATCACCCTCACCTACTCAAACCCAGAAAATTATGATGAAACTACTCACTAGCCACGACAATAACTAAGCAAGACATGATTTAAGAAAGCAAGTATGAAAGATGCAGAAAAAAACTAGAAGAAGAACTCAAAAACATACTTAAAATTGCATAAAAGATCAAAGAAAACTAAATTGTTTTATGGTAGATGTTTACAAAAGGTGATATGGCTCTTCTAACACATCAAGATCCTTTAAATAAAAGATAATAGAGTGTAATGGTCGACCACAATCATATGGAGGGTCTATAGCAGAGGTAAAAGCTCTAGAAGTAGAAGCATCGAGAAGGGTTAGCAGCTGTAGGTACTCTGCGCAGATAGTTCCTCTGAGGCTCAAAGCTCAAAGCTAGCAATGTATCAACCTTCGTGAGATCCGGTAAGGGAAGCTGCACGCACCACTCACGCAAGTCTGCATCATGCATGCCTCAAACAAGCATCAATATACCATGAAACAACAAAAATCGTAAAGAATTTCGATCTTTTCACCTTAGGGCCGAAATAAAAAAACGAGTAGATTTGGAGCACATACCTTGGAAATAGATGGAATGGATGATAGATATGAGATGAGAGGAAAAAATCGAGTGGAATAGAGCTTTGAATCACCAAAAAGAGTGGGAATTGAGTGAAATCGAGTTGATGGTGATTTTAGGGTTCGGGTTTGCGAAAAGGGGGAAAATGAAAATGAGGAAGAAAAAGAAATGAAGGAGATTTACCTCGTGATGGGTGCGTCGATCGGCGTGGAGGAGAGTTTATCGTCGCACATCGAGATTTAATTAACGAGGCCAGTTCAGTTAAATCGTCGGTTTAAAGCTTACCTTTCTATTTCGTGTTGATTGGGCCGGTGCGTCGATCGATGCACAAGACCACAACGATCGACACACTTTGTTTCCCTTCTTCCTCACGGTGTGACTTCAACCGCTACTCGAACCGAAAATTGAACGGCATAAAACATTATAGACTCGCGGTTCCTATGCATCCGCTGGCCCAACCACATCAGACAATGCATTGACCGACGCACATGACCGCGTCGATCGGTGCACTTCTTGTTTCCAAACATCGGACTCGATATTCCCGATTTTCTCACCCGAGGAACTTACGGCTTTTTGGCAGGTAAATCCCATTCGACCCTGCATCGATCGACACACAGGTCCGCATCGATTGATGCATGATGATTTCTAGAGACAGACTTAGATATGTACGACAAAAAACACCAAAACGAAAAAATACCAAGTAAAATCGAATCAAAAACACCAAATTGAATATTTACAAACTTACAGTGGGTTGCCTCCCACCAAGTGCTTCTTTAAGTCATTAGCTTAACTGAAAGGAGATCAGGCAGAGGTTGCATCATCCATAGGCAGAATCTGACCACTTGGAATCTCGGCCTTAGCCCATTAGCTTGACTAAAAGGAGATCATACAGAGGGTGCATCATCCATAGGCAGAATCTGACCTCTTGGAATCTCGGCCTTAGCCCAACAGTGCTTCACCCTCTGTCCATTGACAGTGAATTCCTTTCCTTCTGAGCTAATCAGAGCAACAACACCATACATACGCACTTCTTGGATTGTGAAAGGACCCGACCATATAGATCGCAGTTTACCTAGAAATAATTGCAAACGAGATTTAGAAAAATGTACATGATCATTTGGCTCAAACTGTCTGGAGAAAATCTTCTTGTCATGATATGCGTTAGTCTTCTCTTTGTACATGTTTGAATTCTCATAGACATGGTGCCTAATCTCATCAAACTCCTTCAGCTGCACCAATCTCCTCTCTACTGTAGATTTCATATCAAAGTTCATCTGCTTCACAGCCCATGCTACCTTATGCTCAAGCTCAACTGGAAGGTGGCATGCTTTTCCATAGAGAAGATGAAACGGTGTAGTCCCAAGTGGTGTTTTAAACGCAGTCCTATAGGCCCATAACACATAATCAAGCTTTGAATACCAATCCTTCTTTGTCTTCCCAACTATCTTCTCTAAGATCTCCTTAATCTATCTGTTAAAGACATCTACTTGACCACTAGTCTGAGGATGATAAGGAGTAGCCACACGATGATGAACACCATGCTACTCTAACAGCTTCTCAAAGACCTTGTTGATAAAATGAGATCCTCCATCACTTATCACAATCTGAGGCACTCCAAATCTAGGGAAAATGATGGTCTTAAACAGCTTAAGCATCACCAAAGAGTCATTGGTTGGACTAGCTATTGCTTCCACCCACTTAGACACATAATCCACAACGACCAAAATGAACTTATTCCTATGAGATGAGGGAAAAGGACCCATGAAATCAATGCCCTAGCAATCGAAAACCTCAACCTCAAGAATTAAATTATGTGGCATCTCACGCTTCTTACAAATTTTCCCTCTCCTCTGATAGGCATCACACTGAGAGACAAACAAATGAGCATCTCTGAACATAGTAGGCCACCAGAAACCTGCTTGCAAAACCTTAGACATTTTCTTGAAAGTAGCAAAGTATCCAGCATAATCTGATCCATGGCAATGAAATAGAACGTCTGGAACCTATGATTCTGCAATTCATCTCCTGTAAATGCCATCCGAACGATGCTTATATAGATAAGGCTCATCCCAATAGAACCTCCTTAGTTCTCTGAAGAACTTCTTCTTTGCATACCCCTTGAGATCATCTGGTTCAGTCTCTGCAGCCAGAAAATTCGCAATATCAGCAACCCATGCTCGATCGGGCGTCGAAACAACGTAAAGATCCATGTTGTAGTGACCAATTTGAACCTTCAGAGGTTCCAGGTTCGTAATCACCTTGCGTCGACCGACACATAGGTGTGCATCGATCGAATCAGCATCGAGGCCTGCATCTATCGTTGCTAGGGTGGTATCGATCGACGCATTCTCTGCAATCAGACAATTCTGCATATTTCTGTCCAAGTCCGTTCTAAGCAATGTCTCAATCAAATTGACGTTCTATTTTGGTAGAAATCATCAATATGGACGTCTTGTTCAACCCTAATCCTTTAAACATGATCAGAAACTCCATTTTCAACTCCTTTTTGTCTTCACTACAAGAAATATCAACATTCATATCACACGATATCAGCCATCTTACGTAATAGATAGCGTTTTAATAAGCGCTCTGACCTCACATGTTATAATAGGTACCCCTCCTATAATAGCGTTTTTTATGATGCTATGTTATTGTACTACTATAATAGCGTTACATTTAACATGCTATTGTAGTTGCTACCTCTTATAGCATTCGAGGTTAATAGTACATGTGATTTATAATAGCGTCGATATAACGCTCTATTTTGTATTGGACGAGTACTTGTATATGCTATAATACTATATTATTATTATTATTATTATTATTATTATTATTATTATTATTATTATTATTATTATTATTATTATTATTATTATTATTATTATTATTATTATTATTATTATTATTATTATTATTATTATTATTATTATTATTATTATTATGTATCAATTGGATTATATAAAAATTATTTATTATTAACAATCCAAAAAAATATGTTTTACACCAATATCATAAATACAATACCAATACATGTATTTGTACATAATCTCTTGCATCTTATGGAAATCATCTTCGACTTTAGCAACGTCAGCAGCTTCTGCTCGAACTTTAAGATCTTGCACCAAGGTACCTGCATTTCAAATTGTAAGCATCAATCTTTTCCATGATCACACACAAACCAGTCTTGAAATCTCAAACTATGATCAAACGCACTATCCGATCTTTCATATCTCAAATGTATTTGCTCTACAAAATAAGATTTGAGAATTTTACCGTGCAGTGGCTGCAATATGCTCTTGGACAGTCGGGTTTCCAGGAAGAGAAGCTTTATATACAGGGAACGTCAACACAACACCTAAATGATGAAAAGCCAGCCGCCTAAAAAGGCTTGTCAAGACAGCTTTTCATGATTCCCTAGCTCGCAAATTTTCTCACGATCCTCCTGCAAAAGGAGCAAAATCAAAGTAAATTTCCACAAATGAGACAATAAAAATTACTTCATGTTGACTAGAGATCATTGCTAAAGAGAGGATCTATGGGTTTAAGTACCTTTGTTTGTCCTTTAAATTCAGGGTTAGGAATCTTGACTGAGATAATACAGGTCAATCCCTTTCTAACATGTTCCCCACTTAAGCTAATAACCTTCTCTTGAAAACACATCCAACAAACGTACAAAAAAATTACAACCTCATTATGAACATACAAAAAATAAAATAAAAATAACATTTTAAGGACGTGCTTCCCGACACCGCTCCGCTAACAATTAATGCTTAAACTAGTTCACGAAGCAGGATCTATAACTTACACGTCTCTACAGTTCAACCACGTATAAGTACATTGTACAGTGACTGTAAAAGCATGGAGGAACTAAGAACGTTTTGCAGAAGAGCACTATATCTACTATGCTGCATATGTACATGTTTTGAAATTCAGTCCAGTCCAGGAAGAGGAGAATATAATTCTCCACCTACATCATCTCGGAGGACTCCTAGTTTCAAGCAGGCTACGCCATGTAAAAGCAGTTGAAAAGCCCATGATATTTACATGAACAGTGGCTTTGAACCCAGCCTTTGGTACGTGATATACAAGGCATCAAATCTATTAGATAATGCAGACAAAAAGAAATCCAATATAAGAACAAATGGAAAATTAACAAAACAGTCATATATAAGCTAAGTACTAACATAACTTTACCCTTTCAATCGTTCTTCAATCATTGCTCTCCAGATTGTGGCGGACGAAGTGCCAATCTTCCTCAACTGCTCTTCTCTTAATCTGAAACGAAACAAAAGCAGTTCAACTGCCAATAACCATCGAGCTATGAAACACGACGAGAACGATGCTGCAGCGTTAGCAAGTGTAACGAAAAACTCAATCATCAGTAACCTGGTCTAGACTCTGGAAAGAAGAGATTATAAGAGTACAATGGAAAAGTCATGTTAAGCACCAAGATGAACGACCAAGAATTGTTTGATAAATTAGAAGGCAGATAGTTTTGAGATTCAAACGGATCAATGTCATATATGCCACAAACTTTGGAAATAAAAATTCACTACTGCCGCCGTTATGTTTTTTATTTTTGTTCCCATTTATTTTTAAATAAAAAAATGACGGAAAAGTCCAAAACAACTTTGGGCCATCCAACATATTTACGACCCAACCTTTGATCCATCCCTAAACCCGATGACCCACCCCTAAACCCGGACCCGACAGACTCAAAATCCCTAAATCCCTAGAGTAAAAACCAAATCGTCGACGAGAGCAACCTGATGACAAACGAGATTTTCCGACGAGTTCTAAATTTCCGGTGAATTGCAATCGGTTTCGGCTAGCCTATTACTTTGTCTCCCATTTCGACGTGCCGCCTTTCTCTCTACTTGATTCGAGTTGCGCCTTGCTGTAACATTTGTGCCGTCTGTCTTAGGTAATCAATCTAACTCTTATTCCTATGGTCGTTTAGGTTATTTCGAATTGAGAACTTGTTCTCGGTTTACTTGATTAATTGGTTTAAATTTTGCTCGTAAAAGTCTTCAATGCACAATCAAAATTTGGGTCTTGTATAGGAGGACTTAATATTTGTTTTTGTGTGTTTATGTTTTGGTGTTTGTTCATTGGATGAAATGAATTTGTATCTTTAATGGAAATTAAATCGTGTTGTACCAGTTGGACCGTAACGTGCCATGTGTTGGATGCTCTCATGTGTTACGTTTGGTTGTTCTTGAAATGTCAATGTTTTATATGTAGTAATGGCTCGTGCAAAACGTGGTGGTCGGGTATATGAGACAACAGAGGAGACAACACAAGCAGAAGAGGTAGAAGCGAGTAGAGAAGCAGCAAAAGTTGTAGAGGAAGAAGAGGAAGGACATGAACATGGAGAAAATGGAGATTTATCCGAAAATGATAATGATGATGTAGATGATGAAAAGGATGGTGATGGAGAGGATGGTGATGGAGAGTATGAGATTGGGGAATATGTCGATGGAGAGGATGTGATTGAGGAGGATGCTGTTGTAGAGAAAGTTGACGAAGTAGTTCATGTACAATCTGGTCCAACTAGTACTACTTAAGCATTTTTGTTTATGGTACATTTACTACAACTAAGACGATTGTATTAACTTATACCTTGTTTGTATTTGCAGGATAGCTCTGATGATGATAATGAATCCCAACCCTTGCAGCCAGAGAAGATGTTTTTTGGTCCATATCAGTACATGAATGCGTGTAAGATAGGAACAAGGTGCAGTGTTAGGGCGAAGGTTGGGTACTTGGAGAATTTCCCAGTAGAATTGAAGTGGTTCACGCAGCATGATCAATTTAAGCATGTATTCCACATGCTTAGGGAGCCCAACCACATGATTCAAGGCATGTGGATGTTTCTGCTTCGCACAACTTCTACAGATATGCGAACAAAGTGCTGGTTTGTGGTGAATGGGATACCTATTAGGTATTCCATTAGAGAGCATGTGTTGTTGACCGGATTTTCTTGCCATGACTACCCCGTAAACTATAAGCAATTGGAAGATTTGAAGTTTGTAAAAAGGTTGTTTCGGAGGGATGATGGAAAAACAATTAAAGACATTGAAGTGAAGCTAGAGGAAATGAAGAAGAAGAGCTCTTCAGACAGGAAGAAATTGGCTATCTTGTATTTCCTATGCAAGATTGTCAAAGCAACGTCTAAGTCTAATGGAAATATATATTCTTTCCTTTTGAGAATTTTGGATGATGTGAGTGCTTGTGAGACGTTTCCATGGGGTCGGTATATGCTCGATGATTGTTTGAAAGGCATCCGAGCAGTGATGAAGAACATGAAAGGGTCCGTGAAACCAAAAGCGCAGACTGGCTTTTCCGGATTCATAATTCCTCTCTAGGTAACTACATGAATATCATATGATCTTAATTTTTAATGTAATAGTTATCTGATTTTAGCACTAACATTTTATACCTTTATGTGTAGATTTTCGTATTTGAGTGGATTCCACTTCTTGGACGTAAATTTCGTCAGACTGTGCCAGCAGATAAGTAGTGTCCAAGGATGTGCAAGCATAAGTTCCATTGAAAGACATTTATGAAGCGCTTGGAAGTTCTAAGGTAAGAGTTTGTGATCATACTTCGTATTATACCTTTTATTTATTGATATGTTTTTGAAATTAAGTTAAGTTTAATGATATTCACAAGATATTTCTAGTGTCTTGGAACCGGACACGCATGAAAAAGCTCTTTTGGCGCGTATCGTAGGCGCTGATGTTGATGATGAGGTTTAAGGAAGAAAATTTGGTGGAAGAATTTGTATGAAAAAGACTTGGAGTCTCTAACCGTACCTGAGAAGTTGTAGGATGTATCTGAAGTCCTAGAGAAGCTGGTTGATCATGTTTCTGAAGCATCTTTTCTCTCAGTTATCCACGAAGTGATGGATAAAGGGTTTGAAAAACTCGGGTTGCAGCTTGGTGAAATCGATGTGAAAGTCGATTTAGCAATGGAGAAGCTAAGTGAGTTGGATGTGAGTGTGAAAGATCTTCAGAAGTTTTTTTTGGACCCCAAGAGCCCACCCTTGAGTACTCCATTTTTTGCCTATGGGAATGAAGGTGCGGCGAATGTGAATGAAGGTGTGGCGAATGAGAAAGAAGGTGATGGGAATGAGAAAGATCAAGAAATGCCCAAGAAAATGCCCAAAATCAAGACTTTATGGTAGCTCAGAGTTTGCGTATGGAGAAAGAGCAAGAAGAAGATGGTCAGGAGAAGAATGAGAAGGTGAAAGAAGAAGAAGAAGAAGAAGAAGAAGAAGAAGAAGAAGAAGAAGAAGAAAGCAAATAAGAAAGAGAAAGAAAAAATAATGTGGAAGAAATTGATGGTGGAGGATTGATAATTCAAACATGGCAGAAACGACAAAGACAACCATTGTATTTAACAAAGACACCGTATCGAGATCAACGTCGAGAGTCAAAGTGACTGAAGAAGAACGAAGCTAAGGAGTAGTGTTTGGTGATTTTCGATTGTACTTTTCTGTTACTTTGTTCTTATGATTGATGTTTGGCACTACGTTCGTTTTGGATGTTTGGCTTTCGTGTATTTGATGTTTGGCTATTTAAAGTATTGTGGATGTTTCTTTGATTATAATATATATCAGGTATAACTGGTACTTTTGTGTCCAATTGATATTTTGTATTGGTCGGTTCGGTACAACTTGTACAACTATACGCTCACAACCATTTCAGTGTCTTAGAAAATACATTAAAAATAACTTAATATCTTACAAAGCAAAGAACCATTTTCGTGTCTTGAAAATACATGAAAATAACTTAATGTCTTACAAAGCAAATACTAGCAAATATTAAACAACAATAAGATCTTCATCCTGGTATTCGAATCTACCACATTTAGAGTAATCCCTTCAGCTTTGCAATCTCAACCTCTTTCTTGGCTAAGCGGTTATTAAGGTCGTCAATTTCTGCATGCATTATGTGCATTGACTCACGAACGGATAACAAAGCCGGACTACCACTACCTCCATATCGGAAAGCGTTGTCGATGCGATCTTTGTGCTCTTCCAAACGGATACCAATCTTCCAAAATTCTTCTTCTGCTGCGTCATCCCACCACTTTTCTAAGTGTTCACCACCATCCTAAGCAAAAAACAAACACAGTCTTGTCTTATTTCAGGATAATTGGAACATGTAAAATAAAATAAAAACACATGTGCTGTGATTATTACCTCGCTCATTGGGCATCTGTAGTATTTTCTTCATTTATTCTCCACTGTGGTGGATATTTCAAGTTTCATAAGTTTTCCACAGATATATTTCAACGGGATTCCAAAATCACCATCTGCTCTAAAGTATGCCATGTCGATGTCTGCTTTAGAGGAAGATGGTTCACTGTAACTGATTGACATTGTCACTAAAACCAGACAAACGAGATTAAAACAAATTAATTAAAATATCAGTAATTCAATCAAAGAAACTCCAAAATCAGAAGAACCCTAGGTCTAATTTTAGTGAAAATCCTAAATTACCAAAACCGTAGTCTCTAAATTTGGATGTTCAAGTAAACCCTTACTTTCGTCGAAGTCTCTGACGGTGTTCAGGTAAGGTGAGCAGCAGTCGGACTTGCGGGGGGGGGGGAAATCTATTGCTCTCTCTCTCTCTCTCTCTCTCTCTCTCTCTCTCTCTCTCTCTCTCTCTCTCTCTCTCTCTCTCTCTCTCTCTCTCTCTCTCTCTCTCTCTCTCTCTCTCTCTCTTTCTCTCTCTAACTCTTTATCTCTCTCTTCTTTCTTAGAAGAAGCCCGAAAATGAATAAAATATTGGAAAGTGGAAACATTAAATTTTTAATTTTTTTTGAAAATTTTGGATATTCCCTCTAGTTTTTTAAATTCCCGTGTGTTTCTCAGTGGAATATGGTCATAGTTGGACCTAAGTGTACAATTGTACGCTCTTCTTCTTAGTTGTATTTTACTGGTTTTTGAGTATTTAAGTTGGACTTCCAAACGAGATATTATAATTCAGTTGGACACATGTTCTTTCACAATTACACATCACTTAAGATGTTTTGGCAGAAAATTTTGCACGATATAATAGTTCTTACCTATTTCTCAACTTTAAGGGGTGACCACTAACAAAGTCTTTATAATATTACAAAGAGTGTTTTGTGTGAAATCACAATTATTTGTTTGAAATTAATGCATTGTTTGTTATTGATTTGTAATCGTAATTTGGTGTGTTTAGAGAATCTTATATTGTTATTTAGAGGTTTTGTAAATGTTTTTGAAAAGATTTATATCTAAAGTTTTGTTAATTTGACAAATACACAGTTGAACATAGTTGAAACCGAATGTACTAATCAAACAAACAAATTAAAGATCGATGGAGTGAAATGGTTCAATACGAAACTGAACTGAAATGGTTTAGAAAAAAAGAATGAAAAATACAACTTAAGATTCCTCATTATCACTTTCTGGCTGCAACCAGCTGTCTAAGTTTATGCCAGAAACATACTTGTTCCGTTTCTTTCGGCGCCGTTCTCCAGTAGATGGATGTCGTACTTATTGATTTCTTCCTGGTGTGGGGGTGTACTCCGGCGGCAAAGCGTACTGTTCCTGAATTTCAGCCGAAATTCTCCAGTGAGTCTCATGCTGCACTGGATAAATCTTTTGGTAATATGCCAACACCCACGTCTCAATCAAATAATATTTTGAGCAGAGATCATAGATTGAAAGATTCGTTGTTCTCCCTTCCGTCCTCATGAGCTTCATGGTTGCGACAATTGCATGGACACATGGATACTTGTCTACATCAAATGTTTTGCAAGAACATCTTTTCATGTTCAAGTCCACCAAATATGTCTTACCATCGAGGCATGTAATGTCATATTCAAGCAAGAAGCTGTTTAACTCAGTCACATGTAGTCTTCGTGCAGTTACGCATCTGACGTCGATTTCGTTCTCCACAATCGGCACCACTTTCTTGAAGTCCGGCGCAGAAGCAGAATCAGCTCTTTTCTTGTTAAACCATTCAGAAAGCTTCTCAACAATCGCATCAATCAAAGGCAGTAGGGGGTACTTCCTTGGTTTTTTAAACACATTGTTCAATGATTCTACGGAATTGCTGGTGTCTAAATTGTACTTGTGTCCTTCAAAGTAGCACTTTACCCATATTTCTCGTTCTACACTCTTTTCTAGATACTCATCGGCTTTGGGAAACATACTCTTAAAATCATTATAGAGTATGTCAAACTCACTACGAGTATATGTATGTGTGCAGTCCCTGAATTTCGACGCAACAACGTCCTTGTCATACTTCACCTTTCCTCTCACGTTTTGAGATAGATGCCATATACAATGACCACACTTTGCGTTCGGATACACATTCTCGATTGTGATGATGCTTTATTTTATGTCTCTCATAAAAACCAATTCAGGTACATCCGGTACAAGGGTTTTCAGCTTTCTAAAAAACCAATCCCATATATCATCTTTCTCACCATCAATTACACCAAACACAATTGGGTAGTGGTGATGATTAGGATCTTGAGCTGTTGCAAACACCAACACACCACCATATATAGTCTTAAGAAAAGTTGCATCAACAATAATCACTTTCCCCATTACTCTAAACCCTTCAATGCTAGCACCCAACGCAATAAATAGGTACTTGAATCTTTTCAAACTATCCAATTCCACAAACATGTTGTTTTTTACCTCTCAAGGCGGTAGAATAGGAAACCGGCAAACCAAGTCTTCCTTCTACAATAATCATGATGGTTTTAGGGGTTGAGTCTCCATTTGACCAGATAGTCAGCATGCAGAATAGTTGTGACTAGTCGTTGTGAGCTTCTCAGTTTACTATTGCTGGTAGTCGCAACAATCCGAGAACACGTATCTTTGTGTATACTCTTATAGTCCAAAATACTGATTCATAGTTCTCGCAGCTCGCAAATACCCATTACAACCTTTAGAAAATTGCCGACAACGTATCATGAGTGGCACCGTATCCGACTTAACAGTTTCAGTCACAAAGCAGTTCTTATTTGCAGCTCGGTTAACTAAATCTTGCACTGCCTCTCTAGAACAAATTTCTTGATATAATTCTATACCAGTACCAGCTTCCCATTCTTCCACATATTGACTCGGTGGTTGCTCAGATGATGGAAGCTCAACAAATTCATCTCTAGAATCCATACCAACGTCAATACCAACATTCGTACCAACATCCATATGGTTGTCTAATGTGCTGTCCACATCCGACAATTGGCCATGTGATGCATTCTCACAATCATCATTACCAATATTTTCATTAACACCATTATTCGGCAACTCTTCAGTAATAGGCTCGTTCTGTTGTTCTGCTCCAGCCGCTCTGTATATGGTAAGGATACCAGTATCATGTAGATCACCAATAGCAACAACAACATCAACGGCATCAACAGCATCAACTCTGACATTTGAAACTGCCTCTTCATAATTCACACCAACTGAACTTCTTAGCTCCACTCGTGAAAGTTGTTCGACCCTCAAATTGTTTCCAGCATCATCGGATATCTCCACATGAAAAACAGGTTTAAGTCCCTCATTATCCATTGTTGTCAGATAAACATACACATCCTTATCGTCTACAATATATGACTCTCCCCGAGCTTTAGATAGACTATAACTTAATTTCAGCTTCCCCATGGATCCATCATTCATAACCTTCATGCGTATCTTATTTACTAACACTGAATAATTTATCTCCTCCAAATATGAGGTATTCATCGATGTGGCGTATACAAGATTAGATGAAATCCATTCGTGCTCTTCTGAATAGCACCCTCCAAAGTCAAGCTGTACGTTTTGTTGATTTTCTTCATCACCTCTTGTAAATAGAATATAATAAAACACATTTAAAATTATGCCATTTTGGTACAACTAGTACATCTGCTAAGGTAAAAATGGTATTAACGGTCCAACCGGTATTTGTGGTCCAACTGGTCAAACTATTATAGATACCAGATGGAACAGTTGGACTAATTTCGTAGATTTGGAACATGAAATCGAGCATAATCGAGCCGAAATCGAGTTGAGTATTGGATTCGATCTTAAATTTACCTAAGATGCAACTCAATTCAACAGAAAATTAACAATGCGGTACTTAAATAACATGCATTCAAAACATTTCTTGAATACCCTAAAATCATCTGAAAATACCACATTCAATAAATTAAGAGCTCATGAGGGGGAAGAGAGATGACCGACGGGACTTGACGGACGGCCGGCGAGAAGATGGACAGCTCAGCTTGGGAGAAAGGAGACGGATCGAGGAGGAAGGTGAAGACAATCGATTCTTGCCGTGATTTTGTTCTTGAGAGAGCTCGAATTGGCTCGGATCGGATGGGATTAGAAGATGACGATAACGACGCGAACGGCGTCGTTTGCACCAACGGCAATTTTTTAATTATTTAAAGAACTAAATCCACCTCACCCTCATTAAGGGTACAATCGGAATTTCAAGTCTTTAGTGGAAATCTGATAATTGGGTGGCAGGCCAGATCATTTTTAGCCAATAATGGCATTTATGGCTGGCGCTCGATTCAAACCTCAGGACTTTAATATTGCTTTACAGCAGAGACTGCTTCGCCAGACTTTAAGAACCTGAGACAAAATGAATCTCAAGATTAAGGTCTTAAAAAGGGTACTTATGAATCACAAACTAGTGACAGAAAATTCGTTTCAGTAAAATCAACGACGGAACCAAACAAAATATTGGTTTCGATTTCTTGTTTGATTCCAATAATAACTTTGATTCGATGAAGAATCTAAGAAAGACTCGAACAAGAACAAGACGAAAATATCATAAAACCCAAATGGAAATCAACACGAAAATTATCACCTTTGGTCAAAGATCCCTGCTAAATCGATTGCTCTCTCTTCTCTCTATGTCACCACCATTGATGAATCTGAATTATATCTCTTGGAGTGAAACAGGGAGCTAGGGACAAGTCAACGGCAGAGAAGTAGCTTCGTCACCATGGTCCGAGAGAAAATGCTAAAACGAGTGGATCTCCTTTTTTCTCAATCTAGTTAGGGTTACCGTTCATTTGCGTACAAAATATTAAGCTCCAAATCTCGTTTTTCGCTTTCCGCTTAATTAAAACACGGTTTAGCGTTAGTTTATTTCTATAATAGAGTATCTCAACCCAACATACCTTCTACAATCGCATTTAATCAATTCGTGCTATCCTAAAGTGCTATCAATGCCCATATATTTTTGTAGTGCTTTGACCTCAATGTCAAACTCTTGAAGAAGGAGAATCCATCTCAAAAGCCTTGGCTTTGCATCCTTCTTCTGCATCAAGTACTTCAAAGCTGAATGGTCTGTATGTAGTATCACCTTAGAACCAACTAGATGTTGGGAATGTCCACAAATCTATTGGACCTACTCTAAGTGAAAGTCGTATTGTCGAGATGAGACAATCGTATGATACTAGGCAGTCATAACGCTTTGCTAGAAGCCACTTATGATCAATGAGTTTAGAACTCATTGCTAGTGTTATATTATCCTACAGGGTCACACACCTAAGCAAACTGGACGTTGAAGATGAGGTTGATCATTAATGTAATGATCTGTTGAATGAATATTTGATATGCATTCAATACCGTTTTTCTGGGGCAGTGTCGGTCGACACAGCAAGTGTGTCGGTCGACACAACTCGCAAATTGCCAGATTAAATTTGGTTTAATCGTTGGTTAATTCGGTTGTGGTATAAGTCGACATATATAAGATATATGGTCGACCTAAACAAAATTCTAACCTAATTCACAGCCACCAGAAAGGCAAGAGAGACCTCTCGAGAGATCTGATCTCTAAAGGCACTAGCATACCTCTTGTTCAGTTTGTGTGCGTGTGGATACCAGTAGAGGCACATCATTTGAGGTGCTTCGAGATCTCGACTACTCGCAAAACTTCCGCTGCAAATTCACCAGGTAATCTCGAGATCTGATAGATTCGATTATATGAACCCTAAATCCTAGGCTTGGAATTTATACCTAGGGTTGCTAATCCTGATTAGAACTGCTAGAAATTCCTTCAGTGGTATCAGAGCCTTAGGGTTCCATTGAATCTGTAGCATGTTGATTATATTAGTTGAATCTGGATCTCTGTATAATTGATACAAACATGCTAAAATTCGTTTTCATGAAAATATAGTTTTAGGTTTTTTGCTTGAAAAACGATTAGGGTCTATCGCCCTGTGTCGATCGACACCAATCCGGTGTCGGTCGACACAGAAGGATAACCCGAACAAAACTTAGGTTTCGCCTAGTGTCGATCGACACAACTTTTGTGTCGATCAACACAAACCTCGCGAGATTGATAAATCGGTTCAATTGGATTCGACCGGTTATCGAGCTTGGTTAATAATGGTTAAATGCTAAGGATGGTTTAATTGCGATTGGTTTGATAAGGTTGGTGTCGACCGATGCTAATGTAGCGTCGATCGACGCTGACCGGTACTCAAAACCGGATCAATTGGATTGATCGGTTATCGCAGATTGGTTTTGGTTAATCTGCATCGATCGCCACTAAAGTAGTGTCGGTCGACACCAGATTCGATGGTTTGGGTTATGGAACCTGAAATCACAGAACCAAACCAAGATATCACTCAACGTTTTAAATGGTTCCGTTCCTCAACCAAATATCAAGTGATACTTGATGTCTTTCCAATCTTGTCAACTGTCAAGACTCATTTCATTGTGCGATAGACTTGCAGTGCGAGATGTCCACAATTACATGAGTAAGACATGAGGTAATCGTGTTGATGATTTTGCAATGCAAGGCATCAACAATTACATGACTTAAGAGATTGGTTTACTTGACTGAGTCATCAAAATCCTTTTGGGCTCAGAGACATCAGGTGGATTGGACATAAGATGTCAATCCACAACCAAGAGTTATATTGGATATAACTAGCAAAGTTGTTGCTTACCTAGATAGCTAAAATTTGGGTGATAGCCAGTGGCTCACTCAAGTTTAGTGAAGTATGGGTCTTGGATCATTATATTCATCTGAGGAAACATTTTTTGAATATAATGCGAGTTTTCTTAATAGTTAAGACTTCTCATTTCTTGAACGTCATAATGATAATCATGGTTTTTACCGGTTTTATGCCATGATATAGTTGTGTGTTTTAGTGTATTTTGTGTTATTTTAGAGTCTTTTACAGGTTTAATCAGGTTTGGAGCTAATGTGGAGATTTTGGAGTATTTTGGGAGTTTTGGAGCATTTTGGCAGAGAGTTTAAACTCACTGTCCGATTTGATGATCATGCATCGATCGACACACCTTTTGTGTCGATCGACACACTAGCGAGATGGGCCGAAATACTGCGGCTAATGAAGTTATGAAGATTTGCAGAAAAGCCCAGAAAAGTTCCAGTATTTACACAGAAGCCCCAGCCGAGATTATGCTTATAAATATAGGATTTTGGTGTTTATTTTACATACGCTTTCATACTTAGAGCTAAGAGATTTTTAGAGCTTTTGGGGCTGATCTAATCCTGTACTTCATCTATTTTGGAGAAGATTTCCAACCCCTTTATCTATTTAATTTCTTATATGCAATCTATTTATTCTATGAATTCTGTTTCATTAATCATGTCTGAGTAGATTCATAGTTAAGTTTAGGGTTTCTCATTAAGGATTTTATGACTTGCTAGACTTGTTTAATTTAGTTAAGGATTCACATGATTAGAATGTTCTTCAAACTAAATTGGTTCTTAATGCTAGTTCTAACCTGATCAATTAGAATCTAGATCTTAGGTTGCTAAATACGAGACGAGAGTGTGGTTTAGAATCTGAACTATTTAGGTTGAGCAATTAAATTATTCGCAAAGAGATTTGGCTTAGTTTAATTGTGAACATATCAAACTTGAAATTAATGCTGGTTTAATCTGTTAGTAATTGCAAAGAGATTTGGATTACTGCACTTAGACTTAGAGGATTTTCGCAAAGAGATTTGGTTAATTCTAATTCCGTGATTTGAGTTCTAGAACTGAGTTTAATTTGATCCTGACTGATTAACTTGTCTGCTTGTCTGATTTCCTGAGAATTCCCTAGACTTAGCGCTTTTAATTTATTGCTTTCACAACAAATTCCTGCTACTGATTTACTTTATTGCCTTGCTTTTATTTCATTCACCACCTGCTTTATTCTTAGTATTAATCTCAACGGTTCCTATTCTATCGAGACCAGAGTCTCTGTGGATTCGATACCCTATATACTACATTGCCATTATTGTGCACTTGCAGTTAGTATAGGGATTAAAACTCGACCTATCAAGTTTTTGGTGCCGTTGCCGGGGACTCTTAGAGTCTTCGATAGGACCGAACTTAGGGTTTTTACTAGGAATTTTTCTTTTTTTGTTTTTTGTTTTTGTTTTTATTTTATTTTACTAAACTTTTTTCTCCGTTTTCTCTCTGTCGCAGGTACCGATTTCGCCTTGCGTCGATCGTTGCACCTCTTGTGTCGATCGTCACTAAGCAATTTGAGATTGAATCGATCGTTGCACTGTTAGCATCGATCGTTGCTTGACGATTACAGACAGTTTATGCAGAAGCGTGAAACTCGAAGTAATCCGAACTTAAACCTCATCAATCTCGAACTTGAAGAACTTGGACGTCTAGAGAGGACTAACAGAAGAGAAAGAATGGTAGTACAAAGGCTAATTCTGGTACGCGATGCTCAAGGTACCCTGAGGGACCAAGATAACAACCCATACAATGCTGCTTGGCAAATGGTTGATGCTGAAGGGAATGTCATCCCTGATCCTCCTGAGCCACCGCAACAGGAGCAGAACCAGGTTCAAGGACATGCCCAAGGTAGAGAGATGGTTGTCCATGAGAGGACCTTAGCTGACTACAACAGACCGTAAGAGTTTCATGCAAACCGGTCAGCTTTAGTGATTCCTGGCTTTGAGAGGAATGATTTTGAGATCAAGACCATCTACTACTCGCTGATGAGACAGAATGCATTCCATGGTCACCCCACAGAGTAGCCTATGGATCACATTGATTCGTTTGAGGACATAGTCACTGGAATGAAGTATGATGGAGTTTGCCAGGATTATTTGTTCCTTAAACTCTTTTCGCACAGTCTCGCTGGAGACGTTGGTGCATGGCTGAAGCAACTGCCACCTGGGCAGTTTGATACTTGGGCAGCCATGAAGAGTGAGTTCCTGCGTCATTTCTATGATGATGCGTGTTCAGATCAGTCCAGACAGGACATACTCACATTTTCCCAAGGAGCTGTGGAGCCTCTAAAAGCTGCCTGGATGAGATTTAAGAAGTACCAGCGTGATTGCCCACACCATGGATTCACTGAAGTCCAGTTGCTTGGAATCTTCTTCAGAGGCATAGATCTGCCATATCAGTCTGCGCTGGATAACTCCAGTAATGCAAACTTCAACACCAGGACTCCTGCACAAGCTAAGCAGTTGATTGAGAACTTAGTAAGCAGCAACAGTTGCAAGACTATGGATGAGAGGAGGAAGAAATATGGTGGAAGTGTAGAGAATTCAGAGATGGCTGAATTGAGATCTAGGATGGACACAATCTTCAATCTCCTGGCTAATAAGAAGGCTGTCCACTTTGCTCAAGATGTTGAGGTAATTCAGACTGAGGAGGACACTCAGGAAGAAGATGTGAATTACATTGGAGGATCTGGTTTCCAAGGTAATAGATTTGGTAATCAGCAGAGTAACATGTTCTTCAATGGAGGACAAAAGAGTGCCTTCACAGGCAATCATAACTCTTTTGGACAGATTAGTGGTTTTCAGAAGCCTTTTGGACAAGGTACTCAGAGAACCTATGGATCTTCATCTTATCAGACTCCTCCTGCACCTACAGCTCATGAGAGTAGAATGGAAGCAATGATGGAACAACTAATGGAGAGTCAGACCAAGAGTACTGTGGACTGCAATAAGAAGCTAGAAGCTGTCTATGAGGACCTTAATGGGAATTTTGAGTCTCTGAACACTCACATGAAGCAGTTGGATACTCAGGTGAACCAGATTTCCAGCTCTATGAAGGGAAAAGGAGTAGCAGACACTCATATTAAGGCCTGGTCTGTATACATTGATGATGGATCTCACCTAGGTGAAGGAATGAAGCTAAGTACAGCTAAATTGGTGGTAGAAGAAGAAATCTCGGATTTTGGAGAAAATATCTCGGGTGAAAACTGTGAAAACAGTGTTGCATCGATCGACACACATCTAGTGTCGGTCGATGCAGGTCGTGAACAGACAGACTCGCCGGATGATAACAATTTTGATGCTGATTTAGAGCTTTCCCACTTATTCCCTGGAGTGTCTGAGATCACTCAGGAGGAGATTTATGCACAGTCAATCAAACTATATCCCTCAGTATCTGAAGTGATTAAGCAGGAGATTGAAGAGCTTAAGAAGCTAGAGGAGATTGGTGAAGAATTGGAAGAAATTCCATCTTCTGAGGATCCACCTTATCACCCATGTGTGCAGAGATACCTGAACAGGATGCTGCCTTTAGATGAGGAGCTGAGAGATTGGGTGATCATAGTCCCTCCGCAGATAAATTGTGTGCTGTTAAACAAGATTCCTAAGAAGCTGCCTGATCCAGGGATTTTTGTGCTGAGTTGTTCTATCTTCGAGGACAGTTTTAGGCGCTCTCTTTGTGATTTAGGAGCTGCTGGAAGTCTTATGCCATACTCTGTGGCAGAGAAGCTGGGTATGCTGGATTTTTTTTCCTACTAGGACCTCTCTTGTCCTAGCTGATCAGTCTATACGAGTTCCAGAAGGACTCCTTGAGGACATCCCGGTGAGAGTTGGGGACTATTTAGTGCCAACAGACTTCTTGGTGCTGAAATATGATTGTGATCCTGATGATGCATTGATACTGGGATGACCATTTTTGGCTACAGCGGGAGCAGTGATAGATGTTAGACATAGTCTAATAGACCTCCATCTGGGAGATGAGCCGCTGCATTTTGAGATGGACAAGCTGCACAAGCCACTGATAGATGGGCAGACCTTCACCATTATAGATGGAGATGATGAGCAGTCAAATCACACTACGGTTTTGGATCCTGGAGAGCGGTTTACTCCTTCTTTTCTTGGACAGGATCATTCTGATACAGCTTATTCTCCACCATGGATGAGGAGGCTTGCACAGAGGCAACCAAAGTCTCTGTCAGGATCTCCAGCAAACTGATCTTGTTCGTCCGGTCAAGCTAATGACCTTAAACAAGCGCTGAGTGGGAGGCAACCCACTGTTAGGTTTTGTTGTTTTCCCTTTTCGTTTTTGGTGTTTTTCTTAGGATTTCACGTTTTTATTGGTTTTTAAGTTTCAGATACAGAACTCGAGTCTGGAGATGTGTAACGATCGATGCACTTGTGAACCGGTCGTTGCAAGGAGATTTGACGAAGAGGGTGATCGCATTGTGACGATCGTTGCTCACAAGTAACGATCGTTGCAATTGGTTCAATTGCAAAAATTAAGATATGCGCTAAACCGGAAATCGATTTCGATTTGACCAGCATCGGTCGTTGCCTCTAAGCAACGATCGTTGCACCCACGACCGAGGTAAGTTGCCTTAAACCCTTCTCTTCTCTTTTCTTCCTCATTTCCCCCGTCCGTACACCGAGAACTGCACACCCAAAAATCACAATTTTTCATCATTTTCTTCGATTCAATCGCTAATACTTCCTATTTTACACTCTAAATCCGTTTCTATAGCTCATATCTCAAGAATCCAAGGTAATGTACCTCTATTTTCGATTTTCGGATTCAACTTTAGGGTTTTAGGGTTTGAGAATTTTGAACTGAAATTGATGCTTGCATGCGTAATTAGACTGATTTTAGGGTGATAGGGTATGATTCCAGACCGATTTGCGATAATGTGGCACGAATTTGGAATGATTTTTGTTGATTGTTTGCGGCGAAATCGCCTTGCAACGGTCGTTGCTTTGCGATTTCGGGAAATGTTCGATGAATGAAATCGCCTTGCAACGATCGATGCCTTAGGTGCAACGGTCGTTGCTTCGCTATTTCACAGAGAGTCTGCCGAGACTAATTGTTTAAAAAAATTTCTTTCTTATGCAGATGGCATCTCGCAGACAACCCCGCAAGAAATGAGCAACAACATCAACAGCCACACGACCATACATTCCACCGCCAGAGTGGTTTCATAGAGACTCTCAGCCACCTGAGCCATATGTTAGAGTGGGTCCAGCAGTAGCACTGCCTTGGCCCCGAACAGACACTACATAGATCCCGACAGCCAGACAGTGGCCAGAGGACATTCGCACGTTCCTCAAGACTGCAGACTTTACAGAGAGGCCACTGCTTAACCAGTGGAATGAGTATGATTCGCTTTTCTACAGTGGTTGGTGTGGGATGACCATCAAACCAACCAAGTTCGCTGACTACTCTACCTGAAAGAGTCTGGGGATTGATGAGCAGGTACTTGTTGTGTGCAGAGGCATTGGTCTAGGGACAATGCCAATGCGCCCTTATGATCTCTATCCTGAGTTGGTCAGACAGTTGCTAGCCACTTGCAGAGTGGTTTACCCAGATCCCGATAGCAGGAGCGCTACAAGAGGTATCTTTACCTTCATTAGTTGGGGAGTCAGGTATCGGATTCCTCTATTAGATATCTGCAGGATCTACGGGTTCAGTACTGAGCCGAGGCGCATTGCTATGCCACTTGAGTGGGATCCAGATGAGGCTCGATCATTCTGGGAGTGTATTGGCAGCGGTCGATACAACTCCAGGACCACACCGGTGAAGATGATGAGGCATCCTGTGCTGAGATATGTCTCGCGTATCTTGTGTTGGAGCTTGCTATGCAAGTATGAGTCCAACAAGATGCGCAAGTATGAGATGGAGATGCTGTTCATGGGGCTGAGAGACCAGTTTGCAGAGTCTGGTGTGAGAGATCCTACTAGGGGTCTCAACTTGGGAGCTGTATTCGCTTTGCATTTGTGTGATCTGCAGACGAAGTCTTTTGATGGAGTCAGTACTGAGACGGTAGGGAGCTTGCTTACTCCCAATTTTATGCATTGCGGGATTCCTCTACAGGGAACAGAGTGTGATACAGCCAAGGAGTTCCTGGACTTCAGCCATTTGCAGAGCGCTACCTGGCTCAAGGAGGGGCACATTTGGGTTTACCAGGATCCGACCACTGGGAGGTGTGGTATAGAGCTTCCTGCTGCCAGGTGGACACGGATTGACACATTGGAGGCTATGAGATTTCAGCCTCCCGAGTCTGAGCAGCGTGGGATTCCTTCTATGGCTCATCCGCTGGGAGAGCCTTCCACACGAGCTTCGACCTCTGTTGCCCCGGCGCCTGCGCCTGCCCCCGTTGACGATGTGGGTCCCTTTCCCGAGCCTACGATGCCTTATGGTACATATTCTGAGGCCGAGTGGAGAGAGAGATAAGATGGTATTCTACGAGCTGTTTGGAACTTCATGCGCACTTGCAGCTGCAGGAGACAGCCACAGATTCAGCAGCCCGTACCTGACAGACGTCGTCGACAGCGATCTCCTGAGGATGCCAGTAGCACTGAGAGATATGGTGGGATTGATGATACCGAGTGAGCGTAGCTGTCATTTCTTGATTTTCGGTTCTGTACTCTGATTTTCTTTTTCTTTTCTTTTGCACTTTTTATTTATTTTGCTACTATGTTTGGATGGTTATGCTTGATTAGATACATTTGTTGCTTCGGTTTTACTCTGTTTCTAGTGTTTTCAGCTTGCAGGATTCGAAATTGACAAACCGACGGACTAACCTGCTAACTTGCTGACTGATCCGATGTACTCAGTGCGTCGATCGACACACCATTGTGTCGATCATCACAACACGAAAGAAATCGCATTGCAGCGATCGTTGCGGTCCTGAGCAACGATCGACCCACAACGAAAAATCGCACAGTAACGGTCGATGCACTTAGTGCAACGATCGATGCATGATGCGACAGAGGTAAAAACCCGAGAGAACTTAACCATACCTTAAACAAATTTTTATTTTCTTTTTGTCAATCCTTTGCTTGACACTACTGGGGACAATGTGTCTTAAGTGTGGGGGAGGTTCTACTAACTTCTCTCTTTTGTTTTCTTAGATTCATTTAAAAAATTTCAAATTTTTGTTTTATTGAGTCAAAATTTGTTTAAGTAGGAAACAATAATTTTTTGAGAAGATTAGTAGCACTTGTAGGAACTTAAGTAACCATTGAGATGAAGCTGCAGATGATCTCTGACTATTAGAAAACCCAGACACAGATCAACCTACTGAGAACACCCACATCACTTCAGGTATCAGAGGATCTTTTACTGACTTCACCATTAATACTGACTTAGATTTCTCACTTAAGGGCTTGGAATACTTTGTGTCGGATTCCTTTGTTAGTTCTGACACAGCCTATAAACCTGTCCTATTTAGTTCCCCTCTCCCCTTCCATAAAGTAAAAAAAGAAGTAATAAACTGAGGATGAGTTAGTAACTCCGAAGTGGTCACGGGAGTGGTAGAGACCCCTATTACCTCCTGTGCGATCCATGGAATGTGTCCAAAGTACACTCCAAAACGGGAAGAACACTGATAAAAAAAAAAAATGATACCCAATGGGGAAAAATCAGTTGTTAAGGAAGGGAAAAGAGAAGAAAGGGACTAGAGAAAGATAGTTTGGCGGTCTAGAGCTGACAAGGTAAGAGTCCATGTGCCTTTGATCGATATTCCTTAGGTGAGACCGCACTTAAATACTTGCAGAAGTCAGTAGGGAGAATTTGAATGCGTGAATGTGATTGTGGAGTTTACTTAGGACAGTTGCTAAGTGTGGGGGAAGTACATGTTGGTCTTGATGTCTGCAGGTTGATTCTTTCATGTGGATTACTAAGGGGAATCTGAGTGTTACTGCTTCTAGGATGAAAAGAGTTTCTGAAGAGTTTTCAAACCTCTTCACTGCATTTTAGTTCTCTGTTTTGCTTGAGGGCAAGCAAATACTAAGTGTGGGGGAGTTGATATATCATGGTTTTTACCGGTTTTATGCTATGATATAGTTGTGTTTTTAGTGTCTTTTGTGTTATTTTAGAGTCTTTTACAGGTTTAATCAGGTTTGGAGCTAATGTGGAGATTTTGGAGTATTTTGGGAGTTTTGGAGCATTTTGGCCGAGAGTTTAAACTCACTGTCCGATTTAATGATCATGCATCGATCGACACACCTTTGGTGTCGATCGACACACTAGCGAGATGGGCCGAAATACGGCGGCTAATGAAGTTATGAAGATTTGCAGAAAAGCCCAGAAAGTTTCAGTATTTACACAGAAGCCCCAGCCGAGATTATGCTTATAAATATAGGATTTTGGTGTTTATTTTACATACGCGTTCATACTTAGAGCTAAGATATTTTTAGATCTTTTGGGGCTGATCTAATCCTGTACTTCATCTATTTTGGAGAAGATTTCGAACCCATTTATCTATTTAATTTCTTATATGCAATCTATTTATTCTATGATTTTTGTTTCATTAATCATGTCTGAGTAGATTCATAGTTAAGTTTAGGGTTTCTCATTAAGGATTTTATGACTTGCTAGACTTGTTTAATTCAGTTAAGGATTCACATGATTAGAATGTTCTTCAAACTAAATTGTGCTTAATGCTAGTTCTAACCTGATCAATTAGAATCTAGATCTTAGGTTGCTAAATACGACACGAGAGTGTGGTTTAGAATCTGAACTATTTAGGTTGAGCAATTAAATTATTCGCAAAGAGATTTGGCTTAGTTTAATTGTGAACATATCAAACTTGAAATTAATGCTGGTTTAATCTGTTAGTAATTGCAAAGAGATTTGGATTACTGCACTTAGACTTAGAGGATTTTCGCAAAGAGATTTGGTTAATTCTAATTCCGTGATTTGAGTTCTAGAACTGAGTTTAATTTGATCATGACTGATTAACTTGTCTGCTTGTCTGATTTCCTGAGAATTCCCTAGACTTAGCGCTTTTAATTTATTGCTTTCACAACAAATTCCTGCTACTGATTTACTTTATTGCCTTTCTTTTATTTCATTCACCACCTGCTTTATTCTTAGTATTAATCTCTACGGTTCCTATTCTATCGAGACCAGAGTCTCTGTGGGTTCGATACCCTATATACTACATTGACATTACTGTGCACTTGCAGTTAGTATAGGGATTAAAACTCGACCTATCAAGTTTTTGTATATCACATAACTAAACCTTTTTTTTCCTTTCTTTGTTCTCAGCTATGACTAACACTCATAATAACTCTTTCTCCTTGCGATCCGTCCTTGAGAAGGACAAGTTAAATGGATCAAATTTTCTCGAATGGTATCGGAACTTGAGAATTGTTCTCAAGCAGGAGAAAAGGGACTATGTCCTTGAAAATGTTCTCCCTGAAAAACGAGAGCCAATGCTCCACATGCAGAAAGGAGTGCTTGGGATAAGCATTCTAATGATGTGGTCGATGTGAATTGTCTCATGTTGGCTACCATGAACTCGGATTTGCAGAAGCAATACGAGAACGTGGAGTCGCCAGTGGAGATGATCACTAGCCTGAAAAGTATGTTTCAGGAGCAGGCACGAACTGAGAGATACCAGAAGGTTAAATCTCTCATTGAATGCAAGCTACCAAAGGACGGTCCAGCCAGTCTTGATGTCATTAAGATGATGGGTTATATTGATAACCTGGGGAAGCTGGATTGTCCTTTTAGCCAAGAGTTGGCTACTGACATCATTATGCAGTCACTGCCGTCAAGTTATGATCAGTTTGTTGTGAACTATAACATGAACAACTTGACGAAGACGTTGACTGAACTGCATGGCATGCTCAAGACAGCTGAGCCTAATATCAAGAAGGGCACTCCAAATGTACTTATGGTACAAAGGGGTAAGAAGTTTAAGAAACTTGGCAAAGGTAAGGGAAAGGGCAAGGCCGTCAAGGTTGAGAACCAGGACACGCCTGCGCCAGCCCCTAAGCCCAAGCGTGGCCCATCTGAGACTGATAAGTGCCATTACTGTAAAGAGCTTGGACATTGGAAGAGAAATTGCAACAAATTCTTGGAAGAGAAGAAGAAGAAGAAGACTTTCGAGACTTCATCTTCATGTATTTATGTTATAGAAGTAAATGTTACTACTTCTGGTTCTACTTCTTGGGTATTGGATACCGGCTGTGGTGCTCATATTTGTACAAATATGCAGGGCCTAAGCAATAGTAGGACGTTGGAAAAGGGACAAGTGGACCTGCGCGTGGGGAATGGTGCAAGAGTTGCTGCATTAGCCGTAGGAACATTTTACTTGTCTTTACCTTCTGGTTTGATTTTAAAACTTAATAATTGCTACTATGTACCTGCTATAAGCAGAAATATTATTTCTATTCCCGTTTTGGATATGGAAGGATATCAGTTTTAATTAAGAATAAATGTTGTTCTTTTGATTACAATGATATATTTTATGGTAGCAGCCCATTAGAGAATGGGCTTTATGTTCTAAACCAAAGCACACCAATCTATAACATTAACACCAAGAGATTCAAATCAAATGACACGAATCAGACTTTTCTTTGGCATTGTCGTTTGGGCCACATAAACGAGAAACGGATTCAAAAGCTCCATGGTGATGGGCTTCTGGGCTCATTTGATTATGAATCATGTGAGAAATGTGAATCTTGTTTACTAGGCAAAATGACCAAGGCCCCTTTCAACAAACGAAATGAAAGGGCCAGTGACCTACTGGGCCTTATACATACTGATGTGTGCGTCCCAATGAGCACAAGTGCCAGAGGAAATTTTCGATACTTCATTACCTTCACTGATGATTTCAGCAGGTATGGCTATGTCTATTTAATGAGACACAAGTCGGAATCTTTTGAAAAGTTTAAAGAGTTCCAAAATGAAGTACATAATCAACTTGGCAAAAGTATTAAGGCTCTTCGATCAGATCGTGGAGGAGAATACTTAAGCCAAGAATTCAGTGATCATTTGAGAGATTGTGGAATTGTTTCACAACTCACTCCTCCCGGAACACCACAATGGAATGGGGTGTCCGAGAGGAGGAATCGGACTTTATTAGATATGGTTCGATCAATGATGAGTCTCTCAACTCTTCCATTGTCCTTTTGGGGATACACTCTAGAAACGTCTGCGTTTACACTTAATAGGGTTTCGTCAAAATTAGTTACAAAGACACCACATGAGATGTGGACTGGAAATGTTCCGAGTTTGTCTTTCCTGAAGATTTGGGGTTGTGAAGCTTATGTTAAGCGATTAATTACAGATAAGCTCGAACCCAAATCTGATAAATGCTACTTCGTTGGTTATCCTAAGGAAACCAAGGCATACTACTTTTACAACCAATTCGAGAACAAAGTGTTTGTTACTCGGAACTGCGTATTTCTTGAGAGAGAGTTTCTTTCCAAGAGAAACAGTGGGAGTAAAGTACAACTCGAAGAATTTCGAGAACCACAGGAAAATGCTCAACCCGTTGAGGAAGAGCAACAGTTGGATCTACAAAGAGTTGTAGAAACCACGCCTGTGGAGCCTGAAATTCGCAGATCTGAAAGGATCCGTCACGAACCCGAGAGATATGGATTTCTCGTAACCAATTGTCATGATTTATTGATCATTGACAGTGACGAGCCCATGAATTTTGAAGAAGCGATGATGAGCCCTGACTCCGAAAAGTGGCTGAAAGCCGCTGAATCCGAAATGGGATCCATGTCACAGAACCAAGTATGGACTTTGGTTGATTTACCCGATGGTGCAAGACCCATTGAATGTAAATGAATTTTCAAGAAGAAAATTGATGTGGATGGAAATATTCAGATATATAAAGCAAGACTGGTGGCAAAAGGTTTCAAACAAATTCATGGTATTGACTATGAAGAAACTTATTCCCCTGTGGCCATGCTTAAATCCATTCGGAATCTCCTAGCAACAGCCGCTCATTATGATTATGAGATCTGGCAGATGGACGTGAAAACAGCTTTCCTTAATGGAATTCTGGAAGAGGATGTGTACATGACACAACCCGAAGGTTTCATCGATCCTAATGATGCTAGGAAGGTATGCAAGCTTCATCGATCCATTTATGCATTGAATAAAGCATCTCGGAGTTGGAATCTTTGTGTTGATGAAGCAGTCAAAAAGTTTGACTTCATCAGAAACGAAGAGGAACCGTGTGTTAACAAGAAGACTAGTGGGAGCGCAGTTGCATTTCTCGTATTGTATGTAGATGACATACTTCTTCTCGGAAATGACGTTCCGTTGTTACAGTCTGTTAAGGCTTGGCTCGGAAGTTGTTTTTCAATGAAAGACATGGGAGAAGCCGCGTACATTCTTGGAATAAGAATCTATAGAGATAGATTAAACAAGTTAATTGGACTGTGTCATGATACTTATATCGATAAAGTCTTACACAGGTTCAGAATGCATGATTCCAAGAAGGGCTTCATACCAATGTCTTATGGCATAAGTCTCAGCAAGAAGCAGTGTCCTGAGACACCTGCTGAGCGAGAACGCATGAGCCGGATTCCTTATGCCTCGGCATTGGGATCCATCATGTATGCCATGCTCTGTACTCGTCCAGATGTTGCTTGTGCTTTAAGCATGACGAATAGATACCAATCTGATCCAGGTGAAAGTCACTGGACAGCCGTCAAGAATATTCTGAAGTATTTGAGAAACACTAAGGATAAATTCTTGGTGTACGGAGGAAGTGATAAGCTGGTAGTAAGTGGTTACACAGACGCAAGTTTTTAGACGGACAAAGACGATTTCCGATCACAATCTGGTTACGTCTTCTGTCTGAATGGCGGTGCAGTCAGCTGGAAGAGTTTCAAGCAGGACACTGTAGCAGATTCCACGACTGAAGTTGAGTACCTTGCCGCCTCTGAAGCGGCGAAGGAGGCTATTTGGATCAAGAAGTTCGTGACTGAACTTGGTGTGGTTCCTAGTATTTCTGAGCCAGTGGCTTTGTATTGTGACAACAATGGAGCCATTGCGCAAGCAAAGGAACCTAGATCAAACCAGAAGTCCAAACACATAGAAAGGAGATATCACCTTATCCGTGATATTGTTAATAGAGGAGATGTGAAGATCAGCAGAGTCCCGACGGATGAGAATGTTGCCGATCCACTGACCAAGCCTCTCCCAAGGCCTAAGCATGAGTTTCATACTGCTGCTGTAGGCATTAGATTTCTTAAGATATGATCTTGATTTCAGTGGGAGTTATATTTGTTTTTAGTTATGTCATGATGTTCATAAAACATAATGGTTATGTTATTTTAATGAAATTTGTTTCATCATTATTTAATTGTGTTATTAAATAACAATCCCGAAATAATTCATGGCAATGTTATAGGTCATCAAGTATGTGACTTGATCATGAAACCCTATAAGCATTAATCGTCATAAATTATGTTGATCCCTGGTCGAGGTGTTTAAAATGGGACTTTAACAACCGCGTGAGACTAGTATGTGAGGTGACTAATGACTAAGTTTCATGGAGTCATTAATAAGAGTATTAAAGTCAATCACATAGATATGTGTTGGAGAACACATGATCGGATTTAACCCATTAATGAGAACTCTACAAGATGTTATATGAGTGTCATAAGAGTTTCTCATATGGATTGGTTCGTCTTGACTTTGTCAAACGTCAGCCGTAACTGGTGATTATAAAGACACTGATTAGGTGTATCATGAGATATAAAAGAGGCATGGATGGAACAAGATGGGATTTGTACCTCCTATATAACAGGAGTTAAATATATATGGGCATGTCGAAGATTTGATACAGGAAAATGCGTGGCCGCGCTCAAACGAGGTGATTGTCAGTCGTTTGTTTTATCAGTACAAATTAGGTTTCGATAAACGTGATCTAGCTTAATAAGGATGACACAGTTCTTGCCTTATGCTGGATTAAGATATAGCTACAAAGGGATTAAAGGAATATATGATTCCAGTACAAGTGGGAGATTGTTGGGAATGTCCTGAAATCTATTGTACCTACTCTAAGTGAAAGTCGTATTGTCGAGATGAGACAATCGTATGACACTAGGCAGTCATAACGCTTTGCTAGAAGCCACTTATGATCAATGAGTTTAGAACTCATTGCTAGTGTTATATGATCCTACAGGGTCACACACCTAAGCAAATTGGACGTTGAAGATGAGGTTGATCATTAATGTAATGATCTGGTGAATGCATATTTGATATGCATCCAATACCATTTTTCTGGGGCAGTGTCGATCGACACAGCAAGTGTTTCGGTCGACACAACTCGCGAATTGCCAGATTAAATTCGGTTTAATCGTTGGTTAATTCGGTTGTGGTATAAGTCGACATATATAAGATATATGGTCGACCTAAACACAATTCTAACATAATTCACAACCACCAGAAAGGCAAGAGAAACCTCTCGAGAGATCTGATCTCTAAAGGCACTAGCATCCCTCATGTTCAGTTTGTGTGCGTGTGGATACTAGTAGAGGCACATTATTTGAGGTGCTTCGAGATCTCGACTACTCGCAAAACTTCAGCTGCAAATTCACCAGGTAATCTCGAGATCTGATAGATTCGATTATATGAACCCTAGATCCTAGGCTTGGAATTTATACCTAGGGTTGCTAATCCTGATTAGAACTGTTAGAAATTCCTTCACCAGATAAGGGCGGAATTTCTCAAAGGCAAAGACTGCCAACAACTCCTTTTCTGTAGTGGCATAGTTTCCCTGCGCATCATCTAGTGTTCTACTGGCATAATAGATAGCATGAAGTTTCTTGTCTTTTTTCTGCCCCAGAACAGCTCCTACAACAAAATCACTTGCATCACACATAACCTCAAAAGGTAACTCCCAATCTGGTGGTTGCACTATAAGAGCACTCACTAATGCTTGCTTAATCTGTTCAAATGCAGTCTGGCAATCTGCAGTGAACTCAAATTTCACATCCTCACACAGCAAAGCAGTTAGTGGTCTAGCAATCTTACTAAAATCTTTGATGAACCTCCTGTAGAACCCATCATGTCCAAGAAAGCTCCTCCTATACTTCACAGAATCTAGCGCCTGAAGTCTAGCCATAACCTCAATCTTGGTGCAGTCTACTACAATCCCAGCCTCTGATACTCTGTGCCCAAGAACAATACTATCTCTGACCATGAAATGGCACTTTTCCCAATTAAGAACCAAGTGCTTTTCCTCACATCTAGCTAACACTTTGCACATATTATCCAAACACTCATGATATGAAGAACCATAGACTGAAAAATCATCCATAAATACCTCCACGAAATCATCAATCATGTTTGTGAAAATCGACATCATACATCTCTGGAAGGTGGTTGGTGCCTTACATAGTCCAAAGGCATTCTGCGATATGCAAAAGTACAACGAGACAAGTAAAAGTGGTCTTCCCCTGATCCTCCGACGGTGAATGGGAATCTGAAAGAAACCAAAGTACCCATCAAGGAAGCAATAATAGGGATGATTAGCTAACCTCTCCAACATCTTATCAATAAAAGGCAAAGACAAAATTATCCTTTCTAGTTGCAGCATTCAGCTTCCTGTAATCAATGTACATCATGTATCCAGTCACAATCCTTGTAGGAATCAGCTCATTCTTCTCGTTCTTAACCACAGTGACACCTCCTTTCTTAGGCACAACATGTACTGGACTCAACCAATCACTTTCATAGATAGGATAGATGATTCCAGCTTCCAGCAATTTTAGAATCTCCTTTCTTCACCACTTCCCTCATATTTTCAGCCTCGTCTGATGCTCCACTGATGACTTTGTCTCATCCTCAAGATATATCCTATGCAGGCACAAATCCGGAAAGATACTTGAAATGTCATCAAGAGAATAGTCCAGGGCTTTGCGATACTTGAAAAGCTTGCTCAACAGTAAGGAAGTCTCTGCGTTGTTTAAGGAAGCATTAATAATCACTGGATCTGTCGAATTAGGTATAAGAAATGCGTACCTTAGCCCAGATGGAAGTTGTTTCAGTTCAATCTTTGGAGCTTTTTCCTCTGCCCAGTATGCGATGTGCGTCGATCGACTCTCAGTGTTCATCGATCAATGCAGCTGCTCGTTATGCACTTCCAATTGCATGACTTGATCTGTCGAATCAATCAATCTAGCATAACAGATAGCAAGCTCGTCCTCCAAATGCTCCAATTCCCTTTACTGAGCTTAGCAGAGCTCTCTACAAAGGATCCTCAGCTTGTGTCCTCTGAAAGAATTCCTCGGCCAAATCAGTAAGAGTGTCCACATAAAAGATCTGTCCGTCGATGGTTGGTCTCTTCACCAGCTTATCCATATCAAAACTAATTTTCAGATAACCCACATTCAAAATGATTGTTCCCTTCTTACAGTCAATCATCGCACCAAAAGTATCCAAGAAGATTCTATCCAAGATAAGTGGATCCTTTGGTTCCTCTCCATACTACAGAACCACAAAGTCTGTAGGGATCACAAAGTTACCAATCCTGATTGGAAAATCCTCTAACACTCCTTTAGGGATCCGGACATATCTATCAGCTAAAACCAATGAGATCCTAGTAGGCATGAAATCTGTCATCCCAAGCTTCTTAGCAACAGAGAAGGGCATAAGGTTCAAATTTGAACAAAGATCACACAATGACCTCTCAAATCTATCTCTGTAGATAGAACAATCCAACACAAAGCTCCCTGTATCTTTCAGTTTCTTAGGAATCATGCCTTGAATCACAGCACTACATACCTCTGAGATCATCAATACACCTTCCTCATCAGTCATGTTACCAGAAAGCATGTCCTTTAGACATCTCTTCATCACAGGAGTAGTCTTTAGAGCATCAATGAAGACACTTCAATCAACACCTTTTTAATCATCTCTTTACAATTAGCCAACTGTAGCTCGTACTTAGACTTCCTTGGGTTCTTAGATAAAGAAAACTTAGGCTTATAGACTCTTTCATCAGCATTCTTGAGCTTTTCTGCATCTGGTTTTTGTGCGCGGCCATTGCGTCGATCGACACTATGGGTTCGTCGGTCGACGCTTGGCTCAGGTGCAACGACCTCTGTGTCGACATAGGTATGAGATTCTTGATTCACATCCTGTGTTGATCGATGCTGGGGTGCATCAGTGGGCGTACTCTGTAATTCGCAAATGTCATCTTCCGTCTCCTCTATTTCAACGATTTCCTCCACGCTCGAACCCTTTTTCGGTGCAGGAACGACCTCCTTACCACTCCTCAATGTAATTGCATTACATTGGTACTTCGGATTAGCATCACTTCGTCTAGGGAGAGTTCCATCTTGTCTCTTTGCAGACCCAACTGTCTGTGCAACTTGAACATCCAGCTTCTTGACATTAGTGCTCAAAGCATCAATCTTTCCATTCAAGTCCAAGTATAGAGCATTTATCTTCCCATTAAAGTCCACTGTACTCTTCTAATTTCCTTCTGATATATCATGGTTTTTACCTGTTTTAAGCCAGTATATAAGTATGTTTTAGAGTATTTTGTAGTGTCTTTCGAGTCTTTTCAGGTATTTATCAAGTCTACACACGTTTGGAGGATTTTGGAAGATATGTAGCTTTTTGGGCAAGTTCTGGAGTTGGAGCCGTGATGAGAGAAATAGAGATTCTCTGTTCGACCTGAGCGTCGATAGTTGCAACACTCGTCGATCGACACACGTAACACGCAGAAAAGCCATAAAGAATTGTAGATTTGCAGTTTCTACCCATAAATTTCAGTATTTACAGAAGAGACTCAAAACGTGTTTAACACTTTATAATTAGGTTTTTGGTGTTTTGTTTAGTTAACACATATATATTTTTAGCTAGAGAGAGTTTTTGAGAGCTTGGGGCTGATCTGTTCTTGTACTGCTTTTTGGAAAAGATTTCGAACCCCTTTACTTTCTCTACTCTTATCTTAATGCAATTTATTCATACTATGATTTCTGTTTCATTGATCATGTCCGAGTAGATTCATTGTTAGGTTTAGGGACTCTCATTAGGGATTTCATGACTTCTAGATTAAATCAGTCAGTTAGGATTCATAACTTGTTAGTTCTTCAACCTGAATTGTGCTTAATACTAGTTTCTAACTTGATTACTTAGAATCTAGATCTAGGATTTATAAATTGATATGAATGTGTAATTTAGAATCTGAACTATTTAGGTTGAGCAATTTAATTATCTACAAAGAAATGGTTTAATTAAATTGTGAACTAATCAAACTTGCACCTAAGGCTAGTTTAATTTGTTAGGAATTGCAAAGAAATTTTGATTTCTAGGGTTTAGACTTAGTGAATTCTCGCAACGAAAGTTGGTTAGTTCTATATATGTGTTTGAGTTCTAGAATGGTTCTTAATTTGATCACGACTGATATTTGTTCTGCTTGGCATGATTTCCTGAGAATTCTCTTGGCCTAGCGCTTTTAGTATTTGATAAAAAAAAACCGATTTGCTACTATTTCGCTTTCTGCTTTTAGTTACTATTCTATATTTACATTTTCTAGCTTAACTTGACATTCTATAGTCTATCGTAAGATTTCTTGAGTCTCTGTCGTTCGACCCCTACATACTACAATTTCCTATGCACCTGCAGTGTAACTTAGGGAATTAAACTCTGAGCATATCAAGTTTTTTGCGCCGTTGCTGATAGGTCAAGAATTAATCCCTATACTAACTGCAAGTGCACAGTAATGTAGTTGTAGTACTTAGGGTATCGAATCCACAGGGACTCCGGTCAACGATAGATTTAGAACAGAAAGATTAAACTACGAGAAAGTAAATATGATTAAAAACTAAAAAGCAATGCAGGAAAGTAAATCAGTAGCGAGTTTGTGAATCCGAAGGCGAAGGTGATAGGTCTCGAGTTTTACCCTATACTAACTGCAAGTGCACAGTAAATCAATTGTAGTACTTAGGGATCGAATCCACGAGGACTCTAGGCACGATAGGATTAAGAACTTAAAGAGATTAAAACTAGGAGAAAGCAAAAAGCAAATTGTATTGAATTAACTAAAAGCAAGCAATAAAGTAAATCAAATAGCAGATTATAGTTATAAGCAATAAAACTAAGGGCGCTAAGTCTAGGGCGTTCTCAGGAAATCAGACAAGCAGATAAATCATTCAGTCATGATCTAATTAAACTCAGTTCTAGAACTCAAAACACTGATATAGAATTAACCAAATTCCTTTGCGATAATTCTCTAAGTCTAAGTGCAGTAATCGAAATTTCTTTGCAATTACTAATAGATTAAACCAACATTAATTTCAAGTTTGATATGTTCACAATCTAATTAAACCAAATTCCTTCGCGAGTAATTAAATTGCTCAACCTAAATAGTTCAGATTCTAAACCACACTGTCGTATCGTATTTAGCAACCTAAGATCTAGATTCTAATTGATCAGGTTAGAACTAGCATTAAACTCAATTTAGCTTGAAAAACATTCTATTCATGTGAATCCTTAACTGAATTAATTATATCTAGCAAATCATGAAATCCATATGAGAAACCCTAAACCTAACTATGAAACTACTCAGACATAGATGATATAAACATGACCAGTGAATTAATAGAAATCATAAAAGAGATTAGAATAATAAAAGGGGTTCGAAAACTACTCCAAAACAGATGTAGTACATGATTAGATCAGCCCCAAAAGCTCTAAAAACTCTCTGCTCTCAGTTATGTTAGCGTATGTAAGCGTATGTAAAAACTGATCTAAAAACCTAATTAAATAGCTAAAACACGTTTTGGGCTTCAGTATAAATATCTGGAACTTCTTGGCTTTTCTGCAATATCAGCATTCTTCATTAAACCGCCGAGTCTGGCCCATTCGCGCTTTGCATCGACCGATGCAGGTGTGCGTCGATCGACGCAGTCCTCAAATCTGGACAGTGAACTCTGTCTCTCACCAAATCTCCAAAATGCACCAAATAGCTCCAAAATCTCCACTTCTGCTCCAAATGTGTGTGTACCTAATAAAACCTGTAAAGGAACCTAAAAGAACACCAAAAGACACTAAAACACACTTATATCATGGTCTAAAACTAGTAAAAACCATGATATATCAACTCCCCCACACTTAGCCTTTGCTTGCCCTCAAGCAAAACAGAGAACTAGACATGGTGAAAAGGTTTGAAAACTTTCAGAAACTCTTTTTGTCCTAGAAGCAACAACACTCAGATTCCCCTTAGTAATCCACATGAAAGATTTCACCTACAGACAACAAGACCAACATATACTTCCCCCACACCTAGCAACTGTCCTAAGTAAACTCCACAATCACATTCACGCATTCAAATTCACCCTACTGACTTCTGCAAGTATTTAAGTGCGGTCTCACCTAAGGAATATCGATCAAAGGGCACATGGACTCTTACCTTGTCAGCTCTAGACCACCATACTATCTTTCTCTGGTCCATTTCTTCTCTTTTCCCTTCCTTAACATTCTGATTTTCCCCATTGGGTATCATTTTATTTTTTTATCAGTGCTCTTCCCGTTTTGGGGTGTACTTTGGACACATTCCATGGATGCACATGAGGTAATAGTTGTAGCTACCACTCCCAGAGACCACTTTGGAGTTACTAACTCATCCTCAGTTTATTACTCTTTTTTTTATGGAAGGGGAGAAGGGAACCAAATAGGACAGGTTTACAGGCTGTGTCAGAACTAACAAAGGAATCCGACTCAAGGTATTCCAAGCCCTTAGGTGAGAAAATTAATTCAGTATTAAATTTGAAGTCAGTAAAAGGATCCTCTGATACCTGAAGCGATGTGGGTGTTCTCAGTAGGCTGATCCGTTTCTGGGTTTTCTAATAGTCATAGATAATCTGCAACTTCATCCCAATGGTTACTTAAGTTCCTGCAAGTGCTGTTAATCTTCTCAAAAATTCATTGTTTCTTACTTGGACTATTTTGACTCGATAAAACAAATTTTGAAAAAACTGAACTGACTCTAAGAAAACAGAAAGATAGGAGTCAGTAGCACCTCCCCCACAATTAAGACACACTGTCCCCAGTAGTGTCAAGCGAAGGATTGGTAAAAAGAAACAAAAATATGTTAAAGGATTGGTTGAGTTATGTCGGATTTTTTTACCTCTGTCGCACATGCATCGACCGTTGCACTAGTGCATCGATCGTTGCTGTGCGATTTTTCTTTGGTGGTCGATCATTGCTCAGGACCGCAACGATCGCTGCAATGCGATTTCTTTCGTTGTGACGATCGACACAATGGTGTGTCGATCGACGCACTGCGAATACTCGATCAGTCAGCAAGTTAGCAGGTTAGTCCGTTGGAAAATCTAAGTTTTTGATCCTGCAAGCTGAAAACACTGAAAACAGAGTAAAATCAAAGCAACTAATGTGTCAAATCAAGCACAACATCCAAACATACGAAATCTTAAGAAATTCAAAAGAAAATGCAAAAAGAAAAAGAAAGATAAGAGAATATAGAATCGAATGTCTAGAGATGATCGCTACTCTCACTCGTCCTCAGCTATGTGATCAGTACCACTCGAAGAACCAGGAGTCGGAGATCGCTGTCTACGTCGTGAAGGTGCTGGATGGTGTATATGCGGCTGTCTCCTGCAAGTACAGGTACGCATGAAGTTCCAGATGCTCCGTAGAATACCATCCTCACGCTCTCTCCACTCCACCTCAGACATATCACCATAAGGCATCGTAGGCTCGGGAAAAGGTCCAACATCATTGACAGGGGAAGCAGCAGGCGCAGGAGGTGCAGAGGAAGTAGAAGCTCTCGCAGAAGGCTCTCCCAGCGGATGAGCCATAGAAGGGACTATGCGCTGCTCGCTTGCAGGAGGCTGAAATCTCAGGGCATCCAGCGTATCAATCTTTGTAAGACCAGGAGCAGGAAGATCCACACCACACTTCTCAGTAGCATGATCATAATAAACTTAAACGCGTCCCTCCTTGAGCCAGGTAGCACTCTGCAGATGAGTGAAATCAAGGAACTCCTTGGCAGTAATACACTATGTACCCTCTAAGGGAATCCTTCAGTGCATGAAAATGGGAATAAGCAGGCTCCCCAATGTCTCAGTATCCACACCATTAAATGGCTTCTTCTTTAGGTCGCATAAGTGTTGAGTGAAAACAGCTCCCAAGTTGAGTCCCTTAGTGGGATCTCTCAAAGGGGTGTCTTCAAACTGATCCCTCAATCTGATGAATAGCATCTCCATCTCAAGCTTTCGCATCTTGTTGGCTTCAAACTTGCACAACAAATTCCATCCTAAGATGCGTAGAACATATCTCAGAACCGGATGCCTAACCTGCTTCACCGGTGTCTGCCTCGAGTTGTATCGACCATTGTTAATACACTCCCAGAAAAAATGATCTTCCTCCATATATCCCACTCAAGACTCATGCCAATACATCTCGGCTCAGTGCTGAATCCATAAATCCTGCAGATATCGAGAAGTGGAATCTGATACCTGGCTCCTAAGCACATGAAGGTAAAGATACCTCCTGAAGCACTCCTGTTGTCTGTGTCTGGGTAAACCATTCTGCAAGTTGCTAGCAGTTGTCTCACCAACTCAGGGTACAAGTCGTAAGGCCGCATAGACATTGTCCCTAGACCAATGCCCTTACACAGTGTAAGAACCTGCTCAGCAATGCTCAGACTCTTACAAGTAGAGTAATCTGCAAACTTAGTTGGCTTAAGCGTCATGCCACACCAACCATTGTACAGCAACGTGTCGAACTCATACCAATGGTTAAGCAGTGGCCTCTCTGTAAAAGTGTCGGTCTTGAGGAACTCAACAATATCGTTCGACCACTCTCTGTCTGACAGGATCTCTGTCTTGTCTGCTCGGGGCCAAGGCGGTGCTATTTCCTGACCAACTCTCACATAAGGCTCAGGATGTGGTAATTCTCGATGGAACCACTCTGGTGGTGGAGCATGATGAGTTGTAGTAGCGGCTGCGGTGGCTCTGCGTTTGCGCGACGGTCGAGGAGGCATCTGCAAGAAAATAATCTAACCATGTAAGTCTCAGCAGAAAACTCCCTGTGAAATCGTAGAGCAACGATGATAGGTCAAGAATTAATCCCTACTCTAACTGCAAGTGCACAGTGATGTCAATGTAGTATATAGGGTATCGAATCCACAAGGACTCCGGTCACACGATAGATTATAAGTAGTTCAGATTAAACTAAGCGAAGCAGATTTTGTAAAGCAGTAAATAGCAAGTAAATAAATAAGATCAAGCGAGGTGGTTGTAAGCAATCAAACGAAGGTGTCAGGTTTCGGGAGTTCTCAGGATATCAGATTCAATCTATAGCGTTCATGAACTAGAATCACGAAGGTAAAACTAACCAGCTCTCGCTGCGATAATTATCTATGTTTAACAACCTAGCAAACCAAATCTCTTTGCGAATTCTAGAGTTCTAAACATGCATTAATTCCAAGTTCGTTCGTTCACAATTTCTCTAAGCCAAATCTCTTTGCGAATAGATAAATTGCTCTTCTAAATCAGATCTAGTTAAATAAACCAACTGTCGTTGCGAGAATCAACCTAAAATCAGTAATCTAAATGGCCAGTTTAGATCAAGCTTTAAGAACAGATTAGATGAAGAACTAGATGATAAATCTTAATCAATTAATCTAACATTCCTTCAAATCCCTAATGAGAATCCCTAACCTAACAAGAGATCTACTCAGACATAGCAATCATAACAGAAAACATAATCAAAGTAGATATCATAAAATAATCAAAGGAATAAGAACAGGGGTTCGAAATCAAGTCTCTCTCGAGAACAAAACCAGCCCCTAAAATCTCCTAAGAAAATAAAACTTAGTTATGAAAGCATAGCCTAACAAGTGGCTGAAAATCCCTATTTATATTCTAAAACACGAATTGGGTCACTTTGTAATTAAGATAAACTTCTGGGCCAAGTTGCAAATCTTCATCAACCGGTAAATTTCTCTGGTCCGTGAACTGTGTCGACCGACACCAATGTGTGTGTCGATCGACACCAACATCATATGACGGCAGTGACTTCTTCTTCTCGGGCAAATGCATAAAAAGTCTCCAGAATGTATCAAAATGTCCAAAAAAACTCCAAATGTGGTAAAACCTGTAAAGTACCTGAAAAGACTCTAAAACATAGTAATAAACTCGATAAATAGGACATATACCATGGTTAAAAACCCTAAAATCCATGGTATATCAACTCCCCCACACTTAGCTCTTGCTTGCCCTCAAGCAAGTAAAGAACCAAAATATAAGAGAAGAAGTTTGAAAACACAGAAACTCATTTCGTCCTGGGAATTTTCGCATTCACATTCACTTAGTAATCCACTGAAAACTTTCCTACAGAACTCAAGACCACAATATACTTCCCCCACACTTAGCAACTGTCCCAAGTAAACTCCACAATCAAGTTAGGACATCCAAATTCACCACACTAGCCTCTGTATACAATTAGGTGCGGTCTCACAGAGGGAGTATTGAATCAAAGGACACATGGACTCAACCTATTCAGTATCTGACCACCAAACTGTCGGTTTCTGGTTTATTTCCTTTCCCTTTCTCCCTTAGCAACTGATTTTTCCCATATGGGTATCATTTTATTTTTTCTATCAGTGCTCTTCCCGCATTGGGGTGTACTTTGGATTTTTCCATGGATGCACAGGAGATAATAGGGGTTTCTACCACTCCCGCGACCACTTCGAAGCTATTAGTTGGTTCTTCTCCATAGATACACATGAGGTAATAGGGGGTCTCTACCACTCGCGTGACTACTTCGAAGTTCCTAGCTTATCCTCAGATTTTATAACTCTTTTTTTTTTATTCTCAAGGAAGGGGAAAATCAGAAACCATACTTTGGAACCGGATTATAGGCTGTGCCAAACACATCAAAGGAATCCGACCCAAAGATTACCAAGCCCCTAAGCGAGAAATTAAAGTCAATATTAGGGTGAGTCTAGTAATGGATCCTCTGAATACCTGATTATATATGGGTGTCCTTGGTAGGTTGATCTGTTTGGGGTTTTCTAATAGTCATAGAGGCTCTGCAAGTCTATCCAATGGTCACTTAGTTTCCTGTTCAAGCGAAAATTTTCCTCGAAAAATCATAGTTTCATACAAATTTTGACTCAATAAAAACAAATTTTGAAAAAGAATTGACTCTAAGAAAACAGAACACGATGTTAGTAACTACCTCCCCCACACTTGAATAACACTGTCCCCAGTGTTACCAAGTATAGAGGAAGTAAAATAAAGTGAAAATTCTGTGAAAACTGGGAAAACTGCAATTATTACCAGCTGTCACTAACTGTGTCGATCGACACGATATATGTATCGGTCGACACAATGCAAAAATATCAGTACATTCACGCCAGACTTTGACAGGATCCGAAAATATTAGTGTTTAGTCACACAATATCTCCATTGTTAGTGCTGTCAGATCACTCAGAAACAAGTTAGAAGCAACATAATAGATATAAAAATAAGTTCCACAGAGTTCAAAGCAAGAGAAACAAAATAAACTGACTCAAACAGAAGCAAAGCAGACTCAAAAAAATGAAAAATGAAAAACGAAACAAACTCAGGGAAATGCGAAAATCATGGACGATCTAAGGATCAGAATCATCGTCGGCTCCCTCTGGTGGTGTGGGTGACCTCTGACGTCTACGACCGTGCGAAGGACAGGTGCAGGTGCAACTAAAGGCTCTAGCAAGACCACTCCAAAGTGAACGGACTGTATCTGTAAGGAACTTCATGTGAGGATATGCATCATAACCGGGAAGCGGTGGAGGAGCATCTAATGGAAGAACCCAATGTGGATGTGCGTGTGGACCCCCAGCAGGGTCAGGAATAGGCTCGTCTTCAGCAGGAGTAGGAGCAGCCTGGGAAGAAGGAGCTCCTCTGCGTAAACGAGCCGCACGCGGCTGCCTCACATACCTCGGATCTGGGCGGAAATGCAAGTCGTCCTGTGTATCTATCGATAATGGTGCGTGTCGTAAGTCAATTGTGCGCTCCTCAAGCCCCTCTCTGTAGTACCACATCAAGTCTGGCTTCAGCCAGGTTGCACTCAACAAGTGCTCCTCATCAATCTCAGCAAAAGACCGCTCACATCTATAATCATGTAGAGGTATCCGGAAATGCCGGAAAATCGGTGTCAAAAGACTCCCCACAGACTCTGTCATGTCTCTCCCGGAACCTCTAAATGGCTTCGCCTGCAGCGAGACTAAGTGCTCTGCAAATACTGCCCCCAGGTTAGTCCTCTCAAAAGGACCCTCGTGATCATACTCATGGGAACACAAATGTCCCACTGCTGGGTGGAGTAGTACCAGCTCCTGCATCCGCATCTTATTCGGTTCCATCTTGCACTGGAGAGTGTTAGCCAAGACGCGTACAACATAGCGTAAGACCGGATGTCGTAAGTCCTTCATCTTCGTCTCGCTGGAGAAATAAGGTGTGGAACCGAAATTACCCCAGAACTTCTCAAGGTCAGGAAAGCTCTCTGGAAGTGTAGCATGTGTGTAGCCTTTCCTGAAACCATAAATAGCACAGAGATCTCGCATGGGCAGTCTGTATCTCCTACCATGTGCCATGAAGCATAAATAACCTTCCTGCGCGTTCTTTGCGTTCCAATCTCTGTATGTGACTCGTACAGTGGCCATAAACTGACGCACCAGCTCCGGATACAGAGGATAATAGACATAAGGCATCGTCCCTAGACCCATCCTCCGTAAGCATATCAAAACCTGCTCTCTCATACCACTCTTCCTCAGGAAATCATGGCTGACCAGCTTCGTAGGCTCAAGTGTAACATCGCACCACCCATTGTACAACAGAGTGTCATACTCATCCCAGGTATCCAACACCTCCCTATGGAGACAATCAGTACTAAGCACAATCCGCCTGGGTGTTTGATGCCACACCTTATCTGTCAGTATCTTCACTCCTTCATCCTTGGGGCATGGGTGTGTAGGAAACTCGGGAGGTATCTGTGGCGAACCCGGAGGTGATTGAGGTGTCATGGGTGGAAGTGGATCCGCTGGTGCTATTGGTGCTGAACCAGATGAACTCGCTCCATCTTTGCGAGTCTTTTTCTTTAGAGGCATCTTTTGGACCAAAACTGAAAATTGGAAATTAAGAACTCATACCTTGGTTTCGATGCAAATGGAGTGGAGATATGAATATAGGGTGAAATTTCGGTTGGGTTAGGCTTTTGAATCGACGAATTTGGGTAAGAAACGAGAGAGAATGAGTTTTGTGGAGAAATCTCGGCTATGGAGTGTTTTCCTGCATTCACAGAAATGGAGCCAGGAGGTTTAAACTTAGAGGATTTATGCCTTACCTTTGGTGGAGATCTGATGCTTGGAGTTTTCCGCTTATGAGTGGCTTTGGGTTCTGAAGATGTTAGAGTAGAATTCTGAGGAACCACCATCTCCTTATCCACCACTACCATGCACTGAACTACATCTTTAGACCTTACAGGAGCTTTTGGGAATGGAATTGGAGGTTTGTAGACCTGTTCCTTAACACTCCCCGAGAAATAAGTGAGACTGGTTCTTCACGATGTGCAACGACCAATTCCAATGGTGCAACGATCGACGCAGGTATTTCATCTTGAGTCTCAACTTTAGTCTCGGGTTTCTCAGCTTCCTGGTCTAATTCAACAGTCCTAAACTCAAATTTCTCCTCTTTACTTGGTTCATTATCAGTCTGAACTACCCAAGCCAAAAGATTAATGTCGATCTCTGTTGAGTCTGGTCCGTCGAAGCTCTCAAACTCAGGTGATTCGATCTCAGACTCCTCTCTGTTTTCCACAATTTCCATAGCCTTAACTGCAAGATATGGTCCATGATCCATCCTATGGCCAACCTGAATTGGAATATTGTTGACATGAGCTTCTTGAGCATCCTTCTCCTCGAAAGAGCTTGAAATCTGGTCCACTTTCGTATCCAGCATCCTTATATGAGTGCTCAAGGCTTCGAACTTCTCTTTAAAATTAGTGTACAAGGACTCAATCTTCGAGCTGGAAGACACAGCGGCCTGTTGTTGTTCCACAAGATACTGCTCCATCATGGCTTCCAATCTGCTCTTATGTGTTGGTGCAGGAGGTTCTTGATGATATGAATAACCAAAGTCCCCCAATATCGGAGCATAACTAGAACCTTGTCTCTGCTGATTGCCGTATGTCTGTCCATAATAATCAGCTCCAGCCATATAATTTTCCTCTGTAAACCCTTCAGCTTCTGCATCAGCTCGGAATTGTCTCTTCCTAAGTAGGACGTCGTGAATGTTATCTATCTTATCTCTCATCTCAGCTATCTGCCCAGCTAATGCATAGTAATCTGGCATGATGGGGTTTCCTTCCCCATCTAGTTTCTGACCCTTTGCGTTGCATATATGACTCTTGGTCTCGTAAAACGCCGTTCTCGCCGCGAATCAAAATCACAGGTTCCATAGAGCGAAACCTGTTATACATCCAAGCTCTTGGTATCTCTGGTTTCGCCTTGTGTCGATTGATGCAAGAAGAGTGTCGATCGATACAGTTGCGAATCAGTGTCGATCGACACACAGGACCGTGTCGATCGATGCAATGCGATTCCTGCAATACCAAAGAAACAAGAACGTGAGTAAACAAGAAAACTAAAAAAAATGCTTAATCTAAATCCTAATACTAAATCTATCGGCGAACTCAAAGAGTCCCCTGCAACGGCGCCAAAAACTTGATAGGTCAAGAATTAATCCCTATTCTAACTGCAAGTGCACAGTGATGTCAATGTAGTATATAGGGTATCGAATCCACAAGGACTCCAGTCACACGATAGATTATAAGTAGTTCAGATTAAACTAAGCGAAGCAGATTTTGTAGAGCAGTAAATAGCAAGTAAATAAATAAGATCAAGCGAGGCGGTTGTAAGCAATCAAACGAAGGTGTCAGGTTTCGGGAGTTCTCAGGATATCAGGAAATCAGACAATCAATCAGATTCAATCTATAGCGTTCTGGAACTAGAATCACGAAGGTAAAACTAACCAGCTCTCGCTGCGATAATTATCTATGTTTAACAACCTAGCAAACCAAATCTCTTTGCGAATTCTAGAGTTCTAAACATGCATTAATTCCAAGTTCGTTCGTTCACAGTTTCTCTAAGCCAAATCTCTTTGTGAATAGATAAATTGATCATCTAAATCAGATCTAGTTAAATAAACCAACTGTCGTTGCGAGAATTAACCTAAAATCAGTAATCTAAATGGCCAGTTTAGATCAAGCTTTAAGAACAGATTAGATGAAGAACTAGATGATAAATCTTAATCAATTAATCTAATATTCCTTCAAATCCCTAATGAGAATCCCTAACCTAACAAGAGATCTACTCAGACATAGCAATCATAACAGAAAACATAATCAAAGTAGATATCATAAAATAATCAAAGGAATAAGAACAAGGGTTCGAAATCAAGTCTCTCTCGAGAACAAAACCAGCCCCTAAAATCTCCTAAGAAAATAAAACTTAGTTATGAAAGCATAGTCTAACAAGTGGCTGAAAATCCCTATTTATATTCTAAAACACGAATTGGGTCACTTTGTAATTAAGATAAACTTCTGGGCCAAGTTGCAAATCTTCATCAACCGGTAAATTTCTCTGGTCCGTGAACTGTGTCGACCGACACCAATGTGTGTGTCGATCGACACCAACATCATATGACGGCAGTGACTTCTTCTTCTCGGGCAAATGCATAAAAAGTCTCCAGAATGTATCAAAATGTCCAAATAAACTCCAAATGTGGTAAAACCTGTAAAGTACCTGAAAAGACTCTAAAACATAGTAATAGACTCGATAAATAGGACATATACCATGGTTAAAAACCCTAAAATCCATGGTATATCAAACGACCGTTTCACAAGTGCAACAACCGTTGCTAGGCGATTTCACAGCCGACAATCAATCTCCAAAATCGTTTCGAAATCCGTTCAAGAACCACACTAACAGCTTAATACCATCACCAATCATCCTATTTCATGTCTAATTCAGTACGGAATCATCAATTTCAAGCCAAAAATTCTCAAATTCTAGAACCCTAATAACGAATCCGGAAATCACAAAATCGAAGCACATTACCTTGGATTCGTGACAAATGAGTTATTGGATTGAAATAAGAGTGTAAAAACAAGAAAATAACACTTGGAATCAGAGAAAATGACGATGAAATGAGAGATTTAGGCGATAAGGGTTTCGGTCGTACGGACGGCGAGAGTGGAGAAGAAGAGAGGAGAAAAGGGTTTAAGGCACTTACCTCGATCGTGGGTGCAACGACCGTTGCAACGGTCGATGCTGGTGAACCAAATTGATTCCGGTTTAGCGCGCCTACCTTAATTTTGCAATTTTAACCAATTGCAACGACCGTTGCATAGGGCCGCAACGATCGTCACAATGCGATCCATCTCCTCGTCATAATCTCCTTGCAACGACCGGTGCACAAGTGCATCTATCGTCACACATCTCCAGACTCGAGTTCTGTATCTGAAACTTAGAAAAAACAAAAATAAGAAAGGAAAAAAAACACTTAAACCTAACAGTGGGTTGCCTCCCACTCAGCGCTTGTTTAAGGTCATTAGCTTGACCGGACGAACAAGATCAGTTTGCTGGAGATCCTGACAGAGACTTTGATTGCCTCTGTGCAAGCCTCCTCATCCATGGCGGAGAATAAGCTGTATCAGAATGAACTTGTCCAACAAAAGGAGTAAACTACTCTATAGGATCCAAAATCACAGTATCACTTGGCTGCTTATCATCTCCATCCATAATGGTGAATGTCTGCCCATCAATCAGCGGTTAGCGCAGCTTATCCATCTCATAATGCAGCAGCTCATCTCCCAGGTGGAGATCAATCAGACTATGTCTAACGTCTATTACTGCTCCTGCTGTAGCTAAGAATGGTCTCCCAAGTATCAGCGCATCATCAAGATCACTGTCATACTTCAGCACTAAGAAGTCTGTTTGAACTAAGTAGTTTCCAACTCTCACCGGGATGTCCTCAAGGAGTCCTTCTGGAACTCTTACAGACTGATCAGCTAGGACAAGAGAGGTCCTAGTAGGCGAAAAATCCAGCATACCCAGCTTCTCTGCCACAGAATATGGCATAAGACTTCCAGCAGCTCCCATATAACACAAAGAACGCCTAAAACTATCTTCAAAGATAGAACAGTTTAGCACAAAGACACTAGGATCAGGCAGCTTCTTTGGGATCTTGGTCAAGAGCACATCACTTATCTGCTGAGGAACAACTACAACCCAGTCTTTCAGCTCTTCATCCATAGGCAGCATCTTTTTCAAGTACCTTTGCACACATGGATGATAAAATGGATCATCAGATGATGGAATTTCTTCCAACTCTTCACCAATCTCTTCCAGCTGCCTAAGCTCTTCAATCTCTTGCTTAATTACATCAGAAACTGAAGGATATAATCGAATGGATTGTGCATAAATCTCCTGCTGAGTAATCTCAGATACTCCAGGGAATAAACGGTCAAGCTCTAAATCTGTATCAATGCCTTCAGGATCCTGCGAATCTGTCTGTTCACGACCTGCAACGATCGACGCTAAGGGTGCGTCGATCGATGCATCACTGTTTTCACAGTTTCTACCCGAGAGATTTTCCCCAAAATCCGAAAATTCAGCCTCTTCTACCAACTCAGCTGTGTTTAGCTCAAATCTCTCACCTAGGTGTGATCCATCATTAATGTACACATACCAGGCCTTAATATGGGTGTCTGCTACTCCTTTTCCCTTAACAGAACTAGAAATTTGACTCATATGAGTGTCCAACTTCTTCACATGAGTGTTTAGAGACTCAAACTTCCCATTGACATCCTCATAGACAGCATCCAACTTCTTATTGCAATCCACATCAATCTTGGTTTGACTCTCCAGCAGCTGTTCCATCATAGCTTCCATCTTACTTTCATGAGCAGTAGCTACAGGAGGTGCTTGGTAAGAAGATGATCCATAGGTTCTCTGATTACCTTGTCCAAAAGGTTTCTGAAAACCACTAGTCTTTCCAAAGCCAGAGGAGTTCTGATTGCCTGTGAAGGCACTCCTCTGTCCTCCATTGAAGAACTTGTTTCCCTGCTGATTACCAAATCTATTACCTTGGAATCCAGATCCTCCTATGTAATTCACATCTTCTTCCTGAGTGTCCTCCTCAGTTTGAATCACTTCAACATCTTGGGCAAAGTGGACAACTTTCTTACCAGCTAGGAGATTACAAACTGTGTCCAGCTTAGATCTAATATCAGCAATCTCCAAATTCTCTATCTTTCCACCAGATTTCTTCCTCCTCTCATCAGTAGTCTTGCAACTGTTGCTGCTCACTAAGTTCTCTATCAGCTGCTTCGCCTGTTCAGGAGTCCTGGTGTTGAAGTTCCCATTGCTGGAATTATCCAGCGCAGTTGATATGGAAGATCTATTCCTCTGAAGAAGATACCAAGCAGTGTTACCTCAGTGAATCCATGGTGTGGGCAGTCACGCTGGTACTTCTTGAATCGCATCTAGCCAGTCTTAAGAGGCTCTGTCAGTCCTTGAGTGAAGGTGAGAATGTCCTGTCTAGACTGATCAGACGAGCATCATCATAGAAGTGGCGCATGAACTCACTCTTCAAAGAATCCCATGTAACAAACTTCCCAGGTGGAAGCTGTTTCAGCCATGCAGTAGCATCTCCAGCGAGAGAGTATGGGAAAAGCTTAAGGAACAGATAGTCATAATGCACTCCATCATACTTCATACTTGTGACTATGTCCTCAAATTCATCTATATGGTCCATAGGCTGCTCATTAGGATAGCCATGGAAGGAATTCTGCCTCAGCAAAGAATAATAGATGGTCTTGATCTCAAAATCACTCCTATCAAATCTAGGAGGCACAAGAGCTGACCGGTTGGCATGAAACTCATCCCGTCTGTTGTAGTCAGCTAAAGTACTCTCATGGACAACCATCTGTCTACCTTAGGCCTGTCTTTGGCCTTGGTTCTGCTCCTGTTGTGGTTTCTCAGGAGGATCAGGGATTACATTCCCTTCAGCATTAATCCGTTGCACAGCAGCATTATACGGATTGTTCTGTTGGTCCCTCAGGGTACCTTGAGCATCAGGCATTATAATCACTTTTTGTACAACCATCCTTGCTCTTCTTTCTCTTATGTTAGTCCTCTCTAGTCGTCCAAGTTCGTCGAGTCCGAGATTAACGAGGTTCAAGTTTTGATTACTTCTGGTTTCGCGCGTCTGCATAAACCGTCTGTAATCGCAGTGCAATGATCGATGCAAGAGATGCAACGATCGACTCAACTCAGAATCGCCTGGTAACGATCGACACAGAAAGTGCAACGATCGATGCTAGGCGAATGTCGTACCTGCGACAGAGAGAAAACAGAGAAAAAATCAGTAAACAAAAATAAAAATAAAAATCCTAGTAAAAACCCTAAGCTCTAAGCTATCGAAGACTCTAAGAGTCCCCGGCAACGGCGCCAAAAACTTGATAGGTCTCGAGTTTTACCCTATACTAACTGCAAGTGCACAGTAAATCAATTGTAGTACTTAGGGATCGAATCCACGAGGACTCTAGGCACGATAGGATTAAGAACTTAAAGAGATTAAAACTAGGAGAAAGCAAAAAGAAAATTGTATTGAATTAACTAAAAGCAAGCAATAAAGTAAATCAAATAGCAGGTTGTGGTTGTAAGCAATAAACTAAGGGCGCTAAGTCTAGGGCGTTCTAAGGAAATCAGACAAGAAGATAAATCATTCAGTCATGATCTAATTAAACTCAGTTCTAGAACTCAAAACACAGATATAGAATTAACCAAATTCCTTTGCGAGAATTCTCTAAGTCTAAGTGCAGTAATCCAAATTCCTTTGCAATTACTAACAGATTAAACCAGCATTAATTTCAAGTTTGATATGTTCACAATCTAATTAAACCAAATTCCTGTGCGAGTAATTAAATTGCTCAACCTAAATAGTTCAGATTCTAAACCACACTGTCGTGTAGTATATAGCAACCTAAGATCTAGATTCTAATTGATCAGGTTAGAACTAGCATTAAACTCAATTTAGCTTGAAGAACATTCTATTCATGTGAATCCTTAACTGAATTAACTATATCTATCAAGTCATGAAATCCATATGAGAAACCCTAAACCTAACTATAAAACTACTCAGACATGGATGATGTAAACATGATCAATGAATTAATAGAAATCATAAAAGAGATTAGAATAATAAAAGGGGTTCGAAAACTTCTCCAAAACAAATGTAGTACAGGATCAGATCAGCCCCAAAAGCTAAAAACTCTCTGCTCTCAGTTATGATAGCGTATGTAAAAACTGATCTATAAACCTAATTAAATAGCTAAAACACGTTTTGGGCTTCTGTGAAAATATCTGGAACTTCTAGGCTTTTCTACAATATCAGCATTCTTCATTAAACCGCCGAGTATGGCCCATTCGCGCTGTGCATCGATCGACGCAGTCCTCAAATCTGGACAGTGAACTCTGTCTCTCGGACCAAATCTCCAAAATGCACCAAATAGCTCCAAAATCTCCATTTCTGCTCCAAATGTGTGTGTACCTAATAAAACCTGTAAAGGAACCTAAAAGAACACCAAAAGACACTAAAACACACTTATATCATGGTCTAAAAGTAGTAAAAACCATGATATATCAGAAGGCGTTAAGTCTAGGGAGTTCTCAGGAAATCAGGAACACATGCAATCAATCAAGCGGGATCTAATTAAGAATTGTTCTAGAACCCAAACACAAATATAGAATTAACCAACTGTCGTTGCGAGAATTCTCTAAGTCTAAGTGCAGCAATCCAAATTTTTTTGTAATTACTAACAAATTAAACTAGCTTTAAGATCGAGTTCGATATGTTCACAATTCAATTAAACCAAATTCCTTTGCGAGTAATTCAATTGCTCATCTAGGTTCTTTCTAGCTAATTAACCAACTGTCGTTGCATCAATCAACTTAACATCAATAATCTAAGTGGCCAGTTCAGATTAAGCATTAAGAACAATCCTAGATGAAGAACTAGAAAGTATGAATCCCTAACAAATTGATTAACCTATAATTCCATGAAATCCCTAATGAGAATCCCTAAACTTAACAGGTAATCTACTCAGACATGTTCATCGGAACAGAAAACATCATGAATAGAAAAAAAATTATCATAAAACAGAATAAAGAACTGGGTTCGAAATCAAGTCTCTTTCGAGAGCAGGATCAGCCCCTAACTCTCTCTGAAAATAAAATAAGACTTAAGAAAAGCGTAGCCTAAACAAGTGGCTAAAACCCTAATATATAGTCTAAAACACGTCTGGGGGCCTTTTTGCAAGTCTGGGAAGTTTCTGGGCAAAAACTGTAATTTCTCCAAAATGCAGATTTTTGGGTGCAGAACTGCAACGACGGTTGCAGAACTGCAACGACCGTTGCAAGGCAAAAACGCAGCCAGTGAACTCTGTGAAGTCTCTAAATAGTGCAGAATTGCTCCAAATGCTCCCAAAACGTCCAATTACGCTCCAGATGTCATTAAACCTATAAAACACCTGAAAAGACTCCAAAACATAATAAAAGACTCGATAGATAAGATATATACCATGGTTAAAAACCCTAAAATCCATGGCATATCAACTCCCCCACACTTAGATCTTGCTTGCCCTCAAGCAAGTAAAGAACCAAAATATAAGAGAAGAAGTTTGAAAACACAGAAACTCATTTCGTCCTAGGAACTTTCGCATTCACATTCACTTAGTAAACCACTGAAAACTTTCCTACAGAACTCAAGACCACAATATACTTCCCCCACACTTAGCAACTGTCCCAAGTAAACTCCACAATCAAGTTAGGACATTCAAATTCACCACACCAGTCTCTGTATACAATTAAGTGCGGTCTCACAGAGGGAGTATCGAATCAAATGACACATGGACTCAACCTATTCAGTATCTGACAACCAAACTGTCGGTTTCTGGTTTCTTTCTTTTCCCTTTCTCCCTTAGCAACTGATTTTTCCCCATTGGGTATCATTTTTTTTTATCAGTGCTCTTCCCTTGTTACTGGGGTTTAACTTTGGATCTTTCCATGGATACACAGGAGGTAATAGGGGTCTCTACCACTCCCGCGACCACTTCGAAGCTATTAGTTGGTTCTTTTCCATAGATACACAAGAGGTAATAGGGGTCTCTACCACTCCCGTGACTACTTCGAAGTTCCTAGCTTATCCTCAGTTTTTATAACTCTATTATTATTTTCTTTTTTTCTCAAGGAAAGGGAAAATCAGAAACCATACTTTGGAACATGATCATAGGCTGTGCCGAACACATTAAAGGAATCCGACCCAAATATTACCAATCCCTTAAGTGAGAAATTAAAGTCAAGATTAAAGTGAGACTAGTGATGGATCCTCTGAATACCTGGTTAGGTATGGGTGTCCTTGGTAGGTTGATCTGTTTGGAGTTTTCTAACAGTCATAGAGGTCATGCAAGTCTGTCCAATGGCCACTTAGTTCTTGTTCAAGCGAAAATTTTCCTCGAAAAATCATAGTTTCAAACAAATTTTGACTCAATAAAACAATTTTGAAAAACAAAAGACTGACTCTAAGAAAACAAAAGCGTGCATCAGTAGCTTCCTCCCTCACACTTAAACTACACTGTCCCCAGTGTAATCAAGCTCAGGATTGGTGAGAATAATAAGCAAATTGAAACATCCAAAAAGTTGCAGAATATCTACCTGTCGTCGCCTTGTGTCGATCGATGCCACAAGGGTGTCGATCGATGCAAGGCGATTACGCTCACGGTTATGTAGATAACCGATGTCTGAACCGCAATAAATTCGGCTAACCGTGAATCGCAACTGCATCGACCGATGCACAATGTTTGTCGATCGATGCAATGCGATTGTTCATGTTTCTCTCGGCTCTGAACACACTTAAATAGAAAAAATCAAAACACCAAAAACGAAAAAATGAAAACAAAAACGAACCTAACAGTGGGTTGCCTCCCACTCAGCATTTGTTTTTAGTCATTAGCTTGACTATGGGATAGAGGTTTGACTCATGGCGGTTTCAACAGAGACTTTGAGTGTCTCTGTGAATATCTCTTCATCCAAGGAGGTGTATATGCTGTCGGATCATGAGGCTTCCCAAGGAAAGAGTAAACAGAATCAGGGCGGGAGCGAAGCTTGGGTGGGATACTGCGTTTTCCTGCATTCAAAACAATGTGGTCAGGAGGTTTAAGATTAGGTTATTTATACCTTACCTTTGGTGCAGATCTGATGTTTGGAGCTTTCTGCTTTTGAGCAGTTGCAGGCTCTGAAGATGTTAGAGAAGGTTCAAGAGGAACCGCCATCTTCTTCTTTCCACTATCAGATACTGTAGTACCACCAATCTGAGCTTCTTCTTTCAAATGACCATCTGTGGAGATTATCTTCTTTGCATCTCTCAACACACAAGGGTGAACTCGCAAAGCTTCAGCTGGTGGAGTTTCATTAAGCTCCTTATCCATCACTTTCATGCACTTAGCCACTTCTAGCTCTTGGTTAGACGGTTTAGGAACCTTAGGATATGGTACAAAGGGCTTATAGACTCGCTCCAGGACTGTTGCAGATTTTTGGTCTCGTGTGCGATCTGTGTCGATCGATGCATAGGGTGTGTCGATCGATGCAGGGCGATTATGTTCAATTTCATCAGATGGATCGGGGTTGTATCGATCGACATCAAGTGTGTGTCGATCGATGCATGTCTCAGACAGACAATATTCATCCAGAAAATCCGAGATTATGCTCTCTTCTTCACCTACCAACTCAAAACCATCTCTTAAGGTCACAGCTTTGATGGATCTGTACTGTTCAGCTTTCCCAGCTGCATTTTGCCTTTGTATTGCTGGAGATGTCTGTTGGATTTGAACATCTATCTTCTTCACATGTGTGCTCAAAGATTCAAACTTTCCATGCAGATCTTCAAGCATTGCATCTATCTTTGAGTTGAAGGAAAAAGTGATTTGTTGTTCTCCCTCAAGAAACTGCTCCATCATAGCTTCTAATCTGCTCTTATGTGTAGGTGCAGGCGGTGCTTGGTAAGAAGAAACACCATAGTTCCTTGAGAAGGAGTTACTCTGTTGCTGGAAGGGTTCTTGAAAAGCAGATTTCTGATTGTAGAATCCATTCCTTCCAACGTAGTTGACAGCTTCTTGCGCATACCTTCCAGGCAAAAGACAATGTAGAGAATCTACTTTGCTCTTTCCCAGTTATCTGCGAGCTATCAATCCCTGAACTGCGACAATCGTTCTGATACATCATCCTTTACGAAAGGTGTCGATCGTTGCAGGAGAAGCATCGATCGATGCAAGCACGAGGATGTGACGATCGACACACAGGACCGTGTCGATCGTTGCAGGGCGATTACAAGCGTACCTGAAACGCAAGAACAGAAAAAGAAAAAAAATTAGTCACAAAAAGAAAAACGAAAAACCTAGTCTAAACCCTAAGTTCAAATCTATCGAAGACTTAAAAGAGTCCCTGGCAACGGAGCCAAAAACTTGATAGGTGTAGTTTTAACCCTATACTAACTGCAAGTGCACAGTAATGTAGTTGTAGTACTTAGGGTATCAAATCCACAGGGACTACGGTCAACGATAGATTTAGAACAAATATATTAAACTAGGAGAAAGCAAATATGATTAAAAACTAAAAAGCAATGCAGGAAAGTAAATCAGTAACGAGTTTGTGAATCAGAAGGCGAAGGCGTTAAGTCTAGGGAGTTCTCAGGAAATCAGGAACACATGCAATCAATCAAGTGGGATCTAATTAAGAACTGTTCTAGAACTCAAACACAGATATAGAATAAACCAACTGTCGTTGCGAGAATTCTCTAAGTCTAAGTGCAGAAATCCAAATTCCTTTGCAATTACTAACAAATTAAACCAGCTTTAAGATCGAGTTCGATATGTTCACAATTCAATTAAACCAAATTCCTTTGCGAGTAATTCAATTGCTCATCTAGGTTCTTTCTAGCTAATTAACCAATTGTCGTTGCATCAATCAACCTAACATCAATAATCTAAGTGGCCATTTCAGATTAAGCATTAAGAACAATCCTAGATAAAGAACTAGAAAGTATGAATCCTTAACAGATTGATTAACCTATAATTCCATGAAATCCCTAATGAGAATCCCTAAACTTAACATGTAATCTACTCAGACATGTTCATCGGCACAGAAAACATCATGCATAGAAAGCCAATTATCATAAAACAGAAAAAGAACTGGGGTTCGAAATCAAGTCTCTTTCGAGAGCAGGTTCAGCCCCTAACTCTCTCTGAAAATAAAATAAGACTTAAGAAAAGCGTAGCCTAAACAAGTGGCTAAAAACCCTAATATATAGTCTAAAACACGTTTGGGGGCCTTTTTGCAAGTGTGTGAAGTTTCTGGGCAAAAACTGTAATTTTTCCAAAATACAGCTTTTTTGGTGCAGAACTGCAACGACCGTTGCAAGGCGAAAACACAGCCAGTGAACTCTGTGAAGTCTCTAAATAGTGCATAATTGCTCTAAATGCTCCCAAAACGTCCAATTAAGCTCCAGATGTCATTAAACCTATAAAACACCTGAAAAGACTCCAAAACATAATAAAAGACTCGATAAATAAGATATATACCATGGTCAAAAACCCTAAAATTCATGGTATATCAGTTGCCGGGGACTCTTTTGAGTATTCGATAGATTTGAGTTTAGAGTTAAGACTAGGTTTTTTGTTTTTTTTGTTTTTATTACTAATTTTCTGTTTTCTTTCTGTCTTGGCCTGTTTCAGGTTTGTGATCAGACTTGTGCATCGACCGACACTTCTTTGAATTGATCGACGCACCCACTAACTGAATCGATTGTTGCGGACATGTGCATCGATCAACGCTTGCCGTGAACATCTAGTGCATGCCTAATCGCGAGACTAGAAGTAATCCGGATAAGAAACTCGTGAATCTAAGACTTGAGGAACTTGCAAGGTTAGAAAGGACAAAAAGGAAAACTCAGAAACCGGTTAAGATTGCAAATCCAACTGCTTTGATCTTAATTCGAGATGAACATGGTGTTCTGAGAGATAGAGAGAATCATGTCTGCAATGAGCTTGGTCAGAGACTTGATGCTGATGGCAACGTGATTGTTCAGGATATTATTCAGCCTAAACAGAATGAAGATGCTCAAGGTGGACAGGAGAATCCACGAGCTGAAGATCCTCCTAGAGCACCTGAGCCTCCAACTGGGACATTATCTAATTACAACATGCCTGATGAGTTCTATGCTAACAGGTCTGCGATTGTACCTCCTGCTTTTGCACGGAATGACTTTGAGATGAAGACTTCTTACTATACGCTTGTGGGACGTCACCTCTGTCATGGACTCCCACATGAGCTTCCTATCGATCACATAGAGGATTTTGAGTCTTTGGTTACTGGAATGAAGCATAATGGAGTGAGTTATGACTTCCTGCACTGTAAGCTCTTCCCTCACTCTCTTGGAGGAGAATATGTGAATTAGCTGAAGCAGATTCCACGTGGGACTCTGACTACTTGGGATGCAGTGAAGAGGAAGTTTCTGAGGCACTTTTATGATGATTCTAGATCTGATCAGCTGAGAGAGGATCTTCTACATCTGAAACAGGGATATACAAAGGCCTTGAAGGCAACGTGGGTGAGATTTAAGATGTACCAGAGAGATTGCCCTCATCATGGTTTCTCTGAAGTTCAGTTGCTGGACATTTTATTCAGAGGAGTTGATTTGTTGTATCAAATGGCTTTGGATGCTGCCAGCAATGGGAACTTCAACACTAAATCTCCAGAGCAAGCCAAGGAACTGATTGAGAACTTGGTGTCTAGTAATAGCACTAAGAATGCTGATTTGGAGAGGAAGAAATCTTGTGGGAAAGTGGATAGTTCGCATATGACAGGGATGACGAACAAGATTGATTATGTTCATAGTCTTCTACTTGGAAAGAAGAATGTCCATTTTTCTCAGGATGTTGAGGTATTTGAGACTGATGAAGGCTGCGAAGAAGAGGATGTGAATTTCGTTGGTGGAACTGGATTTCAGAGAAACAAATTTGGGAATCAACAAGGCAGAGGTGGCTACAATGGAATGGGTCACAGAAGTACCTTCACAGGTAATCAAAACTTCTTTTCTTTCACTCCTAAGCCTCAATACCAGAAGCCTTATTAGAGTAATAGCAGCCCTCGAAACAACACTAATAGCTTCACTAGGAACTATGGATCTTCATCATATCAGCATGTTCCTCCTCAAAATGAGCAGTCTGGTAAGATGATGGGATTGCTGGAGCAGCTTCTGAAAGGACAGCAGAAGAGTACAGTGGACTTTAATGGAAATATGGATGCTCTGTACATGGATCTGGATGGAAAAATTGAGTCTCTGAGCACTCATGTGAAGAAATTGGATATTCAAGTTGCACAGACTGCTGGTTCTGCAAAGAGGAAAGATGGATCTCTTCCGGGAGTAACTGATGCTAATCCTAAGTACTAGTGCAATGCAATCACGTTGAGAAGTGGTAAAGAGGTCGTTCCTGCTCAGAAAAAGGGTCTAAGTTTGGAGGAAATCGTTGAGATTGAGGAAATGGAAGATGAAATCCGTGAGTTTCGCACAACACCGATCGATTCACCCCAGCGTCGATCGACGCAGATCGTGAACGAGAAAACTGAAACCAAGCTCGACGCACGCCTAGTGTCGATCGACGCAAGACGACTGCAGAAAAATCAGACGCAGAGAAGTTGAAGAAAGCTGATTAAAGGATCTACAAGCCTAAGGTTCCCTTTCCTAAGAACCCAAGGAAGTCTAAGTACGAGCTACAGTTATCTAAATGCAAGGAAATCATGAACAAAGTGTTTATTGAAGCACTACAAGAAAAATCTCTATTCTTAGCACACGAAAAACGCCATTGTATGTATATGATAGCGTTTTTGAAAATGCTATTTCTGCCCCAGCTATAATAGGTCGGCCATATATGATAGCGTTTTTTGTCTGTGCTATAATATTGTTCACTATAATAGCGTTTTTGAAATTGCTATGTCTGCCCCAGCTATAATAGGTCGACCATATATGATAGCATTTTTTCCGTGCAATAATATCTTGCATCTATGATAGCGATAGTTTTTCTTGCTATAGTTGAATCTATCTATAATAGCTTTTGATAGCCGAGCCGAACTGAACCGGAGCCGAGCCGTATTAAATTATTATTATATTTTTATATCGAATTTATATAAAAATTATATTTAAAATAATTTTATTAATAAACCAAAACATTGTTTACACAAAAATTATTAACAAAACTATCTAAGTTAACATTAAAAACTATCTAAGTCTTTCTTTATTGCTTCTTCTTCCTTTCTCTTCTTTCATCCTATAAAAATCTATAAAAATCTGTACTTCAAAATTGATACTCACGTCTTGAGACGTCTCACAAAGCGAGCATATGACCTGAAAATAAACGAATCAAGACTAGAAATTTTATCACAGTGAACATACATAATACAAAGAGTAGGACGGGTATTTGCAAGCCTCTAGTCCTTAAGAGAGATGTTGATGAAAACAAAGTTATGAAACTGTAAATTCTTCATCCAATTCACCAAAACAGAGACTTCGATTTATAAGAGGCTCTCAATTCTCAATCTCTACACCCAAAAACAAGCTGCGGGGCTAGATAGGGTAGACTTACATCTAAGAGTTGAGCCATTGAATTTTCTCAAAGCTTATATTATGTATTAGCGATGAGACTTAACATACCAAGACGAATGTATCCTTCTCAGGGTGCAATTGTGTGACGTAAAGCTCTTCAGGAGGAACTGAACCAAAAAACAAACACACATGACATGTACGTATAGGCAAAGACAGATACATAGACGTGACTAGCACCATGAAAGCATTTAAAACGATAACGAGGATTGTCTCACCCTGATCAATAAGATGTAACATCAGTTGTGATAAGAGAGACTGAGGATTGTCTCACCCTGAACATGCCAAACACTGCCTCACTCCAACTTGTTTTTAAAAGCTTTATGTACCGATTTGGGTTTAGAAGCCATATGAAATCGACAGCGCATATGTTACCCCGATGATTCCGATGGCTTACCCACTGTAAAACCAAAATGACAAGAGTTTCAGAATCAGGATCACCAATTTAAAACATGAAAAAACTGTACAGCATACCCAAAAGTACAACATCTGAATCTGTGTACCGATGAGCGGTGTCGTAAGATGACACAAAACCCTTTGAACTGAGAATTTTGTCGACATGTCCTCGCTTACTCCCGTTCCAATCTCTGCCACAAAGACACAAATAGAGACGAGTAGAGAAAAAATTCAGTCCTTACTTCTTTATATGTAACACATAAAAATGAACAAAAATCCAAACTTAGTAGTTACCTGCAAAGCATAATAGGCATTGGACTGAGATTGATCCTTCTGATAAGAATCTTATATACCTGTGTCAAAGCAAATCTTGTTTTAGGAAGACGCAGTTCATCACAATGATAGTGGTAAAATGATTTAAGATGGAAATATTCTCCTACCTGCTGCGGATTTATCGAGCGGAACGCATCAATCACCACTTTGCCCTTCACACTTTGAATTGGATCAACCACCACTGCTACAGCTCACTGGTTTAAAGCTTCAAAACTCTACAAAAACACACAAATGTTCAACAATGAACATACATAGTCCAATCCAAACTAAATAGATACGTGAGTCTAATATACAAAGTCTATAATGGAAACCCATCACAACAAGGTATAGGACACAAGGAGTAACATTCTATAGTGTATGAGCCATTGATACAGAATGGAAGAAAAAGAAACGACAAACTCTTGAATGCATTAAAAATGTTCATACAAAGAGATTGATTAGATCAAATATCAACAGAGTAAACACTACACACCTGTTGAGTGCAACTGCTAGTAACCTCTGCCTTCATTAACACCTCAAAAGAGGGACATGGGAAGGTTCTTCCAGACAACACTTCTCCTCTGCTCTGCCGAGTTGAAGTTCCATGCTGAAAGACATGATCTTTACAGGAATTCATGCTGAAGAGGAAACAACACCATTATAGTCTTATAGAGCTCGAATCTCTGCATTAACAACAACATGTCATCATTCACCAAATTCCAAAAGAGAACTAAGATGTTTACCAATAACATGTAGATAATTTTGACATATAAATAGAGAAAAGACTGACAAATCTAAAGAATTAGAAGCTCAAAGAACTGAAAATGACAGACGTTTCCGTGTCTGTATAAACACAACTAAGGATCCAGATAACAGAGAAAGGCTTTGATTAAGTAATCTCAGTGGGGCATTTAATCAAACAACGAAAGGGCATAAATTTTTCCAATTACAATGATAAGATATCTCTAAATAAAAACCAGCTCTTACTCTTAGGAATAAGAAATTTGTCCCTCACCGTTTCCCAACAGAATTTCAACTTTACAAAGTCGAGAGAGGAACCATCAAACACAAACTGGGAAGAAAAAAGAATCAGACGAAGTGATTAACTTCACAGAAGAAGAAACCTGATCTTATCTTTCTCTTGCGCAGACCTAATGGTTTTTAGATATTTTAATTGTTTGAACACAAGTGACTAACATGTCACGAGTCACAAGTACAACTCTCCAGAGTCAGAAACCCAAAGCGCGAGGAAAGTAAATTGGAGCTGAGGGATGGATGATTACCGAGCATCTTGGGGAGGGCGAGAGAAGAGATATAACCTGCTCCGATGTATCGAGGGTCGGAGAATCAGGCGATGCGTGACCCAAACCGCCACAGGCGCCGAAGATTAGCTGTAATCTCTCCATAATCAGACAAAATCAGTCGTCCACCACCATCGACGAAACCTTTGCCTCCTCCAGAAGCACCACGTCCCCCACTGTACCCACCACCACCACGACTCAGTATTCATCTTTAACCCACTATCTGATTGAAATAGCAAATACCCACGAATCATTAAAGTAGATAGGGATTTGAGATTTGGGGATCTAAGGGAGTGTGGAGGATTGAGAAAAGAAACCTCTCCTCAAGTGAATGAGAGATCGGAAAAAAGAAGCAGAGGAGGAGAAGGCTGAGAGAACCAATTACGAGGAGAAAGAAGTAGGAGAGGAAAACCTAAGAGAAGAGGGAGATGAATTTTTTTTTTTCTGATCTGAATGAATTGAGTTTTTTTTTTAACAAAGGTTTTTAATGAGAGGACGAGGGAAAAGAGGGAAAAATCCAAAATCTTTGGCGCTTATTCTAATTTTCGGCTAAGTGTTGGCGGATTAAGTGATTTTCATTTCCCGCTTACTGATTCCCTATCATAGCGTTATTTAAATGCTATTATTAGAAATCAAAATCAAAATTTAATCTTTTATAGCAGTTTGTAAAACCGTGCTATCGTCAAGTGCTATCAATGCCCCTTTTTTTTTGTAGTGAAGTACCTTTTATTGATTCTCTAAAGACTACTCATGTGATGAGAAGATGTCTTAAGGACATGCTTTCTGGTAACATGACTGATGAGGAGAGTGTAATGATGATCTCAGAGGTGTGTAGTGCTGTGATTCAAGGTAGGATTCCTGAGAAGCTGAAAGATCCAGGGAGCTTTGTGTTAGATTGTGCTATCTACAGAGATAGATTTGAGAGATCATTGTGTGATCTTGGTTCTAGTGTGAACCTTATGCCTTTCTCTGTTTTTAAGAGGCTTGGGATGAAAAAATTTATGCCTACTAGAATCTCATTGGTTCTAGCTGACATGATTGTTCGGATCCCTGAAGGAGTCTTAGAGGATGTGCCAATCAGGATTGGTAATTGTGTGACTCCCACTAACTTTGTGGTTATGCAGTATGGAGAGGAACCAAAGGATCCACTTATCTTGGGTAGACCATTCTTAGCTACTGCTGGAGCGATGCTTGACTATAAAAAGGGGACTATAATTCTGGATGTGGTGATTTGAAGATGAGTTTTGATATGGACAAGCTGGTGAAGAGACCAACCATCGACGGAAAGACCTTCATGTGGACATTCTCAGTTATTTGGCAGAGGAATTTTTTCATAGGACACACGCTGAGGATCCGCTGGAAAGAGCCATGCTAAGCTCAGTATTGGAACTGGAGAATCCGGAGGACGAGCCTGCAATTTGCTATGCGAGGCTGATGGATTCTACAGAGCAAGTCATGCAGTTGGAAATGCAGAATGAGCCGTTGCATCGATCGATAAACCTAGTGCATTGATCGACGCAAGTCGCGTCCGATTGGGCAGAAGAAAAGGCTCCGAAAATCGAATTGAAACAACTTCCATCTGGGCTAAGGTACGCATTTCTTGGACCTAATTCGACCTATCCAGTGATTATTAATGCTGCTTTGAACAACACAAAGACTTCCTTACTGCTGAGCAAGCTGCGCAAGTATCGCAAAGCTCTTGGCTATTCTCTTGATGATATTTCACGTATCTCTCCAGAGCTGTGCATGCATAGGATCCATCTTAAGGATGAGACTAAGTCATCTATTGAGCATCAGAGGAGGCTGAATCCGAATTTGAAGGAAGTGGTTAAGAAGGAGATTATGAAGCTGTTGGATGCTTGAATCATATATCCTATCTCTGATAGTGATTAGGTCAGTCCAGTACATGTTGTGCCTAAGAAAGGAGGTGTTACAGTGGTGAAGAACGAGAAGAATGAGCTGATTCCTACAAGGACTGTGACTGGACATCGGATGTGCATAGACTACAGGAAGCTGAATGCTGCAACAAGGAATGATCACTTTCCCTTAGCCTTTATTGATTAGATGCTGGAGAGGCTAGCTAATCACCCTTACTATTGCTTCCTCGATGGGTACTCTGGCTTCTTTCAGATTCTCATTCATCCAGAGGATCACGGAAAGACTACTTTTACTTGTCCCTATGGTACTTTTGCATACCACATAATGCCTTTTGGACTTTATAATGCTCCAGCCACCTTCGAGAGATGCATGATGTCTATATTTACTGATATGATTGAGGACTTAATGGAGGTGTTTATGAATGACTTTTCTGTCTATGAGTTATCTTATCATGAGTGCTTGGATAATTTGTGCAAAGTGCTAGCTAGATGTGAGGAAAAGCAGTTGGTTCTGAATTAGGAGAAGTGCCATTTTGTGGTCAGAGATGGTATTGTTCTTGGGCACAGATATCTGAAGAAGGGATCGAAGTTGACAGCGCCAAGATAGAGGTAATGACCAGCCTTCATGCGCCTGATTTTGTCAAGTATGTGAGGAGATTTCTTGGACATGATGGGTTCTACAGAAGGTTAATCAAGGATTTCAGTAAGATTGCTAGACCACTAACTGCTTTGCTGTGTAAGGATGTGAAATTTGAGTTCACTGCAGATTGTCAGACTGCATTTGAATAGATAAAGCAAGCATTAGTGAGTGCTCCTATAGTACAACCACCAGATTAGGAGTTACATTTTGAGGTTATGTTCGATGCAAGCGATTTTGCTATAGGAGTTGTTTTGGAGCAGAAGAAGAACAAGAAACTTCATGCTATCTATTATGTCAGCAGAACACTATATGATGTGCAGAGAAACTATGCCACTACAGAGGAGTTGTTGGCAGTTGTCTTTTCTTTTGAGAAATTTCGCCCCTATCCAAGGTGATAGTGCATACGGATCATTCAGCTCAGAAGTATTTGAAGCAGAGGAAGGATGCTAAGACGAGACTTCTGAGATGGATTCTCCTTCTTCAAGAGTTTGACACTGAATTTAAAGACAAGAAGGGAGTTGAAAATGGAGTTGCTGATCATCTGTCAAGGATCATGGTTGAACAAGACGTCCCCATTAATGATTTCCTACCTGAGGAGAACGTCAATATGATTGAGACAGTGTTTACGACGGATTTGGAAAGAAACTTACGAAACTGTCGGATTACAAAATATGCGTCGACCGTTGCACATCAACGTCGATCGACGCTATTCGGGAGCGAGTCGATCGTTGCACCTGTATGCGTTGATCGACACAATGCGCCTATGAACCCAGAACCTTTGAAGGTTCGAGTTGGACACTACGACACTGATCTTTATGCTGTTTCGACGCCTGATCATCCCTGGTTTTCTGATATTGCGAATTACCTGGCTGCAGAGACTGAACCAGATGATCTCAAGGGGTATGCAAAGAAGAAGTTCTTCAGAGAACTCACGAGGTTCTATTGGGATGAACCCTACTTATACAAGCACTGTTCGGATTGCATTTACATGAGATGCATTGCAGAATCAGAGGTTCCAGACTTTCTATTTCATTGCCATGGATCAGATTAGGCTGGACACTTTTCTACTTTCAAGACTGTGTCTAAGGTTCTGCAAACAGGCTTTTGGTGGCCTACTATGTTCAGAGATGCTCATTTTTTTGTCTCTCAGTGCGATGCCTGTCAGAGGAGAGGGAAGATCAGTAAGAATCATGAGATGCCTCAGAATTTCATCCTTCAGGTTGAGGTTTTCGATTGCTGGGGCATTGATTTCATGGGTCTTTTTCCCTCATCTCATGGGAATAAGTTTATTTTGGTTGATGTGGATTATGTGTCTAAGTGGGTGGAAGCGATAGTTAGCCCAACCAATGACTCTTCGGTGGTTCTTAAGCTGTTTAAGACCATCATTTTCTCTAGATTTGGAGTGCCTCGGATTGTAATAAGTGATGGAGGATCTCACTTTATCAACAAGATCTTTGAGAAGCTGCTACAGGAGCATGGTGTTCATCATCGTGTGTCTACTCCTTATCATCCTCAGACTAGTGGGCATGTTGAGGTCTCTAACAGACAGATCAGGGAGATCTTGGAGAATACTGTTGGAAAGACAAGGAAGGATTGGTATACGATGCTATATGATGCATTATAGCCTATGGGCCTATAGGACTGCGTTTAAGACGCCAATTGGGACTACTCCGTTTCATCTTCTGTATGGGAAAGCCTGCCACCTTCCAGTTGAGCTTGAGCATATGGTAGCATGGGCTGTGAAGCAGATGAATTTCGATCTAAAACATGCATAAGAGAGGAGATTGGTGTAGCTGAATGAGTTGGATGAGATTAGGCATCATGCCTATGAGAATTCGAAGCTGTACAAGGAGAGTACTAAGGCATAAACCCTAACTCCCTCATTTCTCACTCGTTTTCATTGATTTCAAAGCCCATTCCACTCGATTTTTATCCCTATTTCCATATCTATCATCAATTTCATCTGATTCTAAGGTATGTGTTTCGAATCCCGATTTCTAAGTTTCGGCCCTAAGGTGAAAAATTCGAAATCCATCACGTTTTTGGTTGATTCGCTGCTTACTGATGCTTGTTAGAGCTTTCTAGTGATGATTTCGTGTGTCCTTAGTATTTGCATGGACAGATTTCGCAAGTTTTCAGAGAATCTTCGATTCGATGAAGAACACTTGCGATTTTCGGATTTAGGGCAAATGTAGAACGAATTGGAAGTAATTGATATTGGTTTTTCTGCTGATGATGGTTGCATGAGATGATAGATAGTGATATGATTGCATTTGTTGATCTTAGAGCCTTGATTGCAAATTTGGTTTTTCTTGTGTCTTTGATTGCAGATGGCCCCTCGTAAGCGCACTCGGACTGCTACAGCTGATTCTGCTTCTCCAAACTCGGAAGATGTTATGAGACTAAGCCGGCTATGCAGACTTGATTTCACGAGCCTCATTGATATGATCAGATTTTAATCCATAGAGTTACACTGCAAGTGCACAGATGTGACTAGTAGTATATTGGGGTCGAATCTACAGAGACTCAAGAATCTTACGATAGATTATAGTATATTGGGGTCGAATTAAGCAAGGTGAAGCAGAGAATAAAGCAGTAAACAATGCAATAAAGTAAATCAAATGGTTGTAAGCAATCAGACGATGCTTCAGGTCAAGGGAGTTCTCAGGAAATCAGGAATACAGGCTAATCAATCAACCATGATCTAATTAAGAACCGTTCTAGAACTAGAATCACATAAATATAACACACCAACTTTTGTTGCGATTATTAACTATATTTAACAACCTAGCAAGCCAACTTTCGCTGCGAATCCTAGAGTTCTAAACATGCATTAATCTCAGGTTCTTTCGTTCGCAATTCTCCTAAGCCAAATTTCTTTGCGAATAGTCAAATTGCTCATCTACGTTCTTTCTAGTTAATTAACCAACTGTCGTTGCTGAAATCAACCAAACATCATAAATCTGTGTTGGTGCTGGATTTCGCTCTAAGAAATTCGGCCCATAAACAAACCAAACAAAGGCCCATAATCATGAGCCCGTTCCATAATCAAGACAGAGAGATCGACCATCGTCCATTTTGGGCCCATACGACCAGCATCCGGCAAAGCCCATACAACGCCGAAATGAGAGGCGATCGAGCTCGAGCTCGATAGGAGACGATGTAGAGGTAGAACAACCCGGTCTTCGTCGGTACAACCGATACCCGCAAATCTCGGAGATCGTTATCACGGCGAGGCCAAAATATCGGAACAAGAGGATCAAAGTCGAGAATATTTAAAGAAGAAGTGGCGACTCATTCAATACATTCCAACCCTAGCTTAGAACACTCCGAATAGATAGCTCGATCATAAATCTTTGTATTCTCTTTTCGACTGTGTTTGTTCTTTCTCGCCGATCAATCTCAATAAAGTCTTTGATTCATAGGAAACTATACCATTTCTATACCCAAAAGTCCAAATCCACGAATACAAATTCTTAGTGTGAATCTCGGATCTCACATTTGGCGCCGACTGTGGGGACTATCTATAGTTTTTCCTGTCTTAAGAATCAGATCCTAGATCCGATAGATCGAGATAAATCCCGACAAATCTGGCTCTCCCAGCGCCACACCACCAGTCGACCACCCTCAAACGGTTGACAACGTTCCTCAAAACACCACCGGGGTAAGAATCATGAGTCAGACCGATGGCGTGTTGACGAGCTCTGCCTCAGTCTCCACGACTTCGGCACCAACCGGCCCAGTCGCTCAAACAGTCGCGACGAGCCAGACTCCGACAAATGTTTTGTCAGGAACTAATGATCCGAGCAGAAACTGGGTGTGGATGAGGAATGATTCCATTTCCGTCCCCGCTTCAGGAGGTGGATCTGGAACAACCAGACCTAATTCGCCACTGCCTTCTGCTCCACATCGACAAGGCCCTGATGATCTCGCTGAAATCTGTTCTATGTTAAGTCTGTTGGTAAACCGAACGAGAAACAACGAGGCAAGTGCACGGGCCCAAGAGATCGTGAACCGCTCTCTGGCCGCGCAGCTCGATGAACAGGAAAGGCACATTAACGCCCGTCTTGAAGAGCTCGCTAACCAAAACCGGGGGGGGGGGGGGGTTAGATCAACACACACCCATAAGTCCTCCACCGTGTACACGCTTGAAGTTCTCCCAGGTAGTAACTCCCCCGGGAGCGTCGGAAAATTTTACCAATACGTCAGGTAACAGCTTTCGCCCTATAATGGCTCCCATCGTGACTCCGACTCCATTCGGTTCGAATTCAATGGTCACAGATCCAACCGGATCGGGGAAACCGACCATTACCCGGGGCACCACCTTTCCCGAATAGTTCGAATATCCGGCTGAGGCAACTAGGAGGCTCCGCTTTGGCCTCGAGCTCGGGACATCCTAACGGATCAAATACGGTACAGTTCTGAACGCCGCAGGTCAACCAGACAGGATCGTTTCCAACAATCGATCTTCTCGACCCCGTTTTCCCTGGACAAACGTCCAATCAAGAACAAGCCCAGTTCGCGCCTACGACAGGCGATGAACACGATATGCTTAGACAGTATATTGAACAAGCTAAGGCTCGGTTCGTCAGTCTGAGCTCCAAAGTTCACATGGCAACAAGCGCGGCGCCCGACATCGATCGAGTGATCGAAGAAACGCGACAAACGCCGTTCACAGACCGGATCGCCTTTGCACGAATCAGGGAAATAAAGAAAACAAAGTTTCTGGAGTTCTCTGAAAAATCGGACCTGAAAGCCCATATCAGGGCGTTCCGAATGGCAATGGAAAGGGTATACCTTAGCGATGAGGAGAGAGAGCCGGCTTTCTGCAGGATCTTCGCCGAAATCCTATCAGGCTCCGCCCTAGAATGGTTTGTCGGACTGAAGGAAAGGTCCATTGACAACTTCACCCAGTTCATGACGGCTTTCCTCAAACAATATTCCGTCTTTATCGAAGAAAAGACTACTGAGGCAGCTCTATTTAGCGTCTCCCAAAAACCCGACGAGCCGCTTCGCTCGTAAATCGACCGATTTAAAGAAATAAAATCCAAAATCGCAAACCCGCGAGAAGAAGTAGCTATAGAAGCATTGAGACGCGGACTATGGTTTTCGACCAGATTCCGCGAGGAAATAACGGTCCGCGAACCACAAACACTCGATGCGCCCTTCATCGTATCGTCAAAGTATCGTCAAAGTAGTATATAGGGTTATCGAATCCACAGGGACACTTGGTCTCAATAGAATCAGAAACGTAGAGATTAATACTAGAAATAAGCAGATGGTGAAGTAAATAAATTGCGAAGCAAGAAAGTAAACAGTAGCAAGTTGGTTGTGAAAGCAATAAACTAAAAGCGTCAAGCCTAGGGTATTCTCAGGAAATCAGACAAGCAGACAAGTTAATCAGTCAGGATCAAATTAAACTCAGTTCTAGAACTCAAATCACGGAAATAGAATTAACCAAATCTCTTTGCGAAAACTCTCTAAGTCTAAGTGCAGTAACCCAAATCTCTTTGCAATTACTAACAGATTAAACTAGCATTAAGTTCAAGTTCGATATGTTCACAATTAAACTAAACCAAATCTCTTTGCGAATAATTTAATTGCTCAACCTAAATAGTTCAGATTCTAAAACACACTCTCGTGTCGAATTTAGCAACCTAAGATCTAGATTCTAATTGATCAGGTTAGAACTAGCATTAAGCACAATTTAGTTTGAAGAACATTCTAATCATATGAATCCTTAACTGAATTAAACAAGTCTAGCAAGTCATCAAACCCTAATGAGAAACCCTAAACTTAATTATGGATCTACTCAGACATGATTAATGAAAACATAATCATAGAAATAATAGATTGCATATAAGAGAATAAAATATCAAAGGGGTTCGAAATCTTCTCCAAAATAAGTGAATAAAGGAAATAGATCAGCCCCGAAAGCTCTAAAAATCTCTTAACTCTAAGTATGAAAGCGTAAGTAAATTAAACACCAAAATCCTCTATATATAAGCCTAATCTCGGATGGGGCTTCTGTGTAAATACTGGAACTAATCTGGGCTTCTCTGCAAATCTTCATAACTTGTTAAACCGACGCGTACGGCCCATCTCGCTAGTGTGTCGACCGATGCACAAGGTGTGTCGGTCGATGCTTGATCAATAAATCGGACAGTGAGTTAAGCTCTCGGCCAAAACGTCTCAAAAGTCCCAAAATGCTCCAATTAGCTCCAAACCCGATTAAACCTGTAAAAGACTCTAAACGAACACAAAAGACACTAAAAACACATCTATATCATGGTATAAAATGGGTAAAAACCATGATATATCAACTCCCCCACACTTAGCATTTGCTTGTCCTCAAGCAAAACAGAGAACTAAAATGTAGTGAAGAGGTTTGAAAACTCTTCAAAAACTCATTTTGTCGTAGAAGCAGCAGCATTCAGATTCCCCTTAGTAATCCACATGAAAGAATCAATCTACAGAAATCAAGACCAACATATACTTCCCCCACACTTAGCAACTGTCCTAAGTAAACGCCACAATCACATTCACGCATTCAAATTCTCCCTACTGACTTCTGCAAGTATTTAAGTGCGGTCTCACCTAAGGGGTATCGATCTAAAGGCACATGGATTCTTACCTTGTCAGCTCTAGACCACCATCCTATCTTTCTCTAATCCCTTTCTTCTCTTTTCCCTTCCTTAACAACTGATTTTTCCCCACTGGGTATCATTTTATTTTTTTTATCAGTGTTCTTCCCGTTTTGGGGTGTACTTTGGACACATTCCAAAGATCACATGAGAGAAAATAGTGTTTGCTACCATTCCCATGACCACTTCGGAGTTACTAACTCATCCTCAGTTTATTATCTTTCTTTTTTTTTACTTTATGGAAGGGGAGAAGGGAACTAGATAGGACAGGTTTACAAGCTGTGTCATAACCGGCAAAGGAATCCGACATAAAGTATACCAAGCCCTTAGGTGAGAAATCTAAAGTCAGGATTAAATTGAAGTCAGTAAAAGATCCTCTGATACCTGAAGCGATGTGGGTGTTCTCAGTAGGCTGATCTGTGTCTGGGTTTTCTAATAGTCATAGATAATCTGCAGCTTCATCCCAGTGGTTACTTAAGTTCCTGCAAATGCTGCTAATCTTCTCAAAAAATCATTGTTTCCTACTTGAACAAATTTTGACTCAAAAACAAATTTTTAAAATTTAACTGACTCTAAGAAAACAAAAGAAAGTAATTAGTAGAACCTCCCCCACACTTAAGACACACTGTCCCCAGTAGTGTCAAGCAAGGGATTGGTTAAAAGAAAGAAAATAAAAATTTGTTAATGGAATGGTTAGTTCTCTCGGGTTTTTACCTCTGTCGCAGTCAGGCATCGATCGTTGCACTAGGTGCACCGACCGTTGTTGTGCGATTTTCGTTGGGGATCGATCGTTGCTCAGGACCCGAGAGAACTGATTGCATCTAAGAAATAAAATTTAAACAATATAAGTCTCGGCAACTCTCTGTGAAATCGCGAAGCATCGACCGTTGCATCTAAGGCATCGATCGTTGCAAAGCGATTTCACTTTATCGAACATTTCACAAAATCGCAAAGCAACGACCGTTGCTCGAAAGCAGTGACCGTTGCAAGGCGATTTCGCCGCAAACAATATCAACAAAATCAGTCCAAATCCAAGCCGCATTGCCTCAAATCAGTTCAAAATCATAATCCATCACCCTAAATCAGTCTAATTACGCATGCATCATCAATTTTCGGTTCAAAAATCTAAAACCCTAAAATCCAATCCGAAAATTTGAGAAATAGAAGTTCTTTACCTTGGATTCGTGAGATATGAGCTAAAGACAAGGGTATAGAGTGTGAAATAGGAAGTATTAGCAATTGAAACAAAGAAAAATGATGAGAATTTTCGATTTTGGGTGTGGAGCTTTCGGTTGTACGGATGATCGGAAATGAGAGAGAAAAGAGAAGAGAAAGGGTTTAAGGTACTTACCTCGGTCGTGGGTGCAACGATCGTTGCTTTAGGGGCAACGACCGTTGCTGGTCAAATCAAAATTGATTTTCCGGTTTAGCGCATACCTTAATTTTGCAATTGAACCAATTGCAACGACCGTTGCTTAGGAGCAACGATCGTCACAATGCGATTACCCCTCTTCGTCAAATCTCCTTGCAACGACCGGTGCACAAGTGCATCGATCGTCACACCTATCCAGACTCGAGTTCTGCATCTGAAACTTAGCAAAAACAAAAACAAAAACGTGAAATCCTAAGAAAAACACCAAAAATAAGAAAGAAAAGCAAGTAAACCTAACAGTGGGTTGCCTCCCACTCAGAGCTTGTTTAAGGTCATTAGCTTGACCGGACGCATAAGATTTTTCAGGTACCAAGAGAACCTGACAGAGACTTTTTCTGTCTCTGTTCAAGTCTCCTCATCCAAGGTGGAGAATAGGCTGTTGCAGAATGCTCATGTCCAAGAAAAGATGGAGTAAAATGTGCTCCAGGATCTAGAATCACAGTGTCATCCGGCTGCTCATCATCTGCATCCATGATTGTGAATGTCTGCCCATCTATCAGTGGCTTTCGCAGCTTCTCCATCTCATATCGCAGTGGCTCATCTCCCAGATGGAGGTCTATTAGACTTTGTCTAACATCTATCATAGCTCCCGCTGTAGCCAAGAATGGTCTTCCAAGCAGCAATGCTTCATCAGGATCGCAGTCATATTTCAGTACAAGGAAGTCTGTCGGAACTAAGTAGTTTCCAACTCTCACTGGGATGTCCTTTAAAAGTCCTTCCGGAACTCGTATAGACTGATCGGCTAGGACAAGAGAGGTCCTAGTGGGGGGAAAATCCAGCATCCCCAGCTTCTCTGCCACAGAATAAGGCATCATACTTCCAGCAGCTCCTAAGTCACACAGAGAGCGTCTAAAACTGTCCTCGAAGATGGAGCAGTTAAGCACAAAGACTCTAGGGTCAGGCAGCTTCTTCGGGATCTTGTTCAGTAGCACCTCACTAATGTGTTGGGGAACTATAATCACCCAGTCTCTCAGCTCTTCATCTAAAGGTAGCATCCTGTTTAAGTACCTCTGCACACAGGGATGATAAGGTGGATCATCAGACGGTGGAATTTCTTCCAAGTCTTCACCACTTTTTTCTAGCTTCTTAAGCTCTTCAATTTCTTTCTTAATCACTTCAGATACTGAGGAGTGCTGTCTAACAGTATGTGCGTAGATCTCCTGTTGAGTAACCTCAGAGGCTCCAGTGAATAAGTGATCGAGATCTAACTCTGCATCAATGCCATTATCATCCGGCAAGTCTGTCTGTCTACGAGTTGCATCGACCGACACTGGATGTGTGTCGATCGTTGCAATACGATTTTCACAGTTTTCACCCGAGAGTTTTTCTCCAAAATCCGAGAATTCTTCTTCCTCCACCAACTCAGCTGTACTTAGCTCAAATTTTTCCCCTAGGTGAGATCCATCATTAACGTACACAGACCAGGCCTTAATGTGAGTGTCTGCAACTCCTTTTCCCTTCATAGAACTGGAAATCTGATTTACCTGAGTGTCCAGCTGCTTCACATGAGTGCTCAGAGTCTCAAACTTCCCATTGAGATTCTCATAAACTGCATCCAGCTTCTTGTTACTGTCCACAGAAATCTTGTTTTGGCTCTCCAGTACCTGTTCCAACATCGTTTCCATCCTAGTCTCAAAAGAAGTGGCTGCAGGAGGTGTCTGATAAGATGAAGATCCGTAGGTTCTTTGATTTCCTTGTCCATAAGGCTTCTGAAAGTTACCAGTCTGTCCAAAGCTTGAAGAGTTCTGGTTGCCTGTGAAGGCATTCTTCTGTCCTCCACCAGAAAATCTGTTCCCAGATTGATATCCAAATCTGTTTCCTTGGAAACCAGATCCTCCGATGTAATTCACATCTTCTTCCTGAGTGTCCTCCTCAGTCTGAATTACTTCTACTTCTTGAGCAAAGTGGACAGCTTTCTTTTCACCTAGAAGATTGCAGATTTTGTCCATCCTGGATTTCAATTCAGCCATTTATGAGTTATCAACACTTCCACCAGATTTCTTCCTCCTCTCATTCATAGTCTTGCAACTGTTGCTGCTTACTAAGTTCTCAATCAACTGCTTAGCTTGTGCAGGAGTCCTGGTGTTGAAGTTTGCATTACTGGAGTTATCCAGTGTAGACTGATATGGCAGATCTATGCCTCTGAAGAAGATACCTAGCAATGTGACTTCACTGAATCCATGATGTGGGCAGTCACGCTGATCCTTCCTAAATCTCATCCAAGCAGCTTTTAAAGGCTCCACAGCTCCTTGGGAAAATGTGAGAATGTCCTGTCTGGACTGGTCTGAACGCGCATCATCGTAGAAATGTCTCAGGAACTCACTTTTCAGTGCTGCCCGAGTGGTAAACTGACCAGGTGCTGATATATCATGGTTTTTACTAGTTTTAGACCATGATATAAGTGTGTTTTTAGTGTCTTTTGTGTTATTTTAGAGTCTTTTACAGGTATAATCAGGTTTGGAGCTGAATTGGAGATAATGGAGCATTTTGGAGATTTTTGGAGTGATTGGCCGAGAGATAGAGTTCACTGTCCGAAACAGAGGAAGGTGTCGATCGTTGCACTCTAGCAACGATCGATGCACTAGCGAGATGGGCCAAAAACTCGGCGGTTTAAAAGAGTGAAGAATTTGCACTTTGATCCAGAAGTTCCTGATATTTACAAAGAAGCCCTTGGCCGAGATTATGCCTATATAATAGAGTTTTTAGAGTTTTTATTAGATACGCTTTATACTTTTTACCATACACTTTGATAATTAAGAGCAGAGGATTTTAGAGCTTTTTGGGGCTGATCTGAACCTGTTACATCATCTGTATTTGGAGAAGATTTCGAACCCCTTTTACTCTTATTCTTTTATGCAATTTATTCATTATATGATTATGTTTTCATTATCTATGTCTGAGTAGATCCATAGTTAGGTTTAGGATTTCTCACATAGGATTTCATGACTTGCTAGACTTGTTCAAATTCAGTTAAGGATTCATAACTTTACCTGTTCTTCAATTTAATTGTGCTTAAAGCTAGTTCTAACCTGATCAATTAGAATCTAGATCTTAGGTTGCTAAATACGTCACGGAAGTGGGGTTTAGGAATCTGAACTAATTAAATTGGGCAATTAAACTTTGCGCAAACGGAAGTTTGGTTTAGGATAATTGTGAACATATCAAACTTGGACTTATTGCTAGTTTAATCTGTTAGTTCTCGCAAACGAAAGTTTGGTTTGCTGCACTTAGACTTAGAGAATTATCGCAAAGGAATTTGGTTAATTCTACATCTGTGTTTTGAGTTCTAGAACCGTTCTTAATTAGATCCTTGCTGAATGAACTGTCTGCTTGTCTGATTTCCTGAGAATACCCTAGGCTTGACGCTTTTAATTACTTGCTTCACAACCGTTAATCTCTGTTACTGATTTACTTTCTCGCACCGCAATCTATTTCATTCACTACTTGCTTATTTCTAGTATTTATTCCTACAGTTTGATTCTCTTGAGACCAAGTGTCCCTGTGGATTCGATAACCCTATATACTACTTTGACATTGCTGTTCACTTGCAGTTTAGTATAGGGAAAACTTAGAACCTATCAGGTGCCAGTTGCTTCAGCCATGCACTAGCGTCTCCAGCGAGACTGTAAGGAAAGAGCTTAAGGAACAGATAATCCTGGCAAACTCCATCATACTTCATGCCATTGATTATGTCCTCAAACTGATCAATGTGATCCATAGGCTGCTCTGTTGGATGTCCATGGAAAGCATTCTGTCTCATCAGCGAGTAGTAGATGGTCTTGATCTCAAAATCCTCCCTCTCAAAACCAGGAAGTACTAAGGCTGTTCGGTTTGCATGAAACTCATCTGGTCTGTTGTAGTCAGCCAAAGTCCTTTCATGGACAACCATCTGTCTACCTTGAGCTTGACCTTGGGCTTGCGCATGCGGTTGTGGCTCAGGTGGGTCAGGGATCACGTTCCCTTCAGCATCAACCGGATGCCCAGCAGCATTGTACGGGTTGTTATCTCGGTCCCTCAGGGTACCGTCAGCATCTGGTATCAAGATCAGACGTTCTCGTACCATTCTCTCTCTCTTTTCTCTTCTGATAGTTCTTTCTAGACGTCCAAGTTCCTCTAGTCCGAGATTAACTAAGCTCGAGTTCGGATTACTTCGAGTTCTCTGCGTTGGCATAAACTGTCTGTAATCGTCCAGCAACGATCGATGCTATCAGTGCAACGATCGATTCAATCTCAGAATCTCCTAGCAACGATCGACGCAAGGGATGCAACGATTGACGCAAGGCTAAAATCGTACCTGCGACAGAAAGAAACAGAGAAAAAGTTAGCAAATTATGAAAATAAAAACGAAAAAGCAAAAACAAAAAGAAAAATTTCTAGTAAAAACCCTAAGTTCGGTCCTATCGAAGACTCTAAGAGTCCCCGGCAACGGCGCCAAAAACTTGATAGGTTCTAAGTTTTACCCTATTCTAAACTGCAAGTGCACAGTATCGTCAAAGTAGTATATAGGGTTATCGAATCCACAGGGGACACTTGGTCTAAATAGAATCAGAAACGTAGAGATTAATACTAGAAATAAGCAGATGGTGAAGTAAATAAATTGCGAAGCAAGAAAGTAAACAGTAGCAAGTTGGTTGTGAAAGCAATAAACTAAAAGCGTCAAGCCTAGGGTATTCTCAGGAAATCAGACAAGCAGACAAGTTAATCAGTCAGGATCAAATTAAACTCAGTTCTAGAACTCAAATCACGGAAATAGAATTAACCAAATCTCTTTGCGAAAACTCTCTAAGTCTAAGTGCAGTAACCCAAATCTCTTTGCAATTACTAACAGATTAAACTAGCATTAAGTTCAAGTTCGATATGTTCACAATTAAACTAAACCAAATCTCTTTGCGAATAATTTAATTGCTCAACCTAAATAGTTCAGATTCTAAAACACACTCTCGTGTCGAATTTAGCAACCTAAGATCTAGATTCTAATTGATCAGGTTAGAACTAGCATTAAGCACAATTTAGTTTGAAGAACATTCTAATCATATGAATCCTTAACTGAATTAAACAAGTCTAGCAAGTCATCAAACCCTAATGAGAAACCCTAAACTTAACTATGGATCTACTCAGACATGATTAATGAAAACATAATCATAGAAATAATAGATTGCATATAAGAGAATAAAATATCAAAGGGGTTCGAAATCTTCTCCAAAATAAGTGAATACAGGAAATAGATCAGCCCCGAAAGCTCTAAAAATCTCTTAGCTCTAAGTATGAAAGCGTAAGTAAATTAAACACCAAAATCCTCTATATATAAGCCTAATCTCGGCTGGGGCTTCTGTGTAAATACTGGAACTATTCTGGGCTTCTCTGCAATTTTCATAACTTGTTAAACCGACGTGTACGGCCCATCTCGCTAGTGTGTCGACCGATGCACAAGGTGTGTCGGTAGATGCTTGATCAATAAATCGGACAGTGAGTTAAGCTCTCGGCCAAAACGTCTCAAAAGTCCCAAAATGCTCCAAATATCTCTAATTAGCTCCAAACCCGATTAAACCTGTAAAAGACTCTAAACGAACACAAAAGACACTAAAAACACATCTATATCATGGTATAAAATGGGTAAAAACCATGATATATCATGCATCGACCTTCGCTCGCCTCGAGGACGAAATTACAGCCCTCAGAGAAAAGCATCAAAAAGAAAAGAACTCGTCAGGCTCACAGAACTCGAACTCAAAAAAGGATTCCCGTAAATCAGGAAACGTCAATGCTGTCGAGAGCCCGAAGAGCTCGAAGAAATTTGAGTTCGACAAGGAAAAATTATGTTATTTTCACAACAAAAGAGAACATTCGACTGAAGAGTGCTACACTCGAGCTAAAGTCAAGGCTCAAAAGCGAGAGTCCGAAAACAAGTCAGAAGTCGAGGAGGAAACTTCATCTGACAAAAAGGAAAATAAACACACCAGAGAGTCAAACACCAAGAAGACTTCTCAAAACAAACGAGAGCAATCTAAGGAGCCGGAATCTCCCAAAACCCTTCCCCAGGGATCACGAAAGAGAGTCGAGGTCATTCTCGGCGAACTCAGCCTGTGCGGCACCCTGGGAGGCTCGGCACTATCTCCACCTCCAGCTCCCAGTAAGAGTTTGCACTCGCGAATCAATCTCCCTCTTCTCTGCGCGGGGGGGGGGGGGGGGGGGGGGGGGTGTACGGGCTATACCCCTTAAACGAATCGACTTCATCTTCGGTGGCTCCAAGATTTGCCGAGATTCGGTCAATTCAATCAAAGCTCTACAAAGAAGAGTCGAGACCGACAAAGGGGGGAAAATCCCAATGTTAGGCCCAGACCACGAAATCGCTTTCCACGAGAGCGAGACAAGTAATCTCGACAAACCACACGACGACGCTCTCTTCGTTTGTCTAGTAGTGGGAGATGGCGAACTCTCAAGGATAATGATCGACACAGGTAGTTTGGTGGATGTCCTCTTTTATGATGCGTTCAAAAAGATGGATTTCAACGGGCTCTGTATTCGCCCCAGTAATAGCTGGAGGAGTTCGAATGATGACAGAGTTCGTCATAGTGGATCAGCCAGCTCCCTATAACGCAATTCTAGGTCGACCATGGATATACGACATGAAAGCGGTACCGTCGACCTACCATCAATGCGTAAAATTTCCAACTCCCAAAGGAGTAAAAACCATTTTCGGAAGTCAAAAGATTTCCCGTCATTGCTATATGAACGGGTATAGGCAGATTGAAAAATCCCCCGCTTAGCAATTACGGAAAGAGGAGGAGCTCGCTACCATGCAGACCAAAATGTCGAACGACCCAAGTCAAATAGGACCCCCAAAGGACCTCACGACCCGAGTTTGCATAGACCTATCAGAGCCAGTCAAAAACGAATTGGTCTCTTTCCTTAAACAGAACGTTGACTCCTTTGCCTGGTCTTCAGCAGTCATGAAAGGGATCAACATTGACGTAACCAGCCACGAGCTGAATGTCGACCCGACCTACAAACCGGTAAGAGAAAAATGTCGAAAACTAGGTCCGGAATGAGCTCAAGCCGTCAACGACGAGGTCGATCGGTTATTAAAAATTGGATCGATCAGAGAGGTTAAGTACCCCAACTGGCTTGCGAATCCCGTAGTGGTCAAGAAAAAGAACGGGAAGTGGAGAGTCTGTGTAGATTTCACAAATCTCAACAAAGCGTGTCCAAAGGACAGCTTCCCACTTCCGCACATCGACCGACTGGTCGAAGCTACCGCCGGACACCAACCGCTATCCTTCATTGATGCCTTCTCGAGGTATACCGAAATACTAATGAACCCTGAGGACCAAGAAAAGGCTTCGTTCATAACTGATCGAGGAACGTACTGCTACAAAGTCATGCCCTTCGGGTTGAAAAATGCAGGAGCAACTTACCAACGCCTCGTCAAGAAGATGTTTTCAGGACTCCTGGGTAAAACCATGGAAGTCTACATCGACGATATGCTGGTCAAATCTTCCAAGTACGAAGACCATATCCCCCAGCTAAAAGAATGCTTTATCATTCTCAATAAATATGGGATGAAGCTCAACCCAGCGAAGTGCACATTCGGGGTCCCCTCAGGAGAATTCCTTGGTTACCTAGTGACCAAAAGAGGGATCGAAGATAACCCCAAACATATCGCAACATTTATAGAGATGAAATCACCTAGAACAACGCGAGAAGTCCAACGCCTGACTGGCAAAATAGCTGCTTTGAACCGCTTCATCTCAAGGTCGACTGATAAATGTCTACCCTTCTATCACATGCTCAAAGCGAACAAAAAGTTCCTCTGGGACGAAAAGTGCGAAGAAGCATTCACCCAGCTCAAATCTTACCTAAGCAAACCACCAATACTGGCGAAACCAATGGAAGGGGAGCCACTCTACCTCTACCTAGCTGTTTCCACGGCAGCAGTAAGCGGAGTCCTGGTTCGCGAAGAACAAAACGAGCAACGGCTGGTGTACTACATCAGTAAAACCTTAATCGATGCTGAAACCAGGTACCCCGCCATGGAAAAACTCGCTTTAGCGCTAGTCACATCGGCTCGGAAACTTCGACTATACTTCCAATCGCACTCAATTATAGTGATGACCTCTCAGCCACTGAGAACCATCCTTCATAGTCCAAGCCAGTCACGTCGACTGGTCAAATGGGATACCGAACTCAGCGAGTATGACATAGAATATAAAGCTCGGACGTGTCTAAAAGGGCAAGTGCTGGCATATTTCATAATCGAGCTCCCCCGACCATAGAACTCGACCCGACCTCCGCCAAGAAATGGAAACTCTATGTCGATAGAGCTTCCTCGAGGCAAGGATCCGGAGTCGGAGTAAAACTGGTCTCCCCCACTGGCGAAGTACTGGAACAGTCTTTCAGACTGGGCTTCGCCGCATCAAATAACGAAGCAGAATATGAAGCGTTAATAGCCGGGCTCAGACTAGCAATAGCGATAGGAGCCCAAGAAGTAGACGCCTTCAGCGATTCCCAATTGGTCACGAGCCAATATCATGGCGACTACGAGGCTAAAGATGAACGCATGGAATCATACCTACAGGTAGCCCATACGCTCGCCGAACAGATTGAATTCTTTGATATAACACGGATCCCGCGAGGAGAAAACACCGCAGCCGATGCCCTAGCCGCATTAGCGTCGACATCAGATCACAACCTCAAAAGGATCATACAGTCGAGGGAATCGAAAAACCAAGCATCGACATAGCCCTGAAAGCTCTGTCCTTGAAAGAGGTCGAGCCTACCATAAAGGGCTATGTCGAACACAAGGAGTGTCCCAAGGACACCAGTCACGATATCATCGAGATTGATGATGATCTCGATCCAAGAAGCGTCGTGTAAGTCGCGAACATCCCCGATGGGCCAATCCAAGCCGCATCCGCTAGTCGAGGACCCGAGCCTAATGATGACGAAGATTGGAGAACTCCGATCGTTCGATACATTACAAATGGCGAAGTCCCCGACGACAAACGGGAGGCGCGGAAACTCAAGACACAGAGTGCGAGATAATGCGTCACGCAAGGAGAGCTCTTCAAAAGAAGTCTCTCTGGACCTTACTTCAAATGCCTCGATAAAAAGCAATCTCTAGCCGTGATCACGCAGGCCCACGACGGATCTTGCGGAAGCCATTCCGGAGGACGAGCCCTAGCAGTACGAATTAAAAGGCAAGTCTACTTTTGGCCAACAATGGCCACCGAATGCGAACCTTTTTCCAGCAAATGTGACAAATGCCAAAAGCATGCCCCGATTATCCATCAGGCATCGGAGAAACTCTCCTCTATCTCATCACCATACCCATTCATGCGATGGGGAATGGACATCGTGGGACCTTTAGTCCCATCCGGCAAAAAGAAAGCTACACACCTATTGGTAATGACAGACTACTTCACTAAGTGGATTGAAGCAGAGTCATACCAAAAGATCAAAGACGTTCACGTTAAGGAGTTCGTCTGGCGAAACATCGTGTGCCGACATGGACTACCTTATGAGATCGTCACCGATAATGGATCACAATTCATATCAAACGCGTTCAAAGAGTTCTGGCGAAACACCGTGTGCCGACATGGACTACCTTATGAGATCGTCACCGATAATGGATCACAATTCATATCAAACGCGTTCAAAGAGTTCTGTAGAACCTGGAACATAAAGCTGACTTACTCAACGCCCCATTATCCTCAAGGGAACGGAATAGCAGAGGCAGCTAATAAAGCAATCATGAACAACCTTAAGAAAAGACTCAACGAGTGCAAAACGAGCTGGAGCGACGAGCTCCCAGCCGTACTCTGGACTCACCGGACTACTCCTCGCAAATCCACCGGCGAAACTCCCTTTTCGCTGGCTTACAGAATCGAGGCGGTAGTACCAGCCGAAATCCTTGTGTCAAGCATCCGCAAAGAAGAATGCCTACGACAAGAGGAACTTAACAACAAGATGATAAAGGACAATCTCAATCTCGTAGACGAAAGGAGGAACCTCGCTCTAGCTCGAATCCAGAACTACCAACAAGCTGCAACTCGCTACTACGATTCTAAGATCAAAACTAGAAGGTTTCAAGTAGGCGAGCTCGTCTTACGGAAACTGTTCGACCATAAAAAGGAAGAACGCGCTGGAAAGTTAGGAGAAAAGTGGGAAGGTACTTACCAGGTCACTGATGTTGTGAAGGAAGGGGTCTACCAACTCAAATCGGTAGAAACTCAGAAGCCTGAACTACGATCTTGGAATATCATCAACCTCAAAAAGTACTTTCACTAAGAGTACGTCAACATAATCAAACTACGAAACGTCTTGATCCCCTTAAAAGGGTATGTAGGCAGCTCGACTTCGAGCGCAGCCGCCCCCCCCCCAACACAAAGCTCTTACCGAGCTCGAAAATTTCGAACGAAGTCGTACTAGCTTATCTTTGTGAAATCAAAAATAAGTCTCTCGATCAATATCTCTTTCCGCTGTAAAAATTAGAGTTGTCATAAAGTACTTCGCCTTTGCATTTTACCAAGAGATGTGAAATTATCTCTTCAAAAGTAAGCGATATGAAATTATCTCTTCGAACATTAAAGTGATATGAAATTATCCCTTCTAAAGCGACATGAAATGGCCTCTTCTAAGTAAAGTGATATGAAATATCCCTTCCAAGCGATCTGAAATGATCCCTCTGATATCAAACAAACCGAAATGGTCGTCCCAAAATAAGCGACCTGCGGTCTCTTCAAACCAGTACGATCTGAATTGGTCCTTCAAAACTTAAAATTCCTCCAACCTTATACAGATTAGAAGAGTTGGGGGACTACCCCCTTCCCTTAAGAAAAGCAACGAGGTTAAGTCTACGTCGAGACAGATAAAACGAGACAGCTGTTTCACGCAAAGCGACCTCCGCAAGTGCTCAAAACGAATCTGTGTAAGTCTACTTCGATTCATCATATACTTAAAGTATTTCATTTCAATTCAACGCCAAGCTCGAACTTTACATCTTGGAAGAGTTGTACCTCGAACAAACCTTGAGGAGGAGCTCGATCTTAAATACAATCGACCTAAAAGTTCGTAGAGAACTCCCTAAGGCAATTCAAGCCAAATTATTTATTCGACCCCTCTTCAGAGGATCGAGCTGTCATAACGGCCAATTCTATGCTAAGGCATTAAACAGTCAAATCTATGCTAAGGCATGAAAGATTGAAAAGCGATTCATAAAAAAGGGACTTAACGTCCTCGAGTTCGCAAAACCCCCCTTATCTCAACCGTTGATTTAAGATCAACGGCTACGAACGCGTGACAGCCAAATCACGTCAGCAAAAGATCGAGTTCGAAGAGACCCTTCATAACCCTCAAATCTCAGCCGTTAGTGATCGACCAGATCACGGCCGTTCGATCGAAACAAGATCTACGGACGGGGCAAAAATAATCATTAGGTTTTTTAACACCCAAGGCATGCGCGTCTTCCCGAGGACGTCCACTGCCCATTAACCTCGACTCGTCAAAATTAATGGGTTGGGGGGCTATTGTTGGTGCTGGATATCCCTCTAAGAAATCTGGCCCATAAACAAACCAAACAAAGGTCCATAATCATGAGCCCGTTCCATAATCAAGCCAGAGAGATCGACCATCGTCCATTTTGGGCCCATACGACCAGCATCCGGACAATGCCCATACAACGCCGAAATGAGAGGCGACCGAGCTCGAGCTTGATAGGAGACGATGTAGAGGTAGAACAACCTGGGTAGCTAATCTCGCAAATCTCAGAGATCGTTATCACGGCGAGGCCGAAATATCGGCCAGACTATTTAAAGAAGAAGTGACGACTCATTCAATACATTCCAACCCTAGCTTAGAACACTCCGACTAGATAGTTCGATCATAAATCTTTGTACTCTCTTTTCGACTGTGTTTGTTCTATCTCGACGATCAATCTCAATAAAGTCTTTGATTCATAGGAAACTATACCATTTCTATACCCAAAAGTCCAAATTCACGAATACAAATTCTTAGTGTGAATCTCGGATCTCACAATTGTTGGATCGTTTAGTGTTTCCTGATTCAATTCTCAATTGATTCATCTTACTAAACATGCAGATCTAGGTTCTCTTATTTAGAAACATAATAGATCTCACCTGTTACCTTTTGTGCAGCGGAAAGAGGAGGCACGGGTCAGAGATCAGCAGAACCACCAAGGGATGGATCCTCCAAAGGCTCACACACGCACACCGGGAAATTGGCTGCTAGACCAGCTGAGAGAGGAGGCGCAGAGAGAGAGGAGGGAGGCGCAGAAGCTGAGAAAATTAGAGAGCTTTAGGTCAAGTTTTATTCATTAAAACTCCCTTTAGTTCTCATGGGCTTTTGGGCTCAATTCTCAGTTCTGATTAAATCCCATGGATTTAATCAGGCCCTTTATTCTCTCTAAGTACAGTAAATGCCTAGCACTTTTACCGTACTTCTGCTAAACCGTTCCTTCGTATTTTCCCGTTAGCTTAGGCGTGTGACCCATATGGGATCATATAATAAAGGTAATAAGTCCAAGACTTATAGATCATGAGCGGACTCTAGCAAGCCATCATGACCCCCAGTATTATATGACTTATGTCTGATCATTGACATACTCTTACGTTCTAGAGACAGTACGGAGATTACTGGACATAATTCCAACAATCTCCCACTTGAACTGGAATCTCTGTATTCATAATCCTTTTGTCTCAATATCTCGATTAGTCATAAGGCAAGATTAGTGTCATCCTTATAAAGCCTAATCTTGTTTTATCGGACTCTGATTTGATACTGACAATCCAAACGACTCGGGAAAGTCCGTTTGAGCATGGCCATGCATTTTCCAGTATTCAAATCTCCGATTGGCCTAGAGGTATTCACTCCATTTATATTGGAGGGACAAATCCCGTCTTGTTCCATCACTGTAAACTACTCATTTCATAATACACCCAAACAAGGTCCTTATAACTATCGCTTAACGACAGCATTAGACAATGATCAAAGCGCATTAGTTCATGTGCAGTCACATGCATGCGAACTCAGGTCTAAGGACTATACTCTATAGTCGTAGTAAGAATCTCTTATGATACAGATATAAATATCCTGAAGAGTTCTTATAATCGGGTCTTGTCCGGTCGTATGTACCCTACATACACCTATGTACTGACTTTGATGCCGCGCATCTATGACACACTGAGACTTTGTCATAAGTCACATACCAATCTAGTCTCACACGGTTGTTGGTGTTCCAATTTCAACAACCTTCGACTAGGGACATGATGATATAAGCCATCTATCAAATATAGGGTCTCATGATCAATCTAAATGACTTTGATAACTCAAGATCAAGTCACTTACTTCGATGACCTATAAAATGGTTCATATCATTTTGGAACGATTATTTGATCACAGTTAAAATAATCTCGAAATAATAATTTCATTAAACATAAGAAAATGTTTTACAAGAACATATCAATAACTAAATAAAGCCCTCAAACTCCCACTCAAATTTAGATTACATTTCAATGTCTCTAATGCCTACAGCTTCAGTCAGGAACTCGAGCTTAGGCCTTGGAAGTGGCTTTGTCAACGGATCAGCGACGTTATCATCTGTCTGAACTCGACTGATCTTGACTTCCTTTCTATTAATGATGTCACGTATCAAGTGAAATCTTCTTAGAACATGCTTGGATTTCTGGTGTGATCTTGGTTCCTTTGCCTGAGCAATAGCACCATTGTTATCACAAAACAGTGCCAGAGGCTCAGCCGCATTTGGTATCACACCTAGTTCAATAATGAACTTTCGTATCCAAACAGCTTCCTTCGCTGCTTCTGAGGCGGCGATATATTCAGCTTCTGTAGTGGAATCAGCAACGGTGTCTTGCTTGGAGCTTCTCCAACTGATTGCACCGCCATTCAGACAAAAGATATAACCGGACTGTGACCGGAAATCATCTTGGTCTGTCTGGAAACTTGCGTCCGTGAATCCACTGACTTTAAGCACATCACTTCCACCGTATACCAAGAACTTGTCCTTAGTATGTCTCAGATACTTCAGGATGTTCTTGACGGCAATCCAATGGTTTTCACCTGGATTTGACTGGTATCTACTCGTCATGCTCAATGCATAAGCAACATCAGGACGAGTACAGATCATGGCATACATGATAGATCCTATTGCAGATGCATAAGGAATATTCTTCATGCGCTCAAGCTCAGCAGCCGTCGTAGGGCTCTGCTTCTTGCTTAGCGTTGTGCCATGTACCATTGGCGTGAAGCCCTTCTTGGAATCTTTCATGCTGAATCTTTGTAGGACTTTGTCAATGTATGAATCTTGACACAAGCCTATCAGCCTTCTAGATCTATCCCGGTAGATCCTGATTCCAAGAACGTATGCGGCTTCACCCATGTCTTTCATGGAAAAACAACTTCCAAGCCAGTCCTTTACTGACTTCAGCATTGGAACGTCGTTTCCGAGAAGCAGTATGTCATCGACATACAGAATAAGAAATACTATCTTGCTCCCACTAGTTTTCTTATACACGCATTGTTCTTCTTCGTTTCTGATGAAGTCAAATTGCTTGATCGCTTCATCAAAACGAAGATTCCAGCTCCTCGATGCTTGCTTCAATCCATAAATGGATTTATGAAGCTTGCATACTTTCCCAGCATTCTTTGGATCTATGTAACCGACAGGTTGTGTCATATACACATCCTCTTCCAGAATTCCATTCAGGAAAGCGGTTTTCACGTCCATCTGCCAAATTTCATAATCATGAAAAGCTGCAGTTGCTAGTAGAATCCGAATAGATTTCATCATAGCCACTGGGGAATAGGTTTCATCGTAATCCACACCGTGAACTTGTCTGAAACCTTTTGACACCAACCTGGCTTTATAAATCTGGACATTTCCATCCACGTCAATCTTCTTCTTGAAGATCCATTTGCACTCGATGGCTTTTACACCAGCGGGTAATTCAACAAACGAAAACACTTGGTTGACCGACATGGAGTCCATTTCGGAATCAGTGGCCTTACGCCACTTAGAGGAATCTGGGCCCATCATGGCTTGATTGAAGTTCGATGGTTCATCACCATCAATGATCAGAAGATCATGACAGTTAGTCACGAGGAATCCTTGATATCTCTCGGGTTCGTGACGGATCCTCCCGGATCTTCGAACTTCAGGTACTACAGGTTCAGGCTCTACAATTTCTTGTAGGTCCTCCTGCTGCTCTTCCTCATTAGGTTGAGCAGTATCCTGTTCATCTTGAATTTCTTCAAGCAGTACCTTACTTCCACTGTCTTTCTTAGAGAGAAACTCCCTCTCAAGAAAGTTACAATCCCGGGCAACAAAGATCTTGTTCTCGGAACGTAGATAGAAGTAATAAGCCTTGGTTTCCTTAGGATAACCAATGAAGTAGCATTTATCAGACTTTGGTGTAAGCTTGTCTGAGATTAATCTCTTGACATAGGCTTCACAACCCCAAATTCTAAGATAAGACAGCACTGGAGCTACTCCAGTCCATAATTCATATGGTGTCTTTGCTACTGCTTTCGATGGCGCTCTATTTAGAGTGAACACTGCTGTTAGCAGAGCATATCCCCAAAGGGATATTGGAAGGTCTGTGTGACTCATCATAGATCGAACCATATCCAATAAGGTCCGATTTCTCCTCTCAGACACACCATTCCATTGAGGTGTTCCAGGAGGAGTGAGTTGGGACACGATCCCACACTCTTTTAGATGATCACTGAATTCTTGGCTTAAGTATTCTCCTCCTCGGTCGGACCGAAGAGCCTTAATGCTTTTGCCAAGTTGGTTCTGTACTTCATTTTGGAATTCTCTGAACTTCTCAAAAGATTCAGACTTATGTTTCATTAAATAAACATATCCATACCTACTGAAATCATCAGTGAAGGTAATGAAGTACTGATAGTTTCCTCTTGCATTTGTGGACATTGGGCCACACACATTAGTGTGTATCAGGCCCAATAAGTCACTGGCCCTCTCGTTAGGATTATTAAAGGGGGCCCGGGTCATTTTGCCCATCATGCAGGATTCGCATTTCTCACATGACTCAAAGTCAAATGAGCCAAGAAGTCCATTCGAATGGAGCCTCTTGATGCGTTTCTCGCTGATGTGCCCTAAACGACAATGCCATAGAAACGTTCGGTTCTCCTCATTAGGTTTGAACCGTTTGGTATCAATGTTATAAATTGGCGCGGATTGATCAAGTATGTAAAGCCCATTCGTAAGAGGGGCACAACCATAGAACAAATTGTTGCGATTGAAGGAACATAATTTATTCTTAACTGAAAAATCATAACCTTCCAAATCCAACAAAGAAATTGAAATAATATTTCTGCTTATCGCAGGTACAAAATAACAATTATTGAGTTCTAAAATCAATCCCGAAGGTAAAGACAACAAGTATGTGCCTACAACTAGTGCAGGAACTTTCGCTCCATTCCCAACTCGTAGCTCCACTTGTCCTTGCTTCAGCCTTCTACTGTTGCTGAGTGCCTGCATATTAGTACAAATATGAGCCCCACAACCAGTATCCATAACCCATGAGGTATTATCAGAAGTAGTTGTATTAACTTCTATAACAAAAATACCTGATGAAGAAGTCTCGAGAGTCTTCTTCTTCAATTCCTTTAGACCTTCTTGGAATTTCTTACATTCTCTCCTCCAATGCCCTGGTTCTTTACAGAACCTGCAGATGTCAGTTGGCCCAGCCTTAGACTTGGGCTTGGGCTTTGGCGTGTCCTTTTCCGAGACTTGGACAGCCTTAGCCTTTCCCTTATCCTTAGCAGAGGATTTCTTAAACCCCTTGCCCTTTTGCACCATAAGCACATTGGGGTCCTTGGCGGTTTTCCTCAAGTTGGGCTCTGCAGTCTTGAGCATTCCGTGAAGCTCAGGCAATGTCTTACTCAAGCCATGCATATTAAAGTTCAAAATGAACTGATCATAGCTTGCAGGTAAAGACTGCAGAACGATGTTGCAGGCAAGTTCCTGGCTGATAGGGCAGTCGAGTTTCTGAAGATGATCGAGATAACCCATCATCTTCAAGACATGAGGACTCACTGCCGCATTTGCAGCCAACTTGCAGTCTAAGAGGTTCTTAACTGTTTGAAACCTCTCAGTCCTTGCTTGCTCCTGAAAAAGCGATTTCAGGCTTGCCATTATCTCGATGGGTGACAACACACTCTCGAACTGCATTTGCAGCTCAGCAGTCATTGTCGCCAACATCAGGCAATAGACATCATTTTCATCTGACGAATGCTTTTCCCAAGCATTATGCAGAGTCCTGGCGGCATTGTTAGGAGGCCTCTCGGGGAGGGGATCACGAAGGACATAATCCTTCTTCTCCTGCTTGAGGACCAGCCTCAAGTTCCTTGACCACGTCAGGAAGTTTGTTCCAGTCAGCTTCTCCTTCTCGAGAACAGACCGGATTGAGAATGTGTTTTGAGTGCTTGTAGTAGTCATAGCTGAAATATATAGATAAAAGGTTATTAGTTAATATGTTCAATATGATTAATCTTGTATTATACTTAATATGATTAATCACGCATTATATTCAATAACATAAGTTACCCTCAATAGAATATAATGATTCCAAGATCCACATATAACTAAGATCAAAGTGGGCCACTGGCCATCACCCAACCTTAGCTTATATCGGTAAGCCCTATGTCGGCTAATTATATCCGTGATATAACTCTTGGTTGTGAATCTGGGCCCGAGGCCCAATCCACTCTGATGTCTCAAGGCCCGGGACTCCCGATGGCCTAGTCAAGAAAACCCGACTATACAGTCATGTAATCATTAATGTCTGGGACTCCCAATGACATTTATGAATCACAAACCGTCTTATCCACGCAAAAGTAGACACCCTCACACTGTAAGGCCATGAATACAATTGAATGGGCTTCGACAGCTGACATAGACTGGACAAGACATCCAACGCTTGATATTATTTGAGGTTTGTAGGTTTATTAAAAATTCATCCCAAAATAGAAGATTACTATTTTGGGAAACTTTCCTTTTTGGGAAACCTACTAATTTTGGAAACTTTCTAAAATTGGAAACTTCCTAAAATTGGAAACTTTCTAATAATGGAAATTTCCTAAAATCCAAAACATGCAAATCTAGAAAATTCTAATTTAAGAAACTTTCTAATTTCAAAATTTTGGAAACTTATTAATTTTAAAAATCGATTTTTATAATTATTTTATAAAAATAAATTTTAAATTAATCTGATGAAAAGACTCAAATAATTGGCCCAATTGTTTTAACTTCTTGGCCCGAGGCCCAAGAATTGGTTCATGTCCAAGACATAACCCAATTGCCCAATTAAATGACATAACCGGTCTGGTTCATTAAAATTGGTCTTAACCAAAATTAATTACTACGATGACCACAATTGTCAACCGGTTATTTACTAAACCGGATTTTCTCAATTTATTTGGTCCAACCAAATCAAATTAGAAAATCACTGGTTTAGGCACAAAATCCAATTTTTTGACTTTGGATTTCTTATCCCGGTTTAACCAGAACTTAATAAATTTATTAAGTCTGTTTATTAAACCGTTACGATTAATTTTTAATCAGTTTTAAACCGAACCACCACAAAACAAACCGAACCAAGCTCGAGCCAAACCGAACCGACCAATTAGGTCACGTGTTGGGATGGCCGCGAGCAACACACGCGATCGGGACGGCCGTGCCTCACGATCGGGACGTGCTTGGTTGTGATCGGGACGTTCGGGCCGTGTGATCGGGACGAGACAGCCGGGCCATCTCTCGCGATCGGACGGGACGATGGGGACGATTGCAGGACGAGGATTGGGCCGAGATCCATGCGATCTGCCTTGCGGATCCATGCGATCGGGACGTGAGAAAAGCGACGATCGTGGTCGATCTCGCGATCGGATCCATCACTCCTCTCGGTCGTGCGCATCATCACCGATCGGTAATGACCACGCGACACGATCCACGATCGGTCCGTGCGTCATGCCGATCCGGATGTATGATCCTTCAACGATCACACTCCGACGCATACCAATTCAATATAGATTGGATCATGCGATTTCAAGTTTGTTTAGGTTTTAGTTCTTTGTTTCTTAAGTGTTTTTCCTTATCAGTAGATTGATTCAAAAACACTTCTTAAACAATCCTAAACAAGATTCTAAACAAGAAAAGCCACAGAACCAATGGCTCTGATACCAGTGTTGGATCGTTTAGTGTTTCCTGATTCAATTCACAATTGATTCATCTTACTAAACATGCAGATCTAGGTTCTCTTATTTAGAAACATAATAGATCTCACCTGTTACCTTTTGTGCAGCGGAAAGAGGAGGCACGGGTCAGAGATCAGCAGAACCACCAAGGGATGGATCCTCCAAAGGCTCACACACGCACACCGGGAAATTGGCTGCTAGACCAGCTGAGAGAGGAGGCGCAGAGAGAGAGGAGGGAGGCGCAGAAGCTGAGAAAATTAGAGAGCTTTAGGTCAAGTTTTATTCATTAAAACTCCCTTTAGTTCTCATGGGCTTTTGGGCCCAATTCTCAGTTCTGATTAAATCCCATGGATTTAATCAGGCCCTTTATTCTCTCTAAGTACAGTAAATGTCTAGCACTTTTACCGTACTTCTGCTAAACCGTTCCTTCGTATTTTCCCGTTAGCTTAGGCGTGTGACCCATATGGGATCATATAATAAAGGTAATAAGTCCAAGACTTATAGATCATGAGCGGACTCTAGCAAGCCATCATGACCCCCAGTATTATATGACTTATGTCTGATCATTGACATACTCTTACGTTCTAGAGACAGTACAGAGATTACTGGACATAATTCCAACAACAATCTGGGTAGCTAATTCAGATTAAGCATTAAGAACAACCCTAGATGAAGAACTAGAAAGTATGGATCCCTACAGATTGATTAACATATAATTCCATGAAATCCTAATGAGAATCCCTAAACCTAACAGGTAAACAACTCAGACATGGCAAATGAAACAAAAGACATGATGAATATAAAATCAAATATCATAAAAGAAATAAAGAAACAGGGGTTCGAAATCTCTTCTCTGTCGAGTACAAGATCAGCCCCTCAAAGCTCTCTAAATCTCTCTGAATGTAAAATAAAGTGTAGTTTAAACAATGGCTTAAAACCCTAATATAATGATCTAAACACGTCTGGGGCTTCTTTCTAATTATGAAAAACTTCTGGGCCAAAGTGAAAATATCCAACATCTTCATTAAACTCGAGGGAATTGCTTGACTCTCATTTGTGTTGATCGATGCCAAGAGTGCGTCGATCGACACAAGCATCTGATATCGACACTCATTTCTTCTTCTCGCACGAACACTCTAAAAGGCTCCAGAATGCGTCATAATCTCCAAATCGGCTCCAAACGTACATAGACCTGTAAACACACATAATAGGACTCCAAAACACAACAAAAGACTCGATAACAAAGACATATACCATGGTCAAAAGTCCTAAAAACCATGCCCTCAAGCAAATAGAAAACCAAGATCAGAAGAAGAAGTTTGAAAACTTCAGAAACTCGTTTCATCGTAGAAGCACCACACTCAGATTCCCCTTAGTAACCCACATCAAAATGAACCTGCAGACATCAAGACCAACATGTACTTCCCCCACACCTAACCCACTGTTAGGTATTTTAGTTCTTTATTTTTTGTTTTAATCTTGATTACTATGATTTTTCTTGTTTTGGAGTGTATAATTTAGATGAAGTACAGGATTAGATCAGCCCCAAAAGCTCTAAAAATCTCTTAGCTCTAAGTATGAAAGCGTATCTAAAATAAAAGCCAAAACTCTAAATATATAGGCATAATCTCGGCTGGGGCTTCTGTGTAATTACTGGAACTATTTTGGGCTTCTCTGCAAATCTTCAAAACTTGGTTAAACCGCCGCGTACGGCCCATCTCGCTAGTGTGTCGATCGACACCAAAGGTGTGTCGATCGATGCATGATCATCAAATCGGGCAGTGAGTTAATCTCTCGGCCAAAATGCTCCAAAAGTCCCAAAATACTCCAATTATCTCCAATTAGCTCCAAACCTGATTAAACCTGTAAAAGACTCTAAAATAACACAAAAGACACTAAAAACACATCTATATCATGGCTTAAAATGGGTAAAAACCATGATATATCAAGAGGCTTGGTATACTTTGAGTCGAATTCCTCTGTTAGTCCTGACACAGCTTGTAAACTTGTCCAAGTATGGTTCCTTTTCTCCCCTTCCTTAAAGTAAAAAAAAAAAGATATAAATTGCGGATGAGCTAGTAGCTTCGAAGTGATCACGGGAGTGGTAGAGAACCTTATTACCTCATGTGCATTCATGGAATGTGTCTAAAGTACACCCCAATGCGGGAAGAGCACTGATAAAAAAAAAAAAAAAAAAAAAAAAAAAAAAAAAAAAAGATACCCAATGAGAAAAATCAGTTGCTAAGGAAGGGAAAAGAGAAGAAATGAACAAGAAAATGATAGTATGGTGGTCAGGTGCTAACAAAGTAAGAATCCATGTGTTCTTTGATCGATACTCCCTAGGTGAGACCGCACTTATTAGATTAAATAAGTCTTTATGGTGAATTTGAGTGCTCTGAATGTGATTATGGAGTTTACTTACGACAATTGCTAAGTGTGAGGGAAGTATATGCTGGTCTTGATGTCTGCAGGTGAATTTTCATGTGGCCTACCAAGGGGAATATGAGTGTGGTACTTCTAAGATGAAACGATTTTCTGAAGTTTTCAAACTTCTTCACCTCATTTTGGTTTTCTGTTTTGATTAGGGGCAAGCAAATTCTAAGTGTGGGGAAGTTGATATATCATGGTTTTTACCTGTTTTAAGCCATGATATAAATATGTTTTAGAGTCTTTTGTAGTGTCTTTCGAGTCTTTTCAGGTATTTATCAGGTCTACAGACGTTTGGAGGATTTTGGAAGATATGGGAGTTTTCTGGGCAAATTTTGGAGTTGGAGCCGTGATGAGACAAACATAGATACTCTGTTCGACCTGAGCGTCGATCGTTGCAACACTGCGTCGATCGTCACAGCTCGCCAAGACGCAGAAACGCCAGCGCATTAATGAAGAATTGAAGTTTTGCAGTTTCTGCCTAGAAGTTTCAGTATTTTTAAAAAGACCCAAAACGTGTTTAACACTTTATAATTAGGTTTTTGGTGTTTTGTTTAGTTGACACATTTATATTTTTAGCTAGAGAGAGTTTTTGAGAGCTTGGGGGCTGATCTGTTCTTGTACTGCTTTTTGGAGAAGATTTTGAACCCTTTTACTTTCTCTACTCTTATCTTAATGCAATTTATTCATACTATGGTTTCTGTTTCATTGATCATGTCTGAGTAGATTCATTGTTAGGTTTAGAGATTATCATTAGGGATTTCATGACTTCTAGATTAAATCAGTCAGTTAGGATTCATAACTTGTTAGTTCTTCAACCTGAATTGTGCTTAATACTAGTTTCTAACTTGATCACTTAGAATCTAGATCTAGGATTTATAAATTGATATGAATGTGTAATTTAGAATCTGAACTATTTAGGTTGAGCAATTTAATTATCTGCAAAGAAATTTGGTTTAATTAAATTGTGAACTAATCAAACCTGCACCTAAGGCTAGTTTAATTTGTTAGGAATTGCAACGAAATTTGGATTTATAGGGTTTAGACTTAGTGAATTCTCGCAACGAAAGTTGGTTAGTTCTATATTTGTGTTAGAGTTCTAGAACGGTTCTTAATTTGATCCTAACTGGTATTGATCTGCTTGGCATGATTTCCAGAGAATTCTCTTGACCTAGCGCTTTTAGTATTTGATAAAACAAACCGATTTGCTACTGTTTCGCTTTCTTCTTTTAGTTACTATTCTTGATTTACATCGCCTAGCTTAACTTGACATCCTATAGTCTATCGTAAGATTTCTTGAGTCTTTGTGGTTCGACCCTTACATACTACATTGCCTGTGCACTTACAGTGTAAGTTAGGTAAATAAACTCTGAGCATATCACCTTACAGAAGCTGCACCAACATACCCATCATCTTATCATACTGATCACTTTGAGGAGGAACATGTTGATAAGATGAAGATCCATAGTTCCTAGTGAAGCTACTAGTGTTGTTCCCAAGGCTGTTATTACTCTTAAAAGGCTTCTGGTACTGAGGCTTAGGAGTGTAACCAGAAGAGTTTTGATTACATGTGAAGGTAGTCCTCTGACCCATTCCATTGTAGCCACCTCTGCCTTGCTGATTCCCAAATATGTTACCCTGAAAACAAGTTCCACCAATGTAGTTCACATCCTCTTCATCACAACCTTCTTCAGCATCACATACCTCAACATCCTGAGCAAAATGGACATTCTTCTTCCCAAGTAGAAGACTGTGGACAAAATCTCTCTTGTTCTTCATATCTGCCATCTGCGAGCTATCAACCTTTCCACCAGATTTCTTCCTCTCCAAATCAGCATTCTTAGTGATATTGCTATACACCAAGTTCTCAATCAGATCTTCAGCTTTCTCTAGAGATTTGGTATTGAAGTTTCCATTGTTAGCAGCATCCAAAGCCATCTGATACCACAAATCAACACCTCTGAAGAAAATGCCAGCAGCTGAACTTCAGAGAAACCATGATGAGGGAAATCTCTCTGGTACATCTTAAACCTTACCCACACAACTTTCAAAGGCTCTGTAGGGCCCTGTTTAAATTATAGAAGATCCTCCCTCGGCTGATCAGATTTAGCATCATCATAAAAATGTATAAGGAACTTCCTTTTAACTGCATCCCAAGTAGTCAGAGTTCCATGTGGAATCTGCTTCAGCCAATTTGCAGCTTCTCCTCCAAGAGAGTGTTCGAAAAGCTTACAGTGCAAGAAGTCATAGCTCACTCCATTGTGCTTCATCCCTGTGACCAATGACTCAAATTTCTATATTTGATCCATAAGGTGCTTATGTGGGTGTCCATGAAAGAGATGTTGTCTCACAAGAGTGTAGTAGGAAGTCTTCAGCTCAAAATCTTTCCTCTGAATGGGAGGAGGTACAATCGCAGACCTCTTAGCATAGAACTCATCAGGTCTGTTGTAATCAGAAAGAGTCCTCCCATTGGGCGGATTAGGGGCATTAGGTGGTACTTCAACATGTAGGTTTCCACCATCTGTGCCTCCACCAACACCACCACCTTATGGTTGCTAAACAATCTGCTGAACAATGACATTTTCATCAGCATCAAGTCTCTGGCCATGTTCATTGCAGACATTGTTCTCTGTATCCCTCAGAACACCTTGTTCATCCTGAATCAAAATCACAGCATTGGGATTCATCATCTTCACTGGTTTCTGAGCTTTTCTGTTTGTTCTTTCTAACCTTGCAAGCACCTCAAGTCTGAGATTCACGAGCTCTTTTTCCGGATTGCTTCTAAGTGCACGATTATGCATGCACTAACTGGTTCATGCCAAAAGCGTCGATCGATGCAAAGGACCGCGTCGATCGATCAGTTCGTGGATGCATCGATCGATGCTCAGAAGTAATGGTCGATGCACTTTGTCTTCTCACAAGCCTAAACACGCAAAGACAAAACAAAAAGGAAAAATTAGTAACTGAAAACGAAAAGCCTAGTCTAAACTCTAAAATTAAATCTATCGAAGACTCAAAAGAGTCCCCGAAAACGGCGCCAAAATTTTGATATGCTCAAAGTTTAATTCCCTAAGTTACACTGCAAGTGCACAGACAAATGTAGTATACAGGGGTCGAACCACAGAGACTCAAGAATCTTACGATAGACTATCAAGCGTCGAGTTAAGCTAAGCAGCAACAATCAATAAGCAAATAAATAAAAGCAGTAAATAGCTCAGTAGACAAGTTTGTTTATCAAATACTAAAGGCGCTAGGTCAAGGGAGTTATCAGCAAAACGGGTAATGCAGATTAACAATCAGTCATGATCGAATTAAGTACCGTTCTAAAACTCAAACACAGATGTAAAACTAAGCAACTTTCGTTATCAGAATTCACTAAGTCTAAACCTTAGAAATCCAAATTTCTTTACAATTCCTAACAGATTAAACTAGCATTAAGTGCGTGTTCGATTCGTTCACAAATAAGTTAAACCAAATTTCTTTGCAGATAACTAATTTGCTCAACCAAAATATATTAGATTCCAAATTACACTTTCGTGTCAATTTATCCCTAGATCTAGATTCCAATTGATCATGTTAGAAACTAGCTTTAAGAACAATTTAGGTTGAAGAACTAACAGGTTATGAAACCTTAACTGATTAAATCAATCTAACATGCCATGAAAACTCTATGAGAATCCCTAAACCTAACAATGAATCTACTCAGACATATTGAATGAATGAAACAGACAACATAATTTGAATAGATTGCATTAAAGAAGAGTAGAGAATAGAAAAGGGGTTCAAAATCTTCTCCAAAAGCAGTACAAGGGTTGGATCAGCCCCAAAACTCCTAAAACTCTCTCTAGCCAAAGGTATGAATGTGTAACAAGAATAAAACATCAAAAACCCCTAATATAAAGTGTATAACATGTCTTAGGTCTTCTTTGTAAATACTGGAACTTCTAGGTCAAAACTGCAAATCCTCATATCTTCATTAATTCCCTGGCAGTTGGCGATTTGGATGCTGCGTCGATTGATGTATGATTGCATCGGTCGATGCTCAGGTCGATCTCACATGGTGATTTCTTCTCATCATGGCTTCAGCTCCAATATTTGCCCAAATAGCTCCATAATCTTCCAAAGTCCTCTAAACGTGTGTAAACCTATAAAATACCTGAAAAAACTCGAAAGATACTACAAAAGATTCGAATATATACTTATATCATGGCTTAAAACACCTAAAAACCATGATAAATCAACCAGTCCATGTTTGGTTTGGGTTAGTGAATGGCAAATACAGACCTCCTTTAACGCCATAAAAATTGCACAACGACGAACGAAGAGTTCAACATCACGACGTAAGGTTGGCCAAAAAATATAAGCCGCTACGAGCTGCAATGTTCTGTCTCTACCCACGTGACCTTCAGAATGAAGTTAAGTAATGATTTGAAGGCGTAAACTACTCTCTGGAATACATAACCGTATGCCGCAAAGAAAGAAGCCATACAACACATAAAATTCAGAACAAGACATGGCGATCATCGTTCCAGATTTTGCCAAAGTAACGATCGCTTGCGTAGAGATGGGGAAGTTCATAGAAACCTTTTACTGAGACGTGGAGTTTCGCAAGCAAGGCATGACGGCGACTAAGAGCATCAACGACTTTTTTAAGTGACCCGTAAATGTGCTTGATAACGAACGTGAATTGTTGTAAGTAAGCAAACCATGATGCGTGTCGCGACATACCTTTTCTTGTGAACCGAAATTTTTCAAAGCATCATGGTCAGTATAAAGGATAAACTCACGATAAACAGGTAGTGACGCATGTGTTTTATCACTTTAACCATAGCATAGAGCTCCACATGTATGTACTGTAACGACCACGTGATCCTGCAATTTTCTCACTGGAAAACGATATCGGTTTACCTGCTTTGATTAGGACAACACCAATACCTGATTTAGAAGCGTCAAAATGCAAATCAAAAGTCCTCGAGAAATCAGGCAATGCGAGTATAAGGTCCTTTGCCAGCTTCGTCTTAATGGTGTTAAATGCTTGACCCGCCATGTCCGTCCAAATGAACGACGATAATTTAATGCAATCCTTAATCGGTGCCATGATACTTCTAAAATGTGGTACGAACCGTCGGTAAAAGGATGGAATGACATGGAAGCTACGAATCTCAAAGACCGAAGTCGGTTGTGGCCATGAACAAATGGCCTCAATTTTTGCAGGATCGAACTCCAAACCCTTGGCGGACACTATGTCTCCTAGAAACAGTACTTGGGAAGCTCCAAACGAGCATTTCTGCAATGCCCTGAACATGTTCTCTTGGAGTAAGAGAGAAGAACCTCACGCAGGTGGTCTAGGTGAGTTGACAATGATGTACCAAAGATGAGTATATCATCGAAGTACACAACGACAGATTTTCCAATGAATGGTCAAAGAGCCTAATTCATGACACGCATGAACGTGTTGGAGTATTTGACAGGACGAAAGGCATTACAAGCCATTCAAACAGACCCTCACGGGTCTTAAAAGCTGTTTTCTATTCATCTCCTGGTAGTAACCAAATATGATGATACCCACTTTTGAGATCCAGCTTGGTGAAGATCGTCGCGATACAAATTTGATCAAGAAGATCGTCCATTCGTGGTATCGGAAATCGATAACAGATTGTGATCTTATTGATTTCTCTGTTGTCCACACACATACACAAAGAACTATCTTTCTTATGGATTAAAAGAGCTGGAACGACACATGGACCAAGGCTTTCATGCATGTGACCCTTATAAAGCAGCTCCTCAACCTAACGACGTAATTCGTCATACTCGTCTGGAATCATTCGATAGTGAGGGCGGTTTGGAAACGCGGCATTAGGAACCAAATCGATACGATTCTGAATATCTCGAAGAAGCGGTAAAGCGTTTGATAACTCAGCTGGGAAAACATCCCCAAAAATCTTGAGTATACCACGAAAAGCAGTCAGCACTTTCTGCGTAACTGCATCAGAAGGAAACGACGACAGCAACACAAACACCAAATTGGATGAGCAAAGTTCAGACGAAAAAACCAGAGTTGTTTAAAATTAGTCCCTGCTTTTCATTGGGGGAAGAAATTGGCGTTTTTATGCGCGGTGCTATTTGACAAATGGAGAAGAACACACCAAAGGAGTATATGGTGATGGGACGAGTGTGATATGTGTATGCTTAAATATAACCGCATAGGTATTTGCAAAACCATCACGCACCATACGACGATCGTATTGCTAAGGACGACCGAGCAGAAGGTGACATGCGTCCATCAGAATGACATCACACAATATAAGGTCTTTGTAGTAATACCCGGCGGAGAACGGAACGCAGCATCGCTTAGAGATACAAAGATTCGTATGCGTATCAAGCCACACCAATTTATATGGAACATGGTGAGGTTCCGAGAATAACGCCAACTTTTGTACCGCTTCTTCAGAAATCACATTCGTGCAGCTGCCAGAATCAATCAGAAAACGGCAGACCTTCCCTCTAATCGTACATGAAGAAAGAATGATGTTGGTCAGGAGCCAGTCTTCTTTGATGCCTTGTGGTAGAAGACAGCTATGACGAACAACCAAGAGTGTACCGTTGTAACTACAAACCACTTATTTTGCGGTATCATATGGACAATCAGCATAATCATCGGACATTGCTTCATCGTCACCAAGCAAAGCCTGACAATTATCTTTGGGACAGTCCGACTGTCTATGTCCTTGCTCACCACAATTAAAAAACTTAAATAAATTCAATCGCGGATTTCGCACTGCTAGCGCATCGGCAAGAATATTTGTAGGACGCGAGTTTACCCTTACGTCCGGAGAAACAGATGATTCCACAGTGCTATAGCGCAATCGAGAAGACTGAGATGACCGTCATGTTTGCGTATATTTCGAGTTCAGATGAATCAATAGAGTTCGTTGATGAGATTTCGAGACGGACAAAGGGTTGAATTGAGGCAACTTGTTTTGAATCTGCTATAGCAGACCTCCAGTAAATCGTAAATTAATTGTTCGTCTATTTCTGTGGATTGCGTTTGTGGCATAAGAGCATAGAAATCAGTCGTGTAGTCGTCCACGGAACTTGATCCTTGACGCATATTTTGAAAGAGAGTGTATAAAGTGCGTGAGTAGTTGTATGGAAGAAAGGCGCCTCGCATATTTTGTTTTTGTTTTTGCCACGACACAATATGATACTTACCGCTCTGCGCACGGTGGGTTTTCAGATTTTTCCACGAAGCAGATGCACGGCCTTTGAACCGCGTCGCTACAAGAGAAACCCGCATCTCGCCTCTAACCAGTTTGAAGTCCAGAACTTCCCCGATGTTACTGAACCAATCCAAAAATTCTTTAGGTTGTAAACTGCCAGTGAATTCTCGTAGATCGAGTTTAAACTCCGAATCTCACCGTCAATTGTCACCGCGAGGTGCTGCAACAACCGCATCACACGGCTCCAGATCACGAACCGGGGCGAACGGGTTCTCCAAATTTTCATCTTTCTCATTGATATTGTCATAAGCTTAAAACGGAGAGTTTTTGCTAGGTATAGGTGCAACATGGTTAGAGGCATCACAGACATTGAGTGCCACACGTAACGCTGCATCAACTGTCGTACGCAGCATGTTGCACATTTCCTGTTGAAAAGTGGCCAAGGTGCCACATAATGCAACGTCATGATCAGCTAGAGTCTGCTAAGAGTTTTCTTTGGAGGCATAGTGATAGATCGAGTTAGTCTGATACCAACTAATATAGAGAAGTAGACAAGAAAGCTTGAAAGATCATTGGATTCCCAAGAACTCTTGTTTCTTAGATCTCAAGTAAGCTCCTTCCTGAGAAGTTTAGAGAGAGATGAGAATACTTAGGTTGAGAAATTCGATTTTCTTTATTAATCAAACAATACCAAATTGTTAACACACGACCGACTCTTCCTTTATACGAAGAAGAAGATAAAACCCTCCTAGAATCTAGCTAGAGATATTCATGAAATCTCTAAGCCTTATCTAAACCACCAAAACACCAATATAAGAAATCAAAACAAAAATGACACCAAAACCGAACCGGCATGTTAACCAACGGCAATGTTAGCTACATCAGAGACTCATTTTTTACAAGCATCTCTTTTGGTTCTTCGGTCATCCAGAGGCCTATGTTATCATTCTGCCTAGATTCGGTATCATAAGTCATATATTGTTTTGAATTTTTCGGGAAAAGCGGTCTTCAAGTATCTATGCATGGTTTATATCATGATTGGTATTGGTGCCTTAGGATTTCTTGTTTGGGATCATCATATGTTTACTGTGGGCTTAGATGTAGATACTCGTGCCTACTTCACTACAGCTACCATGATCATAGATGTCCCCACTGGAATAAAAATCTTTAGTTTGATCGCTACCATGTGGGGGTGGGGGGGGGGGGTTCGATTCAATACAAAACACCCATGTTATTTGCTGTCGGATTCATCTTTTTGTTCACCATAAGAGGACTCACTAGATAATCCTCACAAATTCAGGGCTGGACATTGCTCTACATGATACTTATTATATAGTTGCACGTTTCCATTATGTAATTTGTATGGGAGCCGTTTTTGCTTTATTTGCAGGATTTTACTATTGCGTGGATAAAATCTTTGGTCGGATATAGCCTGAAACTTTAGGTCAAATCTATTTTTTGATCACTTTTTCGGGGTTAATTTGACCTTCTTTCCTCTGCATTTCTTAGAGATTTCAGGTATGCCATGTCGTATTCCATATTATCCAGATGCTTATGATGGATGGAATACCCTTTCCAGTTTTGGCTCTTATATATCCGTAGTTGGGATTTTTTTTGTTTCTTTGTGGTCGTAACAATCACTTTAAGCAGTGGAAATAACAAAATATGTGCTCTAAGTTCTTGGGCTCTTGAACTTGGATGGTACAAATTCCTCATTCTTTTCATACTTTTGGAGAACTTCCAGCTATCAAGGAGACAAAAATATATGTGAAGTAAAAGAAGAAAAGGTCGGCAGCTGCTACTAAGAACCTAACAGAAATTTTTATCAATTTCTGCATGGTTATCTTAAGGAGACTTTTTCATGGAGTTTTAGCAGATTTTTTCTTCACTTCCGTAATCAACCGAGCGAAAAGCCAGCCATTCTTTCTTTTTGGTAGGATAGGCTATAAAATATATGAATGAGCTGAGTTGACGGATGAGAAATAGTGGAAAACGAGTGACTCTTTGGGGGCTAGCATGAACAGAGCCTTAGAGTCAGGGGGTGGGAAGAGTGTTTATTTAGGAAACAACTATATAAAAAAACTCTTACTCCATCCCATTCACTAATAGAGTATGGAAGGAGTAGTCTTGAATGTGATGATAAGTTCAATCAGGTCAAACCATTAGCAAATCTTCTCGGTCATTGGAACATATGGTCCTTTTGACCTCAAATCTCCTATTGATAGGAGGCCTCGGACGGTCATCTACCAGGTTGTTAAGAACATCTTTGATATGCCGATGTCAGCCGCGGTCATTGACGGTATCAACATCAAAAACAATCTTGTGGGAGTATCTTGTGTTTTCCTCTATAATTGACTTGGGCATGTGTACTTTTGATTCTCTCTCGAAATATGGTTCCCGTATATCTCAGCGTTAGAAATCAAGGTTTACTCCACATCACATGGGTATTATTGTGCATCTTCCAAGCGTCATTCTAATTTTTTTTTACATTGACATGGGGGCTACCTCTCATACATATCTAGAGAGGCGAAATCAGTATAGTAAATATTGGAGGATATCTAAAGACCTAGATTAATTTGGTAACTACTTACCACCTGACTAACGCCCAACTTCCCTTATACCCCACCCTCAACACTGAGAACCCTTTCTTGTGATCTTTGAGTATTGAACCCTCCGAACTCTTCAAAAATGCTAAAACCTACTCTTATCTCTCTTCAGTCACTTTTGACTATGAATTTCTTCAAATAACTTTTGAATAACTCTTATCCCTCCGCTCCTCTCCTTTCCTTTGAATAATTCTAATAATCAATTATGTTGAACATCTCATTATATTCAAGTAGTTTCATCAATCCCGTAACTTTTCTTATGCCCTTATGTAGTAAAGAAAGCAAGTGAGGCGGGATAAGATTCCATTCGAATTAAGGTAAGGTTATTCAATGTTTATTATATTTAACTCTTCTCAGTATCAAGAGTTTTTAAAGAAAAGGTTTCATCCTTTAATATCATGATTGGGTCGACCAGGCCAGATCATGAGTAATAAAAAACTCAAAAAAATGTACATAGCTGTTCCAGCTGAAATACTTAGAATAATTCTACCACATCTACTCGGAGTAGACTTTTAGTGCTAGCTGAACTAAAAGTGTTGGCTTTTGGGGAACGTTGAAATGGACCTGGTGTAGTGGGATCGTTCAGGTTGTTACACCTCTATAAGATGGTTCGAAATTGATTCTAAAAGAAACTATTTCACCAAGTAGTACTAATTTGTCCTTTTTAGAATTGCTTCAGTTGCTACATTTTTGTTACTTCTGGTCGCTTGGGGGTTGTTGTACCTTTTTGATTATGGTATGGTATTGTCAGATCTGAATATATGTCTACTTTATTTGTTTGCCATACATTCAATAGGTGTTTATGGAATTGTTATAGCGTTCTGGTCTAGTAATTAGGAGGCGGATGTAATACCCTGTATCGATAAATGGTAATCGGGCAGTCAAGAAGTCAACGAGGGGCATTTTTGTAATTTTCAAAAAAGGAAGGGCATTTTGGTAATTTTACCAAAATGTGATCCATAAGTTAAGACGGGCCAAATTTTCTTATTTTTCAACATAAAGAACATTTATAAGACCAGACGTGGAAGAAACGGAGATTAACCTAGTTTTTCAGACTATGGGAATGGAAACCGATAGAACCTAAGAAACTTGTAAAATTCATTACGGGAGCTATGGGAGTCCGATTGGGGTGAAATGACTTGCTAAATTCTTCTAAACGAGTTTATTATTTTAAAAATAAATTTTGGGGAAATTTATTCTGAAGCTTCAAAGGTTTTGGAGAATGAAAAGCTTAATTGGGGGAAATAAGCTTAAGTACTCATTTTATTTGGTTAAGCAAGTCATTGGACATTATAGATGAAACTTGCTTATCAAGTAACAAATAATCAATTTTATTTGTTACTGAATAAGGAGAATCAGGTGGCTGTATATAGAAGAAGAGAAGAAGTGCATGAGATTTTGATTGGTTATGAAGAGTGAGTACAATGAATCTTCTTAACTCTCTTGCGTGGGTACAATGGATATTAAGCATGTGAGGTTGGGGGACGTGGCATAAAGAGAGCAAAGGAACATGTGATTAAAATAATCTTGCCACATTTCATTTGTTCACATAAGAATAAAAGAGAAGGATTGAATCTAGTAGAAATTGTGGAGAATGGAGTGTCATGAGACAAGGAGAAGGGAGGATGGCGTGTCATAAAATAAGGAGAAGAGGATACATGTGTCCACAATCCACTAGTATTGGTTTTGCTATATAAGGAAGCTTGCTCCTCTTCATTTTCATTCATCACACAACAAAGAAAAAAAAGAAGAGAAAGAAGCGTGAGAAAGAGAGAAGAAGAAGAAGAAGAGAGAGAGAGAGAGAGAGAGAGAGAGAGAGAGAGAGAGAGAGAGAGAGAGAGAGAGAGAACCGGAGGAAAGAGAGAGAGAACCGGAGGAGAGAGAAGGCGGTCCGGAGGCTCCATCAGAATCATTCGGTCAAGTGCGGGTCAAGGTCGGGTCAAAGCAATGGAGGTTCGTGGAAGGTTTAGGTTAGCGTCAGGTTTGTACCGGGTCTCGTTGTTCCGCTAGTCCGTCAATTCGTCTGTCCGTCGTCATAATAGCACTCTGAGTCGGCTAAATTGTGTGTTGCATTTAGTTAGAATCATATAGATCCGGAATTGATAAACCGTAGTTTAGGTTGCATACCCGATTGATTGAATTGGTTAGAACTGCTAGGATGATTAATAGCTCGGTTAATTAATTAAACGGTTAGGTTAAGAGATGCATGCTAGTTAGCTTATATCGGTAATCGGTTATAGTTTGTGGATTGCTTGATTGGGTGTTGCATTAATTGATTGATAGTTCGTTGATTGCTTGATTGGGTGATGCATACATATAGAACGGTATGCTAGGACATATATGTATATATAAGTATTTAAGAACGTATCTAAAAGCATATATATGGGAAATTATGAGTTGATTAAAATACGGTTAAGAGACATAACACACTTAGAATATAATAACGGGGTGGAGTAATGAATGAAAGTTAATGAATAATGAGATGTCGGGGAGTTAGTAATCTTACTAACTCTAAACCGACAGATCGAGGACGTATTATAAGATACTTAGGAAATGATAAGTAAGAGAAGTGGTGTGATTGATGGACCGTCTATGGGCATTAATCCCAAGATAGCGGATTGAATGAGTAAAGGTTAAGGAAATATTAAAAGACGAATAAACCTAGTCAACTATTTGTGTGGTGTTGTTTGTGTGATTGTGTATCAACTTCGGTGTTGGTCCGAGTAGACTGTTGATTGTTTGTGTGATTGTTTATCTACTTCGGTGTTGGGCCGAGTAGACTGTACTGGTAGATACTTACTCTGGTGCGGGACCGAGTAAGTTTGGATGATGTGGAGGTTGGTGATAGGACTTGCGGGATGGATTGGGGATTAAGATAGAGTTTCTATTTGACCTTGTCGGTCTTGTTTGGTAGAGTCCCAGTGAGTCTGCTTGATTACATTGATGTTATTAGGACTCTATAGGGTGCGTTAGATCCCGCAAGTCTAGATATGGCATTCCGGTACTTCCTGCCCGATTGGATCCTCGGGAGTTGAGAACTTGGTCAGTTAACGTACCTTCGGTAGTCCTCGGGCCGGACTGCATGGAAACTCGGGTTATCGGGGGTAACTTGAGTCACCATGTATCGATGTACAGAGAACGGTGTCCTAGCCGTTGGACTTCGTGTTATCGCCTAGGAGTCGTGGGAGGCTTTAGCTACCGTGGCGACAGCTAAGTGTTCCCGTGGAAGTCACCGAGTTCGCAAAGTGGGCCCAGATGGTGTGGAGTTGTGTAGTGCCGCAATAGATAGATCGAGTCTAATCAAGAACATGTGCCACAGTGTTCTCAATTCCCTTCGTTGATGATTGTGTTTTTATTTGAATGCCTGTGTTGTGGAGCTCATCACGTCTTGGCAGCACGTGATCGGCTATTATACTTGATTGTTATTTTGGGTTTGGGCGAGATTAATAGATTGTTAGCAGCCTTTAGTTGGGAGCCGTCTCACTGGATAATCTTAGATTACTCATTAGACTCTTTGTGTTTTTCAGGTTTGGCGTAGCTCGGCGGACGCGTAGGGCACTCGGAGTAGTCTCGGGTTAGCATTGGGTATCGGTTATTACGCATTTTGACTATACTTTCGGTTTCAGATTTTGTTGGAACGTTCCGCTAAATGTTTTGTATTAGACCGTATATTGTTATAAGATTTATATTTTTCAAGTAATAAAACGGAACAATTCCCTGATATAATGTTTCGTCCGAACCGAACACAACTCGTAGATGCGGTACGGGTTGAAAAGCCTCGTATCGTGGAAACAAGGTAAACAGAGTCAAAGATGGTTTGGTTCGAGCATTTGTCTTAAACAAGATTGTCTATGGCCTTCGTATTGTGACAAACTCTTCTCGTATGACTGTTGGGGTTCGATCGGTCATGTTCTTGTTTGATTGTTGGCCGGTCAGCTCGTCGGTCAGTAGAAAACGGGAAGGGGGAGTGACAAAAAGGTAGTATAAGAGCCAGGTTCTTCATGGGTTCGATTATTCCAGTTTTTCAAAAGTTTTCAATGTTTTACCGAGTCAAAATGTGTCACCAATGCAACTATTAGGAATCGGAGTCGCGTCCATCTCCGGGGAAATGGGTGTGTTAGAAAATTTATTAGGATTGTGCTAATCATTTTGTGTTTTGTTGCAGTCATGCAGCAGAGTTGTCCTTGGAGAATTGGCGTGTGTGTGTGGTTGCAACGACAGTAGAAGCGACATCCGTATTGACGATCTAGGCAGACATGATGGTGGACCGTTTTCTCAAGCTAACGGAGACTCAAAAGTTCAGGGTCACTCACCAGCAGCCATCACCACCAGATGTTTCCATCATTACCACCAGTGTTACCCAGGAGTATCACTTGTCGTCTCCACCAGCACAGCTCCTGCCTTGTTGCTTTTGCGGCCGAGAAGTACATTGTGCTCTTTCCCGTCATGATCAAGACCGCATCGCTCCGCCACCACCACCACACTCATTACATCCTCCTGGCGCACCTGTCGGTTAGGATCCACATGAGATGTACCGTTCATGTTGGAGATTAGGAAGTGGATTAGGCCCAGGTAAGTAAGGGCTCTAACTCGCTTTTTTGATGTGTGTATATCGGTTGTGTGTAGTGGTGTTTCTTTTGAGATAGATTGGGAACCGCTAGTATGTAGACTCCGACGGACCTACGTATCTAAAACTCTATGCGGTGAATAGATGTTTTATTTACGTAGTGGATGTGGAGTATTTCGGTTGTCGTTTTGAGTAGCGGAGTGGTTATATTGCATATTCATGATGGTTGTGAATGCAATATAGTTACGATGTGAAAATAGATGATGGTCCGAGCAGACGGTTTCCATCAGAACCCTAAGACACAACTGCAATCGCCGATTTGCTTGATTGATTGTGTGTGATTGATTGCCTTGCTAGGTTGTTAGAATTGTGAATCGCTGTGATTGCTCGCTAGGTTGGTAGTTGTTTATTTTGAATCTCTGCATTTCGTTTAATCGCTAGGTTGCTAGAAAGTGATTTTTTATTTTAATTATCGAAATCGTTTAGTTTGCTTGGGTAGAATTGTTTTTGGTAAGAGAGGATAAAGAACCTCTTAGATACGAATAAGCTCAGAATTGTGAAAGCGGGTTTTAGAAAGCTTATTCGAGATTGAGAGGAATGATAGGATATTGTTATTTAGCCATGTGTGACTGAAAGGAACATGACCAAGTAACCATATTTCTATGAGGAAGTGATATCGATGAATGAGTTTAGAAAAGTTTCACCATTCCAGTGTTGTTGAAATTGTTTGATATAGGACGTGATGGACGATTTGACGTGAACACGAGACCGAACCCAAACTCTAGCGACAAGATGGTGTTCCAATAACAAGTTTGATCCGAGCCTGCAAGTGAGTTAGTTGGAAGTTTGAGTATTAGTAACAGATAGATTTGAGACATGGATGGGTATGATGAGTTAATGAAGCGATTCGGAAAGCATTTAGTGTCAGTTCTTGATCAGTTCGAGGTTATCATAGGAAAGGCGGTTTGATATCTATGAAGTGTGGAGTTCAGCAAATCAAGAAAGTTCGAGGCGCATATAAGCATGGTGGTTTAGTTTTGAAGAAGGAACATCAATATTACCATAATGCTGATGGGGAGCAAGAAGCAGTAAAGATGAAACAAGTATCGAGAATGGAGGGAGAGTCGGTGTTGTGCCATTCGAGGAGGTCGAAGCAAAGTGGGGAAGTCAGAAGTTTTGGTTCCAAATGTCATTAGTTGGCGCAGTTCAGTCAGGATCAGTGGTTTCAAGAATCAAGATTGGAGTCAGTGAAGCAATGAGATGAGGAACAAGAAGTGATCGTGAGTCAAGTTCTCAGTGTGGGAAGTCCAAGACGTCGGTATTTTGGGTTTGTGCAAGACGGTGTTTCTGAGGCCACTAAGCATCGGGAGTACAGTTCTATTGGTTCAGCGTTTGAGCATTGGAGCAGCGGAATCAGTTTCAGAGTCGCGACTTACAAGGTTCTGTCCTGATTCGAAGTTATTAGTAACGGAGAATTCGGGGACCGAATTTTTTTGTAAGCGGGGAAGAATGTAATACCCTGTATCGAGAAATGGTCAACCGGCAGTCAAGAAGTCAACGAGGGGCATTTCTGTAATTTTCAAAAAAGGAAGGGTATTTTGGTAATTTTACCAAAATGTGAGCCAGAAGTTAAGACGGGCCAAATGTTCTTATTTTTAAACATAAAGAACATTTAGAAGACCAGACGTGGAAGAAACGGAGATTAAAATAGTTTTTCGGACTATCGGGAATGGAAACCGATATAACCGAAGAAACTTGTAAAATTCATTACGGGAGCTACGGAAGTCCGATTGAGATGAAACGACTTGCTAAATTCTTCTAAAAGAGTCTAGTATTTTAAAAAGAAATTTTGGGAAATTTATTCTGAAGCTTCGAAGGTTTTGGAAAATGAAAAGCTTAACTGGGAGAAATAAGCTTAAGTACTCATTTTATTCTGTTAAGCAAGTCATTGGACATTATAGATGAAACTTGCTAATCAAGTAACAAATAATCAATTTTATTTGTTACTGAATAAGGAGAATCACGTGGCTGTATATAGAAGAAGAGAAGAGGTGCATGGGATTTTGATTGGTTATGACAACTCACATGAAAGAGTGAGTACAATGAATCTTCTTAACTCTCTTGCGTGGGTACAATGGATCTTAAGCATGTGAATTTGGTGGACGTGGCATAAAGAGAGCAAAGGAACATGTGATTCTGTTAAGCAATTCATTGGACATTATAGATAAAACTTGCTAATCAAGTAACAAATAATCAATTTTATTTGTTATTGAATAAGGAGAATCACGTGGCTGTATATAGAAGAAGAGAAGAGGTGCATGGGATTTTGATTGGTTATGACAACTCACATGAAAGAGTGAGTACAATGAATCTTCTTAACTCTCTTGCGTGGGTACAATGGATCTTAAGCATGTGAATTTGGTGGACGTGGCATAAAGAGAGCAAAGGAACATGTGATTCTGTTAAGCAAGTCATTGGACATTATAGATGAAACTTGCTAATCAAGTAACAAATAATCAATTTTATTTGTTATTGAATAAGGAGAATCACGTGGCTTGTATATAGAAGAAGAGAAGAGGTGCATCGGATTTTGATTGGTTATGACAACTCACATGAAAGAGTGAGTACAATGAATCTTCTTAACTCTCTTGCGTGGGTACAATGGATCTTATGCATGTGAATTTGGTGGACGTGGAATAAAGAGAGCAAAGGAACATGTGATTAAAATAATCTTGCCACATTTCATTTGTTCACATAAGAATAAAAGAGAAGTATTGAATCTAGTAGAAATTGTGGAGGATAGTGTCATGAGACAAGGAGAAGGGAGGATGGCGTGTCATAAAATAAAGAGAAGAGGATACATTTGTCCACAATCCACAAGTCTTGGTTTTGCTATACAAAGAAGAAGAAGAAGAAGAAGAAGAAGAAGAAGAAGAAGAAGAAGAAGAAGAAGAAGAAGAAGAAGAAGAAGAAGAAGAAGAAGAAGAAGAAGAAGAAGAAGAAGAAGAAGAAGAAGAAGAAGAAGAAGAAGAAGAAGAAGAAGAAGAAGAAGAAGAAGAAGAAGAAGAAGAAGAAGAAGAAGAAGAAGAAGAAGAAGAAGAAGAAGAAGAAGAAGAAGAAGAAGAAGAGAGAGAGAGAGAGAAGATAACCAGAAGAGAAAGAGAGAGAACCGGAGGAAAGAGAGAGAGAACCGGAGGAGAGAGAGAACCGGAGGAGAGAGAAGACGGTCCGGAGGCTCCATCAGAATCATTCGGTCAAGTGCGGGTCAAGGTCGGGTCAAATCAATGGAGGTTCGTGGAAGGTTCGGGTTAGCGTCAGGTTCGTTCCGGGTCTCGTTGTTCCGCTAGTCCGTCAATCCGTCCGTCCGTCGTCATAATAACACTGTGAGTCGGCTAAATTGTGTGTTGCATTTAGTTAGAATTATATAGATTTGAAATTGATAAACCGTAGTTTAGGTTGCATACCCGATTGATTGAATGGGTTAGAACTGCTAGGTTGATTAATAACTCGGTTAATTAATTAAACGGTTAGGTTAAGAGATGCATGCTAGTTAGCTTATATCTGTAATCGTTGATAGTTTGTGGATTGCTTGATTGGGTGTTGCATTAATTGATTGATAGTTCGTTGATTGCTTGATTGGGTGATGCATACATATAGAACGGCATGCTAGGACATATATGCATATATAAGTATTTAAGAACGTATCTAAAAGAATCTATATACGGAAAATTATGAGTTGATTAAAATACGGTTAAGAGACATAACACACTTAGAATATAATAACGGGGTGGAGTAATGAATGAAAGTTAATGAATAATGAGATGTCAGGGAGTTAATAATCTTAGTAACTCTAAACCGACAGATCGAGGACGTATTAAAAGATACTTAGGAAGTGATAAGTAAGAGAAGTGGTGTGATTGATGGACCGTCTATGGGATTAGTAATCCACTAATTCCAAGGTAGCGGATTGAATGAGTAAAGGTTAAGGAAATATTAAAAGACGAATAAACCTAGTTAACTATTTGTGTGGTGTTGTTTGTGTGATTGTGTATCAACTTCGGTGTTGGGCCGAGTAGACTATTGATTGTTTGTGTGATTGTTTATCTATTTCGGTGTTGGGCCGAGTAGACTGTACTGGTAGATACTTACTCCGGTGCGGGACCGAGTAAGTTTTGATGATATGTAGGTTGGTGATAGGACTTGCGGGATGGATTGAGGATTAAGATAGTGTTTCTATTTGACCTTGTCGGTCTTGTGTGATAGAGTCCCAGTGAGTCTGCTTGTTTACATTGATGTTATTAGGACTTTATAGGGTGTGTTAGATCCCGCAAGTCTAGAGATGGCGTTCCGGTACTTCCTTCCCGATTGGATCCTCGGGAGTTGAGAACCTGGTCAGTTCACGTACCTTTGGTAGTTGTTCTGGCAGGTGTTAACCTATGAAGTGACGTCTGTAGGTGTGTGGTCCGGAGAATACGGGGTCGCGTCCTAGGGCCGGACTGCATGGAAACTCGGGTTGTCGGGGGTAACTTGAGTCACCGCGTATCGATGGACGGAGAACGGTGTCCTAGCCGTTGGACTTCGTGTTTTCGCCTAGGATTCGTGGGAGGTTTTAGCTACCGTGGTGACAGCTAAGTGTTCCCATGGAAGTCACCGAGTTCGCAAAGTGAGCCCAGATGGTGTGGAGTTGTGTAGTGCCGCAATAGATAGATCGAGTCTAATCAAGAACATGTGCCACAGTGTTCTCGATTCCCTTCATTGATGATTGTGTTGTTATTTGAATGCTTGTGTGTTGTGGAGCTCATCACGTCTTAGCAGCACGTGATCGGCTATTATACTTGATTTTTATTTTGGGTTTGGGCGGGATTAATAGATTGTTAGCAGCCTTTAGTTGGGAGCCGTCTCACTGGATAATCTTAGATTACTCATTAGAATCTTTTGTGTTTTTCAGGTTTGGCGTAGCTTGGCGGACGCGTAAGGCACTCGGAGTAGTCTCGGGTTAGCATTGGGTATCGGTTATTACGCATTTTGACTAAACTTTCGGTTTCGGATTTTGTTGGAACGTTCCGCTAAATTTTTTGTATTAGACCGTATATTGTTATAAGATTTATATTTTTCAAGTAATAAAAACGGAATAATTCCCTGATATACGGTTTCGTCCGAACCGAACACAACTCGTGGATACGGTACGGGTTGAAAAGCCTCGTATCGTGGAAACAAGGTAAACGGAGTCAAAAATTGTTTGGTTCGAGCCTTTGTCTCAAACCGGATTGTCTCTGGCTTTCGTATTGTGACAAAATCTTCTCGTATGACTGTTGGGGTTCGATCGGTCATGTTCTTGTTTGATTGTTGGCCGGTCACCTCGTCGGCCAGCGGAAAACGGGAAGGGGACGTTACAGCGGCCATTCGGTCGCCTATTAGACTAGGACCAATATGTCAAAAGTATTTTGTGCTGTAGGTGTTGAATGTTCTACTTTACACAGGTGTGGGCTTACGAGGATAGTGCTCATAAACTCTTTCTTTCATTCATCAAGAGAGCTGGATGCGCCTTTCGAACCAGTCTTTATAAACATGGTCGCTCACTTTTCTGGGACAGAATCGATAAGTAGAAGTAATAAAATATATGTTTATCTTCGCACCACTGATATATTGCTAAAGATTCAAGTAAAAACGCTCTACTTAGTTTTTCAAGCCTTTGTCATTGTCAGTCAACTAAGTAGGTTGTTCCGCCCCCTACGAATCTTTATATCTGGGGAGCATGCCACAACAAAAGGAAGGTCCCTTATGCATTTCATTCTTTTCAGAAAGGGAAATTAGAAGTACCCCCTTCATGATGAACCTCTCCTTGTGATCGAAATTAGGAAAATTCCTTCCAGACGGGGGGGGATCGAATTAAAGTTTCCTTAGGTAGCCACCGACGTACAATTATCCTTAAACTTTAGTACTTGATGGAGAAGAACCGAACAAAGGTACACTCGCTTGCTGTCTTGTTCGATGCCATGAATTGGGATCGCTCGCCAGCTAAGGCATATTGAAGCAACATTTTTGAGAACATATTACCCATCTTCGGGGAAACGGGGCGGAACGACCTCTTGATCTACTCACAACAACCCTAGATTAAAGACGTCTTCTAGGCATTCCCTCTTGCTCTGATCTACCCTACGCCTAGGATGTTTTCTAGTCTAAGAGTCATAATTAGTTGTTGTTTCCAATTGGTTGTTTTTCTCATTGTTGATACCGGCACAATCCAGCTAAATGATGTCTGCTGGTTGGTAGTGAGAAGACTCTTAGTATCGATATACCCAAAAGGAGGTGCTAACTAAAAAAATACGAATTTGATTTTTTTCTCTCTCCCTTAGAAACGGGAAAGGAGTCTATCTATCTGCATAGCTTTGGTAGAATTCCCCCATCGCAATTCATAGAAATTCCACGAATCCCTTGGTAGACAAGTCTGGTGGATCTGATTTATAGTTATGTGGCAATACATACCAAAAAGTTCTAAGAAAGAGTCGTTATGCTGAAAAAGCTCAAAATTTGTCTTCTCATCAAAAGTAAAGAAGGTTCTTCTCAATACTTTAAGAGCAACAAGAAGAAAGCATGGGGGTAGTGGCATTTCTTCTCATAAGCAAAGGTAAGTTTATTTTGTACAAATTTTTGTTGTTGTAATTTATTCGGACTAAACGCGGAGTATAAAAAATCATGATGATATTATAGAGCTGATCAGACATAATAACCTCTCTCTCTTTTTGATGTAGCTAACAAGAAACCAAGTGAATATTGTGAAAGTGAACGAAATGATGTTGGCATCTTCAAGCCAACCTTGAGTTCTTCTTCCAGTAAGATGCTTTATAGTTCATAGGCTACGTGAAACATGGAGATACGACTGATCGAAAAGCAAAGATAGGCGCATAGTTCAGTGATCTATCCACGAAAGAGGAAACTCAAAGAGGATTTTCTCGATCCGCTTATTTTAACAAGATAAGACGATAAAATTAGAACTACAGTTCGAGTGAGCAGCTAAGTAAGCAGAGCTCGTATCCTCGAGTTATGTATATAGAACTAATAACATTTCCTATTGTCTTTTAAACACCCAAGTCATAACAATCCTTGAGCTTGAGGAGATGTATAAGGCTATCAATCCTTGATTATTCTATATCATTAACATTATATGTTAATAATTATAAGATATTCTCTCATTAATATTTGATTCTCATTACCCTTGTATATATAGATTTGTAACCAACATTATTTCAAGAATATAATTCACACATTTCTCATAAGCTAATATGGTATCAGAGTCCAATCAATGCAATCCAACCCGATCAATAATCGGTTCGACCCAAAATTTCGTCCATCGATCCATAGCCAAATGTATTCAAATTAATGGTCAAATAATCATCATCTTGAATGGGAGTGTTAGAATATAATGCCCCATATTGAAAATTAGAAGAGATCATAAGTAATATATAACGGATATGGAACAATCCACTTATTATCAATTAATTTTGAGTCAGAAGTCATATAAGCAAATAAGAAATCAAATCAATCTCATTGTTGCCGAAAATCAAGTGGAGCGTACTATCACCGAGAAGCAAGCCAAACTTTGCTATTATCCAGCTTTGTCGCATAGCGTTAGATAACTGAAGCTTTGACCAACAACATTTGTTTTACCATCTAGTCTCCCTCATCGACGATTGTGGTGATTCCTGTTAGAACACTCTATTCTTATTTCCAACCTGTATTTCTGTTTTGTATTCAAGTGGATTTGTGAGAGGATTTTAGTAAAGAAGATGAATCCAAACGAAACTTGTTCATTGCACTCATAAAGTATTACAACATCATTCTTACTACTGAAAGAGAAATAGACTAGCTACATTTTTTTTTGCTAACTACTACAACCACTCCCACTAGGTACTCTTGATACTAAGTTATAGCTTCGTTTTACAAGCAACTTAAAAGGCTAATCATCATAGATTTAACTACTCCATTTGAGTAAGGATTTCTTTAGTTGGTTTGAGAACAAAATAGGTATCATTCAACACTCCCACTTGCCATTTTGTAGCTCAAACCAAGCATGTCTCAAAATCTTTCATAACCTTGACATCCCAAGGCTTTGGTAAATATATATGTCAATTGGTCTTCACTTCTGCAAATACTTTAGCTGAATATCCCCATTATTTTCAGCTTCTCTACAACATGATACTTGATCTGGATGTGTTTGATTCTTCTATGTTGAACCAGATTCTTACCAATTGCTATGGCAGATTGATTGTCACACTAGATAGGAACTCCCACTTGAGTACTAAAAATTAAATCTTCAAGCAATCTCCTTAAATTTATTGCTTGATTTGTAGCTGCACATAACAACATATAGTCTGCCTCAGCCGTGGATTAAGAAATGGTGTCTTGCTTACTTGTTTGCCATGAAAAGATAGTAGAACCAATGCTAAATCAATAACCTGTTGTTGATTTCAGATCTTCTCTACATCCTCCCCAAATAAATATGGTTCTTTGACTGCAGTAAACACCAACCCTATATCGATTGTTCCTTCAATGTATCTGATAACTCTCTTAGATTCCTTGTAGTGTTTAACTTTAGGCTCTTTCAGATATATGGATAGTATGAAGCAGCAAACATTAGATCATGTCGAGTGGCTATCATATATAGCAGTCCTCCCACTAGGCTTCTATAGATTGTGGAGTCAGCAAGATCTTCTTCTTCTTGATACTTGATCTGAGGTGCAAATGACGTAATCATACTCTTGCAGTCCACCATGTAAAACTTTTCAAGTAGCTTCTTTACATAACATTTCTGAGAAAGAGAGATTCCTTCTTCTTGTTGAACAACCTCCATTCCTAGAAAATAGTTCAGCAAGCTCAGCTCAGACATATTTATATCTAGTTAATTAATCAATCAATCGGGATCAAATTAAGAACAGTTCTAGAAATAGAATCACATATTTATAACAGACCAACTTTCGTTGCGAATATTATATATGTCTAACAACCTAGCAAGTCAACTTTCGTTGCGAATCCTAGAGTTCTAAACATGCATTAATATCAGGTTCTTTCGTTCACAATTCTCCTAAGCCAAATTTCTTTGCGGATAGTCAAATTGCTCATCTAAGTTCTATCTAGTTAATTAATCAACTTTCGTTGCAGAAATCAACCTAACATCAATAATCCAAGTGGCCAATTCAAATCAAGCAATAAGAACAACCCTAGATGAAGAACTAGAAAGATATGAATCCCTACAGATTGATCAACCTATAATTCCATGAAATCCTCTGTGAGAATCCCTAAACCAAATAGGTAAACTACTCAGACATGACAATCATAACAGAAAACATGATGAATAGAATACTGAATATCATAAAACAGAATAAGAAACAGGGGTTCGAAATCTTCTCTATGTCGAGTATCTGATCAGCCCCTACACCTCTCTGAATGTAAAAATAAAGGGTATGAAAGCGTGTGTAAAACAAAACAACATCATTGTTTCTCTTTGCACCACTCATAGATTACTAAAGATTCAAGTAAAAAGGCCCTACTTAGTTTTTCAAGCCTTTGTCATTGTCAGTCAGCTAAGTAGGTTGTTCCACCCCCTTACGAATCATTATATATGGGGAGCATGACACAACAAAAAAAAGGTCCCCTATGCATTTCATTCTTTTCAGAAAGGGAAATTAGAAGTACCCCCTTCATGATGAACCTCTCCTGGTGATTGGAATTAGGAAAATTCCTTCCAGACGGGGGGGGGGGGGGGGATCGAATTAAAGTTTCCTTAGGTAGCCACTGATGTACAATTATCCTTAAACTTTAGTACTTGGTGGAGAAAAACCGAACAAAGGTACACTTGCTTGCTGTCTCTAACAATATGATACTTGATTTGGATGTGTTAGATTCTTCCATGTTGAACCGGATTCTTACCAATTGCTATGGAAGATTGATTGTCGCGGTAGATAGGAACTCCCACTTAAGTACTGAACTTCAAATCTTCAAGCAATCTCCTTAACCTTATTGCTTGATTTGTTGATAGGTCAAGAATTATCCCTACTCTAACTGCAAGTGCACAGTGATGCGAATGTAGTACTTAGGGTATCGAATCCACAAGGACTCATGGCCACACGATAGATTATAAGTAATCGAATTAACCTAAGCGAATCAGATTTCAAAATAGTAAACAAGACAGCAAGTAAACGAATGAAGTGAGGTGAAATTAAGCAATTAACGAAGGCGTCAGGTTTCGGGAGTTCTTAGGAAATCAGGAACATAAGCTAATCAATCAATCGGGATCAAATTAAGAACAATTCTAGAACTAGAATCACATATTTATAACAGACCAAATTTCGTTGTGAATATTATCTATGTCTAACAACCTAGCAAGTCAACTTTCGTTGCGAATCCTAGAGTTCTAAACATGCATTAATCTCAGGTTCTTTCGTTCACAATTCTCCTAAGCCAAATTTCTTTGCGAATAGTCAAATTGCTCATCTAAGTTCTATCTAGTTAATTAATCAACTTTCGGTGCAGAAATCAACCTAACATCAATAATCCAAGTGGCCAATTCAAATCAAGCAATAAGAACAACCCTAGATGAAGAACTAGAAAGATATGAATCCCTACAGATTGATCAACCTATAATTCCATGAAATCCCCTGTGAGAATCCCTAAACCAAACAGGTAAACTACTCAGACATGACAATCATAACAGAAGACATGATGAATAGAATACTGAATATCATAAAACAGAATAAGAAACAGGGGTTCGAAATCTTCTCTATGTCGAGTATCTGATCAGCCCCTAAACCTCTCTGAATGTAAAAATAAAGGGTATGAAAGAGTGTGTAAAACAAAACACCAAAAACGTAATTATAAAGTCTTAATCACGCTTGGGGTCTTTTCGCAAATACTGGAACTTTCTGAGGCAAAACTGCAAATCTTCAAAGTCTTCATTAATGTGCTGGCGCAGAGGTGTGTCGATCGATGCCAATGATGCATCGATCAATGCATGGGTCGATCAGACTTGGTGAAATTAGATCTCTCGGCTTAAGCTCCAAAACTTGCCAAAAATGCTCCATTATCTCCAATAATCTTCCAAACGTGCATGTACCTAATAAACACTTGTAATGACTCTAAAGACACGACAAAAGACTCTAAAACACACTTATATCATGGCTTAAAACAGGTGAAAACCATGATATATCATTTGTAGCTGCACATAACACCATGTACTCTGCCTCAGCTGTGGATTGAGCAAAGCTGTCTTGCTTACTTGTTTGCCAAGAAAACATAGCAGAACTATTGCTAAATCAATAACTTGTTGTCGATTTCAGATCTTCTCTACATCCTCCCCAATCGCTATCTGAAAATGCAATTAACTATGGTTCTTTGACTGCAGTAAACACCAATCCTATATCGATTGTTTCCCTAATGTATATGAGAACTCTATTAGATTCCTTGTAGTGTTTAAATTTAGGCTCTTTCAGATATCTGGATAGTATGAAGCAGCAAACATTAGATCATGTCGAGTGGCTGTCAGATATAGCGGTCCTCTCACTAGGCTTCTATAGATTGTTGAGTCAGCAAGATCTTCTTCTTCTTCTTCTTCTTCTTCTTCTTCTTCTTCTTCTTCTTCTTCTTCTTCTTCTTCTTCTTGATACTTGATTTGAGGTGCAAACAATGTAATCATACTCTTGCATTCCACCATGTTAAACTTTTCAAGTAGCTTCTTTACATAACATTTCTGAGAAAGAGAGATTCCTTCTTCTTGTTGAACAACCTATGTTCCTAGAAAATAGTTCAACAAGCCCATGTCAGATATCTCAAAATCATTCTTCATAGCCAACTTGAAATTTTCTACCATACACTCATCATCTCCAGTGACAATGAGATCATCCACAAAGATACAAACCACCAAAATCATTCCATGATCTTCTTTTGTGTATAAGGCATGATCATTTTTACTTCTCTTGAAGTTTTCTCGCAAGAAAAACTCATATATTGTGTTGTACAATGCTTTTGGTGCTTGTTTTAAGCCATAAAGAGCTTCGTGCAACAGAAGACCATGATCTTATTTTCATTCTTCTTCAAATCCAAGTGGTTGTTCAGAATATATCTCATCTTCGAACTTTCTATTCAGAAAGGCTGACTTGACATCAAGATAAAACAACTTTCATCTTCTTTGAGCAGCAGTAGCAAGTAGCAATCTAATAGTCTCATGTCTAGAAACCGGTGAAAATATCTCCAGATAATCAACACAATTTTGTTGAGTGAATCCTCTTTCTACTAACCTTGCTTTATGCCTCACAATATTTCCTTTTGCATCTGACTTTAGTCTGTAAATCCATTTGACTTTAACCACATTTTTGTTTGGTGTTTTTTTGACAAATTCCCATGTTTGATTCTTCTCTATCATTTGTACTTCTTCTTCCATTGCTTCTCTCGACTCCGTGTGTTTATAAGCTTCTTTAAACAGATCTGGTTCTTCAAAGCTCGTATAACATCCCTCACTAACTGCAGTGAATTCAATATTAACGTATGGAGCAGTAAGTAGGATGTCATCAAGTGATAGAGTCTTTCGGGTGGGTTGAGTTGAGCTTCCTCCTGGAGTGTCCAAGTCCGGACTTGGACACGTTGACTGAGTATCCCTTCTCTCTCTGGACTCGTCCTCACTTGAATCTGATTCATCAATTATGGGATCTTCTTCTCTAGGCTCAGGTTCATGCGGCACATTAATCTGTTTGATTACATCCTTTTTGGTTCCAATCCCATTTACTACCTTCATAAAAATGACAACTCTGGAAATGTCTATCTTGTTTTCTTCCATCAAGTACACTCTATACCCTTTTGTCTGAGAGTTGTAGCCAACAAATATTCCTTTCTTTGACTTGTCATCCCACTTCTTTCTCTTTTCTTCAGGTATATTGACATAACATACACATCCAAACACCTTCATGTGACTAACAAATGGTTTTGTTCAATTCCATGCTTCAAGTGGCATTTTTCTCTTATTCGCTCTCGTAGGTGTTCTATTTTGAACATAAATTGCAGAGTAAACAGCTTCATCCCAAAATTTTAAAGGCATATCCTTGTTTTTGATCATATCTCTAGCCATTTCCACTAGGCCTATGTTTCTTATTTTTGAAACCCCATTTTGTTGTGGAGAGTAGGCTGCTGTCAGTTGCCTTTCAATGCCATTTCTTCCAAAACCTTGTGAATTCCTCAGATAAATATTTTGTTCCTCTATATGTTTTAAGCTTCTAGATTCTACAGCTAGCTTGGATTTCAATAAGGTTCTTGAACTTTTTGAATGTTTAAAAGACCTTACATTTTTCTTTAAAAAATAAACTCAGACCATTCTTGTGGCATCATCAATAAAAGTGAGTAGATACCTGCTGCCTTTGAGAGAAGTGTTTTGCATTGGTCCACATACGTCGTTGTGATTAAGTTCAAGTTTTCATTTTGCTCTTGTTTCTGATTTTCTTAGAAATGAGTCATGGCTGTGATTACTGAGAATGCAGCTCTCACATCCTTCTTGATTCACACTGAACTTAGGTAACCTTACAACCATCCTTTTGACTGAATGATTTTCAGATTTGAGTATCCTATATGACCAAGCCTTTATGCCATTACTCTGAAACTTCACTCTTGGCCACCATTGCAATTTCTTCATGTGATGGCCATTTTATGTGAAAGCTCTTGTTAACCATCTGAACTTCACTATCTTCTTTCCAGTACGATCATGTATAATAAAACTTCTCCTTCTGAAAGTAAATTGATATCCATTTGTAATCATTTGTGGAATACTTGGAAGATTTTTACCAAGACTAGGCACAAGAAAACATCTCTTATGATTCTCTTGCCTTTCTTGGTCATCACTTCAATATCTCATTTTCCTTTTGACATCAACACAGCTCCATAGTGTCAATTTTGACAAACATCTTTTCATTTGGTGTCATATGATTTGTACAACCACTGTCAATAAGTCATATACTTTCTTCTCTTGATTTTTGGTCTTCTTGTCTTGCATTGAACATGTGATTTTCTTCTTATTTATCATGTTCATTAGACTCTTGTGGTTTCTTGTTTTTAAATTATGGTTGCTTTCTTCCATTTTTGAAGTAGCACTCATCTTCTTTTGGTTGTCTTTCTTGCAAAAATAACACCACTCCCTTCTTTGTTTGGTGTCTTCTTCGATCACCTTCTTATTCATTTTAGTTTCTTGAACCAACGCCTTGGTTTTTCTGACCTTGGCCTTCCTTATTTCTGAACCTTCTTGGTCTGCATCTCCTATCTTGTTAAAAGAGGCTCCATGGATCAACATAAGCTATGATACCATGTTGTGACTCTTGTTTTGTATTCATGTGGATTTGTGAGAGGATTTTAGTAAAGGAGATGAATCTAAATGAAACTTTTGCACTGCACTCATAAAGTCTTACAACATCATTCTTACATACTTAAATAGAAATAGACTAGCTACACTCTCTTTTGCTAAGTACCATAACCACTCCCACTAGCTACTCTTGATACTAAGTTATAACTTAGTTTTACAAGCAACTTAAAAAGTCTAATCATCATAGCTTTAAATACTCCATTTGAGTAAGGATACTAGTTTCAATACTTTGATTTCTTCAGTTGGTTTGAGAACAAAATAGGCATCATTTAACAACGATTCTTAATCGCTTCATCATCTATTTCATGCGTTCATCTCACTACTAGTCACCTTTCTCAATGCATTTTGATCACTTCAGTTTCACTTTTGGAGCTTTGTGATTCTATAAATTTCAGTGTTTTGCGAACAATGGATTTGATTCGTTTTTGTTATTTATTTGGCAGTATTATGTATAATCGCACATTTTATTAAGAGGAAAGCTTTGTGAAACTAAATAAATGTGGGCTCTCGATGTTATTAAAGTCCCACACTTAGAATAACATGTTAATGGGATAAATATATAATTATGTGCTAATCTTCCATTTTGAAGATATTTTATGGGTGTGAGTTAGACTTGTTACTAGTATGGTATTAGAGCCAACTGTTTCAATTTTTATTCTAGTCTAGTCGTGGATGTTTGGCCACGCAAACTTTTCATTCATATTTCCAGGAAAGTGTATTAATGTTACACATTGAGAATCACATGTGAATAGGATACATATATACATGTAGGCATTGGCAAAATACTCGGACCCGAATACCCGAATATGGACCCCAAATAATATGCGAACATGTAACTGAAACGAAAGAAGCATACAAGAAGACGAACGTCTTGTTTTAATCCCGAGGAAGTAGCTGAGATGCACGAGGTCTTGAGGAAGAAGAGCTTGCTGAGGAGATCAATGAAATGTTCAACTTTTGCATAACCACTTCTCGTAATCACTATATCATCAACGTAAACCAAGATGTATATCGAGACGTCTCCAGATTTGGAAATAAACAGAGAAGCGTCGGCAAGAGAATTGTGGAAGCATGAGTGAAGAATAAAGTTTCGGAATTCCATATACCAAGCGCGTGGCGCTTGTTTCAGACCATACAATGCTTTATGAAGTTTTCATACGAAATCAGGTCGGTCTTTGTCAGTGAACCCAGAAGGTTGTGCCATATATACATCTTCTTCGAGGTTTCCTTGAAGGAAGGTATGATTAACATCTATTTGTCGCAAGACCCATCCACCTGAGACTGCTTCACCAAGAACCAAACGAATCATAGCCGGTTTGATGACAAGACTAAAGCTTTCTTTATAGTCGAGACCAGGTCGTTGATGGAAGCCTTTTACCACAAGACGCACTTTCAACCGTTCAACAGAAAAATTCGGTCAACGTTTGATTCGAAATACCCATTTCGATCCCACCAAGTTGTAAGTTGGGTTTGGCTGAATGAGGGACAGATTCTGATTTCAAAGCTGGGCATCAATTTTCTCTCCCATTGCAATACGCCAACGAGAATCCTTTAGAGTCCGAGTAACAGTTGTCGGCTATATATCTGCCTGCAAAACAGAAGCAAGATGAGTATATTTTTTTATTTGGTTTGAAGATGTTGTTGCGCGATCTTGTGTTCATAGGATGATTGAGAGATGACGTTGTGGTATACGGTTGCTGAGCTGCAGGCGGATCAGTTGTATGATGCTCAAGTGCATCAGTGACTGGGTGTGTGACCTCTGGTAAATATGGCACTAGTGAAGAAGGAGACTCCGGTTCTATGACATCGGTTACAGAGGACGCTGAGGCTTCTGTTTCCAGCAGTGGTGGAGGATCTGAACTTGGGGGATCAACCGCAGGCGGGTTGATGCGCGACTGATCGAAGATGATTTCTGTAGGTGGACACCAATTTTTGCTGGAAGGAAAAATGACAATAGAAGAATCATGACGAGTGAGATTTTGAAAAGGAATTGAGTTTTCAAAAAAATCGACATGTCTGGATATAAAAACTCGCTTGGAAGCTGGATCAGGACAAAGAAAAGCACTTTGAGTTAGTGAGAATAGCCAAGAAAACACATAGTTTTGAGTGAGGATTGAGTTTGTGTATATTCTAGGAGCTATGGTAGATATTCTAAGAGTTTCTGAGAGTATATTTGAAATAGATTTGATTGATTCTGTAACTGCATATACTTTATGTTGGAATTGTGTCCAGTAATCTCAGTACTGTCTCTAGAAAGTAAGAGTATGTCAATGATCAGACATAAGTCATATAATACTGGGGGTCATGATGGCTTGCTAGAGTCCGCTCATGATCTATAAATCTTGGATTTATTGCCTTTATTATATGATCCCATATGGGTCACACGCCTAAGCTAACAGGAAAATGTGTAGGAACGGTTTAGCAGAAGTACGGTAAAAGTGCTAGGCATTTACTGTACTTAGAGAGACTAAAGGGCCTGATTAAATCTAAGGGATTTAATCAGACTGAGAATTGGGCCCAAAAGCCCATAAGAACTGGACAAGGGTTTTAATAATAAAACTTGCCCTAGCTCTTATTTTCTTAATGAGTCTGCGCCTCTCATCTCTCTCTCTGCGCCTCCCACCAGCTCGGTCTAACAGCCAATTTCCTGCAGTGTGCGTGTGTGAGCCTTTGGAGGAGCTATCCCTTGGTGGCTCTGCTGATCTCTGACCCGTACCTCCTCTTTCCGCTGCATAACAAGGTAACAGGTGAGATCCTTTATGATTCTAGCAAGAGAACCTAGATCTGGCATGTTTAGTAGGATCAATTAATCTGATGAATTGAACCAGGAAATACTAAACGAATCCTTCAGTGGTATCAGAGCCATTGGTTCTGTTAGGATTTCTTGTTTAGAATCATGTTTAGGTTGTTTAGAAGTGTTTGAATCAATCTATTGATAAGAAAAACACTTAAGAAACAAAGAATTAAAACCTAAACTAAATCGAAATCGCATGTTCCAATCTATATTGAATTGGTATGCGTCGGAGTGTTGATCGGTATCGGATCACACGTCCGGATCGGATGACGCACGAACCGATCATGGATCGAGTTGTGTCGTCGATCCGATCGTCGACATGGACCAAGAGGAGCGATGGACGATTGCATGATCGCGAGATCCCGTCCCGATCGTCGCTTGCTCACGTCCCGAACGATCGACCCGAGCAGTCCCGATCGATCGCGCGGCTTGCCCGATCACGTCCCGATCGCGGAAGCATGATGCGTGATGATCGCGGCTGTCCCGACCGTCCCGTCCCGATCATGATCGCGTGAAACATGAGCTGACCGGATCGATGGTCACTCACGGCCGGTTCGGTTTTGGCGTGTGATGTTTCGGTTTTGGTTCGTGGTTCGGTTTAATATAATTAAAAAAAATCTTAATCGTCACGGTTTAATAAACAGACTTAATAAAATTTATTAAGTTCTGGTTAAACCGGGATAAGAAATCCAAAGTCGTAAAATTGGATTTAGTGCCTAAACCAGTGGTTTTCTAATTTGATTTGGTTGGACCAAATAAATTGAGAAAATCCGGTTTAGTAAATAACCGGTTGACAATTGTGGTCATCGTAGTAATTAATTTTGGTTAGACCAATTTTAATGAACCAGACCGGTTATGTCATTTAATTGGACAATTGGGTTATGTCTTGGACATGGACCAATTCTTGGGCCTCGGGCCAAGAAGTTAAAACAATTGGGCCAATTATTTGAGTCTTTTCTTCAGATTTAATTTAAAATTTATTTAAATAAAATTAAAATCGATTTTAAATTAATCTGTTTTCAAAATCTGAAATTAGGAAGTTTCTAGATTTGCACGTTTTGGATTTTAGGAAATTTCTATATTTAGAAAGTTTCCAATTTTAGGAAGTTTCCTTTTTAGAAAGTTTCCAAAAGTAGTAGGTTTCCAAAATGGAAAGTTTCCAAAAATAGTAATCTTCTATTTTGGGAATGAAATTTTAGAATAAACCTACAAACCTCAAACAATATCAAGCGTTGGATGTCTTGTCCAGTCTATATCAGCTGTCGAAGCCCATTCAATTGTACTCATGGCCTTACAGTGTGAGGGTGTCTACTTTTGCGTGGGTAAGACGGTTTGTGATTCATAAATGTCATTGGGAGTCCCAGACATTAGTGATTACATGACTGTATAGTCTGGTTTTCTTGACTAGGCCATCGGGAGTCCCGGGCCTTGAGACATCAGAGTGGATTGGGCCTCGGGCCCAGATTCACAACCAAGAGTTATATCACGGATATAATTAGCCGAGATAGGGCTTACCGATATAAGCTAAGGTTGGGTGACGGCCAGTGGCCCACTTTGATCTTAGTTATATGTGGATCTTGGAATCATTATATTCTATTGAGGGTAACTAATGTTATTGAATATAATGAGAGATTAATCATATTAACCATAATGCGAGATTAATCATATTGAACATATTAACTAAAATCCTTTTATCTTATATTTCAGCTATGACTAGCACAAACAATCAAAACACTTTCTCGATCCGGTCTGTCCTTGAGATGGACAAGCTGAACGGATCAAATTTCTTGACTTGGTCGCGGAACCTGAGGCTAGTCCTCAGGCAGGAGAGAAAGGACTATGTTCTTGAGAGAGCTCTCCCCGTGAGGATCGGGTCTAATGCCTCCCATGCAGTATATGATGCTTGGAATAAGCATTATAATGATGCGGTAGATATGCGTGGTCTGATATTGGCTACCATGGACTCAGACTTGCGGGAGCAATATGAGAACATGGAGTCACCAATAGAGATGATCAGCAGCCTGAAATTGAAATTTCAGGAGCAGGTAAGAGTGGAGAGATACCAGTTGGTTAAGTCTCTCACTAGCTGCAAGCTACCAAATGATCATCCAGTGAGTCCTCATGTCAGTAAAATGATGGGTTACATTGATAACCTGAGGAAACTGGATTATCCAGTTAGCCAAGAATTGGCATCTGAGATCATTCTGCAGTCACTGCCGTCAAGCTATGATAAGTTCAGAAGGAACTATATCAAGAAAGGCTTAACGAAGACGCTGACTGAACTGCATGATATGCTCAAGACAGTTGAGCCAAACGTGAAGAGTACCCAGTATAATCTCATAATAGAGAAGGGTAGGTTTATTAAACCTAGTACTGACAAGGGTGAAGACAAAGTTGTCCAGATTTTGAATCACGACAAGCGTGTGTCTCCTGAGCCCAAGTCAGATACCTCTTACGTTGGTAAGTGCTGCTACTGTAAAGAGACAGGGCATTGGAAGAGAGATTGCATTAAATTCATGGAAGATGATGAGGAGTTGAAGTTGATGTATGAGACTACTTCCTCAGGTATTCATGTTATTACTTCAAGTTCTACCTTATTGGTATTGGATACTGGTTGTGTGATATATCATGGTTTTTACTAGTTTTAGGCCATGATATAGATGTGTTTTAGTGTCTTTTGTCTTTGTTTAGAGTCTTTTACAGGTATAATCAGGTTGGGAGCTAAATTGGAGATTATGGAGCATTTTGGAGATTTTTGGAGTGATTGGCCGAGAGATAGAGTTCACTGTCCGAGACAGAGAAAGGTGTCGATCGTTGCACTCTAGCAACGATCGTTGCACCAGCGAGATGGGCCGAAACTCGGCGGTTTAGAAGAATCAAGATATTGCACTTTGATCCAGAAGTTCCTGATATTTACAAAGAAGCCCCTGGCCGAGATTATGCCTATATAATAGAGTTTTTAGTGTTTTTATTAGATACGTTTTATACTTTTTACAATACAACTTCATAATTAAGAGCAGAGGATTTTTAGAGCTTTTTGGGGGCTGATCTGAACCTAATTCATCATCTGTATTTGGAGAAGATTTCGAACCCCTTTTACTCTTATTCTTTTATGCAATTTACTTATCATATGATCATGTTTTCATTATCTATGTCTGAGTAGATTCCTAGTTAGACTTAGGGTTTCTCACATAGGATTTCATGACTTGCTAGACTTGTTCAATTTCAGTTAAGGATTCAAACTATATCTGTTCTTCAATTTAATTGTGCTTAAAGCTAGTTCTAACCTGATCAATTAGAATCTAGATCTTAGGTTGCTAAATACGTCACGGAAGTGGGGTTTAGGAATCTGAACTAATTAAATTGGGCAATTAAACTTTGCGCAAACGAAAGTTTGGTTTAGGATAATTGTGAACATATCAAACTTGAGCTTATTGCTGGTTTAATCTGTTAGTTCTCGCAAACGGAAGTTTGGTTTGCTGCACTTAGACTTAGAGAATTATCGCAAAGGAATTTGGTTAATTCTATATCTGTGTTTTGAGTTCTAGAACTGTGCTTAATTAGATCCTTGCTGAATGAACTGTCTGCTAGTCTGATTTCCTGAGAATACCCTAGGTTTGACGCTTTTAATTACTTGCTTTCACAACTAATAATCTCTGCTACTGATTTACTCTCTTGCACTATTTTCAATACAATCACATTGCTTATTTCTAGTATTCATTCCCTACGGTTTGATTCTCTTGAGACCAAGTGTCCCTGTGGATTCGATAACCCTATATACTACTTTGACGTTGCTGTACACTTGCAGTTTAGTATAGGGATTAATTCTTGACCTATCAAGTTTTTGGCGCCGTTGCCGGGGACTCTTTTGAGTCTTCGATAGGACCGAACTTAGGGTTTTACTAGAAATTTTTCATTTTTCGTTTTTATTTTATTTATTTTTATTTTGCTGATTCCTTTTTCTCCGTTTCTCTCTGTCGCAGGTACGAATTTCGCCTTGCATCGATCGTTGCACCCTTGCGTCGATCGTTGCTAAGCGATTTGAGATTGGATCGATCGTTGCACTGATAGGATCGATCGTTGCTGGACGATTACAGACAGTTTATGCCAACGCAGAACACTCGAAGTAATCCGAACTCGAGCTTAGTTAATCTCAACCTAGAAGAACTTGGACGTCTAGAGAGGACTATTAGAAGAGAAAAGAGAGAGAGAATGGTACAAGAACGCTTGATCTTGATACCAGATGCTGATGGAATCCTGAGGGATCCAGAGGACAATCCTTACAATGCTGCTGGGCAAAGGATTGATGCTGAGGGACGAGTGATCCCTGATGAAGTTGAGCCAGAAGGCCGGATGGTAGTTCATGAGAGGACACTAGCTGATTACAATAGACCTGATGAGTTTCATGCAAACCGAGCAGCTCTAGTGCTTCCTGCCTTCGAGAGGAATGATTTTGAGGTAAAAACTATCTACTACCAACTGATGAGACAAATTGCTTTCCATGGTCTTCAATCAGAGCAGCCTATGGATCACATTGACAAGTTTGAGGACATAGTCACTGGCATGAAGTATGAAGGAGTATGCCCGGACTATCTATTCCTTAAGCTATTTCCGCACAGTCTTGCTGGAGACGCTAGTGCATGGCTGAGACAACTGGCACCTGGTCAGTATACTACTTGGGCAGCCTTAAAGAGTGAGTTCCTGCGTCACTTCTACGACGCTGCGCGCTCAGATCAGTCCAGACAGGACATACTCACTTTTTCCCAAGGAGCTGTGGAGCCTTTGACAACCGCATGGATGAGATTTAAGCAGTATCAGCGTGATTGTCCACACCATGGATTCACAGAAGTACAGCTGATTGGTATTTTCTTCAGAGGAATAGATCTCCCTTATCAGACTGCCTTGGATAATTCCAGTGATGCAAATTTCAGCACCAGAACTCCTACACAAGCTAAACGGTTGATAGAGAACCTGATTGGCAGCAATAGTTGCAAAACAATGGATGAAAGGAGGAAGAGATCTGGTGGAACCGTAGAGAATTCTGATATGGCTAATATTAGATCCAGATTGGACACAGTCTACAATCTTCTGACAAACAAGAAAGCTGTCCACTTTGCCCAGGATGTGGAGGTAATTCAAACTGAGGTGGACACTCAGGAAGAAGAAGTGAATTTCATAGGAGGTTCCGGTTTCCAAGGTAATAGATTTAACAATCAACAGGGGAACAGATTCTCAAATGGAGGACAATCTGGTGGTTTTCAAAAGACCTATGGACAGGGTAATCAGAGAACCTATGGATCTACATCTTATCAGACTCCTCCTGCACCTACAGCCCATGAGAGCAAAATGGAAGCTATGATGGAACAACTGATGGAGAGTCAAACCAAGCTTTCCGTAGACAACAACAAGAAGCTGGACGCTGTCTATCAGGACCTCAATGGGAAGTTTGAGACATTGAGCACTCACATGAAACAGTTGGACACTCAGGTGAATCAGATGTCCAGCTCACTGAAAGGAAAAGGAGTTGCAGACACTCATATTAAGGCCTGTTCTGTACTGATTAATGATGGATCTTATCTAGGGGAGAAATTTGAGCTAAGTACAGCTGAGTTGGTGACTGAGGAAGAATTTTCGGATTTCTGTGAAAAACTCTCGGGTGGAAGTTGTGATGATCGCGATGCAACGATCGATACACATCTGGCATCGATCGATGCAGGTCGTGAACAAGCAGAGAATCCGTGGGATGAACATGAGATTGATGCAGAACTAGCCCGCCTATTCCCTGATACATCTGAAATCACTCCAGAAGATGTTTATGCACGAGCTATTTGGCACAGTCCCAAGGTGTCTGAAGTGATTAAACAAGAGATTGAAGAGCTGAAAAGGCTAGAGAAGAGTGGTGAAGACTTGGAAGAAATTCCATCATCTGATGATCCACTTTATCATCCATGTGTTCAGAAATATTTGAACAAGATGTTGCCATTAGATGAAGAGCTAAGAGAATGGGTGATAGTAGTTCCTCAGCATATTAGTGATGTTCTGTTAACTAAGGTCCCAAAGAAACTGCCTGATCCTGGAGTCTTTGTACTTGATTGTTCTATCTTTGAAGATGGTTTTAGGCGTTCTCTGTGTGATTTAGGAGCTGCTGGGAGCATAATGCCTTACTCTGTGGCAGAGAAGCTGGGTATGTTGGATTTTGCTCCTACTAGGACCTCTCTTATCTAGCTGATCAGTCCATACGAGTTCCTGAAGGACTCCTGATGGATATTCCGGTAAGAGTTGGAAACTACTTAGTTCCAACGGACTTCCTTGTGCTGAAATACGCCTGCGATCCGGATGAAGCTTTATTGCTTGGGAGACCATTCTTGGCTACAGCAGGAGCTGTGATTGATGTTAGACAGAGTCTAATAGACCTCCACCTGGGAGATGAGACACTGCGATATGAGATGGAGAAGCTGCGGAAGCCACTGATAGATGGACAGACTTTCAAGATCTTGGAAGCAGATGATGAGCAGCTGAATGAGACTGTGATAATAGATCCTGGAGCGCATTTTACTCCATCTTTTCTTGGACTGAAGCATTCTGCAACAGCCTATTCTCCACCATGGATGAGGAGACTTGAACAGAGACAGAAAAAGTCTTTGTCAGGATCTTCTGGCACTTGAAAAAACCTTGCGCGTCCGGTCAAGCTATTGACCTTAAACAAGCGCTGGGTGGGAGGCAACCCACCATTAGGTACTAATGTTTTTCTTTTTAATTTTTGGTGTTTTTGTTAGGATTTTACGTTTGTTTTTGTTTCTGGTGCAGTCATGTTTGCAGGTCTCGGATTAAATCGCAGTGCAGCGATCGATGCATTACTGCATCGATCGTCACAACACGAAGGGAATCGCATTGCAGCGATCGTTGCAGTCCTTAGCAACGATCGACCATACACGAAAGTCGCCAAGCAACGGTCGATGCATCTAATGCACCGATCGATGCTGTGCGACAGAGGTAACCCGACAGACATAAACTCACCTTTTCAATTTTATTTTATTTTCTTTTTACCAATCCTTCGCTGGACACTACTGGGGACAGTGTGTCTTAAGTGTGGGGGAGGTGCTACTGACGTTTATCTTTCTGTTTTCTTAAGAGTTAGTCCGTTTTTCAAAAAAAATTTTGTTTTATTGAGTCAAAATTGTTTAAGTAAGAAACTATGATTTTCTGAGGAGATTTACAAAACTTGCAGGAACTTAAGTAACCATTGGGATGAAGTTGCAGGATCTATCTCTGACTATTAGAAAACCCCATCACAGATCAACCTACTGGGAACACCCACATCACTTCAGGTATCAGAGGATCTTTTACTGACTTCACCCTTAATACTGACTTAGATTTCTCACCTAAGGGCTTGGTATACTTTATGTCGGATTCCCTGTTAGTTCTGACACAGCCTGTAAACCTGTCCTATTTAGTTCCCTTCTCCCCTTCTATAAAGTAAAAAAAAAATAATAATAAACTGAGGATGAGTTAGTAACTCCGAAGTGGTCATGAGAGTGGTAGCAAACACTATTATCTCTCATGTGATCCATGGAATGTGTCCAAAGTACACCCCATAACGGGAAGAACACTGATAAAAAAAATAAAATGATACCCAGTGGGGAAAAATCAGTTGTTAAAGAAGGGAAAGAGAAGAAAGGGACTAGAGAAAGATAGTATGGTGGTCTAGAGCTGATTAGGTAAGAATCCATGTGCCTTTAGATCGATACTCCTTAGGTGAGACCGCACTTAAATACTTGCAGAAGTCAGTAGGGAGAATTTGAATGCTTGAATGTGATTGTGGAGTTTACCTAGGACAGTTGCTAAGTGTGGGGGAAGTACATGTTGGTCTTGATATCCTGTGATTGATTCTTTCAGTGGTTTACTAAGGGGAATCTGAGTATTGTAGCTTCTAAGATGAAATGAGTTTCTGAAGAGTTTTCAAACCTCTTCACCATGTTTTAGTTCTATGTTTTGCTTGAGGGCAAGCAAAGGCTAAGTGTGGGGGAGTTGATATATCATGGTTTTTACTAGTTTTAGGCCATGATATAGATGTGTTTTAGTGTCTTTTGTCTTTGTTTAGAGTCTTTTACAGGTATAATCAGGTTGGGAGCTAAATTGGAGATTATGGAGCATTTTGGAGATTTTTGGAGTGATTGGCCGAGAGATAGAGTTCACTGTCCGAGACAGAGAAAGGTGTCGATCGTTGCACTCTAGCAACGATCGTTGCACCAGCGAGATGGGCCGAAACTCGGCGGTTTAGAAGAATCAAGATATTGCACTTTGATCCAGAAGTTCCTGATATTTACAAAGAAGCCCCTGGCCGAGATTATGCCTATATAATAGAGTTTTTAGTGTTTTTATTAGATACGTTTTATACTTTTTACAATACAACTTCATAATTAAGAGCAGAGGATTTTTAGAGCTTTTTGGGGGCTGATCTGAACCTAATTCATCATCTGTATTTGGAGAAGATTTCGAACCCCTTTTACTCTTATTCTTTTATGCAATTTACTTATCATATGATCATGTTTTCATTATCTATGTCTGAGTAGATTCCTAGTTAGACTTAGGGTTTCTCACATAGGATTTCATGACTTGCTAGACTTGTTCAATTTCAGTTAAGGATTCAAACTATATCTGTTCTTCAATTTAATTGTGCTTAAAGCTAGTTCTAACCTGATCAATTAGAATCTAGATCTTAGGTTGCTAAATACGTCACGGAAGTGGGGTTTAGGAATCTGAACTAATTAAATTGGGCAATTAAACTTTGCGCAAACGAAAGTTTGGTTTAGGATAATTGTGAACATATCAAACTTGAGCTTATTGCTGGTTTAATCTGTTAGTTCTCGCAAACGGAAGTTTGGTTTGCTGCACTTAGACTTAGAGAATTATCGCAAAGGAATTTGGTTAATTCTATATCTGTGTTTTGAGTTCTAGAACTGTGCTTAATTAGATCCTTGCTGAATGAACTGTCTGCTAGTCTGATTTCCTGAGAATACCCTAGGTTTGACGCTTTTAATTACTTGCTTTCACAACTAATAATCTCTGCTACTGATTTACTCTCTTGCACTATTTTCAATACAATCACATTGCTTATTTCTAGTATTCATTCCCTACGGTTTGATTCTCTTGAGACCAAGTGTCCCTGTGGATTCGATAACCCTATATACTACTTTGACGTTGCTGTACACTTGCAGTTTAGTATAGGGATTAATTCTTGACCTATCATTGTGGCACTGATATTTGTGATAATATGCAGAGCCTAAGCAACAGTAGAATGTTGAAGGAAGGACAAGTGGATCTACATGCCTGGAAGGAGCTATGGACGCTGCCTCAGCCGTAGGGTTTTCACTTGTAGATGCCTTCGAGGCTTGGTTTTGTATTAAGTAATTGCTACAATGTACTTGCTTTAAGCAGAGTTGTTTTTCATTTTCTTGTAAGAATTTGAATGTTTTTCATTTTGATAAAAGACAAGTTTTTGTTCTTTTGATCTTAATGAAATATTAATTGTAGCACCCTATTCAAGGAATGGGTTTTATATCTTAAACCAAAGAGTGCCTAGATGTAACATAAATACCGAATTGGTTTAAATCTGATGAATTAAACCTGATTTTTCTTGGCATAAAAGTCTTGGTCACATAGAGTAAGTCGGATTCAGAAATCCCATAGTTATGGACTATTGGGCTCATTTGATACGATATCTTATGAGACTTGAATTCTGCTTACTGGACCAAAAGGCAAAGGGCCTATCTTAGCCGAGCTAGAGAAAGGCCCAAAGGCTTATTGGAGATTGAACATACTCATGTATGTGGTCCGATGAGCAGTAATGCCAGAGAAAATTTCCTATACTTTATTGTTCTACTGATTACTTCAGTGAGTAAGACTGTGTTCATTTAATGAGACACAAGTCGGAATTCTTTAACATGGTCGAAAGAGTTCCAAAATGAGGTATAGAATCTGAGTGACAGAAGTATTAAGACTCTGGATTAGATCACGAGTGAGAATACTTGAGTCATTAATGGTGTGATCATCTGAATGAGTGTGAAGTCGTTTCACAGCTCAATTCTCCTGAAAACCTTGAGGTATTTCTGTGAGAAAGAATCAGATCTTATTAGAAATGATTAAAGATGAGTCACACGAATCTTCCATGATATTCTTTAAGAATAACGCTCTAGAAATATCTAAGTTTACGCTGAAATAGTTCCACCAATATCAGTTGAAAGACACCACGTAAATGTGGATTGGAATCGATCCAAATTCGTCTTTACTGAGTATTTGTAGTTGTGCTACTTCACTGGTTGTCCTAGGGAAACCAAGGCTTGTTACTTTTACGTCCATTCTGTTTTCTAAGAAGGGAAGTTACTTTCCAAGAAGAACAGTGGGAGTAAAAGTATAACTCGAAGAAATTCGAGAAATACAGGAGGCTGCTCAACCTGTTGAGGGAGAGCAACGGATGGATTTACAGATTTCTGTAGAATCTACACCTGTAGAGCCTGAAGTTCGCAGATATGAATGAATCAGTCACTAATCCGAGAGTGATTTCTCGTCATTAGTTGAACCTGAAGATCATTGAAAGTTTGCATGATATGATGATCATTGAAAGCGACGAATCTGCGAAATTCAAAGAAGCGAAAGTGAGCCCGGACTCCGAAAAATTACATTTTGTGTAAGTTAGCTTCATCGATCCATTCATGGATGGAAGCAAACATATCGGAGTTGGAATCTTCGTTCTGCTGAAGCAGTCAAGGTTTTGACTTGAACAGGAACAAAATGGAACTGTGCGTTTACTAATAGATAAGTGGGAGCAATGTTGCATTTCTCATATTGTATGTCGATGACATACTGATTCTCGGAAATAATGTCCCAATGCTGCAGTCGGTAAAGGACTGGCTTGGGAGTTGGTTTTATGATTGACATGGGTAAAGCCACGTAGTTCTTGGATTTTGGATCTAAAGATAGAGATCCGAAAGAGCTGGTAGGACAAAGTCAGGATTCTCAAATTGACAAAGTCCTACACGTTTTCAGCATTCCAAGAAGGGTTTTATGCAAATGTCACATGGCATTACGTTAAGCAAGACACAGTGTCCTACGATAACTGCTGAGCTTAAATGCATGGATAAGATTCCATATGCGTCGGCAATTGGATCTACATGTATGCCATGAAACGTACTTGTTTGATGTTGTTTTAATGTTAAGCAAGACAAGTAAAGACCTGTCAAATCCAGCAAAGAATCACTGGATTGCCGTAAAGAATATCCTAAAGTATTCAAGGAATACTAAGGATAAATTCTTGATTTACGGAGAAAGTGAGGTGCTACAAGTCGATAGAGTCTGAAAGGCAAGTTTCCAATAGACAAAGATAATTCCCGGTCACAGTCCGGCTATATCTTGTGTCTGACTGGCGGTGCAAGGCACTGTTGCTGACTCCATGACTTAAGCTGAACATTTCGCAGCTTGAAAAGCGACGAAAGAGGTTGTTTGGAAAGAAGAGTTCATCACTGAATTTGATGTGATTCCCAGCATAGATGAGACTAGCTGCACATCAGGGGTCCAAACACCTTGAGGGTAGGTATTACCTATTCCATGAGATAAATGACAGATATGTTAAGTAGATCAGCAAGTTTCAACGAATGAGAACGTTGTTAATCTATTAACGAAGCCACTCCTTAGGCCTAAGCACGTGTCGCGGACTGTTGCTGTAGGATAAGTGAAATTAAGATGTAGTCTTAATTTTAGTGGGAGTTAGTAAAGGGCTTTATTTAGTTATTGGTATGTTCTTATAAAACATTTTATGATGTTTAATGAAATTATTATTTCAAGATTATTTTAACTGTGATGAAATAATCGTTCCAAAATGATATGAACCATTTTATAGGTCATCGAAGTAAGTGACTTGATCTTGAGTCATCAAAGTCATTTAGCTTGATCATGAGACCCTATATTTGATAAATGGCTTATATCATCCTGTCCCTGGTCGAAGGTTGTTGAAATTGGAACACCAACAACCGCGTGAGACTAGATTGGTATGTGACTTATGACAAAGTCTCAGGATGTCATAGATGCACGGCATCAAAGTCAGTACATAGGTGTATGTTAGGGTACATACGACCGGACAAGACCCGCTTATAAGAACTCTTCAGGATATTTATATCTGTGTCATAAGAGATTCTTACTACGACTATAGAGTATAGTCCTTAGACTTGAGTTCGCATGCATGTGACTGCACATGAACTAATGCGCTTTGATCATTGTCTAATGCTGTCGTTAAGCGATAGTTATAAGGACCTTGTTTGGGTGTATTATGAAATGAGTAGTTCACAGTGATGGAACAAGACGGGATTTGTCCCTCTAATATAAATGGAGTGAATATCTCTAGGCCAATCGGAGATTTGAATACTGGAAAATGCATGGCCATGCTCAAACGGACTGTCCCGAGTCGTTTGGATTGTCAGTATCAAATCAGAGTCCGATGAACAAGATTAGGCTTTATAAGGATGACACTAATCTTGCCTTATGACTAATCGAGATATTGAGACAAAAGGATTATGAATACAGAGATTCCAGTACAAGTGGGAGATTGTTGGAATTGTGTCCAGTAATCTCAGTACTGTCTCTAGAAAGTAAGAGTATGTCAATGATCAGACATAAGTCATATAATACTGGGGGTCATGATGGCTTGCTAGAGTCCGCTCATGATCTATAAATCTTGGATTTATTGCCTTTATTATATGATCCCATATGGGTCACACGCCTAAGCTAACAGGAAAATGTGTAGGAACGGTTTAGCAGAAGTACGGTAAAAGTGCTAGGCATTTACTGTACTTAGAGAGACTAAAGGGCCTGATTAAATCTAAGGGATTTAATCAGACTGAGAATTGGGCCCAAAAGCCCATAAGAACTGGACAAGGGTTTTAATAATAAAACTTGCCCTAGCTCTTATTTTCTTAATGAGTCTGCGCCTCTCATCTCTCTCTCTGCGCCTCCCACCAGCTCGGTCTAGCAGCCAATTTCCTGCAGTGTGCGTGTGTGAGCCTTTGGAGGAGCTATCCCTTGGTGGCTCTGCTGATCTCTGGCCCGTACCTCCTCTTTCCGCTGCATAACAAGGTAACAGGTGAGATCCTTTATGATTCTAGCAAGAGAACCTAGATCTGGCATGTTTAGTAGGATCAATTAATCTGATGAATTGAACCAGGAAATACTAAACGAATCCTTCACTTTCGTGGGCTTGGTTTGAGTAGAAGAATCTTTTTTAAAGAAACGGTAGTTTAAAGATTTAGATGCTCTTAGGTTTTATAAGGCTTTCGATTATTCCCATCCTTTCGGCAGGCCCGGCTCAAGAAAAATGTGGACCCTATGCCAAGCAAAAAAAGTTTTATTACTCTTGTTCTAAATATGTAAAATATAAAATTTAGGGTTTTTTTACAGAATTTTAAGAGAATAAAGGCCCTAAAACCTTTTTAAAAACTGATAAGAAAAATGTGGACTCTGTGCTTTAGGACCTTCAGCACACTTCGAAAGCCGGCCCTGCCTCTCGGGTGTAGGATATTTTAGCCACATCCCTATCAGCTTGACTAAGAAATTGGGTAAGAAACCATTTGGATGACTAGTAAGAAATGTTTTGAAATTTGAGAAAACAATACGTACATGCATGCCTTTATATTATAGCTAGAACATTTTCTGAACACAGAAGAACGATTATCTGATTTCTTGTAGTTGTTGTTTATTCGTATAGTTTGATAACTTGTGATTCAAGAATATAAAATAAAAACTCTCTTTTATTGATTTGCTTAGAAACTCTTTCAAAACTAAACAAACTCTTAATTACCTTACATCTCTCATAAGATTGTCACAACTCAACAACCTTATTTATAGGCCTTAACACAATTTTGTTAAACCTAATAAGAAAAAGAAATAGTTAACTCATATTCCTAATGGGAAATACTCCTAAACAACTTAATAGAAGTTTTCCTTTTTTCTTCAAATCCTTGAAGCTTATCCAACAATCTCCCTCTTAAGCTTCAACTCAAGCTTAGATAGATTTTGAACGATCCTATGAGATCTCTCAACTCTTTGAACTTGATTCTTGCCAATACCTTTGTCAAGATGTCCGCCTTTTGTTCCACTCCTGCACTACAAGAAATATCGGCATTAGTAGCACATTAAAAACGCTACCATAGAGTTTTGGTGGAGCACGAACGGCAATCAAAAAGGGATGCATTGGATGTCCTGGGATAAGCTATGTCGGGACAAATCTGAAGGGGGAATAGGCTTCAGAGATCTGGAGAACGTAAATATGGCTTTTTTAGGAAAACAACTATGGAGATTGATAGAAAAACCGGAATCCTTATTTGCGAAGGTATTCAAAGGTAGATATTATAGGAATGGGGGTCCTTTAGACCCTTTCAAGTCATACTCCGCATCTTATGGATGGAGAAGTATCACTTCTGCTAGATCTTTGGTTAACAAAGGACTAATCAAAAGGGTTGGAACAGGAGAGACCATATCTGTATGGAATGACCCCTGGATTCCAGGCCACCGTCCGAGATCAGCAACAAGTAAAACAATTTCTTTTGATCCCTCACTAAAAGTGAGCCAATTGATTGATCATGTGAATCATACTTGGGATGAGCAGCTTATTAATAGCCTTATCGACCCAGAAGATACGGCACTCATTATTGGTTTACCAGTCAGCAAAATCTCTAGGCCGGATAATATCGGCTGGCATTACACTAAGAGCGGAAAGTATTCGGTCAAATCGGGTTACTTTTTAGAAAGGAAATTCCCGGATAAAGGATGCATAAATACGGTGTATGGACCAGATGTAAAACGACTACAGGAGCAGTGTTGGAAATTAAGGTGTCCGCCAAAAATACAACATTTTATTTGGCAGGCAATCTCGGGTTGTCTATCGGTTACAAAGAATTTAAAAGCTCGGGGAATAAATTGCGATACCCGGTGTGTTAAGTGTGGGGCAGAAGAGGAATCAATAAATCATGTTCTGTTTGAATGCCCGCCGGCTTTGCAAACTTGGGCCCTTTCGAGCATACCATCAAATCATGGAGTTTTCCCATTACCATCTTTGTTTACCAATATGGATTATCTGTTCTGGCGAGTGTCCTCAGATGTTGATATTAGTTATTTCCCTTGGATTATATGGTATATTTGGAAAAGTCGAAATGACAAACTGTATAGTAATATTGATCGGGATCCACGTGAAATTTTACGCCTGGGGGAAAGTGAATCCAGGGCTTGGGGAGAGGCACAAACTTCGGTATTATTGGGTAACACAGGACCACATAGGAATCAGGATGATAATGTTACAATACCGACACGGGTGGAGATTAAAGGAAGATGGTGTTTTCTGGACGGATCTTGGAAAGAAGGAGATAAGTTTTCACGACAGGGCTGGTATAGCATTTACGAAGGCGACAGATATATCATGATGGGAGCAAGGAATATCAGATGCAGCTTATCTCCACTTCATGCAGAGTTCGAAGCACTTATTTGGGCTATGGAATGTATGAAGCGGTGGAATCAAAATGATGTGACTTTTGCAACAGACTGTTTGGAGCTGGTGAAGATAGTGTCTACACCCACAGAATGGCCTGCTTTCACGATTTACCTAGATGAGTATGAGAGTCGCAAGTGTTTCTTCACAAGGTTTGTTATCACTCACACTCCACGAGCACACAACACAAAGGCGGACAAACTAGCACGTGGTGCAAGGACTCAGCCTTCTTATTTTGTTTATGTAAATCCTGTTTCACCATCTTGGCTAGCTGAGAACTGGTAGAAATGTATGCTGTTGACAAAAAAAAAAAAAAGAGTTTTGGTAGCGTTTTCATGAACGCTATGTCAGCCGCAGCTATAATAGACCCCCTTACCATAGCGTTTTTAATGTTATAATAAATGGACATATTGTAGCATTATATAATCACTATCGGAAATTGTTTTATAACGCATGTTTAGTGCTATCATGCAGTTTTCCATGGCGATATTTCCTTGTTGTATTATAAATTATAATAACACATTTTCAGTGCCAGTGAATATGTTTTCGTGACGTTTTTGTTCGTCGAATTGAGCACCTATATAGCATCTATCATATGCTATATGAAAGTATTAGCTAGCACATTTTACGTGCTAGGATGTTCGTTTTCATGGCTTTTTTGTGCTTTATATTACATTATAAAACGACATATTTCTGGGTCATTTTGTGCTATAATTTTGTTAATTTAATAATTGAATTGCAATAATTATATACTCAGATAATATTATTACTAAAAATAATTTACTCTAATTAAACAGATTTAGAGAGACAAAGTACAACCAAATCAAAAGGACACTGAGACCAACTTCTTGGATAAAACAATAATATCATCCAGTCTCCATAGATTCGATTTATCTTCTTAGAGTCGCTCCACTTGAGCAAACACTTCTTCTGTCGCCCTTCATCGTTAAGGACAGTAGAATCTGATGTTACTTGCGCAGTCAGTTTCATTGCAAATGCTTCGTTTGCAGGTACCACCGCTTGTTTACTTACAGACGTAACTGAGTTCACGGCTTCTCCATCAACTCTTCCAAAAGAGTTAAGCAATTATGCGGTTTTAATCAATCTTATATATAACTAGTATTCTGGCCCGTGCGTTGCACGGGCTTTGCGTTTCTGTTCATTTATTTCAAATAACAATTTAGCCGAAGACTAACCAAAAAATAAAACCATTGTTTATTATACTATATAGTTTACATTAATGTTATAGAGTTATATTTTGGACTAAAATATTATAAAACACAACAACATAGAAGATTATGAGATAAAAGTATTAACCTCACATTTGATTCGATGAATCCAAAAAAAGTGAGTGTTGTACAATTAAAACCAACCCACATAAGATTAAAATAAACATTCTAAGCATCACGGAGATACAAATCAATGTCAAGATGATAGATACTTTCAAAGAAACAAACAAATGTTGGGATGATGATGGAGACATATGTGTATGCAAACCTTGGGAAGTCACTCCTAGTTGCCTATCATCAATTCTGGAGAAGAAGCTGAACGTATTGAAGTTTTGAGAAATCTATAGTTACATCGATGACATGGATAAACAAACGGATCTGATCAAGTACTTCGTGGAAACAATGCCGGATCTTGAGGAAGTGAGGTTATATTATGATACTCCAATTGACGGTGATCTGAGAATAGTATCAACCGGATTTCAAATGCTTGAAAAAGTAGCCTCAACTAAATGCAAGATCCAAGTAATCTCTGATAACATTAGCTTCTCGACTACTGCTACTCTTCTTCTTCACCGACACCTGGACTCGTCTTCTTTAAAAACACCTTCCCAGTTTGAAAAGAAGATAAGCAGTAAAGCCTTGGTGGTTGGTTTTAGTCTTGTCCTCTGCTCTTTCAGCTTCTCGATATGTACTTTCTTTTGATTCACGTTGATGATATGCATAGGTTTTTGTGAAGTTTGCTAAAACGTCTAGAACTCCCTCCTCTAAATCCTTCTGATGTTTCAGGAGTAGTCCCTGATTTACTGAAACTTGAATCCTATATCCCTGATCAAATAAAGAACTTTTTTAATACACAATAAGATAATTGTTCTAAAGATGTAATAGTAAGGATTCATAGCTTATCATAAACCAAGATCATATCGAGACCATTTAATTCTTCAGGTCTGTTTGGTTTCTCAAATCTCCAAAGACGTGCAATTCGGACTTTGATCTTGCACGGTGCATCGGTAGGAAAGCTGAGATATAGGTGTAAAATCCAGAGGCATCTGAAAAGAGAGAAAGGAAGATCATCAAAATAAAACCGATTAATACTACTAATAAAGCATAATGAACAAAATGAACAAAAATCGAATTACCTTTCTGAGATAGAATGATGTCGTGAAGTAACTTCTATGGAGTAATTTTATCTTCTGATTTTGTGTCTGGTATAAAAGGAGGATGTGGTTGTGGCGATGGTTTTGGAGAAACTGAAAAATAATAAGAAAGTGGAAAACGTGAGAGGTGGAGAAAATTATGGGACAGTTAAGTGAGATCACGTAGGATATTTTTAAATACCATATTTTCTGTTTATTGTAGATATATATAAAAGTCAAATTATACCTGAACTTAAAAAGATTTTATTCAATTTAAGAAAATAAGGTCGATAGGGAAATACTTATCTTCTTCTTGTGCTCTCTCACATCCAATGTTTCTAATGTTTTTTTGTATTCCTTTTCCTATTTTAATGTCATACACATGAAAAAAAAACAAATTAGTTGTGGGTCTTGTTCACCATAGAACGACTGAAGCATTTCAGCAAAATGCAAAATAGTATTTGTATAACACCATAACATTGCTTACTTACCTTTCCTATGGTATTTGCATTGACATATATTTAAGGTCTACGCTATATATGGAAAAGAACAAAACATAGAAAATTAGGACTGAGAGTGAAAAACTTATCTTATTCTGGTGCCGTCTCACATTCAATGGTTTTCTAATGCTTTTTGTATTCACTTTCCTGTTTCATGTGATACACATAAAAAAAAAAAAATTAGTTATGGGTCTTGTTTAACCATAGAACGATTGAACCATAAAGCAAAATGAAAAATAGTATTTGTGTAACACCATAACATTGCTTACATATTTACCTTACATATGGTATTAAAATTGAGATATATATATATATATAAAATTAGAATCAGTAGCTGGCTGTGAAGAGAACAAAACTTAATTTCAGTTCAATTGCACAAATACATATTAACTAAACTTTATAGTGAAAAAAATATTTCTGGTTCTATCTAGCCATAATAGGATTTGTTAACGAAGAAAATTGTTAAAATGGAACTTTTAAAACAATATAAAATTCAGAAGCTTTGATATTTACGTAGAGATCTCCTTACAATATGTAAAACATTATCAAACTATGCTTTATCCTAACAAAAAACGACATACCTGAACAATATTTGAAGGCTTCCTTTCAAATGTTCTTAACGTTAATGATACAATACAAATTAGCACCAGCTGCATCCTATCATAAACATCAAAACCAAAGCTTATATGGAGGCAGAGACCTCTAAATCATGAATTAGTAATTTGTAAGTAATAAAAGCAAAAAACAAAACAAAGAAGTCTGATAACCTTCCATGCAATATCTGACTCATAGTAGTCATTTGAAAGGTAGGCTTCAGCTCTGCTGTGCAGCAGCTTCTTGCAACTATGGGAAAACATTATGAAGGACATCAACACACAAAGACAATGGAATGGGCAATTATGTTTTGATTGGCAAAGATAAGAAACTGTATGATATTTTACCTCATTGAAGTGACCCAGCCTCCAGCTTTGTGCAAAAGTTCCGAAGCTTTGTGAGGAAAGGTCGACATATCTCTGAATAGGGAATACTATACAGATCGGTGTTAGAAGTCTGGTAACTTCTTTGTGCTCTTGTCTTTTTTGGTCAGATAGAGAAGTATCTAAATTAGCTTTACATAGCCTTTTATAGTACTCAGAAATCATGTTGCAGAGTGCTTTTGCTCTTCCATGAGACTATTGAGCTCCTATAAGATTATCGAAACACATTTCTTACCATTGGTTATTGTTAACATATACAAAAGTGGATAAAAAAAACCTTAGATGTTAGAACAAAGCATGTTAATTAATACTACTCACCATGGACTTTTGGTTGATCAGGAAGTATTCCCATTGAATCTTGTCCCGTTTTGATGCATCGGTGGTCTACTACAACCTGTCTTTTATAAATACCATTGTTGTTCCTAACCTGAGGAAGACAGTAAACTCCATCAAAACTAAATATCATAATCTTTGGGAATATATTTTAAGATGGTCACCGGTAACATTATAAGAAAAAAGCTTTCCACTATGTTCCATTGATCTTTTGTGTTTCTTTAGCTTCACACATCTGAAAATTAACAAAAGATAAAGTTTAATAAATTTAACTATTATAAGAGATTATAACAGGATCACAGATAACTATCATCTAATTCCCTTTACAGATTTAGTATACAGTGGCAGCCAAAATTCTGTATACAGTGTCATCTAATGTTTTCTTGTAAACTTAGCATAAGGCACATATTGAAACGACATTTACGCTAAAACTCTTTTTCAAATAAAGTTTTTGTAAATAGTTTCAACTCAATTTGAGATGAGGGTCTTTAACACACTGTCGATCTTACCTCTTTCGACCTGAAGGTTGATGGTCTTAACCGTGATAGTTCTAACGCAGATCTGCATCTGTGAACAACAAAAGATAAAATGAACAATAAACTTAACTAAGAGTTGAGATCAAGTGGAAGTACAGTAGGGAAGTTATAAACTAAAGATATTTTTCAGCGTTTTCTAAGCTGCGAGAAACTGAAATAGGGGTTAAGGATTTGAAAAATCACGAAGATATAGACAGATAAATGACAACAAAACGAAATCAAACGTTAGCTACCTGCTTCGGCCTCAGGTTTTGTTCTAGGGAATTGAAGAGAAGTCGGCAATTTTTACTTTGAATTTTCAGATCCCAGATTACATGAAAATGATGATAAACAAACACAACGATTTTGATTTCATATATGATACTAAAAAACGGGATCCTTGGGATTGAAATTTGTTGAAGAAATATGGATTTCATACCTTGGATCGGAGAGAGGTGAAGAGCTCCGACGATGGTTAGCAATGGAATCGTTCACCGGCAAGGTGTGATTTTTTTGTTAATTTTTAATTAAATGATTGAAAATCAAAGAAAAAACACGATTGATTTCATACCTTGATGGGAGAGAAATGGAGAACAAAGAAAATGGGGAGGCTCTGAGATCGTGAACAGTTACAGGAGGAGAGAAATTTTTTTGGTAGATGAAAATCTTTTCACAGTAGTCACCAAAAAAAAAAAAACGAAAAACGCGGTGGATCCAACTGGAAATCGCCTCTGACCGGATCGAACTGGAAATCGCCTTTGACCGGATCGAACTGGAAATCGCCATCGCCGTTGTTGTTGAGGAGACTTTCTCGATAATTTTTTAGATTATTTCAGAGACAGATGAAAAAAAATGACGGGATAGTAACCAAATTTTTTTGGGGAATAGTCACCAAAATAAGTGACACATCAGCAAATTAGGATGTTTTGATTGGAGGATTGCTGATACTTTCTCTCTCATGACTTGTCTTTTATATATATTAGATGGGAAACCTACTCTCCCCACAATGCGCCACGTCATCCATTCTTTTTTTTTCTGGGCTTTACATTTATTCTGGATTGGAAGTAAGCCCATCATCTAAAACGCCTAACTGCTGTAATCCTAGATACTTCGTCGTCGTCGTTTATTCTTCCCGTCGTAACATCCTCCACAATCAAATGGCGATTCTCCATAACCGCTGCTCATTAATTCCCTCTTTCTTTCGTCTTCCTTCCTTCACTCTCAACATAAACTCCTCTCCATTCGACTCATTCAATTTCTCATAACCATCCACATCCCATACGTTTCAGATAAATTCCTATTTACCCATGTCCAAAACAACAAACCATCCTCCCCGCCTCCATATTTCTTCTCTCTCGATACAAACAGCCTCTCACAGAAGTCATCACGATGCTTTCGCTATGCCTTTTTTAGTTCCTCGAGTAGTAAAATATTGAAGATTTTAAAAGGAAGTCAGATGTTAGTTTCAGATCTGCTGCTGCTTGATATTTCTGCCTTTCCTTTCTTAGCAATCTCAGGCTACTCCATACCGCTGATTGTTATTTGGACATTGGTGACCAGGAATGCGTGGATCTTAGTCCTTCTACTCGGTGGAGGTTTGTTCTCCAGCATAATTCTGATTCCTATTTTTTACCCTCTCTACGAGAACTCTTGTAGTGCGATTTATTTTGTGATATATTTTTCTTTTTCTATCCAGCAAGGCTGTGAATATGTTGGAAGACAGTGAGCGTTTCAAAGTTGTTGATCTAGAAAAAGACCGTCGTAACATTTTTGAAGATCATATCAGTGACCTCAGAGAGAAGGTACTATATGGTGTATTTATTAATGATTCTTGTGTTGTTTGAAAAGTAACTGCCTGTTTAGCTTCTCCCATCTCTTTTCTGTAAATATGCATGTTTTTTTATTACATTAGTTTTCCTCTCGAAAATCTTCATCGAGTGGTCATTTCAGACTTCTTAATTTAATTCTAAACAAAACTTGATCATTCATTTGAAACAATTGTGTACCCTCTCTCTATGTGCGTCTTTAGCTTTGTGAGGACCATATATCAAATTGTTCTAATGTGCTCAAGGACCTGATTTTTGATTTGGGTTCTGCTGTTCTAAATGTGGTCGGGTGAAAGCTATTGAGGATCGCATGTGGAACATAATTGGACCGGGAGATTTTTGGAATCTTGTAATTTCATCAAGGTGATTATCCCTCTTGAATTCTTATCTCACACACTATCTTGTGCTAATTTATTCTAACTCTTTTCTTTCTTTAGCCTTATAGCCAATGGCGCAAAGTTCAGGACGGTTTAGAAGTGGATGAAAGATGTTCCCGTCTTGAGAAAATTGATCAGCTAGAAATATTTCAGGTCAGTTCATTGATCAGGAACTATCTTCCAATTCCGCAACCCACACAGCTAATTTAAAATGTTGTACAGGAGTATCTGCGCGATCTGGAGAGAGAAGAAGATGAGAGAAGGAAATTACAAAAGGTACTTGGATACTAGACCTGACCTCTTTCGTATTTCACATATCTTTGTTTGTTTTATTGGACATTACCTCATTACCTATTCCATTCATGACAACATGACGAACGAAAGAAATCATCGTGATGACTTCCGTGGGCTGATAGATGAACATATTGCAACAGGAGAGCTGACTGCCAAAACTAGGGATGGTGATGTAATGATTGTGGTCTCTCACATTTCGTCTTTTGTGATGAAGCAAGAAGAGTTTTTTCTACATTTTGATCTCCTTTTCTTTGTTTCTTTTTTTTTTAAGGTTCCACATTACATCCATGTTATTGATTTAGCTGATGGACACATAGCGGCTCTGCGTAAGCTAGAAGTTTGCGAGTTTGGTAACAATGCAGGGCCAAGTACGGGATTGAGGAGATGTGCAGGGACTCGTGGGAACTATATGCAGACTCCGCAGAAGGAGAGAGAAGTCAAGGGCCTTTTCAGCTAACTTAGTTGTTTCTTTTGTGCCATGTTCCACTTTATATATATAGTTGGTGGAACTGAAAGAAGCAGAACAAAAATCGCTCAAGTGAGTCTGAACAGGTGGAGAAAGAAATAGCTGATGTCAAGGAGATGAGTTCAACACGTGTGTTAACTCAAGATTCTGATTTATGATAATCATCTTTACATGTGTTGGCGTGATCACACAAAAGTTCAGCACAGTCAAGTTGGTGTGATCACACAAAAGTTCAGCACCATGACTGCAGATGAGTACTTTGAGAAGCACCCAGAGCTGAATAAGAAGTTTCATAACGAAATCCGTAACGACTATTGGGGATACTGATCATGTTTCTTACATCTCCAGCCTCAAAAAACAATTTTTTTTCCTGTGACTTTGTAATACTGGAGACCCAATGAGACAACAACGATAACATATTTTAGCCTTCATTATCATTTTCAAAAAACTATTTCTTATTTCGTTAAAAATAGAATAATAGTGAAAATCTATCAAAAACACTTAATTGTTTACATATCTTCTCTATTAGCTCAACACTATAAAGGTGTATCGCTAGCAGTTAACGATTTCAGTACCAATGTAAGCAATGAGAAATCCAAACCCTAAATTGTATGCAAACCGGTTTGCTAATCAGTCCTCAGGTTTGTTGTTCAGAAATGTGCTTAATAGTAAATAAGGCCTAATCTTTACTGGTCTACAGAAGCAAGATCCACGTCCTGTTCTCCTACCTCCTATGTACCGGAAGTCAGGTTTTGGCCTTTTGGATCAAAGAAGATAGATAGATAGATAAGATCATTTTCTCTTCAAAGTAAAACATGCATCTGCAAGTAAAATGCATGAGCCAGAGATTAGTTCATGGTCCCATGTCAATTATGTGTCTATGACCAAAGGGAGCTAGGGTAAAGCAGATAAACCTCCGCGCGTGCGCGGGGGTGGAAAGTCACCTAGTAAACCATAATCAGAAACACAAAATCATTACATCCACAAACCATAACTGTCGGTTAAAGAAAGTACTATCAATACACATGATTAGCAACAATAGAAGGATGGCGATGTTAGCAAAGATTATAACATACCTACTTGGCCATGAGCATAGTGACAGTTATCGCCAAAAGGACATTGACCATTCTCAAACAACAAGTCTCGAACTTTATCTTTGGAGGTTTGAAAGAATAGTCATTGGAGAAAGAGAGTAAGAGTTCAGATTGCAGCCTGCGTTTAAGTAAAGAGAATCTAAATTAGGAATCTTGGCAAAAAGACAATCAAAGCTTTGAGCAGTAGAGAGTACGAAGATCAGATCCAAAGTACATAAGAGGAAAACCACATTGACACAAGATATACAAGTTTGCTTAACGTCTTAAAGTTTCACTTGTCTAAGAAACATTCTAACAAATGGTTTGTATGCAAATATATAAAAGAAGTCTCTGAATTTGTTTAGCAGATCCATAAGTACCATACGAAACCATCAATCAAGACAAATGAATCTGAGCTATCAATAATTGAAAATGAGACAAAATATGAAGGCGATTTCTCTAGTTTTGCGATGAATCCATGTTTTATATATGTTCCAGCAAGATGGAGAAAAGAAAGATGATACCTTCTGAGAAGAGATTGGCTGTCAACAGTCTTAGTCGGAGGAGCATATTGCTTTGATCCGTTAGACGTCTGAGGATCTACCAGAGTATTTCCTTGGTACCCATTAACGGCAGCCATCACTTTCGCTTTCTTATTGTCCACAAACGAAAATTGATTTTTTTTCAAAATCGGTTTAAGAAAAGAATTAAGTTCGCAACTGATCGAAAGTAGAAGAAGGATAACTGAATTCACTATTTCGATCCGACGAGGCTCGGAGAAACCCGGAAAATAGAGGTTATGCGAAGGAGGAGAGCAGAGGAGGCTGGAAGATTGTTAGATCTGGGACAAAATTAAATCTTGTTAGATCTAGCAAGATTTCACAACCGTTGATATTGTAATCAACATAGTTATTAGTGATCCGTGTGGTTGCTTTTCAGCCAATAAAAAATATTTTTAGGTTTAATTAATATATAATAACAAAAAAATAATTTAAAAATAAAAAATATGATTAAAACTAATTAAAAATTGTAAAATTAAAAATGTAAAAGATAAAATATTTGAATTTTCAAAAAATTTAAATTTTATTTATTGTTTAAAACTTTTAATTTATTATTAAAAATGTACTAAATAGATTAAATACCTAGTAAATATTAGTTACTTTGTATGAATAATTTGTAATAATTTCCCTTTTTAATCAATATTTTATACTTAATATAAATTTTATATAAAACAACAAATTATATAAAATTTAATAGAAAATTTATTACAAGTGTAAATCCTAAAACCTATATTCCAATATCCTAAACCCTAAACTTATACCACAATGCTTAAACTCTAAATAAAATAATAGTATTTCAAACCCTAAACTCTATTTGTGCCCTAAAACAAAACTGAAGAATTTGTTTGTTCTAACTTTTTTTATAAACAATTGTTTAATTTGAAAAATACTATAAACTCTTTATTTCAATACACTATATTGAAACTTTTAATGGAATATAAGCTTTAGGGTTAGAAATGAATGGTTTAGACTCTTAGAATTATATTTAATATCTTAAGTTAATACTTAACAATAATATATTTAGAAAATAAGATATTTTTAAGTATGAATATTAAACCCAATATTCCAATATCCTAAATCCTAAACTTATACCATAATGTCCTAAACTCTAAATAAAATCTTTGAAAACTTATATTTTTAAATAGATCTTTCTTATGTTAAATGACAAATAGGAAAATTATGTTTAAGTGTGAATCCTAAACCTTATATTTCAATACCCAAAACCCTACATTTATACCACAATGCCATAATTCTAAATAAAATAATGGTATTTCAAGCCCTAAACCCTATTTATACCCAAAGACAAAACTGAAGAATTCGTTTGTTCTAATTTTTTTTTATAAACAATTGTTTAATTTAATAGTTAATTATATCTCTTGTGTATCATTATAATTATTAATATGATTACAAGTTATTAATTTGTATTGCGGGATAATAATTTTTATATTTTATATTTAATTAAAAATTACAAATAAATTAGTAGTATTTCATATCCTAAACCTTATGTATACCCCAAAATAAAACTGAAAATTTTATTTTTTTATAATATTATAGTATTTATAATAAAACGAATTATGTATTTTTTTAATCGAATTTGTTGTATTGTTCACAATTTAATTGTACTGTAGTTTTTGAATCCAAGAATGTTGTTCTCACTACTAACATACTGTTATAAATGCATAATCCTGCTTACACAATAAAAGTTAACAAGAGCCAAAAACTGCATACAAGAGCCTTTTATCGAAGGAGAAAACAAATATCCCATTTCATTTTATGTCCCAGAATGACCAAAGAACATGACATAGGCTGCATGAGGTGTACAAGAACACAATACAAGCTCAGGTGCTTGTGTCATTGGGCTTTTAGCTTCATGTTGTTTAATCTTCAGACTATGGTTACTGTTCTTCAGCCAACGCCATTCTTTTTCAGCAGAGCATTTGGCTTTCTGTGAATTGTCTATGTGTGAGAGATTTACCTTACATGATTTTAGTTAAAGTTCAAGAAACGAGGATCTGAACAAGTTGATTGATTTCCCAAGTAAACTTGTATGTACAACTCATAAGCGTTATGTTTCTGCACAACAAAGACCAAACCAATCAATATACCAGAATAAGAAAACATGGCAAACACGCATAAAACATTGTCCAGACCTCATTGATCCGCTTTGCTGTAGAAATACTTCAAAAGCTAGACATAATGGTCGTAGAGGAGCCAACCTTAATACTACATCATGAATAAAAAACCGATATATTCTAGTTATATTACACAGAATCAACATAGTAGGCTGATCAAACAGTATTATCCAGCTGAAAATTAGCAATTTTATGAGAAATATCTTTAGCAACAAGGCCAGATTCATTGGTGGAATAAATAAACTCAAGCAAATTTGAGATATTACATCACCCTCTTCCACTACGAAACTCTTCTGAAAAAAGAAACAATAAAATCAATACAAACTTGTATACCGAACATAGAACCATATTGGAATAGAGGAGTGATATACCACTTTGGTGTCTTTGCCTTCTTCATAAGCAGCATCCGGTAGCTTAGCACCAAGACTGAAATCATTAAAATCCCCAAAACAATCAGAATTAAAGTACCTCACCGATCAAATGGCCCAGAAACGAGTTAGAAAAAGTTCATATCGAAGTACTTTCTAACAAGAGCGAGAAGGGGAAATCGATTCAACAAGAGATATCATACACGAACAAGTGAACAAGTAAAACAAACCTCGGAGAAGAGAGGAGATACAATCGATTGACTGAAGAAAATCGGAAACCGAATCTACCTCGTACTTCGAGAATCTCCTCTCCGACACCATTTAAGGAAAGTAGAGAAAGAAGAGACTGCCTTTTTCTTATCTAGAGGAGGAAATGAGTTGAGGCAAAAATTAAAATTTTGTCCGAGTGTAGCGTAAAAATTAAAATTTTCCCTAAGTTTTGGCGCTTCAAGTGTTACTTTAAAAACAAATCGGTTCTATAATGGATTTTTGGTTTCCCGCTTAATGAAATTTCAGTGTAGCGTTGTTTTAATGCTACGATAGATTTCTGATCACTATTTAACTATTTTTAGTAGCAGTTTGTGAATATGTGCTACCGTGAACTGCTACTAATACTCATTTTTCTTGTAGTGCTGGTACATACTCCACATCAACTTGCTCTCTTTCAATACATTCTCGTATGAAATGATATCGCTTATGAATGTGTTTGCTTCTTCCATGAAACACATGATTCTTAGTGAGTTATATGGCTGATTTGTTATCAATCCTGATAAGCACTCTTTCTGATTTCCAGCTTGTGATCTCGCTAAGTAAGTCTTGTAACCAAATGGCTTGCCGAGCTGCTTATATTGCTGCCATAAACTCGGCCTCACACGAATACAAAGCTATTGTGTTCTGCTTTTGCGAACACCAAGTGATAAGTGACGAGCCAAGATAGAACATGTGACATGTTGTACTTCTCCCATCGTCCAGATCAATGTTGTGGCTGCTATCACTGTATCCCACAAGCCTTTTTGTTGTGTTACACTCGAACTTCAGACCATAACCGACCGTTCCTCTTAGATACCTTAGTATCTGTTTTATCACCTCTCCATGTGATTTTCTTGGACTCTGCATATATCTGCTAGCAACTCCTACAGAAAATGCTAAGTCTCGTCTTGTATGTAGAAGATATCTTAGACATACAATGTTTCTTCTATAAGTAGTTGGATCTATCTCTTTTTCCTTTAAGGCTTTAGAGACCTTCAATCCGAATTCCATAGGAATTTGAGTTGGATTACACTCTTCTAATCCGGCTTCCTTTAGAATTTTTTGAGCATAACCCTCTTACTTAAGCTCAATTCCATCTTCTCCTTGGTATACTTCAATACCTAGATAGTAAGTAAGTTTACCAAGATCTGACATCTCAAACTTAGATGACATCCCTTCTTTAGACTCCTTTATCACCTTGAAAGTATTTCCTGTTATGAATAGGTCATCAACATAAATTGTCACAATGAGAAGAGAATTCCAATCTTCTTTGTGATACACAGAAGATTCCTTTGTGCATCTCTTGAATCACATCTCCTTTAAAATCTGATCTAGATTAGTGTTCAAGGCCCTTGGCACCTGCCTTAGACCATACAAATCTTTTGACAACTTATATACCTTAAGTTCTTGAACTTTCTCCAAGAAGCGTTCAGGTTGCTCAACAAAGACATTTTCTTTTAGATTTCCATATAAGAAAGCTGTCTTTACATCTAAGTGATGGATTTCCCATCCATGAGAAGCTGCCAATCCAATAAGTAGGCATATGGTCTCAATTCTTGCCACTGGTGCAAATACTTCATCAAAATCTACACCTTCTTCTTGAACATACACTTTAGACACAAGTCTTGCTTTATACTTATTGATTGAACCATCTGCATTCTTCTTGATCTTGAATATCCACTTTAGTCCAATGACCTTCATGTCATCTGTTCTATCAACAAGATTCCATGTCTTGTTCTTATTGATAGAAATTATTTCCTCCAAGCATGCAACTCTCCATTCTTTAAAGCTTTCAGCCTCCTTAAAATTCCTTGGCTCGTTGTTAATTGAGAGTAGCAACATCTCGCTCTCAACTGAAGCTTGATACAACACGTAATCGTCGAGGTAACTCGGTCTACTCACCGTTCTTGTAGATCTTTTTAGAGGCTGTTCTTGTTGAACTTCTTCCTCTACTTCGTCATGATCATTGTTGTCTTGCACATGATCATTACCATGTTCAACGTCACCTTGCTTGTGATTGTTGAACCTATGATCGTCCACTGCATCAGTTTCGTGCTCTGTTTCTTGATCGTGCGTGACTACTACAGGACCCTCTCATGCATCTACAACAGTTCCCCATATCATATGAAACATCCCTGGACTCATACTCGAATCTCTCCTTGTTTCATTCCAATTCCAGCTTGTTTTCTCATCAAAATCACATCTCTGCTTACCAAAATCCTTCTTGTTGTGGGATTGTACAGTCTGTATGCTTTGGATCCTGGCTCAATCCCTAGATGCACAAGTGTTTGTGATCTATCATCTAGCTTCTTTAAATTAACTCCATCTACCTTTGCATAAGCTAGACAACCAAAGACTCTTAGGTGCTCCACATTAGGTTTTACTCCTCTAAAACACTCATATGGAGTTTTATTCTCAAGAGCTCTTGTAGGTACTCTATTAATAACATAAGTAGCATGTCTTATTGCTTCACCCCATAAGTAGTTTGGTACTTTTGTTGCTTTAAGAATTCTCCTTGTCATCTCCATCAAAGTCCTATTTCTTCTCTCCACTACACCATTTCGTTGTGGCGTGTAAGGTGTTGTGAGATGTCTTTTGATGCCATTGATCTCGCAGAATGATATATCATGGTTTTCTAGGTTTTCAACCATGATATAGTTGTATATATTGTGTCTTTAACTTGGTTTTTCGTGTCTATTGAGTCTTCTACATGTAGGCTTGCGTTTGGAGCAAAGAGCAGGATTATAGGACGTTTCTGGAAATCTATGCAGTGAGCTGAAGTTGGTGTCTCGGCCACGAGTGGATGTCGACCGAGATCACCTTAGTGTCGGTCGACACTGAGGGCGACATAATTTATACGCCGAGTTGAAGACAAGTTTTAAAGAATTGCAGAATTTCCCAAAAGTGTTCCCTAATTCTAATTTAGCCCCAAAACGTGTTTAGGAGTTTTAATTAGGTTTTCAGACTCATTATCATCTTATCTTGTTCTTACTTTTTTTTCTTGCTTGGAGATTGAGAGATTTGTGCCAAGGAGCTGTTCTTGCTACTTGTAACCTTTGAGAAAAGATTTTCAAACCCCTTTTACTTATCAATCTAGTCTTTTGGTTTTCTATTCAATGATGTGTTGTTATTCTGATAATATGTCTGAGTAGTAACCTAGTTAGATTTAGGAATTCTCATAGGGTTTTATGCATGTTTAGACAACTGATTAACTAGGATTCTAAATCTATTTGGTCATCACCTAAGTTGTGTTTAACACTGAATTCTGGACTGATCACCTAGGATTTAGATCTGAGATAATTAACTTAGCACAAAAGTGTGAGTTATAATCTGAATAAAATTAGTGTGAGCAATTTGACTAGATTCAAAGAGATTTGGTTCAATAGTAAAGAATGACAAGAATGAGCTGATTTCTACAAGGAAAATCACTGGTCACCGGATGTGCATAGACTACAGGAAGTTGAATGCAGCCACCAGAAAGGACCACTTTCCACTCCCTTTCATTGATCAGATGTTGGAAAGGTTGGCAAATCATCCTTATTACTGCTTTCTGGATGGCTATTCTGGTTTCTTCTAGATCCCTATCCACTCATAGGACCACGAGAAGACTACATTTACATGTCCTTATGGCACGTTTGCATACCGCAGAATGCCTTTTGGACTGTGTAACGCTCCTGCAACGTTTCAGAGGTTCATAATGTCTATCTTCACAGACATGATCGAGGATTTTATGGAGGTCTTCATGGATGATTTCTCTGTCTACGGACCATCCTACTATACTTGTTTGGATAATCTATGAAAGGTGATAGCTCGCTGTGAGGAAAAGCACCTAGTTTTGAACTGAGAGAAATGTCATTTTATGGTCAAGAATGGCATTGTACTTGGGCATAGAGTTTCTGAGGCAGAGATTGAGGTGGACAAAGCTAAGATTGAGGTGATGACAGGGCTGCAGGCACCAGATTCAGTTAAGGGAGTTAGGAGTTTTCTTGGGTATGCTGGTTTTATAGAAGATTCATTAAAGACTTCAGCAAGATAGCTAGACCACTCACTGCACTTCTCTGCAAGGATGTGAAGTTTGAGTTCACAGATGAGTGTCATGCTGCATTCAAGGAGTTGAAAAGGGCCTTGTGTTGGGATAGTGTCCTGAAATCACACTTGTACTCACTCCTGATGATAGTTGTGTGTCGAGATCAGACATTCGTATAATACTGGGCGGTTGCAATGTTTTGCTAGAAGCCTCTTGCAGTCTGTAAGTTGTAGACTTACTGCCAGTATTATATGATCCTATAGGGTCACACACCTAAGCAAACTGGAAGCTAAAATATGGGGAATGATCATTATGGTAATGATCGTATTGATGTGTATTGGATACACATCAATGTTGAGTTTCGAACAGTGTGTCGATCGACACGGTATGTGTGTCGATCGACACAGGGTCGATTCCGAAACTGAGTTTCGGTTTTATGACTTAAAACGAATCTGATTTATCACGGCTCGGTTTAAGTCACTCCAGGTCTTTATATAGTCATATAGTTTCGACCTGGAACCCTAGCCGTCGAGTTTTTCTTTGACAGAAAGGCAGAAACACCAAAACTCAGAATTCCCAAAGATCCGACACTAGCATCCCGGCTTTCCAGGTTTGTGTGCGTGTGTATCTGGTAGAGGCAAAGCATCTGAGTCGCTTGCTGATCTCGTTCACCAATCATTCCGCTGCCAGTTCTAGGTAAGAACGAGGTTGGTGATTTCAATATAACGAACCCTAGATCCTAGGAGATCCAACAGTGGTATCAGAGCATGGTAGGGTTTAGCTATTGAATCTGATGCAATTAATTCGTAAACTGGGTTTGTTGAATTGTTGATTGCCTGCTAAAATCGAGTTTTAACATGTTAATCTCGGATTAAAAACTTCTGTTGAAAATTCGATATCTGTGTTTTTCGCAGTGTATCGATCGTTGCAAGGATGCATCGATCGATGCAGAGCGAAAACACGTAAACTCTTAGAGTTTGTCGCAGCGTATCGATCGTTGCAAAGCGTGCATCGATCGACACAGAGAGAAAACTCGCAAACAATTTAGGGTTTGTCGCAGCGTGTCGATCGTTGCAAAGCGTGCATCGATCGACACAGCGCGAAAACTCGCCTAAAACAATTTTAGGGTTTTCGCACAGCATCGATCGATGCACTGGGTGTGTCGATCGATGCATCGCGAATTCGCCTATTGAATCATTGGGTTTCGATCTAGAAATCGCACTGTGTCGATCGTCACACTGGGTGCATCGATCGACGCAGGCTGTGCGAAAGGATAGATTGGTTCAATTGGATTGAGCCGGTTGTGGTTGAATCGGTTCAATTGGATTGAACTGGTTATCATACTTGGTTAAGTTAGATTGGTTAAGATCAGTTTAATTGGATTAGTCGGTTCAATTGGATTGAACCGGTTATCGCGATTAGTTAAAACTGATTGAATTGGTTCGATTAGATGAACTGGTTAAATTGGATTTGACCGGTTATCTCGAATAATCTTAAGGTTGCATATCTGGAGTCGACCAAGTGTGTCAGTCGACGCATATGGTGACGATGTGAACCGTAATCGCTTTGTTTTGAACCATATGATTAAGAAACCGAACTGAATGACCTAACCCACTAAAATTAGAACGATTAAAACTAAATTGAAATTGGAAGTAAAATGTTCAAACATGTCTAATACACATTGGATGTGTGTTAGATCAAAGCTTAGTTTCAATAAGGTCAACTGTCAAGACTCGTTTCGTTGTTGGACAGTCTTGCCAAGAGCTTGGTATCCACAATTACGTGAGTAAGGCAGATAGTAGCGTTGATGGTCATGCAGTGCTTGACATCTACAATTACGTGACCTAAGAGATTGAATTACTAAACTTTTAAAGTTCCATTTCCTCAACTAAATATCAAGTGACCTTGATGTCTTTCCCAATCTTGTCTACTGTCAAGACTCGTTTCGTTGTTGGATAGTCTTGGAGTCCTTGGTATCCACTTCTACATGAGTAAGGCAGGTGATCATTGATAGACTTGCAGTGCGACTGTCAATGATCACAAGACAGAAGAGATTGGTTTACTTGACTGGGCTATCAGAAGTTCTGGGCCCAGAGACGTTAGAGTGGATGAGACATGGATTGTCTTATCTGCGACCAAGAGTTGTACTGGGTACAATTAGCAAAGGTTTGCTTACCTAGATTACTAAACTCTGGGTGATGGCGAGTCGTCCACTCAGATTTTAGTGATGTATGGATCTTGGATTATTATATTCATAGAGGGAACGTTGTTTGAATATAATACGAGTTTTCTTATTGGATAAGATTCCTCATTTCCTGAAATCATAACTAAAATTTTCTTTGATTAAAATTTTCCCTGAAACTACCTTCTCGTTACGACCCGTCCTTGAAAAGGACAAGTTAAATGGGTCAAATTTCCTGAATTGGTATCGCAATTTGAGATTAATCCTCAAGCAGGAGAGTAAGGACTATGTCCTTGAGAAAGCTCTTCCAGAAAGGCTTGGGGCCAATCGCTCGAATGCAACGTATAATGCTTGGAATAAGCATTATATTGATGTGGTAGATGTGCGTGATCTGATGTTGGCTACCATGGTATCGGACTTAAAGAGTCAATACGAGAACATGGAGTCGCCAATAGAGATGATCGCCTGAAACTGAAGTTTCAGGATCTGGCACGAGTTGAGAGATTCCAGATGGTGAAGTCTCTCACTGGGTGCAGACTACCAGAGGATGTTCCAGTGAGTCCTCATGTCATTAAAATGATGGGTTACATTGATAACCTGGGGAAACTGGATTGTCCTGTCAGCTTAGAGTTGGCTACAAACATCATTCTGCAGTCAATGCCGTCTAGTTATGATAAGTTTATCAAAAACTATATCAAGAATAACTTGACGAAAACGTTGACTGAGCTGCATGGCATGCTCAAAACAGCTGAGCAAAACATCATAAAGGGTAAAAGATTTAAGAAATCTTGTGTTGACAAGGGTAGAGGCAGGGCCGTCCAGATTTGGAATCAGAATAAGCCTGTGTCATCTTATAAGCCCAAGTCCGGCCCATCTGGTGTTAGAAGGTGCTTCTACTGTGATGAGTATGGGCATTGGAAGAGAGATTGCATTAAATTCTTGGAAGATTCACAAGAGATGAAGGAGATGTATGGTACTTCTTCTTCAGGTATTGTGTTATTAATTCAAGTTCTACATATGTATTGGATACTAGTTGTGGTACTGATATTTTGGAAATATGCAGGGCCTAAGCAACAGTAGAACGTTGAGGAAAGGACAAATGGACTTGCGTGTCTGGTATGGAGCAATGGTTGCTACATAAGCCGTAGAGATTCTCCACTTGTAGGAGCCTTTCAAGCTTGGTTTTGAATTAAGTAATTGCTACCATGTACCTGCTTTATGCAGAAATGTCTTTCATTTTCTTGTAAGAATTTGAATGTTTCTCATTCTGATAAAAGACAAGTTTTGCTCTTTTGATCTTAATGAAATATCATATAGTAGCACCCCTTTTGAAAGGGTTTTATATCTTAAACCAACATACGCTTAAATATAACATAAATATCAAACGGTTTAAGTCTGATGACTTGAACTCGGTTTTCCTTAGCATAGTCATATTGACCAAATAGAGTGAAGCGGTTTCAGAAGTTCCATAGTTATGGGCTTCAGGTTCATTTGATTATAAATCAATTGAGACATGAATTCTGCTTGATGGGCTAAATGACTAAGGCTTTCTTAGCAGAGCTAAAGAAACGGGCCAGAGACTCATTGGACCTTACACATACTGATGTATGCGGCCCGATGAACATTAGTGCCAAAGGAAAACTTCAATACTTCATTGAATTATTGATGGCTTCAGTAAGTATGACTGTGTTCATTTGATGAGACACGAGTCAGAATCCTTTGGAATGATCAAAGGAGTTTCAGAATGAAGTATAGAACCGATTTGGCAGAAGTATTGAGATCCTCGATTAGATCGCGGAGGAAAATACTTGAGTCAAGAATTGAGTGATCATCTAAGTGAGTGTGAAGTCATTTCACAGCTCATCTCTCCTGAAAACCTTGAATGGTGTTTCTTAGAGAATGAATCGGATCTTATTGGATATGCTCCGATTAATGATGAGTCACATGAATCTTCCATTATTCTTTTAAAATACGCTCTAAAATGAACATGTTTATGCTAAATAAGTTTTCTATCAGAATCAGTGAAAACACCACATTGGATGTGGACTGGGTGATTTCCAAATATGTTTTTCTGATTAATTGGGATTGCAAGGTTTGTGTAAGGAAGTTGTCAACAAACAAACTTGAACCCAAACATGATAAGTGCTGCTTCGCTGGTTGTCCTAGGGAAACCGAGGCTTAGTACTTTTGCAACCAATCCGAGAATAAAGTTTTGTTGTTCGGAACTCTGTTTTTCCAAGAAGAACAGTGGGAGTAAAAGTACAACTCGAAGAAATTCGAGAAACACAGGAGGCTGTTCAACCTGTTGAGGGAGAGCAGCGGTTGGATCTACAGAGTGCTGTAGGATCGAGACCTGTGGAGCCTGAAATTCGCTGATCCTAATGGATCCGTCACTAAACCGAGAGTGATTTCTTGTGACCGATTGCCGTGATCTGATGATCATTGAAAAGTGACGAGCATGCGAAATTCAAAGAAGCGATGGTGCGCCCCAACTCCGAAAAATAGGCTGGGTATGCATGTTAGCTTCACCGATCTATTCATAGATTGAAGCAAACATCTTGGAGTTGGAATCTGCGTTCTGTTAAAACGGTCAAAGGTTTTGACTCGATCAGGAACGAATAGAAGCAGTGCGTTTACAAGTAAACTAGTGGGAGCGTAGTTGCAATTCTCAAACTGTATGTTTAGAACGTACTTAATCTCATAAACGACGTTCCGACGCTAAAGTCTTGTCAAGATTTGGGTCGGAAGTCATATTTAACGAGAGACATGGGAGACGCCGCGTAAGCTCTTGGAGTATGGATCCATTAAGATGGATCAGAAGAGCTAATTGGATCGTGTCAGAATCCGTATGATTATAAGGTACTGGACAGTTCCAATATGCATGATTCCAAGAACGGCTTCACACCAAAGGTCTTATGGCAATGATTTTAGCAAGATGAAGTGTCTTGGACACTGGCTGAGCTAGTATCGATGAGTGTGATTAATTTTGCTTATGCAATAGAATCCATCATGAATGCCATATTTTACACTCGTCTAGTTATTGCTGACGCATAAAGCATGATGAGAAGATACAAATTAGTTCCGGTAAGAGTCATTGGACAGTTGTAAAGAATATCCCCAAGTGTTTGAGAAACACTAAGGATAGGTTCTTGTACAACTGAGAAAAAGACGAATCTGTTATGAGTAGTTAGACGGACAAAGATAAATCCCGGTTCCCACCTGGTTATGTCTTTTGCCTGTGTAGAGGTGCTGTCTGTTGGATAGGTTTCCAAGCAGAGGACCGTAGAATAGTGCTTATTAAAGAATAGCGGTGTAGTTTGTTGGAATGGTTCCAAGCAAGAACACCGCAGCATCTCTCACAACCTAAGCACGAGTTGTATACTGTTGCTGTAGGTACTAGATATCTGAAGACTTGGTCTTGATTCTAGTGGGAGTTAGTTATGATGTTCAGATAGATATGATATGGTCATGTTTATGAAAAACTGACATCAACATTATTTGACTATTGGATAATTAAATAATGGTCCCAAAATAAGTTTATGTCATGTTATAGGTCATCAAGTTGAGGACTTGATCATGAAACCCTATAAGTAACAAATGACATAAATTATGACGTGTCCCTAGTCGATGTTGTTAAAGTGGGATAATAACAACCGCGAGAGACTAGCTTGTGAAGTGACTGTTGACTAAGTTTCATGGAGTCAATGATATGAGTATCACAGTCAGTCACATAGATATATGTTGGTGAACATATGATCGGACATGACCCGCTAATGAGAAGTCTCCAGGATAGTTATATCTGTATCATGAGAGGTTCTCATTACGACTATAGAGTATAGTCCTTAGACCTGAGTTCATCATGCTTTCTTGCATATGAATTGGTACACTTTGACCTTGTCAAACGTCGACCCGTAACTGGCGGCTATAACGGCACTGCTCAGGTGTATCATGAAGTATGCGTTGAAATAGGGATGGAACAAGATGGGATTTGTCCCTCCTGAATAACAGGAGATAAATATCTCAGGGCCTATCGAAGATTGAATACTGAGAGAATGTGTGGCCGCACTCAAACGAACTGTAGTTCAGTTGTTTGTATTGTTCAGTATAAGATCAGGAGTTCGATAAACACGATGTTGGCTTAATAAGGATGACACCAATCTTGCCTTATGCCAAATCGAGATATAGAGACAAAAGGATTATAGGAATTGATGATTCCAGTACAAGTGGGAGATTGTTGGGATAGTGTCCTGAAATCACACTTGTACTCACTCCTGATGATATTTTTGTGTCGAGATCAGACATTCGTATAATACTGGGCGGTTGCAATGTTTTGCTAGAAGCCTCTTGCAGTCTGTAAGTTGTAGACTTACTGCCAGTATTATATGATCCTATAGGGTCACACATCTAAGCAAACTGGAAGCTAAAATATGGGGAATGATCATTATGGTAATGATTGTATTGATGTGTATTGGATACACATCAATGTTGAGTTTCGAACAGTGTGTCGATCGACACGGTATGTGTGTCGATCGACACAGGGTCGATTCCGAAACTGAGTTTCAGTTTTATGACGTAAAACGAATCTGATTTATCACGGCTCGGTTTAAGTCACTCCAGGTCTTTATATAGTCATATAGTTTCGACCTGGAACCCTAGCCGTCGAGTTTTTCTCTGACAGAAAGGCAGAAACACCAAAACTCAGAATTCCCAAAGATCCGGCACTAGCATCCCGGCTTTCCAGGTTTGTGTGCGTGTGTATCTGGTAGAGGCGAAGCATCTGAGTCGCTTGCTGATATCGTTCACCAATCATTCCGCTGCCAGTTCTAGGTAAGAACGAGGTTGGTGATTTCAATATAACGAACCCTAGATCCTAGGAGATCCAACACCTTGATCTCGGCTCCAATTGTGCAACCACCATATTGGAGTCTGCCTTTTGAGGTGATGTGTGATGCTAGTGATTATGCAGTAGGAGCTGTACTTGGGCAGAAGAAGGACAAGAAGCTCCATGCTATCTATTATGCCAGTAGGAATCTTGATGATGCTCAAAGAAATTACACAACCACTGAGAAGGAGTTGTTGGCAGTGGTGTTTGCGTTCGAGAAGTTCCGCTCCTATCTGATTGGATCCTAAGTAGTTGTGCATACTGACCATTCTGCGCTTAAGTATCTGATGCAGAAGAAAGATGCTAAGCCAAGGCTGCTGAGATGAATTTTGTTGCTCCAAGAGTTTGACATAGAGGTGAGAGACAAGAAAGGAGTAGAGAATGGTGTTGATGATCACTTATCACAGATTAGGATCGATGAGGACATTCCTATAGATGATTTTCTACCATAAGAGAATATATAAGGTTGAGATAGGATTTCAAGCAGTTTATGCGAGTTCACTGTTTTCTACATGGGTTGCAGGTCAAGTGTCGGCTGACACTCAATTCATGTCAGTCGACACCCGACTCAAAAAATTGGACGATAATCGATCATCCACGACACCGTTTGGCCGATTAGGTACGATGTCGGTCGACATCAAAACTGGTGTCAGTCGACATCCGTTGCGGATACAGGCTGCTATTCTGGATGATGAAGCTGACATGTTCATAGCTGTAGTCGCCCAAGGTTCTCTCTCTACTAGACCTTGGTACGCCGACATAGCCAATTACCTTGCTGCAGAGGATGAGCCTGAGGTGTTTAAAGGCATATCTGTTGGGAATGTCCTGAAATCTACTGTACTATCTCTAGAAAGTATGATAAGTGTCGAGATCAAACATAAGTCATAAATACTGGGTGATCATGATGACTTGCTAGAGTCCGCTCTTGATCTATAAGTTTAGGACTTATTACCAGTATTGTATGATCCCTAAGGGTCACACACCATAGCTAACAGGAAAGTTAACAAGGAATTAATACGGTAAGATGCAAGGCATTTACTGTATTTGTACAGAGAATTGGGCCAGACAAAATACAGGCTTTTGTCTGATTTGTGTCTTGGGCCCAAAATCCTAATAGGCCATTAGTTTAATAACTTGGGCCCATATAAGGAAGAGGAATGGCGCCTAGGGCTGTAGAAAACACCCTATCTGCGATTTTGAGGCTGAGCCGTCCTCTCTCTCTCTGACAATTCCAGCTTGGTCTAGCAGCCTGATCCAGTAGCTTGTAAGAGTGTGGATACCTAGGAGGAGCCGGTTTCTATCAGCTCTTGCAGATCTCTTCATTCCTTTGATCAATCCGCTGCAATCACAAGGTAATGAATCTGATCTGTTTATGATTCAACTGCAAATCACCTAGATCCTAGATGATTATGTGCTAGGTTGTAACCTGTGAATTACACCAATGAACACACATAATCCTTTCAGTGGTATCAGAGCCAGGTTGTTAGGTTTTTGTTTTTTGGATCATACTAGGTTGTTTATTAGTTTGATGAATCGATTTTATTGAGTAAAATTGATTGAAACTTTGAAAACCTAGAATTGTCAAATTTGTTTGAATTTTACAATCGATATGAAAGCTTGTTAATTAATGTCGATTTTGTCTTATCACAAGAATCGACATCTTTGCTGTTGACTTTGCTTAATCGATTTTAACTTTGATGTCATGATCGTAACAATAAGTAATTATTCGAATTGGAAAAGTCAAAATGGGTTTTGTCTTTTGTGTATGTCACGATCGAGTTAATGAATTAAGTTTGTTGTATGAATCGTGATGTTCGTAATTTGACTTTGATTAATGATAAAGAATCGATGTTGAATAATCATCACATGTTGACATAAGGAAAATTAATTATCTTTCGATGAGGAAAAGCTTAATGTTTAAAGTCCTTTGTTTTCAATCGCATGTTGACTTTCGATCGTGTGAATAATTAATCAATTTGCGATCGATAATTCAAGCATTTGTTAGTGATCGATTAGGGTTCAAGCGGTTAACCCAAATCGCGGTTTGCTGGAAATTCTTTAATACAATTGGTATTATTTAATTTCTGGTTAAACCGGATTTAAATTCAAAATTGAATTTTAACCTAAACCGAAGGCTGGTCTAAGTTTGATTTGGTTGGACCAAATAATTTAGAGCTGGTCTGGTTTAGTAAATAACCAGTTGGATTTTGTAGTTAATTTGGTCTTGGACCAGAATTAATGAACCGACTCGGTTATGTCAAATTATTGGGCCAATTGGAATTCTGTGGTCTTGGGCCAAGAATTGGGCCTATAATTTGTGACCCAACCGAAATCTTTAATAAAATATTAAATTAGAAATTTCTATTTTTAGTATATTTCTAAATTTAGAAAGTTTCTAAAATAAGAAAGTTTCCCAAAATAGTAATCTTCTATTTTTGGAAAGAAAACCTAAAATCCTCAAAACCAATATCAAGCTTGGATGTCTTGCCCAATCCTGTCAGCTACTTAACGCTTATTCAATTACAGATATGGCTTACAGTGTGAGGTGTCTGTTTTTGCGTAAGTAAAGTAGTATATAGTCACTAATTTCATTGGGAGTCCCAGACTTTAGTGATTATTTGGCTGTAAGAGATTGGTTTCCTTGACTGGGCCATCGGGAGTCCCGGGCCTTGAGACATCTGGTGTATTTGGCCTTGGGCCCAATCCACAACCGAGAGTTATATGGATATAACTAGATGTGTGTATGCTTACCAAGTAAAGCTAATTCTGGGTGACGGCCAGTGGCCCACTTTGGATTTAGCTGAACATGGGTCTCGGAATCATTGCATTCTTATGAGGTTAAACAAAGAAATTTTGAATGCAATGCGAGTTTTCTTATAAGTTATTAAGATTACTCTTTTATGAACTGAATAACTAAAACTCTATTTATCTCTAAATTTCAGTTATGACTAGCACAAACAATCAAAACACTTTCTCGATCCGGTCTGTCCTTGAAATGGACAAACTGAACGGATCAAATTTCTTGACTTGGTCGCGGAACCTGAGGCTAGTCCTCAGGCAGGAGAGAAAGGACTATGTCCTTGAGAGAGCTCTCCCCGTGAGGATCGGGTCCAATGCCTCTCATGCAGTATATGATGCTTGGAATAAGCATTATAATGATGCGGTAGATGTGCGTGGTCTGATATTGGCTACCATGGACTCAGATTTGCTGAAGCAATATGAGAACATGGAGTCGCCAATAGAGATGATTAGCAGCCTGAAATTGAAATTTCAGGAGCAGGTAAGAGTGGAGAGATACCAGTTGGTTAAGTCTCTCACTAGCTGCAAGCTACCAAATGATCATCCAGTGAGTCCTCATGTCAGTAAAATGATGGGTTACATTGATAACCTGAGGAAACTGGATTATCCAGTTAGCCAAGAATTGGCAACTGAGATCATTCTCCAGTCACTGCCGTCAAGCTATGATAAGTTCAGAAGGAACTATATGAAGAAAGGCTTAACGAAGACGCTGACTGAACTGCATGATATGCTCAAGACAGTTGAGCCAAACGTGAAGAGTACCCTGCATAATCTCATAATGGAGAAGGGTAGGTTTACTAAACCTAATGCTGACAAGGGTGAAGACAAAGTTGTCCAGATTTTGAATCATGGCAAGCGTGTGTCTTCTGAGCCCGAGTCAGATACCTCTTACGTTGGTAAGTGCTGCTACTGTAAAGAGACTGGGCATTGGAAGAGAGATTGCATTAAATTCATGGAAGATTATGAGGAGTTGAAGTTGATGTATGAGACTACTTCCTCAGGTATTCATGTTATTACTTCAAGTTCTACCTTATAAGTATTGGATACTGGTTGTGGCACTGATATTTGTTATAATATGCAGAGCCTAAGCAACAGTAGAACGTTGAAGGAAGGACAAGTGGAACTGCATGTCTGGAAGGAGCTATGGATGCTGCCTCAGCCGTAGGGTTTTCACTTGTAGATGCCTTTGAGGCTTGGTTTTGTATTAAGTAATTGCTACAATGTACCTGCTTTAAGCAGAGTTGTCTTTCATTTTCTTGTAAGAATTTGAATGTTTTTCATTTTGATAAAAGACAAGTTTTGTTCTTTTGATCTCAATGAAATATTGATTGTAGCACCCTATTCAAGGAATGGGTTTTATATCTTAAACCAAAGAGTGCCTAAATGTAACATAAATACCGAATTGGTTTAAATCTGATGAATTAAACCTGATTTTTCTTGGCGTAAAAGTTTTGGTCACATAGAGTGAGTCAGATTCAGAAATCCCATAGTTATGGACTTTTGGGCTCATTTGATCGGATATCTTATGAGACTTGAATTCTGCTTACTGGACCAAAAGACAAAGGGCCCATCTTAGCCGAGCTAGAAAAAAGCCCAAAGGCTTATCGGACCTTGAACATACTCATGTATGTGGCCCGATGAGCAGTAATGCCAGAGAAAATTTCCTGTACTTCATTGTCTCTACTGATTACTGATATATCATGGTTTTTACTAGTTTTAGACCATGATATAAGTGTGTTTTTAGTGTCTTTTGTGTTCTTTTAGAGTCTTTTACAGGTATAATCAGGTTTGGAGCTAATTTGGAGATAATGGAGCATTTTGGAGATTTTTGGAGTGTTTGGCCGAGAGATAGAGTTCACTGTCCGAAGTAGAGGAAGGTGTCGATCGTTGCACTCTAGCAACGATCGATGCACCAGCGAGATGGGTCGAAACTCGGCGGTTTAGAAGAGTGAAGAATTTGCACTTTGATCCAGAAGTTCCTGATATTTACAAAGAAGCCCCTGGCCGAGATTATGCCTATATAATAGAGTTTTTAGAGTTTTTATTAGAGACGCTTGATACTTTTTACATTACGCAATTTATAATTAAGAGCAGAGGATTTTAGAGCTTTTTGGGGCTGATCTGAACCTGTTACATCATCTGTATTTGGAGAAGATTTCGAACCCCTTTTACTCTTATTCTTTTATGCAATTTATTCATTCTATGATTATGATTTCATTATCTATGTCTGAGTAGATTCCTAGTTAGGTTTAGGGTTTCTCACATAGGATTTCATGACTTGCTAGACTTGTTCAAATTCAGTTAAGGATTCATAACTATATATGTTCTTCAATTTAATTGTGCTTAAAGCTAGTTCTAACCTGATCAATTAGAATCTAGATCTTAGGTTGCTAAATACGTCACGGAAGTGGGGTTTAGGAATCTGAACTAATTAAATTGGGCAATTAAACTATTCGCAAACGGAAGTTTGGTTTAGGATAATTGTGAACATATCAAACTTGGACTTATTGCTAGTTTAATCTGTTAGTTCTCGCAAACGAAAGTTTGGTTTGCTGCACTTAGACTTAGAGAATTATCGCAAAGGAATTTGGTTAATTCTATATCTGTGTTTTGAGTTCTAGAACTGTTCTTAATTAGATCCTTGCTGAATGAACTGTCTGCTTGTCTGATTTCCTGAGAATACCCTAGGCTTGACGCTTTTAATTACTTGCTTCACAACCGTTAATCTCTGTTTCTGATTTACTTTCTCGCACCGCTTTCAATTCAATCACATTGCTTATTTCTAGTATTTATTCCTATAGTTTGATTCTCTTGAGACCAAGTGTCCCTGTGGATTCGATAACCCTATATACTACTTTGACATTGCTGTTCACTTGCAGTTTAGTATAGGGAAAACTTAGAACCTATCAAGTTTTTGGCGCCGTTGCCGGGGACTCTTTGAGTCTTCGATAGGACCGAACTTAGGGTTTTTTCTAGAAATTTTTCTTTTTGTTTTTGTTCTTTTTCGTTTTTTGTTTTATTTTGATTTTGCTAACTTTTTCTCTGTTTCTCTCTGTCGCAGGTACGAATTTCGCCTTGCGTCGATCGTTGCATACCTTGCGTCGATCGTCACTAGGCGATTCTGAGATTGAATCGATCGTTGCACTGATAGCATCGATCGTTGCTGGACGATTACAGACAGTTTATGCCAACGCAGAAAACTCGAAGTAATCCGAACTCGAGCTTGGTTAATCTCGATCTAGAGGAACTTGGACGTCTAGAAAGGACTAACAGAAGAGAAAAGAGAGAGAGAGAATGGTACGAGAACGTTTGATCTTGATACCAGATGCTGAAGGTACCCTAAGGGACCAAGATGACAACCCGTACAATGCTGCTGGGCATCGGGTTGATGCTGAAGGGAATGTCATCCCTGATCCTCCTGAGAAACTGGAGCTGAACCAAAACCAGGGTCAAAGACAGGCCCAAGGTAGAGAGATGGTGGTTCATGAGAGGACACTAGCTGATTACAACAGACCTGATGAGTTTCATGCAAACCGAGCAGCTCTAGTGCTTCCTGCTTTTGAGAGGAACGATTTTGAGGTAAAAACCATCTACTACCAGCTGATGAGACAGATTGCTTTCCATGGTCTTCAAGCAGAGCAGCCTATGGATCACATTGACAAGTTTGAGGACATAGTCACTGGCATGAAGTATGAAGGAGTGTGCCCGGACTATCTGTTCCTTAAGCTATTTCCGCACAGTCTTGCTGGAGACGCTAGTGCATGGCTGAGACAACTGGCACCTGGTCAGTATACTACTTGGACAGCCTTAAAGAGTGAGTTCCTGCGTCACTTTTATGATGATGCACGCTCGGATCAGTCCAGACAGGACATACTCACCTTTTCCCAAGGAGCTGTGGAGCCCTTGAAGACTGCCTGGATGAGATTTAAGCAGTATCAGCGTGACTGTCCACACCATGGATTCACGGAAGTACAGCTGATTGGTATCTTCTTCAGAGGCATAGATCTTCCTTATCAGACTGTGCTGGATAATTCCAGTAATGCTAATTTCAACTCCAGGACTCCTACACAGGCTAAGCAGTTGATAGAGAACCTGATTGGCAGCAACAGTTGCAAAACAATGGATGAAAGGAGAAAGAGATCTGGTGGAACTGTAGAGAATTCTGATATAGCTAATATAAGATCCAGATTGGACACAGTCTACAATCTCCTAACAAGTAAGAAATCTGTCCACTTTGCACAAGATGTAGAGGTGATTCAGGCTGAGGAGGAAACTCAGGAAGAAGATGTGAATTTCATAGGAGGTTCTGGTTTCCAAGGTAATAGATTTGGTAATCAACAGGGGAACAGATTCTCCAATGGTGGACAGACTGGTGGTTTTCAGAAGACCTATGGACAAGGTAATCAGAGAACCTATGGATCTACATCCTATCAGACTCCTCCTGCACCTACAGCCCATGAGAGAAAAATGGAGGCTATGATGGAACAACTGATGGAGAGTCAAACCAAGCTTTCTGTGGACAACAATAAGAAGCTGGACGCTGTCTATCAAGACCTCAATGGGAAGTTTGAGTCACTGAGCACTCACATGAAGCAGTTGGACACTCAGGTCAACCAGATGTCCAGCTCACTGAAGGGAAAAGGAGTTGCAGAGACTCATATTAAGGCCTGGTCTGTACTCATTAATGATGGATCTTATCTAGGGGAGAAATTTGAGCTAAGTACAGCTGAGTTGGTGACTGAGGCAGAATTTTCGGATTTCTGTGAAAAACTCTCGGGTAGAAACTGCAGTGATGCAACGATCGACACACAGATGGCATCGATCGATGCAGGTCGCGAACGAGCAGAAGATCCGTGGGATGAAAGTGAGATTGATGCAGAGCTAGCCCGCCTATTCCCTGATGTATCTGAGATCACTCAAGAGGATGTTTATGCACAAGCCATTAGGCAATGTCCCAAGGTGTCTGAAGTAATTAAACAAGAGATTGAAGAGCTGAAAAAGCTAGAAGAGAGTGGTGAAGATTTGGAAGAAATTCCACCTTCTGATGATCCACCTTATCATCCATGTGTTCAGAGATATTTGAACAAGATGTTGCCTTTAGATGAGGAGCTGAGAGAATGGGTGATAATAGTTCCTCAGCATATCAGTGATGTTCTGCTAACTAAGGTCCCGAAGAAACTGCCTGATCCTGGAGTTTTTGTGCTAGATTGTTCTATCTTTGAGGATAGTTTTAGGCGCTCTCTATGTGATTTAGGAGCTGCTGGAAGCATAATGCCTTACTTTGTGGCAGAGAAGCTGGAAATGTTGGATTTTACTCCTACTAGGACTTCTCTTATTCTAGCTGATCAGTCCATACGAGTTCCTGAAGGACTTCTTATGGACATTCCGGTGAGAGTTGGGAACTACTTAGTTCCAACGGATTTCCTTGTGCTGAAATATGATTGTGATCCGGATGAAGCTTTATTGCTTGGGAGACCATTCTTGGCTACAGCAGGAGCTGTGATTGATGTTAGACAGAGTCTAATAGACCTCCACCTGGGAGATGAACCGCTGCGGTATGAGATGGAGAAGCTGCGAAAGCCACTAATAGATGGACAAACTTTCATAATCATGGAAGCAGATGATGAGCAGCCAGATGAGACTGAAATACTAGATCCTGGAGCACATTTCACTCCATCTTTTCTTGGCCATGAGCATTCCGCAACAGCCTACTCACCACCTTGGATGAGGAGACTTGAACAGAGACAGAAAAGGTCTCTGACAAGACCTCCTGGTACTTGAAAATTCCAATCCGTCCGGTCAAGCTATTGACCTTAAACAAGCGCTGGGTGGGAGGCAACCCACCATTAGGTACTAGTGTTTTTCTTTTTCATTTTTGGTGTTTTTGTTAGGATTTTACGTTTTTTTTTGTTTCTGGTGAGTTTATGTTTGCAGGTCTCGGTTAAATCGCAGTGCAGCGATCGATGCATTTCTGTGTCGATCGTCACAACACGAAAGGAATCGCATTGCAGCGATCGTTGCGGTCCTGAGCAACGATCGACTATACACGAAAATCGCCAAGTAACGGTCGATGCACTTAGTGCAACGGTCGATGCTTAGCGACAGAGGTAACCCGACAGACATAACTTCACCTTTTCAATTTTTATTTTCTTTTTACCGATCCTTCGCTGGACACTACTGGGGACAGTGTGTCTTAAGTTTGGGGGAGGTGCTACTGACTTATATCTTTCTGTTTTCTTAAGAGTCAGTCCGTTTTTCAAAAAAATTTGTTTTATTGAGTCAAAATTTTTTAAGTAAGAAACTATGATTTTCTGAGAAGATTTACAAGACTTGCAGGAACTTAAGTAACCATTGGGATGAAGTTGCAGGATCTATCTATGACTATTAGAAAACTCCATCACAGATCAACCTACTGGGAACACCCACATCACTTCAGGTATCAGAGGATCCTTTTACTGACTTCAACCTTAATACTGACTTAGATTTCTCACCTAAGGGCTTGGTATGCTTTATGTCGGATTCCCTTGTTAGTTCTGACACAGCCTGTAAACCTGTCCTATTTAGTCCCCTTCTCCCCTTCTGTAAAGTAAAAAAAAAATAATAATAATAAACTGAGGATGAGTTAGTAACTCCGAAGTGGTCATGGGAATAGTAGCAAACACTATTATCTCTCATGTGATCCATGGAATGTGTCCAAAGTACACCCCATAACAGGAAGAACACTGATAAAAAAAATAAAATGATACTCAGTGGGGAAAAATCAGTTGTTAAAGAAGGGAAAGAGAAGAAAGGGACTAGAGAAAGATAGTATGGTGGTCTAGAGCTGATAAGGTAAGAATCCATGTGCCTTTAGATCGATACTCCTTAGGTGAGACCGCACTTAAATACTTGCAGAAGTCAGTAGGGAGAATTTGAATGCTTGAATGTGATTGTGGAGTTTTACCTAGGACAGTTGCTAAGTGTGGGGGAAGTACATGTTGGTCTTGATATCCTGTAATTGATTCTTGCAGTGGTTTACTAAGGGGAATCTGAGTATTCTAGCTTCTAGGATGAAATGAGTTTCTGAAGAGTTTTCAAACCTCTTCACCATGTTTTAGTTCTCTGTTTTGCTTGAGGGCAAGCAAAGGCTAAGTGTGGGGGAGTTGATATATCATGGTTTTTACTAGTTTTAGACCATGATATAAGTGTGTTTTTAGTGTCTTTTGTGTTCTTTTAGAGTCTTTTACAGGTATAATCAGGTTTGGAGCTAATTTGGAGATAATGGAGCATTTTGGAGATTTTTGGAGTGTTTGGCCGAGAGATAGAGTTCACTGTCCGAAGTAGAGGAAGGTGTCGATCGTTGCACTCTAGCAACGATCGATGCACCAGCGAGATGGGCCGAAACTCGGCGGTTTAGAAGAGTGAAGAATTTGCACTTTGATCCAGAAGTTCCTGATATTTACAAAGAAGCCCCTGGCCGAGATTATGCCTATATAATAGAGTTTTTAGAGTTTTTATTAGAGACGCTTGATACTTTTTACATTACGCAATTTATAATTAAGAGCAGAGGATTTTAGAGCTTTTTGGGGCTGATCTGAACCTGTTACATCATCTGTATTTGGAGAAGATTTCGAACCCCTTTTACTCTTATTCTTTTATGCAATTTATTCATTCTATGATTATGATTTCATTATCTATGTCTGAGTAGATTCCTAGTTAGGTTTAGGGTTTCTCACATAGGATTTCATGACTTGCTAGACTTGTTCAAATTCAGTTAAGGATTCATAACTATATCTGTTCTTCAATTTAATTGTGCTTAAAGCTAGTTCTAACCTGATCAATTAGAATCTAGATCTTAGGTTGCTAAATACGTCACGGAAGTGGGGTTTAGGAATCTGAACTAATTAAATTGGGCAATTAAACTATTCGCAAACGGAAGTTTGGTTTAGGATAATTGTGAACATATCAAACTTGGACTTATTGCTAGTTTAATCTGTTAGTTCTCGCAAACGAAAGTTTGGTTTGCTGCACTTAGACTTAGAGAATTATCGCAAAGGAATTTGGTTAATTCTATATCTGTGTTTTGAGTTCTAGAACTGTTCTTAATTAGATCCTTGCTGAATGAACTGTCTGCTTGTCTGATTTCCTGAGAATACCCTAGGCTTGACGCTTTTAATTACTTGCTTCACAACCGTTAATCTCTGTTTCTGATTTACTTCACCGCTTTCAATTCAATCACATTGCTTATTTCTAGTATTTATTCCTATAGTTTGATTCTCTTGAGACCAAGTGTCCCTGTGGATTCGATAACCCTATATACTACTTTGACATTGCTGTTCACTTGCAGTTTAGTATAGGAAAAACTTAGAACCTATCAATTACTTCAGTGAGTATGACTGTGTTCATTTGATGAGACACGAGTCGGAATTCTTTGAAATGGTCGAAAGAGTTCCAGAATGAGGTATAGAATCTGAGTGACAGAAGTATTGAGACTCTGGATTAGATCACGAGTGAGAATACTTAAGTCATTGATGGTGTGATCATCTGAATGAGTGTGAAGTCGTTTCACAGCTCATTTCTCCTGAAAACCTTGAGGTGTTTCTGTGAGAAAGAATCAGATCTTATTAGAAATGATTAAAGATGAGTCACACGAATCTTCCATGATATTCTTTAAGAATAACGCTCTAGAAATATCTAAGTTTACGCTGAAATAGTTCCACCAATATCAGTTGAAAGACACCACATAAATGTGGACTGGAAATGATCCAAATTCGTCTTTACTGAGTATTTGTAGTTGAGCTACTTCGCTGGTTGTCCTAGGGAAACCAAGGCTTGTTACTTTTTACGTCCATTCCGAAAACGAAGTTAGGTTGTTCGGAATTCTGTTTTCTAAAAGGAAAGTTACTTTCCAAGAGAACAGTGGGAGTAAAAGTATAACTCGAAGAAATTCGAGAAATACAGGAGACTGCTCAACCTGTTGAGGGAGAGCAGCGGATAGATTTACAGATTTCTGTAGAATCTACACCTGTAGAGCCTGAAGTTCGCAGATCTGAATGAATCCGTCACTAATCCGAGAGTGATTTCTCGTGATTAGTTGCCATGATCTTATGATCATTGAAAGTGACGAACCTGCGAAATTCACAGAAGCGAAACTGAGCCCGGACTCCAAAAAAAATTACACTGTGTGTAAGTTAGCTTCATCGATCCATTCATGGATGGAAGCAAACATATCGGAGTTGGAATCTTCGTTCTGTTGAAGTAGTCAAGGTTTTGACTTGAACATGAACGAAGTGGAACTGTGCGTTTACTAATAGATAAGTGGGAGCGATGTTGCGTTTCTCATAGTGTATGTCGATGACATACTGATTCTCGAAAATAACGTTCCAATGCTGCAGTCGGTAAAGGACTGGCTTGGGAGTTGGTTTTATGATTGACATGGGTAAAGCCACGTATGTTCTTGGATTTTGGATCTAAAGAGAGAGATCCAAAATAGCTGATAGGACAAAGTCAGGATTCTTATATTGACAATGTCCTACACGTTTTCAGCATTCCAAGAAGGGTTTTATGCCAATGTCACATGGCATTACGTTAAGCAAGAAACAGTGTCCTACGATATCTGCTGAGCTTGAATGCATGGATGAGATTCCATATGCGTCGGCAATTGGATCTATCATGTATGCCATAACACGTACTTGTTTTGATGTTGCTTTAATGTTAAGCAAGACAAGTAAAAGACCAGTCAAATCCAGCGAAGAATCACTGGATAGACGTAATGAATATCCTTAAGTATTTGGAAAATACTTAGGATAAGTTCTTGATTTAAGGAGAAAGTGAGGTGCTACAAGTTGGTAGAGTCTGAAAGGCAAGTTTCCAACAGACAAAGATGATTTCCGGTCACAGTCCGGTTATATCTTGTGTCTGTCTGGCGGTGCAAGGCACTGTTGCTGACTCCATGACTTAAGCTGAACATTTCGCAGCTTGGGTAGCGGCGAAAGAGGTTGTTTGGAAAGAAGAGTTCATCACTGAACTTGATGTGATTCCCAGCATAGATGAGGCTAGCTGCACATCAGAGGTCCAAACACCTTGAGGGTAGGTATAACCTATTCCGTGAGATAAATGACAGAGGTGTTAAGTAGATCAGCGAGTTTCAACGAGTGAGAACGTTGCTAATCTATTAACGAAGCCACTCCTTAGGCCTAAGCACGAGTCGCGGACTGTAGCTGTAGGATAAGTGAAATTAAGATGTAGTCTTAATTTCAGTGGGAGTTTGTAAAGGGCTTTATTTAGTTGTTTTGAAAGGTTTATGTAAACATAATGTTTTATGTTTATGAAATCTATGATTTCTGGATTATTTTAACTGTGATATAAATAATCGTTCCAAAATGATTCATGTCATTATATATGGGCCATCGAAGTACATGAGTAGACTTGATCATGAAACCCCATATTTAACGAAATGACATAAATCATAATGTCCATAGTCGAAGGTTGTTGAAATTGGAACACCAACAACCACTTGAGACTAGATTGTGTTGAGACTTATGACCAAGTTTCGAGGGGTCATAGATGCGCGGCATCAAAGTCGACACATAGGTATATGTAGGGGAGCATATGACCGGACATGGCCCGCTGATGAGAACTCTACAAGATATTAATATCTGTGTCATAAGAGGTTCTCATATACGACTATAGAGTATAGTCCTTAGACCTGAGTTCGCATGCATGTGGCTGCACATGGATTGATGCACTTTGATCATTGTCTAACGCTGTTTCGTAACTGGGAGCTATAAGGACCTTGGTTGGGTGTATTATAAAGTGTGTAGTTCATAGTGATGGAACAAGATGGGATTTGTCCCTGCCGTTTAACGGAGGTAATATCTCTAGGCCAATCGGAGACTTGATAGCTGGTAAGAGAGTGGCCACTCCCAAACGGACTTGCCCAAGTCGTTTGCATTGTCAGTATCAAATCTGGTCCGATGAACATGGTCTGGCTATATAAGGATGACACGCATCTTGCCTTATGCCAGATCGAGATATTGAGACAAAAGGATTAGGGAATGTAGGATTCCAGTACAAGTGGGAGATTGTTGGGAATGTCCTGAAATCTACCGTACTATCTCTAGAAAGTATGATAAGTGTCGAGATCAGACATAAGTCATAAATACTGGGTGATCATGATGACTTGCTAGAGTCCGCTCTTGATCTATAAGTTTAGGACTTATTACCAGTATTGTATGATCCCTAAGGGTCACACACCATAGCTAACGGGAAAGTTAACAAGGAATTAATACGGTAAGATGCAAGGCATTTACTGTATTTGTACAGAGAATTGGGCCAGACAAAATACAGGCTTTTGTCTGATTTGTGTCTTGGGCCCAAAATCCTAATAGGCCATTAGTTTAATAAATTGGGCCCATATAAGGAAGAGGAATGGCGCCTAGGGCTGTAGAAAACACCCTATCTGCGATTTTGAGGCTGAGCCGTCCTCTCTCTCTCTGACAATTCCAGCTTGGTCTAGCAGCCTGATCCAGTAGCTTGTAAGAGTGTGGATACCTAGGAGGAGCCGGTTTCTATCAGCTCTTGCAGATCTCTTCATTCATTTGATCAATCCGCTGCAATCACAAGGTAATGAATCTGATCTGTTTATGATTCAACTGCAAATCACCTAGATCCTAGATGATTATGTGCTAGGTTGTAACCTGTGAATTACACCAATGAACACACATAATCCTTCAATATCATGATAAGAAGATCATCTCACGCAATTTTGAACCCAATGATCAGGTACTCCTCTATAACTCTCGCTTAACACTGTTTCCTGGCAAGTTGCATTCTCGTTGGTCAGGACCATTCACCGTCAAGGAAGCTAGACCACACGGAGCTGTTATCTTGATGAATTCCAAAGGCGAGGAGTTCACAGTCAATGGGCAAAGGGTGAAACATTACTGGGCTAAAGCTAAAATTCCAGAAGGCTTTATTGTCCAACTGGATAATCCATCCAATGCCTGAGCGCGCTAGAGTCAAGCTATTGATGTTAAACGAGCGTTGAGTGGGAGGCAACCCATTGTAGGTTAGTTTTCGTTTGTTTTTGGTTTCCATCCTTGTGTCTTTTGATTTTTCTGCTTTTTGTGTGTCAGAGCCGTATAGAACAGGTTTGCAGACAGTAGTGTCGGTTGACATCGATTGTGTGTCTGTCGACACCAAACTCGAAAACACGGATGGAAATCGCTCATGCTCGATTACGAGTCAATCAGATGTCGACCAAATCCTAATGTCGCCTGACACTGACTGTGTGTCGGTCGACATCGACTACAACCAGAGGTAAATTTCTGATTTCCAAGTTCTCGGTTACTTATACCTTGTTCTTCCGAACCCAAGCTGCGATTGCACTGGGGATAGTGCAGTCTAAGTGTGGGGGGAGGTGGTTACTGACATTGTGTTTTTTTTTCTTAGAGTCACTCCCTTGTTTTCCTTTGTTTTCAAATTGGTTTTATTGATTCAAAATGTGTATGAAACTGTGATTTTTCGAGGAAATTTTTCGCTGGAAGAAGAACTAAGTGACCATTGGACAGACTTGCAGTAGTTCTATGACTATTAGAAAATCCCAAACGGATCAACTCACCAAGGACACCCATATCTAACCAAGTATTCAGATGATCCATCACTAAGTTCACCTCTAATCCTGACTTATTTTCTCACTTAGGGGCTTGATATCTCTGGATCGGATTCCTCTAATGTATTCGACACAGCATGTGATCCTATTAAGTATGGTTCCTGATTTTTCCCATCTCTTGAAAGTAAAAAAAAAAAGATTAAAACTGAGGATAAGCTAGTAGCTTCGAAGTGGTTACGGGAGTGGTAGAGAACCCTATTACCTCATGTGCATCCATGGAAACATATCCAAAGTTACACCCCGAATAAAAATTGAAGAGCACTGATAGAAAAAATAAAATGATACCCAGTGGGAAAAAATCAGTTGCTAAGATAAAAAGGGAAAAGAAAGGAACCAGAAACCGATAGTTTGGTGGTCAAGTACTGACTGAGTTGAGTCCATGTGTCCTCTGATCGATAATCCCTCTGTGAGACTGCACCTAATTGTATACAGAGGTTACTGTGGTGAACCTGAATATCCTAATCTGATTGTGGAGTTTACTTGGGATAGTTTCTAAGTGTGGGGGAAGTATATTGTGGTCTTGATATCTGTAGGAAAGTTTTCAGGGGTTTACTAAGTGAATATGAATGCGAAAGTTCCTAAGATGAAATGGGTTTCTGTGTTTTCAAACCTCTTTCTTATGCTTCAGTTCTTTTACTTGCTTGAGGGCAAGCAAGAGCTAAGTGTGGGGGAGTTTATATATCATGATTTTTATAGGTTTTCAACCATGATATAGTTGTGTATATTGAGTCTTTAACCTGGTTTTTCGAGTCTATTGAGTCTTCTACAGGTAGGCTTGCGTTTGGAGCAAAGAGCAGGATTATGGGACGTTTCTGACAATATGTGCAGTGAGCTGAAGTTGGTGTCTCGGCCACGAGTGGATGTCAACCGACATCACCTTAGTGTCGGTCGACACCGAGAGCGACAGAAGTTATACGCCGAGTGGAAGACAAGTTTTGAAGAATTGCACAATTTTCCAGAAGTTTTCCCTAATTCTAATCTAGCCCCGAAACGTGTTTAGGTGTTTTAATTAGGTTTTCAGACTCATTATCATCTTATCTTGTTCTTACTTTTGTTCTAGCTTGGAGATTGAGAGATTTGTGCCAAGGGGCTGTTCTTGCTACTTGTAACCTTTGAGAGAAGTATTTTGAACCCCTTTTACTTATCTATTCAGTCTTTTGGTTTTCTATTCAATGATGTGTTGTTATTCTGATAATATGTTTGAGTAGTAACCTAGTTAGATTTAGGAATTCCCATAGGGTTTTATGCATGTTTAGACAACTGAATAACTAGGATTCTAAATATATTCGTTCATCACCTAAGTTGTGTTTAACACTGAATTCTGGACTGATCACATAGGATTTTGGATCTGAGATAATTAAATTAGCACGAGAGTGTGAGTTATTATCTGAATAAACTTAGTGTAAGCAATTTGACTAGATACAAAGAGATTTGGTTTAGGAGAATTGTGAACCGAAGAACATGTTCTTAATGCTTGTTTAGAACTCTAGGATCACAAAGATATTTGGATCGCTAGGTTGCTAGATATAGAAATAATCTCAGCGAGAGTTGGATTGTTTAGCATTGTGTTTCTAGTTCTTGAACTTGAGCTTAATCTGAATCCGGTTAGTTAGGTGTCTAGCATTGTATAATTCCCGAGAACTTCCTAAGTCTAACACCTTTCTCCTATTGAAAACACACCTCTGTTTACTTGCTTTTGTTTATTGCTTTCACTGAATTGGTTTAGCTTAACTTGAGAACATATAGTCTATCGTGTGAAACGTGAGTCCTTGTGGATGCGATACCCCTGAATACTATAATAGCATAAATGTGCACTTGCACTAGAATAGGGATTAAATCTTGCTCTGTCACAGAAATCATTAAACTCTTTAGATTTGAACTCTCCACCTCTATATGTCCTTAAATTCTTGATTTCCGTTCCAGCTTCTCTTTCAACAACGCTTTTGAATCCTTTGAAACTCTCAAATGATTCACTCTTCTCCTTTAACAAGATAGTCCACATATATCTTGAAAAGTCATCAATGATCACAAATATGTACCTGTTTTGAGCACTGCTGGAAGGTGTGAGAGGTCCACATAGGTCAGCATGTAAGAGTTCCAACTCTTTTGAAGCTCTAAACATTGTTGCTTTTGGAAACACTTGGCGAGTTTGCTTTCCTACCAGACATGATTCACATAGCTTCTTCTCTTCTTTAATCCATGGTAGTCCTCTAACCATCTCTTGCTTAGACATGGCAGCAATCTTCTTAAGGTTTATGTGGCCCAATCTCGCATGCAGTCTCCAATTCTCTTCACCCAACTTTGCTTGCAAGCATACAGGTTTCCCAATCTTAAGACTAATCTTATAAAGCCAATTTTGAGACCTTATGACTTTAGCTATTAATCTTCTCATTGGATCATATAGAGTCAAGTAATTCATCCTCATTCTAACATCACAACCAGCTTATGTGGCCTGTCCTAAACTCAAGATTTTACTTTTTAATTCAGGAATGTAGTAGATGTCTGTAACAAGCTGTTGCTCCTCTGTTTTGCTTTGAAATAAGATGGATCCCTTTCCACCAATTTCTATGCAAGATCCATCTCCAAACTTCACCTTCCCTTTGATGTTTTCATTAAGTTCAGAGAAGTAATGCTTGTTACTTGTCATGTGATTACTTTCTCCATTGTCTAAGTACCATAAACCTTCTTCTCCATTCTCGGATTCATACTTCTTGGGTATGATACTTTCTTCATTCAGAAAAACAATCTCATGCATATGAAGTGATTGATCAGCTATTTCTGTTTCCACTTTATTTGCCTCTTGTGTCCTTTGGGACCTTTCAGGGCAGCTATATGCATAATGACTATACTTATCACACCTGTAACAGATGATCTTAGAAAGATCATTATCCTTCTTTTCTTTCGTATGACCTTGCGGCTTAGACAGACTTTCCTGTTGTGTAACACGTCCTCTACCTCTTCCTCTTTAGCTATGTATACCTCCCCTGCCTCATCATCTTCCTTTGTTCCCTCCAAAACTCTGATCTAAACTCGCAAACAACAACTTCCCTTGCGTTTTAGATTGAGTCTCTTCCTCATCCACTCGATCTTCATAAGCCTTTAACCTCCCTATTATGTCCTCAAAACCCGTGGTGTTTAGGTCTAGGACTTGTTCTAGAGAAGCTATAATATGAATATACTTGCTTCTAGGTAAACTATTTAAGAACTTTTTCACCATCTTCGGTTCCTCAATAGCTTGACCTAGGGCAGTGGCTTTTGTCGATATTTCAGAAAACTTTCCCGCGAAGTTATCGATTGTATCCGATTCCTTCATCTACAATCTATCAAACTCAGCCATTAGGGTTTGAAGTCTTGCCTCCTTGACTCGATCAGCTCCCAGGTGACGAGCTTTGATAGCTTCCCAGATGTCCTTAGGCGATTCTTGTTGTCCCACATGTAAGATCATCGATTCCGGAATGGATTGGAATAGAAACGTTATTGCTATATCCTTCTTGTCATCATCTCCTTTTTCTGTTTCAACGGTTCCCACACTTTGTAAATCCGCAACAGAACTTTCCTCATCATCGTCCACACTGTGTAATTCGTGGTGGTCAACATAGGGCATTGGATCGAGACTCCTTTATCTAGTCCTTTAGCTTCTCGTTGAACCTCCATGACTTACGGCGATCGGCTCTTAGGTTTAGATTTTCTTAATCAAATCTCTCTTGATCAGATTCGAACCAAAATGCTATGATACCAAATATAGTTTGATAACTTGTGATTCAAGAATATAAAAGAATAATTCTATTTTATTGATTTTCTTAGAAACTCTCTCAAAACTAAACAAACTCTTAATCACCTCTTATCTATCATAAGATTGTCACAACTCAACAACCTTATTTATAGGTCTTAACACAACTTTGTTAGGATCAAATTCTGAAGGGCTCTTTGACTCAAAGTCAAAGTCACATATACTCCTCTCCATTAAAGCTATTTTTTTTTAAATCGTGAGAAGGGGTAAAAGACAGCAAAACCTGGGGTTTTAACTTATTTACAACCCAACCTGGGTTAACCCAAATAGTTTGGTCGATCCATTTGAGTCGGTCGTATCTACTCTTTAAATCCCTAAAATTGACTAAGTAAAAAATCAAAAATCATTTTCACCCTTTTCTCTTCAGTTTCTCACCTCTTTCAACCGTTCAAGTTCATCCGACAAGAGCCCTTTCCCTTGAAGTTCAACCGAAGAAGATTGCAGATCTATTTGTCGAAGGAAATCATGCCTTTTATAAAAAAGAAGTTGCGAAAATCGAAGAGACTAGAGGAAAAATCGATTCCTCCAACCGAGAGAGACGAGGCGAATCGCCAAGCAGAAGAAGTGTGGAAAAAAAATCGATGAAGAAGAAGTGGGGAAAGAAACTGATGAAGAAGAAGAAGAAGTAGATTTGGAAAAGGAATCCGAGAATGAGGAGGAGGATGAAGAGAAGTAAGAGGAAGACGACGAAGAGATTGAGAATGAGGAAGAGAAGGCCGAGGAAACAGAATACGATGAGGAGGAAGCCGTAGGGATCAACGAGGAGGAGAAAGCCGTAGACGATGAGGAGGATGAAGTTGAAGTTGCGCGCGTTCCGGGATTAGGGTTTCACGAACAATAAGTAGTGGTACGAACCAGTGAAATACGCTCTCCAACCCATGACAGTCAACACGAGGTAGAAACAGTCCGTATTTCCATCGAAACCCATTGCCTGTCTAATTTTTGTGGATTTCGGATGTGTAAAACTTTGTAGGATGTAATATGGTTTGGAAAAGACACAAAGTTTGTAATACTTAGTGAAACTTGATGTGAAATTTGGTATAACTTAGTGAAACTTGTATGCGAAACTTGGAAGGAATCTGTTAAACTTTGATGTATAACTTGGTAAAACTTAGTGAAACTTGATGTAAAACTTTGTAAAACTTAGTAGAACTTTCTTGTAAAACTTGGTAAAACTTAGTATAACTTTACCGTACAACTGGGTAATACTTGGTCAAACTTTTTGTGTATGCAGAATCTCGAGGATGACACGGAACCAATGTAGCCCACCAAGATGTGTTTCCCTCCCACAGAATATGTGAAGACGATAAATCTCTCTTCTAAGTGCTACATCGCCAAAGCCGTGAAGACTGTAGAACACATTCTTGATAAAGAAGAGCTTCAATTGTTCTATGAGCATCCACAATTCAAGCACTTCTTCCACATGGGTAAGAAGACTAGCTCAAAATGGATGGGACTATGGATGATTCTTGTTAGGGTCGCGGTTGTGGATAAGAAGATGGAGCTATGTTTTATTATCAACGGCGTCCCAATCCGCTATTCTATTAGGGATCAAGCACTCATTTCTGGGTTGTTCTGCCACTCTTATCCAAACCACTACAAATCCCTTGGTGGTGGCTCAGATTTTGTTTCAAAGTATTTTGGTGAATACAAGGTTACACATGAAGAAGTTGTGCAGCAGTTCCTAGCTATGAAAATGAAAAAAAAAGATTGACAAGGGAAAGACTGGCCCGGGTCGTTTGAAGATGGATGTCCTGTACATCTTCTCATCTGTGATCATTGGGAAGAAGAAGACAGGAAAAGGAGCTCCTTCCATTGAGAGTTTCTTCCTCAGAGCCATTGATGATCTCGAGATATGCAAGACTTTTCCGTGGGGGCGTTTATCATTCGAGGAGAACGTCAAGGACATATTTCACTTCATTGACCATACCGGAGGAGTGGCACCCACTTCATGGGTATTTCCTGGATGCATTGTTCCTCTGGAGGTACAAAAAATATTTCTAGCAATTTAAATTGTATTTTTTAGTTGTTTTCAGTTGTCTGACTTGTAACGAACTTGTGTTGTAGGTCCTAGCATTTGAGGTTATTCCAGTTCTGGAGAACCATTTCCGAGAAATGATTCAGGGTGCAGATGAGGATTTCCCGCGAATGTGAAAGATGAGGTACAAAACCGTGGGGACGAGGGGTTTCAGTATCTCAGAGATTAATGAGAAGCTTGGAACTACCAAGGTTAGTATCTCATATCATACTACAAAAGTTAGTATCTCATATCATACTTTGAGGTTGATATTAAATTGTTTCTTCTTATATTTCCAGGATATTCAAAGCATCTTGGAGCCATCTCCCATGGAAATGGCTCTACTAGAGAGAAACATGGACGCTGACTCTAGCTGGAATGATGTGGATGACCCAATAGTCGATAGTTGGAACAGGCTGCTCAAGAAGAAGAAGACAATCTGGTTTGAAGGCCTTTTCAACCAAGATGTGTCTGGTCGTGCGTCTCAGGCAGATGCTCAAGAGCAACCTCGTGCTATTCAGGATGCGGCAACGATGCATGAGGCTGAGAGTGATGCTCGGAATGAGGCTGCGAATTATCCGGAAGGGACTCCTACACCTACTGTTTTTAGTCTTGCGGATGTGGAGAAATTAATCAAGAAGAAAAATGAGGAAACAGAGTCTCGATTGATGATGTATTATGACGCTCAGTTCAAGGAGTTGACTGAGACGTGTAACCGTAGATTAACCGATATGGAATCGGTTGTAAATGCACTAAGAGCGGGTGTTAAGGAGACAGTACCGAGAGAGCCTGAGGCTACTGCCGATGATGGTGTTTTTGAAGAGGTTGAGTTTCTTGGTACGAACGTTTGTGAGGCTAGTGGTGTTAAGGAGCAAGAGGAAAGAAAGGGAAGAAAGAAGAATGTGAAGAAAAGCAGTAGGAAGAAGTTGAAAGTAACCATGGAGGAGATGGAAGTCCAAGCGGAAGAGAAGGAGGAAAAAGAGCAATAGAAGGAAGAGGCCGTTGGAGAGAAGGGAGAAAAAGAGCATGAGAAGGAAGAAACCGTGGGAGATAAGGGAGAAAAAGAGCAAGAGAATGAAGAAACCATGGGAGATAAGGGAGAAACAGAGCAAGAAAAGGAAGGAATAGAGGCTGAGAAGGAAGTATTTGAGGCCAAGAAGAAAGAGGAAAGAAAAGGTAAGAAGAGAGCTGTTGAACCTGTTGAGAAAGTGCCCACAAAAAAAGATAAATATTATAAAGAAGGGGATGGGGAAAGGGTCTACAACCGTGGTAGGAGTCCCATGCTTACTAAGGGAAAGAGCGTGGAGAACCAAGCTGATGATGGAACCACCCAACCGTGATCTTTTATGCAATGTTGAATTGTGTTTGGATTATCTATGTTTTTAGTACTTTTGGCTTTGAATTACATATGTTTTGAATACTTTGGGTTTGTATTATGTTTGAATACTCTGGATATTTTTTGTTTGAATTATGTTAGAATTGAGCTTATGTTTGGATTATATTTGCAATATAAAGTTTTACCAAGTTTGACATAATAGTTTTACCAAGTATTGCCTCGTTTTACGATAAGTACAAGTTTTACCTTGTTTCACTAAGTTTTGCCAAGTTATGATTGGTTAAGTTTTACCAACCAGACTACATCATTCATTCCAATCTTTTAGATAAACCATTAGTGATATTAAACATTGAAACTAAACATAGAATTCAAACATAGATAATTAAGTCTTGGAATTCAAACATAGATAATTAAGTCTTGGAATTCACACATAGTACTCTTAGAACTTGTTAAATAAACCACATTAAAGACCGACAACACCTCTCACAATATCCACAATCTCCTTTAGCTTGGAAGTCTCTTCTTTTTTGGTTTTAATCTCCTCATGCATGCCTTCGATTGTCTTGCCCTGCACATCAACCTTGTTCAACAACTTCTCTATCTCTTATTCGACGCCATGCACCCATGGTTGCCGGAAATGGAGTCCATCGTCCTAAAGAGTTACACCAAAGAAACCGGGTCAAATACACATCAAATCTCTATGCAAATCAGAATTTTTACCTTGTATTGATGGCAACTAAAGAACACACGGCCTGGTTGCGTATCAAAAGCCATAACCAAATCGATCTCGTGGACGATTCGGCCACCACATGGGCATTTCTTTGGGATGCCGTATTGTGCATCAGTGATACGATCAAGTTTTAATCCCTAGATCTACACTACAAGTGCACAGACGTGAACCAGTAGTATATAGGGTATCGAATCCACAAAGACTCAAGATTCTTGCGATAGATTGTAGAAATTCAGGTTAAGCTAAGGGATGCAAATCAGAAAGCAGTAAATCAGAACAGAAAGCAAATAGATCGGTTTGTAAGCAAGAAGGCAAAGCGTAAAGTCCAGGGAGCTCTCAGGAAATCAGGAACACAAGCTAATCAATCAATCGGGATCAAATTAAGAACTGTTCTGGAAATAGAATCACAGAATTATAACAGACCAACTTTCGTTGCGAATATTATCTATGTCTAACAACCTAGCAAGCCAACTTTCGTTGCGAATCCTAGAGTTCTAAACAAGCATTAATCTCAGGTTCTTTCGTTCACAATTCTTCTAAACCAAATTTCTTTGCGGATACTCAAATTGCTCATCTAAGTTCTTTCTAGTTAATTAATCAACTTTCGTTGCAGAAATCAACTTAACATCATAAATATGGGTTGCTAATTCAGATTAAGCATTAAGAACAACCCTAGACAAAGAACTAGAAAGATATGAATCCCTACAGATTGATCAACCTATAATTCCATGAAATCTCTTTTGAGAATCCCTAAACCTAACAGGTAAACTACTCAGACATGGCAATCATAACAATAGACATGATGAATAGAAAACCAAATATCATAAAACAGAAACAAGGAATATGAGTTCCAAATCTCTCTTTCTGAAAAAATAAAACTTAGTAAAAGCGTATGAAAGCGTATGGCCTAAACAATGGCTTAAAACCCCTAATATAATGATCTAAAGTAGGCTGGGGCTTTTTTGTTATTATGAGAAACTTCTGGGCCGAAGTGCAAATTCCAAACTCTTCTGTAAACACGCGAGAATTGCTTGTCACGATCTTGTGTCGACCGATGCAGATATTGTGTCGATCGACACAGATGTCTGAAATCGGTAGTGAACTCTTTCTCTCGGGCAAAAGCTCCAAAATGCTCCAGAATGTGCCATAATGTTCAAATCCGCTCCAAACGTACCTAGACCTGTAAACAAACATAACAGGACTCCAAAAGACTCGAAAATACTCAATAACAAAGGCATATACCATGGTTAAACGTCCTAAAAACCATGATATATCAACTCCCTCACACTTAAGCTTTGCTTGCCCTCAAGCAAACAGAAGACCAAGATCAGGAGAAGAAGTTTGAAAACTTCAGAAACTCGTTTCATTGTAGAAGCACTACACTCGGATTCCCCTTAGTAAGCCACATGAAAATGAACCTGTAGACATCAAGACCAACATATACTTCCCCCACACTTAGCAACTATCCTAAGTAAACTCCACAATCACATTCAGAGCATCCAAATTCACCATACTGACTTCTGTAATCTAATAAGTGTGGTCTCACCTAGGGAGTATCGATCAAAGAACACATGGACTCTTACTCTATTAGCATCTGACCACTCAACTAGCATTTTCTGGTTCCTTTCTTTTCCTTCCTTCCTTAGCAACTGATTTTTCCCATATGGGTATCATTTTATTTTTTTCTATCAGTGATCTTCCCGCATTGGGATGTACTTTGGAAACATTCCATGGATGCAGAGGAGGTAATAGGGGTCTCTACCACTCCCGCGACCACTTCGGAGCTACTAGCTCATCCTCTGTCTATATCTCTATATTTTTTTTTACTTTAAAGAAGGGGAAAAGGCAATCATACTTAGACAGGTTTACAAGCTGTGCCAGAACTAACAGAGAAATACGATCCAAAGTATACCAAACCCCAAGGTAAGAAAAATTAATTCAAGTTAAGTTCGAAGTCAAGTAATAGATTCTCTGAATACCTGAAGTGATATGGGTATCCTCAGTAGGCTGATCAGTGTTGGGTTTTCTAATAGTCATAGATCATATGCAACTCATCCAATGGTTACTTAAGTTCCTGCAAGTGTAGTAATCTCCTCAAAAATTCTTTGTTTCGTACTCAATTTTGACTCAATAAAACAAATTAGACTGACTCTAAGAAAACAAAAAGTGGTGTGTCAGTAGCTACCTCCCCCACACTTGAAAAACAATGTCCCCAGTGTTGTCAAGCTTAGGCTCAGAGAGAATAAGAAATCAAAATTGAAAATCCGAAAGTTGCAGAACACTTACCTATCGTCGACCTGTGTCGATCGATGCTGAGATGGTGTCGATCGATGCAAGGCGATATTTTCTCGCCGTTATTGAGATAACCGGTGTCTGAGCCGCAATCGAATCGGCTAACCGTAAATCGTGTATGTGTCGACCGACACAAGAATGTGTCGATCGATGCCATGCAATTATGCATGTTTCTCACGCCTTTGAACACACAAAACAATAGAAAAATCAAAGCAAACTGAATCAAAACGAAAAAAAATAAAAACTAAAATACCTAACAGTGGGTTGCCTCCCACTCAGCGCTTGTTTAAAGTCAGTAGCTTGACTATGGAAATGAGAACGGACTTATGGGGGATTCAACAAAGACTTTGAATTTCTCTGTGAATGTCTCTTTAGCCAAGGGGGCGTATAGGCGTTCGGATCATGAGATCTCCCAAGGAAAGAGCGAGAAGAATCAGGGTGGGAGCGAAGCGTGGGTGGGATACTGCGTTTTCCTGCAGTCACAGCAAATGGATTAGTAGTATTAAGCTTAGAGGATCGATACCTTTGCTTTGGTGGGAATGAGATGTCTGGAGCTTTCTGCTTAGTAACAGTTGCAGACTTTGAAGATGTTAGAGCATGTTCAAAATGAACAGCCATCTTCTCTTCTCCAATAGGAATCTCTGGTTCCATTTCAACACTGAAACTCTGTCCATCAATGGCACTACAAAAATTCGGGACATTGATAGCATAATATAATAGCACGGTTTTTCAAACTGCTATTAAAACTAAATTTCTGATTTTTTTTACTTTTAATAGCATTTAAATAACGCTAAGACATTAAATTAGTAAGCGGGAAACAAAAACACAAAATCCGCCAAGACTTGATCAAAATTTCATAAAACCGCCAAACACTTCTAAAAATTGCCTCCTCTATTCGAGTGGAAAAACGTTTCCCCGCTTCTCCATACAAAAATATCTAGACACACCTAACCCTAACAAAACACAAAATATCCAACAAAAATTTGTCCTCTTCGTTTGGCCATTTTTTTCCTCATGTTCGTCAAAAACATAGACGAAGAGGAAGCTTCACCAGACGCTCCTATTCGAGCTCTCATTGCTCAATCCCTCAAGCCAGATCCGGCATATCATCCTTCATCGTCGTTCGTCGTTCTCGTCAGTGAGTTCCTGATTTCTACCCGCTTTCTGAATCTTTGATTGTCCAGTACTTCTCTATGTTTGAATCACATTTTATCGAAATGGGTTTTTGTTTGTTTGTTTGTTTCAGCTTGTAAAATTGCTTGGTTTTGCATTTCTGGGTAATTTATTGTGCTTTTTCATCACAGTTCGCCAGATTCAGAACCAGGCTTCTCCACCGGCGAAGTCCTTATTCTTTAACTCAGGTTCAGAACCCAGATTAGCCATTTCTCCACCGGCGAGTCCTTAACTCAGATTCAAAACCCAGATGAGTCTTTCTTCAGTCTTCATCTCCAATTTGTTTTATTAGATATTCCTAATGTTTGTTCTCGAGACAGAGAACCTAATGTACTGTTTTGACTTTTGATTCAGGCTTGATAGTCGCTTATCATTTTGAGACTGTGCAGACTTTCTTGTAAGATTCTAAACTCTTATATGTCACTTGAGGAAATAGATTTTTCAGTATTTTCTTAGCTCAGTCTATCTCTATCTCATTTCGAAGGACGGAAGCTCAAAGTTAGAGAATCCGATCTTGAACAAGCTCGATGCTCACTTGAGTGTACTTTTAGCTTTAGTCTCATCTGAGGAGGATTTCACTGGAAAACCCGGTCAGTCAACGGTTCTTAGACTTCCCGGTACAGTGTCAAAAGCTTCCCAATCTAGCAGCGTTGCTGTCGCTCTTGCCTCCCCTGAAAATGAATCCAAGCTTAGTTATGTATCAACAATAGCTTCAGGTATCTTCATCTCCTTCAGTTTTGTATAACGCAAGTTCGAGTCCTTGAAATACTGATTTTTAGGGATTATTGTTTTCTTGTGAACAGGCGTAGTACTCGGATTGTTCGAAGATGGTACTGGAACTGGAACTGAACTAGAGAAGAAGCTCACGTACGCTGAAGATGTATTTTAGGTGTAATTTTCGGGAGAGAACTCATTAATTCTCCTGCCAATGTGCTCACTCCTGGTATAGATCTGTGGATATCAATGGCATGCTTATGTAGTGTGATTTCATCGTGGTGTCCTAATCTGCTATGGCTTTTTGTAATGTTTCAGCTGTACTAGCTGAGGAAGCAGCAAAAGTGGCTTCTACCTATAGCGATGTATTCAATGCAAACATCTTGAATGAAGAGCAATGCAAAGAATTAAAGATGGGCTCTTATCTAGTTGTTGCTGCTGCATCGGCTAATCCTCATTTCTTTATCCACCTTGTCTATAAACCTTCGAGTGGTTCTGTTAAGACTAAACTTGCACTTGTTGGAAAAGGATTGACCTTTGACAGGTAATCACCTATGATGCACGGGTACTTCTAAATGTATGTCGTCCCCGTACCGGAAACGTTTCGGATACTCAGAAACTTGGGGACAGCTCGGAAACTTTTCGAAAAAGATAAGATAGAAAAAAATTATCGAAAACAGAAAAATGAGATTTAAAACGTTTTTTAATGGTTAAGTTTCAAAAAACTGATGTTTTATATAAAACTAAAGTATTTTTTAATTAGCTATGTTGAGATTTAAGTATGATTTTCTTTATAATTATATGTATATGTATATTTTTATATATGTTTATTAACGTATCATCGCCGTACCCGTATCTATAAAATTTATATTTTGCCGTTTTCCGTCCCCGTTTCCGTACCCGTTTCTTATACCCGTACCCGTATCCGTGCTACTTAGGTAATCACTTAGGGTATTCCACATCTGCTTTGTACTGGTCTCTTGTTTCTTGTTGTTTTAGTGGTTGTTGATCGAAAGTCTTGTGTTCACAGTGGTGGCTACAACATTAAGACTGGACCCGGCTACTCAATTGAGCTCATGAAATTCGACATGGGCGGTTCAGCTGCTGTTCTTGGCGCCCCAAAATCCATTGGTGAGATTAAGCCTCCAAGTGTTGAGGTAAGCTTCTCCCATCAGATTATCTTCAGGCTAGAGTATGTATATGGCAGCTAACCAATTGGTCTTCCACAACCAGGTTCATTTCATCGTTGCAGCCTGTGACAACATGATTAGTTGAACTGGAATGAGACCTGGTGATGTAATCACAGCCTCTAACGGAAAGACCATTGTGCTAATTGTTAGTAATGTTATTGTAACGACCTGATTTTTTATTAAAGCCCATTTAAGGCCCAATCCCTAAAGGAAGATCTAAAACACAACCGTATAGATGTATTGGCGTGTGTAACCCTCTCTTCATCAATCCCGGAGCATCATCAATCCCTAAAGGAAGATCTAATTTCAGCCGTCATCTATCGTCATTGCCTCCACCACTTCTCTCCTCACTTCCTCGCTTCTCATCCATCTCCTTCCCTTCGTTCATCGTTACCATTCTTCCTCTCCTCTTCGTATTGTTTTCTTCTTCCCCGTACGTTAGTTGCAGAATGTGCGGAGAAGGGAGTCACCACACAGTCACCTCTGTCCGACGTCCCGGAGCATCATCAATCCAACATAGAGCTTTGTCGTCACTGCTGGAGTTGTCACAAGCTATCATCGCGTCGGAGCCGCTTAGGTTACGATCTAAGGTTTGCTTCCGGCGCAAGCCACCTCTTTCTCCACCTTCATTCAATCGCCTATGATCTGATTCTTGTGCATTGTTTTTGATCCACCAATGGCCGTTGCTCATGCCGGTGTCCGTCGTAGAAACACCAACGTTGCTCCCTCACCGTTCAGGTCCGATAGTTATGCGTTCTTCGACCAAAATCACTTGTGATCCCACCACATCATATTCAGTTATCTCTAAACCAAAACCAAGGTGAGGTCGTGCATTAATTTCAGCCACATAATTCGCTTTGTAATATCATACGTCTTATATACTTATATGTTAACAAGTGTACGTCTATATTTATATGTTACTAAGTTTGGCTACATATAATATACGATGCATATTTATAACATATAATTATATATAGAAAATAACAATTTAATTATTGTATGATATAGTAAATCGATTCAAAGCGCCGATTAAGAGAAGATTCTGTTAAACCCTAGGTCTTAAGTGTGTCGCAAGTCAATGCGTTTCGATCGTGATCATCGTCTTTACGTTCATCGTCCGTTCGTCTCAGCTGACCTAGGCTAAGGTGAGGGCTATTCCACAACTTCTCGAACTTTGTCTATAATCTCCTCATAAAGTAGTTTAGTACCTAAATATGTTTTGTTTTCACTGATCGAGTCTAGAATAGTTTTGTTTGTTAAATTGGAGATAGGAAAGATGATTCAACCCATTTGTTTGCCGTTCAACGTTAATTGTTTGTGTGATAAATATATATTAATATATAGTTATTGAGTAGGTAGATGGTGGGTTCGAGTCCCATCTAGTTTGTGATATCGGGGGTTCGAGTCCCGCCGAGTGTTGATGTGATAGATGGTGGGTTCGAGTCCCATCTACTAGGTGATACTGGGGGTTCGAGTCCCTTGTGTTAGATGGTGGGTTCGAGTCCCATCTACTAGGAGGCACCAGGGGTTCGAGTCCCGTCGGGTGTCGTGTAGGATGTTGCTTGGGCGCTTTAGGTGCCGTGATTGTACATGTTTAGACTAGACTTCTTTATTGGGAGACTAGGACCGAGTCCGTGGACTTGCGTTTTAGCATCCCTTACCTCGCTGAGTGACTCCCCTGTTGCTCATCCCTCATTCTTTCCCACCTTTCAGGTGAGTATGACGAGTAGATGGACGCTGAGCTGGATCGGGTGCCTTTGGGGTTTTATTGCGTTTTCCGCATTTTCATTTTTAGATGTTGCATTATATAGTCGTTTATGTTGGTTATTATTGGAGTTTATTGGAGAGACTTGAGTCATACGTTACGGTTGGTGACACGCTGTCTCGAGAATGAGGAGGCGGGTGTTACAGTTATGTTCAAGTCAACAACACAGATGTTGAGTGTATGTCTAATTATTAGTTTCAGCCTCTTGGGGGGAATAAGGAGCATATGAGATTATCAATGATGTGTAGTAAGGAAGAAGGGGACATACAACAAGATTCTAAGGATGGAAGAGGCAAGTTGGGAAGCAATAAGTGTTGAAGAAGAAAGAATGTAACAATGTTATGAATATATTGAAAATTTGTTAATATGTATTTGGTATTTATAATGTAATATTACAATTATGTAGTTTTTGATAATTTATGAAATATATTTTGAATCAAATATAAAAAATTAAAACTAGAATTAGTTAATAATGTATAAAAATAAAATTCCAAACAATTCAATAATAATTTAAAATTTTATAATAGGGATATAGAGCTATAATAAAGTATATTTTAACACAAATAATATGCTAAAATACATCCTGTAATAGCAAGAAGAAAATATCGCTATTAAAGGTGAACGATATAATAGCATGAACAAACAATGCTATAATATATGTAAATTATTATAGCACGTACAAAAACACTATCGTATCTGGCCTACCTATTATAGCTGGGGCAGACATAGCATTTTCAAAAAACGCCATCATATACATACCATGGCGTTTTCGTGTGCTAAGAATATAGATTTTTCTTGTAGTGTGGTGGATTTCTGCAGCTTATCCATCTTGGACTGCAAAGGCTTGTCTCCCATATGGAGATCAATCAGACCACGTCTCACATCAATAACTGCTCCAGCAGTAGCTAATAATGATCTACCAAGTAGTAGAGGATCATCAGGCTCAACACTATACTTCAGCACCACAACGTCTGTTGGAATCATGTAGTTTCCAACTCTGATAAGGATATCCTCAAGAACACCTTCTGGATACTTCTTTGATCGATCAGCTAGGATAAGAGAGATCCTAGTAGGCTGGAAATCCATCAGTCCTAGTATCACAACCACAGAGTATGGCATGAGATTCACAGCAGCTCCTAAATCACACAGAGATTGCTTGAATCTGTCCTTAGAGATGGAACAGTCTAGCACAAAGGCTCATGGGTCTGGAAGCTTATCTGTAATCTTAATCAGATTCTTTTCCATCACTTTCATGCAATTAGCCACGTCTAGCTCCTGTTTAGACAGTTTATGAGCCTTAGAATATGAATCAGAGGGCTTGTAGACTCGTTCTGGGACCGCTGCAGGTTTCTGGGCACGTCTGCGTGCTGTGTCGATCGATGCGTAAGATGTGTCGATCGACACAAGGCGATTTCGAGCAGTTTCATCAAACGTATCGGGACTGTGTCGATCGATGCTTGTCTCAGACAGACAAAATTCACCCAGAAAATCCGAGATTATGCTCTTTTCTTCCTCCAGCAAGTCAATTTCATCTCTCATGATCACAGCATTGACGGATCAGTTTTGTTCAACTCTTCCTGATCCATTTTTCTTTTGCATTGCTCCAACAGTCTGCTGAACTTGAACATCTAGCTTCTTCACATGAGTACTCAGAGACTCAATCTTCCCATTCAGATCCAGGTACAGAGCATCTATCTTTCCATTGAATTCCACTGTACTCTTCTACTGTCCTTCCAGAAGTCGTTCCATCACACTCATCATCTTATCATTCTGCTTATTTGGAGGAAGAACATGCTGATATTATGAGGAACCATAGTCTCTTGAGAAAGAGCTATTCTGCTGAAAAGGTTTCTGAAATGCAGACTTTGGTGAGAAACCTGAAGTATGTCCATACCTCTGACCTTGATAACCATCTCCAGCTATGTAATTCACATCCTCACTCTCCTGAACATCCACTTTCTTACCAAGTAAGATGTTATGGACAGAATCAATCTTCTTGTTCATCTCGGCTATCTGGGAATTATCAGCTTTCCCACCAGACTTCATCCTCTCCATATCAGCATTCTTGACACTATTGCTAGTCACCAAATTCTCAATAAGCTCCATAGCTTCTTTTAGAGATTTAGTGTAGAAGTTCCCATTACTTGTAGCATCTAAAGCCATATGATACCACAAATCAACTTCTCTGAAGAAGATACACAACAGATGTACCTCAGAAAAACCATGGTGTGGACAGTCTCTCTTGTATCTCTTAAATATCACACATGCTGTCTTAAAAGGCTTTGTAGATCCTTGCTTGAAGGTCAAGAGATCTTGTCTAAGCTGATCGGATCTAGCATCATCATTGAAGTGTCGCAGAAACTTCTCCTTCGCTGCATTTCAAGTAGTCAGAGTCCCAGGTGGAATCTGATTCAGCCAGTCAGCTGCTTCTCCTCCAAGAGAGTGAGGAAAAAGCTTACAGTGCAGGTAATCATAAGTCACTCCATTGTGCTTCATCCCATTAACTATAGACTCAAAGTGCTCTATGTGATCCATGGGGTGCTCATGTGGAAGTCCGCTGAAAACTCGTTGTACCACAAGTGTGTAGTAGGATGTCTTAAGCTCGAATGAAAGAGAGAGATAGAGAGAGAGAGAGAGAGAGAGAGGAGAATGAAAATGAGCGAAAAAGAGAGAAAAGTAGATAGATATTAGGTTTTTAAAACAGAGGGAAATTCAAAATTCTGGAATTTGAGGGGCGAGTGTTATGAATTTTTTGGGCGGGAACATAAGTTTTACCAAGTTGCCAGTTTTACCAAAAACTGCCAAGTTTTACTTCTGCAAAATTTCAGTTTTAATGGTTATACTCTAACTTTAATCCAAAAAATTGGTTATACTGATGATCTATGGCTATAGAAATGCATCACAAACAATTTCATGCAATAATATTTGAAAATACATATAATATCTGACTTTTTGAAGATAAAGATGATTTGCACCAACAAATAACTCTTAAAAGTATATGATATTTAGTTGGTAGTAAACAAAATTACAATATTCACCTTAAATTATGAAAATGTTCAATTTTTCTAGCAAGAGATATGCTATATAGTTTCTATTGTATTTTGTTTGTTATATTTTACATTATTATAAAAATTGAATTTTGCAAAGAATTATAGTTCTACAAATCATAGTTTTACCAAGTTTTCCAGAGTTACACAACAAATGACACAACAAATTAAAAACTGAAAAAATGCAAATACAACTAATTTTGGCTCACATCATCTTGGCTCTCATTACTGCATTGAAACCAGCTCTCTAAGTTCTTTCTTGCCACTCTCTTGCTCTTTCTCCATCGGGGCTCCCCAACTGACGGATATCTTGTTTTTTGAACTTTTCCCTTTCTTTTCACATAGTTTGGAGGAAAAGCGTACAACTTTTTGATCTCTTCCGGAACAATCCACTCAGACATATGCGGAACTGGAAAAGGTGTCCTTGTATAAGCCAAAGCCCATAATTCTACCATGTAATATCGCGAACACAAACCATACAAATCCTTCAATTCCGTAGGCCTAGTGTCCTGCTTCAAGAATTTAGTAGTAGTAGCTATTGCATGGACACGTGGGTACCTGTCGATATCAAAGAGTTTGCAGCTGCATCTGTTATGTCTCAAATCCACCTGATAAGTAATTCCGTCATTTCCAACAACACCATATTCAAGCTCTAAAGCGTTAAGCTCTATCGTCGTTAGTTTGGCCGCCTTCGCTATTCTACCATGCAATACAAGCTCCACTTCTGACACCAATTTTCGTGCACTCGATCCAGCAACAGAATCTTTCCTATGAGTGTTAAACCACTCAGCAAATTTTTCAATAAGTGCATCGATCATATGTAGTAAATGATACTTTCTGGCCTTCTTGAAAACTACATTCATAGACTCTACACAATTAGAGGTGTCTATGTTGTACTGTGCACCAGGAAAATAACACCTTGCCCATTTCTTCACTTCTACACTTTTGTCAAGATATGCAGTTGCTTGAGGATATATGTTCCTAAAATCGACATATTGTCTTAGAAAACCAGCCTCATAGTATAACCGAGCAATTTCACTGAATTTTTTTCCAACTTCTTCTTTGTTCACATAGAAACTGCTGCTCTCACATTCTGGGACAGATGGTAGATGCAATAACCATGTTCCGAGAGAGGGTACACCTGAGCTATTGCCTTGATCAGACTTGCATTTCTGTCAATAGTAAACACTAACTCACGACTATCCGGTATAACGGTTTTCAGTGTATTGAGAAACCACATCCAACTTTCTTCTTTTTCATCATCAACTAAAGCAAAAGCAATGGGATAGTGGTGATGATTCGGATCCTGCGATGTGGCGAAAATTAGAACATCTCCATATACATTCTTAATAAAAGTTGCATCAACAATGAGCACTTTCCTCATGGCTACAAACCTTTCGATGGAAGCTCCCAAAGCCACAAATAGATATGCATCTAAGAATGCAACATCTTGAAACCATCAAGCGGACTACCACGGATATCAGAAACAGCAAGGTTTTTCCCTCTAAAATCCGTAGAGTACGACACTTCCACACCGGCTCTTCCTTGGCCAAGCTTCACAAAAGTTTTAGGACATGGAGTATCGAAGTTACCGGTATAGTCTTCCTTTAAGATGCTTGCAACTAACCGTGGTGTACCTTTCCTCTTGTTGCTTATACCACTGGAGCTTGTCCGAGAGCATGAATGCATCTTCGTGTACGTTTTAACCGAGAAATTGGTTGAATTATTAATATTTGCAACTCTCAACTACCATTTACAACCTTGCTTCGTTTCACGGCATTTTACCACGTATCGACTCGTATCTAAATTGGCCAATAAAATCCAAAACAATTCTCGTTTGCTACTCTATCAACCAAATACTTCACATTTTCTTTACATTTAAATTCTTGACCTATTTCCAAACTCAAGTCATCTTCCCATTCATCTAAACGCCTTGTCTCTTCCACAACCCGGTGAAACTCAACTGATTCAACCCTATCTAAATCATGCATATTATCATGTTTTACAATATCACCATCTCCAATATTAACATTCTCCAACGGCTCAGTCCGCTCAGTTAGCTCATTAGGTTGTTCTGCTGATTCCTCGGCAGTAACATGAGTTCCAGTAAGATTACCAGCATTAATTACCCCAATATTATCCCGGGCACTAGAAATAAGCTAACCATAACTCCCACCATCTCGTTTTCCCCTCTCTACTCTTGAAAGTTGTTCGGTGATCGGAAATATTTCCAAATCTGTGATAACCTCTACATGTAAAACACTTCTCCGTTGCTCTTTATCCACAGAGGTTAGATACACATAAATATCCTCATCATCAAAAATATACGACTGCCTTTGAGGTTTCACTACCAATGGAGTATAACTCAAATTCAGCCTCTTTGTAGAATCATCTATTGAAATCATTCTGTGTATCCTCTCCACTAACAACGAATACGTTATCTCCTCCACATATGATGTCTTAAACGATATACCATACAACCGAGCTTCTCTTGGAATCCATTCATAGTCATCTCCGGTCTTTGAATAATGTCCTTCAAAATCAAAATGTATGTTGGTGAAGAGAGAACCCATCCTCTTCTAAAAATGACATAAAAATATGCATTAACACTCATATTTTCAATAGTAATACCAAGTTATACCAGTTCTACCATAGTAGTTTTACCAAGTTCTACCAGTTCTACCATTGTAGTTTTACCAAGTTGTACCAGTTCCACCATAGTAGTTTTACCAAGTTGTACCGGTTCTTACGATTCTATTATTACCAAGTTTTACTAAGTTGAGCAACTTTATCTTCAGACCCAAAATATCCCAAAATCGCCAAATCGCCAAAAGCGATAACAACAATAGGATTCAGTACGATTAAACACCAAATTTCGATTTTATCAATTCAGTTGTCTAATTCACCAAGAAAACATGGATACCAACACAATGCTCGAAAATTACAAACCAGAAATTTCAATCGAGCTCAAGCTCAATTTTGATATTAAAACAAGAATAAAAGGGAAAAAAGAGAGAAGCGACGACAAGAAAGGGGAGGAACTAACCTAGGTTGACCGGAATCCCGAATAGAAGTGGTGGGATGGTTGAATTGTGAGAGATTGGAGGAAATCGCATTCAAAATCGGGATTGGTGGTCGTATGGGGGAGGAGAGAGAAGCTAATATCAGATTGGTTGATTAATTGATTTATTTTAGAATTTTTTAATTGGTTCATTAAGGGTAGAATGGGGATAACATTAAAAGGGGAGGAGTGGAGAGTATGGTAGATTAGGCAAGAGTGTGAGAATTTTACTTTGAATCAAAGAGCTCCTCAGAATTTGATCCACTTTGTTAAACCTAATAAGAAAAGGAAATAGCTAACTCCTATTCCTAATGGAAAATACTCCTAAACAACTTAACATAAGTTTCCTTTTTTTTCTTCAAATCCTTGAAGCTTATCCAACATCGTAAGCTAGATGCAATGCAATATACCTTTATTCTTATTTGATATTATTGTGGTTATCATGAGATTTGCTTCAAACATGAAGAGTTGGGATGCTCTGCTCGTGTCTGAAGAAGTTCTCTGGATCAACCTTAGATTTAGTCTTCACTAATTTGTTGAAATTGCCTTTGAAATACTTCGCTCCCCAGACTTGAGCTCTTTTGAAGTTCGATTTCGCGTTTCTCCTGTTCTGTCCCAGGTCCAGATCTCTGTAATTCATATATGCTTGTCTTGGATTGCTTGAGACATAAGGCGTCATGAAACTGTACAGATCTCTGATCCAGTTAATGTGTCTGCTCAGTCTCTTGTTGATGTCTAACCACTTGGTGAAATAGTGAATTTTAAAGATGGTTCCGTTTCTATGCGGGAAAGGGATTTCAGATTCAGAGATTTTAGCCATCATTCCACCATAAGGAGTTAAATAGAGAACTGAAGCGTCTTCTTCAATCATTCTCTTGAACATTCCTATCAGCCCTAAAGCAGGAATAGGTTATTTCAAGAAATCCAACTTCGCTTTGAAGTAACCTCTTACGAGAGGTGACTTCCCTTGAAGCAAAATCTCAGCAGGAGGGCTTGTAGGGAAGACAGCATTGTAAATGATTGATTCTATCCAGCTCATTTTTATACAACCCTCCTTAGTTATCCCGAGTTCTGGAAAACCCTTCTCCATTATCTCCATCAAGGTGCCTTTATCTCCAAGAAACTGACCTCTGTACGACATTGTCACAGTCTTGTTTCCAGTGACTCTGAACTGAGCTCTGATTTTTAGCTCCTCAACAAGTTTATGTGAAATTCGCTGCCACTTTGAAAGAATCTTGAACTTAGCATCTTGTTCTAACGTTTTTGGTAACGGTGAAAATGGTTAAGAGTTTCAGGAACAGGGACAAGCTTGATCTTCCATGCTAGAATTATCCCAAAACTGGCTCCGCCACCTCCTCTAATCGCCCAAAACAGATCCTCACCCATGGCGCGTCTGTCGAGTAATTTACCATTAGCATCAATGATCTTTGCGTCTACAACATTATCTGCAGCAAGACCATACTTCCTAAGCAAGAAACCGTATGCACCTCCTGTTATGTGTCCTCATATGCCTAAGCTCGTGCACACACCAACTGGGAATCCATGGACTCTACTCTTCTCTGCAATTCTGCAATGAACGAAAAAGATAAACGACAGTTAAAAATCAAACAATTAATAAGTGATTATTCTTTGTTCTTATTGGTTTTGTAGCTTCTATTGTTTCGTTGCTTTTGGTTTACATCTATTACTTCCTTTTTCCTATTTACCCACACAACCTTTAGCATTTTGAATTTCGAAGTTCAATTGGTTTCGGTTTGCATTTTGCTCAAAGTAGGCATTGACTTGGTCAAGTACCGTTGATTCTGAGCCGTGGATTCAAGGACCTCATTGAACATGGAGACGTTTCTTTTAGATGTAAAGAACGTAGTGTCAAGTGAGAAATCAACATGTGTGTTTCTGTGGAGACAGTTGATGAAGTCGTCTTGTAGTGAAATTGAAGAAGTTGGTGTTATTGCGTAGAAAGAAAGATATAGAAATAAAAATACAAAACAAGAAATTGCTGGAAGTGGATTTGAAAATCTCATTTCCTACAGCAGTTGCAAGTTGCAACTTGTAATGTTGCAAGTACGAAAGAGAGAAGCCAAACACACAAGTATAGGCTTCAAGAATCGATGTATTTCTTTTCTTTTTTATTAGTGACGATATGGGTTTATATGAAATATATAAAAGATTTTGATAAAACACGAGCAATTAAATACGTTGACATGAGTAGAAATGGTAGGGCTGCCTGTCAAATGGATATGGGCATGTCCAATCTTTACTAATTTGATTATGAGCAGATAGTAGATAGTGATCATGTCTATTAGAGATAGATCATCATATCCATTAATGATTATGTATATTGCGTAAGACTCGGTGGTTATGTTTACATTGACTACGATTAAATTTGTCTCGTGATGTGACACAGAGACAGCCACTTGCCAACGACGTGACAGCCACTTGCCACTTGTCTTGAAAAGCACCATTGTTATCAGTGGCGGACCTAGAACAAAATTTTAGGGGTGTCATAATATAATTAATAATATATTAAAATAAAAAACTTTTAAAAATGCATTTAGTGACTTTAATTAAAGGATATAAATGAACCACATTTAATGGAAAAGGGGTCACAAGTTGATCGAACCTTCATTTTAGGGGTGTCAAAGACATGAATTTGCCATTTTATCCACTAGAAAAACTTGTCTATTAGCTAGAAAATAATTTTTATAAAAATTAAACCGGTGTCAAATGAACCACCAAAAGCCTTAATGGGTCCGCCACTGATTGTTATTGTTCGATTTCTTTCAGTTTATTGGGTTATTCATTTTTTTTTTAAAGATATATATTATTATATTGAACACGTAGTTGCTCTCTCTACCCCTTGTTCGCCATCTTCATCTTCCACAAGGGTGTAGACGCCGCGGCTCTTTTCTTCTTTTGTTTGTTTATATCCATGTTCTGGGTTTTTTTCTGATCTCCTTTGTTCTTCATCTTCTTTGCTCCTTCCGAGATCTTTTTTTCTCCCAGATCTTGTTTTTCCTGTTTTTAGTTTCAATAAGAGCAGGAGTTCTTTCGGTGGCTGGCTTCCACTTCCGACTAATCGGATTATGCTGGGTTTTCCCGGCTCTGTTTCGCGTTGGATCCAGCTTTCCTTATCTCTCTTTGCCGTCAGCTCCTTGGTTTTGCTCTGCTCAGTTCCGGCTCCTCCGATTGGCTTGGATTAATATCGCCCTCGTGCCACTGCGTTAGAGGACACGCATCCGGTGGATTCTGTTTTGGTCCATGACCAAACGGCGACGGCGCCTCCTCGCTCCGGTGGTCTCCGGTGCTTTTCAGTGACTGGTTTTCTTTGTTGCAGGTTTTGTCTGACGGTGGCTTAGGAAGGCTTCGATCCGCAGGTGGACTTTGACCGATGCAGTGAATCGGTTCGGGGAGGCGCTGCTCCGTTTCCTCCACGGTGGTTGCTCCTTTCCGGCGGTTCGTCAGAAGAGAGACGTGTGGTGCATGTCGACTTCTCTGCTGTTGCTGACACGTGGTGTCCACCGCTTCAGCTTGTCGGTTTGCCGAGTTTCTCGAATCATTTTCATGTATTCGGGCTACGGCCCACTTGTATTATTCCCCGGCCCATTATCGAATAAACTCTCTGTTGACCAAAAAAAAAAGATATATATTATAATAAATAAAATCCCGAAAATTAATTTACACAACGGATCTGTTACACAAGCAAGCTTTTCGGGCAAAATCCTGGTGATAACGAAAACAAAAATGAAAGGTTAATCGCCGAAAAATTAACACAAACAAGAAACGAAAGAGGGTGGGAAGCAGTGGCGGACCTACTTGAAACCATATGGGTTCAAGTGACACCCCAAATTTTTTGATTTTCTCTTTATAGCTTATGGATTTTGTTAACATTGAACCAACTCTATTTTATTTTTGACACCAATTTCAATAACATGACTCCGTAAACAAATTCTCTGGGTCCGCTACTGGTGGGAAGTAGACCAAGGCCATAAAGCCTCCTCTTCGACTGGACCCAAGCAGCCACCGGCTTTCACTACGCCAGAATCTACCTATTTCCCGGCAAGTCCATAACCGGTTTTCAGCTTCTTTGCGACGGAACTTCCGCGACGGCACCACTCTCGAAGATTGTCCCGCGGCCACGTAAATCTCTCCCCCGAAGAAGATCAACCCTCCAAGCTTACAGATTAGAACTCTCTTCCAACACTCGCCGAACACTGCTCGCCTCCTCAGCGCACACCAATCAAACTTCGGTCCGGCCACAGAACACCACCTCCTCAGACACGAAACCGCCAAGAGGAACTGCCATCCTCTGGACTGCTCGCCGCCGATAAAGACCGCACATTTGACAAAAGGCGAAACCCCTACCCCCCTAAAACCGAACAACCTCATCTCTAAGCATCTTCGATCTTGAGTCCACCCGCCGAGTCTCTCCACCGTCATCTAACGGAGAGTACCACCGCCGGACAAACCCAAAGATTGCTTCCTCCATGGAGCTTCCACCGAGACTATCAACTCTAAAGAAACCTACCAACGTTTCGGAGAAGAAGAAGTGAAGACTCTGATCTTCCGCCGTGCAACATGGCCATCAATGAAGCCCCAGAATAGAAGTAAGTAAAGGAAGCTTCCCCACACACTGGTGAAAGGCGCCGGAGACTGAAAAAGCGTCAGAAAGTGAAAGAAACGAAAAAGCTTTTTAAGTGAAAAAGGGAGACGCGCATAGATCAGACGCGCATACGTACTCACAATCTCAGCATTATTGGGTTACTCCTTACCTTTTGTTCTTATTTGATATTGATGTCGTTATCAAAATACCACATGCATGCCTTTGTATTATCAGCTATAACATTTTCTGAAATACAGAAGAACCATTGCTCGGATTTTTCTTCTAATTTATAATGTTTATATCGGGGTGTATTGAACTCTTTTTATCTTTTATTTTATTTTTTCCTTGCACTCTTATATCTTTTGAAAACTTTGTGAAATTTTATATATATATTTTAAGTCCCGCCATTAAAAAGATCATTTTACCCCTTACAGACAATGGAAAAGAGGAAAATGATCAAATAACTCTCCGATTGATAGATGTCACACGCTATCAAAACTATCCATTCTTTTTTATTCTTTTCTTTTCTCCTTCATTCTCTTTCTTACTTTACTTTTCTTTTACCTCCTCATTTTTTGAATGGTTGATAGGATGTCAGAGGTGAGGTTTCCGACCATATAGACCGCCGGATTAGAGATATAATCGATCGATGTACCATAATTCAAAAAAAAATGCAAGCTTAGTACGGAAGTTTCGAGTGGATAGTATAAACTAAGTGTCCACAATATCGGCTATTCGTGGATACTGCCACGATCACATCACATACAAGACACTTACCATGGATAGGAAGTAGCCAATCGAAATGTTGTTTTTGAATGGATAGTGGTACACACGTACTTTGTGTCCACAAATTCACAATCATGTGAACTTTTGGCCACCTTCTGTTCATCAGAAGCATCTAGCATATGATATAATCGTGGTAGTGTCCACGAATGGTCGATACATAGTAGAACTCTTGACCACCTTCTGTTCATCACAAGCGTCTAGTATGTGATATAATTGTGGTAGTGTCCACGAATAGTCGATACATAGTAAACACAATTTTTAATATTTTCGATTGTATTTTGTGTCCCAGATTCACAATCATGTGAACTCTTGACCACTTTATATTCATCTGAAGCGTTTAACATGTGATATAATCGTCGTAGTGTCCACGAATAATCGATACATAGTAGAACTTTTGACCACCTTCTGTTCATCAGAAGCGTCTAGCATATGATATAATCGTGGTAGTGTCCACGAATAGTCGATACATAGTAGAACTCTTGACCACCTTCTGTTCATCGGAAGCTTCTTGCATCTGATATAATCGTGGTAGTGTCCACGAATAGTCGATACATATTAAACACTTCGATTGGCCACTTCCTACCCATGGTAAACATCTTGCATGTGACATGATCGTGGTAGTATCCACGAATAGCAGATATTTTGAATTCAGGTACATCGACCTATTTAATCTACATTCCGGCGGTCTATAAGGCCGGAAATTTCAACTCCGCCTTCCTATCCACCGTCAAAAAATGAGGGGTGAAATAGGAAAGAGAGTGAATGGAGAAAAAAAAAGGAAAAAAAAATTAGAATGGATATAAGGGATAGGCGTGGAATCCCTATCCATCCATAAATATTTCATGCTTCTGAGGAAAAAATGAACTTTCTAACGCATAGAAAACATAAAAATATACAAAAAATGCACAAACTTTTTCAAAGATACAAAATTGCTATTAATATTTTAAAAATATACATTGGGTGCAATTAATCCATGTTTATTGCTTACGTTCTTAAGCCTTATAAGCAATATACTTTTATTCTTATTTTACATATACTAGACTTTGATCCGTGCTAAAAAAACGCAGATTTATGATTTTTTTAAATAGTTTTATTTTAAATTTATATTTTAATAATTATGTTTGTTAACTATTCAATACAAGCTATATTAAGTGAAAACATGATGATATAGTGCCAAATGTGAAAATAAATTTAATTAGTTTTATTTTTGTTTTGATATTGTTTATTATATTTTTAATAGTCGTAGTTTATTGTTATTTTTAATATATATTTAGTTTTAACTTATTACTGTAAATGCACTTATATATTTTATGTATAATTTTTTTTTAAGTTAGTTATAAATTATTTTTATCCGTGATTTCACTTTTAAAAATTTGTTAAAATCAATAATCTTTGTATATAGTGCAATCTTACTAATATATAAGTTGTTGGATGGAATATGCTAGTTTCGATTTAATTATATATATATATAATTATTTGTTTAAAATAATATAGTTTTAACGCATGATTATGAATTTATAAATAATTTAATATTTTATAAAATTAATAATATATCAACTGAAATTGATTAATACATATTTTTAGCCTGTTTTCTATTAAACAAAATTTATTTTTAATAATATAGATAACTGAAATTTGTTAATCTAATGATATTCAAAATTTGTTAATCATTACCCGTGCCTCCGCGCCTAAGCTAATGATATAACCACATCGATGTAAAATAAGAATAAACGAAGGTTTACTGTTTCATGATATAACTACAACTCTACAACTGATCTATATTATTAAAACATAAAACTTTTTTAGAAACTAATCTTTATTTACTTAGCGTTTATATCATTAATTTGAATTAATTAAAATAATATTATCATCGAATTATTTAAAAATAAAAATAAAAAAATTTAGCTGCACATTAGGCGTTTGTAACCACATATTAAAACTACGACTTTTGTCTAATAGAAAACAGGCTAATAATATAGATAACTGAAATAATTCGATGATAATATTATTTTAATTAATTCAAATTAATGATAATAAAACTAGGACTTTACGTATCAAATAATATAAAAAAGAAATAGGGGCATTAATTGCATTAAATCTTCTTTAGCATAGTTGGTTGAGGCTACGTTTACCCCAAGGTGCCAGACGGTTCGATTGCTCTTAGAGCGTGTACAACGGCGTGTCTTAGCGCAGTTTTAAAAAAAAAAATATATAAAATATGTGTGGATCCCACACAATAGTTAACATACGGATTGTTAAAATTCTTATTTAAAGACCCGTATCTTTCTTGTGGCGCTACAAGATTGGTTTTTTTTTTTTGCGGTTGGACGTGCTCTTAGAAACATCATTTTAAAAAGAAAAACTTTAGGCAACATTTTGGATTGAGCCGGACCTACTTCTGACTAATTCAAATTTCATGATAATGCTTTCCGTTTAAAGTTTTTCTAGATTTGCCACTGGATCTTAGCTGTTGGCAACAAACGCCTAGAAACAAAACACGACTTTTTTTAAGTTTATACTCTTACAGAAACTCAAATCAAAGGAGTCTTAACTCCTCAACAAACGGGAAATGGAAACGTGCGGAAGTTGGCTCCTAAACACTTAGAAGACTACTTCCCCTTATTGACTCAGCAACAATACGAAAACAAAGGAAAATAGTTAATTAAAATCCAACCAGTTTATTGAGCATATATTTGGTTTGGGATTTTGTTTCGGTTTGCGACTCGTTGAACCAATGTAGCTCCATCATTAGCTTGGAACGGGCCAACTGGGGTGCTCTGCTCGTGTCTGAAGATGTTACCTGGATCAACCTTTGATTTAGTCCTCACCAATCTGTCGAAATTTCCTTTGAAGTACTTGGTTCCCCAGATTTGAGCTTTTATGAAGTCCCTTATCGGGTTGTTCGTGTTCTGTCCCAGGTCTATATCTCTGTAGTTCACATATGTTTGTCTTGGATTGCTTGAGACATAAGGCTTCATGAATCTGTACAGATCTCTGAGCCACTTAATGTGTATACTCGGATTATTCTCGGTGTTTGCGCTATAGAGAAACATGAAGATGGTTCCGTTTCTATACGGGAAAGGGATCTCAGATTCAGAGATTTTAGAGATCATTCCACCGGTAGGAGTCCAACCAAGAAATGTACCAGACTCTTCTTGAAGCATTCTCTGGAACAATCCTTTCAGACCTGAAGTAGGAATAGTTTTTTGCACGATATCCGACTTTGACTTGAAGGAAGGAATCGGGAAAGGTAAGTTCTCTTGAATCAAAGCGTCAGTAGGAGTACCCGGAGGAAATCCACCATTGAAAAGAATGGATTCTATCCAGCTCATTTCGGTACAATCCTTCTGAGTTAGCCCTAACTCCGGAAAATCCTTCTTCATAATCTCCACCAAAGTGCCTTTATCACCAAGAAACTGACCTATGTACGATGTTGCCACAGTCTTGTTTCCACCGTTTCCACCGATTCCGATTATCAGTCGTATGAAGAGGTCTTCAACAAGCTTGTGTGCAGTTCCTTGCCACTTAGAAAGAATCTTGAAGTCAGCGTCTTGTTCTAATGTTTTTGTAATGTTGAACATGGTTAGGGTTTTAGGAACAGGAACAAGCCTCAGCTTCCATGCTACAACTATCCCATAACTACCTCCACCGCCTCCTCTAATCGCCCAAAACAAATCCTCACCCATCGAGCTCCTGTCCAGTAATCTACCCTTAGCATCAACGATCTTTGCGTCAAGAACATTATCAGCACCCATACCATACTTCCTCATCAAGGCACCGGATCCACCTCCTGCTATGTATCCACCTATGCCTACAGTCGGGCACGTACCCCCTGGGAACCCATGGATCTTAGTCTTCTCTGAAATTCTGCAGTTAAACAATATAAGTTAACCAAAATATTCCATATATAGTGAAGTATTATATATTCTTATTTGCGTTTATATTACATACATCTTAAATTTACAATATTCATGATATTTTATAACACAAGATTATTAACATGACACAAACAGACCTATTTGTTTATTATTTTGTAAGAATTTGAATTCAATGATCTGTAGCCGGCCAAGATTAATCTGGTGACCCAATGAACCAGATGAATTTCATTTGGTATTCAAATAACTTAAATGCGATATATCTTTAGGACAGAAAAAAAACTAAATAGCCAAAAATCTACTTATTACCTATTTATATAATATTTTATTATCTACTTATTATCTAATTTTTGTTTTTGTTGGTAGAATAAACCCTTCTTAATATATGTACCAGATCCACCTAACATGTATGAACCCAAATTATTTCGACGTTTACATTGTCCACAAATATTTTATTTTGAAATTGGAAAAAATACTAAGTGTAAATTTCTGACTTATTAAGAAATTAAATTAAATTTATATATAAATGGAAACACAGAAATTGGTGTTTGAATTGAAACAAACGTAAATTTTGATTACCTGTAGTAAAGCTCACCAAGCCTGGTACCAGCTTGAACCCAAACACTGCTGTCTTGAACACTAACATTGACCTGTCTCAACTTGGATAAATCGAGCATCACAAAAGGTGTTTCGATCTGTGAAACATAAGACACGGCTTCAAAATCATGACCGCCGCTTCTAACACGGAAATGAATTCCGAGTTTTTTGGAACATATGATGGAAGCTTGGACGTGAGACTCGTGAACCGGTTTGAATATGAAACTTGGTTTAGGTGTTGACTTGGTCACGAATCGATGATTATTAGCCCTTGATTCGAGGACATCGGTAAAGCTCGAGGCATTCTTTTCAGGAGTGAAGAACGTTTCCTTGAGTGAAAAATCAACATTCGTGTTTTTGCGGAGACATTTGATGAAGTCGTCATCTTGTTGGGAGTTTGAAGAAATGGATGTTATTGTGTACAAGGAGAAATATAGAGCTAAGAACGATATATAAGAAACTGAAAGGACTGATTTTGAAACTCTCATCCCTGCAACCAAAAGCTTAATCTGCCAGGACAAGATGGAAATCGATTTGGAGTGTTTTTATATTGTCAATAAAGATATGTATATGAAAGTTTGTGTGATAAAACAAGATCCATTATTTTAGTTGACTTTGTGATTATTTCAAGATTGGATGGCTACGTTTCACTGACTACGATTATTTTATTCAGCATGGTGTTATTATTCTATAAGACTCGGTGGTTGTGTACATTGAATACGATTGTCGTATTCGACATGGTGTGATTATTATGAGACTCAGTGGTTATCCTTACACTGACTACAGTTATTTTATCTAACGTGGTGTGATTATTATAAGACTCGGTGGTTGTGTTTACACTTACTACGATTGTCTTATTATTCAACATGATTATTAGAAGACTCGGTGCTGGTGCTTATGACTAGGATTATTTTATCTCATGATGTGACACAGTGAAAGACGTGTTTGAAAGATAATATAAAATAGAATATATTGAATTAGTTTGAATGATACACTCATAAGGTTTATATATATAATGTTTATTATTAATATACCGATAACACCAAATAATATAAATCTTTCTAATCTTTATTACAATAGAATATCTAATCCTTATCAGAACATGATATATATCATAATATTCTTCAGTTGGGTTTCACGGGCTTCACTTTATATCCGGACTCTTGTGGCCCACATTACTTAGTACGCAAGATACACATCTTGCTACCTAATATATCTCTAATACTCCTCTGCACGATAAAGAACGCGAAACACGAAATCTGCAATCACAAAGCGAAACACCTTTATTGTGGACACTTGTCGAGGACGGACAAAATAGGTAAACAAACTCCTCCGAGCATAAACTTCAGTCTTTAGAAAATAAGGATGAAACTTCAACTCGTTTTTAGTCTTGATAGAAAAGAGGAATAATGTCTGTGGGCATAACTTATGCTGCTCCACAAATAAATGTCCATATCTTGGACAGTCTACAAATCGGACTAAAATTTTGACCGAAAAACTGAAAAAATTTCTAGCAGTTCTAATCAGAATTAGCAACCCTAGGTATAAATTCCAAGACTAGGATCTAGAGTTCAGGTATATTAAATCTACCTCAGATCTCGAATTACCTGGAAGTTAGGCAGCAGAATGTGATCAGGTATTCGAGATTGTCTAGCGCCTCAAGTGATGCGCCTCTACTGGTATCCACACGCACACAAACTGGAACGAGCGGGATGCTAGTGCCGTCAGAGATCGGATCTCTCAAGAGGTTTTCTGTTTCTCTAAAGTGGCTGTGTATTAAGTCTGCCACTGTAAAAGTCGTCCATATATCTTATATATGTCGACTTCTATCACGACCTGATTAACCGAAGTTAATCAAGTCATAAACCAAAATCGGTATTTTGGTCTGCGATCTGTGTCGATCGATACACATGTTGTGTCGATCGACACTGCCTCAGAAACTTGTTATCGAATGCATATCATATATACATTCATCAGATCATTCCACTAATGATCAACCCCATAATCTACATCCAGTTTGCTTAGGTGTTGATAGGGTCAGTGTAATACCCTGTATTCAAAATACGGTCAAAGGGCAGAAGAAAGGTCAACAGGGGCAAAATTGTAATTTTGCCGAACCAAGGGGTAAAATGGTAATTTTACCAAAGTTCGAGACGGAAGCCGAGACGGGCCAAATGTTCTTGTCTTAATACATAAAGAACATTTACAAGACCAAAATTGGAAGAAACGGACCAGAAACGGGTTTTTCGGCTTATAGGAGTGAAAACCGAGAAAACCGGGAAAACTTCGGAAATTCATAACCGGAGCTAGGAAACTCCAAATGAAGTGATTCAAGTTGATAAATTCATCTAAAATCAGAGAGAGTCATATTTTTGAGGTTTTGGGATTTATGGGAAGAATGAAGTATTTTCTAAAATAATGATCGTGAAACCGAGGAAACCGAGAAGAAATTGCAAGAAGGGTTTAGAAAGGTGTTGGGCCGGTTTTGGGCTGATTTTTATGGACAAGAAGAAGCTACAGGGACAGGTGTTTCACCCTTAGGTCGCCAGCCCTTCCTATTGAGGTGTCAAACCCATATGGAGCAAAGGATTATCCATTGCATTTCACCAAAAACTCATTTTTGTGTGTCTCAATCTCTCTCTAGCTTCACCCATGACCAGAATCTCTCCCTTCTCTCTAGATTCATACCAATAAACCCAGAAATTCATTCATCCTCTTGAAGATTCAAAAAAAACCTCAAGAACACCATAGTGTTCTTCATACCTTCAATCACCAAAAATATCATAACTCTCTCAATATAAACCCTAATCCACTTCTGCAAAGCCCAGTGGACTCCTCTCCTCCTCCTCTACAACCACCATCCATCCAATCAGAACCGCCATCGCCGGAGCTCGCCGGAATCTGCCGGAGATCAGTTGCGGTTAGGGTTTGGGTGTATCTCTCTGATCTTGCATCAGATCTGGACGTTTTGAAGCTCTAGATGCATATATCTCCTCTTTCCGATCATTTTGATATGTAGATCGTCACCTGAGTCGCCGGAAAAGGGGGTGAACCGGCCGGTTAACGTCGGACCACCGCCGGTCAATGCCGGAGAAGTCGCCGGAATTCTCCCTCCGCCGTCTCTCTCCTCCGCCGGTTCACTATGAGTGGTTTAGCATCAGTTTGGTTCAAGAATTGGGTTGGTTTAGGCTTGGTCAAGCCTTGGTCAACGGTTGGTTAAACTGGTCAACGATTTGACCTAAACCGGTTTAACCTAACCGGTTCGATTTAGACCGGTTCAGTTGGTTTGGTTCGATTGAGGTGGTTCAGTTGGTTCAGATTGGGTCAACCGGTTCAAGCTTGGTCAAGGTCAAAGTCAACGGTCAAAGTCAACGGTCAACTGGAGGTCAAAGTCAACGCCGGTCAACGCCGTGGTCAACGTCGGTCAATGCGTTGACTCCGGTCGGTTTTGTATTTGCGTTTCATGTACGGGTGTTCGGGAAGCTTCGGAGTTTGTATTCAGGTGTTCGGGAGGTTCATGTTTAGTTCGGGGTCTCGGGAAGTCGTATCCGCATCTGTGCCGTTCATTCCGACCAATCACGGTGAGTCGGCTCAAACACCATAGATGGAGCATATAGATCGAGAAATGAGAAACCGTAGAGCTAGGGTTTGCATACCCAAATGTGATTTGATTATGAATGAGACTTGAATTTGGTGATTAACGATAAACCAGTTAAGGTTTAAGACGCATGTTAGGGTTGTGAGAATTAAATGGATTAAACCTGTTGTGTGCCGTTAGGTTGGTAGTAACGTTGATTGTTGCATGCATATAGCCGTGGCATGATAGGGCCGTATATGCATATATACTTATGTAAAGAACGATATCAAATGGATCTAAGTATGAGAATTAAGACGGTGTTAAAAGATGGAATTAAACCTAACAAACGTACGATGTATGATTCGATATAGGGGTTGAGTTGAAGGTTAAAGAAAAGTAAATGAATTAAGTAATGGAAAGATGAGACGTCGGAGAGTTTAGTAAGCTGCTAGCTTTAAACCGACGGATCGGGAATTTAATAAAAGAGATTCAGGAAAGGTTAAGAAAAGGGAATGTGATGTGATTGGTGAGCCGTCTACGGGTTAGCAATCCGCTAATCTAAGGTAGCGGACGTGAATTGATTAAAAGACTTTAGAAATCCTAATAGGCCTGGTTGTGTGATGATTGTGTGGTTGTGTTGTTGTGTGGTTGCTGTTGAGCTTTTTGTGCAGGCCTGTTAGTGTTGGATCCCAATGGATCTAGGGTTTGATATATTGAATGAAAACCAACCTCGTTCTTACCTTTCTGGCAGCGGAATTGAGATGGTGAACGAGATCAGTGGAGCAACGCAAACGCCTTGCCTCTACCAGATACACACGCACGCTCGCTGGAAACAGGATGCTAGTGCCGGATCAACGGGAATCAATTCTCTCTGGTGTTTCTACTGTTTCTATCAAGAAAAGTCGACTTACCTGTGTTTAGGTCGAAACTTACTAGTTATATTCGACCTAAAACACAATTAACCGGGCCAGACTTAATCAAGTCTTAATTCGAAAAGCCTTTCGAAAAACCCGAACTGTGTCGATCGACACACAAGCTGTGTCGATCTACACAACACCTTTTTATCGATTGTAATGTGTATCCAATACACATTAATATGATCATTACCATAATGATCATTCCCATGTCGTAGCTTCCAGTTTGCTTAGGTGTGTGACCCTATAGGATCATATAGTACTAGTAGTAAGTCCATAACTTACAGATTGCAAGAGGCTTCTAGCAAAACATTGCAACCGCCCAATACTATACGAATGTCTGATCTCGACACACAACTATCATCAGGAGTGAGCACAAGTGTGATTTCAGGACACTATCCCAACAATCTCCCACTTGTACTGGAATCATCAATTCCTAATAATCCTTTTGTCTCTATATCTCGATTTGGCATAAGTCAAGATTGGTGTCATCCTTATTAAGCCAACATCGTGTTTATCGAACTCCTGATCTCATACTGAACATTACAAACAACTGAACTACAGTTCGTTTGAGTGCGGCCACACATTTTCTCAGTATTAAATCTTCGATAGGCCCTGAGATATTTATCTCCCGTTATACAGGAGGGACAAATCCCATCTTGTTCCATCCCTGTTTCAACGCACACTTCATGATATATTTGAACAGTGCTGTTATGGTCGCCAGTTACGGGTCGACGTTTGACAAAGTCAAAATGTACCAATTCATATGCAAGAAAGCATGATGAACTCAGGTCTAAGGACTATACTCTATAGTCGTAATGAGAACCTCTTATGACACAAATATAAATATCTTGTAGACTTCTCATTAGCGGGTCATGTCCGATCATATGTTCACTAACATATATCTATGTGACTGACTGCGATAATCATATCATTGGCTCCATGAAACTTAGCCAACAGTCACCTCACAATCTAGTCTCTAACGGTTGTCAGTGTCCCAATTCTACAACCTCGACTAGGGACAAAATAATTTATTAGCTTATAGGGTTTCATGATCAAGTCCTCAACTTGATGACCTATAACATGTCATAAACTTATTTTGGGACCATTATTTAGATCACAATAAATAATGCTGAAATCAAATTTCATTAAACATTTCCAAAAGAATGTTTACAAGAGCGTCTTATTATAACTAAAACAAAACTAAAACTCCCACTAGAATCAAGATTACATCTTAAGATCTCTAATGCCTACAGCGGTCGTATGACTCTCATGCTTAGGCCTTGGGAGTGACTTAGTCAGAGGATCAGCGACATTCTCGTCTGTCGGAAATCGTCTGATCTTCACATCACCTCTATTGACGATATCACGAATCAGGTGATATCTTCTCTCCACGTGTTTGGACTTCTGGTGTGACCTGGGTTCTTTTGCCTGAGCAATGGCTCCGTTGTTATCACAAAACAAAGCCACTGGATCCAAGATACTAGGAACCACACCAAGCTCAGTCATGAACTTCTTAATCCAAACAGCTTCCTTTGCCGCTTATGAAGCAGCAACATATTCAGCTTCCGTTGTGGAATCAGCTACGGTATTCTGCTTAGAGCTCTTCCAGCTCACTGCACCGCCATTTAGACAGAAGACATATCCAGATTGTGATCGGAAATCGTCTATGTCCGTCTGAAAACTCGCATCGGTGAATCCATTCAGCACAAGTTCTTCACTTCCTCCATACACAAGGAATTTATCCTTAGTATGTCTCAAATACTTGAGAATATTCTTGACAGCTGTCCAGTGAACTTCACCTGGATCAGTTTGGTATCTACTCGTCATGCTTAACGCGTAAGCTACATCTGGACGAGTGCAGAGCATGTCATACATAATAGATCCTATTGCATAAGCATAAGGAATCCTATTCATGCGTTCTCGCTCAGCAGGTGTCGCCGGACACTGCTTCTTGCTGAGACTCATGCCATGAGACATCGGTATGAAGCCCTTCTTGGAATCTTGCATCCTGAATCTGTGCAACACCTTATCAATGTAAGTGTCCTGGCACAATCCAATCAGCCTATTCAATCTATCTCTGTAGATTCTGATTCCAAGAATGTACGCGGCTTCTCCCATGTCTTTCATGGAAAAACAACTTCCAAGCCAAGTCTTGATAGACTGAAGCAACAGAACGTCATTACCGAGGAGGAGTATGTCATCGACATACAGTACAAGAAACGCAATTTTGCTCCCACTAGTCTTCTTGTAAACACATGGTTCTTCTTCATTCTTGATGAAACCAAATTGTTTAACTGATTCATCAAAACGAAGATTCCAACTCCGTGATGCTTGCTTCAATCCATAAATGGATTTATGAAGCTTGCATACCATCCCAGCTTTCTTAGGATCGACAAAACCTTCAGGCTGTGTCATATACACATCCTCTTCCAAAATACCATTCAGGAATGCAGTTTTGATATCCATTTGCCAAATCTCATAATCATAATGAGCAGCAATTGCTAGAAGAATCCGAATGGATTTAAGCATAGCGACTGGGGAATAGGTTTCATCATAGTCAATACCATGAATTTGCTTGAAACCTTTAGCCACCAACCTCGCTTTGTAAATCTGTACATTGCCATCCACGTCAATCTTCTTTTTGAAGATCCATTTACACTCAATGGCTTTTGCACCATTAGGTAAATCGACCAAGGACCATACTTGGTTTTCTGACATGGATCCCATTTCGGACTTAGAGGCTCCAAGCCATTTTTCGGAGTCCGGGCCCATCATTGCTTCCGCGAAGGTCGCTGGTTCGTCACTATCAATGATCATCAGATCATTTGAATCGGTCACGAGAAATCCATAGTATCTCTCGGGTTCGTGACGGATCCTTCCGGATCTGCGAACTTCAGGCTCCACAGTCGCCGGTTCCACAGAACTTTGTGGATCCAGCTGCTGCTCTTCCTCAATAGGAAGAGTAGCTTCCTGTGCATCTTGAATTTCTTCAAGATGTACTTTACTCCCACTGTTTTTTGTAGAGAGAAACTCCCTCTCAAGAAAAGAACAGTTCCGAGCAACAAATACTTTGTTCTCAGATTGGTTGTAAAAGTAGTATGCCCTGGTTTGAAGGAATTTCTAACAGTTCTAATCAGGATTAGCAACCCTAGTCTGAATTCCGAGCCTAGGATCTAAGGTTCATATAATTGAATCTATGGGATCTCAGATTTACCTGGTGATTTGCAGCGGAAGTATTAGCAGATAATCGAGATCACGAAGCGTCTCAAATGCTGCGCCTCTACTGGTATCCACACGCACACAAACTAGACCGCATGGATGCTAGTGCCTTACAGAGATCTAATCTCCAGAGAGGTTTATTTCTGTGTTCTGGTGGCTGTCTATTAGGTTTGGGACGAGTTTAGGTCGACCATATATCTTATATATGTCGGCTTAAACCACAACGGAATTAACCAACGATTAAACCGAATTAATCTGATTGATCCGCGAGTGCATCGATCGATGCACTCTCTGCAACGATCGATGCTGTCCAGAACATTTATATCGAATGCATATCAAATATGTATTCACTTGATCATTACATTAATGATCAACCTCGTCTTTAACGCCCAGTTTGCTTAGGTGTGTGACCCTGTAGGATCATATAACACTAGCAATGAGTTCTCAACTCATTGATCATAAGTGGCTTCTAGCAAAGCGTTATGACTACCTAGTGTTATGTGATTGTCTTATCTCGACTGTACGACTTTCACTTAGAGCAAGTACAATAGATTTCAGGACATTCCCAACAATCTCCCACTTGTACTGGAATCATCTATTCCTTTAATCCCTTTGTAGCTATATCTCAATCTAGCATAAGGCAAGCACTGTGTCATCCTTATTCAACCAGATTACGTTTATCGAATCCCGATTTGTACTGATGAAAAACAAACGACTGACAATCACCTCGTTTGAGCGCGGCCACGCATTTCCAGTATCAAATCTTCGATAGGCCCAGAGATATTTAACTCCTGTTATATAGGAGGTACAAATCCCATCTTGTCCCATCCATGTCTCTTTCATATTTCATGATACGCCTAATCAGTGTCTTTATAATCACCAGTTACGGCTGACGTTTGACAAAGTCAAGACGAACCAATCCATATGAGAGAGGACATGATGAACTCAGGTCTTAGGACTAAACTCTTTTGTCGTAATGAGAAACTCTTATGACACTAATATAACATCTTGTAGAGTTCTCATTGACGGGTCAAGTCCGATCATGTGTTCTCTAACACATATCTATGTGATTGACTTTAATACACTTATTAATGACTCCATGAAACATGGTCATCAGTCACCTCACATACTAGTCTCACGCGGTTGTTAATGTCCCACGTTAACAACCTCGACCAGGGACCATTATAATTTATGTCATTTATTGCTTATAGGGTTTCATGATCAAGTCACATACTTGATGGCCTATAAAATGTCATAAATTACTTTGGGACATTATATATATTTAATTAACACAATTAAATAATGCTGAAACAATTTCATTAAAGTAACATAACTATTATGTCTTTGTGAACATCATGTCATAACTAAAACAAATACAACTCCCACTGAAATCAAGATCATATCTTAAGAAATCTAATGCCTATAGCAGTGGTATGAAACTCGTGCTTAGGCCTTGGGAGAGGCTTGGTCAGTGGATCAGCAACATTCTCATCCGTCGGGACTCTGCTGATCTTCACATCTCCTCTATTCACAATATCACGGATAAGGTGATATCTCCTTTCTATGTGTTTGGATTTCTTGTGTGATCTAGGTTCCTTTGCTTGCGCAATGGCTCCATTGTTGTCACAATACAGAGCCACTGGCTCAGAAATACTAGGAATCACACCAAGTTCAGTGATGAACTTCTTGATCCAAACAGCCTCCTTTGCCGCTTCAGAAGCAGCGAGGTACTCAGCTTCAGTTGTGGAATCTGCTAGTGTCCTGCTTGGAACTCTTCCAGCTGACTGCACCGCCGTTCAGGCAGAAGATGTAACCAGATTGCGATCGGAAATCATCTTTGTCTGTCTGGAAACTTGCGTCTGTGTAACCACTTACTACCAGCTCATCACTTCCTCCGTACACCAAGAATTTATCCTTAGTATTTCTCAAATACTTCATAATATTCTTGACTGCTGTCCAGTGACTTTCACCTGGATCCGATTGGTATCTACTCGTCATGCTTAAAGCACAAGCAACATCTGGACGAGTACAGAGCATGGCATACATGATGGATCCCAACGCCGAGGCATAGGGAATCCGACTCATGCGTTCTCGCTCAGAAGGTGTCTCAGGACACTACTTCTTGCTGAGACTTATGCCATAAGACATTGGTATGAAGCCCTTCTTGGAATCTTGCATTCTGAACCTGTGTAGGACTTTATCGATATAAGTGTCTTGACACAGTCCAATCAGCTTGTTCAATCTATCTCTATAGATTCTTATTCCAAGAATATACGCGGCTTCTCCCATGTCTTTCATTGAAAAACAACTTCCGAGCCAAGTCTTAACAGACTGTAACAACGGAACGTCATTTCCGAGAAGAAGTATGTAATCTACATACAACACGAGAAATGCAACTGCGCTCCCACTAGTCTTCTTGTAAACACATGGTTCTTCTTCGCTTCTGATGAAATCAAACTTTTTGACTGCTTCATCAAAACGAAGATTCCAACTCCGAGATGCTTGCTTCAATCCATAAATGGATCGATGAAGTTTGCATACTTTCCTAGCTGCATTTGGATCGATGAAACCTTCGGGTTGTGTCATGTACACATCCTCTTCCAGAATTCCATTAAGGAAAGTTGTTTTCACGTCCATCTGCCAGATCTCATAATCATAATGAGCAGTTGTTGCTAGGAGAATCCGAATGGATTTAAGCATGGCGACAGGTGAATAGGTTTCTTCATAGTCAATACCATGAATTTGTTTGAAACCTTTTGCCACTAGCCTTGCTTTATATATCTGAATATTTCCATCCACATCAATTTTCTTCTTGAAAATCCATTTACACTCAATGGGTCTTGCACCATCGGGTAAATCAACCAAAGTCCATACTTGGTTCTGTGACATGGATCCCATTTCGGATTCAGCGGCTTTCAGCCACTTTTCGGAGTCAGGGCTCATCATCGCTTCTTCAAATTTCGCTGGCTCGTCACTGTCAATGATCAACAAATCATGACAATTGGTTACGAGAAATCCATATCTCTCGGGTTCGTGACGGATCCTTTCGGATCGGCGAATTTCAGGCTCCACAGGCGCCGTCTCTACAACTCTTTGTAGATCCAACTGTTGCTCTTCCTCTACGGGTTGAGCATTTTCCTGCGGTTCTCGAACTTCTTCGAGTTGTACTTTACTCCCACTGTTTCTCTTGGAAAGAAACTCTCTCTCAAGAAAAACGCAGTTCCGAGCAACAAACACTTTGTTCTCGGATTGGTTGTAAAAGTAGTATGCCCTGGTTTCCTTAGGATAACCAACGAAGTAGCACTTGTCTGATTTGGGTTCAAGCTTATCTATAATTAATCGCTTAACATAAGCTTCACAACCCCAAATCTTCAGGAAAGACACACTCGGAACATTTCCAGTCCACATCTCATGTGGTGTCTTTGCAACTGATTTTGACGGAACCCTATTAAGTGTAAACGCAGACGTTTCTAGAGCGTATCCCCAAAAGGATAATGGAAGAGTTGAGAGACTCATCATTGACCGAACCATATCTAATAAAGTCTGATTTCTCCTCTCAGACACGCCATTCCATTGTGGTGTTCCAGGAGGAGTGAGTTGTGAAACAATTCCACAATCTCTCAAATGATCACTGAATTCTTGGCTCAAGTATTCTCCTCCACGATCTGATCGAAGAGCCTTAATACTTTTGCCAAGTTGATTCTGTACTTCATTTTGGAACTCTTTGAACTTTTCAAAAGATTCCGACTTATGTCTTATTAAATAGACATAGCCATACCTGCTGAAATCATCAGTGAAGGTAATGAAGTATCGAAAATTTCCTCTGGCATTTGTGCTCATTGGGCCGCATACATCTGTATGTATAAGGCCCAATAAGTCACTGGCCCTTTCATTTGGTTTGTTGAAAGGGGCCTTAGTCATTTTGCCTAGTAAACAAGATTCACATTTCTCACATGATTCATAATCAAATGAGCCCAGAAGCCCATCACTATGGAGCTTTTGGATCCGTTTCTCGTTTATGTGGCCCAAACGACAATGCCAAAGAAAAGTCTGATTCATGTCATTTGATTTGAATCTCTTGGTGTTAATGTTATAGATTGGTGCGGTTTGGTTTAAAACATAAAGCCCATTCTCTAATGGGCTGCTACCATAAAATACATCATTGTAATCAAAAGAACAACATTTATTCTTAATTGAAAACTGATATCCTTCCACATCCAAAACAGGAATGGAAATAATATTTCTGCTTATAGCAGGTACATAGTAGCAATTATTAAGTTTTAAAACCAAACCAGAAGGTAAAGACAAGTTATATGTTCCTACGGCTAATGCAGCAACTCTTGCTCCATTCCCCACGCGCAGGTCCACTTGTCCCTTTTCCAACTTTCTGCTGTTGCTTAGGCCCTGCATATTTGTACAAATATGAGCACCACAGCCGGTATCCAATACCCAAGAAGTAGAACCAGTAGTAGTAACATTTACTTCTATAACATAAATACCTGAAGATGAAGTCTCGAAAGTCTTCTTCTTCTTCCTCTCTTCCAAGAATTTGTTGCAATTTCTCTTCCAATGCCCAAGCTCTTTACAGTAATGGCACTTATCTGTCTCAGATGGGCCCGGCTTGGGCTTTGGGGCTGGCGCCGGCGTGTCCTGGTTCTCAACCGGGACTGCCTTGCCCTTTCCCTTACCTTTGCCAAGTTTCTTAAACTTCTTACCCCCTTGTACCATAAGTACATTAGGAGTGCCCTTCTTGATATTTGGCTCAGCTGTCTTGAGCATGCCATGCAGCTCAGTCAATGTCTTTGTCAAGTTATTCATGTTATAGTTCATAACAAACTGATCATAACTTGACGGCAGTGACTGCAGAATGATGTCAGTAGCCAACTCTTGGCTAATGGGGCAATCCAGCCTCCCCAGGTTATCAATATAACCCATCATCTTAATGACATGAGGACTGACTGGACTGTCCTTTGGTAGCTTGCATTCAATGAGAGATTTAACCGTCTGGTATCTCTCAGTTCGTGCTTGCTCCTGAAACATACTTTTCAGGCTAGTGATCATCTCCACGGGCGACTCCACGTTCTCGTATTGCTTCTGCAAATCCGAGTTCATGGTAGCCAACATGAGACAATTCACATCGACCACATCATTGGAATGCTTATCCCAAGCATTCCTTTCTGCATGTGGAGCATTGGCTCTCGGTTTTTCAGGGAGAACAGTTTCCAGGACATAGTCCCTTTTCTCCTGCTTGAGAACAATTCTCAAGTTCCGATACCATTCGAGAAAATTCGATCCAGTTAACTTGTCCTTCTCAAGGACGGATCGCAGGGAGAAAGAGTTGTTATGAGTGTTAGTCATAGCTGAGAACATAGAAAGGAAAGAGTTTAGTTATGATGTTCAAGAAATGAGAGATCTTAACATTTAAGAACGCTCGCACTATATTCAAACAATGTTTCCTCAGATGAATATAATGATCCAAGACCCATGTTTCACTAGACTTGAGTGAGCCACTGGCCATCACCCAAATTCAGCTATCTAGGTAAGCAACAACCTTGCTAGTTATATCCAATATAACTCTTGGTTGTGGACTGACATCTTATGTCTAATCCACCTGATGTCTCTGAGCCCAAAACGATTTTGATGGCCCAGTCAAGTAAACCAATCTCTTCAGTCACGTAATTGTCGATGTTTCGTACTGCAAATTCATCAACGCGATTACCTCTGTCTTACTCATGAAATTGTGGACATCTTGCACTGCAAGTCTGTCGCACAATCAAATGGGTCTTGACAGTTGACAAGATTGGAAAGACATCAAGTACACTTGATATTTGGTCGAGGAACGGAACCATTTAAAACGTTCAGTTTTACTATGTTTTAATTCTTATAATTAATTAATCCGCGATAACCGATCAATCCAATTGATCCGGTTTTGAATACCGGTCTGCGTCGATCGATGCTACATTAGCATCGGTCGATACCAACCTAATCAAACCAATCACATTTAAACCATTCACAGTGTTCGACCATTATTAACCAAGCTCGATAACCGGTCCAATCCAATTGAACCGATCCAACAATCTCGCGAGGCTGTGTCGATCGATGCAACAATTGCATCGATCGACACTAGGCGAAAACTAGGTTTATACGGGTTTTCGCCCTGCATCGATCGTTGCCGGATTGGCAACGATCGACACCATGCGAAAAACCCTAAATTTATTCGGGTTTTCGCTCTGTGTCGATCGATGCCCGATTGGCAACGATCGACACTATGCGAAAAAACCTTAAAACGTTTTCGAACAGAACCCTAAACTAGGTTACTTTGATCAAAACGAGTTTTAGCATGCTTGTATCAATTATACAAAGATCTAGATTCAACTAATCTAATCATCATGCTACAGATTCAATGGAACCCTAAAGCTCTGATACCACTGAAGGAATTTCTAGCAGTTCTAATCAGGATTAGCAACCCTAGTCTGAATTCCGAGCCTAGGATCTAAGGTTCATATAATTGAATCTATGGGATCTCAGATTTACCTGGTGATTTGCAGTGGAAGTATTAGCAGATAATCGAGATCACGAAGCGTCTCAAATGCTGCGCCTCTACTGGTATCCACACGCACACAAACTGGACCGCAGGGATGCTAGTGCCTTACAGAGATCTAATCTCCAGAGAGGTTTATTTCTGTGTTCTGGTGGCTGTCTATTAGGTTTGGGACGAGTTTAGGTCGACCATATATCTTATATATGTCGGCTTAAACCACAACGGAATTAACCAACGATTAAACCGAATTAATCTGATTAATCCGCGAGTGCATCGATCGATGCACTCTCTGCAACGATCGATGCTGTCCAGAACATTTATATCGAATGCATATCAAATATGTATTCACTGGATCATTACATTAATGATCAACCTCGTCTTTAACGCCCAGTTTTCTTAGGTGTGTGACCCTGTAGGATCATATAACACTAGCAATGAGTTCTCAACTCATTGATCATAAGTGGCTTCTAGCAAAGCGTTATGACTACCTAGTGTTATGTGATTGTCTTATCTCGACTGTACGACTTTCACTTAGAGCAAGTACAATAGATTTCAGGACATTCCCAACATGGTTTCCTTAGGATAACCAACGAAGTAGCATTTATCTGATTTGGGTGCAAGCTTGTCAGAGATTAAACGTTTGACATAAGCTTCACAACCCCAAATCCTCAGGAAAGACAGACTGGGAACATTCCCAGTCCACATTTCATGTGGTGTCTTTTCCACTGATTTAGATGGCACCCTATTTAGCGTAAACGCAGACGTTTCTAGAGCGTATCCCCAAAAGGATAATGGAAGATTAGAATGACTCATCATAGACCGAACCATATCCAATAAGGTTCGATTTCTCCTCTCTGACACTCCATTCCATTGGGGTGTACCAGGAGGAGTGAGTTGTGAAATAATTCCACACTCGCTCAGATAGTCGCTGAATTCTTGACTCAAGTATTCTCCTCCGCGATCCGATCGCAGAACTTTGATACTTTTGCCAAGTTGATTATGTACTTCATTCTTGAATTCCTTGAATCTATCAAAGGATTCTGACTTGTGTCTCATCAAATAGACATAGCCATACCTACTGAAGTCATCAGTGAAGGTAATGAAGTACTTGTAATTTCCTCTGGCAACATTACTCATCGGCCCACATACATCAGTATGAATAAGGCCCAATAAGTCACTGGCCCTTTCATTTGGTTTGTTGAAAGGGGCTCTAGCCATTTTGCCCACCAAGCAAGATTCGCATTTCTCACATGATTCAAAATCAAATGAGCCCAGAAGCCCATTTCGATGGAGCCTTTGGATGCGTTTCTCATTGATATGGCCCAAACGACAATGCCATAAGAAAGTCGGGTTTTCATCATTGGACTTAAACCACTTTGTATTTATGTTAAAGTTAGGCATTTCTTGGTCTAATACATATAACCCATTTTCTAATGGGGCGCTACCATAAAACGTACCATCACGATTAAAAGAACAAACTTTATTCTTAACAGCAAAATCAAAACCTTCCAAATCCAAAACGGAAACTGAAATTATGTTTCTGCTAATCGCAGGTACAAAGTAGCAATTATTCAAAATTAAAACCATTCCCGAAGGTAAGGACAACTCGTAGGTGCCTACGGCCAGTGCAGCAACCTTAGCTCCATTCCCGACCCGTAGCTCTACTTGTCCTTTCTTCAGCGTCCTACTGTTTCTTAGTGCCTGCACATCAGTACAAATGTGAGCACCGCAGCCGGTATCCAATACCCACGAAGTAGAACGAGAAGATATAACATTAAGTTCGATAACATAAATACCTGAATCAGACGCATCATACGTCTTTTTCAGCTTCTTGTAATCTTCCTTGAACTTCTTGCAGTCTCTCTTCCAATGCCCCAACTGCTTGCAGTAGTTGCACTTATCCTCAGGAGAAGGCCCGGATTTGGGCTTGGGCTTAGGCTTGTCTTGACTTTCAGTCTCGACAACCTGGGCCTTTCCCTTGTCCTTCTTCGGTTTCTTAAACCTTTTACCCCCTTGTACCATCAGGACACTGGGAGTAGCCTTCTTGAGATTTGGCTCTGCTGTCTTCAGCATACCGTGCAACTCAGTCAATGTCTTAGTCATGTTTTGCATGTTGTAGTTCATGATGAACTGATCAAAACACGACAGCAAAGACTGCAGAATCATGTCAGTGGCTAGCTCCTGGCTAATGGCACAGTCCAGTTTCCCCAGGTTATCAATGTAACCCATTATTTTAAGGACATGAGGACTCACTGGACTGTCCTTCGCCAGCTTGCAATCCATGAGAGATTTAACCGTCTGGTATCTCTCTGTGCGAGCTTGCTCCTGAAACAAGGCTTTCAGGCTGTTCATCATCTCAATGGGTGACATCACGTTCTCATATTGTTTCTGCAGCTCAGAGTTCATAGTCACCAGCATTAGACAATTAACATCTTTGACATCAGCTAAATGCTTATCCCAAGCATTCTTTTCTGTCTGCGGGGCATTGGAACGTGGCCTCTCGGTGAGAACTCTTTCAAGGACATATTCCTTGTTCTCCTGCCTGAGAACTATTCTGAGGTTCCGATACCATTCCAAGAAATTAGATCCATTTAACTTGTCCTTCTCAAGGACGGATCTTAGTGAGAAAGTGTTGATGTGATTTGAGACAGACATAGCTGTAATTCAAAAAGGTAGATTTTAGTTATAATGCTCAAGAAATGAGAATTCTTATCTAATAAGAAGAACTCGCATTGTATTCAAAACTATGTTTCCTCAGATGAATACAATGGGCCAAGATCTCCAGATTACTAAAATTCGAGTGGGCGACTCGCCGTTACTCAAACTTCAGTCATCTAGGTAAGCAAATCATTGCTAATTGTACCCAGTACAACTCCTGGTCGTGGATAAGACAAACTATGTTTAATCCACTCTGATGTCTCTGGGCCCAGAACTTCTGACAGCCCAGTCAAGTAAAACCAATCTCTTCTGTCTTGTGATCATTAATAGTTGCACTGCAAGTCTATCAATGATCACCTGCATTTCTTATGTTGCTGTGGACACCAAGGACTCCAAGGATGTCCAACAACAACACGAGTCGTGACAGTAGACGAGATCGGGCAAGACATCAAGATCACTTGATATTAAGTTGAGGAAATGAACTATTTAATCTTGATGCATATCCAATATACATACAAGAATTTATTAATTTATTTAAAAACATTCAGTTTTATTTAGTTTAGATTCATCTACAACTTTTAGGATTAAATTGTTCTGGTATATGCAAATATGCAGTCCAACCAGTATATCTGCGAATGTCGTGTCGATCGATGCCTACTAAGGGCATCGGTCGATGCAACTAGAATCAAACCGTTCTTTGATAACCAGTCAAACCAGATCGAGTTTACATTACCGATTCAATCCAATTGAACCGGTTCGGTTTAATAGTCCATGTCGATCGTCACACACCGTGTGTCGATCGACATGACCAAACCAGAACCAATTGGTTAATGAAATTAACCGAGCGAGATAACCGGTCAATCCAATTGAACCGATCTATCTAATCGCATTGCCTGTGTCGACCGACACACCCAGTGTGTCGATCGACACAGCAGGAATACAGGTACTCGATCTCAGATCGAAACCCTAAAATTATTTGCGGATTTTTGCCTTGTGTCGACCGACACACGCTTTGTGTCGATCGACACTTTGCGACAAACCCTAAAATTTATTGCGAGTTTTCGCTCTGTGTCGACCGACACACGCTTTGTGTCGATCGACACCCTGCGACAAACCCTAAAATTTTACGTTTTTGTTTCGCTGCGTGTCGACCGACACACGCTTTGTGTCGATCGACACAGTGCGATATCAACAGAATCATCGTTTTCAACATGAACAAAATCCGAGATTAACATTCAATAAAACGATTTTAACAGGCAAAATTTAATCCAACAACATCAAGTTTCGAATTAATTTTACCAGATTCAATAGCTAAATCCTAACATGCTCTGATACCACTGTTGGATCCCAATGGATCTAGGGTTTGATATATTGAATGAAAACCAACCTCGTTCTTACCTTTCTGGCAGCGGAATTGAGATGGTGAACGAGATCAGTGGAGCAACGCAAACGCCTTGCCTCTACCAGATACACACGCACGCTCGCTGGAAACGGGATGCTAGTGCCAGATCAACGGGAATCGATTCTCTCTGGTGTTTCTACTGTTTCTATCAAGAAAAGTCGACTTACCTGTGTTTAGGTCGAAACTTACTAGTTATATTCGACCTAAAACACAATTAACCGGGCCAGACTTAATCAAGTCTTAATTCGAAAAGCCTTTCGAAAAACCCGAACTGTGTCGATCGACACACAAGCTGTGTCGATCGACACAACACCTTTTTATCGATTGTAATGTGTATCCAATACACATTAATATGATCATTACCATAATGATCATTCCCATGTCGTAGCTTCCAGTTTGCTTAGGTGTGTGACCCTATAGGATCATATAGTACTGGTAGTAAGTCCATAACTTACAGATTGCAAGAGGCTTCTAGCAAAACATTGCAACCGCCCAATACTATACGAATGTCTGATCTCGACACACAACTATCATCAGGAGTGAGCACAAGTGTGATTTCAGGACACTATCCCAACAGTTAGATCGTCTCGGTGTTGGGCCGAGCGATCCGTGTTGTTACTTAACTTGGTCGCGGGACCGGTTAAGTCGTGGTTGCTGACTCGGTGTGGTGCCGAGTCAGAGCAGTGGTGTTGGTGTGTGTGTGCGTGTGTAGACTTACGGGACGTGGTGTTGAGATTGTTGTTGAGTAATGATTGAGTATGATTGCTAGAGTCCGAGCGAGTCTGCGTGTTTACATTTATGCACTAGGACTCTAGGGTGCGTTAGATCCCGCAAGTCTAGGTGTTTGGTTACGTTCCGGTACTTCCGACCCGATTGGGTCCTCGGGTAGTTACCTGATCGGACACGTGCCTTCGGGCAGTAGGGCTGGTTATGGTGTTAACCTACTGGGTGACGCCGGTAGGTGTGTGATTCGGAGAATACGGGGTCATGTCCTAGGGCCAAATCGCATGGAAACTTGGGTTGCCGGGGGTAACTTGAGTCACTGCGTATTGATGGGCTGAGAACAGTGTCCTAGCCGTTGGACTTCGTGTTGACGTCTAGGAGTCGTGGGGTTAGTTACCATGTCGGTAATGGTGAGAACCCGTGGAAGTTACCGAGATCGTAAGGGCCCAGTGTTGTGTTCGTATTGTTGGAGTTGCGCGATAGATAGATCGAGTTTCAATCGAGAGCATGTGCCGCAGTGTTCTCGATTCCCTTGGTTACTCTTGTGATTGGTGACGGTGTTGTTATTTGAATGCTTGTGTGTTGTGGGATCGACACGACGTGGTAGTGCATGATCGACCGTTTATTGTATTGATTGTTGTTTTGGGATTTTGGGGACGGGAATTTGTAGATGCTAGATAGACTAGCAGCCGTAGTGGGGAGCCGTCTCGCTGGGTGATCTTATATCGCTCATTAGACTCTTTTTGTGTTTTCAGGTTTAGCAGCGGCGGACGCGGGAGATCCTCGGTGTAGTCTCGGGATTGCTTGTGGCGGGATTTTGATTCGATGGTTTTGAGATTTTATTTCGGTTCGGCTTTTGGTACCATTTAGTACCATTATGTGTTGCAACACAATGATCGTTTTTATTAATGGCAATTGTTTTGTAAAGACTGTTAAACAATGTACGTAACGTTTGATTACTCAGAAATGAATATGTTTCCCTGATATTGTGTTTAGTCCGAACCGACACAACTCACGGAAATGGTACGAGATGCAAAGCTTTGTATCATGGAAGTGAGGATACGGGGTCAAAGACGGGTTAGTGCGAGCCTTTGTCTCAAACCGATCTGTCTCTGGCTTTGTCTTGTGACAAACCTTTTCCGTTTGACTTGCTCGGGTTCGACTTGGTCATGTTCTTGTTTGATTGTTGACCGGTCAGCTTGTCGGTCAGCGGATAATGGGAAAGGGCGTTACAGTCAGGTTTTAATCCTATTCTACTGCAAGTGCACAGTTAGGTGATTGTAGTATATAGGGTATCGAATCCACAGAGACTCTGGTCTCGATAGATTAGAACAATAGGAATTTAAACTAAGAAGAAAGCAATTTGTAGTAAACTAAATAGCAAAGCAAGGAAGTAAACAAGTAGCAGATTATCGGTGGTGAAAACAATCAATTTAAAGGCGCTAAGTCTAGGGCATTCTCAGGAAATCAGACAAGCAGACAAATCAATCAGTCAGGATCTAATTAGGCACAGTTCTAGAACTCAAATCACGGATATAGAATTAACCAAATCTCTTTGCGAAAATCCTCTAAGTCTAAGTGCAGTAATCCAAATCTCTTTGCAATTACTAACAAATTAAATCAGCATTAATTTCAAGTTTGATATGTTCACAATTAAACTAAGCCAAATCTCTTTGCGAATAATTTAATTGCTCAACCTAAAGAGTTCAGATTCTAAACCACACTCTCGTGTCGTATTTAGCAACCTAAGATCTAGATTCTAATTGATCAGGTTAGAACTAGCATTAAACTCAATTTAGATCGAAGAACATTCTATTCATGTGAATCCTTAACTGAATTAAACAAGTCTAGCAAGTCATGAAATCCTTAATGAGAAACCCTAAACCTAACTATGAATCTACTCAGACATAGAATATGAAAGCATAATCAATGAATTAATAGATTGCATATAAGAAATTAAATAGAAAAAGGGGTTCGAAATCTTCTCCAAAATAGATGAAGTACAGGATTAGATCAGCCCCAAAAGCTCTAAAAATCTCTTAGCTCTAAGTATGAAAGCGTATGTAAAATAAACACCAAAATCCTAATTATATAGGCAAAATCTCGGCTGGGGCTTCTTTGTAAATACTGGAAACTTCTGGGCCAAAGTGCAAAATCTTCAATCTTTATTAAACCGCCGCGTCGGCCCATCTCGCTAGTGTCTCGATCGACACCAAAGGTGTGTCGATCGACACCAAAGGTGTGTCGATCGACACCAAAGGTGTGTCGATCGATGCATGATCATAAAATCGGACAGTGAGCTCAATCTCTCGGCCAATCACTCCAAAAATCCCCAAAATGCTCTAATATCTCCAATTCTGCTCCAAACCTGATTATACATGTAAAAGACTCTAAAAGAACACAAAAGAACACTAAAACACAATTATATCATGACATAAAACCGGTAAAAACCATGATATATCAGGTGTGTGACCCTGTAGGATCATATAATACTAGCAATGAGTTCTAAACTAATTGATCATAAGTGGCTTCTAGCAAAGCATTATGATTGCCTATTATTATATGACTGTCTTACCTCGACAATACAACTTTCACTTAGAGTAAGTATAATAGATTTCAGGACATTCCCAACAATCTCCCACTTGTACTGGAATCATATATTTCTATAATCCCTTCGTCTCTATATCTCGATCTGGCATAAGGCAAGAACTGTGTCATCCTTATTAAGCTAGATCATGTTTATCGAACTCCGATTTATACTGATAAAACAAACGACTGACAATCATCTCGTTTGAGCGCGGCCACGCATTTTACAGTATCAAATCTTCGATAGGCCCTGAGATATTTATCTCTTGTTATATAGGAGGTACGAATCCCATCTTGTTCCATCCATGTTCCTTATATACTTCATGATACGCCCAATCAGTGTCTTTATAGTCACCTGTTACGGCTGACGATTGACAAAGTCAAAACCGACAATTTCATATGTAAGAAAACATGATGAACTCAGGTCTAAGGACTATACTCTATAGTCGTAATGAGAAACTCTTATGACACTCATATAACTATCTTGTAGAGTTCTCATTAACGGGTCAAGTCCGATACTATGTTCTCTAACATACATCCATGTGATTGACTTTAATACTCTTATTAAATGACTCCATGAAACTTAGTCATCAGTCACCTCACATACTAGTCTCACGCGGTTGTTAATGTCCCACTTTAACAACCTTGACCAGGGACCAACGTAACTTATGTCATTTATTATCTATAAAGTTTCATGATCAAGTCACATACTTGATGACCTATAAAATGTCATAAATTACTTTGGGACTATTATTTAATAACGTAATTAAATAATACTAATGTCAGAATTCATTAACATAATCCAATTATGTTTACATGAACATCATATCATAACTAAAATCAACAATAACAACTCCCACTAAAATTAAGATCACATCTTAAGACATCCAATGCCTATAGCAGTAGTCTGACCCTTATGTGCTCTCGCTCAACATGCGTCGAAGGACACTGCGTCTTGCTAAGAGTAATGCCAAGAGTCATTGGCATGAAGCCCTTCTTGGAATCATACATATAAGTATCTTGACACAATCCAATCAGCTTGTCCAATCTATCTCTTACAGATTCTTATTCCAAGAATGTATACGGCTTCTCCCATGTTTTTCATTGGAAAACAACTTTCAAGTCAAGTCATAACACACTGAAACAATGGAACTTCGTTTCCGAGAAGCAGTATGTTATCAACATACAATACCAGCAATGCAACTGTGCTCCCACTAGTCATCTTGTAAACAAACGGTTCCTCTTCGTTCCTGATGAAGTCAAACCTTTTGACTGCTTCATCAAAACGAAGATTCCAACTCCGAGATGCTTGCTTCAATCCATAAATGGATTGATGAAGCTTCCATACCTTCCTAGCTTCATTAGGATTAATGAAAACTTCAGGTTGTGTCATGTACACATCCTTTTCCAGAATTCCATTAAGGAAAGCTGTTTTCAGATCCATCTGCCAGATCTCATAACCATTATGAGTGGCGGTTGCTAGGAGAATCCGAATAGACTTAAGCATGGCGACTGGGGAATAGGTTTCTTTATAGTCGCTGCCATGAATTTGCTTGAAACCTTTTGCCACCAACCCAACTTTGAATATCTGAATATTATCATCCACGTCAATTTTCTTCTTGAAAATTCATTTACACTTAATGGCTTTTACACCATCGGGTAAATCAACCAAAGTCCACACTTGGTTCTGCGACATGGATCCCATTTCGGATTCAACGGTTTTCAGCCATTTTTGGATTCAGGGCCCAACATTGCTTCTTCAAAAGTCGCATGCTCGTCACTGTCAATGATCAACAGATCATGGCAATTGGTCATGAGAAATCCAAATATCTCGGGTACGTGACGAATCCTCTCGGATTTACGAATTTCAGGCACCACAGGTGTAGGTTCTACAACTCTTTGTAGATCCAACAACTGCTCTTTCTCATCAGGTTGAGCAGTCTCCTGTGATTTTCAAATTTCTTCGAGTTGTACTTTACTCCCACTGTTCTTCCTGGAAAGAAAATCTTTCTCAAGAAAAACACAGTTAATTGTGTCGATCTTCGCCTTGCATCGATCGACACACCCTCTAAAACAGGTATATTAATGTGTATCAAATACTCATTAATTTGATCGATGGGAGTAAAAGTAACATGCATTGGTCTCCTTAGGATAACCAATGAAGCAGCATTCATCGGACTTGGAGGCGAGCTTATCAGAGATTAAACGTTTTACATAAGCCTCACAGCCCCAAATCTTCATGAAAAACAAATCAGGAACATTTCCAGTCCACATCTCATGTAGTGTCTTTGTAACTGATTTTGATGGAACCCTATTTAGTTTATACACAGATGTTTCTAGAGCGTGTCCCCAGAAGGATAATGGAAGATCTGAGTGATTCATCATTGATCGAACCATATCTAATAAAGTCCGATTCCTACTCTCGGAGTGAGTTGTGAAACAATTTCACAATCTCTCAGATGATCATTGAATTCTTGACTTAAATATTCATCTCCACGATCTTATCGTAGAGCTTTAATACTTTTGCCAAGTTGATTATGTACTTCATTCTGGAGCTCTTTGAACTTTTCAAAAGATTCTGATTTATGTCTCATTAGATGGACATAACCATACCCACTGAAGACATCAGTAAAGGTAATGAAGTACTGAAAGTTTCCTCTAGCTCTTGCGTTCATTGGGCTGTACACATCGGTATGTATAAGGCCCAATAAGTCACTGGCCCTTTCATTTTGTTTGTTCGCGACTTGTGTCGACCGACACACCTTTTGTGTCGATCGTCACTACCTTTTGTTGAAAGGGGCTTTCGTCATTTTACCCAATAAACAAGATTCGCTTTTCTCATCATGATTCATAATCAAATGAGCCCAAAAGCCCATCACTATGGAGCTTCTGAATCCGTTCTCATTTATGTCGCCCAAACGACAATGCCAGAGAAAATGTTTGATTCGTATCTTTTGACTTGAATCTCTTGGTACTAATGTTATAGTTAGGCACTTTTTGGTTTAGAACATAAAGTCCATTCTCTAATGGATTGCTACTATAAAACATATCATTGTAATCAAATGAATAACACTTATTCTTAATTTGAAAAACTGATATCCTTCCATGTCCAAACAAGGAATAGAAATAATATTTCTGTTTATAGCAGGCACATAGTAGTAGTTCTTAATTTCTAAAACATGCCATAAAGCAAGAAAAAATGAATTATTCCTACGACTAATGCAGCAACTCTGCTTCATTTCCCATGTGTAGATCCACTTGTCCTTTCTCCAAGGTCCTACTATTGCTTAGGTCCTGCATATTTGTTCAAAATATGAGTACCACAGCTGGTATCTAATACCCAATAAGTAGAATCATAAGAAGTAACATTTACTTCTATAACATAAATACCTGAAGAAGAAGTCTCGTACGTCTTCTTAAGCTTCTCATAATCTTCCAGAAATTTATTGCAGTTTCTTTTCAAATGCTCATAACCATTACAATAATGGCACTTATCATCTTTAGGAGGACCATGTTTAACCTTAGGAGCATGGTTAGACTCGCTTGGATTCTCAATCGAACTCATCTTGCCATCACCTTTGTTCTTACCAAGTTTCTTAAACTTTTTACCCTTTTGTACCATAAGGACATTTGGGGTGTCCTTCTTGATGTTAGGTTCAGCAGTCTTGAGCATCCCATGCAACTCAGTCAAAGTATTTGTCAAGTTGTTCATGTTATAGTTCATAACAAACTGATCATAGCTTGATGGAAATGACTGCAAAATGATGTCAGTAGCCAATTCTTGGCTAATGGGACAATCCAGTTTCCCCAGGTTATCAATATAACCCATCATCTTAATCACATGAGGACTAACTGGTCCGTCCTTTGGTAGCTTGCACTCAATTAGAGACTTAACCGTCTGGTATCTCTGAGTTCGTGCCTGCTCCTGAAACATACTTTTCAGGCCAGTGATCATCTCTATTGGGGACTCCACATACTCATATTGCTTCTGCAATTCTGAGTTCATGGTAGCCAACATGAGACAACACACATCGACCACATCATTAGAATGCTTATCCCAAGCATCCTTATCTGACGCCAGGCATTGGCTCGGTACTTCTTGGGTAGAAACTTCTCAAGGACATAGTCCTTCTTCTCCTGTTTGAGAACAATTCTTAAGTTCCGATACCATTCAAGAAAGTTGGATCCATTTAACTTGTCATTCTCAAGGACGGATCGCAGGGATAAATTGTTATGATGGTTTGTGCTAGACATAGCTGAAAACAAAGGAGGTTTAGTTATGATGTTCAAGAAATGAAAAATCTTAACTATTAAGAAGACTCGCATTATATTCAAAATAATGTTTCCTCATTTGAATATAATGATCCAAGACCTATGCTTCACTAAAAATCGAGTGAGCCACTGGCTATCACCCAAATTTCAGTTATCTAGGTAAGCAACAACTTTGCTAGTTATATCCAATATAACTCTTGGTTGTGGACTGACATATTATGTCCAATCCACCTGATCTCTCTGGGCCCAAAACGATTTTGATGGCCCAGTCAAGTAAACCAATCTCTTATGTCATGTAATTGTTGACGTCTTGCACTGCAAGTCCATCAACACGATTACTTCCTGTCTTACTCATGTAATTGTGGACACCTTGCACTGCAAGTCTATCACACAATGAAACAAATCTTGACAGTTGGCAAGATTGTAAAGACATCTAAACAAATCTTGATATTTAGTTGAGAAACGGAAATACTAATTTTATTAAGTTTTAATTATTCTTATAGTTGGGTTTATTTTGGTCTGGTTCTGTGATTTCAGGTTCAATAACCGAAATCTTTTGGATTCTGTATCGACCGACACTACTTTAGTGTCGATCGACACGGGCCTCCCAAAAACCAAATCGCGATAACCGATCGATCCAATCGACTCGGTTTTGATAACCGGGCAGTGTCGATCGACACTACATTAGTATCGGTCGACACCAACCAAATCAAATCAATCGCAATAAACCGTTCCAAGCGGTTTAACCAATTTTAACCAAGATCAATAACCGGTTCAATCCAATTGAACCGATTATCTTAATCGCAAGGTCTGTGTCGACCGACACAACTCTTGTATCGATCGTCGCAAGGCGAAATTAAGTTCGGGTTTTGGCCCTGTGTCGATCGACGCCGGATTGGCATCGATCGACACCATGCAAAAAACCCTAAAACGTTTTCGAACAAAAACCCTAGCCGAGATTATTTGATCAAAACTCAATTTTAGCATGCATATCAAATATACAGTGATTCAGATTCAACTAATCTAATCAACATGCTACATATTCAATAGAACCCTAAGGCTCTGATACCACTGAATGAATTTCTAGTAGTTCTAATCAGGATTAGCAACCCTAGGTATAAATTCCAAGCCTAGGATCTAGGGTTCATGTATATTGAATCTTCCTCAGATCTCGAATTACCTGGAAGTTGTGCAGCGGAATGTGATCAGGTATTCGAGATTGTCTAGCGCCTCAAGTGTTGCGCCTCTACTGGTATCCACACGCACACAAACTGGAACGAGCGGGATGCTAGTGCCGTCAGAGATCGGATCTCTCAAGAGGTTTTCTGTTTCTCTAAAGTGGCTGTGTATTAGGGCTGCCGCTGTAAAAGTCGTCCATATATCTTATATATGTCGACTTCTATCACGACCTGATTAACTTAAGTTAATCAAGTCATAACCCAAAATCGGTATTTTGGTCCGCGATCTGTGTCGATCGATACACATGCTGTGTCGATCGACACTGCCTCAGAAACTTGTTATCGAATGCATATCATATATACATTCATCAGATCATTCCACTAATGATCAACCCCATAATCTATATCCACTTTGCTTAGGTGTGTGATCCTGTAGGATCATATAATACTACCAATGAGTTCTAAACTCATTGATCATAAGTGGTTTTTAGCAAAGCATTTATGATCATATAATACTATAACCTGGTAGGATCATATAATAGGCAAACTGGTATTATTATAATAGGCAAACTGGTATGATAATATTATATGAGCATTTATGATCATATAATAGGCAAACTGGTAGGATCATATAATACTACCAGTTTGCCTATTATTATATGACTGTCTTACCTCAATAATACAACTTTTACTTAGAGTAAGTACAATAGATTTCAGAATATTCCCAACAAAAACATGAGTGTTCAACAGAACTCCCCCGTAATAATAGTTAAACTATAACCAAAATAGAAAACCAAAACTTTGAGAAATTTTAAATTTTAGAATAAATCTCAAAAACATTTTTTTTTAATTAATTGTGGAAACCCAAACCCTTAACTCCTTTAAACTCTCGTTAAATCTTGCACTCACCAAAATCAATTTATAAAACTTAACAGAAAAACCAAAAAAATTTCTCGTGGAGTTTGCTAACTAAGCGAACGAAATCCAAAACAAAACGAAAATAAATAAAACGCTTTCAGAAAATCAGGTGAAGAATTTTGTCTTCATGTCAACTTATAAAGCGTTAACATGTGCATTATTTACGTCTTCGTCCGGGTCTTCTTCGTCTTCAACCATTGTCACCATGAACGCCTCTTCGCCACAAACTTTTTTTTTTATTGCGAAAGCACTAACTTTAATCCCTAAAAATCGACTGCTCTGATATCATAAAAGATAATATAAAATAGAATATATTGAATTAGGTTGAATGATACATATTCATAAGACTCATATATATAGTGTTTATTATTGACATATTGATAATACCAAATAATGTAAATCTTCTTAATCTTTATCAGAATATCTAATCCTTATTAGAATATAATATATATCAGAATATTTTTCGGTTGGATTTCATAAACTTCATTTCATATCCGAACTCTTGTGGTCCACATTGCTTAGTAGGCAAAATACACATTTTGCTATCTAATCTTTAATAATGTTAACGACGTGACAATTTGACTTTATTCCAGCGTGTGACCCTATTTTATGCTTGACTTAGCTAGTTACCTTGCGTGCTAGAGTTAGAATTCTAGGGCACTTTTTTAGGAAAGATTTAGATCAATTGAATACGTTGATATGAGCAGAAATTAATGGTACTAACATGCTTAGAGATGGTGTGATTATTATAAGACCGGGTGGTTATGTTAACGATAATTACAATAACTATCTTATTCAACATATGTAGTGTTATTATTGTAAGACTCGGTGGTTATGTTTACATATGACTACCATTATTTTCTCTCATGATGTGACACAGTACTGACATTCACATCTTCACGACGTGACAATTTCACTTATTGCAGTTGGTGAGACTTTTTTTTTGCTTGACTTATCTTGTTAACTTGCTGTTCAGGTTGCCCGTTCGGGTTGAAGAGAATTTAGCCGAATGGCTTGGGATAGGTTTTGGTTTGGTTAGTGTCGCTTTGGGTTCGGTTGGTTGGGTCGGTTCCTTTTTTTTCCCACTCTAGTCCTAAGAAGCTTTCATGGTGATTGGTGAAATCCGACCGATCTTGAAATTTTAAGGGGCTACAATTTTAAAAATAAATCTTAATAATTTTCTAAAAAAAATTAGGGAATCAAATATATATATATATATATATATATATATATATATATATATATGAGAGTCAAAACCAATGTTTTATAAAATATGGGTATCAAAACCAATATTTCAATTGGATATTTCCAAAACCAACTCTGCCACTATGGCCTCGGTCATTGGTTTTTTATTCTTCATCTACCACCCCCACACCCAAAAACGGAGCCACTTAAAAATTAAGAGGGGGAGGGGTCAGTGTACCCCATTAAATTTACAAAACTTCATTATTCAATATTGCATGAAATGATCTTTTTAAAAATTATTTTATGACCTCTTTTTATGTCTTTGGTCTTTATTTTCTTTATTTTTCAGTTTTCTATTTTTTTTTTTATTTTTTTTTTTTAATTATATCTAATGTTATAAGACATTTTTGATTAAAAATCTTCTATAATTTTAAGCCCATTAAAAATGTATATACAAAGATAAGTAAAAAATGTAGATTCTAACTACCTTGTTTCGGTATTTAGAAACAGAACATACTTTTGACTGTTGTAACCCTATGGAGCTTAGTTAACAAGTGTGTTAGACATTTAATGCCAAAATGTAATCCCCACAAAATCTTTCAGCCGCCTGGAAATAGTTAACATTTGAAGATTTTATTGGGTGTTACGTGGTAATTCTCATCCACAAAAAATGGCAAAAGAAATAGTAAAAATCTAAGAGGTGACAAAGTCTATTTATCTGTCATAAGCGTTGGACTCATATTGATGAACCTGCTTCTGCCATTAAAGCTACAAAATTGAAAAAAAAACAGAGCTTTAACGCTTTAGAAGAAGGTAGATAAATAGCCCAAAAAGGCAAAGTTTGTTGCTGATTTTGTTACTAAATGTCAATATTGTTGTCTAGTATATAGCTAATGATATTGGTCGGTGATGATGTTTGTTGTGGGGTAATAACAAAAAAATCAACTTAATGTTACTACAAACAGGTACAATATGCCGTTGAATGTGAGAGTTGTTCGTGGGAAATGGGTGAAGACGGGAGAGGGATGGTGGGAGCATGAACCGGATCTAACGGGCTTCAGCTACACAGTGCACTTACAAGAAACTGATGGTCTGAGGATTGTTGAAGACGGAATAAGGCGTTCAATGAAGCTTACAACATATGACGACGTCGACCTAACATACCAGTGGCCAAAGTGGATGATGGGCCGTGAAAGGAGAAAAGCTAACCCAATCTATATTCTCAACGATGAGGACGTGGCACTGTTTTTGGCCATAAGAGCAGATCTTGAGGAGGTATATCTAAGGGTGATGGTACGTGTTGGTGAAGGCCTTAAAATAGTTAATTCTGGAAGCGATAACATACTTGTCAACCAGCAGACAGACATGATAAAGAATCAACAGTCAGTTATGTTGTTAGGTAAGAGTGTTGTAAGATAAAGGCAATCAAAATGTATACGCTATTAACAGAATAACCGAAGACAATTATGTTTACATGTAGAAATGTTGGGACAAACTAACATGACGACCACACAAGTCGAGGTGGGAGGGTCGTCAACTCCATTTTGCTACCGGGTAACATAAGATACCCCTAATCGTGCTGAGTTAGAAGGTATTAAAACTATGATGACGTCAAACATATACCAAAGAAGTTTACAAAAGATTTGTTAACGCCTACATTAATGTTTTGAAACATGAAATATTGTTAGCGGGTACTTGCGTGTTAACAAGAATCCGAGCATGTCAAGAAGTCCGCAGACATCTACCTTAGGGGGTAAGATTAATGTAAATTTATAAAGATTCAGTATATTGTTAATTAAATGTAGTCTACTCAGAGAAATTGTTGTTCATATTAAGCTATGCTCGGACAAAAGCAAAATACGCCTAGACATGGTGAGGAAGGTGACTCAAGCGGCGGTTTCTGTTACAGGGTATCATCAGTCCCACTAGCCAACAACATGTTAGGAGGTATAAAAGATGTTAAGATCGCAACAGATAACTTATGTAGTTGGAGTGTAATAACATTCATGATTCATAACATGTATCATGTTTAGGTTTGGGTGATATTAATGAGATGGTACATCGGAGTGCATCAAGAAGATTGAATTTCCTCACAGGGGAAGGAGACGGAGACGATAGAAGCCCAACAACTCATCATAACCAGATCCTTAGACAGTTCAACATCAATGCATACATCGGGAGCAGCAGTAGATTTCAGGATATGAGAGAGGATGGCAATGCTATATAAGTAGAAGGTAGTGAAGATATATGAAATGTATTATAAAGAAATAATTATGAAACAAGTTACTCAGATATGAAACTTTAAAATGACAGGGAGCTTAGACTTAAATGAAGAAGCATGTGTTAACGCTTGCGGAAAGCCAAATGCGTCAACTATTGGTGGTGAGTATTGTGACCATTCAGAGAGGGATATATCATTAGCTGCGGCGTTAGGGGATAGTGGAAGAAGAAGTCTTTCCCTCCCAATCACCCTACGCAGGCTATCACTCTCAAGTAGATCTTCAGAAAGTTACATTGAGTCCCCTTCAACTTATAAAACATCCTCTACAGAAACAAGGGATGGTTGTGTTCCTGGAACACAACACACCAACATTTCAATACTAGGTACAACAGTTTGTATCAATCTTCTATGGAGATGCAATGGATAGAGTAATCAAACGAACTAACTAATTAGTGCCAAACCAATTGCGAACATGGGGAAATATTGAGGTGGGAGGAGACTCTGAGTTGCAGGTGGTAATAGAGTTGTTACAAGATGCAAAGTTCCAATGCCAACTTCAGTGAGGGAGTCAATACAAACGGCTGCAACAGGAAATAAGAATGACAAAGGGAAGGCCATCGCAACGTATACTGAGATCTCCATTCCCCAAATTGTTGGGTCAACTTCAAACAACCTTATGATTGTTCAGGACAACAAGATATTGGTTAATGAGGTTAGAGTTGTCCCAGCAATGCATGAGCGAGGTGAACCTCCTTACTTTGACGACCCAATGGAAGAAGGTAGAACAAAGACGTGCTTCTTTCATAAACTATTGTCTAAGTATTGTTAATTATCCAAATGATAATAATTGTACATATTAGCTAATATGGGAGATAAGTGGCATATTAGTTACAAGTTGCTCTAAGAGATGTGGCATACGAAGGAGATGAGCCATTCCTGGGTAGACTATTCAAAAACAAGGAAGACTGCAAGATGAAGCTTGAAATACACTCTATAAACCGAAAGTTTCATTTCATTTATGCAAGCTAACAACCTAGTATGATAGTGGTGGTCTGCGTAGGAAATACCTGCCCATGGAGATTTTACGCGGCAAAACAAGAAGAAAGTGAGAGATACGAGATACAAGGTCTAAGGCTCCTTCATACCTGCAGTGTTGATGCTAAAGGATATTTCCACAGACAAACCTCAACGTTTGTGATTGGAAACTTGATGAAATCTCGGTACAATGGAGTGGGACGTGGGCCAGGAGCTAGTGAACTACGTAACATGCTAAGACAAGAGTTCAGTCTACACGTAAGCTATTGGAAAGCTTGGCGTGCAAGGGAAATTGCAATGGACATCGCAATGGGGTCAGCTATGGAAAGCTACGCACTTATACCACCTTATTTCAATATTTTGGTTGAGTCAAACCCATGGTATGATGTGGGAATTAAGACTGAGGTTGACGTTCGTGGTGTTGAACGGTTCAATATTTGTTCTTCTCCATCAACGCACATGCAAGGGGTTAAAAGTTCATGAGGAAAGTCATAGTGTTTGACGGTACACACTTAAGTGGTCGATATGGTGGAACACTATTAGCGGCAAGTGCACAAGATGGTAATTTTCAAAATTTTCCACTTGGATTTGGGATAGTCAACAGTGAGAATTAATGATGCATGGGAATGGTTTATGAGGAAGCTCGCTGAAATAGTTCCAGATGAGCACGACCTTGTTTTCGTTTTAGACAGGCATTCATCCATCTACATATCTATTCATAAGGTATGAAACTAAGAAAAACTATACTGTTTAGATTCTTTTGATTAGTGGATAATGAAGAGGATATATAAGTAACATATAACCGAATAAGTTGGCGGTTAAAACAGAAATGTGAAAATTTCATTGTTGCTTGTTAGAAGCTAACTACTCGGTAATAGAGTTGATTTTGTTTCCAATATGTGATGCAGGTGTACCCGATGTCGTCACACGCTGCCTCTCTGGTACACTTAAAACGAAAATTCAAAGCCAGTTCAAGACAGGGAACCTCAGCTACATAGTTTCACAAGCTGCAAGAGCTTACCGTCTAACTGAGTTTGACATGCTTTTTGCAGAAATAAAAGAAATTGATCCTCCTTGTACCACATACTTGGAAGATGTTAGATTTGAAAACTGGGCAAGGTCACATTTTGTAGGAGAGCTTTACAACGTAATGACAAGCAATATATCAAAATTTCTAAAAAAAGTGCTGACCAGTGTACGAGTCTTTCCGGTAATAAAAATTTGTGGGTAAAAGATAATGAGGACATAACTGCCTTTGATAAATGGGTTATTATTTTGCAGGACTGTGTTTGCAGTTAACAAATATAGATAAATGATAAATCAGATATCAAACACAACGTTAAGGGTTATTTAAGTTGTCTGAGGCAAGAAGAATTGTAAATGATAACATATACATTGTCAAGTATATCTATCTGTAAGAAGTGACTATAACTAGTTGACACACATTATGAGTTGGATAGATCTACACAAATACTATGTTAAAGATGTGTTCAGACATTATCTGCAAAACGAAGATGTTTTTCCGTGGTGTTCGCAGCTAACATATAGGAACTGGTTAGCCAATTTTTCTTATCCAATAAAAGTTATGGTTATTACAGTTGGTTGTTAAACACAAATAGTTGTTCGTTAACTAGTTCATTGTTAGAGATGGCATAGGTAGTACCGTAGTACACGAGCTGATAATGTACATGAAAGAAAATAAACACGGTAACGTTGATCTCGATTTGACTGATCCATAAAAATTTGTTAAAAGGCCTAACATAGAGTGGAAAATTGTTCGCTAAAAAAATATTGTCAAATGCATAAAGTAAATCCGAAGAGTGATTGTGACATAGGGGCAATTTAACAAAATGTATGCGAGAACCGGATTACAAGTTTGGTAGGAAGAGGATAACGGCCAACAAACTTAGCTAGTGAATGTTTCAATTAGAGAGACAACTAGCTTCTTCGACTCCGACCCCAAATCAGCAACGTCCAACTCTTTAACAACAGCCAAACAACCAAAAGCATGAGCTTGTATGAGGAAAATTGTCATTAGACCAGACTGAGCAGTGGCAAGAACATATTCCATTCCAAAAATAAAAAATTGGTTTTTTTTGGAGATTGGATGCAACCCAATAATAACCTTTCAATAGTAAACTGTTTGAGCTCCACTTGTCTCATCTCAAGATTGGTAGACACCTGCCTGAAGAGATACAGTAGCATTGCAGCAAAAGTTTGAATGTCCCTAGTAACACCAAAGTCATTGCGAAGGTAGAAATTGGAATCCAAAACATGAATGGCACCCGCCTTGAGATCAACGGTCAAAGCAACCCAGTGCTGCTTGTCAAAGTTAAAGAGCACATATAACATATCAGCCTCTGTGTAGAAGTGGACCCTATCAATGTCGCCGTGACCTTCAAAAATTTCCATGAGACTCGATGGGAAAACAAAATCATCACGCTTCTTTGCCTTCGCAAATTTAGGATAGAGACGACATAAAAGAGATACAAACTTGGAGTCCAGTGCATCTACTCCCAAAGGATTTTCATCAACGCTGTTTGACCGAAGAATATGGCGCATAAATTTTATTAGTGAATCGATAACCTGCGAATACAGTTAATTATGATAGCAAATAACTTGGTTAGAATTTAGTTAATGAAGGTTTATGAAATAAGTGTCAGCAAATATGATAGCGAAAATCACAATAATATGTGCACTTAGTATTAACAGCTTCACACATTGGTATATAATAACAATATTGAGAAGATAGAATGCACACTGACATTGGCAGGAGGAGATTTCTTAAAGGACATGAGTTCGTTGAGCTCCCTAGCGAACATAGTCATTGAAATACCAAGCCTGATCGTTCTGTAAAAGAAATATATGAAAGGGATTAAAATAAGTTGATGGATGGAAAATCGCAAAACGAGTTGAAGAATGAAACTTATCCTTTTAGAGAGTTTATCTGTGAGAACACAATATCTTCATCTAAAGCATCAACAGTTTGAAGTTGACCTTCTTCAGGAATGTTGGTAAGGTTACGTCACATCCTTTTATCACATTGGAATTGGGATCCAAACTTTGTAGACACAAAGCTGGGCCTCTTGCTTTTCCTCAATGGAACAAATGGCTTCCGAACTACAGCCGGGACAACTCTTTCAGCAATCTCCTGTAAAACAAATGTATAGTATAAACATTTATTTACAGTACGATATAATATAATAGGGTCAGCATCATCTAAAGACAAATGCATAGTATATTTGAAAAGTAGTTATTTACCTCATCTAATTGACCCATTGGTTCAACATCAATGTTATCAGGATCCTGGTCAACGTCCTGCTCCGGCATCGGCTCATCAATTTGAACAGTCGCATCGACCTCCATACGGAACTCACGAGGAATGGTACCAGTTAAGTGTATTTGTTCATATAAAAAAGTCATTAGTTTATATTGCATAAAACTTGTTATGGTTAAGCAAATGTAGAAGATGATGCATACCTTAGTATGCTCAATTCCCTCATCTGATTGTTCCGTAGATGCTTTATCATCGCCCTTTGAGACAAGTTCATCTTCACTTGCAGATTCATCACGGCCAGATTGTTGTTCAACATCAATACCAGCAACGAACCCAAAAGTATTCTGAACAATCGAATAGTACATTTGAGATGTAAAATATTGAGATGTATACTAGTAGCATAATTATGTGATAATGTTCAGTCCTTTTTCTCTGTTTCTTAATCTTCTTTTTTTGCCGGTAACTCGGTTAACAAGTAAAATCTAAAGGTAATCCGTTAACATAGGTACCTTCTCCTGTTGGGTGTTAGCAGACATGTTTGCTGGGTGGGAAGGCGAATTACCACCAGCAGTTTCAGTTCCTAAATCCTGGAGAAAGAGACCATGAACAATAAGGTTATTATGTGAAGATATAGAAACATAACATTTTAAATACCAACAATATAGAAACATTACCTCATATCCTTTAGAGGCATAATGCATGTAGATTTCATCGACAGACATGTCACCATATATGGTGTTTGTTTGATGATCATTCGGAGATGTACCATTATCCTGGTTGAAATTTGTTGCCTCAGTCGTCTCTGTCCTACCAGTTGGTGTGGGATTTTTGGCATTGGGCAGCTCGTCTATAACAAAGGTCATACTGATCCACTTCTTCAGAGAGTCTAACAAAAGAAAGTTGTTGTCTGCTAGTTTGGAGGAGATTACTTCAGAATACTTCCGCACCAAATTATTTTCTTGCTCTGCAAACATCGACTCCAAGAGATTGTGTAAGTCTGAGCTAACACCCATACCATTACCAGATGAACCACCTTCGTCTGACTCTTCAACATGTGGCCTAGAACCTCTACGAACACCATGAACTGGACGACCATTGAGTTTAGATGTACGACAACGTCCTGCAATGGCCTTATTGCGCCTCCTCTGTCGAGGATGGCAGCTGAGTTCGAAAAGTTTACAACCTCCACTGAAATCGTCATTGGTAAAGCGGTATCCATCACTAATAAGGTTGAGCATTTGTTCAACACGTGGGTCCTCCTCATCATCCGACCAAGAAAGGCCTTCAGTTTGCGGATCAAGAACAACCTCATGTGGAATTATAAAGTCAACTTCTACCTGAAGCTTTGGAGAAACAAGTAAAACACAAAATATGTTAAGATCTTTATACATAGCATAAAAGGATAAAATAGACATGGAACTAGGAGAAGATGTTATCCGACATACGTATATACACATGGACACAATAATTACAAGGAGGTGCAAATACCCCATGAAGCAAGTGATTCAATTTCTACCAGATAACATAAGAATTGTAAATTAAATTATAAGCTAACAACATTAGATGATAACAACAAATATTGCAAGAATTTAAGCTCTTTCCAACAACTAAAGTTAACGTACAACAAAACATAAGGTCATATTATAGTTATCTGACAACCAAGTTCATTAGACAAGAAGGTCCAGACATTTGTGAGTAAAAGACTACATTGTACGATAATAGTTCTACAAGTGTTAGACGCTAACGCGGTAAAATGTAACAATACTTCTCTAAGCAAATTAGCAAGTAATAAAAAGAACCACAAAAGTTATAGAGAAATGAACCATACCTTGCACTCCTTATCAACTACTCTAGCGAAGTTTACAGTGAAGGGGCAGAAAGGGCGTTTGTTCTGGATAACGCCGACGGCAGAAGCCAAAGCAGGAGAACATGATGACAATGTTAATCCTCTCTGAAGATCAGGAACATCATCAATGACAACCAATTGGAGCGCTTGGAAAAAACCTTGTACAACTACATTGGAGGTTGCAAGGCTCTTTACATCCCTCTTTTTAACAAAATTCATAATCATATCAAATGAAACGCGGCCCCAAGGATATGCGAGAAAGGAGGTCAAATCCTCCACCATTTTAGCGTGTTCAACCAATATCTTGGACCTCGGGAAATGTGTTGTAGGAACAAAAATACCATCTACCAATACCAAGCAAGCTAATCGAAGCCTAATCTGAAGGTCAGTTACAACCTTCTCCTTGAGCATAAAAAGGAATTTATCAACCGTGACATCATCTTTGTCCGTACCAAATAGTTTTGTAAAATAGGAGTCCTACTCAACAGATTTTCCTTTAGCCTTCCTCTTTTTCTTGTCAGTTGGCGGGAACTTGCCACATGGTAGTCCAATGACTATCTTAAACTCACGCAGTGAAAATCTAATAGGTGGACTGATATTCATACATTTTCATGAATTTAGACTTATATATTGTTGCATTTAGAGTTTAGGAGTGTTCTTGGTGTGTTTCAGGTGCTTTGGAGTTTAGGTGTGGCTAAGGAGAAAAAGAGGACCTCAAGGGATGAAGAATGGAGCTTGAAAGATGAAAGGAGAAGGACATGAAGTTTATATCGGCCTCGATATCGGTTGAGGAGGCCGATACTTTTGCTCAGGAGATCACGAAAAATATAGGGAAGAAGTATCGGTTTGGGTATCGGTTCTCCCAACCGATACGATCCCACGCAGAAGACTTCCAGGGAGTGCATATCAGCCTACAGACCGATACGTTCCTTGGCGCAAGAGAAGAAAAAAACAGGGAGTTGGTATCGGCTTGTTTATCCGTCAGGGAGGCCGATACATTTCCCAGTTTTCACACTTTTGATCTAATTGAACCGGGTCAACACCCGGTTTGTCCCGGTTCGACACTGTTCACTATTTAAGCCCAAAAGCCTAGATTTTTGTGCTATCTTAAGCTTTGTTTTTGTTCTAAGTACTTTGTAAGAAAGATTTGAACTTTTCTTAATCTAAATCTTGTTTTGCTTTGATTTCTTTTCTTAATCTTTCTATCTTTCTCTAATCTTCATGATTAACACTATCTTCATGGGTTTTGTTAATCATAGGATGATTAGTGAGTAGTTTCCTATAGGGTTTATGGGTTAAGTAGGATTTGGTTGATTAGGGATGATTAATGGATGTCTAATGCTTATCTATCTTAAATCTTTTTTATCTTAGTGTTCTTAATGCCTAATTAGCCTTGATCATGTTGATTAGGATGTTTTGGATCTTTTTCACACCATGTGTTCGATGAAATGCTAGTTTTATCTTTGATAGGATTTTCACATTCTAGCACATGAAAATGGATGTTTAGAGTGATTGTTAGCTAAATGGAACTTGTTATGAATGCTTGCATAGTCTTAATTCACAAATGAGAGTTTGTTCTTGAATTAGGATTAGGGAAAGAGATTAGTACTAAGAGATTAGACTAATCAATTGGTTGTGTTCCTTGCTAGGAGATTAGCTTCCTTGAAGTTTGAATTAGCATCCTTAATCATCCAAATTCGCCATTCCATTGACCTCAACTCATGGACCTTATCTCTAATTTTTGATCTTTTAAGTTTGTTATTTGCTTGCTTGATTTACTTAGTTTCTTTTACTTTTGTTTGCTTATTTGAATTGCTATTAGGTTGTTAGAACTTCACTTAAAACTTGATTGCTTGACTTAATTGGTGTAGTGTATTCTAGATTGGTTTAATCCTCATCTCAATTATGGTTGGACACCCCTTATACTACAACCATATTAGTTTAAGGGGAATTGATATCCATAGCAAATTCCTAATATCAATTTGGCGCCGTTGCATTTTGGGATTAAGGATTGATCAATTAGATTTATATTCCTCTTTAGTTTAAGTCTTTGGTTACTAAACTTGCTTCTTCCTTTTGCTTTGATGATAGTGTAGGAATTTCTAGCAGTTCATAATCCAATTAGGCAGCCCTAGTCTGAATTCCAAGCCTAGGATCTAGGGTTCATATAATCGAATCAATGGGATCTCGAGATTACCTGGTAATTTGCAGCGGAAGGTTTGCAAGTAATCGAGATCTCGAAGCACCTCAAACGTTGTGCCTCTACTAGTATCCACACGCACACAAACTGAACAGTGAGGGATGCTAGTGCCTTTAGAGATCAGATCTCTCGAGAGGTTTCTCTTACTTTTCTGGTGGCTGTCAATTAGGTTAGAAGTGTGTTAAGGTCGACCATATATCTTATATATGTCGACTTGTACCACGACCGAATTAACCAACGATTAAACCGAATTTAATCTGGTCATTCGCGATCTGTGTCGACCGACACACTTACTGTGTCGATCGACACTGCCCCAGAAACTCGGTATTGAATGCATATCAAATATGCATTCACCAGATCATTACATTAATGATCAACCTCATCTTCTATGTCCAGTTTGCTTAGGTGTGTGACCCTGTAGGATCATATAACACTGGCAATGAGTTCCAAACTCATTGATCACAAGTGGCTTCAAGCAAAGCATTATGACTGCCCAGTGTCATATGATTGTCTCATCTCGACAATACGACTTTCACTTAGAGTAAGTACAATAGATTTCAGGACATTCCCAACAATCTCCCACTTGTACTGGAATCACCTATTCCTTTAATTCCTTTGTAGCTATATCTCGATCTGGCATAAGACAAGAACTGTGTCATCCTTATTAAGCTAGATCATGTTTATCGAACTCTGATTTATACTGATAAAACAAACGACTGACAATCACCTCGTTTGAGCGTGGCCACGCATTTCCAGTATCAAATCTTCGATAGGCCCAGAGATATTTAACTCCTGTTATATAGGAGGTACAAATCCCATATTGTTCCATCCATGCCCCTTTCATATCTCATGATATGCCTAATCAGTGTCTTTATAATCATCAGTTACGGCTGATGTTTGACAAAGTCAAGACGGACCAATCATGTGTAAGAAATCATGATGAACTCAGGTCTAAGGACTATACTCTATAGTCGTAATGAGAAACTCTTATGACACTCATATAACATCTTGTAGAGTTCTCATTAATGGGTCAAGTCCGATCATGTGTTCTCCAACACATATCTATGTGATTGACTTTAATACTCTTATTAATGACTCCATGAAACTTAGTCATCAGTCACCTCACATACTAGTCTCATGCGGTTGTTAATGTCCCAATTCAACAACCTCGACCATGGACCAACATAATTTATGGCATTTCTTGCTTATAGGGTTTCATAATCAAGTCACATACTTGATGACCTATAACATTGTCAGGAATTACTTTGGGACTATTATTTAATAACACAATTAAATAATGATGAAACAAATTTCATTAAAATAACATAACAATTATGTTTTATGAACATTATGACATAACTAAAACCAAATATAACTCCCACTGAAATCAAGAACATATCTTAAGAAATCTAATGCATACAGCAGCAGTATGAATCTCATGCTTAGGCCTTGGAAGAGGCTTGGTCAGTGGATCAGCAACATTCTCATCCGTCGGGACTCTGCTGATCTTCACATCTCCTCTATTAATAATATCACGGATAAGGTGATATCTCCTTTCTATGTGTTTGGACTTCTGGTGTGATCTAGGTTCCTTTGCTTGCGCAATGGCTACATTGTTGTCACAATACAAAGCCACTGGCTCAGAAATACTAGGAAACACACCAAGTTCAGCGATGAACTTCTTGATCCAAACAGCCTCCTTTGCCGCTTCAGAAGCAGCGAGCTACTCAGCTTCAGTCGTGGAATCTGCTACAGTGTCCTGCTTGGAACTCTTCCAGCTGACTGCACCGCCATTCAGACAAAAGACGTAACCAGATTGTGATCGGAAATCGTCTTTGTCCGTCTGAAAACTTGCGTCTGTGTAACCACTTACTAACAGCTCATCACTTCCTCCGTACACCAAGAATTTATCCTTAGTATTTCTCAAATACTTCAGAATATTCTTGACAGCTGTCCAGTGACTTTCACCTGGATCAGATTGGTATCTACTCGTCTTTCTTAAAGCACAAGCAACATCTGGACGAGTACAGAGCATGGCATACATGATGGATCCTAATGCCGAAGCATAAGGAATCCGACTCATGCGTTCTCGCTCAGCGGGTGTCGCAGGACACTGCTTCTTGCTGAGACTAATGCCATAAGACATTGGTATGAAGCCTTTCTTGGAATCATGCATTCTAAACCTGTGTAAGACTTTATCGATATAAGTATCTTGACACAGTCCAATTAACTTGTTTAATCTATCTCTATAGATTCTTATTCCAAGAATGTACGCGGCTTCTCCCATGTCTTTCATTGAAAACAACTTCCGAGCCAAGTCTTAACAGACTGTAACAACGGAACGTCATTTCCGAGAAGAAGTATGTCATCTACATACAATACGAGAAATGCAACTGCGCTCCCACTAGTCTTCTTGTAAACACACGGTTCCTCTTCGTTCCCGATGAAGTCAAACTTTTTGACTGCTTCATCAAAACGAAGATTCTAACTCCGAGATGCTTGCTTCAATCCATGAATGGATCGATGAAGCTTGCATACCTTCCTAGCAGCATTAGGATCGATGAAACCCTCGGGCTGTGTCATGTACACATCCTCTTCCAGAATTCCATTAAGGAAAGTTGTTTTCACGTCCATCTGCCAGATCTCATAATCATAATGAGCGGCTGTTGCTAGGAGAATCCGAATGGATTTAAGCATAACGACAGGGGAATATGTCTCTTCATAGTCAATACCATGAATTTGTTTGAAACCTTTTGCCACCAGCCTTGTTTTATATATCTGAATATTTCCATCCACATCAATCTTCTTCTTGAAAATCCATTTACACTCAATGGGTCTTGCACCATCGGGTAAATCAACCAAAGTCCATACTTGGTTCTGTGACATGGATCCCATTTCGGATTCAGCGGCTTTCAGCGGCTTTCAGCCACTTTTCGGAGTCAGGGCTCATCATCGCTTCTTCAAAATTCGCGGGCTCGTCACTGTCAATGATCAACAAATCATGACAATTGGTTACGAGAAATCCATATCTCTCGGGTTCGTGACGGATCCTTTCGGATCTGCGAATTTCAGGCTCCACAGGCGTGGTTTCTACAGCTCTTTGTAGATCCAACTGTTGCTCTTCCTCAACGGGTTGAGCATTTTCCTGTGGTTCTCGAACTTCTTCGAGTTGTACTTTACTCCCACTGTTTGTCTTGGAAAGAAACTCTCTCTCGAGAAAGACGCAGTTCCGAGCAACAAACACTTTGTTCTCGGATTGGTTGTAAAAGTAGTATGCCTTGGTTTCCTTAGGATAACCAACGAAGTAGCATTTATTAGATTTGGGTTCGAGCTTATCTGTAATTAACCGCTTAACATAAGCTTCACAACCCCAAATCTTCAGGAAAGACAAACTCGGAACATTTCCAGTCCACATCTCATGTGGTGTCTTTGCAACTGATTTTGACGGAACCCTATTAAGTGTAAACGCAGACGTTTCTAGGGCGTATCCCCAAAAGGATAATGGAAGAGATGAGAGACTCATCATCGATCGAACCATATCTAATAAATTCTGATTCCTCCTCTCGGACACTCCATTCCATTGTGGTGTTCCAGGAGGAGGGAGTTGCGAAACAATTCTACAATCTCTCAAATGATCACTGAATTCTTGGCTTAAGTATTCTCCTCCACGATCTAATCGAAGAGCCTTAATACTTTTGCCAAGTTTATTTTGTACTTCATTTTGGAAATCTTTGAACTTTTCAAAAGATTCCGACTTGTGTCTCATTAAATAGACATAGCCAAACCTGCTGAAATCATCAGTGAAGGTAATGAAGTATCGAAAATTTCCTCTGGCACTTGTGCTCATTGGGCCGCACACATCAGTTTGTATAAGGCCCAATAGGTCACTGGCCCTTTCATTTTGTTTGTTGAAAGGGGCCTTGGTCATTTTGCCCAGTAAACAAGATTCACATTTCTCACATGATTCATAATCAAATGAGCCCAGAAGCCCATCACTATGGAGCTTTTGAATCCGTTTCTCGTTTATGTGGCCCAAACGACAATGCCATAGAAAAGTCTGATTCGTGTCATTTGATTTGAATCTCTTGGTGCTAATGTTATAGATTGGTGTGCTTTGGTTTAGAACATAAAGTCCATTCTCTAATGGGCTGCTACCATAAAATATATCATTGTAATCAAAAGAACAACACTTATTCTTAATTGAAAACTGATATCCTTCCATATCCAAAACAGGAATAGAAATAATATTTCTGCTTATAACAGGTACATAGTAGCAATTATTAAGTTCTAAAACCAAACCAGAAGGTAAAGATAAGTTAAATGTTTCTACGGTTAATGCAGCAACTCTTGCTCCATTCCCCACGCGCAGGTCCACTTGTCCCCTTTCCAACGCCCTACTGTTGCTTAGGCCCTGCATATTTGTACAAATATGAGCCCCACAGCCGGTATCCAATACCCAAGAAGTAGAACCAGAAGTAGTAACATTTACTTCTATAACATAAATACCTGAAGATGTAGTCTCGAAAGCCTTCTTCTTCTTCTTCTTTTCCAAGAATTTGTTGCAATTTCTCTTCCAATGCCCAAGCTCTTTACAATAATGGCACTTATCAATCTCAGATGGGCCAGGCTTGGGTTTAGAGGCCGGCGCAGGCGTGTCCTGGTTCTCAACCTGGACGGTCTTTCCCTTTCCCTTACCCTTGCCAAGTTTCTTAAACTTCTTACCCCCTTGTACCATAAGTACATTTGGAGTGCCCTTCTTGATATTAGGCTCAGCTGTCTTGAGCATGCCATGCAGTTCAGTCAACGTCTTCGTCAAGTTGTTCATGTTATAGTTCATAACAAACTGATCATAACTTGACGGCAGTGACTGCAAAATGATGTCAGTAGCCAACTCTTGGCTAATGGGACAATCCAGTTACCCCAGGTTATCAATATAACCCATCATCTTAATGACATGAGGACTAACTTGACCGTCCTTTGGTAGCTTGCATTCAATGAGAGACTTAACCGTCTGGTATCTCTCAGTTCGTGCCTGCTCCTGAAACATACTTTTCAGGCTAGTGATCATCTCCACTGGCGACTCCACGTTCTCGTATTGCTTCTGCAAATCCGAGTTCATGGTAGCCAACATGAGGCAATTCACATCGACCACATCATTAGAATGCTTATCCCAAGCACTCCTTTCTGCATGTGGAGCATTGGCTCTCGGTTTTTCAGGAAGAACATTTTTCCAAGACATAGTCCCTTTTCTCCTGCTTGAGAACAATTCTCAAGTTCCGATACCATTCGAGAAAATTCGATCCATTTAACTTGTCCTTCTCAAGTACGGATCGCAGGGAGAAAGTGTTATTATGAGTGTTAGTCATAGCTGAGATCAAAGAAAGGAAAAAGGTTTAGTTATGATGTTCAAGAAATGAGAAGTCTTAACTATTAAGAAAACTCGCATTATATTCAAACAATGTTTTCTCAAATGAATATAATGATCCAAGACCCTTACTTCACTAAACTTGAGTGAGCCACTGGCTGTCACCCAATTTAAGCTATCTAGGTAAGCAACAACTTTGCTAGTTATATCCAATATAACTCTTGGTTGCGGATTGACATCTCATGTCTAATCCACCTGATGTCTCTGAGCCCAAAACGATTTTGATGGCCCAGTCAAGTAAACCAATCTCTTAAGTCATGTAATTGTTGATGCCTTGCACTGCAAAACCATCAACACGATTACCTCCTGTCTTACTCATGTAATCGTGGACATCTCTCACTGCAAGTCTATTGCACAATGAAATGAGTCTTGACAGTTGAAAAGATTGGAAAGACATCAAGGATCACTTGATATTTGGTTGAGGAACGGAACCATTTAAAACGTTCAGTTTTATTATGTTTTAATTCTTTTAATTAAAGTGGTTCATTTTGGTTTGGTTCTGTGATTTCAGGTTCAATAACCTAAACCATCGGACCTTGTGTCGACCAACACTACTTTAGTGTCGATCGATGCAGGTTAACCAAAACCAATTTGCGATAACCGATCAATCCAATTTGTCCGGTTTTATGATAACCGGTCAGTGTCGATCGAAACTACATTAGTGTCGGTCGATGCTAACCTTATCAAATTAATCGCTTTAAACCGTTTAGCAGTTTAACCAATTTAAACCAAGCTCGATGATCGGTCCAATCCAATTGAACCGACTATCCTGATCGCGAGGTCTGTGTCGACCGACACAAATCTTGTGTCGATCGTCACAGTTAGGTTAAACTTGTTTCTTATTCGGGTCATCCTTATGTGTCGACCGACACCGGATTGGTGTCGATCGACACAATGCGATAAGCCCTAATCGTTTTCAAGCAAAAACCTAAAACTAGATTACTTTCATGAAAACGAGTTTTAGCATGCTTGTATCAGCTATACAGAGATTCAGATTCAACTAATCTAATCAACATGCTACTGATTCAATATAACCCTAAGGCTCTGATACCACTGTAGGAATTTCTAGCAGTTCCTAATCCAGTTAGGCAGCCCTAGTCTGAATTCCAAGCCTAGGATCTAGGGTTCATATAATCGAATCAATGGGATCTCGAGATTACCTGGTGATTTACAGTGGAAGGTTTGCAAGTAATCGAGATCTCGAACCACCTCAAACGATGTGCCCCTACTGGTATCCACACGCACAAAAACTGAACAGTGAGGGATGCTAGTGCCTTTAGAGATCAGATCTCTCGAGAGGTTTCTCTTACTTTTCTGGTGGCTGTCAATTAGGTTAGAAGTGTGTTAAGGTCGACCATATATATTATATATGTCGACTTGTACACGACCGAATTAACCAACGATTAAACCGAATTTAATCTGGTCATTCGCGATCTGTGTCGACCGACACACTTACTGTGTCGATAGACACTGCCCCAGAAACTCGGTATTGAATGCATATCAAATATGCATTCACCAGATCATTACATTAATGATCAACCTCATCTTCTATGTCCAGTTTGCTTAGGTGTGTGACCCTGTAGGATCATATAACACTGGCAATGAGTTCCAAACTCATTGATCACAAGTGGCTTCTAGCAAAGCATTATGACTGCCCAATGTCATATGATTGTCTCGTCTCGACAATACGACTTTCACTTAGAGTAAGTACAATAGATTTCAGGACATTCCCAACAGATAGGTGCATGAATCTACACAGCCGAGGACCTACGAACCTAGTTGCACGAGTAGAAGACATCAAAGCACACAAGAGGAGGTTAGCAAGAGAACGCAGAGATTTAGAGAGAGTTTTACACTTGGAAAGACTTGGGTTGGAACCAGTTGTAGAGGTTGAACAAGACTTTGTGGGTATTGAGCAGCTAGTTATGAATCAACAAGATCAACAGGGCCAACAGGGCCACCAAGAGCAATAGCATCTTCAGGGCGAGGATGCTACAGATGGACATGGGAATAGGATCCCGGTTCTTCCCGGGAGGCCAGCTAGAGTCATTGGAGATGGGGATGCTCCGGATACAAATACAAACCGACAGGGAATCATTTCTCATTCGGTTAACAACAACAATTTCGAAATCCGGGATATTTTCATCAATATGGTGCATAACAACTAGTTCCACGGGCTGTCTTCTGATGGCCCTCTGCAGCATCTAGACACTTTCGATAAGATCTGTGCCACTACTCGCCTTAATGGTGTCACAGATGACGGTTTAAAGATGCGTCTCTTCTTTTTCTCATTGGCGGATAGAGCTAAGGAGCGGGAAAGTAACATCCCTCCGGGATCTATTACTACTTGGGGTGAGCTTAAGAAGGCATTCCTAAATAAATTCTTCTCCGCTACTCGGACAACACGCTTCCGCAATGAGTTGTCCGGTTTTGTACAACGCAACAATGAGAGTTTTGCTGAAGCTTGGGAGCGGTTCAACCGACTTACAAATCAATGTCCTCACCATGGGTTCACTAAGGAGACTCTTCTCAGCAACCTTTATAGAGGTGTGCTCCCTAAGATGAGGGTTATGCTTGACTCATAAAGTAATGGTCACTTTCTTGGAAAAGGGGTTGATGAAGCTCTGAAACTTATTGAAAACATTGCCACAAGTGATGGCAACTACAATGAAGACTATGACCGAACAAATAGGGGCTCATCATCCATGGAGGAGAAGTATGAGAAGGAAATCAAGTCCTTACATGAGAAGATGGATAAGATGATCACCTCTAGCCAAAAGCAAGTCAACTTTGTGGGCAACTTTGATGAAACTCAGCCCTACCTATATAGTGTAGAAGAAGAAATGACACAAGAGGAGATGAACTTCATTGAAGGACAAGGTGGTTTCAATAAAGGATTCAATCCTAACTATAGGAACCACCCAAATTTCTCCTATAGAAACCCAATGTGGCCAACCCTCAAACTCAATCTCAAGGACAAGGGAAACCTCAAGCTACTCAACAAAATCCCTATGTTCCTTTCAACACTCAACAAGGGTTTGGCACTAAGCCTCAATTTCAAGGCCAACAAGGCTATGTTCCTCAAGGGGTCACAAACATGGAGAACAAGAATGCTTCAACATCTAGAGCTCATGGTACTCTACCGGGTAAAGATGAGCAAAACCCGAAGGAATATGCCAATGCTATCACATTGCGAAGTGGTAAGGAGCTGCAACATCATCAAGTTCACAAACCTAAGGTTATTACTTTACTCAATGAGGACATTGAAGTTCAAGAAGGGGAGGAGAATTCTGAAAAATTCTGCTCATAACAAAGAGAGTGATAGTGAGATTGCTAAGAGGAAAGGAAAGGATGTACTTAAAGGAGGAGTGGAAGACACACTCAAGAAGAAAGAGGGTGAGTTTGTGGCACCACCCTATGAACCTAAGTTATCCTTACTGGGTAGATTCAAAAAGCAGCTTTTAGAGAAGTATAAATCCCTCTTCGAGAAGCAAATGAAGAACGTAGAGCTCACCATGCCTTTGATAGATGCCTTTTTACTTGTTCCTCAATACATCAAGTTCTTGAAGGATGCAATTAAGGAGAGAACCAAAGAAGTGCAGGGCATGGTCGTATTGTCTCATGAGTGAAGCGTGATAGGTGTAAGTTTTAATCCCTATACTAACTGCAAGTGCACAATGATGTGATTGTAGTACTTAGGGTATCGAATCCACAGAGACTCCGGTCAACGATAGATTTAGAACAGTTAAGATTAAACTAGGTGAAAGTAATGAGAAAGCAGTAAATCAGATAGCAGAAAGTAAATCAAGCGAGTTTGTGAGCAAGGAAGCGAAGCGTTAGGTCAAGGGAGTTCTCAGGAAATCAGGAACACATGCAATCAATCAAGCGGGATCTAATTAGGAACTGTTCTAGAACTCAAACACAGATATAGAATTAACCAACTGTCGTTGCGAGAATTCTCTAAGCCTAATTGCAGAAATCCAAATTCCTTTGCAATTCCTAACAGATTAAACTAGCTTTAAGATCAAGTTCGATATGTTCACAATTCCCCTAAACCAAATTCCTTTGCGAGTAGATCAAATTGCTCATCTAGGTTCTTTCTAGCTAATTAACCAACTGTCGTTGTATCAATCAACCTAACATCATAAATCTGGGTAGCTACTTCAGATTAAGCATTAAAAACAATCCTAGACGAAGAACTAACAGATATGAATCCCTACAGATTGATTAACCTATAATTCCATAAAATCTCTAATGAGAATCCCTAAACCTAACAGGTAATCTACTCAGACATAATCATCGAAACAGAAAACATCATGAATAGAAAACCAAATATCATAAAACAGAATAAAGAACTGGGGTTCGAAATCCTCTCTCTTTCGAGAGCAAGATCAGCCCCTAAAACTCTCTGAATAAAATAAAGCATAGTAAAAGCGTAGCCTAAACAATGGCTTAAAAACCCTAATATAATGGTCTAAAGTCGGCTGGGGCTTTTTTGTAATTATAAGGAACTTCTGGGCAAAGTTGCAATTTCCATACTCTTCATTAACCGCCGAGAAAAGTCTGTGTCGACCTTGTGTCGATCGTTGCACCCTCTGTGTCGATCGACACAGGTCTGTGAAACGGGCAGTGAACTCCAAAATGCTCCAAAATGCACCATAATGTCTAATTCCGCTCCAAACATACTTAGACCTGTAAACATACTAAAAAGACTCCAAAACATAACATAAGACTCGATAAATAAGATATATACCATGGCTAAAATCCTTAAAATCCATGGTATATCAACTCCCCCACACTTAGCTCTTGCTTGCCCTCAAGCAAGTAAAGAACCAATGTATAAGAAAAGAGGTTTGAAAACACAGAAACTCATTTCATCCTAGAAGCAACAACACTCAGATTCCCCTTAGTAATCCACATGAAAGATTTCACCTGCAGACATCAAGACCAACATATACTTCCCCCACACTTAGCAACTGTCCTAAGTAAACTCCACAATCACATTCACGCATTCAAATTCACCCTACTGACTTCTGCAAGTATTTAAGTGCGGTCTCACCTAAGGAGTATCGATCAAAGGGCACATGGATTCTTACTTTGCCAGCTCTAGACCACCATACTATCTTTCTATGGTCCCTTTCTTCTCTTTTCCCTTCCTTAACAACTGATTTTTCCCCATTGGGTATCATTTTATTTTTTTTATCAGTGTTCTTCCTGTTTTGAGGTGTACTTTGGACACATTCCATGGATCGCACAGAAGGTAATAGTGTTTGCTACTACTCCCGTGACCACTTCGGAGTTACTAACTCATCCTCAGTTTATTACTTTTTTTCTTTCTTGATGGATGGGGAGAAGGGAACCAAATAGAACAGGTTTACAGGCTGTGTCAGAACTAACAAAGGAATCCGACACAAAGTATACCAAGCCCATAGGTGAGAAAATTAAGTCAGTATTAAGTTTGAAGTCAGTAAAAGGATCCTCTGATACCTGAAGCGATGTGGGTGTACTCAGTAGGTTGATCCGTGTCTGGGTTTTCTAATAGTCAGATATTGTTCTGCAATTTCATCCCAATGGTCACTTAAGTTCCTGCAAGTGCTGTTAATCTTCTAAAAAATTCACTGTTTTCTACTTAAACTGGTTTTGACTCAATAAAACAATTTTTTTTTTTAAAATTGGACTGACTCTAAGAAAACAGAAGCGTGCGTCAGTAGCTCCTCCCCCACACTTAAAACAAACTGTCCCCAGTAGTGTCAAGCTTAGGGTCGGTGAGAATAAATAATCAAATTGAAACAATCTGAAAAGTTGCAGAACACGTACCTGTCGTCGCCCTGTGTCGATCGATGCCACAAGGGTGTCGATCAATACAAGGCGAATTTTTCTCGCAGTTATGTGAATAACCGATGTCTAAACCACAATTGATTCGGTAAACCGTAAATCGCGACTGCATCGACCGATGCAGTATAGGTGTCAATCGATGCAGTGCGATTCTGCCTGTTTCTCACGGCTCTGAACACACTTAAACAGAAAAATCAAAATATCAAAACCAAAACAAAAAAATGAAAACAAAAACGAACCTAACAGTGGGTTGCCTCCCACTCAGCGCTTGTTTTTAGTCATTTAGCTTGACTATGGGATAGAGATTTGACTCATGGCGGTTTTAACAGAGACTTTGAGTGTCTCTGTGAATATCTCTTCATCCAAGGGGGCGTATAAGCTGTCAGATCATGAGGTCTCCCAAGGAAAGAGTAAACAGAATCAGGGCGGGAGCGAAGCTTGGGTGGGATACTGCGTTTTCCTGCATTCAAAACAATGTGGTCGGGAGGTTTAAGCTTGGGTGATTTATACCTTACCTTTGGTGCAGATCTGATGTGTGGAGCTTTCTGCTTATGAGCAGTTGCAGGCTCTGAAGATGTTAGAGCAGGTTCAAGAAGAAACCGCCATCTTCTTCTCTCCACTATCGGATACTGTAGTTCCACCAATCTGAATTGCTTCTTTCAAATAACCATCAGTGGAGATCATCTTCTTATCCACCACTACCATGCACTTCTCTACACTCTGCCCATGTTTAGACCTTATAGGAACTTTTGGGAATGGTATTGGAGGTTTGTAGACCCATTCCTTAGCAAAAATATCAGATTTGGGCAAAATTGGGTCTGTCCGACTGTCGCGTCGACCGACGCAGAAGTGGTGTCGGTCGACATTGAATTGATGTCGACCTTCAGTGTCGACCATGGTCGATTTCTGTTTGTCTTAAGAACTCGAAATTGTCGTCAGAACTTCGTGTCGACTGACACTAAGGGGGTGTCGATCGACACCGAAAGATTTTATCAAGAGATCAATGTCAATCTCTGTCGAGTCTGGTCCGTCGAAACTCTCAAACTCAGGGATCTCGATCTCGGATTCTTCTATGTTTTCCACAATTTCCATAGCCTTAACTTCAAGATATGATCCCTGATTCAGCCTATGGTCAACCTGAACTGAGATGTCATTGACATGAGCATTCTGAGCATTATTCTCTTTGGCACAATTTGAGATTTGATGTACTTGTGTATCCCGCAGCTTCATATGAGTGTTCAAGGACTCAAACTTACCATTCAAATCAGTGTACAAGTTCTCAATCCTCGAGTTGAAAGACACATTGGTCTGTTGTTGTCCTTCAAGACACTGCTCCATCATGACTTCAAATCTGCTCTTATGTGTAGGTGCAGGAGGTGCTTGGTGAGATGAATAACCATAATCTCTCGATCTCGGAGCATAACTAGAACTTTGTCTCTGCTGATTTCCACATGTCTGCCCATAATAATCAGCTCCAGCTATATAATTCACGTCTGCAAACTTTTCAGCTTCTGCATCAGCTCGGATTTGTCTCTTCCAAAGTAGGATGTTGTGGATAGAATCAATCTTGTCTCTTATCTCAGCTATCTTCTCCACCAATGCGTATGGTATGATGGGGTTTCCTTCCCCATCCAGTTTTTGACCCTTTGCGTTGCATATATGACCCTCTTGGTCTCGTAAAACGCCGTCTTTACCGCGAATCAGAATCACAGGCTCCAATAGACTGAAACCTGTTAAGTGCTCAAGCTCTCGGTATCTTTGATTTCGCCTCGTGTCGATCGATGCAAAGGAAGCGTCGATCGATGCAAGTTCGAAGATGTGACGATCGACACACAGGACCGTGTCGATCGTTGCAGGGCGATTACAGGCGTACCTGAAACGCAAAAACAGAAGAAAAAAAAATTAGTAACAAAAAAAGAAATACGAAAAACCTATTCTAAACCCTAAGTTCAAATCTATCAAAGACTCCTAAGAGTCTCCGGCAACGGCGCCAAAAACTTGATAGGTGTAAGTTTTAATCCCTATATTAACTGTAAGTGCACAGTGATGTGATTGTAGTACTTAGGGTATCGAATCCACAGAGACTCCGGTCAACGATAGATTTAGAACAGTCAAGATTAAACTAGGTGAAAGTAATGAGAAATCAGTAAATCAGAAAGAAGAAAGTAAATCAAGCGAGTTTGTGAGCAAGGAAGCGAAGCGTTAGGTCAAGGGAGTTCTCACGAAATCAGGAACACATGCAATCAATCAAGCGAGATCTAATTAGGAACTGTTCTAGAACTCAAACACAGATATAGAATTAACCAACTGTCGTTGCGAGAATTCTCTAAGCCTAATTGCAGAAATCCAAATTCCTTTGCAATTCCTAACAGATTAAACTAGCTTTAAGATCAAGTTCGATATGTTCACAATTCCCCTAAACCAAATTCCTTTGCGAGTAGATAAAATTGCTCATCTAGGTTCTTTCTAGCTAATTAACCAACTGTCGTTGTATCAATCAACCTAACATCATAAATCTGGGTAGCTACTTCAGATTAAGCATTAAAAACAATCCTAGACGAAGAACTAACAGATATGAATCCCTACAGATTGATTAACCTATAATTCCAGGAAATCCCTAAACCTAACATGTAATCTACTCAGACATAATCATCGAAACAGAAAACATCATGAATAGAAAACCAAATATCATAAAACAGAATAAAGAACTGGGGTTCGAAATCCTCTCTCTTTCGAGAGCAAGATCAGCCCCTAAAACTCTCTCTATGAATAAAATAAAGCGTAGTAAAAGCGTACCCTAAACAATGGCTTAAAACCCCTAATATAATGGTCTAAAGTCGGCTGGGTCTTCTTTGTAATTATAAGGAACTTCTGGGCAAAGTTGCAATTTCCATACTCTTCATTAACCGCCGAGAAAAGTCTGTGTCGACCTTGTGTCGATCGTTGCACCCTCGGTGTCGATCGACACAGGTCTGTGAAACGGGCAGTGAACTCTTCCTCTCGGGTCAATACTCCAAAATGCTCCAGAATGCACCATAATGTCCAATTCCGCTCCAAACATACCTAGACCTGTAAACATACTAAAAAGACTCCAAAACATAACATAAGACTCGATAAATAAGATATATACCATGGCTAAAATTCCTAAAATCCATGGTATATCAAAGCGCGATCATCCAAAGAAGAATTTGTTGGAATTGTGTCCAGTAATCTCGGTACTGTCTCTAGAAAGTAATAGTATGTCAATGATCAGACATAAGTCATATAATACTGGGGGTCATGATGGCTTGCTAGAGTCCGCTCATGATCTATAAGTCTTGGACTTATTGCCTTTATTATATGATCCCATATGGGTCACACGCCTAAGCTAACAGGAAAATGTGTAGGAACGGCTTAGCAGAAGTACGGTAAAAGTGCCAGGCATTTGTCGTACTTAGAGAGAGATTAATGGGTCTGATTAAATCCAAGGGATTTAATCAGATTGGTATTTGGGCCCAAAAGCCCAAAAGGGAAAGAGAAGGGTTTTATAAACTAAAACCCAAATCTCTTTCTCCCCAACCCTAGCCCCTCTGCGATTTCTCTCTCTCTCCCTGCGCCTTCTCTCCTTTGGTCTAGCAGCCTTCTTCCTGCTTGGTGTGCGTGTGTGAACCTCTGGAGGAGTTATCACTTGGTGGCTCTGCTGATCTCTGACCTGTTCTTCATATTCCGCTGCATAAAAGGTAACAGGTGAGATCCATTAAGTTTCTAGCAAGAGAACCTAGATCTGGCATGTTTAGGATCTATTAATCTGATGAATTGAATCAGGATTAACACCAAAAGATCCTTCAGTGGTATCAGAGCTATTGGTTCTGTGGTTTTTCTTGTTTAGAATCGTGTTTAGGATTGTTTAAAGAGGTGTTTTTGAATCAATCTACTGATAAGAGCAAAACACTTAAGAAACAAGAATTGAAACCTAAACAAACTAATGAAAATCGCAAACCAAACTATATGATTTGGTATGCGTCGGTTTGATGATGCACGGACCGATCGCTTTAGGATCGAGTCGCGTGATCATCCGATCGCGAGACATGGATCGATCGGCCGAGTGGATCACACGGCGATCGTGTCCCGCCTGTCTCGTGCATCGTCCCGATCGTCCAGCTCCCGTCCCGCGTCCAGATCGCTCGGCGATCGCATGACGCACGTCCCGGACTGACCCGAGAGCTCGACGATCACGCTCCCGTCCGATCGCGAGAGATGGCCCGGCTGTCTCGTCCCGATCACACGACCCGAGCTCGACGATCGATCGTCCCGTCCCGTCCGGATTCACGTGCGGCTGTCCCGATCGTTCATTCGATCGTGTGAAGCTAGGGCAACGTGATCGTGAACGGTTCACGTCCATTCGGTTCGGTTCATTTGACGGTTCGGTTTAAAATTTGATTAAAATCAAAAACGTCACGGTTTAATAAACAGACTTAATAAATTTATTAAGTTCTGGTTAAACCGGGATAAGAAATCCAAAGTCGAAATATTGGATTTTGTGCCTAAACCAGGATTTTCTAATTTGATTTGGTTGGACCAAATAAATTGAGAAAATCCGGTTTAGTAAATAACCGGTTGACAATTGTGGTTATCGTAGTAATTAAAATTTGGTTAGACCAATTTTAATGAACCAGACCGGTTATGTCATTTAATTGGACAATTGGGTTATGTCTTGGACATGGACCAATTCTTGGGCCTCGGGCCAAGAAGTTAAAACAATTGGGCCAATTATTTGAGTCTTTCTTCAGATTAATTTAAAATTTATTTTTATAAAATAATTATATAAATCGATTTTAAATTAAAGTTTCCGAAATTTTTGAAATTAGAAAGTTTCTTAAAATAGAAGTTTCTGAATTTGCATGTTTTGGATTTTAAGAAATTTCTAAAGTTAGAAAGTTTCCGGTTTTAGAAAGTTTCCAATTTTAGAAAGTTTCCAAAATTAGTAGGTTCCCCAAAATGGAAAGTTTCCCAAAATAGTAATCTTCTATTTTGGGAATGAATTTTTAATAAACCTACAAACCTCAAATAATATCAAGCGTTGGATGTCTTGTCCAGTCTATGTCAGCTGTCGAAGCCCATTCAATTGTATTCATGGCCTTACAGTGTGAGGGTGTCTACTTTTGCGTGGATAAGACGGTTTGTGATTCATAAATGTCATTGGGAGTCCCAGACATTAATGATTACATGACTGTATAGTCTGGTTTTCTTGACTAGGCCATCGGGAGTCCCGGGCCTTGAGACATCAGAGTGGATTGGGCCTCGGGCCCAGATTCACAACCAAGAGTTATATCACGGATATAATTAGCCGACATAGGGCTTACCGATATAAGCTAAGGTTGGGTGATGGCCAGTGGCCCACTTTGATCTTAGTTATATGTGGATCTTGGAATCATTATATTCTATTGAGGGTAACTTATGTTATTGAATATAATGCGTGATTAATCATATTAAGTATAATACAAGATTAATCATATTGAACATATTAACTAATAACCTTTTTATCTTATACTTCAGCTATGACTACTACAAGCACTCAAAACACATTCTCAATCCGGTCTGTTCTCGAGAAGGAGAAGCTGACTGGAACGAACTTCCTGACGTGGTCAAGGAACTTGAGGCTGGTCCTCAAGCAGGAGAAGAAGGATTATGTCCTTCGTGATCCTCTCCCCGAGAGGCCTGCTAACAATGCCGCCAGGACTCTGCATAATGCTTGGGAAAAGCATTCGTCAGATGAAAATGATGTGTATTGCCTTATGTTGGCGACAATGACTGCTGAGCTGCAAATGCAATTCGAGAGTGTGTTGTCACCAATTGAGATAATGGCAAGCCTGAAATCGCTTTTTCAGGAGCAAGCAAGGACTGAGAGGTTTTAGACTGTTAAGAACCTCTTAGACTGTAAGTTGGCTGCGAATGCGGCAGTGAGTCCTCATGTCTTGAAGATGATGGGTTATCTCGATCATCTTCAGAAACTCGACTGCCCTATCAGCCAGGAACTTGCCTGCGACATCATTCTGCAGTCATTACCTGCAAGCTATGATCAGTTCATTCTGAACTTTAACATGCATGGCTTGAGTAAGACATTGCCTGAGCTTCACGGAATGCTCAAGACTGCAGAGCCCAACTTGAGGAAAACCGCCAAGGACCCCAATGTGCTTATGGTGCAGAAGGGCAAGGGGTTTAAGAAATCCTCTGCTAAGGATAAGGGAAAGGCCAAGGCTGTCCAAGTCGCGGACAAGGACACGCCAAAGCCCAAGCCCAAGTCCAAGGCTGGGCCAACTGACATATGCAGGTTCTGTAAAGAACCAGGGCATTGGAGGAGAGAATGTAAGAAATTCCAAGAAGGTCTAAAGGAATTGAAGAAGAAGACTCTCGAGACTTCTTCGACAGGTATTTTTGTTATAGAAGTTAATACAACTACTTCTGATAATACCTCATGGGTCATGGATACTGGTTGTGGGGCTCATATTTGTACTAATATGCAGGCACTCAGCAACAGTAGAAGGCTGAAGCAAGGACAAGTGGAGCTACGAGTTGGGAATGGAGCGAAAGTTCCAGCACTAGCTGTAGGCACATACTTGTTGTCTTTACCTTCGGGATTGATTTTAGAACTCAATAATTGTTATTTTGTACCTTCTATAAGCAGAAATATTATTTCAATTTCTTTGTTTGATTTGGAAGGTTATGATTTTTCAGTTAAGAATAAATTATGTTCCTTCAATCGCAACAATTTGTTCTATGGTTCTGCCCCTCTTACGAATGGGCTTTACATACTCGATCAATCCGCGCCAATTTATAACATTAATACCAAACGGTTCAAACCTAATGAGGAGAACCGAACGTTTCTATGGCATTGTCGTTTAGGGCACATCAGCGAGAAACGCATCAAGAGGCTCCATTCGAATGGACTTCTTGGCTCATTTGACTTTGAGTCATGTGAGAAATGCGAATCCTGCATGATGGGCAAAATGACACGGGCCCCCTTTAATAAACCTAACGAGAGGGCCAGTGACTTATTGGGCCTGATACACACTGACGTGTGTGGCCCAATGTCCACTAATGCAAGAGGAAACTATCAGTACTTCATTACCTTCACTGATGATTTCAGTAGGTATGGATATGTTTATTTAATGAAACATAAGTCTGAATCTTTTGAGAAGTTCAGAGAATTCCAAAATGAAGTACAGAACCAACTTGGAAAAAGCATTAAGGCTCTTCGGTCCGACCGAGGAGGAGAATACTTAAGCCAAGAATTCAGTGATCATCTAAGAGAGTGTGGGATCGTATCCCAACTCACTCCTCCTGGAACACCTCAATGGAATGGTGTGTCTGAGAGGAGGAATCGGACCTTATTGGATATGGTTCGATCTATGATGAGTCACACAGACCTTCCAATATCCCTTTGGGGATATGCTCTGCTAACAGCAGTGTTCACTCTAAATAGAGCGCCATCGAAAGCAGTAGCAAAGACACCATATGAATTATGGACTGGAGTGGCTCCAGTGCTGTCTTATCTTAGAATTCGGGGTTGTGAAGCCTATGTCAAGAGATTAATCTCAGAAAAGCTTACACCAAAGTCTGATAAATGCTACTTCATTGGTTATCCGAAGGAAACCAAGGATTATTACTTCTATCTACGTTCCGAGAACAAGATCTTTGTTGCCCGGGATTGTAACTTTCTTGAGAGAGAATTTCTCTCTAAGAAAGAAAGTGGGAGTAAGGTACTGCTTGAAGAAATTCAAGATGAACAGGATACTGCTCAACCTAATGAGGAAGAGCAGCAGGAGGACCTACAAGAAATTGTAGAGCCTGAACCTGTAGTACCTGAAGTTCGAAGATCCGGGAGGATCCGTCACGAACCCGAGAGATATCAAGGATTCCTCGTGACTAACTGTCATGATCTTTTGATCATTGATGGTGATGAACCATCGAACTTCAATCAAGCCATGATGGGCCCAGATTCCTCTAAGTGGCGTAAGGCCACTGATTCCGAAATGGACTCCATGTCGGTCAACCAAGTGTTTTCGTTGGTTGACTTACCCGCTGGTGTAAAAGCCATCGAGTGCAAATGGATCTTCAAGAAGAAGATTGACGTGGATGGAAATGTCCAGATTTATAAAGCCAGGTTGGTGGCAAAAGGTTTCAGACAAGTTCACGGTGTGGATTACGATGAAACCTATTCACCAGTGGCTATGATGAAATCTATTCGGATTCTTCTAGCAACTGCAGCTTTTCATGATTATGAAATTTGGCAGATGGACGTGAAAACCGCCTTCCTGAATGGAATTCTGGAAGAGGATGTGTATATGACACAACCTGACGGTTACATAGATCCAAAGAATGCTGGGAAAGTATGCAAGCTTCATAAATCCATTTATGGATTGAAGCAAGCATCGAGGAGCTGGAATCTTCGTTTTGATGAAGCGATCAAGCAATTTGACTTCATCAGAAACGAAGACGAACAATGCGTGTATAAGAAAACTAGTGGGAGCAAGATAGTATTTCTTATTATGTATGTCGATGACATACTGCTTCTCGGAAACGACGTTCCAATGCTGAAATCCGTAAAGGACTGGCTTGGAAGTTGTTTTTCCATGAAAGACATGGGTGAAGCCGCATACGTTCTTGGAATCAGGATCTACCGGGATAGATCTAGAAGGCTGATAGGCTTGTGTCAAGATTCATACATTGACAAAGTCCTACAAAGATTCAGCATGAAAGATTCCAAGAAGGGCTTCACACCAATGGTACATGGCACAACGCTAAGCAAGAAGCAGAGCCCTACGACGGCTGCTGAGCTTGAGCGCATGAAGAATATTCCTTATGCATCTGCAATAGGATCTGTCATGTATGCCATGATCTGTACTCGTCCTGATGTTGCTTATGCATTGAGCATGACGAGTAGATACCAGTCAAATCCAGGTGAAAACCATTGGATTGCCGTAAAGAACATCTTGAAGTATCTAAGACATACTAAGGATAAGTTCTTGGTGTACGGTGGAAGTGATGTGCTTAAAGTCAGTGGATTCACGGACGCAAGTTTCCAGACAGACCAAGATGATTTCCGGTCACAGTCCGGTTATATCTTTTGTCTGAATGGCGGTGCAATCAGTTGGAGAAGCTCCAAGCAAGACACCGTTGCTGATTCCACTACAGAAGCTGAATATATCGCCGCCTCAGAAGCAGCGAAGGAAGCTGTTTGGATACGAAAGTTCATTATTGAACTAGGTGTGATACCAGATGCGGCTGAGCCTCTGGCACTGTTTTGTGACAACAATGGTGCTATTGCTCAGGCAAAGGAGCCAAGATCACACCAGAAATCCAAGCATGTTCTAAGAAGATTTCACTTGATACATGACATCATTAATAGAAAGGAAGTCAAGATCAGCCGAGTTCAGACAGATGATAACGTCGCTGATCCGTTGACAAAGCCACTCCCAAGGCCTAAGCTCGAGTTTCTGACTGAAGCTGTAGGCATTAGAGGCATTGAAATGTAATCTAAATTTGAGTGGGAGTTTGAGGGCTTTTATTTAGTTATTTGATATGTTCTTGTAAAACATTTTTATGTTTAATGAAATTATTATTTCAAGATTATTTTAACTGTGATGAAATAATCGTTCCAAAGTGATATAAACCATTTTATAGGTCATCGAAGTAAGTGACTTGATCTTGAGTCATCAAAGTCATTTAGCTTGATCATGAGACCCTATATTTGATAGATGGAATATATCATCCTGTCCCTAGTCGAAGGTTGTTGAAATTGGAACACCAACAACCGTGAGAGACTGGATTGGTATGTGACTTATGACAAAGTCTCAGTGTGTCATAGATGCGCGGCATCAAAGTCAGTACATAGGTGTATGTTGGGAACATACGACCGGACAAGACCCGCTTATAAGAACTCTTCAGGATATTTATATCTGTGTCATAAGAGATTCTTACTACGACTATAGAGTATAGTCCTTAGACCTGAGTTCGCATGCATGTGACTGCACATGGACTGATGCACTTTGATCATTGTCTAACGCTGTCGTTATGCGATAGTTATAAGGACCTTGTTTGGGTGTATTACGAAATGAGTAGTTTACAGTGATGGAACAAGACGGAATTTGTCCCTCCAATATAAATGGAGTGAATATCTCTAGGCCAATCGGAGATTTGAATACTGGAAAATGCATGGCCATGCTCAAACGGACTGTCCCGAGTCGTTTGGATTGTCAGTATCGAATCAGAGTCCGATGAACAAGATTAGGCTTTATAAGGATGACACCAATCTTGCCTTATGACTAATCGAGATATTGAGACAAAAGGATTATGAATACAGAGATTCCAGTACAAGTGGGAGATTGTTGGAATTGTGTCCAGTAATCTCGGTACTGTCTCTAGAAAGTAATAGTATGTCAATGATCAGACATAAGTCATATAATACTGGGGGTCATGATGGCTTGCTAGAGTCCGCTCATGATCTATAAGTCTTGGACTTATTGCCTTTATTATATGATCCCATATGGGTCACACGCCTAAGCTAACAGGAAAATGTGTAGGAACGGCTTAGCAGAAGTACGGTAAAAGTGCCAGGCATTTGTCGTACTTAGAGAGAGATTAATGGGTCTGATTAAATCCAAGGGATTTAATCAGATTGGTATTTGGGCCCAAAAGCCCAAAAGGGAAAGAGAAGGGTTTTATAAACTAAAACCCAAATCTCTTTCTCCCCAACCCTAGCCCCTCTGCGATTTCTCTCTCTCTCCCTGCGCCTTCTCTCCTTTGGTCTAGCAGCCTTCTTCCTGCTTGGTGTGCGTGTGTGAACCTCTGGAGGAGTTATCACTTGGTGGCTCTGCTGATCTCTGACCTGTTCTTCATATTCCGCTGCATAAAAGGTAACAGGTGAGATCCATTAAGTTTCTAGCAAGAGAACCTAGATCTGGCATGTTTAGGATCTATTAATCTGATGAATTGAATCAGGATTAACACCAAAAGATCCTTCAGAATTGTGCCTAGAAAGCTCGAGGATCCGGGCAGCTTTACTCTACCATGTGCTATTGGCCCTCTTCGATTTGAGAGTTGCTTGTGTGATTTAGGGGCCAGCGTGAATCTAATGCCTTTTTCAGTATCTAAAAGGCTAGGTTTCTCCACTTACAAGACTTGTAGAATCTCCTTAGTACTAGCGTACATATCATTGAGATTCCCAATTGGCCTTCTAGACGATCTTCCCGTGAAGATAGGAGGATTTGAAGTTCCAACTGACTTCATTGTGCTTGAAATGGATGAAGAGCCAAAGGATCCTCTAATATTTGGGAGACCCTTTCTTGCCACAGCCGGAGCAATCATAGATGTGAGGAAGGGAAAGATAGACCTCCACCTTGGGAAGGATATAGTTCTGAATTTTGACAACAACAAGATGATGAAGAAGCCAACTATCCAAGGTCAAATGTTTTACATTGAGGCTATGGAAGAGCTAGCTGATGAGCTTCTAGAGGAGCTGAACATGGAGGATCCCTTGGAAGTGGTTTTGACAAAGGAATGTGGAGAGTATGGGTACCTTCAAGATGAGAGCTGGACTTACAAGAAGATGCTGGATTCGCATAAGCCTTTGCTAGGAGTTGTTGAGTACATTGAGTTGGAATCAGATTTCGTGGACAAGGAGCAAGAGGTCTTTGCTACGGGTATAGGAGCTGATGGCAATGAGGCTTGCAAAGACCAGCTTGTAACTGATGATTGGAGCGGGCTCAAAGCACCAAAGGTGGAACTAAAGCCCTTTCCGCGGGGGCTTCGGTATGCATTTCTTGTCCCTAACTCTACTTATCTTGTGATTGTGAATGAGCTGTTGAGTGATGAGGAGTTGATTGCTTTAACAAATGAATTGAAAAAGTTTAGAAGAGCAATAGGATACTCACTTGATGATATTAAAGGATTGTCACCTAGCTTATGCACTCATAGGATTCACCTAAATCCATGTCTTCTGTTGAGCATCAAAGAAGGTTGAATCCTAATCTTAAAGAAGTAGTCAAGAAGGAAATTCTTAAATTGCTTGATGCAGGGATAATCTACCCTATCTCGGACAGCACTTGGGTTTCTCCCGTGCAATGTGTTCCGAAGAAAGGGGGGGGGGGATTACGGTTGTTAAAACTGAAAACAATGAATTGATTCCCACTAGAACAATAACCGGCCATAGGATGTGTATAGACTACAGAAAACTTAATGCAACATCTAGGAAAAATCACTTCCCATTGCCGTTTATTGACCAAATGCTTGAGCGTCTTGCTAACCACCCTTTCTATTGTTTCCTCGACGTGTATAATGGATTCTTCCAAATTCCTATACACCCAAACGATCAGGAGAAGACGACTTTTACCTGTCCTTATGACACCTTCGCATATCGGAGAATGTCGTTTGGACTGTGTATGCTCCCACAACTTTTCAGCGATGCATGATGTACATCTTCTCCGATCTTATCGAGGACATTGTGGAAGTATTCATTGACGACTTTTAAGTATATGGCTCTTCTTTCTCCTCTTGTCTTATGAAGTTGTGCAGGGTATTAAAGCGGTGTGAGGAGACAAACTTGGTTCTTAACTGGGAAAAGTGCCATTTCATGGTCAAGGAAGGAATAGCGTTGGGTCATAAGACATCCGAGAGTGGTATAAAGGTGGACAAGGCTAAGATAGAAGTCATGATGAGTCTACAACCGCCGAATTCAGTTAAGGGTATCAGAAGCTTTCTTGGACATGCGGGTTTCTATAGAAGATTCATCAAAGATTTCTCCAAGATAACAAGGCCTCTCACACGCCTTCTTTGCAAGGAAACTGAATTTCCCTTTGATGCTGAATGTCTGAAGGCTTTCAATGAGATCAAGTAAGCCTTGGTTAGCGCTCCTATCGTGCAAGCACATGATTGGGAACTACCATTTGAGATCATGTGTGACGCGAGTGATTACGCAGTTGGGGCTGTTTTGGGGCAAAGGAAAGATAAGAAGTTGCATGTTATCTACTACGCCAGTCGGACATTAGATGACGCTCAAGTAAAGTACGCTATAACTGAAAAGGAGCTCTTAACTGTGGTATTTGCATTTGAGAAGTTTAGATCGTATCTAGTGGGATCTAAAGTTGTTGTCTACACAGACCATGCCGCACTAAGAAATCTTTTAGCCAAGAAAGATGCGAAACCAAGACTCCTAAGGTGGATCTTACTACTTCAAGAATTTGATCTCGAAATCAAGGATAAGAAAGAGATAGAGAATGGAGTAGCGGATCACTTGTCTAGATTGAGAGTTGAAGATAGTATTCCCATAGATGACTCACTCCCGGAAGAGCAAATAATGGCTGTCACGACTGTGAGAGAAGCTCATGATACAAGAAGAAATTTAGAAGAGGTTACTTCTCTTGAGGACAAAGAGCCATGGTATGCTGATCTTGTTAACTACTTAGTTACTGGAAGAGAGCCACCGAGTCTGGACATCTAACACAAGAAGAAGTTCTTTCGAGAGGTCAACAAATATTATTGGGATGAACCATGCTTGTTCAAGAGGTGTTCAGATGGTCTCTACAGGAAATGTGTCTCGGAAGAAGATATGCAAGGGATCTTGTATCATTGTCATGGTTCGGATTATGGAGGACTCTTTGCATCGTTCAAAACCGAAACCAAGGTTCTACATTCAGGCTTTTGGTGGCCTAGCTTGTTTAAGGATGCTCAAGGATATGTGTTAAGGTGTGATGCTTGCCAAAGAAAGGGCAACATTGGGAGGAGAAATGAGATGCCACAAAACCCTATATTAGAAGTAGAAGTGTTTGATGTATGGGGGATCGATTTCATGGGTCCTTTCCCATCCTCCTATGGAAACCAATACATCTTGGTGGCAGTAGACTATGTGTCAAAGTGGGTTGAAGCTGTGGCGAGTCCAACAAACGACTCCAAAGTAGTCATCAAGTTGTTCAAGATCGTGATCTTCCCAAGGTTTGGGATACCAAGGATAGTGATCAGTTATGGAGGCTCACACTTCATCAACAAATTGTTCGAAAGCCTTTTGAAGAAATATGGAGTCAAGCATAAGGTTTCTACACCTTACCATACTCAGACAAGCAGACAAGTTGAGGTATCTAATTGACAGATAAAGGCCATTCTTGAAAAGACTGTTGGAGCTTCGAGGAAAGATTGGTCAAAGAAGCTTGATGATGCTTTGTGGGCTTATAGAACAGCTTTCAAGACTCCTCTTGGACTACTCCTCTCACTATGTTATATGGGAAGTCATGCCACTTACCAGTTGAGGTGGAATACAAAGCTTTATGGGCTGTCAAACTACTCAATTTCGACATCAAGACTGCTACAGAGAAGCGGTTGATTCATGACAAGCTTATCTTGAAGAAAGAATTCAAAGAAGGGGATCTTGTGTTGCTTTTCAATTCCCTGTTGAAGCTCTTTCTCGGAAAGCTAAAGTCTAGGTGGTCGGGACCGTTCAAGGTGAAAGAAGTAAGGCCATATGGTGCGGTAGTGCTTTTGGGAAAGTCCAATGAGGAGTTCACAGTCAACGGACATCGGCTCAAACGCTATTCAGCTTCAGAAGCTATAGAGGAGGGAACTTCGATTCCACTCTCTAGCCCGCCTCCAACTTGAAATCTCAGTTTGAAACGTCGAGCTTAACGACTATAAACAAAAGCGCACTTGGGAGACATTCTCATGTTTATCTTTGTACATATGATCTTTTGCTTGTTATTTTTTATGTTTCTTTTTGAGTTTATCAGGTTTTGGTTGATAGGTGAAGTTATGGACTCATTGGTGTTAAGCAAAAACCATGGAACATGAAGGAAAATTCCAGTGAAGATGTATCGGCCTCCGTATCGGTTGGATAAGCCGATACATTTTGGACGAAAGTGGTCGAAATGGGGCAGTGACAAAGTATCGTCCTACGTATCGGTTAAGCCATCCGATACAGATTTTGACGAGTGGAGTTGAAAAATCCAGGGAGAAAGTATCGGCCTCCGCATTGGTTGGGAGGGCCGATACATATTTTCGCGAGATTGGTCGAAAATGGATAGAGGCGGGGTATCGGTTCATGTATCGGGAGAGAGGGCCGATACATATTTTCGCGAGATTGGTCGAAATTAAACAGAGAAAAAGTATCGGTTGGCATATCGGGAGGCTCGGCCGATACATACTCTCTCCCTAGGTAAGTTACTCGATCCAAAACCGATTTCAAACCGGTTTTACCCGGATTTTGACCAACCAATTCGACTTTTGACTGAATGGGACCGATTTTTTCTCTTGTTTTCTCCTCCCTCACGCTCCTTTCTCTCTTATTCACGATTTCACCAAGGTTTTTGCAATAAACCTTTCAAGGCTTTCAAACTCTCAAATCTCTCAATTCTCCATTGATTTTACTGAATTTTGGCTCTAAGTTCACGATTTTGAAAGTTCTTTCAGTCACATACACTCTCTCCCACTCTCTCTCATCTATCACACAAGGTAATCATCTCTTCTCTTCAATTTCATGGGTGAATTGGAGATTTTTGGAAACTCTTTGAACTCTAAATTCGTCCTTGTTACTTGATGTTTAGGCTTAGAAACCTTTGCAAGGTTGCTCCAAGATGAAAACCCAACTCAAATTCGCCCTAGAATCACTTGAATTGAAGTTTTAGGAATTAAGGTTCTTGAGAATTTTAGAATTTCGAAAATTTAGGGGCAAAGTCAAATTGATGGTTTCTATTGATGCATTGGGTTGTTAATAGCTTAAGTTTGCGATACTACTTGATTTCATTAAGTTTTGTTTCACAAAATTTTTCAAAATGCATGTTAAAAGCCTCTTGTGGTGTGATTGTGAGTTTACAAATGTTTGTGATTGTCTCCTTGGTGAATCTTGTGCTAGAAGGACTTGAATTGATGAATGTTGCGTTGTCTTAGCATGTTTTGATCACTTAACAATGAAAATTTTCGGAAAATGGCCAAGCATCTCATCTCTTGATCATTGAATTGAATTGGTGTATTGTTAGTATTGATCACCGAGATGCTTTGAATCAGTTGATGTTATCCTCTTGTGTTGATGAACTGTTAAAAGTACTTACTCTTTCTTTGAGTGCTCTCTTGTAGGACAATGACTAAAGCATCCGCAAATCCGAAACCAAAGTCAAGAGCACCAAGACAGGATGAAGGAGCTTCCTCGAGGGGAAAGGTTATCACTGTTGAGGAGGAAGAACCTGAGGTTACAGTGAAATATGTCCCCAAGCCTGCTAAGAACCACTATTCTCCTTCTGAGTACATGGACAACCTTACAAAAATTCCATTTTGGCCAACACGGCACCCTCATTTCCAAAGTTAGAAGCTCTGGGCATTCTAGGAGACTACAATGCGATCGTCGAGAACATGGGGTTTCAGCGTTTTTCAGCCTCTCCAGTGACGGCTATTAGAGCTCGGCTTGCTAATTCCTTGCAAACTTAAAAGGAACGCTCAATTTGACAAAGGCAGCTTCAAGGGGGTAAGTGAGCCTTGGGAAGATAGACTTCACAGTGGGAAGAAAGAAGTGCAGCATGACTTTTGAGGAAGTAAGTGCCCTCTTTGGCTTTGCGGACGATGGTGCACTACCAGGTACCTTCATCACCATCAAAAAGGATGATCTCAAGCAGATGTGGTACATGATCACTGATGCGAAGTATAAGCCAGGGTTGATGAAGTCCGCGAGGATCCGCCATCCTTCCATCTGGTATGTGCACAAGGCTCATACCATGTTCGCAAGGAAAGAGACATCCCAAGTGACTGGAGTGGAGATGAAACTGCTGTACATCGGACTGCAACCTCTTTTGTACACATTCCCTGATGGAACCCCAATACCACTGGTACCTCGTAAACCGAGCATGGTTGCTATTCTGATAGAGCAGTTAAATGATCACAGGGATTGGGCAGTGACTCACAGGGATGCTGATCCCAAGTTCACCATGGGCGGATTGATCACACCCATACTCCAAGCCAAGGGAATCAAGCTGGAAGGATCACTTGACCCGAACACATTTGGACAGCCTACGAAGACAGGGTGGTTGGATTTAGCTCAGCTGACTAGGAACCATTTTCTAGGTACCGGGCCTCCGGGGCGTCTTCTTTACCGGATGTGCTCAGATACGGAGTGTGAAGAGAAGTATCTACTCCCGAACACAGCTATTACAAGCTTTACTGATGCGGCCAACATCAGATTTCTCTCCAGGATAGAACATCAGTACGGCCTCAACGTACCACGAGGTGCGAGTGCAGCTGGTTATGAATCATCAGAAGGACCTGCTGGGGTGTATGGGCTGCACCGTTATTACATCCAACATCTTGATGACCCTATCGCAAACAAGGCTGTCCGAGCACTGAGAGATCAGAACCGGGACCTTCAAAGGCAGAGCAAGTGGCATGGTAAGAATATCAAGAGGTTGGACGGTTGTTTAAAGAAGGTGACCAAAGTTCTGAAGATGATCACAGGTAAGAAAGACAAGGGTAGCACTTCCGGGCAGACATCTGCAGCAAGAGAGATCCCCACTGAGTTGGATGAGGAAATCCGGGCAGCCACTGAGGAGGTAATCGGAGAAGCTGATCAATTGGTTGAGGAGACAGAGATGGAGCAAGCAAGATACTCCATGGCTGGGCATGAACTGGGACTTATCCCGAGGTTGGCTGAAGAGCCGTACTACGAGCCTCACCGCCACTCCAGCCACGAGGTGAAGAGGCGAAAGAGAAGGGCAATGAGGACACCATCCTGTTCGTCCTCAAACCCAACATACTCCATGGGAGACTCCTCATCTCCTTCCCACCACAACTAGACCAGGTAACACTCCATCCTTGTACATATTTCGTTTTTCTTTTCTTTCAGTGTATTTTGTTTGTTTTCGGTCTTTCCTCCTCTCTTATTTCACACAAGGGACTGTGTGATTTAAGTTTGGGGGAAGGACCAGTTGCTAATCTTAATTTTCTTTTGATCTTATTTTTCTCTTGTACATTTTGAGTCTCATGCATTTCGTTTATGACATAGAAAAAACCAAAAAAAAATCAAAAATTTTCAAAAAAAAATTCACAAAAAGAAAGTATTGTAAGATCGAGTCTAGTTCATTATGTAGGATGCATGCATTGGGGAAGATAATTATTTTTCCTTGTAGAGGCTCACCATTTAAGTTGCTCGTTGCTTTGATTGATTTTCAAAACAAAGGAAAACCCATTACTTGACTTTGAAATTTCGAAACTCCCTATCTTTTTGAAGCATGCTTGAGCTTAACTCAATTCCATGATGATTGACTTAATCTTGACTTTGAAATATCTTGCTTAGGGGCTTGAAATGCAATCCTATGGTCCTTGCCCGAGTTATGCTTTCCCTTTTACCACTCTTTTGATTAACTCGGGCAGCTATTGATCTTATGATCATGGCCTCCCTTACCCAAAGACCCTAAACCTTTCCTTGAAGCCTAAATTAATTTGTGAGTGAGGCCTGTTCTTAATAGCTTTTGGCATGTGCAAAAACTTGAGAGTATCGGGAACGACAATGGTCTTTTTTCATTTTAGCTAGCTCTATTTTCCATAAGAGTCTAGCATTAGGATGGGAAACAAGTTTGGGGGAGAGATGGGAGATAACTTGGGAATAAAAGGATCAATGAAAAGAGCTGAAAAAGGGTTCAAAAAGAGAAAGAAAGTCGCTAGGAAGTCTCAAAAGAAAAGAGCTATGTGCAAAAGAAAAGAGAATCAAGTAAGTCCCCTAGGAATGAATCAAAAGAAAAAGAAAGAAATATCAAGTAAAGAGGGGGATAAGATATGAAAATGCTCAAGAGTGAAAAAGAAAAAGAAAATCAGTTAAGAGTTTCCTAATTGCACTAAAGAAAAGAATGAAAAAGCTAATGGGGTGAGAGTTTTGTTGAAGGGTTGATCATGGGTTGGAAATGGTGAGTGTTTGTCTTTCATTATGGGATTGTATAGAGAAATCTTCTAGGAATTGGGTAGAACAATGAGAAAAGAACTTTGTATGCATGAATTGTTCCCTTTCTTAGATAGATTTTGTGTAATGCCAATTTCTCCTATTCTTGAAAGTTAACCACCTCAAAAGAAACTCTACTTAGCCACCGCAAATGCCCCTCTTGAACCTTGCCGATTGGGATTGATTATTGCCCCTTTGTGAGATCGCACTTAACCTTTAATGAATGTAGGGAATTGAGTTAATGATTGCTTGTGTTCTATGAGATCTCGGGATGTTAGAGTAGGGGTTGATGGGAATGGTAATGTGGAAGTACATGGAGTGATGATATGATTAGAGCAACTTGTAACTTCTTTGAAAGACCTTGTGTCTTGTGGTTTTGAGCCCCCACCTTCAAACCTTTAGCCCAACTTTTTTTATTTTCTTATGCTTGCTTGTGGACAAGCAAGGTCTAAGTTTGGGGGAATTGATATTCATACATTTTCATGTATTTAGACTTATATATTGTTCTTTTTTTTACTTCATTTCACCATCATTCATACCATTTTGTTGATCATTGTTGCATTTAGAGTTTAGAGCTATTTAGGATTAGGAGTAGGCACTTTAGGCTTGCATTTGGAGTGTTCTTGGTGTGTTTCAGGTGCTTTGGAGTTTAGATGTGGCTAAGGAGCAAAAGAGGACCTCAAAGGATGAAGAATGGAGCTTGAAAGATGAAAGGAGAGGGACATGAATTTTATATCGGCCTCGATATCGGTTGAGGAGGCCGATACTTTTTGCTCAGGAGATCACGAAAAATATAGGGAAGAAGTATCAGTTTGGGTATCGGTTCACCCAACCGATACGATCCCACGCAAAAGACTTCCAGGGAGTGCATATCGGCCTACGTATCGGTTTGCCAGACCGATACGTTCCTTGGCGCAAAAGAAGGAAAAAATAGGGAGTTGGTCTCGGCTTGTGTATCGGTCAGGGGGCCGATACATTTCCTAGTTTTCACACTTTTGATCCAATTGAACCGGGTCAACACCCGGTTTGTCCCGGGTTGACCCGGTTCGACACTGTTCACTATTCAAGCCCAAAAACCTAGATTTTGTGCTATCTTAAGCTTTGTTTTTGTTCTAAGTACTTTGTAAGAAAGATTTGAAATTTTCTTAATCTAAATCTTGTTTTGCTTTGATTTCTTCTCTTAATCTTTCTATCTTTCTCTAATCTTCATGATTAACAATATCCTCATGGGTTTTGTTAATCATAGGATGATTAGTGAGTAGTTTCCTATAGGGTTTATGGGTTAGGTAGTATTTGGTTGATTAGGGATGATTAATGGATGTCTAATGCTTATCTATCTTAAATCTCTTCTATCTTAGTGTTCTTAATGTCTAATTAGCCTTGATCATGTTGATTAGGATGTTTAGGATTTCTTGCACACCATGTGTTCGATGAAATGCCAGTTTTAGCTTTGATAGGATTTTCACATTCTAGCACATGAAAATGGATGTTTAGAGTGATTGTTAGCTAAATAGAACTTGTTATGAATGCTTGCTTAGTCTTAATTCACAAATGAGAGTTTGTTTTTGAATTAGGATTAGGGAAAGATATTAGTACTAAGAGATTAGACTAATCAATTGGTTGTGTTCTTTGCTAGGAGACTAGCTTCCTTGAAGTTTGAATTAGCATCCTTAATCATCCCAATTCGCCATTCCATTGACCTCAACTCATAGACCTTATCTCTAATCATTGATCTTTTAAGTTTGTTATTTGCTTGCTTGATTTACTTAGTTTCTTTTACTTTTGTTTGATTATTTGAATTGCTATTAGGTTGTTAGAATTTCACTTAAAACTTGATTGCTTTACTTAATTGGTGTAATGTATTCTTGATTGGTTTAATCCTCATCTCAATTATGGTTTGACACCCCTTATACTACAACCACAATAGTTTAAGGGAAATTGATATCCATAGCAAATTCCTACTATCATGAACCAGAAAATAAAACCCACATCTCATTCTCTTTGGTCGTAACTAGTTGCCTAGACATGATAAAGATTCCAAAACTCCCAGAGACCAGGCGGGAAGAGAAGGAAGGTCCAACAACTTACTGAAGCAAGAGGACCGCATAATGAGATTTCTTTTGGATTGGGAGCATCAGTCAAGAATTTTACAATCTCCGTCTTCTGATAAACGTTAACTATATCTCCCCATAGTTCTTCACAAGCAGCAATAAGTCGACTAGGAAGCTCTAACTCAGACATGGCTCCTTCTGCAAAATAAAATAAAAGTGAAATAATGAAGAACGAAACAAAAAGTCGGTTTTTTAGATCGGTTAGCTAGCTTACTAAAGTGAAACAAGAAGAAGACGATATCTAAGAAATGACAAAAACTCACCTTAAACAGATGGAGAAGAAGACGAAAGCGATGGAGTAAAAAGCTTCTAGAAATTTATGTGATTAATAGATGAGAATATACGTAGAGACAAGCTGACTATAGAATTTCTTAAAACATCTCTCAACAGACGTTATATTTTCATCCATACAATGATTAAAATTTTGAAATTTACCCAAATCAATTAGAATATTTACTGATACACGCAACACCTTTAGCCAGCTACTAATACTAGCTTCCTGTAATTTAATCTAAAATCAGAAGGGTACATGCGTCTATCAAGGCATGCTGCACAGAACTATTCACACCACTTAATTTATAGTCCAGTTGTGTATATAGATTGCAATAACCCTTTAATATATATATGCCTTCTGTAAAATAATTTTCTAGTTCAGCCTCTGTTCACATGGTTTCACTGTGGTTATGGCTGACTAGGAGGAATTTCCGGTGGCGTTAGTGCTTCCAATAACCGATCAAATCCGCGAAATGTTCAAGGTGGCTTTCCACGGTGAGCACCGTATTGCAGGTATAACGACCAAGAAGAGAAATGCTGATTTTAACAACTTGACTGAGAACGAGAACATGCCTTCAAATATATATATTAGCTAGGGTCGATTGAGAAATTGGATATTAAGAAGCAAGCCTTTATATCAGAGCTTGAACATTCTCTGAAATACAGAAAAACTAATCTGATTTTTAAGAATTTATTTTTATTTGATTGATATAATTGTCGTTATAGCTTTAAACGGGCAGAGCTGGGATGCTCTGTTCGTGTCTGAAGAAGTTCTCTGGATCAACCTTTGATTTAATCCTCACCAATCTATTAAAGTTGTCTTTGAAGTACTTTGCTCCCCAGACTTGTGCTTGTTTGAAGCTTGTCTTTGCGTTTTTCTTGTTCTTTCCCAGGTCAAGATCACGATAGTTCACGTATGCTTGTCGTGGATCGCTTGAGACGTAAGGCATCATGTAAGTGTACAGATCTCTTATCCAGTTGATGTGCCTGCTTGGTCTCTTGTCGCTGTTTGGCCAAACCGTTATGTACTGGATCTTGAAGATGACTCCTTTTCTATGCGGGAAAGGGATGTAGGACTCGGGGACTTTAGCCATCATTCCTCCGTAAGGATTCCATATCATCGCTGGTGAGTCTTCTTCGAGCAACTTCTTGAACATCCCGATCAGCCCTGATTCTGGAATTGGGTTCTTCACGAAGTCCGATTTGGCTTTGAAGTTGATCTTTGGGAAAGGCGACTTCCCTTGAAGCAAAACGTTAGTAGGCGTTTGGCTAGGGAATCCAGAAATGTAAACAATGGATTCAATCCAGCTCATTTCAACGCAATCTTTCTTTGTTAGACCTAGCTCCGGAAAACTCGTCTTCATAACTTTCATCAACATGTCTTTGTTGCCAGGAAACAGAGCATTGTATGACGTCGTCACAGTCTTGTTTCCATTGTTTCCAGCTACGGTTAGGATCACTCTGATGAATAGCTCTTCAACAAGCTTGTCAGCGACCATTTGCCACTTAGAAAGGATCCTTGTGGCGTCTTGCTCTAACGTTTTGGTGACGGTGAAGACGGTTACAGTCTTAGGAACAGGAACAAGTTTGATCTTCCATGCCAGAATTATGCCAAAACTCGCTCCACCGCCTCCTCTAATCGCCCAAAACATATCCTCACCCATCGAGCTTCTGTCCAGTAATTTATCGTTGGCATCAACAATCTTTGCGTCTAGCACGTTATCTCCACCGAGACCGTATTTCCTCATCATGGAACCGTATGCACCGCCTGTTATGTGCCCTCCTATGCCTAAGCTCGAGCACAAACCAGCTGGAAACCCGTGGACTTTGCTCTTCTCTGCAATCCTATAGGTAACATAGCAGTTTCTTGATCAAATATATATTAGGTCTGTGCATATTATTCAGAACCGAAAGAATCGAACCAAACCGAATTAAGAGGTCCCAAACCGAATAACAATAAAATCCGAATTATCCATAATTTGATCTCCATTACCCGAAATTACTTAAAGAAAAAAACTTAACTATAATCGAACTCAAACCTGATATTTTATATTCCCAGTTTTACTATCCAAATCTAACCGAAAGAGACGAACCGAAATCCATCCGAATTTCATAAATATCCAAACGGTTTATATATCGCTATATCCGAAGTAACAAAACCAAATCAAATACCTGAATGCAGATGCTTGATATACATAATCAAAGATTCAGCTGAATACTCTTTGTTTCCTTAATTGATACATGTAGTAAAGTTCACCAACTGTGGCAACAGCTTGAACCCAAGCATTGTTTTCTTTAATATTAACGTTGATTTGTCTCAGCTTTGACAGATCCATTAATATAAACGGTTTTTCGATCTCTGAGACATAAGATAGGCCATCATAGTCGTGACCGCCGCTTCTGACACGGAGATGAATTCCGAGTTTCTTGGAACATATGATGGAAGCTTGGACGTGAGACTCGTCAATCGGCTTGAATATGAATCCCGGTTTAGGCATTGATTTGGTCAAGAACCGGAGATTCTGAGCCGTAGATTCAAGGACTTCGTTAAACGTAGTGACGTTTTCTGCAGGGGTAAAGAAAGTTTGCTCGAGAGGGAAACAGGGGCGGATCCAGAAATTGATTTAGTTTGGGGCACACAATCATATTAATTATAATTAATAAAATATTTTAATTAAAATGTAATATTACTAATACATAAAAATTCCTCAGCCAAAAAAATATCATGTGTCAAAACATATTTTAAAATATTATATAGTTTTTACCATTTTGTATATATTAAAACTTTTTATCACTATTTTATTTATTATTTTATCAAATATTTTCTAACAAAATAAACCATACAATTATTTAGAAATAGTCGTCCATATATTAGTTGTATAAGATAGTCTTCAAAATTGTTGTCGTAGAGAATCATCTCTCGAATGTAGCAGGGGCAACTGATAAAGTTAAAATATCAAAACAAATATGTGATAGTAAAGTTTTTTCATTATTACACATCCAAATTTCTAAGATTTTCTAAATTTGTAAACCAAATATTTTTAGGAATATAATGATAAATATATCAATCAATATTTAAGCAATAAAACTAAAACAATTTCGCTTTTGACTGATCAAATTGGCGGAACCAATCAATAGAGTTTAGAAACGCAGGATAAGCAATTCAATGTTTACTTTAGTAAAATACAAATGTTTAAAAGCTACATATTATCGTCTTAGTGGAGAATAAGTCACATCAAAACTAATTTACAAGGTTTTGATTAATAAAATTTTGGGCTGGAGAACCGGGAAAAATATATAATTAATACAGTTTTTTTTTTCTCAGTTTGGGTGGGGCATTTTTATTTTTTCCTTTTAGTTTACAGTAAAGAAAATTTTAATTGACTTAAAATTATTAAGGAAAAAAAAAAGAGTATGTGGCACAGGCCACACCCATAGCTCACCTGCGTCCGCCCCTGGAGGGAAATAGACATTTGTGTTTCTGTAGAGACAGTTGATGAAGTCATCTTGTAGAGAGGTTGAAAAAGCTGGCGTTATGGTGCAGAATGAAAAAAATAGAGCTAAAAAGGATATGTAAGAAATTCCCATCCCTGCAGCCATTAAGTATACATGCAAGACAGAAGCCTAACACTGTAACACTAAATTAGGCGTGGAGATGGAAGTAGGATGTGGTTATTGGTTTTCTTTTTGTCAACGAACAAATATTTTTGTGAATGTGATAAAACAAGATCCAATTGATGAGAGGCCTTCTGTGTTAGGTAATAAACCTGCCTTGTTCAGGCCTTATAAAGATCATCACGGATCAGTTTGTCTGTTACTATGTTTATGCATAAATATAGTATGACAAGAGAAAGTTAGCTGATGAGAGTAAAGACGTTCTTATAGAATGGTGTGATTATTATTATAAGATTAGGCAATTATATAATCACGATTATTTGATCTCATAATATGACAGGCTGACAACCATTTCTTATTGACGTGACAACCAATTTTCACATGTCTTTGTTTTTTTTAACTTCAATTTTCACATGTCTTGAAAGTTGAAAACGTTGACTCGACAATTTAGTTTTAGCTGTGTTATAAGAAAATAAAACTTTATTTGTTCTTTGTCAGAAAATAAAATAAATTTTTAGAAAACCAATAATTACAAATTATTATTTTTGCTAATTATTTAGATCTTAAAAATAAGAAAAAGGGAACAAGTCTTTGTTTTTTTAAATAGACAACTAAAAAATAAGTAAACAAAAGCTATAAAATTTAAATAAAAACCCTAATGTATACAATAAAAATAGTAATATATATATATATATATATATACATATTTTTTGATAACTAAACATAATGTTTTGAATAATTAAACATGAGTTTTAATATAGAGTATCTAGTTATACAAATCGTACTTTTCTGGATTATCAGTTTATATTTTTTAATTCTAATGATATTTTATTAACTAAAAATTACAAAAATTAAATTGTTTTAAAATTTTGATCAAGAAAAACCTCAAATATAATTAAAGTGTGAATCCAATTCATATAGAAATATAAGAATAAGTTCGTCAAGGTTTTGATAAATATATTTATAAATAGTTAAATAGTAAAAATCAACATATTTTGAATATTATTTATATTTTTAAAATACTATATATTTTGAAATATATGACAAAATCTAACTAGAACTAAAGAATGGAAGAAAATAAAAGGATCAAAAGACTTCATGTGTTAACCTTAATAAAAGACTTAATAGCACATGTTTTTTTTTAAAAAGCTTTCATGTTTTAATAGCAAAATAAATAAATAAATACTTCATGTTTTAACCTTAATAAAGACTTAATCGAACATGTTTTCTAAAAGACTTCATAACACATGGAATACTCATTCAATAACACCTGGAATACTCTTTTTTTTTGTCGGCAACGATTTCATTAATAAGTTTAACTAGATGACTCGTCCGTACTTTGTGCGGGGTGAATGTTTTTGGATCGACGAATTTCAATTTTGATATTAAGAGAAATGTTTCATTTGAATATAATAATAGTTAGTTATATAGATGAAAAGATGTAAGTTAGTGGATAAATGTATAATTAGTTGACTGCTGAATATATATTTGTTTCTATTATAGTAGAATTGTATTATATGTATAATAAAATTTGGTAGCTATTTCATTAATATTAACTTTTGGTTACTATTGTGGTGAGATAGAAATCGGATTTGAAAAAAATGCTTCAAATTGATAGATGTAATAAACTAAACAAAATATAGTATAAATTCAAGAAACATACAAAGCATAACACTAAAAATCATCAACACTTTAGATATATGTCTTGTTCTAAAACTCGGGCGAGTCATCGATTCACTCTCTCCTCCTCCTTCTCTCTCTCTCTCATCCGGTTCTCCTCAATCGTTCTTCTTCTTCTTCTTCACGCTCTCTCTCCTCCTTCTCTCTCTCATCCGGTTCTCCTTCTTCTTCTTCACACTCTCTCTCTCCTCCTTCTCTCTCATCCGGTTCGCCTTCTTCTTCTTCTTCACACTCTCTCTCCTCCTTCTCTCTCTCATCTAGTTCTTCTTCTTCGTCTTCTTCTTCTTCTTCTTCACACTCTCTCTCCTCCTTCTCTCTCTCATCCAGTTCTTCTTCTTCTTCTTCTTCATCAAAAAAATAGATCAAATATGCGTGTTGAATAATTTTTGTCGAGGATTATTTCATTTTATTTAGGAGAGGATTATTTCATTTTTGACATTTTATTTTGTCGAGGATAATAAAAAAAAATCGAGAAACATTAAAATGGAATATTATTGAAAAGAAACACAATAATTATTCGAAATAAATACATAATAGATGTTAAAATAAGTGAAAATAAATCAGAAAACTTCAATATCTTCAAGGGCAAACCATGCATCTCGGAATGTGTCATAAACAATATCATTAGTCGTCCTTAGACCCAAATACCCTAATGATCTCCTTATTACATCCAATAGAAGGCATAAGTAATATAATTCTTCAATTTATTCTGCATATACTGGTAAATCACATAAACGTGATTTACCTTTTATGCGGGTTTCCATTCAAGCCTTTTATGATCCAAAAAAATTAGTTGCTATTTCTGAATATAGAAGACGTATTGCTTGTAGATATAATTGATTACATTTGATCCATGCTTGAAATTTACCTTCGTTTTATTGATATTCCAACCCGACATCATCGACGAAAACAACTTGTGAAGAAGGAAGAAGAATAGGCAAATTTTTCGTAGGATTAATTAATCGTCCGGAATTACCTGAAACAAATTTAGATCTGTTTATGAAAACATAAAATGTTTTAAACCAAAATCAAAATGTATAGAATATGGAAAAAAAACTAAAATGCTAAAGATTTCAAAAAATACCTATAGCTTACATTAGAAATGCAAATTAGCAATTATATGAATCAAAAGACAATATCAAAATATATAGTACTATAATATTAGGGTTTCTTAGACAAATATATAGTAACTTTTTTGATCTTTTCACATGATCATATTGGTTTGCACAATTTATTATCATTAGGATCCGAGTTTGTAGTTACACTTATTTTACGGATGGATACATTTCAAAATTCAGGTAAATAAATAAATAATTAATTATATGAAATTTGAATATTTTATAGATGTATTATTGTTACATTTAGTTAAGATTTGCTCAATATCCAAGTAAGGCACAACAAACTAATAACTAAAATAGATATTAAGTGATTGTAAATTTTACTGATATTAGTGTTGGTAGGTGTATAAATTTGTGTCAAAAGTTCACCCGTTTTAGTTAAATTGATGCAACAAAATTCGATAGTCAACTCTAATCTTAGTTGCTTTTATTAGATTTTTTTATATTTAACTTATAGGAAATCTAATTTATTATTGTTGATTTGGTATAATGTTTCATTAACATGAATTTTATTTTTTGTTGATTATTACTAATTTTCAAAATAATATAAATGGGTTATAGATATTTTGGTTTTCTTCGCGATTGAACCAAACTTTTAAATTATTATATACATGATTTATCTTAGTATTAGTAGGTGAATATTTTGTTTTTTCAAAAGTATTTCACCCCTTAAGTTTTCATAAGGTATTGTTCTAATTAATACAGCCATTCAAATTTAAAAAGTGAGAATAGTAAAGTCCAACTAATAACCTATACTTTTTTAACCTATTCTATGTAAATAATTCCAACTTGAAATCCATTTTTATTTTTAAATGAATGTGCTTATAATATGTGTATATATGAATTTTATATTAATATTATAACCAAATTCGTAAAATGAATCGTATATATTTTTAAATGAATGTGCTTATAATATGTGTATATATGAATCTTATATTAATATTAAAAGATTTTTTAAAAGCTGATACATGTTAAAGTATGAGATGCCCAATGAGATAGACTTGGAGTGTTTTGACAGAAGTAACTTAAGATAGTGATTAATAGTAAACTTTATTTTAATATTTTTATTTATTATTTAATTTAAATAATTATTTATTATATTTATTAAAGATAAATAATTTTGGTAATATAGCTTTGGGTTACATAGTTTTGGCATGGAATGGAACAAACCTGCAATTTCTTTAAAATCACAAAACAAAATTAGAACCATGTTAATTTCGATATATATAAAAAGTGTCTCGATATGTGGATGTTCTATGAGGGTTGGAGAGTCTCTGTTTATAAGGATCAAATTATTTAGGGTTGGATTAAGTTTTCGAAATCTTCTACAAGAAAATTAGAATATTCTATAAGATATTTTAAATTTTAAATATCGAAATCTTATATTTTAATTAGTAGCCATATATGATCCGTCGTATTTGCCATAATTTTAAATTTTTTCATTATTATCAATAGTTATTAGTTGTTAAACTTTATGTTATGTGGAGTATTATTTTGAATTTAAAAAATAAGAAAATCTATTAATTACTAAATATAAATTATAATCTAAAATTTAGGGAAGAAGTTAAGATTACAAGTTTTAGGAAATATCATATAATTTAATTTGATTAATTGTTTTATTTTTTGACTGAACCGAGTGGTTGAACCAAAACGTTTGCTAAACTAAATACACGAAATGACACGGTTAAAATGACCTTTGGTTGAATTGTATATGAAAGTTCAGCTTTTGAGTGTTAAGTAAAGTTAAATGTCTACAACACACTAAAAAGCAATTGGGCATTAAACATTTGTCAGTAAAAGATTATGAACCATTATCGATTAAAAGATTATGAACCATATTCGGGTCGGTTTCGGCTAAGATTCATTCGATTCCGGTTCTTTCGGGTGATATGAGTCTGGTAGAAGCTGTATTTATAGGATCATCATATTTAGGGTTGCACAAAGTTTTCGAAAGCTTATATTAGAAGATTAGTATATTCTTTAAGATATTTTTTTCTTCAAATTTGACAATTAATGTCGACATTTATTAGTTGCTACATTTTAGTGTCGAATTTAATTTGAATTTAAAAAGTAAGGAAATAACTTATGGAAAAAAATATAAACTGTAATCTAAAATTATGGAAAGAAGTTAAGATTACAGTTCGTAAGTTTAGGAAACGACATTTAATTTTCAAAATTAGATTAATTCTCGAATTTTGGTTTTTTTTTAATCCCAAAATTTCCTAAACGAATTTTGATTTATTTTTAATGCCAAAAAGATTCTCGACCAATCAAAAGCTTTCATTTAAGCCATGTCATCAATGACATCATCATTATGATTGGTCAAGATTCATCCACATCATCAATGACTCATCATTTTTTCCCATCGCACTTTGCAAATAATATATAGTAGATGGGCCGAATTGTACAAAGTAACGAAAAATACATGGACTAAAAAACAGACGGATTATGGGCCCAATTTATCTGTACGATCAACTCGAAGGGACATAGTAGAAGCCACGTGTCGATGACGAACGAACACGCGTCAACGATCGCTAAACTCCGACATGCACACCGACTCCGACTAGGATCGCGATTCACCGGCGCCGGCGGATGGCCATGAATTTCATCGTTTGACTCTGCCGACTTGCTTTGATAGCTGAAAAGACCAGAGGTGAGACGGAAAGCTTAAGGGGGGTGTATTGAACTTGGTATTTAGAGTGATTTGATTTTTTTTATAAGATTTTGAATGATTTTAATGGTTTTGAGTGATTTTAAAGGAGTTGTTATGATTTTGTATTAAAATCACCTACAATCCCATCTAAAACCATAAGATTTGAATCTTTGTATTTTTAACTAGGAAGTCATCTAAAAGTGACAACCATGTACTTTAAAATTTTAGCCCATCAAAACCAAGTTAAATTTTACATGGTTTAATAAATTGATAATAATATGTGAGATCATACAAACCTTAGTAAGGTCTCTAAATTTTAATGGTTAAAAATTAATAATATTATATTTTAAATATTTATAAAAACTAATATTAACTAAATAAATTATTTTAGCATCGCTTATCTAAAATTGATACAACTATTACATCATTTAAAACAATTGATATAAATATTTAAAATCAATTGTTACAAACGAAACAAATATTAACATCATTTATTTTGATTGATATGAATTTTAGTATTATTTATTGTGACTGATATATATTAACATCACTTATAACAAATGATGAAAATAGTTGCATCGGTCAGTTTGAACTGATATTATATATTAGAGTCACCACTTCCAGAGTCATTTATATTAGTGATGCAAATTCGTTTATATCAATCAAAAAATGATACTACATGCTAAAATAAATGATATAACACACTACATTTCTTGTAGTGTCTAGACAAAAGCGAAAGGAGCAGGAAACTTTCAGATCTGGATAAGAGGAAGCACCGCCATCATAAGCAAACTGTTGTCGGTTATTACAACCGGAGAAAAGTCCGGACCAACCCGGAAGCATAAGTCCGGCAGCTACGCCGGAAGCAAAGACGTCAAGACGGCGAAGAAACAAAACAAGATCGGAGAATTCCGATTTTTATTGAAAAGACAACACACCAAATATAAACAAACTATAGACAACAAAAGTAACCCGACCGCCAGTCCGACCGTCGCCGGAAACTGGTGGTCGGAGCTAAGAACACGATTTGAAACTCTTGAGAGAAGTCAGAGGAAAAAGGAAAAGAGAGAATGTGTCTCTTAACGTATTGGAATACTCATTTGATAGCTGCATTTTAATACTACTAAATCAATGTGGATGGAATTTGACGTGGAAATTAGACGGTAAAATTCTCATACTAACTAGAACAAGTGTTTTCTGCGAATTATAAGAGTCGGTATATAATAGTCCCAAATACCATAATTTTTTTTATACATTACTAATGTTTAGACTTTGTAATTTATTATTTTATAAAATAATTAGTTAATCGATATTAATATTAATTTATAACATTTTTATTACATAATGGTTTACAGTTTGTTTTATTTGAATTTTAATATGCACTATTAGTTTCAAATTATATATTACATCAATATTTATTTGTTTAATTTTTTTTTCTTATTTTGTAAACATATAATTGTGTGTTATCCTAATACTATATTTTTAATATGATTAAGCTGTCTTCTTCATTAAACATTACATATGTTTTTGTTATACCAAATTTAAACAATAATTTCTCATTTACAATTTTTGAAAATCAAAAATGATATGCATAAGGAATCAATTAAGTTTTTAGAATTTTCACAATTTTAGATATAGATTGAGAAAACAATAGCAGATATTTTTAATACAGTAAAAGTTAGAGATAAATTTTAACGAAATCCCAACTTTCTATAATAATAAACAATGCTGCAATCATGTTTTACTAAATTGATTTTAAGTATCCATGCATAATATTTAAAATTATTAATTGAATTATTATTTAGAACATATATTTCGACCAAAAAAAAATTTAGAACATATATTTACATAGAGGTTCATATAAATTATTATCTTATTATACTATAAAATTTTGTTAATTTTACTTTAACTGACCCCACCAAAAACTAGATAGATGAGATCTATGATTTTATAATGAGTACTAATTATAAAATATTAATTTATAGATATTTTATTGTATTAAGCCGCTGCAGATTTTTTACGGTTGGTAAAATGTCTCTCCAAAATATTACATTTTATATGGCAAATTATATTAGGATGTTTATTAGTAAAAAGTTTTTTTGAAACCGAAATTTTTTAATTATAATGTGTAATATGTCTGATGTGGAGACATAAAAAAACATAATAAATTACACATTATTTGAATATCTTTGTGGTATACAAACGTAGGTTTTTTTCACAAATTTCATTAAATTCGAAAATATTACTCATGTTATTATTGGTATTTGTAAATATGAATTATTTATTTTGAAATTACTGTTTAATAAAATTTTTTATAGACATTACGGTATCTTTGAAAAAACAGAAATAATAAATATATAGTAATTTTGATCAAGATTATAGAGATAAAGGCTCTAATACAGGGAGAGGCTCAAGAATCTAGGACTAATAGCCTAGCACAACATCATCTAGCGTGAGGATAATTTGATTCAAGGGAGACAATGGTACTAAATAGATGGTTTATAGAAAGAAGACGAAATATATTTAGAGAGAATTTGGCAAATAATCATAAAACATACAGAAAGTGGATGACCATATTTGATGTGACATAAGGTCATTTCAGAATTTTGAAAATGACGATTCTAACCTTATTTTCATACGACTTGCACATTGTTTTTTTTTTTTTCCATTTTGTTTTGTTTTATCTTCTCTCCTCTCTCTCTTCTAAGTAAAACAAATTAGAAACTAAACATATATGCACAACGACTGATAAGAATTCAGCAAATATTTCAGATAAAATTATTCTCCGTCATTGAATCGATTAAGTAGATCATATATATAATTACGACGCATGTTAACTTCATTGTTAACACAATTATAATACATGTTACTCAATTATTAAGTAGTTAACTGTTATGGTGTATGTTCAAGTTTGTATGCAATTACAAATATTATAATTATAAAATTTCAGTTACAAAACTAAACACATTTAATATCAGCAATCAAAAAATATAAAAAATATTATTGTATACAATTACAAATATTAGTTGTATAATATTTTAGTTATCTATGCAATTACAAATATTAGTTGTATAAGATTTTAATTATCTATAATTAAAAATATTAGTTGTCTAACATTATACATCAGGATACCAAGTATCTTCTTACCTTCTTTGATACTCTCTATCACTCAAAACAAAAAAAGGAGAAATTAATTTCAAAATCCCAATAATTGAAATGTCCATTCAAACTGAATCAACTGGGAATTGTAACCCCCCAAAAAAAACTCGGGCATTATCTTCAACAGATCTAGACTACATTGATCAGATCTATTGTACCTCAATGGTTGAAGACGAACAGTGACGGAAATACTATCCCGCTCAGAGCTGATAGTCTCCTCCATAGGCTCACCGAGAAGCTCCTCTGAAGGGTAACGGACAGACGATCCAGTTCCGAAGCTCGCGGAGCCGATTAACCCCGAGTCGAAGGTGCGACTAGGCGTCATAGATCGGGAGATGATTCCACCGATTAACATCCTTCTCTCTTCTTCTTTCGATTTGAGCTTTGTTGTTGCTACGCTACAAGTTGGTAGAGAGAGAAGGTGAGACCATAGAAGAGAGAGAAGGTTTCGTCTTCTTTAAGAGAAGGCACTGTAGAGAGAGAAACGAAGAAGATCGAATGGAGAGAGATCTCTTTCTCTTCTTTCTGGGTGAAGAAATGAGGAGGCTGAAAATTCAGATTTTAAATTTTGTTTTCTTATGTGTGGTCATATGTTTGAGATATAAAAAATCTATAGAAATCTTTAGGTATATAGGGGTACAATCGATATTAAAAATAGAAGCTACAGTGTTTGGTCATATGTTTAAATATACTTTTTTTTTGTATATACGGTGCAATTTCACATATATTTATAGAAATGTTGGTATAATAGTTATGAAAGAAGTGCGAACATAATGTTGGAGACAACAAGTATTTAGAGTTATCTCTCATCATTTCACATTTAATTCAAAGCATTAATATGATTTATGGAATGTGTGAGGAATTTTTAATAATCATAAATTACATTTTGCTATAGATTGTTTTAAACCGGTGAAAATAATATCGGAACCAATGAAAAGTCATGGTTTCTCCATCTATTTAGAGGAATCTAAAAGACGCAACAACTTTTTAAAAAGAATATTCACAATTTGTCTCATCTCATGAGCAAATAACACAAGGGCCAATAAAAGCATGAAATACTCATATTTAACTATTATATTTTGTTTATGTTAATCATGAATCAGCAATTTGAGTAACTCAATTGTCGTAGATTCTTAATATTGTTGAAAAAGGACATAATTGATATCATCCGCAAGAACCAAGGTTACCTAAATTTTTTACAAGAGTAGAGTTCTTAAGTTATGCCAAAATATGGTTTTGTTTGTTTTGAACGCAGAGAATTAAAATACTATAGTGCAAATACAATTTAAAGTTAGATAATCTACATGAATCATGAATGATAAAGATGATAATTAGACATGACGATATTGAGCAAGGTTTCTGAAATCAAAATAATTATTTATAGTTAACTCATTGTCGTAGCACTAACTATTACATTTCACAACTTAAGATTATAAACTTCGTTTAAACACATATTAATGTCCAAGTTTGATATATTCACAAATCGTTTTAGCATCAATTTTCGTTGACTAAAGAAAATTTGTTAATCTATGTTCTTTTATGCATTTATTCAAACATTTTTGGCACATTAAGTAATTTAAAATTAAAAACTAGGTGACGAATAAAGTCCAACAAATCCAAGCTCTTGTGGTCAAATGGTTGGAGACAGCTTTTGGACGCTAACACGTTCCGGGTTCGATCCTCCTTCCATCCGAAACTAAGTCATATTTGTTTAAGGACACCTACATGGATATGGGTTTTGCTTTAGGGGCCCATTTGAATACCCAGAGAGAGGGTCTATCCATGGGCTGCACCTCCCCTTAGGGATTAGTCTGAGTCCTTCTATAAGCTCGGGATACCCTCAAGTTAATAAAAAAAAAAAAAAATTAAGTCCAACAATCAAATCAATAATAGATGAATAAACCAATAGACAATTTTCCGTTTCTAACAAACCCTACTTATCACTCCACGAATTTAATTGAACTCTACAAAGTCTAATTATAAAACTACACATAATTTAATAAAAAACACAAATAGATGAAGAAGAATGCATAGTTAGATTAGTAAAACAAAACGAGGTCTAGAAATATTTTTAGGCTACACTTTATCATATCAGAGATTATGAGATATGAGGCTGGTCTTGTATACGAGAGAGAAGAGATTTCGAACCATGTTCTTATTCTTTTGATTTACATGATTTCTACTTTGATTATGTATTTCATTATGATTGGCATGTCTGAGTAGTTCTCTTATTAGATTTAGTGATTCTCGTTAGGGATTTCATGGAATTATAGATTGATTGATTAATAGAGATTTAAAACATCTAGTTCTTCATCTAGGTTGTTCTTAATGCTTAATCTAAATTAGCTATTTAGATTATTGATATTAGATTGATTAGCGCAACGAGAGTTGGGTAATTAATTAGAAAAGAACATGGTTGAGAAAATTACTTATTCGCAAAGAGATTTGACTTAGGGAATTTGTGAACGAAAGAACCTAAATTAAATGCATGTTTAGAACTCTAGAATCCGCAAAGAGATTTGGCTTTATAGGTTGTTAGACATAGTTAGCATTCGCAGCGAGAGTTGGTTTGCTATATATATTAGTGATTCTAATTCTAGAACATCAATATCCGAATCATGTTGATTGGTTGATTTATATTCCTGATTTCTTGAGAACTTCCCTAAGTCTAGCGCCCTCGTTTGTTGATCACACACCGTTTACTTTACTTGCTTTGTTTAGTGCTTTCACCTGTCTTGCTTAGCTTAATTCGACTACATATAAGCTATCGTATAAAACTTGAGTCTATGTGGATTCGATACCCTTGATATTACATCGTTCGACACTGTACACTTGCAGTTAGAAAATAGGGATTAAGATTTTACTCTGTCAATGACGCCGCTTGTGATCCTCAACATTGCCAAACCGAATCACACACCTCATATGATCAGATATTCCATTTGTTTCAAACGCCGCATACAAAGCTGGATATTGGTCCATCCATTTACTGTTCACCAATGCCCTGTCAAGCTTTCTATCCTTTTTTTTTTTTTTTTTTTGACGACACAAGCTTTCTATCCTTTGGTTCTGCGGACCGTTGTTCCACCAAGTGATTTTTGGGTTACTATAACCCAAATCTAAGAGCTCACACTCTGGTACGATCTGTTGAAATTCATTCATACATGTTTAATCTTCTAGAAATCTAGAGTGCTCGTTAGACGACATAGTAACATTGTAGTCTCCCATTAGGATCCATGGGAACGTCCATCTACCAAATAGGTCCTTATTTTTTCATATCTCTTCCTTGTCTAAAGTTAGATGCGTAGAAACAAGAGCAAATAAAGATGCCTCCTTTGCTCGTTTCAACACCAATAGTGATCAGCTGTAGACTCTTATAAAGGGTAGTGATTTTTTACATCGTCTCCCCAAATATCTAAATACTACCTAACCGATGGAAAACGTAGCGTAGCGAGCTTCGTAACTCCAAACCATAAAAACCCTTCGAATAATCTCCAAATTGTTCCCTTCTTGAACTCTCGTCTAAAACCAAATACCCAAAAGACGGCTTTACTGTATTCATAAACAAACAAACTTGATTATGTTTGCGCATTTTGTTGAAACCATGGACATTACATTCAAAAATTCATCGTTTCATTAGTTCCTCCATAGGGATGATTTCTTTGTTGGGTTGTTTTTACGGAAACCTTGATGATGTTCGTTGGCTGATCTTCTTCTTTGGGACATTCATGTAATTCTTAGTAATTACTTGCCTAGGCGGAATTTATTCTCCAGAGGAAGAGGAATCATTTTTGTCGATCACCATTTATGACTTCTCAGGGATTTCACCCTCCTCCTTCTCTTCATCTTCATTAATTTCCAAAAGGAGAGTGAAACGAGATGGAGTAATTGAGTCCTCCTTCTCAACCTAATTGTTCTTCGATTTTGTGATTTGAATTTAAAGGTTCTTTTTGGCGACAATTCCCATTCTTATAGACTGTAGTCCATAAATATTCTTCCTCCGGGGTTATAGACTCTAGATATTCGTTTTGCCAAGATTACAAAAAGAAAAAGTATTCCAATTCTTAATAGGAAATAAAAAAATTATGATGTCTATGAAAATCAAAGATGGTCAAAGAATCTACGTACCTGATATATCATGGTTTTTATCTGTTTTAAGCCATGATATAAGTGTGTTTTAGAGTCTTTTGTCGTGTCTATCGAGTCATTACAGGTGTTTATTAGGTACATGCACGTTTGGAGGATTATTGGAGATATTGGAGCATTTTGGGCGAAATGAGGAGCTTAAGCCGAGAGAGCTAATTTCACCAAGTCTCGACGACCCATGCACCGATCGATGCATCATTGGCATCGACCGACACACCTCTGAGCCATCACATTAATGAAGACTTTGGAGATTTGAAGTTTTGCCCCAGAAAGTTCCAGTATTTGCGAAAAGACCTCAACCGTGACTAAGGCTTTATAATTAGGTTTTTGGTGTTTTGTTTTAGAGACACATTCATACTGTTAGCTTTTTAGAGAGAGAGACCGAGAGGCTGATCGTTCTTGTACTCCAGAGAGAAGATTTCGAACCTCTTTAACTCTTTGATTTTATGATATCTATTTATTCATTGATTTGTGTTCCATTATTCATGTTTGAGTAGATTCATAGTTTGGTTTAGGGATTCTCGTTAGGGATTTCATGACTTGCTAGATTAATTTATCAGTTAAGGATTCATATCTTATTTGTTCTTCAACCTGAATTGTGCTTAATACTAGTTTCTAACCTGATCACTTAGAATCTAGACTTTAGGTTTATAAATTGACACGAAAGTGTAATTTAGAATCTGATCTATTTAGGTTGAGCAATTTAATTATCTGCAAAGAAATTTGGTTTAATTGAATTGTGAACAAATCAAACTTGCACTTAAGGCTAGTTTAATCTGTTAGGAATTGCAAAGAAATTTGGGTTTCTGCTAATTAGACTTAGAGAATTCTCGCAACGAAAGTTGGTTAGTTCTATCTTGTGTTTGAGTTCTAGAACCGAACTTAATTTGATCCTGACTGATAATTGTTCTGCTTGTCTGATTTCCTGAGAACTCCCTAGACTTGGCGCTTTTAGTACTTGCTTCACAAAAATCGTTCTTGCTACTGATTTACTTTCTGCTTAGTTATTTATTTTCTGATAAGTATCGCCTAGCTTAACTTGACATTCTATAGTCTACCGTAAGATTTTTTGAGTCTCTGTGGATTCGACCCCTAGATACTACAATTGTTCTGTGCACTTGCAGTTGAACTTAGGGAAGTAAACTCTGAGCATATCAAGTTTTTTGCGGCGTTGCCGAGGACTCTTTTGAGTCTTCGATAGATTTTAATTTAAAGTTTAGACTAGGTTTTTTGTTTTTTTTTTTGTTTTTGTTACTAATTTCTCTGTTTTTCTCCATGTGTTTCAGGTCTGATATCGCTCAGCATCGATCGACGCATCTTTTGAATCGATCGTAACAAGGCGAATCCCGAGTTGAAACGATCGTTGCAGACTTAGCATCGATCGTTGCAGTGCGATTACCGACGGTTTATGCAGAAGCGTGAGACCAGAAGTGATCCGAACGCGAATCTCGTGAATCTCAAGCTTGAGGAACTTGCTAGACTAGAGAGAACAAACATAAAAGGTCAACGAGCAAGGATGATGAACAATCGCTTGATTTTGAGACCTGATGCTGAGGGTGTTCTGAGAGACCAACAGAAAAACCGGTACAATAATGACGGGCTAATGATTGATGCTGAGGGACGTGTGATCTCTGATCCCGAACCTGCGCCTGAACAGCCCAAGGTCAAGGGCAGATGATTAATCCTCCTGCTGATGCGAGGACTCTTGCTGACTACAACCGACCAGATGAGTTCTATGCTAACCGGTCAGCAATTGTACCTCCTGGCTTTGAGAGGAATGACTTCGAGATCAAGACTATATATTACTCCCTTCTGAGGCAGAATCATTTCCATGGTCTCCCACATGAGCAACACATGGATCATACTGATGATTTTGAAGACTTCATCACTGGAATGAAGTACAATGGGGTAAACTATGACTACATGTATCTCAAACTTTTCCCCTATTCTCTCGCTGGAGAGGCTGCAGCTTGGCTGAAACAACTTCCAACTGGGAAGTTTACTACTTGGGATGTTGTGAAGAGGGAGTTTTTGAGGCACTTTTATGATGATGCTCGCTCTGATCAGTCGAGACAGGATATTCTCACATTCACCCAAGGTCCTACAAAGCCTCTTAAGTCTGCTTGGATGAGGTTTAAGAAGTACCAACGTGACTGTCCTCATCATGGATTCTCTGAAGTGACGTTGCTGGTCATATTCTTCAGAGGAATTGATCTCCATTACCAGTCTGCATTGGATAATGCCAGCAATGGCAGTTTCAATACAAGGACTCCTGAACAGGCTAGGACGCTAATTGATAACTTGGTAAGCAGTAATAGCACCAAGACTGCTGATAGAAGAAGGAAAGAGTCTGGTGGAAAGATCGATAATCTGGAGATTGCTGATATCAGGATTAAACTGGACACTATTCACAGTTTGTTGACTGGAAAGAAAGCTGTCCACTTTGCTCAGGATGTTAAGGTATTTGAGGCTGAAGGAGATCACCAGGAAGAGGATGTGAACTACATCAGTGGCTCTGGATTTCAAGGAAACAGGTTTGGAAATCAGCAAGGCAACAAATTCTTTAATGGTGGACAGAAGAGTGCTTTCACAAGCAACCATAACTCTTCTGGGTATGGACAGACTGCTGGTTATCAGAAACCTTTTCAGCAAGGTAATTCTTATCAGAGAACTTATGGATCATCCTCATATCAGACACCTCCTGCTGCTAGTGCTCATGAGAGCAAGATGGAAGCCATGATGGAGCAGTTGCTGGAGGGTCAGACTAAGACTGTTGTAAACTTCAACAAGAAGCTGGATGCTGTGTATGAAGATCTAAATGGGAAGTTTGAATCCTTGAGTACACATGTGAAGCAGTTGGATACACAAGTGAACCAAATTTCAAGCTCAGTCAAAGGGAAGAATGTCATGGACACCCTCATCAAAGCTTGGTCAGTTCAGATTGATGATGGATCAAACCAAGGAGAGAAATTTGAGTTCAATACAGCTGAACTCGTTGAAGAAGCTGAAAAACCCGAGACTGAAACAAAAGTGTCGGTTGAAATCAGTGATGAATTAACTGCATCGACCGTTGCACAAGGTGCAGCGATCGTTGCATATCGTGAAGAATCAGCCTCATTTGTTTCTCGTGGTATTGCTGAAGAGAAGACTCACAAGCCTACTACAAGTGTTTGAGGTATCTCAACAAGAACTTGATGAAGCTAGACAGCTGGAAGTACTGGATGAGAAGTTGGGAGAAGATCCACAACCTGATGATCCACCATATCACCCTTGTGTGCAGAGATACTTGGAGAAGATGCTACCTATGGACGAAGTGTTGAAAGATTGGGTGATAGTGATCCCTAAGCAAGTCAGTGATGTATTGCTGACTCAGATCCCAAGAAGCTACCAGATCCTGGTATATTTGTGCGGAGTTGCTCCATCTTTGAGAATAGCTTCAGGCGCTCCTTGTGTGACTTAGGAGCTGCTGGAAATCTCATGCCATACTCTGTGGCAGAAAAACTGGGGATGACAGATTTTTCACCTACTAGGACCTCTCTGGTCCTAGCTGATCAGTCAATAAGAATTCCAGAAGGAGTTCTTGAGGATGTCCCAGTCAGAGTTGGAAACTACCTAGTTCCGACAGATTTTGTGGTGCTTAAGTACGATAGTGAGCCGGATGATGCTCTAATACTGGGAAGACCTTTCTTGGCCACAGCTGGAGAGAAGATTGATGTGAGGCATGATCTGATTGATCTCCATCTGGGAAATGAGCCTCTAAACTTTGAGATGGATATGCTGCACATGCCAAAGATTGATGGTCAAACTTTTAGCATTGAGGATGGACAGAAAGCGCAGAAGAGTGAGACTTTAGATTCACATCCTAGAGAAGAGATGATGGTGGTTTCTGCAGATTCCACTCTAACATCTTCAGAGCTTGCAACTGTTTATAAGCAGAAAGCCCCTAACATCAGAGCCTCACCAAAGCAAAGCTACGCGTCTTCCAAACTCAGCTCTACTAACCTTACTGCTATGAATGCAGGAGAACATCGAATCCCTTCGTTTCTTGGACGAGCCCACGCTGACAATTCTTACTCTCCACCTTGGATGAGGAGACTTTCGCAGAGGCACTCACATCCTCTGTCGAAACCTCCAGGAGCCTGATCTCGTTCGTCCGGTCAAGCTAATGACCTTAAACAAGCGCTGAGTGGGAGGCAACCCACTGTTTCGTTTGTACATATTCTTTTTGGTGCTTTTATTAGGATTTTACGTTTTGGTTTTGTTTTTGGTGAGTTTTGTTTGCAGATTACGAGTATGAGATCTGCGTCGATCGCTGCGGTCCTGTGCAACGATCGACGCAGTTGGATATTGGATGATGAAATTCGCATTGTAACGATCGTTGCGGTCCTGTGCAACGGTCGTTGCATGGAGAAATTACGAGAGACTGAAATCGCAGTGTGTCGATCGTCGCGGTCTTGTGCAGCGATCAATACACCTGGTTCAAATTGAAATCAAAGGTACGTGAGCTTAACCGAAAATCAGATTGGTTTAACCGATCCCGATTTGCATCGATCTTCACATATTATGCAACGATAGACGCACGCACGCGTGAGGTAAAGTACCCGAGACCTTCTCTCTTTTTCTTCTTCTTCATTTCGCGATTCTTCATCCACGAACCCTAAATCGCCTTTTGCTCAATCTCTCTCATTTCTCACTCGTTTTTGACGATTTAAGTGCCTAATCCACTCGATTTTCTTCCCTCTATCCATTTCTATCATCCATTTCAACCGGGTTTGAGGTATGTGTCCTGATTCTCTCAATTTTCATTTCGGCCAAAGGTAGAAAAATCCAAACTTTATCATGATTTGTTGCTCCTAGGATGGAATTGATACTTGATTAGGCTTATTAGTGACGATTTGGTACTACCATAGTGCATGCATTGACAAATTTAGCAAGGTTTTGGAGAATTTTTCGATTCAATGACGAGCCTTTCGAATATCTGATTTAGAACAGATTATAGGACGAATTTGGGTACACTAGATGTTGGTTTGACTGCTACATATGGTTGATTGAGATTGTATGCGCTTATGTGCTTGAGTTTGATGATCTTAGAGCTTTGGATTAAATGCAAGTTGTTTCTTGTGTCTTTGATTTCAGATGGCACAGAGGAAGAGACGGATTGTGCCTGCTGATACTGAACCACCTGTCGACTGGTTCGTACGCACATCTCCTATGCCTGCCCCTTACAGTGGCGAGATTGGCACAGTGCGTTCCCATTGGCCTAAAGCAGAGCAGGAAAAGATTCCTGTGACTAGAGCATGGACGGAGGATGCTAAGACAGTGACTGAGAGTGATGAGTGTTTAGAGAGGCCAATTTCTGAGACTTGGGACGATTATGACACGCTGTTCTACAACGCGTGGCATGACATGACTCTCAAGCCTACGCGATTTGCATACTACCGGACATGTCAGATGCTTGGTATTACTACTGAGGTGCTAGAGGTTACGAGACAGATAGGGCTGGGGACTATGCCGATGAGGAGCTATGATCTCTATCGTGACTTGGTGCGACAACTGTTGTCCACATGTAGTATCTACTACACTGATCCTATTCGCATGAAAGCTCGAGAGGGCACATTCACATTCATGTGCGACGGATCCAGGTATCGGATTAGCATTCGTGATCTCTGCAGGATTTATGGCTTTGATGATCAGGCCACGCATTGCTCTCTGGTTAAGGAGTGGGACACCGAGAGTTGTCAGTTTTTCTGGGACCACATTGGATGTGAGGTGAATAACTCACGCACTACAAAGCAGATACAGTTGCGCCATCCAGTCCTACGATATGTTAGGTGCATTTTGGGATACACTCTCCTCTGCAAGTCTGAGGTAAACAAGCAAAGGAAGCTGGAGTTGCAATTGCTATACACTGGAGTGAGTCACTTGTTCGAGGAGACACCATTGCAAGACCCAGCTCCCCAGCTAAATTTGGGAGCATTCTTTGCAGACCATTTGTGCGAGCTGAAGACTAAGCCATTCTCTGGAAAGAAGAATGAGTCCGTAGGGAGTTTAATTACTCCCATTTTCCAGCATTTCAGGATCCCTACTGCTAGGAGAGAATGCAACACCAAGAGGATGTGGATGGACTATGGTCATTTGAAGAACACTACTTGGATGAAAGAAGAGATGCTTTGGGTTTATCATGACGCAGAGTAAGATGAGTGGTGTGTGAAGCTTCCTGCTGCTGAGCTTACTAGAGTTGATTCCTTGGAGGCCTTGCGCTTTGAGCCTCCTAGGAACTTGAGACGCGGCGTTCCTACGATGGTTAACCCTCTGGGTGCTTCTTCTGCACCGGGACCATCTGCTCAGAGTTTTGCTTCTACTCCTGCACCCGAGGCTGATGCTGCTGCATTTGACATTGGTCCTTATCCAGATCCTTCGGTACCAGTGAGTGTGATGTCTGAGGGTGAGTGGAGAGAGCGTCAGGATGGTATATTACGGAGCATTTGGGATTTCATGCGTGGCTGCACTTGCAGGAGACAGCCACAGGTTCATCAGCCCGTTCCTGTTCGTCGTCGTCGACAGCGTTCTCCGACTCCTGTTCTCTCGAGCGGTACTAATCCCATGGATGGAATTGATGATGAGAGCGAGTTAGATCAGAGTCCCATTTTCAGACTATCGGTTCTGTTTTTTTTTTCACTTTTCTCTTGACTTCTCTTGTTGGTACTTATGTTTGGGATGATGTGCTTGTTTTTAGACCATTTGTTTCTTTGATTTTGCTTGTTTGCAATGTTTTGGTTTGAGTTTTGAGACTTTTCTCACAGACTAACTGCTGACTGCTAACTGAAACTGACGAGAATCGCAATGCAACGATCAACATGGTACTGTGTGTCGATCGATTCAACACGAAAATCACATTGCAGCGGTCGTTGCGGTCCTGTGAACCGATCGACAAAAAATCGCAATCACCCTGCAACGATCGTCGCATTTTATGCGCAACGATCGATGCAGGTGCGAGACAGGTAAAACCGACAGAACCTAACATATCCCTTAACATTTTCTTCTTTTACCGATCCTAAGCTTGACACTACTGGGGACAGTGTGTTTCAAGTGTGGGGGAGGTGGTACTGACATTAATCTTTTTTCTTTTCTTAGAGTCAGTTGTGTTTTTGTGTCGGTTTTATCGAGGAAACAATGAATTTTTGAGAAGCCAACAACACTTGCAGGAACTTAAGTAACCATTGGGATGAGCTTGTAGATGCATCTATGACTATTAGAAAACCCCAAACGCAGATCAGCCTACTGAGAACACCTATATCAATTCAGGTATTCAGAGGATCCTTTACTGACTTCACCCCTAATTTTGACTTACTTTTCTCACCTAAGGGCTTGGTATACCATGAGTCGGATTCCTCTGTTAGTTCTGACACAGCTTGTAAACCTGTCCAAGTAAGGTTCCCTTCTCCCCTTCCTTAAAGTAAAAAAAAAAGAGAATAATAAACTGAGGATGAGCTAGTAGCTCCGAAGTGGTCGCGGGAGTGGTAGAGACCCCTATTATCTCATGTGCATCCATGGAATGTGTCCAAAGTACACCCCATAACGGGAAGAGCAATGATAAAAAAAAATGATACCCAATGGGGAAAAATCAGTTGTTAAGGAAGGGAAATAAGAAGAAAGGAACCAGAAAAAGATAGTATGGTGGTAAAGAGCTAACAGAGTAAGAGTCCATGTGCCCTTTGATCGATAATCCTTAGGTGAGACCGCACTTAATAGCTTATAGAAGTCAGTAGGGTGAATTTGAATGCTTTGGATTGATTGTGGAGTTTACTCAGGACAGTTGCTAAGTGTGGGGGAAGTATATGTTGGTCTTGATGTCTTGTAGGTGAATCTTTCATGTGGCTTACTAAGGGGAATCTGAGTGTTGTGCTTCTAAGATGAAAAGAGTTTCTGAAAGTTTTCAAACTTTTTCACCACATTCTGGTTTTTCTGTTTTGCTTGAGGGCGAACAAAGGCTAAGTGTGGAGGAGTTGATATATCATGGTTTTTATCTGTTTTAAGCCATGATATAAGTGTGTTTTAGAGTCTTTTGTCGTGTCTATCGAGTCATTACAGGTGTTTATTAGGTACATGCACGTTTGGAGGATTATTAGAGATATTGGAGCATTTTTGGCGAAATGAGGAGCTTAAGCCGAGAGAGCTAATTTCACCAAGTCTCGACAACCCATGCACTGATCGATGCATCATTGGCATCGATCTACACACCTCTGCGCCAGCACATTAATGAAGACTTTGGAGATTTGCAGTTTTGCCCCAGAAAGTTCCAGTATTTGCGAAAAGACCTCACGCGTGATTAAGGCTTTATAATTAGGTTTTTGGTGTTTTGTTTTAGAGACACATTCATACGATTAGCTTTTTAGAGAGAGAGACCGAGAGGCTGATCGTTCTTGTACTCCAGAGAGAAGATTTCAAACCTCTTTAACTCTTTACTCTTTGATTTTATAATATTGATAGGTGTAGTTTTAATCCCTATTCTAACTGCAAGTGCACAGTGATGTAGTTGTAGTACTTAGGGTATCGAATCCACAGGGACTCCGGTCAACGATAGATAAGAACAACAAAGATTAAACTAGGAGAAAGCAAAGGTGATTAAACTAAAAGCAGAGCAGAAAAGTAAATCAGTAGCAGGAGTGGTTTGTGAGCAAGGAGGCGAAGCGTTAGGTTTCAGGAATTCTCAGGAAATCAGGAACACAAGCAATCAATCAGTCTGGATCTAATCAGAAACTGTTCTAGAACTCAAAAAACGGATATAGAATTAACCAAATTCCTTTGCGATAATTCTCTAAGTCTAAGTGCAGCAAACCAAACTTTCGTTTGCGAGAACTAACAGATTAAACCAGCATTAATTCCAAGTTTAATATGTTCACAATTAACCCTAACCAAACTTTCGTTTGCGAGAAGTTTAATTGCTCATCTAGGTTCTTTCTAGCTAAATTAACCAACTTTCGCTGCATTAATCAACCTAACATCATAATTCTTAGCTACTTCAGATTAAGCATTAAGAATAACCTAAACAAAGAACTAGCAGATATGAATCCCTACAGATTGATTTAAACTATAGTTCCATGAAATCCCTAATGAGAATCCTTCAACCTAACAGGTAAACTACTCAGACATGTTCATTGAGACAGAAAATATCATAAGTAGAAAACCAAATATCATTAAACAGAATAATCAACAGGGGTTCGAAATCAAGTCTCTTTCGAGAACAAGATCAGCCCCTAAGGCTCTCTGAAATAAAATAAAACTAAAGTAAAGCGTGACCTAAACAATGGCTTAAAAACTCTTATATAATGGTCTAAAGTCGGCTGGGGCTTCTTTGTAATTATGGAAACTTCTGGGCAAACTTGCAATATCCAATTCTTCTCATTAAACCATCGTCTTGGCCCATCTCGCATATGCAACGATCGATGCCACAAGTGTGTCGATCGTTGCAGCTCTGAAATATCGACAGTGAAGTCTATCTCTCGGCCAAATACTCCAAATAGCTCCAGAAAGTGCTATAATCACCAAATATGCTCCAAATGTGCTTGTACCTAATAAACACCTGAAAAGACTCTAAAACATAGTAAAAGACTCGATAAATGACACATATACCATGGTTAAAATCCCTAAAATCCATGGTATATCAACTCCCCCACACTTAGCTCTTGCTTGCCCTCAAGCAAGTAAAGAACCAAAGCATAAGAAAAGAAGTTTGAAAACACAGAAACTCATTTCGTCTTAGGAACTTTCGCATTCACATTCACTTAGTAATCCACTGAAAACTTTCCTACAGAACTCAAGACCATAATGTACTTCCCCCACACTTAGCAACTGTCCCAAGTAAACTCCACAATCACATTCAAGCATTCAAATTCACCCTACTGACTTCTGCAAGTATTTAAGTGCGGTCTCACCTAAGGAGTATCGATCAAAGGCACATGGATTCTTACCTTATCAGCTCTAGACCACCATACTATCTTTCTCTAGTCCCTTTCTTCTCTTTCCCTTCCTTAACAACTGATTTTCCCACATTGGGTATCATTTTTTTTTATCAGTGTTCTTCCCGTTATGGGGTGTACTTTGGACACATTCCATGGATCGCACAGGAGATAATAGGGGTCTCTAACACTCCTATGACCACTTCGGAGTTACTAACTCATACTCAGTTTATTATCTTTTTTTTTATGGAAGGGGAGAAGGGAACCAAATAGGATAGGTTGACAGGCTGTGTCAGAACTAACAAGGGAATCCGACACAAAGTATACCAAGCCCTTAGGTGAGAAATCTAAGTCAGTATTAAGGATGAAGTCAGTAAAAGGATCCTCTGATACCTGAAGTGATGTGGGTGTTCCCAGTAGGTTGTGCCGTGTCTGAGTTTTCTAATAGTCATAGAGGCTCTGCAAGTCTGTCCAATGGTCACTTAGTTCCTGTTCAAGCGGAAAGTTTCCTCGAAAAATCATAGTTTCATACAAATTTTGACTCAATAAAACAAATTTTGAAAAACTAAGAAAACAAAAGCGTGCGTTAGTAGCTTCCTCCCCCACACTTAAACTACACTGTCCCCAGTGTAATCAAAGCATGAGCTCGGTGAGAATAATAATCAAATTTGAAATAATCCGAAAAGTTACAGAACACTTACCTGTCGTCGCCCTGCGTCGATCGATGCCCAAGGGTGTCGATCGATGCAAGGCGAATATGCTCGCGGTTATTTAGATAACCGATGTCTGAACCGCAATCGAATCGGTAAACCATAAATCGTGACTGCATCGACCGATGCACTAGGTGTGTCGATCGATGCAATGCGATTATTCCTGTTTCCCTCAGCTCTGAACACACTTAAACAGAAAAATTAAAAATACCAAATCAAAACGAAAAAATGAAAACAAAAACGAACCTAACAGTGGGTTGCCTCCCACTCAGCACTTGTTTTTAGTCATTAGCTTGACTATTGGAAGAGATTTGACTCAAAGCGGTTTCAACAGAGACTTTGAGTGTCTTTGTGAATATCTCTTCATCCAAGGAGGTGTATAGGCTTTCAGATCATGAGGTTTTCCAAGGAAAGAGTAATCAGAATCAGGGCGGGAGCGAAGCTTGGGCGGTCTACTGCGTTTTCCTGCTTTCAAAACAATGTGATCAGAAGGTTTAAGCTTAGGTGATTTGTACCTTACCTTTGATGTATATCTGATGTCTGGAGCTTTCTGTTTATGAGCAGTTGCAAGTACTGAAGATGTTAGAGCAGGTTCAAGAGGAACCGCCATCTTCTTCTTTCCATTATCAGATACTGTAGTTCCACCAATTTGAACTTCTTCTTTCAGATGACCATCAGTGGAGATCATCTTCTTTGCATGAACTCGCGAAGTTTCAACTGGTGGTGTTTTATTCACCTTCTTATCTATCACTTTCATGCAGTTAGCCACTTCTAGCTCTTGTTTGGAAGGTTTAGGAACCTTAGGATATGGCACAGGGGGCTTATAGACTCGTTCTGGTACTGTTGTAGGTTTCTGGTCATGTCTGCGTTCTGTGTCGATCGTTGCATGATGTGTGTCGATCGATGCACGGCGATTCTGTTTGTCGTAAGAACTCGATCGATGCATGTCTCAGACAGACAATATTCATCCAGAAAATCCGAGATTATGCTCTCTTCTTCACCTAGCAACTCAATCTCATCCCTTAAGGTCACAACTCTGATGGATTTGTATTGTTCAGCTTTCCTAGCTTCATTATGCCTTTGTATTGCTCCAGCTGTCTGCTGAACTTGGAAATCTAGCTTCTTCAAATGTGTGCTCAAGTATTTTAACTTCTCACTCAGATTTTCATGTATAGCTTCCAGCTTCCTGTCGAAGTCCATAGCAGTCTTAGTCTGATCCTCTAGCAGCTGCTCCATCATGGATTCCATCTTGCTCTCATAAGCAATAGCAGCAGGAGATGCCTGATAGGGGGTGATCCATAAGTCCTTTGATAGGAATTACCTTGCTGATTTCCATACCTGTTTCCTTGAAACCCAGAACCATTTATGTAGTTCCTCTCCTCTTCCTGTCTTTCCGGTAACTGCTCCATCATGTTCATCAGCTTATTAGACTGTGTATTGTAAGGAGGAACAGGCTGATATGATGGAGATTCATAGTCTCTGGTGAATGAATTGGAACCATAGCCTCTGCAGAACGAGTTATTCTGCTGATTTTCCAACATCCGTTCCATCATTCCCATGATTCTTTCGCACTGTGTCGATCGATGCAGGGTAGCGTCGATCGATGCAAGCTCGAGAATGCAACGATCGACACACAGGACCGTGTCGATCGATGCAAGGCGATTACAGGCGTACCTGAAACGCAAGAACAGAAAAATAAAAAAAAAATTAGTAGCAAAAATTAAAAACGAAAATCCTAGTCTAAACCCTAAGTTCAAATCTATCGAGGACTCAAAAGAGTCCCCGGCAACGGCGCCAAAAACTTGATAGGTGTAGTTTTAATCCCTATTCTAACTGCAAGTGCACAGTGATGTAGTTGTAGTACTTAGGGTATCGAATCCACAGGGACTCCGGTCAACGATAGATAAGAACAGCAAAGATTAAACTAGGAGAAAGCAAAGGTGATTAAACTAAAAGCATAGCAGAAAAGTAAATCAGTAGCAGGAGTGGTTTGTGAGCAAGGAGGCGAAGCGTTAGGTTTCAGGAGTTCTCAGGAAATCAGGAACACAAGCAATCAATCAGTCTGGATCTAATCAGAAACTGTTCTAGAACTCAAAACACGGATATAGAATTAACCAAATTCCTTTGCGATAATTCTCTAAGTCTAAGTGCAGCAAACCAAACTTTCGTTTGCGAGAACTAACAGATTAAACCATCATTAATTCCAAGTTTGATATGTTCACAATTAACCCTAACCAAACTTTCGTTTGCGAGAAGTTTAATTGCTCATCTAGGTTCTTTCTAGCTAAATTAACCAACTTTCGCTGCATTAATCAACCTAACATCATAATTCTGATTAGCTACTTCAGATTAAGCATTAAGAATAACCTAAACAAAGAACTAGCAGATATGAATCCCTACAGATTGATTTAAACTATAGTTCCATGAAATCCCTAATGAGAATCCTTCAACCTAACAGGTAAACTACTCAGACATGTTCATTGAGACAGAAAATATCATAAGTAGAAAACCAAATATCATTAAACAGAATAATCAACAGGGGTTCGAAATCAAGTCTCTTTCGAGAACAAGATCAGCCCCTAAGGCTCTCTGAAATAAAATAAAACTAAAGTAAAGCGTGGCCTAAACAATGGCTTAAAAACTCTTATATAATGGTCTAAAGTCGGCTGGGGCTTCTTTGTAATTATGGAAACTTCTGGGCAAACTTGCAATATCCAATTCTTCTCATTAAACCGTCGTCTTGGCCCATCTCGCATATGCAACGATCGACGCCACAAGTGTGTCGATCGTTGCAGCTCTGAAATATCGACAGTGAAGTCTATCTCTCGGCCAAATACTCCAAATAGCTTCAGAAAGTGCTATAATCACCAAATATGCTCCAAATGTGCTTGTACCTAATAAACACCTGAAAAGACTCTAAAACATAGTAAAAGACTCGATAAATGACACACATACAATGGTTAAAATCCCTAAAATCCATGGTATATCAAATATCTATTTATTCATTGATTTGTGTTCCATTAATCATGTCTGAGTAGATTCATAGTTAGGTTTAGGGATTCTCGTTAGTGATTTCATGACTTGCTAGATTAATTTATTAGTTAAGGATTCATATCTTATTTTTTCTTCAACCTGAATTGTGCTTAATACTAGTTTCTAACCTGATCACTTAGAATCTAGACTTTAGGTTTATAAATTGACACGAAAGTGTAATTTAGAATCTGATCTATTTAGGTTGAACAATTTAATTATCTGCAAAGAAATTTGGTTTAATTGAATTGTGAACAAATCAAACTTGCACTTAAGGCTAGTTTAATCTGTTAGGAATTGCAAAGAAATTTGGGTTTCTGCTAATTAGACTTAGAGAATTCTCGCAACGAAAGTTAGTTAGTTCTATCTTGTGTTTGAGTTCTAGAACCGAACTTAATTTGATCATGACTGATAATTAATCTGCTTGTCTGATTTCCTGAGAACTCCCTATACTTGACGCTTTTAGTACTTGCTTCACAAAAACAGTTCTTGCTACTGATTTACTTTCTGCTTAGTTATTTATTTTCTGATAAGTATCGCCTAGCTTAACTTGACATTCTATAGTCTACCGTAAGATTTCTTGAGTCTCTGTGGATTCGACCCCTAGATACTACAATTGTTCTGTGCACTTGCAGTTGAACTTAGGGAAGTAAACTCTAAGCATATAAGTACCTCAAAAGTATAAATAAATCTCGGGTCATAAGAGATGAGACGAAAATGCTCTCAGGCCCGACTCCCCATGCGCTGACATTTACGTCTCATGACCCGTAACCCAAGAAATCTCTACCAGTTTTTCAATAAACTTTCCTAAAATAGTAAAAAAGTGGTGTTTCCTCGTTCCGAAAAATCAACTCCTCCGTCTCCGCCACCCTTCGGACCGGAATCTACCACCGAAAATGCATTTTTATACAAGCAGATAATTCTTTCACGACGAATCCTCTACGCTCCAATGAACTGTGGCCACATATTCTCATCGGCTTGAAGAAATAAATTGTATTTGCCTATTTGGTGTGAATCATCCCACCTCTGAATTTTTTTCTCTATTTTGTAGGAGAAGAACCAGAAAATCTACTGCTACACACTGCAAGAACGGGCGAGTGAAAGATATCTATCTCACCCTCCCCTTCTAACAAGATCTCTGTCTCACCAAATCCTGTTCACAAGATGCATAAACGTTTTTCCTCTGTTGAAAAAGATAAACTACTGGTACAAAACACTCAACCTCTGCCATGACTAAGACTAAGAGTCTAGGAGTTTGAAAACTTATGTCTCATTCAGGACAACAGTCTAACTCTTATAGGCCGCTTAAGAAACCTTAAGGACTATACAAGTCTAAAAGGTGGAACCTTCAGGGTAAAGTTATTGGATCTGATTTGGGTAACAGATGCTTCCAGTTACATTTTGACCTTGCAGAGGATCTGCTAATGGTTCTCGATAATAGACCATATCACTTCGCTCGGTGGATGCTAATCCTCCAGATATGGGAACCCACTGTGTCACCAAACTTCCCATCATGGATCCCTCTCTGGATCAGACTAAAAGGGATTTTGTTGCACTACTGAAAAGAATAAACCCACAAGACCTTTGGAGAGGTTTTATGAAGCTACAGAGGGCATGAATTGACCAATCTACTTCTAGAATCAAAGTTCATATTGATGTCATTTCAACGCTAATCCATGAGTCCATCCTACAGTTCAAAAATGGTGATGAGGATCGTGTACTGCTTGAGTACGAGAAGCTTGAAACTCACTGCACCTTCTACCTTTGTCGCACGCACATATGGGAAAATTGTCCAGATATGCAAACAATGAGTAACTCAACGCTATCTGCTCAAACCAATGTTGTTTTGGCTAGAGAACATGATAAAAGAGAATACAGTTTGGAACCGTCTCACCAAAAAGTTGCTTCCGACACGAAAAGAGGACAAACATGTTGGGAATGTCCTGAAATCTACTGTACTTGCTCTAAGTGAAAGTCGTATAGTCGAGATGAGACAATCACATAACACTAGGTAGTCATAACGCTTTGCTAGAAGCCACTTATGATCAATGAGTTGAGAACTCATTGCTAGTGTTATATGATCCTACAGGGTCACACACCTAAGCAAACTGGGCGTTAAAGACGAGGTTGATCATTAATGTAATGATCCAGTGAATGCATATGTGATATGCATTCGATATCAATGTTCTGGGGAGCATCGATCGTTGCAGATATTGCATCGATCGATGCACTCGCGGATTAATCAGATTAATTCGGTTTAATCGTTGGTTAATTCCGTTGTGGTTTAAGCCGACATATATAAGATATATGGTCGACCTAAACTTAAATCTAACCTAATTCACAGCCACCAGAACACAGAAATAAACCTCTCTGGAGATTAGATCTCTGGAAGGCACTAGCATCCCTGTAGTCCAGTTTGTGTGCGTGTGGATACCAGTAGAGGCGCAGAATTTGAGGCGCTTCGTGATCTCGATTATCTGCAAACACTTCCGCTGCATATTCACCAGGTAATCTCGAGATCTGATAGATTCAATTACATGAACCTTAGATCCTAGGCTCGGAATTAAGACTAGGGTTGCTAATCCTGATTAGAACTGCTAGAAATTCCTTCAGTGGTATCAGAGCTTTAGGGTTCCATTGAATCAGTAGCATGATGATTAGATTAGTTGAATGTAGATCTTTGTATAATTGATACAAGCATGCTAAAATTCGTTTTCCTGAAAACCTAGTTTAGGGTTCTGATCGAAAACGTTTAAGGGTTTTCTCGCATGGTGTCGATCGATGCCAATCCGGCATCGATCGATGCTGGGCGAAAACCCGAATAAAATTTAGGGTTTTTCACATGGTGTCGATCGATGCCAATCCGGCATCGATCGATGCATGGCGAAAACCCGAATAAACCTAGTTTTCGCCTAGTGTCGATCGATGCAATTGTTGCACCGATCGACACAGCCTCGCGAGATTGTTGGATCGGTTCAATTGGATTGGACCGGTCATCGAGCTTGGTTAATAATGGTCGAACACTGTGAATGGTTTGATGGCGATTGTTTTGATTAGGTTGGCATCGACCGATGCTAACGTAGCATCGATCGATGCTTACCGGTATTCAAAACCGGATCAATTGGATTGATCAGTTATCGCAAATTAATTAATTATAAGAATTAAAACATAGTAAAACTGAACGTTTTAAATGGTTCCGTTCCTCAACCAAATATCAAGTGATACTTGATGTCTTTCCAATCTTGTCAACTGTCAAGACTCATTTCATTGTACGATAGGCTTGCAGTGCAAGGTATCAACAATTACATGAGTAAGGCAGGAAGTAATCGTGTTAATGGGCTTGCAGTGCAAGGCATCAACAATTACATGACTGAAGAGATTGGTTTACTTGACTGGGCTATCAAAATCGTTTTGGGCCCAGAGACATCAGGTGGATTGGACATAAGATGTCGATCCACAACCAAGAGTTATATTAGATATAACTAGCAAGGTTGTTGCTTACCTAAATAGATAAAGTTTAGTGATAGCCAGTGGCTCACTTGAATTTAGTAAAATATGGGTCTTGGATCATTATATTCATCTGAGGAAGCATTGATTGAATATAATGCGAGTTTTCTTAAAAGTTAAGATTTCTCATTTCTTGAACATCATAACTAAACCTTTTTCTTTTCTATGTTCTCAGCTATGACAACTACTCATAATAATTCTTTCTCCTTGCGATCCGTCCTTGAGAAGGACAAGTTAAATGGATCGAATTTTCTCGAATGGTATCGGAACTTGAGAATTGTTCTCAAGCAGGAGAAGCGGGACTATGTCCTTGAAAATGTTCTCCCTGAAAAACCGAGATCCAATGCTGCACATGCAGAAAGGAGTGCTTGGGACAAGCATTCCAATGATGTGGTCGATGTGAATTGTCTCATGTTGGCTACCATGAACTCGGACTTGCAGAAGCAATACGAGAACGTGGAGTCGCCAGTGGAGATGATTACTAGCCTGAAAAGCATGTTTCAGGAGCAAGCACGAACTGAGAGATACCAGACGGTTAAATCTCTCATTGAATGCAAGCTACCAAAGGACAGTCCGGTCAGTCCTCATGTCATTAAGATGATGGGTTATATTGATAACCTGGGGAGACTGGATTGTTCCATTAGCCAAGAGTTGGCTACTAACATCATTCTGCAGTCACTACCGTCAAGTTATGATCAGTTTGTTATGAACTATAACATGAACAACCTGACGAAGACGTTGACTGAACTGCATGGCATGCTCAAGACAGCTGAGCCTAATATCAGGAAGGGCACTCCTAATGTACTTATGGTACAAGGGGGTAAGAAGTTTAAGAAACTTGGCAAAGGTAAGGGAAAGGGCAAGGCAGTCCCGGTTGAAAACCAGGACACGCCGGCGCCAGCCCCAAAGCCTAAGCCGGGCCCATCTGAGACTGATAAGTGCCATTACTGTAAAGAGCCTGGGCATTGGAAGAGAAATTGCAACAAATTCTTGGAAGAGAAGAAGAAGAAGAAGAAGACTTTCGAGACTTCATCTTCAGGTATTTATGTTATAGAAGTAAATGTTACTACTTCTGGTTCTACTTCTTGGGTATTGGATACCGGCTGTGGTGCTCATATTTGTACAAATATGCAGGGCCTAAGCAACAGTAGGACGTTGGAAAAGGGACAAGTGGACCTGCGCGTGGGAAATGGAGAAAGAGTTGCTGCATTAGCCGTAGGAACATTTAACTTGTCTTTACCTTCTGGTTTGGTTTTAGAACTTCATAATTGCTACTATGTACCTGCTATAAGCAGAAATATTATTTCTATTCCTGTTTTGGATTTGGAAGGATATCAGTTTTCAATTAAGAATAAATGTTGTTCTTTTGATTACAATGATATGTATTATGGTAGCAGCCCATTAGAGAATGGGCTTTATGTTCTAAACCAAAGCACAGAAATCTATAACATTAACACCAAGAGATTCAAATCAAATGACACGAATCAGACTTTTCTATGGCATTGTCGTTTGGGCCACATAAACGAGAAACAGATTCAAAAGCTCCATAGTGATGGGCTTTTGGGCTCATTTGATTATGAATCATGTGAGAAATGTGAATCTTGTTTACTAGGCAAAATGACTAAGGCCCCTTTCAACAAATCAAACGAAAGGGCCAGTGACCTGTTGGGCCTTATACATACAGATGTATGCGGCCCAATGAGCACAAGTGCCAGAGGAAATTTTCGATACTTCATTACCTTCACTGATGACTTCAGCAGGTATGGCTATGTCTATTTAATGAGACACAAGTCGGAATCCTTTGAAAAGTTCAAAGAGTTCCAAAATGAAGTACAGAATCAACTTGGCAAAAGTATTAAGGCTCTTCGATCAGATCGTGGAGGAGAATACTTAAGCCAAGAATTCAGTGATCATTTGAGAGATTGTGGAATTGTTTCACAACTAACTCCTCCTGGAACACCACAATGGAATGGCGTGTCTGAGAGGAGGAATCAGACTTTATTAGATATAGTTCGATCAATGATGAGTCTCTCAACTCTTCCATTATCCTTTTGGGGATACGCTCTAGAAACGTCTGTGTTTACACTAAATAGGGTTCCGTCAAAATCAGTTGCAAAGACACCACATGAGATGTGGACTGGAAATGTTCCGAATGTGTCTTTCCTGAAGATTTGGGGTTGTGAAGCTTATGTTAAGAGATTAATCATAGATAAGCTCGAGCCCAAATCTGATAAATGCTACTTCGTTGGTTATCCTAAGGAAACCAAGGCATACTACTTTTACAACCAATCCGAGAACAAAGTGTTTGTTGCTCGGAACTGCGTTTTTCTTGAGAGAGAGTTTCTTTCCAAGAGAAACAGTGGGAGTAAAGTACAACTCGAAGAAGTTCGAGAACCGCAGGAAAATGCTCAACCCGTAGAGGAAGAGCAACAGTTGGATCTACAAAGAGTTGTAGAGACGGCGCCTGTGGAGCCTGAAATTCGCCGATCCGAAAGGATCCGTCACGAACCCGAGAGATATGGATTTCTCGTAACCAATTGTCATGATTTGTTAATCATTGACAGTGACGAACCAGCGAATTTCGAAGAAGCAAAGATGAGCCCTGACTCCGCAAAGTGGCTGAAAGCCGCTGAATCCGAAATGGGATCCATGACACAGAACCAAGTATGGACTTTGGTTGATTTACCCGATGGTGCAAGACCCATTGAGTGTAAATGGATTTTCAAGAAGAAAATTGATGTGGATGGAAATATTCAGATATATAAAGCAAGGCTAGTGGCAAAAGGTTTCAAACAAATTCATGGTATTGACTATGAAGAAACCTACTCACCTGTCGCCATGCTTAAATCCATTCGGATTCTCCTAGCAACAGCTGCTCATTATGATTATGAGATCTGGCAAATGGACGTGAAAACAGCTTTCCTTAATGGAATTCTGGAAGAGGATGTGTACATGACACAACCCGAAGGTTTCATCGATCCAAATGCAGCTAGGAAAGTATGCAAACTTCATCGATCCATTTATGGATTGAAGCAAGCATCTCGGAGTTGGAATCTTCGTTTTGATGAAGCAGTCAAAAAGTTTGATTTCATCAGAAGCGAAGAAGAACCATGTGTTTACAAGAAGACTAGTGGGAGCGCAGTTGCATTTCTCGTGTTGTATGTAGATGACATACTTCTTCTCGGAAATGACGTTCCGTTGTTACGGTCTGTTAAGACTTGGCTCGGAAGTTGTTTTTCAATGAAAGACATGGGTGAAGCCGTGTATATTCCTGGAATAAGAATCTATAGAGATAGATTAAACAAGTTAATTGGACTGTGTCAAGACACTTATATCGATAAGGTCTTACACAGGTTCAGAATGCAAGATTCCAAGAAGGGCTTCATACCAATGTCTTATGGCATAAGTCTCAGCAAGAAGCAGTGTCCTGAGACACCTGCTGAGCGATATCGCATGAGTCGGATTCCCTATGCCTCGGCGTTGGGATCCATCATGTATGCTATGCTCTGTACTCGTCCAGATGTTGCTTGTGCTTTAAGCATGACGAGTAGATACCAATCGGATCCAGGTGAAAGTCACTGGACAACAGTCAAGAACATTCTGAAGTATTTGAGAAATACTAAAGATAAATTCTTGGTGTATGGAGGAAGTGATGAGCTGGTAGTAAGTGGTTACACAGACGCAAGTTTCCAGACAGACAAAGATGATTTCCGATCGCAATCTGGTTACATCTTCTGCCTGAATGGCGGTGCAGTCAGCTGGAAGAGTTCCAAGCAGGACACTGTAGCAGACTCCACAACTGAAGCTGAGTACCTCGCTGCTTCTGAAGCGGCAAAGGAGGCTGTTTGGATCAAGAAGTTCATCACTGAACTTGGTGTGATTCCTAGCATTTCTGAGCCAGTGGCTTTGTATTGTGACAACAATGGAGCCATTGCGCAAGCAAAGGAACCTAGATCACACCAGAAATCCAAACACATAGGAAGACGATATCACCTTATCCGTGATATTGTGAATAGAGGAGATGTGAAGATCAGCAGAGTCCCTACGGATGAGAATGTTGCTGATCCACTGACCAAGCCCCTCCCAAGGCCTAAGCATGAGTTTCATACAACTGCTGTAGGCATTAGATATCTTAAGATATGATCTTGATTTCAGTGGGAGTTATATTTGTTTTAGTTATGACATGATGTTCACAAAGACATAATAGTTATGTTATTTTAATGAAATTGTTTCAGCATTATTTAATTGTGTTAATTAAATATATATATATATTGTCCCAAAGTAATTTATGACATTTTATAGGCCATCAAGTATGTGACTTGATCATGAAACCCTATGAGCAATAAATGACATAAATTATAATGGTCCCTGGTCGAGGTTGTTAACGTGGGACATTAACAACCACGTGAGACTAGTATGTGAGGTGACTGATGACCATGTTTCATGGAGTCATTAATAAGTGTATTAAAGTCAATCACATTGATATGTGTTAGAGAACACATGATCGGACTTGACCCGTTAATGAGAACTCTACAAGATGTTATATAAGTGTCATAAGAGTTTCTCATTACGACCAAAGAGAGTAGTCCTTAGACCTGAGTTCATCATGTCCTCCCTTATATGGATTGGTTCGTCTTGACTTTGTCAAACGTCAGCCGTAACTAGTGATCATAAAGACACTGATTAGGCGTATCATGAAATATAAAAGAGACATGGATGGAACAAGATGGGATTTGTACCTCCTATATAACAGGAGTTAAATATCTCTGGGCCTATCGAAGATTTGATACTGGAAATGCGTGGCCGCGCTCAAACGAGGTGATTGTCAGTCGTTTGTTTTTCATCAGTACAAATCGGGATTCGATAAACGTAATCTGGTTGAATAAGGATGACACAGTGCTTGCCTTATGCTAGATTGAGATATAGCTACAAAGGGATTAAAGGAATAGATGATTCCAGTACAAGTGGGAGATTGTTGGGAATGTCCTGAAATCTACTGTACTTGCTCTAAGTGAAAGTCGTATAGTCGAGATGAGACAATCACATAACACTAGGTAGTCATAACGCTTTGCTAGAAGCCACTTATGATCAATGAGTTGAGAACTCATTGCTAGTGTTATATGATCCTACAGGGTCACACACCTAAGCAAACTGTGCGTTAAAGACGAGGTTGATCATTAATGTAATGATCCAGTGAATGCATATGTGATATGCATTCGATATCAATGTTCTGGGGAGCATCGATCGTTGCAGATATTGCATCGATCGATGCACTCGCGGATTAATCAGATTAATTCGGTTTAATCGTTGGTTAATTCCGTTGTGGTTTAAGCCGACACATATAAGATATATGGTCGACCTAAACTTAAATCTAACCTAATTCACAGCCACCAGAACACATAAATAAACCTCTCTGGAGATTAGATCTCTGGAAGGCACTAGCATCCCTGTAGTCCAGTTTGTGTGCGTGTGGATACCAGTAGAGGCGCAGCATTTGAGGCGCTTCGTGATCTCGATTATCTGCAAACACTTCTGCTGCATATTCACCAGGTAATCTCGAGATCTGATAGATTTAATTACATGAACCTTAGATCCTAGGCTCGGAATTAAGACTAGGGTTGCTAATCCTGATTAGAACTGCTAGAAATTCCTTCAAAACACCTATTCCATTAAACCAAAAATCACTTCAAAGAGCCAACAAGGCTCTCAGAATATAGTTTACATGGACTTCAGCACTTTCGGTCATAAGCTCGAACATTATGGAAGACATTTTGGAGACAGAATCTCAGAAAGGAGCCACAATGAGGATTCTAACATTGATCTTCTCAAAGGAAAGGGAGATAAAGAAATATTAAGGAGAACTGACATGTTATTTCAAAGGGAAGATTCTAACCCCTACTAGCGTGCGAGATCTCCAACTAAATCCTTACAAATATATGAGTGATATATCATGGTTTTTACTAGTTTTTCACCATGATATATGTTTTATTTATAGAGTCTCTGAGTCTTTTTGGAGTCTTTTTGGAATCTTTGTAGGTCAAGATAGGAGATGGACTTATCTGTGATTTTTTGGAGTTTTTAGAGCTATTTGGAAGAATGGTGAACAAGTTTATGTTGCGACGGGTACAAATCAATCGAAGTCAAAAACCCAGATCGAGAGTTCTAAGACCGTCAGGGGAAAATGGATTTAAGGTGAACAAGGCTGCAAGGTAGAGGCTGGGAAAGAGTATACAAATGCACTAGGACGTACACCAATCCATGCGGATCAGTGTACAAATGAGCAGAATTGCCCTTACACTCCTTTGAGTGTACACCTTGCTTGTTTCCTACAACACCAAATTGACCATTTTACGTTTTCTGCATTGGTCATTTCAGTCCCCGCAGATCAGTGTACACCCTTTTGACTATATACTTTTGATCCCCCTGAGTATACACCTTGGATATGCCCGTGCAATCCATCTTTTTCAGTTTATAAAATGACCCAAAAGATTAGAACAAGTCGAAAATGTTTTTAGATTATTATTAGGTGGTTTCAGCCTTGGAAGCACACACACTTTTCTTTTACATGGTTTTTCTCCATTAGACCTGAGAGAGCACTTTTGTAAGATTGGGAAGAAGAATCTCTTACTTTACATATCTTGAGAAGATTTCTGAATCCCTTTGGATTTCTATATATTTGATCATGAGTTTTTATTCATCTCTTTTATTATTCTTTGTTCCCATGTCTGAGTAGATCCACATTTAGGTGTAGGGTTTTCAATGGATTTCATGAATCGGTAGTTATGGTTATTTAGATTAGGGAATTATCTATAGGATTCTTCATCTAGATTATTTGTATTTCCTGGAATGAATTGATCATTTAGTTCATGTCCCTAGGATATTTTTAACCCAACAATAGTGATTGTTTAAATGCTTGAACGAATCTAGATGGGCAAAACATATTTAGCCAACGAGAGTTGATGTTAAAGTGTTATGTGAACATATTAAATCGTACTAGAATGCATGCTTAGGACTTTTGAATTCAATAGGAGTTAGTCTTCATAGATCTAAGCGTAGGGGTTAATACAGTGGGATACATTTAATATATCTCTGGTTTGAGTTCTAGAACTAGAACGATACTTAATTCATTCTCTGATCTCATCATTTAATTATCATTCACGATTCCTGCGAATTTTTTTTGACCTAGCACCTTTTTACCATATGAATTTACATCTCTTGCAAAATATTTTAGTTATTGAAAACAACAAACAATTGTCATCCGTCTTAGCTCTTATTTATTTCTGCATTCTCGTAGCGTATCACTTGGTCTTCGTGAATTCGATCCCTAAAGTACTACTCCATTTACTGTGCACTAACAGTAGGGTAATAGGGTTAAAACTTTGTCTAACAAGGAGAGATTAAATAGGAACATTAGTCACAACAGAGAGACCTCTTCTTTCAGACATCGTAAACCAAAAACCATACAACGAGAACTTACCTATAATGGAGGTGGAAATCAACAAGAAGAGTCTGCCTCCTCGGCTAGAAGGGATAAAATTCGAACGACGGACCTTAACCTCAAACAACGGATCAAAACCTAAATAACCTCCTTGCACCTCAATTATCCCAACAACTGAAGAAGTAATGGAAGAGTTGATGGAAATTACCATACAATAAATCAATTGTGCAGACCCTGCAGAAAGTGCTGGTTAGAGACACCGAGTTATGAAAGGAGAGGAAAGAGAACTGATGGTGGAAAGTGCGGCTGGTATTCCTCTTCAATGGCAGTGGAGGGAGTCACTATGAATTCTAACTCACTTATTTTGCATGACCAACCTGATGCAAAAGAAGAAGCAACAAACATTGAATTAATACCACCAGAAACTCTACATCCTAAGATTAAGAGAGGTCACCCACTATTTCTAAAACTGCAAAAGTATACTAGTCATAAAATTGTTGGCAAAAACTCAAAGAAAAGGAAAGTCCGAACTATTCAAATCTCACCTCCCAGAAAGGGCACGATCCAAATATTTAATCCGGAAAAATGAAAAGTTAGTACGAAGGCCACATAAGAAAAGGGAGAAATTTTCAAGTCACGCAAGAATATCCCAACATAAGTCCCTTCATCTAGCCAACACCCTCTGGTACCTATGATCATCCCATCAATTACCAAGGATAGAGTGGATTTCTGGGATCCACCTCGCCCTCTTCCTGTAGAGTACTGAGCTAGAATTGTTGTGGATTGGGGATCCCATAACAACTCGACCCCTTCAAGATCTGCATAAAAGTGATCCACCGAATATCCTATTCCTCATGGAGACAAAGAACACAAATTCTTTTGTACTTTCAAAGCTTCAACAATTTAGCTACTATAGCACTTTCTGGTCTCACCACACGTTCATAGCGGAGAAGAGCTGGATCTTATGTCGAGATAAAACGTCAATATAAAATTTTATTCGTCATGCAAAGATTACATCGACACCATAATCAAATATAAGGATCAACAATTCCTTGCAACCTTTGTGTTTGGGGAACCAGACCAATCTAAAAGAAGAGATTTCTGGAACATAATGAAATATCTACATAATCAACGAGATGATTTTTGGTTCATTACCAAGGATCTCAATGAAATCTTACACAACAAAAAAACCAGATGGTCGTACAAGAGTGGAAGGCTCTTTCAATTACTTCATAACCTTCATATTTGAATGTGACCTCTACGACATCAAACATACTGGAAATTACTATTCATGGAGAGGTACTCTCCACACACATCTGATCCACTGCAGACTGAACATATCACTAGCTAATAACAACTGGTTTATAGAATGACGTCGAATCATCGTCCTCGGCTCTCATTTTTCTCTCCTTTGCTGAAGAAGGCAAATGGGATTTTTTGCGATGATATAAGAATCTAGAATGACGAGGAAGTAAAAAAAAATCATCTCTAAGGTTTGGGAAGATGATATGTTTGCTTCGATGGAACAAAGAATCTCGAGCTGCTGTTTAGCAATCATCAGCTGGTGTAAAGAGCAAAGAAGAAAAAAATTTGAGCACATTGAAGTAACTATGAAGAGACTGGAAGAATCTATGACTAGTAAGAGTACATCTGATCAGGAAATATCAGGCATAAACTCAAGCCTCAGCAAAGTCTATAAGGAAGAAGAGGATTTCTGGAGGAAACATAGTCGACAACTCAGGTTGTTACACAAAGCTAAAAAATTGGCTTACTTCCATGTTTCCACTAAAGGAAGAAGAGCTGTAAATACTTCTCAGGATAAAGATATCAACCCAATTTTTGAAAAAAATAAGATTTTGAAGCAATAACATATTATTGTCAAGAGTTATTTACCTCACAAGCAAGAGTTAGATAGGGAAACAATCCATAATATCTCTCTATGATCATCACCCCGAGCATCAATGAGGAACTGATCAAAGAATCACCGACTCTAGAAATTATAAAGGCAATTTTTTCTATCCATGTTCATCTTATTCTATAGTCTAGTATCCTAGGTACGGAATTTTGTTCGGCTTACCATGTAAAAAATAATTTAGGTGCGAGTGAATGCTCGGCCACCTTGTAATGAATTTTTAGATGCAAGTGAGTGCTCGTTTTATCATGTAGAAATTCTAACAGGGTCAGTCATGCGACATATGTTTGGATTAAGTTTGACTGCCGATCAGACCTTGTGCAAGACTGGCCCTGGCATAAGTCGTTGAGAAAGACCACGTTTCCGTCGACTGTGTTTAGGAAATTTTATAAATCAATCATTTGGTCAGAATGTATACGTTTAGTGATGATGAAACGAGCTTACACAAAGATAGCTGCTAGGTGAAGGACGTCTTCCAGAATGTTCGATTTGTTCTTTTTCATCATTTAACGAAAACACAATTCGTACCACAAGCCATTACGTAACGCGAGCAGACCTTCGTTGTCGGATACCGAGATTTTAAAGAAAATGTTCTTGAAGCGGCCAATGTAAGACCGAAGCGATTCCTTTGACCATTGAGTAAATATCCAGATGTCGGCATTGACGCTCTCTCCTGAATGTACATCGAGTAGTGATTGAGGAAAGCGGTTAACAGCTGATGGTAGCTGTCAATGGAGTGGCCTTTGAGGCGAGAGAAACAGTTAAGCACGGCCCCACGTAGATTCTCGACGAAGAGTTAAGTAACCAACATCGCGTTCTTCCAAGGCGAATTGTACTTGTTACATAGCTATACTGAAAGCAGTTAGGAATTGCTTGGGGTATGGGTTTCCTGTGTAGATCGGAAAACTTTATCAATCCTGGTTTCCGAACATGAGTGTTCGTTATGTGGGTGGTAAAGGCAGTATTATGCGTTTATTTGAGCACGCGGTCAATCCCAGGTGCCGAGCTAATTTCCTGACGAACCATCAATGTCATTTACTGGAGTTGGGCGTTTAGTTCGTCAAGATCGCTATCTCTGTGTGAAGAATTGTGTGACGGGCCGGCAATGAAAGATTAGTGATGCATTTTTTGCCGGAAGACAAGGATGCATATTGCATGGGCAGCCGTCTTCTAGGTTTGGTATTCGGCGTTAGTAATCCATCGAACATCGCTCTTTGACTGCGTGGCATGAAATCGAACAATTTTGCCCCGTTATTTGGTTCTCGGATGATTGAAGGTCATTGATTTGTTCTCAGCACACCGCTTGAGCAGTTCTTATTTGATCGAAACAAGCATTTTTTCCGCATGAGAGCTCGTCATCTTGTATCATCACAGCCTTGAGGAGTATGGAGACGTTGTTTTGGTCGTCAGGCCGAGTATTGAAGATGTGCTGATTTTGATTAGTGTCGAGATGCACTTTGGTTGCTGAGTTTGATCAGTAGGGTTGATGGTTTGTGAGACCAGATGAACCTTGGTCGGTTGAGAGGATAAATTTGGGTCTGGTTGTGTCGAATAGCTGGCATTGTCCTTGATCAAATTTGGTCATGTCATCGTGGAACCTGTCTAGAGTAGAGAAGATCTATGATCCCCACAGATAGCGCCAACTGTTGTTATCAAATTCCGTCTAAGTTTATGTTCGTTAAAAATATGTTATCTTTGTTAGGTAAAAAGAGTATGATCGGTAAAAGTGTGAGAGTTTGGAGATTCTTCATATACAAAATTAGGCCGAGGTCGGCAAATGAACATGAAAGAGGAGAGGTCGTCAACATACGAACTCTCTTACAATTTAGGTTCATGTTTGTTACAATAAAGTAAATGTCCTATTTATGGTGAATACGGTCATACTTTTGTATGTGTCATTGATTTTTTGTCGAGCTGCGACGATAGACTTAACCTATCATTTAGATAATGGACCAAGCCGATCAAGGCTTGTTATTGTAGCCGCGCCGAGCAGGCGTCATACTTAGCCGAGCCGAAGGTTCATCAAATTGGGCTAATCAAATGTATAAAGAAAATTTGGGTCGTGCTTATTGATGAGTTTTAAACACATATCTAACAGAGATGAGACTGATCTACAAGCAATTTGAAGTGCTCGAATCAAGAATGTTGTAAACATATAGAGAAAGAGTGAACATCTCGCTGATATTTTTAGGTCAACGACGACGACGAGTGAGACAATCCCGAAGCTCCGAGAAAGACATCCGTGCCTGGAAACGGTGGCTACCCGGTATTTAGCCCAGCTCCGGGACCCGCGCATCATGGCGCGAATACTGTGGCCTCGACAGGCATTACAGCTCCCGAAGGAGCACGGCTGCCGACACCCCCGCCCATGCCTACAAGCTACGAACCAAATAGGCATCGGGTACTGGGAGCATCAGCCTTCGCCTCCAGATCACGCCCTTTGATAACGGAACCTGGGACTAACACCGCTCGGCCTCCCCCAAGCGAGGTAGCTCAGCAAGCCGGGATCCGGGGACTAAGCAATACACGTCCGCGGAGCACACAGCTCCCCATGAACACCGAACCGACGCGGACGACGAAGGCATATACGCCAAGCTCCAGCGTCTGCAGGCTGCAGTCCACTCAGCAACCAGTGCGGCTCCAGACATCGATCAAGTCATCGAGGAGACCCGCCGAACTCCGTTCACGGATCGAATCGCTAGCGCGAGGATCCAAAATACCGGGAAAATCAAAATCCCAGAGTACGCGGGGACTACGGACCCGAAAGCCCACGTCAGAGCTTTCAGGCTCGCAGTCTCCCGAGCCCATATCACTGACGAAGAAAAGGAAGCAGGCTACTTCAGTCTCTTCGATGAGAACCTCACGGGCACCGCACTAGAGTGGTTCGCCAGTCTAGAAGGAAATTCGATCGATAACTTCACACAGCTCGTATCGATATTCCTGAGACAATACTCGATCTTCATCGAAGAGAAAACCTCGGAAGCCGATCTATGGGCTCTGAAACAAGGATCAGACGAGACTCTTAGAGCCTACATCGCTAGGTTCCGAGAAGTTGAATCGCGCATAGTAGATCCAAACGAAACCATAGCGATCGCGGCTCTGGAGAACGGACTCCAGTACACATCGGAGTTCAGAAAGGAGCTTGCGGTCTGACCTTGCACATACCTAGACGATGCGTTGCATAAAGCTACGTACTATTCGAAATACGAAGAAACGATAGCCGCAACAAAAGAAGAGTCAGGCCAGAAGAAAACCAGCAAAAAGGAATCCTATGGTAAAGGGCAGCATATCCTCGCCGTAGACGGCAAGGCCCAGTGGCGCAAGCCCTACGACGAGAACAAGTATTGCAAATACCATGACAAAAATGGACATTCCTCCGAGGAGTTCAGTTCCAAGGACCACCTGTTAGCAGCCAAGAGTGGCAGCAACGAAACAGAAACTCCAGAACCGGAGGAAAAAGATCAAGAAAAGAAAAACAAGGGCAAGAGCAAGTCGAAAAGCAGAAAAACTCGCAAAATAAGCGTGAGAGAACTCCGGAGAAAGAAGAGTCAACTTCTCCACCTCCCTCTCGCAAACGCATAGACGCGATTTTCAACTTAGCTCGATGTGGAGGATCGATGAAGTCGGTCATCACGCCACCCCCAGCTCCTAAGAAACCAGCCAACCAATGCTTGCCTAAGCTCGGACTATGCGGTTCGAATTTCCCCAAAACGATAAATTTCATATCGGGAGGTTCAAAGTTCTGCCGAAATTCGGTCAACTCAATCAAGGCTCACCAAAGGCGAGTCACGACCGAAGCCAGAGAGTTGGTCCCAATCGAAGGACCACACACACACATAACTTTCTCTGAAAGCGAAACTTTCAAACTCGATAAACCACACGACGACGCTCTAGTGATCCAACTCGATGTAGCGGGATTCGAGCTATCGAGAGTAATGATCGACACCAAGAGCTCGGTGGATCTCTTATTCTACGACGCCTTCAAGAAAATGGGTTTCAAAGATTCAATGTTGACCGGCGGAAAAACTCCCCTAACCGGATTCTACGGCGAAACCACCTATTCGATGGGAACTATAAAGCTCCCGTCTTGCGCCGGGGGGCAGCTGGAGATCTTGCAGTTTGTAATCGTAAACAAACCAGCCCCGTACAACGCGATACTAGGCAGACCGTGGATTTACACCATGAAGGCGGTGCCTTCTACTTACCACCAGTGTGTGAAGTTCCCAACCCCTACGGGGATAAAAACGATCCACGGAGACCAAAACGCCGCCAGGTCGTGCTACCTGACTTTCTTTAAACAACTAGAAACGCTGCAGTTATAGCAATTACAGAAAGAGGAAGAGCTCGCGGCCCGGACAACGAAGCGCAACAATGATCCGACGGTCCGGGGCCCCCCACAAAAATTTGGCCGTCCCAGTCTGCATCGACGACACCAATCCGGAGAGATGTGTAAACATCGGTTAAGAGCTCCTAATCTCCACACGGGAATAGCTCACCAGCTTTCTCAAAGAAAACGTAGACACGTTCACGTGGTCCCCCTGGACATGAAAGGGATCAACATCGACGTCACCTCACATGAATTGAATGTAGATCCCACGTTCAAACCAATAAAACAGAAACGCCGTAAGCTCGGGCCGGACCGAGTTAAGGCAGTAAACGACGAAGTCGACAGGCTGCTAAAGGTCGGGTCAATCAGGGAGGTGAAATACCCCGACTGGTTAGCCAACCCGGTCGTCGTCAAAAAGAAAAACGGGAAGTGGAGAGTCTGCATAGACTTCACAGACCTGAATAACGCATGTCCAAAGGACAGCTTTCCGCTACCGCATATAGACCGTCTGGTGGAAGCCGCCGCCGGACACGAACTATTGTCCTTCATGGACGCATTCTCTGGGTATAACCAAATCCTCATGAACCCAAAGTATCAAGAAAAAACAGCCTTCATAACTGATCGCGGAACCTACTGCTACAAGGTGATGCCTTTCGGGCTAAAAAAACGCCGGGGCCACTTACCAGAGGTTGGTGAACAAAATGTTCGCCAATCAGCTCGGGAAGTCGATGGAACTCTACATTGACGATATGCTAGTGAAGTCCTCTAAAGACAGCTCCGGGAGTGCTTCAAAATCTTAAACCAGTATGGGATGAAACTTAATCCAGCCAAATGCTCTTTCGGAGTACCATCGGGAGAATTCCTCGGGTATTTAGTGACAGAGCGAGGAATCGAAGGAAACCTAAAACAAATAGCGACCTTCCTGGAAATGCCCTCCCCGAAGAACACGAGGGAAGTACAAAGGCTAACAGGGCGGATAGCAGCTCTGAACCGGTTCATCTCTCGATCCACAGACAAATGCTTGCCATTCTACAACCTCCTCAAGGGAAACCGAAAGTTCAAATGGGATGAGGACTACGAAAAGGCCCTAAACGAGCTCAAGAAGTACCTTAGCGAACCTCCGATACTGGCTAAACCCGCGGAGGGAGAGCCATTATACCTTTACATCTCGACTTCACCCGCCGCGGTAAGCGCAGTCCTGGTTCGCGAGGAACAAAATGAGCAAAAGCCCATATACTATGTAAGCAAGACGCTCATACACGCAGAAATGAGATATCCAACAATGGAGAATCTCGCGCTCGCAGTAGTAATGGCGGCCAGAAAACTACGGCCATACTTTCAATCGCATGCCATAGTAGTAATGACGTCACAGCCCATAAGAACCATACTCTATAGCCCGAGTCAATCCGGTAGGTTAGCCAAATGGGCAATCGAGTTAAGCAAATACGACATCGAGTATCGCACCAGAACAAGGTCCAAGGCACAAGTCCTTGCAGATTTCATAATCGAGCTCCCACCTACAACTCCGGAGGGGGAAAATCAGAACAAGTATTGGACCCTCTACGTGGACAGGGCCTCATCCAAACATGGCTCCGGAGTAGGAATAAAGCTCACAACTCCCACGAGAGAAGTAATGGAACAATCCTTCAGACTCGGCTTCAGTGCCTCCAACAATGAAGCCGAGTACGAAGCCCTCATCGCCGGACTCCGACTCGCGATCGGGATCGGGGCACGCCAAGTCCACGCCTACAGCGACTCACAGCTAGTTACAAGCCAGTACCACGGCCAGTACGAGACTAAAGATGAACGTATGGAAGCGTACGTCAAGGTAGCTCACGAGTTGGCAAGCCAGCTGAACGACTTCACACTCGAGAGAATACCTCGGGGAGAAAACTCCTCCGCTGACGCCCTGGCAGCGTTAGCCTCGACGTCCGACCTTAAGGTCAAAAGAATAATACCCGTAGAAGGGATAGATAAACCAAGCATAGAAGTAGCACTGAAAGCACATGCTACAGACAAAACCGCGACTTCCCAGGCGGATGCGAGCGAAAATCCGCTTGGAGTCCCGAACTCCGAAGTCCCCTCGAAAGCGGTGTTGACATGCTCTGAAGTTTACAACATCGGTCTTCGAAGCGGTCGACAGGTTCCAGAGCCTCCGGTCGAAGAAGAATCTTAACCAGAGGCCGAGGAACCGGACGCAGAGTTCCTAAACATCCCAGATTGGCGGGAACCGATCCTGGACTACATCCGACTCGGCCTGGTCCCCGACAACAAGTGACAGGTCAGAAAGCCAAAAGCGCGAAGCGCTCGGTATTGCGTGATCAACGATCATCTGTTCAAGCACAGCACCGCAGAACCTTACTTACGATGCGTGCATGCTCAAGACGCCCTCGCCGTAATGGGAAATACCCACGAAGGCACTTGCGGTAATCACTCCGGAGGGCGAGCCCTAGCCATCCGCATCAAAAGACAAGTGTTTTTCTGGCCAACCATGATCACTGACTGCGAAAACTACACCAGGCAATGCGACAAATGCCAAAGGCACGCCCCCATCATCCATCAGCCTGCAGAAAAACTGTCCTCGATCTCTGCGCTTTACCCCTTCATGAGGTGGTCAATGGACATAGTAGGTCCACTCGTATCGTCAGGGCCAAAGCAGCTGAGATACCTGCTAGTCCTGACTGACTATTTAACTAAGTGGATAGAGGCTAAAGCCTACCAGCAAACCACAGAAATAGAAGTACGACACTTCATCTGGGAACACATAGTATGTCGACACGGACTCCCCTACGAAATAGTAACGGATAACGGTTCACAGTTCATCTCCAGAGCTTTCAGAAGCTTCTGAAAAACTTGGAAGATACGCCTGACCACCTCGACCCCGAGGTACCCCCAAGGAAACGGTCAGGCAAAAGCTGCGAACAAGACACTGCTGAGTAGCCTCAAGAAAAGACTCGACACTAAAAAGTCTACATGGTCTGAAGAGCTACCGGGAGTCCTATGGGCCTCCCGCACTACACCTCACAACGCGACTGGCGAAACTCCGTTTTCGTTGGCATACACAGTGGAGGCGGTGGTCCCTGCAGAGGTATCGGTTCCGACTATCAGGAGGGCCCTGAGCCCGAGACACGAAGAACTAAACGAACAAATGCTCCGAGATCGTCTAGACATGATCGAGGAACAACGCGACCAAGCGCTGATACGAATGCAAAACTACCAGCAAGCGACCTCCCGGTACTACAACTCCAGAGTCCGACTCCGGAAGTTTAGTGTGGGAGACTTAGTACTGCACAAAGTCTACTCAAACACCAGAGAGCCAGGCGCCGGAAAGCTCGGGACGAACTGGGAAGGCCCTTATCGAGTCACCGAGATAGTCCGAGATGCACGAAGCATAAAAACGGAGTACCCGTGAAGAGGCTGTGGAATGCCACGAACCTCAGACTATACCACCCGTGAGTACTCACAAAAATCGAACTACGTTAGGCTTTATCCCTTGGCAGGGTACGTAGACAGCTCGAATCTCGAGTGCAGCCACTCCACCCAAAAACTTAAAATTCTCCATCCATTCTTTTCGTTTTTCGGGGGGGAGTACAGGGTTATCACCCAATATAAACTCTGGAGCATACGTTGATGAAATTTCGACGGCCAGCGCAGGCTATCACAAATACGCTAAGTGTTAAAACCTTAGCAATTGTAAACATCAGCAATTGTAAACTCCAAAGTATGTATTAATAAAGTACTACCTTATACGTTTTAAGATCTACTCCACGCAGTACTTCGAATCTTTGTCGAACCTCTCTACAGCAGACGCATGCTACAAACTAACACAAACCGCAAAAACGCTAAGTCCTAAAACCTTAGCAACCGCGATATACAACTCTAGAGGATTCATCAAGAATAATCCTCCATAGCCTACGACCCGCAACCAAACTTGGAAGTAAACCCTAAAGCGACTTTACACGAGTCAAACAGGTGTTCAAAACTAAAGCAAACTAAAGACTCTAAGTCATCAAACGAACTCTAAAAACCAAAGAACGTCTGGACAGACTAAGCAATTAACAAAGAGTTCCGTTCGTATGACCTTAAGGTTTAACATGCTAGCTATCAACGCATAAACATACCTCGATATTTTGCTAAAACAAAGTCCAAACTCCAAACAAAATTTAAACATAAAAACCGTGCATTTAAAAGGCTCACCCGATCCAAAAAGAGTTATGGATTAAAACCCTCCCGGGCAACAACAGAAAGCAAAATAAAAAGAGTTCAACTTTAGCCCAAAAGGGGGCTTTAGGGAATTGATATATCATGGGTTTTACCGGTTTTAGACCATGACATAAGTGTATTTTAGAGTCTTTTAGTGTTGCTTCAGAGTCTTTTACAGGTATTAGCACGTTTGGAGCGGATTTGGAGATTATGGAGATTTTTGGAGCATTTTGGTGTTTTGACTCGAGAGATAGAGTTCACTGTCCAAAACAGAGATCTGCATCGATCGACACACATTGTGCATCGATCGACACACGAGCGAGATGGGCTTATCTTCGGAGGTTTAAAGAAATTTGGATATTGCACCTTAGCCCAGATGTTTCCAAGAATTACAAAGAAGCCCCAGTCGTGATTAGGCCTTTATAATTAGGTTTTTACATCAATTTTTAGATACGCTACGCTTTACTTACGCTTTCATACTTTGAGCATAGAGATTTTAGAGCTTTTGGGGCTGATCTAATCCTGTACTGCTTCCTGCTTTTGGAGAAGATTTCGAACCCCTTTAATCTTTACTCTTTATTTATGCAATCTATTAATTCATTGATTATGTTTTCATTATCTATGTCTGAGTAGATTCATAGTTAGGTTTAGGGATTCTCATTAGGGATTTCATGACTTGCTAGATTTATTTATTTCAGTTAAGGATTCATATCATATTTTGTTCTTCAATCTAAATTGTGCTTAACACTAGTTTCTAACTTGATCACTTAGAATCTAAATCTTAGGTTGTTAAATTGACATGAAAGTGTGATTTAGAATCTGAACTATTTAGGTTGAGCAATTGAATTACTCGTAAAGAAATTTGGTTTAATTGAATTGTGAACATATCGAACCTGAACGTAAAGCTAGTTTAATCTGTTAGGAATTACAAAGAAATTTGGATTTCTGCAATTAGACTTAGAGAATTCTCACAACGAAAGTTGGCTAGTTCTATATCCGTGTTTGAGTTCTAGAACAATGCTTAATTCGATCCTAACTGATTATCTGATCTGCTTGTCTGATTTCCTGAGAACTCCCTAGACTTAGCGCTTTTAGTTAATTGCCTTCAAACCAATCTTGCAACCTGATTTACCTTTCTGCTTTGCTTTTAGTTTCTCACTACTTTCTCCTAGTTTAACTCGACTGTTCTATAATCTATCGTAGGTCTAGAGTCTCTGTGGATTCGATACCCTTTATACTATAATTGCATTAACTGTGCACTTACAGTAGAATAGGATTAAAACTTAGACCCTATCAAGTTTTTGGCGCCGTTGCCGGGGACTCTTTTGAGTCTTCGATAGATTTGAACTTAGGGTTTAAACTAGGATTTTTTTTGTTTTTTTGTTTTTGGTTACTAATTTTCTCTGTTTTTTTTCTCTGTCTCAGGTCTGACATTCGCTTAGCATCGATCGTTTCATCCTTATGAATTGATCGTTGCACTGCGATTACAGACGGTTTATGCAGACGCGTGATACCAGAAGTAATCCGAACTCGAATCTCGTTAATCTCAGACTTGAAGAGCTTGCTAGACTAGAGAGAACTAACAGGAAAAGTCGACGAGCAAAGTTGGTACAAGAACGCTTGATTTTGATACCTGATGCTCAAGGTACCCTAAGGGACCGACAAAACAATCCGTAAAATGTTGCTGGGCAACAGATTGATGCTGAAGGGAATGTGATCCCTGAACCTGAACCGCGACAAGAGCAAGGCCAAGGACAAGGCCAAGGACAAGGTCAGAGGCAGATGGTTGTTCATGAGAGGACTCTTGCTGACTATAACCGTCCGGATGAGTTTCATGCTAACCGGTTAGCACTTGTACCTCCTGGTTTTGAGAGGAATGACTTCAAGATCAAGACCATCTACGACTCTATTCTGAGACAGAATGCCTTCCATGGGTTTCCGACTGACTAGCCAATGGATCATATTGATGAGTTTGAGGACATAGTCACTGGGATGAAGTATGATGGAGTGAACTATGACTATCTGTTTCTCAAACTCTTCCCCTACTCTCTCGCTGGAGATGCTGCAGCTTGGCTGAAACAACTTCCACCTGGGAAGTTTACTACATGGGATGCTGTGAAGAGTGAGTTTCTGAGGCACTTTTATGATGATGCTCGCTCTGTTCAGTCAAGACAGGACATTCTCACTTTCTCCCAAGGCCCTATAGAGCCTCTTAAAGATGCTTGGATGAGGTTTAAGAAGTACCAAAGGGACTGTCCGCATCATGGATTCACTGAAGTGACATTGCTAGACATTTTCTTTAGAGGTATAGATCTCCCTTACCAGACTGCGTTGGATAATTCCAGCAATGGAAATTTCAATAGTAGAACTCCTGACAAGCTAAGCAATTGATAGGTAACTTGGTGCGCAGTAATAGCTGCAAGACTGCTGATAGGAGAGGAAAGAGTCTGGTGGGAAGATAGATAATCTGGAGATAGCTGATATTAGGAGTAAGTTGGATACTGTTTGTAATCTGTTGGCTGGGAAGAAGGCTGTCCATTTTGCTCAGGATGTTGAGGTATTTGGAGCTGAAGAAGACCATCAGGAAGAGGATGTGAACTACATTGGAGGCTCTGGATTCCAAGGAAACAGGTTTATAATCAGCAAGGCAATATGTTCTTCGATGGTGGACAAAAGAGTGCTTTCACAGGCAATCAAAACTCTTCTGGATTTGGACAGACTGCTGGTTATCAGAAGCCTTTTCAGCAAGGTAATCAGAGGACTTATGGATCTTCTTCTAACCAAACACCTCCTGCTGCTAATGCTCATGAGAGCAAGATGGAGACCATGATGGAGCAGTTGCTGAAAGGTCAGACTAAGAATGATGTAGACTTCGACAAGAAGTTAGGTGCTGTGTATGAGGATCTAAATGGGAAGTTTGAATCCTTGAGCACACATATGAAGGAGGTTGATGCTAAGGTTGCGAGGATTGCTGGATATGTTCAGAGGCTAGATGGATCTCTTCCGGGATGGACTGATGCTAATCCTAAGTATCAGTGCAATGCAGTGACATTGAGAAGTGGTAAGGAGTTGTTTCCTGCCCAGAAAAAGCAGTTGAGTGTCGAAGAAATCGTGGAGATTGAAGAAATGGAAGATGAGATCCGTGGAATTCGCAATGCATCGATCGACGCAACACTAGCAACGATCGACGCAAGGCGACTGCAGAGAGCTCAGACGCAGAAAAGCTGAAGAAGTCGAACGAAAGGGTCTACAAGCCTAAGGTACCTTTTCCTAATAACCCCAAGAAGGCTAAGAACGATAAGCAGTATGCCAAATGCAAGGAGATCATTAAAAAGGTGAAGATTGAAGTGCTTTTGATTGACTTTATGGAGACTACTCCTGTGATGAAGAGATGTCTTAAGGACTTACTTGCTGGTAAATGGTCTGATGATGAGAGTGTAATGATGATCACAAAGGTATGTAGTGCTGTGATTCATGGCAGAATTCCTGAGAAGTTGAAAGATCCAGGAAGCTTTGTGTTGGATTGTGGTATCTACATGGAAAGATTTGAGAAATCTCTATGTGATCTTGGTTCTAGTGTGAACCTTATGCCCTTCTCTGTTGCTAAGATACTTGGGATGAATGACTTCCTGCCCACTAGGATCTCACTAGTTTTAGCAGACAGAACAATCAGAATTCCTGAAGGTATATTGGAGGATGTGCCTATAATGATTGGCCAATGTGTGATTCCCACTGATTTTGTGGTTTTACAGTATGGAGAGGAACCAAAGGATCCACTGATTTTGGGTAGGCCTTTCCTTGCCACTGCGGGTGCGATGATTGACTGCCAGAGAGGTAAAATAATTCTGAATGTGGGTGATCTGAAGATGAGCTTTGATATGGACAAACTGGTGAAGAGACCAACCATCGACGGACAGACATTTTATGTGGACACACTCAGTGATTTGGCTACAGAATACTTTCATAAGTCACATGCTGAGGATCCACTGGAGAGATCCTTACTAAGCTCTATAATGGAGCTGGAACACCTGCAAGACGAGCCCACAATCTGCTATGCGAGGCTGATGGATTCTGCTGAGCAAGTAATGCAGTTAGATGTGTCTGACGCGACTTTGCATCGATCGACACAGGTTAAGCATCGATCGTTGCAAGTCGACAGAGACTGGGCAGAGGAAAAGGCTCCGAAAATTGAGCTGAAACAACTTCCATCCGGGCTAAGGTACGCATTTCTTGGACCTAATTCGACATATCCAGTGAATGTTAATGCTAGTTTGAACAACGCAGAGCTCACTTTACTTCTAAGCAAGCTGCGCAAGCATCGCAAAGCTCTTGGCTATTCTCTTGATGACATTTCAGGTATCTCTACGGAGCTGTGCATGCATCAGATACATCTTGAGGACGAGTCTAAGACGTCTGTTGAGCATCAGAGGAGGCTTAATCCTAACCTTAAGGATGTGGTAAAGAAGGAGATCATGAAGCTCCTGGATGCTAGGATCATTTATCCTATTTCAGACAGTGATTGGGTTAGTCCAGTCCATGTAGTGCCTAGAAAGGTGGGGTTATAGTAGTGAAAAATGAGAAGAACGAGTTGATTCCTACAAGGACTGTGACTGGACACCGGATGTGTATATATTACAGGAAGCTCAATGCTGCGACAAGAAAAGATCATTTCCCTTTACCTTTCATTGACCAGATGCTGGAGAGGTTAGCAAATCACCCTTACTATTGCTTCCTCGATGGATATTCAGGTTTCTTCCAGATTCCCATCCATCCAGAGGATCAGGGAAAGACTACCTTTACTTGTCCATATGGCACATTTGCATACCGCATGATGCCTTTTGGACTTTGTAATGCACCAGCCACCTTCCAGAGATGCATGATGTCCATATTCACTGATATGATTGAGGACTTTATGGAGGTGTTTATGGATGACTTTTGAGTCTACGGGTCATCTTATAATGAGTGCTTGGATAATCTGTGCAAGGTACTAGCTAGATGCGAGGAGAAGCACTTGGTTCTTAATTGAGATAAATGTCATTTCATGGCCAGAGATAGCATTGTACTTGGACATAAAGTGTCTGAAGCAGGGATTGAAGTAGACCGCGCTAAGATTGAGGTAATGACCAACCTTCAGGCGCCTGATTCTGTGATGTCTGTGAGGAGCTTTCTTGGACATGCTGGTTTCTATAGACGGTTCATCAAGGACTTCAGTAAGATTGCTAGACCACTAACTGCTTTGACGTGTAAGGATACCAAGTTTGAGTTCAATGCAAATTGTCAGACTGCATTTGAACAGATCAAGCAGGCATTAGTGAGTGCTCCTATAGTTCAGCCACCTGATTGGGATCTACCTTTTCAAGTTATGTGTGATGCGAGTGACTACACTGTAGGAGCTGTTCTGGGGCAGAAGAAGGACAGAAAACTTCATGCTATCTATTATGACAGCAGTATACTAGATGATGCGCAGAGAAACTATGCCACTATAGAGAAGGAGTTGTTGGCTGTTGTCTTTGCATTTGAGAAGTTTCGCCCCTATCTTGTTGGCTCCAAGGTGATTGTACACACTGATCATTCAGCCCTGAAGTATCTGATGCAGAAGAAAGATGCTAAGCCAAGATTGTTCAGATGGATTCTGTTGCTTCAAGAGTTTGACATTGAAGTGAGGGACAAGAAGGGAGTTGAGAATGGAGTTGCTGACCATCTTTCAAGGATGCTGGTTGAGGAAGACGTGCCCATTAATGATTTCTTGCCTGAGGAGAACGTCAATATGATCGGGACAGTATTTCAGATGGATTTGGACAGAAACTTGCAACTGTCGGATTAATCGCACTGTGTTGATCGATGCCACATATGTGACGATCGATGCATGTGTCTAAAACGCAACAATCGATGCTATATTCGGCGACGATCGTTGCAGTGCGGATACGAGCCCAGAACCTTTCAAGGTTCAAATTGGAGACTACGACTTCGAAGTTGATGCTGTCGCAACCACCGATCGACCCTGGTACGCAGATATAGCTAATTACCTGGCTGCAGAGACTGAGCCAGATGATTTAAAGGGGTATGCCAAGAAGAAGTTCTTCAGGGAGCTCAGACGATACTACTGGGATGAGCCTTATCTCTACAAGCACTGTTCAGATGGTCTTTACAGGAGATGCGTTGCTGAATCAGAGGTTCCAGATATCCTATTCCACTGTCATGGATCAGATTATGCTGGACATTTTGCTACTTTCAAGACTGTGTCTAAGGTTCTACAAGCAGGTTTCTGGTGGCCTACGGTTTTTGCGGATGCCCATTCCTTTGTTTCTCAGTGTGATGTCTGTCCAAGGAGAGGGAAAATCAGTAAAAAAGCATGAGATGCCTCAGAATTTCATTCTTGAGGTTGAGGTTTTCGATTACTGGGGCATAGACATCATGGGTCCTTTTCTCTCATCCTATGGGAATACGTTTATCTTGGTTGCTGTGGACTATGTGTCTAAGTGGGTGGAAGCAATAGCTAGTCTAACCAATGATTCTTCGGTGGTTATTAAGCTGTTTAAGACTGATATTCCCTAGAATTGGAGTACCTCGGATAGTAATTAGTGATGGACGATCTCATTTTATTAATAAGGTCTTTGAAAAGCTGCTGAAGAAGCATGGAGTTCATCACCGAGTTGCTACTCCTTATCACCCCCAGACTAGTGGATAGGTCGAGGTTTCTAACAGACTCGACAAATCAAAGAGATTTTAGAGAAGACAGTTGGGAAGAAAAGGAAGGATTGGACAGCAAAACTGGATGATGCACTATGGGCTTACCGGACTGCATTCAAGACACCACTTGGGACCACTCCATTTCATCTGCTGTATGGAAAAGCATGTAATCTGCCAGTAGAGCTTGAGCACAAAGCAGCATGGGCTGTGAAGCAAATGAACTTCGATCTTAAATCTGTTGCAGAGAGGAGATTGGTGCAGCTTAATGAGTTGGATGAGATTAGGCATCATGCTTATGAGAACTCAAAGCTGTACAAGGAGAGGACTAAGGCTTATCATGACAAGAAGATTGTCTCTAGACAATTTGAGCCCAATGATCAGGTACTTTTGTATAACTCTCGTTTGCAATTGTTTCCAGGTAAGCTAAGATCAAGGTGGTCTGGTCCTTTCACGATCAAGGAAGTACGTCCTTATGGAGCTGTCGTTCTAATCAGCCAGGAAGGTAAGGAATTCACTATAAATGGGCAGAGAGTAAAACATTATTGGGCTAAGGCCGAGATACCAGGAGGTCAGATTTTGCCTCTGGATGCTGCACCCTCTGCTTAGTTCAGCTGAAAGGTCAAGCTACTGACCTTAAACAAGCGCTGAATGGGAGGCAACCCACTGTTTCGTTTCTGCATATTCATTTTTGGTGTTTTTATTAGGATTTTACGTTTGTTTTTGGTTTTGGTGAGTTTTGTCTGCAGGTCTCGACAATCGCAATGCAACGATCGACACGGTCCTATATGTCGATCGTCACAACACGAAAATCGCATTGCAGCGATCGTTGCGGACCTGAGCAACGGTCGACTCATATCGAAATCGCCTTGCAACGATCGTCGCATTTATACGCAACGATCGATGCATGAGCGACAGAGGTAAAAATCAGACAGAACTTAACTAATCCATTAACATTTTTACTTTCTTTTACCAATCCTTAGCTTGACACTACTGGGGACAGTGTGTTTCAAGTGTGGGGGAGGTGGTACTGAATTTTATCTTTCTGTTTTCTTAGAGTCAGTCCTATTTTTTTTTTTAAATTGTTTTATTGAGTCAAAACGGTTTAAGTAAGAAATAGTGAATTTTTGAGAAGTTAACAGCACTTGCAGGAACTTAAGTGACCATTGGGATGATGTTGCAAGATCAATCTATGACTATTAGAAAACCCAACACAGATCAGCCTACTGAGAACACCCACATCACTTCAGGTATCAGAGGATCTTTTACTGACTTCACCCTTAATTTGACTTAATTTTTTCACCTAAGGGCTTGGTATACCTTGAGTCGGACTCCTCTGTTAGTTCTGACACAGCTTGTAAATCTGTCCGAGTAAGGTTCCCTTCTCCCCTTCTCTTAAAAAAAAAAGAATAATACACTGAGGATGAGCTAGTAGCTTCGAAGTGGTCACAGGAGTAGTAGCAAACACTATTACCTCATGTGCATTCATGGAATGTGTCCAAAGTACACCCCATAACGGGAAGGGCACTGATAAAAAAAAAAATGATACCCAATGGGGAAAAATCAGAATGCTAAGGAAGGGAAAAGAGAAGAAAGGAACCAGAAAAAGATAGTATGGTGGTCTAAAGCTGACAGAGTAAGAATCCATGTGCCCTTTGATCGATAATCCTTAGGTGAGACCGCACTTAATAGCTTATAGAAGTCAATAGGGTGAATTTGAATGCTTGAATGTGATTGTGGAGTTTACTTAGGACAGTTGTTAAGTGTGGGGGAAGTATATGTTGGTCTTGATGTCTTGCAGGTGATTCTTTCAGTAACTTACTAAGGGGAATCTGAGTGTTGTTGCTTCTAGGATGAAAAGAGTTTCTGAAAGTTTTCAAACCTCTTCACCATGTTTTAGTTATCTGTTTTGCTTGAGGGCAAGCAAAGGCTAAGTGTGGGGGAGTTGATATATCATAGTTTTTACCGGTTTTAGACCATGATATAAGTGTGTTTTAGAGTCTTTTAGTGTTGCTTTAGAGTCTTTTACAGGTATTAGCACGTTTGGAGCGGATTTGGAGATTATGGAGCTTTTTGGAGCATTTTGGTGTTTTGACCCGAGAGATAGAGTTCACTGTCCAAAACAGAGATCTGCATCGATCGACACACATTGTGCATCGATCGACACACGAGCGAGATGGACTTATCTTCGGCGGTTTAAAGAAGTTTGGATATTGCACTTTAGCCTAGAAGTTTCCAAGAATTACAAAGAAGCCCCAGTCGTGATTAGGCCTTTATACTTAGGTTTTTACATCAGTTTTTAGATACGCTACGCTTTACTTACGCTTTCATACTTTGAGCATAGAGATTTTAGAGCTTTTGGGGCTGATCTAATCCTGTACTGCTTCCTGCTTTTGGAGAATATTTCGAACCCCTTTAATCTTTACTCTTTATTTATGCAATCTATTAATTCATTGATTATGTTTTCATTATCTATGTCTGAGTAGATTCATAGTTAGGTTTAGGGATTCTCATTAGGGATTTCATGACTTGCTAGATTTATTTGTTTCAGTTAAGGATTCATATCATATTTTGTTCTTCAATCTAAATTGTGCTTAACACTAGTTTCTAACTTGATCACTTAGAATCTAGATCTTAGGTTGTTAAATTGACACGAAAGTATGATTTAGAATCTGAACTATTTAGGTTGAGCAATTGAATTACTCGCAAAGAAATTTGGTTTAATTGAATTGTGAACATATCGAACATGAACTTAAAGCTAGTTTAATCTGTTAGAAATTACAAAGAAATTTGGATTTCTGCTATTAGACTTAGAGAATTCTCACAACGAAAGTTGGCTAGTTCTATATCCGTGTTTGAGTTCTAGAACAGTGCTTAATTCGATCCTGACTGATTATCTGATCTGCTTGTCTGATTTCCTGAGAACTCCCTCGACTTAGCGCTTTTAGTTAATTGCCTTCAAACCAATCTTGCAACCTGATTTACTTTTCTGCTTTGCTTTTAGTTTCTCACTACTTTCTCCTAGTTTAACTCGACTGTTCTATAATCTATCGTAGGTCTAGATTCTCTGTGGATTCGATACCCTTTATACTATAATTGCATTAATTGTGCACTTGCAGTAAAATAGGATTAAAACTTAGACCCTATCAGGAATTCCAAAAAAAAAAACAAATTAAATTTTTTTTCAAAGGAACAGTCGTCAGCTCCTGCCTCCTCAACTCCTTGCTCCACCATCCCCTGGACTCCGATCTCAGCTGTACGGTTCACCCCGGTGCTCGCACCTCCTGCCATCATCTCGGCGTTCGACCCGAACTCGTTGAAGCCTGTGGAGCGAGCCCCACGCATCACCGAATCGTCTGAAATCTGAGGAATGGCACGAAGCTCGGCACTCAAGGAGAAATCGGAGACCTGCACAGCCTCGAACTCCTTCGCGAAAGTCTCCCTCTGCTCCAGCAGCTTGGGAAGCTCCTCCTCGATGGTCGTAACTCCATTTTGCAGAAGGTTGATCAACTCAATGTTGGCTTCGACCTCCTGGACTTTGATCTCGCAGTCCGTCTCCTTCTTCTTCCTCTCGAACTTGACTTTGTGAGCCTCGAACATGTCGAAGTAATGGCCGTCCCTTACCCTCATTCCATCATGCCTGGCCGAGCGGATCGCAGTCTCTGCCTTCTCAAGGAGTTCCTTGGTTTGCTTCTCCAGAGTCACCGTCCTCTCCACAGCAACCGAGCGCTCATACTTCACAACATTAAGCTGGGACTCACAATGCTTCATCTCCTCTTGGCAACTCTTGAGGCTCGTAGTCAACGGATGTACGACGCTCTGAGCTTGCTCGAGCTCCTCTTGACGAGGGACACACCTGAGACTCTGCTCATAGAAGGCCGTGAGCTGGTTATCCGCCTCCAAAGCCTGAAATAGAAAACCAGCATTAAAAACCAGAAAAGGAGGGAAGAAGCGAAAGCCCGAAACACTAACTTTCCCTTAGCAGTCATTGCTTTGACATACAACTCCCGGCCTATCAAGTTCTTCACCGAAGGGAGAGAACATCCAGCGGCCTTGCAATGACGGAGCAAATGAGCGAGTCCATCGGGATCATCCGTGATCGGAAAATCCTTCTTGTGGTCAAACTTCCAGTGAAACGGTTTAGACCCCGGAGCATGCGACGAGCCCGACCCAACAGTTGCCTCCTTTTCAAACCGAGGCTTCTTGTTCAAAGGCTGCACCGAGGAATCACTCCCGGTGGCCCTGGAACTCAAATGAATCACTTGGTCGGGGCGTGAAGCTTCCGGTCCCTTCCCGAACTCCGTGTCCCGACACGGAGGTGGTGGAGGAACACCTCCAGACCTCCCATCGTTAATAGCACCGGCTAAAGCATCACTCAGCTGACCAGCACGGATGGGCGCGTAACCGCCAGACGTTGCCATCTCAGAGGGCCTCTTGGATGACTCGCAAACGGTGGGGCGTCTCCTCATCTTGTTCTTCGGTTGAGTCGTACTCGACGAAGCAGCTTCTGAAAGGGAGCGTTCTCGAGAAGCTACAAAACAAAAAAAGAGACTTAGGACTCATACCTGGACTATGAAATAAGTGAAATAATGCGTATATACTCACTGATAAGTGCCAGAGCAGGCCGAGTCTCCAATGGCTCTATCGCCTCCGGGAGCTCGAGCGCGCGCTTGACTCTGTCGGCGGTGAACGATGACCAGAGCACGTCTCTGGAGCCTAGAGTAACTGCTAACCTTCTAATCACATGGGTTATTCCGTACCTCTCCGGGATCTCTGAAAACATTGAAAAACGAAAAGCAGTCAGATATCTCCAGATAAAACCAAAACCGACATGCAGCAAAGTAAACCCTAGCTAAACGCTATCCCTAACCAATAGACTCCGACCACAAGGTCGTGATTCTAGAAGGGCCGTAGTCCCCGATTGAGTGACGGTCAAGCTTGAACAAGATGGGTCGTTCTCTCCAACGATCCTCTCGGTTCGGCACCGCCACCAATACCGCCAATCTTCTCTGAGGGAAGAGTTAGAAGAGTCCCGTCCCCGAATTATGTTTGATCGAACATAAACCATGAAGAACAGACAAATCAAACGGAACTCTCTCCTCTCGAGCCCTGACCAACAGGCCGATGAGGTAGCAGATGAAATTTGGGGTTAGCTGCGGAAGCGCTATCCCGAGTTCGCCTAGCACGTCCAACAGAAGCCGAGGAATCGGAAAGACCAGGTTACACTTCTCAAAATAAGCCTTATAGGCTCAGCAATAACCCGGTCTAACCGATTCCGACGTCTCTCCGGGATCGAGGAGCCTCAGCTCCACCGTCCTTGGCACGCCGTGCGATGAATACAAGTTCTCGATATCCTCCGCCTTCGTAGTCGGAACAGGGTGTTCAAACTCCTCTTCTTCGGCCACCTGCTTTTCTTTTTTAACCCTAACCAGACTCGATTTCGACATCGCTTAAAGCTTGAGAGAAAACAGTTTCTTTTTCGCAAACAAAAGAAAGAGAGAAAACCACGAAAATAAGAAAGAAAAAGAAGACAATCGCTATAAAAGAAAAGGAGTGGAGAAGTTACCTTAAGATTGGCGGTTGAGTTTTGGAGAGTGGGTTCACGAGGAGAGGAATTATAAAGCCATCATAGTTGCTAAACCTCGGGACTCCGCAAATCTTTTAAGATCTCGCAGATCGCAACCGTCAGATCTTCGAGGTATCTCCCACGCGCCGCAATCATGCATGCCCAAGATTCGCCTTTAATCCCAGCCGTTGGTTTTGGCGGGATTCTGATCCAACACATCATCCAACGGTACGCTTGGGCACTGTTTGAACGACCAAATCCGAATCTATCCAGAGAAATGATGTGGGCCTTACACGAACGGACTCCGCCTTTCAAGCCCGATAAATCACTTGAAAGGCTGGGGGCAAATGTTTGGGCCAGAATTCACCCCGAGTGAATTCAGCTGAGCAAGGCCCATTTCTCAAAGCAAGGGCCCAACTGTTGAACGAAAGCTCGAATAAGAGGCCCGGCTCCGAGAGGCGACTCGATAAGAGGACGACACAGTCAGCTTTAGATAGGGGACCGAGAAGGAAGGAATCATGCAACAAGAAGATCCCGAAGAAAGTGTGAAACGTTGGAGCGGACTCCGAGATGAAAGGAAAGCGGTTGAAGACGGAGAAAGGCTACAAAAGGAGAGCTCCGACGACTCATAAGGGATCCGATTTCGAACTCATCATTGGACCTAGCATTAAGAATTTGTAACCGCTCCATAGCTCGAGTTCTTAGTGTTCATATATACAACTTAATATAAATCCATTTTCCACTATTGTTAGCTCGTTCTGATCAAGTTCATTCAAGAGTCAAGACCACCCTTTCACAAATCAGCTCATCTAACACTCCAAAATTCGAGTGTGGGTTTTAGGATCCAAAATATTCTTATTAGCTGTGTTTGGTCCAAAATCCATATACCGACGAGGTATAGTTTTGTTTTTTTTTTTTGGTCAAACCATTCATTCTTAGATTAATAAAATTCAAATTCCATCAAAGGAGGAGAAATTACAAGATAAATAGCAATCAATGTCCACAGTTTTGCCAAACAAATGGCTACATACATAAGATAGAAGTAGATACATTTTATCGAAAGGAAACATGAAGAATCGAAGAAGACTAAGATCCCAAGAGCCTTTTGATCAACTGCATCCAACACACTCGAAAGTGCGTTAGACTCTGTACTAAAGACAGAGGAAATGTCTGCTACTAAGGCAGATAAGAAACCTGCAACAAAGGCAAGAGAGACAATAAACCGGGAGGAAAAACCTTGCAATACCGGTGAGTCTTGAACCTCCCAATCACTTAAAATAAGTGGAACATTTGGGAAAAAGAGACAATCATTGTCCAAAGGAACCAAATTAGCTGAATAACATGAATTAGTTAACAATAACCACCAAGAAGGAGAGGCTAAACATAAAATATGAAAATCCATAAATATGGAACAAAGTCTGCATACGCAGTAAGGGATTTGCAACCTGCAGTAATAAAGCCATCCAAGAAAACTGACAAACAGCTCGGGATTATGGTATTAGGAACAAAATTCCACCTAAGAAGAGGATTTGAAACTTGCCAAATCACCAGAGATGAACAGCTCGGGACAAGGGATATGCGGGGAGGTTGTGAGAAGGGTTGACGGTACTAGTCTCCGGAAATGAAGTCTTGCACCAGACAGGCTGGGAAGAGCGAACATACGGAAGGGAAGTCAGTGGTGGAGGTATAGTTTTGTTTAAGTTGGGTTAGAACGCGTTTTTTTAATGAAATGTAGAAAATTATTTTTAATTTGTCCATACAGAATCAAAATCCGTCGGTTCAAACCAACAAGTTCGTCAATTTGTGGTTTTGTCAACTTCTATTTGTAGATAACTAGAATTGCACGTTAAGGTTTGTATCTTTGCAATTCAATTATTTGTTGTTTGTGTAACAACGATTGAGTGGAATATAGTATCATGAATTTTTGGGATATTAATCCAATTCTCATATCAAAAGTTTATACAAAAAATTGTCTAATAGATAAATTGGATGCCATGGCAGGAGGGGATGTCAAAAATATATGTTGTCTTTGGTTTGAGGAAAAGATTGTTGGGATATTAATCCAAGTTTTACATTGAAAATTTAGATAAATGTTGTCTAATATATAGCTTTGTCAATTTGAGTTATTACCCGTGGGTTCCACAGGTTTTTATCCGCCGCAGGGCGGATGCAGATCCATTTATTTTCTAAATTTGCGGGACGGGTGTGGGTTAGAGTATTCTTTGGCGGGGCATATGTAATTCGAAATATTTACAACGGTGGGTTTGCGGATACCGTAATTTTTTTTTCAAAAAATATATTTTATTATTAATTTAAAAATTTTAGGAATTAAATAAAAAATAAAATAAAATAAATATTTTTCAAAAAGAAAATAGTTTTAAAATAAAAATTACTATTTTACATTTTTAATATTAAAATTTTATTAATAAATATTATTTTAACTAAAATTATTTATAATTTAAATTTAATTGATATTTAAATATTTGCGGATTACCCGCGGATAACCGCGGATATCCACAAATTTAAATGGGGCGGATGCGGATCGACTGTTTTTATTTTGCGGATTTGGCGGGACGGGTTGATTCAGATCGAAAATTAGTCTAATCCGCCGGGGGCGGGTCGTGGGTCACGGGTTTTACCCGCTTGACAGGGCTACTAATATATAAATAATATTCAACTCCAACTAGTATGATACTTTTTGGAAAGAAACCAAAAATAAATCTGTGCTCACTTTGGTTCCTTAGACCTAAACCGGACAATATCATACTAGTAGGGAGTTAGATACGAGTTAGAAAAATTTCACACAAACTTGTGTAAGATTATGAGAAAAATATTATAGATGGCAGAAAAACTTAAAAGACTATATAAAACATATATACATGTGTTAAAATATTAGTTAAAAACCCAATATGGTTTTCCCACATTAGGAAAAACACAGACAAACTCCCTCTCCAAGTAGGTGGAGAAAACAACCATACCGGTTATCTCTAAGTAAACTTCAATCTTCTTTCTTGGAAATGAATTTGTTATCATAATCAGCTCCATTATCATCCGTATGAACTTTCACAAGTCTCACTTTCTTAGAAACAACCACGTGATATATCCAATGATACCTCTTGTTAATATGTTTCGAATGCGAATAGAATGTTGAGTTATTCCTGAGAGAAATTGCGCTTTGCTTATTACAAAGCAACTATTACTTCTCTTCTTTGAACCTATCTCATCAAGAAATTCTTCGTACACAAAAACTCCTTACAGGTTTCGTTGTAGCTATAAACTTAGGTTCGGTGGTAGAAAGTGCAACATATTTTTGCAATCTTGATTTTCATGCCACATCGACCCCTGCAAATGTTACCGAGTAACCCAAAGTAGACTTAATGGAATCAACATCCTCAGCTATATCAACATCATTATATCTAACTGGCAATATATTATCACCTCCAAAGCTAAGTTTGAACTGTAAGTCTCTCGAAGATATCTCAAAATCCACTTCACAACATTCCAATGTTCTCTTCCTGATTTTTGAAAGAAAACGACTAATTTTTCCAACTGTATGAGCTATATTTGGTCATGTCATACATCAAGCTACCAACTACATAAGCATATAAAACCCTCGCCATATCTTCTTTATGTGCATATGTACTCAGACTTTGCTGACTGGTTAATCTAAAGTGTGTAGCAAGTGGAGTGGAGTGCTTACAATGTTAGATTGGCCTATGTGAAACTTTTGAAATACCTTCTCAATATACTTCTATGAAGACAAGTGAACCACCTTCTCATTCTATCTCGAACAATTATTCTTATACCAAGAATATGCTTTGCTGGACCCAAATCTTTCAGGGCACAAGACTTGCTAAGTTGCTTCTTTAATTCTTGAATATGGCTTAAGTTTCTATCCACAATCAACATATCGTCAACATACAACAACAAGATGATAAAATAATCATCACCTAACAAATGCACAAACACACAATGATCAAAAGTAGTCTCCTTATAGCCATGCTCCACCATAAATGTCTTAAACTTATTATATCACTGATATGCTCAGAGTTTAATTCCCTAAGTTACACCGCAAGTGCACAGACAAGTGTATTATATAGAAGTCGAACCACAAAGACTCAAGAATCTTACGATAGGCTATAGAATGTCGAGTAGAGCTAGGCGATGTAAATCAAGAATAATAAACTAAAGGCAGTAAATAAATCAATAGGAAAGCGAGTTTGTTATCAAATACTAAAAGCGCTAGGCAAAGGGCGTTCTCAGGAAATCATGCCATGCAGATCGAACATCATTCAATATCAAATTAAGAACCGTTCTAGAACTCAAACACAGATGTAAAACTAACCAACTTTCGTTGCGAGAATTTACTAAGTCTAAACCCTAGAAATCCAAATTTCTTTGCAAATGCTAACATATTAACCTAGCATTAAGTGCAGGTTCAATTAGTTCACAATTCAGTTAAACCAAATTTCTTTGCTGATAAATAAATTGCCCAACCTAAACATATCAGATTATAAAGTAAACTTTCGTGTCAATTTATAAATCCTAGATCTAGATTCCAATTGATCAGGTTAAAAACTAGCTTTAAGTGCAATTTAGGTTGAAGAACTAACAAGTTATGAATCCTTAATTGATTAATTAAATCTAACAAGTCATGAAAACCCTAATGAGAATCCTTAAACCTAACAATGAATCTACTCAGACATATTAATTGAAGCAAACAACATAATATGAATAGATTGCATTAAAGAAAGAGTGGAGAATGAAAAGGGATTCGAAATATTCTCCAAAACCAGTACAAGGAACATATCAGCCCAAAAGCTCCAAAACTCTCTCTAGCTAAAAGTATGAAAGTATGTCTAAAACAAAACACCAAAACCTTAATATAAAGTGTATAACACGTTTTGGGTCTTGTTTGTAAATACAAGAACTTCTGGATCAAAATTGCAATTCTTTAAATTTTCATTAATGCGCTGGCATTTCTGCGAATTGACACTGCAACCGGTCGACGCTCAGGTCGAACAGAGATGCTCTGTTTCTCTCATCACGGCTCCAACTCAAATTCTTTCCCAAAAACTTCAAATATCTTCTAAAGTCCTACAAACGTGTGCAATCCTTATAAACACCTGAAAAGACTAGAAAGACACTACAAAATTCTCAAATATATATTTATATAATGTCTTAAAACAGGTAAAAACCATGATATATCAACTCCCCCACACTTAGCCTTTGCTTTTCCTCAAGCAAAACAGAATTCCAAGATGATGTGAAGAAGTTTGAAAACTTCAGAAACTCGTTTCATCGTAGAAGTACCACACTCAAATTCCCCTTAGTAAGCAACAAGAAAAAATGCACCTCCAAACATCAAGACCAACATATACTTCCCCCACACTTAGCAACTGTCCTAATAAACTCCACAATCACATTCAGAGCATTCAAATTCACCATACTGACTTCTATAATCTAATAAGTGCGGTCTCACCTAGGGAGTATCGATCAAAGAACACAAGGACTCTTACTCTGTTAGCATCTGACCACCATACTATCACTTTCTGGTTCCTTTCTTCTCTTTTTCCTTCCTCAGCAACTGATTTTTCCCATTGGGCATCATTTTATTTTATTTTATTTTTCTATCAGTGCTCTTCCCGCATTGGGATGTACATTGGACACATTCCATGAATGGACATGAGGTAATAGGAGTCTCTACCACTCCCGTGATCACTTCGAAGCTACTAGCTTATCCGTAGTTTATTTTTTATTTTTACTTTAAGGAAGGGGAGAAGGGAACCATACTTAGACATGTTTACAATATCTGTCAGAACTAAGAGATAAATCCGACTTAAAGTATACCAAGCCCTGTGAGATCCGGGATTCACACTAAGAATTTGTATTCGTGGATTTGGACTTATGGATATAGAAATGGTATAGTTTCCTATGAATCAAAGACTTTATTGAGATTGATCGTCGAGATAGAACAAACACAATCGAAAAGAGAGTACAAAGTATGATGATCGAGCTATCTAGTCGAAGTGTTCTAGGTTAGGGTTGGAATATCTTGAGTGAATCACCACTTCTTCTTTAAATAGTCTCGACTTTGACCTTCTTGTTCCGATATTTCGGCCTCGCCTTCATAACGATCTCCGAGATTTACGTGGATCAGTTGAACCGACGAAGACCGAGTTGCTCTATCTCCACGTCGTCTCCTGTAGAGCTCGAGCTCGATCGCCTCTTACTTCGACATCGCTTGGGCCTTGTCAGGGTATCGTTCGTTTGGGCCCAACAGGTGAATCGGCTCGTCTCTTTATCTTTGATTCTGGAACAGGCTCATAAATATGGGCCTCTGTTTTATTTATTAATGGGCCGGATTTCCTAGAGGGAAATCCAGTACCAACAATAGCCCCCCAGCCCATTAATTTTGACAAGTCGAGGTTAATGGGCGGTGGACGTTCTTGGGAAGACGCGCGCGTGCCCCGGGCATTAGGAAAAACCCTAATGGTTGTTTTTGCCTCGTTCGCGGATCTAGTTTTAATCGGACGGTCAAGATTGGGCACGTGTCTTAGATTAATCTGTTTGTGGCGCGTTCGTTGATGCGGCGGATGTGACTTAATCGTCAACCACTCGTCTCTGCCCTTAGATCTTATATCAAAGGTCGAGATTGCAAGAAATCGAAGGATCCCAACTGTCTCAATCTTTTTCGTAATCATTTATAAATTTTGAATTGAGCGGTTGGGATTGCGGGATACGAAAGATCCCATGGATCTCGAGCACGAGATAGTTTAAAAGGGGAAGTTACCTAGCACGATTCCCATTACTGCTCGCACTACAAATCGACAAGGTAACTTCCTCTCCCTCATTCTATCTTCTTTTTTTCTTTTGCTGTTACTCTGAGACTTTTTCCTCTAGAAATTCGTCTTTCTTTTCTCTTAAAAGAAATTTCCGATACACCGAATCATCATGGTTCGAAAGGGTGCGGTCAGGGCGAGTGAAACTGTGGCGGCGGGACCGTTCGGTCCCCACCTACCGTCCAGTTTAACCGCAGACCATATACAGAAATTACGGGCGAAGTGCCGGATCCCGCCGGAGGTGGAGATAATCATCCCGTCTCCGGCGATGTCGCCGGAAACTGTTGTTGAGGGCTACTTCTGTGCCTCTTATACCTACTTCGATAAATGCGGATTGTTTTTCCCGATCCCTCGCATTATCTCATGGGTTTTGGCTCAGCTTCAGCTGGCCTTTCATCAGATGACCCCGAATTTTGTCCGGCACGTCATCGGGCTCGGGGTCAGGGCCGTCGAGGAGGGCATCGACTTTGGGATCGAGGAGTTGATGAGGGTTTGTTCGGTAAAACATAACACTCGTTTTCCCGGGACCTACTATCTCTCTCCTCGCCATGGGAAGATCCTTGACGAGATCCCGACGAGGGATGTGTGGAAGAGTAAATACTTTTACTTCAAGATCAACTGTCACTCGGTCGAGGATTTCGACTATTCGGTTATCCCGACAAGATGGGCAGCCAACGTTGGTTAGCTTTTAGGGTTTATTAGTTTCTCTGGTCGCTTCGATGCTCTTTGTTGACGTCGAGCTGTTTACTAATAACCCCCTCTCTCTTTTTTTTTTTTTTACAGAGGCTCATGAGTCATTATCTCGGAACCCGATTACATCGAGCTTAATAGCTCGTCTTCGGAGAGGAGATATCTGTTGGTCTAACTTTACAGAACAACGAATTCGAGCTGCTCTAGGTCCCGCGGCCCGACAACCTCCTTCATACCAACCTCGTCTTTCACGAGAAGAATCGCGTCTCTCTCGTCAGCCCACTACGACCCAAATCGTTCAGGCTCCGCTTCAGATTATCGAGCGGACTGGAGATAGTAAGTATTCTGGTTAGTCTGTACAAGGATTTTCGCGCTGTATGCCTTTTGTTTGTCGGGTTGACTCGAATCCGTTTTGTTTGCAGATCGACCTGTTCCCGACGATAGTTCTTCCGTAAGCACCCCTTCTCTCGAAAAGATGTCGCGAAGATCTAGCAGCCGTCGGAATGGGAAGGATCCCGTCGATCTGGCGAAGAAAATGAAAGCCGGTGACTTGGGCCCTTGTTTTTGCCATGGGCGAGGGGCCTCCCCCTCCTCCTTCGCTCCCTCCTCTTAACCCTGTTCAGGTCTCTCTTCCCGCGGTCACAGGATCCGGAGGGGCAGACATGGAGGTGGAGAATTTAACTCCTCTTCTGGTCGGGCAGGAACTAGTCCAGGTCCCACCTGGAGAGCCTGCTTTGCGCAACTCCCGGTAGAATGGTTCAAGAGGATCAAACGGTCGGAGTCGAGGCGGTCCTCCTCCTCCTGCAGCAAAGCGTCAAAGAACCGACGTGGAGGTGAGCTCGAGAAGATCGGGCCAAAATGCGGATGCGAGGCCTGCCTCTTCTGGGTCCTCCGGATCTTTCAACTGGCGCTTTAGGCACCAGAAGGAGTGTCCAATCGCGGATGACCCGCCGGGTGTTGCCTATCTGCTGAGGCATTTTAAGCCCGCGGGCGTTCAGCTCCCGGCTGTTGGGGATATGGCCCTTGGTGATCCTTACACCGAGATGATGGCCGCTGCTGGGAAGGTAACGATTTCCCTCCTTTGCTTTCTTGATTCGTTTCGTGCTTAATTTTTGTTTCTCTTATAGGCCTTGGAGGCTGTGAACAAGTTTGCGGCTAAGGCTGAGCGTGAGCTGCGGGAGATCCCGCAGGTGAGTGAACTCGAGACCGTTGAGAAAACGGTTAGTGACATGAAGGCGCAGCTGCAGGGGGCCTTGTCTCGGGAGGAGGAGCTTCGGAAGACGGTGAGCGACCTGGATGCGCGGTTTCTGGGTGCCTTGACTCGGGTTTCGGTTGCAGAGGAGGCGAGTCGAAACGCTGTTGAGACAGGCCGGGTTGCGGATATGCGGGCTGCGCAGTGCCAAGGTGATTTGGACAAGGCTCTCGCTGACCGAGAGCTTGATATAAAGGTGGCGGCCCATGAGGCGAGGAAGGGGCTAAATGGCGAATACCTCAAGATTCTCGAGGGAATTACGGCGAAGGAAAGCCAGAGGAAGGTTGCCGTAAGCGCTGAGATAAGGCTCCAAGAGGCCTTGGCTAATATCGCACTTATTGCCGAGTTTGCCTCCGGCGAATTGGACTTGACCAAGGAGGTGATGGACTTGGCTGAGAAGAAGCGATTAGCTACGGAGGAGATGAATGCTGCGGCAGTGTCGGACTTCAGCATCAGCAAGCCTAATTTGCCGGTGATGTCGGACGATTCGGTAATCTTGGCGCGCCCTTTGAACCAGGCGGCTACTCGTCTTGATCAGTATGGGTCGAATCTCCCGACCGAAGCTAGCTCGCGGGCTAGCGATGAGGTTGAGGGTCGACTCGAAGAGGAAGGGGCGACCGGCGATCAGGTAGAGGATCAAGACGAGGCTTCCTCTCCTTTCAAGCAGTTCTAATTTTCTTTTTATTCGTTGTTGCCCTAAGGGGCTTTAATTCTTTTTTCAGACTTTATTTGCCCAAGGGGGCTTTTATTTGAATTCGAGGACATCGCGTCCTCTCTTTTTTATGAATTGCTTTTCGAATCTTTCATGCCTTAGCATAAATTTTACTGTTTTGATGCCTTAGCACAAAGTTTGGTCGTTACGGCAGCTCGAACCTCTTCAGAGAGGTAAAGTAAATAACTTGTCTCTGGTTGCTTTAGGGGGTTCTTTGCAGACCTTCAAGTCGATTGTATTCGAGCTTGAGCTCTTCGTTGATAATTGCTCGAGATTTAACTCTTTCGTAATGTAATATTCGAGCTTAACACTGAATTTCGAAAAAGAAATGTTACGTATATATAAACGAATCGAAGTAGACTTACAAATGTCTGATTTGGAGTGTGTGCAGGGATCGTTTGCTTGAATAACTGTTTCGACCTCGTTGCTTTTTGCTTGTAGGGGGAATATGTTGGAATTATGTCCAGTAATCTCTGTACTGTCTCTAGAAAGTAAGAGTATGTCAATGATCAGACATAAGTCATATAATACTGGGGGTCATGATGGCTTGCTAGAGTCCGCTCATGATCTATAAGTCTTGGATTTATTGCCTTTATTATATGATCCCATATGGGTCACACGCCTAAGCTAACAGGAAACTATAAGGGAATGGTTCAGCAGAAGTACAGTAAAAGTGCCAGGCATTTACTGTACTTAGAGAGATTAAAGGGCCTGATTAAATCTAAGGGATTTAATCAGATTGGGACTTGGGCCCAAAAGCCCAAAAAGAACTAGACATAAGTTTTATAATTAAAACTTAACCTAGCTGCTCTCTCTCTCAACTCTCTCTGCGCCTCCTCCCTCTCTGGTCTAGCAGCCATTCTTCCGTAAGTGTGCGTGTGTGAACCTCTGGAGGAGCTGTCCCTTGGCGGTTCTATTGATCTCTGACGATACCTCTCTAATCCGCTGCATAAACAAGGTATTTACTGAGATCCCTTTTATGATTCTGCATGAGAACCTAGATCCAATATGTTTAGTAGGGTTTAATCTGACATAATTAAACCAGGACAAACACTAAACAATCCTTCAGTGGTATCAGAGCCATTGGTTCTATTAGGGTTTCTTGTTAGAATCATGTTTAGGTTGTTTAGAAGTGTTTGAATCAATCATAGCTTGTGATATTTGATAAGAAAACACTTAAGAAACATAATTAAAAAAACCTATAAAACCCTAAGCTAAAATCGCATGAACCGATCCATTAGGAAAGGTATGCGTCGGAGTGTGGATCGCCAAAGGATCACACGTCCGGATCGGAGTGACGCACGGACCGATCGCTTGACCGGATCGTGTCGCGTCGTCGTTCCGATCGGCGATAAGGCGCGAGAGATGGACCGGTCCGCAGTGCGATCGTGTCCCGCCTCTCTCGGCCGCGCTTGCCCGATCACGTCCCGCTCTCGTCCCGCCTTGCTGCATCGATCGCGTGAAGCTTGCGCTGTCCGGATCGATGGTCGCAGCTTGTGCCGGTCCGGTTTTGGTTTGTGGTTCGGTTTAAAAATTATTTAATAATCGTCACGGTTTACAGACTTAATAAAAATTATTAAATCTGGTTAAACCGTGATAAGAAATCCAATGTCGTTTAAAATTGGATTTAGTGCCTAAACCAGTGGTTTTCTAATTTGATTTGGTTGGACCAAATAAATTGAGAAAATCCGGTTTAGTAAATGACCGGTTAACAATTGTGGTTATCGTAGTAATTAATCTTGGTTAGACCAATTTTAATGAACCAGACCGGTTATGTCATTTAATTGGGCAATTGGGTTATGTCTTGGACATAGACCAATTCTTGGGCCTTGGGCCAAGAAGTTAAAACAATTGGGCCAGTTATTTGAGTCTTTTCTTCAGATTTAATTTAAAAATTTTATTTAATAATTAAAATCGATTTTAAATTAATTAGTTTCCAAAATATTAAATTAGAAAGTTTCTTAGAATAGAAGTTTCTAGATTTGCATGTTTTGGATATTTAGGAAATTTCTATAGTTAGAAAGTTTCCAAATTTAGGAAGTTTCCAATTATGAAAGTTTCCAAAACCAGTAGGTTTCCCAAAATGGAAAGTTTCCCAAAATAGTAATCTTCTATTTTGGGAGGAAATTTTAAGAAAACCTACAAACCTCAAATAATATCAAGCGTTGGATGTCTTGTCCAGTCTATGTCAGCTGTTGAAGCCCATTCAATTGTACACATGGCCTTACAGTGTGAGGATGTGTATTTTTTGCGTGGGTAAGACAGTTTGTGATTCATTAATGTCATTGTGAGTCCCAGACATTAGAGATTACATGACTGTATAGTCTGGTTTTCTTGACTGGGCCATCGGGAGTCCCGGACCTTGAGACATCAGAGTGGATTGGGCCTCGGGCCCAGATTCACAACCAAGAGTTATATCACGGATATAATTAGCCGAGATAGGGCTTACCGATATAAGCTAAGGTTGGGTGACGGCCAGTGGCCCACTTTGATCTTAGTTATATGTGGATCTTGGAATCATTATATTCTATTGAGGGTAACTAATGTTATTGAATATAATGCGAGATTACTCATATTGAACATATAAACTAAAATCCTTTTTTATCTTAAATTTCAGAAATGACTACAACAAGCACACAAAACACATTCTCAATCCGATCAGTTCTCGACAAAGAGAAGCTGACTGGAACGAACTTCCTGACGTGGTCGAGGAACTTGAGGCTGGTCCTCAAGCAGGAGAAGAAGGAATATGTCCTTCGTGATCCCCTCCCCGAGAGGCCTCCAAACAATGCCGCCAGGAATCTGCAGAATGCTTGGGAAAAGCATTCGTCAGATGAAAATGATGTCTATTGCCTGATGTTGGCAACCATGACTCCTGAACTGCAAATGCAGTTCGAGAGTGTGCTGTCGCCCATTGAGATAATGGTAAGCCTGAAATCGCTTTTTCAGGAGCAGGCAAGAACTGAGAGGTTCCAGACAGTTAAGAACCTCTTAGACTGCAAGATGGCTGCAAGTGCGGCAGTGAGTCCTCATGTCTTGAAGATGATGGGTTATCTCGATCATCTTCAGAAACTCGACTGCCCTATCAGCCATGAACTTGCCTGCGACATCATTCTGCAGTCTTTGCCTGCAAGCTATGATCAGTTTATTCTGAACTTCAATATGCATGGCTTGACTAAGACATTGCCTGAGCTTCATGGAATGCTCAAGACTGCAGAGCCCAACTTGAGGAAAGCCAAGGACCCCAACGTGCTTATGGTACAAAAGGGCAAGGGCTTTAAGAAATCCTCTGCCAAGGACAAGGGAAAGGCTAAGGCTGTTCAAGTCTCGGACAAGGACACGTCCAAGCCCAAGCCCAAGTCCAAGGCTGGGCCTACTGACATCTACAGGTTCTGCAAAGAACCAGGGCATTGGAGGAGAGAATGTAAGAAATTCCAGGAAGGTCTAAAGGAATTGAAGAAGAAGACTCTCGAGACTTCTTCATCAGGTATTTTTGTTATAGAAGTTAATACAACTACTTCTGATAATACCTCATGGGTTATGGATACTGGTTGTGGGGCTCATATTTGTACTAATATGCAGGCACTCAGCAACAGTAGGAGGCTGAAGCAAGGACAAGTGGAGCTACGAGTTGGGAATGGAGCGAAAGTTCCTGCACTAGCTGTAGGCACATACTTGTTGTCTTTACCTTCGGGATTGGTTTTAGAACTTAATAACTGCTATTTTGTACCTGCGATAAGCAGAAATATTATTTCAGTTTCTTTGTTGGATTTGGAAGGTTATGATTTTTCAGTTAAGAATAAATTATGTTCCTTCAATCGCAATAATTTGTTCTATGGTTGTGCCCCTCTTACTAATGGGCTTTATATACTTGATCAATCCGCGCCAATTTATAACATTAATACCAAACGGTTCAAACCTAATGAGGAGAACCAAACGTTTCTATGGCATTGTCGTTTAGGGCACATCAGTGAGAAACGCATTAAGAGGCTCCATTCGAATGGACTTCTTGGCTCGTTTGACTTTGAGTCATGTGAGAAATGCGAATCCTGCCTGATGGGCAAAATGACGCGGGCCCCCTTTAATAAACCCAACGAGAGGGCCAGTGACTTATTGGGCCTGATACACACTGATGTGTGTGGCCCAATGTCCACAAATGCAAGAGGAAACTACCAGTACTTCATTACCTTCACTGATGATTTCAGCAGGTATGGATATGTTTATTTAATGAAACATAAGTCTGAATCGTTTGAGAGATTCAGAGAATTCCAAAATGAAGTACAGAACCAACTTGGCAAAAGCATTAAAGCTCTTCGGTCCGACCGAGGAGGAGAATACTTGAGCCAAGAGTTCAGTGATCATCTGAGAGAGTGTGGGATAGTTTCCCAACTCACTCCTCCTGGAACACCTCAATGGAATGGTGTGTCTGAGAGGAGGAATCAGACCTTATTGGATATGGTTCGGTCTATGATGAGTCACACAGACCTTCCAATATCCCTTTGGGGATATGCTCTGCTAACAGCAGTGTTCACCCTAAATAGAGCGCCATCAAAAGCAGTAGCCAAGACACCATATGAATTGTGGACTGGAGAAACTCCAGCGCTGTCTTATCTTAGAATTTGGGGTTGTGAAGCCTATGTCAAGAGATTGATCTCTGACAAGCTTACACCAAAGTCTGATAAATGCTACTTCATTGGTTATCCGAAGGAGACCAAGGATTATTACTTCTACCTACGATCCGAGAACAAGATTTTTGTTGCCCGGGATTGTAATTTTCTTGAGAGGGAGTTTCTCTCTAAGAAAAACAGTGGGAGTAAGGTACTGCTTGAAGAAATTCAAGATGAACAGGATACTGCTCAACCTAATGAGGAAGAGCAGCAGGAGGACCTACAAGAAATTGTAGAGCCTGAACCTGTAGTACCTGAAGTTCGAAGATCCGGGAGGATCCGTCACGAACCCGAGAGATATCAAGGATTCCTCGTGACTGACTGTCATGATCTTCTGATCGTTGATGGTGATGAACCATCGAACTTCAATCAAGCCATGATGGGCCCAGATTCCTCTAAGTGGCGTAAGGCCACTGATTCCGAAATGGACTCCATGTCGGTCAACCAAGTGTTTTCATTGGTTGACTTACCCGCTGGTGTAAAAGCCATCGAGTGTAAATGGATCTTCAAGAAGAAGATTGACGTGGATGGAAATGTCCAGATTTATAAAGCCAGGTTGGTGGCAAAAGGTTTCAGGCAATTTCACGGTGTGGATTATGATGAAACCTATTCCCCAGTGGCTATGATGAAATCTATTCGGATTCTACTAGCAACTGCAGCTTTTCATGATTATGAAATTTGGCAGATGGACGTAAAAACCGCCTTCCTGAATGGAATTCTGGAAGAGGATGTGTATATGACACAACCTGACGGTTACATAGATCCAAAGAATGCTGGGAAAGTATGCAAGCTTCATAAATCCATTTATGGATTGAAGCAAGCATCGAGGAGCTGGAATCTTCGTTTTGATGAAGCGATCAAGCAATTTGACTTCATCAGAAACGAAGAAGAACAATGCGTGTATAAGAAGACTAGTGGGAGCAAGATAGTATTTCTTATTCTGTATGTCGATGACATACTGCTTCTCGGAAACGACATACCAATGCTGCGGTCGGTAAAGGACTGGCTTGGAAGTTGTTTTTCCATGAAAGACATGGGTGAAGCCGCATACGTTCTTGGAATCCGGATCTACCGGGATAGATCTAAAAGGCTGATAGGCTTGTGTCAAGATTCATACATTGACAAAGTCCTGCATAGATTCAGCATGGCAGGTTCCAAGAAGGGCTTCACGCCAATGGTACATGGCACAACGCTAAGCAAGAAGCAGAGCCCTACGACGGCTGCTGAGCTTGAGCGCATGAAGAATATTCCTTATGCATCTGCAATAGGATCTATTATGTATGCCATGATCTGTACTCGTCCTGATGTTGCTTATGCAATGAGCATGACGAGTAGATACCAGTCTGATCCAGGTGAAAGCCACTGGATTGCCGTCAAGAATATCCTGAAGTATCTGAGACATACTAAGGATAAGTTCTTGGTGTACGGTGGAAGTGATGTGCTTGAAGTCAGTGGATTCACGGACGCAAGTTTCCAGACAGACAAAGATGATTTCCGGTCACAGTCCGGTTATATCTTTTGTCTGAATGGCGGTGCAGTTAGTTGGAGAAGCTCCAAGCAAGACACCGTTGCTGATTCCACTACAGAAGCTGAATATGTCGCCGCCTCAGAAGCAGCGAAGGAAGTTGTTTGGATACGAAAGTTCATTATTGAACTAGGTGTGATACCGAATGCAGCTGAGCCTCTGGCACTGTTTTGTGATAACAATGGTGCTATAGCTCAGGCAAAGGAACCAAGATCACACCAGAAATCCAAGCATATACTAAGAAGATTTCACTTGATACGTGATATCATTAATAGAAAGGAAGTCAAGATCAGCCGAGTTGCGACAGATGATAATGTCGCTGATCCATTGACAAAGCCACTCCCAAGGCCTAAGCTCGAGTACCTGACTGAAGCTGTAGGCATTAGAGACATTGAAATGTAATCTAAATTTGAGTGGGAGTTTGAGGGCTTTATTTAGTTATTGATATGTTCTTGTAAAACATTTTTTAGATGTTTAATAAAATTATTATTTCAAGATTATTTTAACTGTGATGAAATAATCGTTCCAAAATGATATAAACCATTTTATAGGTCATCGAAGTAAGTGACTTGATCTTGAGTCATCGAAGTCATTTAGCTTGATCATGAGACCCTATATTTGATAGATGGCTTATATCATCCTGTCCATAGTCGAAGGTTGTTGAAATTGGAACACCAACAACCGCGTGAGACTAGATTAGTATGTGACTTATGACCAAGTTTCAGGGTGTCATAGATGCACGGCATCAAAGTCAGTACATAGGTGTATGTTGGGGTACATACGACCGGACATGACCCGCTAATAAGAACTCTTCAGGATATTTATATCTATGTCATAAGAGATTCTCCCTACGACTATAGAGTATAGTCCTTAGACCTGAGTTCGCATGCATGTGACTGCACATGAACTGATGCGCTTTGATCATTGTCTAACGCTGTCGTTAAGCGATAGTTATAAGGACCTTGTTTGGGTGTATTATGAAGTGAGTAGTTTACAGTGATGGAACAAGACGGGATTTGTCCCTCCAATATAAATGGAGTGAATATCTCTAGGCCAATCGGAGATTTGAATACTGGAAAATGCATGGCCATGCTCAAACGGACTGTCCCGAGTCGTTTGGATTGTCAGTGTCAAATCAGAGTCCGATGAACATGATTAAGCTTTATAAGGATGACACTCATCTTGCCTTATGACTAATCGAGATATTGAGACAAAAGGATTATGAATACAGAGATTCCAGTACAAGTGGGAGATTGTTGGAATTATGTCCAGTAATCTCTGTACTGTCTCTAGAAAGTAAGAGTATGTCAATGATCAGACATAAGTCATATAATACTGGGGGTCATGATGGCTTGCTAGAGTCCGCTCATGATCTATAAGTCTTGGATTTATTGACTTTATTATATGATCCTATATGGGTCACACGCCTAAGCTAACAGGAAACTATAAGGGAATGGTTCAGCAGAAGTACAGTAAAAGTGCCAGGCATTTACTGTACTTAGAGAGATTAAAGGGCCTAATTAAATCTAAGGGATTTAATCAGATTGGGACTTGGGCCCAAAAGCCCAAAAAGAACTAGACATAAGTTTTATAATTAAAACTTAACCTAGCTGCTCTCTCTCTCAACTCTCTCTGCGCCTCCTCCCTCTCTGGTCTAGCAGCCATTCTTCCTGAAGTGTGCGTGTGTGAACCTCTGGAGGAGCTGTCCCTTGGCGGTTCTATTGATCTCTGACGATACCTCTCTAATCCGCTGCATAAACAAGGTATTTACTGAGATCCCTTTTATGATTCTGCATGAGAACCTAGATCCAATATGTTTAGTAGGGTTTAATCTGACAGAATTAAACCAGGACAAACACTAAACAATCCTTCAGAATAGCCCACTAATTCTTTTAATCCGTATAAGGTTAAGAATTATAGGTTTTGGAAGGATCGCTCTGGATCTCTTTCTTTGGGACGATCATTTCAGTTCGTTCGATTTGGGAGGACCTTTTTAGGTCGCTTATTTTGGGGACGATCATTTCAGCTCGTTCGGTTTGGAAGGACCGTTTTAGGTCGCCTATTTTGGGGACGATCATTTCAGCTCGTTCGGTTTGGAAGGACTGTTTTAGGTCGCTTGTTTTCGGGACGATCATTTCAGGTCGTTCGGGTTGGAAGGACCGTTTTAGGTCGCTTATTTTGGAAGGGATAATTTCATATCGCTTGATTTTAGGGGAGGGGCCATTTCAGGTCGCTCGGAGAGGATAGCTTAGTATCGTTTGTTTCTGAAGAGATAATTTCATATCACTTTAGCTTTTGAGGAGATAATTTCATATCGCCTTGTAACGGCGAGGTATTTCGCGATGACTCTGACTTTTAAAACAGAAAGAGACATTGATCGGGAGACTTATTTTGATTTCACAAAGATAAGCTAGTAAGACTTCGTTTGAAGTTGTTGAGCTCGGTAAGAGCCTTGTGTTTGGGGGGTGGCTGCGCTCGAAGTCGAGTTGCCTACGTACCCTTTTAAGGGGATCAAGCCATTTCGTAGTTCGATTATGTTGTCGTACTCTTAGTGGAAGTACTTTTTGAGGTTGATGATGTTCCAAGGTCGTAGTTCAGGTTTCTGGGTTTCCACCGATTTGAGTCGGTAGACCCCGTCCTTCACAACGTCGGTGACCTGGTAAGGACCTTCCCACTTTGCTCCTAACTTTCCAGCGTGTTCTTCCTTTTTAGGGTCGAACACTTTCCGTAAGACGAGCTCACCTACTCGAAACCTTCGAGTTTTGTTCTTGGAATCGTAGTAGCGAGCCGCGGCTTGTTGGTAGTTCTGGATTCGAGCCAGTGCGAGGTTCCTCCTTTCATCGACGAGATCGAGCTCGTCCGTTATCATCTTGTTGTTAAGTTCCTCTTGTCTTGGGCATTCTTTTTTGCGGATGCTTGACACGAGGATTTCGGCTGGTACTACCGCCTCGATCCCGTAAGCCAGCAAGAAGGGAGTCTCGCAGGTGGATTTGCGGGGGGTAGTCCGGTAGGCCCAGAGTACGGCTGGGATCTCGTCGCTCCAGCTCGTTTTGCACTCATTGAGTCTTTTCTTGAGGCTGTTCATGATTGCCTTGTTAACCGCTTCCGCCAGCCCATTCCCTTGGGGATAGCGTGGCGTTGAGTAAGTCAGCTTTATGTTCCACGTTCTGCAGAACTCCTTGAAGGCGTTTGATATGAACTGGGAACCGTTATCGGTGACGATCTCGTGGGGTAGTCCATGTCGGCAAACGATGTTTCGCCAGAGGAACTCCTTAATATGAACGTCTTTGACTTTTTGGTATGACTCTGCTTCAATCCATTTGGTGAAGTAGTCCGTCATTACCAGTAGGTGCATGGCTTTCTTTCTGCCGGATGCGACTAAGGGTCCCACGATGTCACTTCCCCATCGCATGAATGGGTATGGCGATGAGATAGAGGAGAGTTTCTCCGATGTCTGGTGGATAATTGGGGCATGCTTTTGGCATTTGTCGCATTTGTTGGAGAAGGACTCGCATTCGGTGGCCATTGTTGGCCAAAGGTAGCCTTGCCTTTTGATTCGCACGGCCAAGGCTCGTCCTCCGGAATGGCTTCCGCAGGATCCATCGTGGGCCTGTGTGATCACGGCTAGGGATTGCTTTTTATTGAGGCATTTGAGGTAAGGTCCGGAGAGACTCCTTTTAAAGAGCTTTCCTTGTGTGACGCAGTACCTTGCACTTTGTGTATTGAGTTTCCGTGCCTCCCATTTGTCGTCGGGAACTTCGCCATTTGTAATGTATCGAATGATTGGAGTTCTCCAGTCTTCGTCATTATCAGGCTCGGGTCCTTGACTAGCGGATGCGGCTTGGATTGGTCCGTCGGGGACGTTCGCGACGTACACGGCGTTTCTTGGATCGAGATCATCATCAATATCGATGATATCGCGACTGATGTCCTTGGGACATTCCTTGTGTTCGACATCGTCCTTTATGGTAGTCTTGTCCTCTTTCAAGGATAGAGCTTTTAGGGCTATGTCGATGCTTGGTTTTTCGATCCCCTCGACTGGTATGATCCTTTTGAGGTTAGGATCTGAGGTCGATGCTAATGCGGCAAGGGCATCGGCTGCGGTGTTTTCCCCTCGCGGGATCCGCGTTAGATCAAAGAATTCGATCTGTTCGGCGAGCGTGTGGACTACCCGTAGGTATGCTTCCATTCGTTCGTCTTTGGCCTCGTAGTCGCCATGATATTGGCTCTTGACTAATTGGGAATCGCTGAAGGCGTCTACTTCCCGGGCTACTATCGCTATTGCTACTCTGAGCCCGGCTATTAACGCTTCGTATTCTGCTTCGTTATTAGATGTCTCGAAGCCCAGTCTGAACGATTGTTCCAGTACTTCGCCCATTGGGGAGACCAGTTTCACCCCGGATCCTTGCCTCGAGGAAGCTCCATCAACATAGAGTTTCCATTTTTTTGGCAGAGGTCGGGTCGAGTTCGATGGTTGGAGGGACCTCGATTATGAAATCTGCCAGCACTTGCGCTTTTAGGCACGTCCGAGCTTTATATTATACGTCGTACTCGCTAAGTTCGATAGCCCATTTGACTAGTCGACCTGACTGACTTGGACTAGGAAGGATAGTTCTCAGTGGCTGAGAGGTCATCACTATGATCGAGTGTGACTGAAATTATGGTAGGAGTTTCCGAGCTGATGTCACTAGCGCTAAGGCGAGTTTTTCTATGGCGGGGTATCTGGTTTCAGCGTCGATTAAGGTCTTACTGATGTAATACACCGGCCGTTGTTCGTTCTGTTCTTCGCGAACCAGGACTCCACTTACTGCTGCCGTGGAAACAGCTAGGTAGAGGTAGAGGGGTTCCCCTTCTACTGGTTTCGCCAGTATAGGTGGTTCGCTTAGGTAAGCTTTAAGCTGGGTGAACGCTTCTTCGCACTTTTCATCCCGGAGGAACTTCTTGTTCGCTTTGAGCAAGTGATAGAAGGGCAGACATTTATCAGTCAACCTCAAGATGAAACGGTTCAGAGCAGCTATTTTGCCAGTCAGGCGTTGGACTTCTCGCGTTGTTCTGGGAGATTTCATCTCTATGAACGTTGCGATCTGTTTGGGGTTCGCTTCGATCCCTCTTTCGGTCACTAGGTAACCTAGGAATTCCCCTGAAGGGACCCCGAAGGTACACTTTGCTGGGTTGAGTTTCATCCCGTATTTATTGAGAATGATAAAACATTCTTTTAGTTGTGGGATGTGGTCCTCATACCTGGAAGATTTGACCAGCATATCGTCGATGTAGACTTCCATAGTTTTGCCTAGGAGTCCTGAAAACATCTTGTTGACTAGGCGTTGGTAAGTTGCTCCTGAATTTTTTAGTCCGAAGGGCATGACTTTGTAGCAGTACGTGCCTCGATCAGTTATGAACGAAGTCTTTTCTTGATCCTCGGGGTTCATTAATATTTGATTGTACCCCGAGAAAGCGTCCATGAAGGACAATAGTTGATATCCGGCGGTGGCTTCGACCAGCCGGTCGATGTGTGGGAGTGGGAAGATGTCCTTCGGACATGCTTTGTTAAGATCCGTGAAATCTACACAGACTCTCCTTTTCCCGTTATTTTTCTTAACCACTACGGGGTTCGCAAGCCAGTCGGGGTACTTGACCTCTCTGATCGATCCGATTTTTATAAATCGTTCGACCTCGTCTTTAACGGCTTGAGCTCGTTCCGGACCTAGTTTCGACGTTTTTGTCTTACCGGTTTGTAGGTTGGGTCGACATTCAGCTCGTGGCTGGTGACGTCAATGTTGATCCCTTTCATATCTGCTGAAGACCAGGCAAAGGAGTCGACGTTTTGTTTAAGGAAAAAGACCAGTTCGTTTTTGACTGGCTCTGATAGGTCGATTCCGATGCCAACGAGTCTTTCGGGATGAGCATCGTCTATGAAAACTTGGGTCGTGAGGTCCTTTGGAGGTCCTATTTGACTCGGGTCATTCAACCTTTTGGTCTGCATGGTGGCGAGCTCGTCCTCTTTCTGGAATTGCTACGCAGGGGATTTCTCAATCTGCTTGTATCCATTCATGTAGCAATAGCGGGAAATCTTTTGACTCACGTACACGGTTTTTACTCCTTTAGGAGTTGGGAATTTTACGCATTGATGGTAGGTCGATGGTACCGCTTTCATGTCGTATATCCATGGTCGACCTAGAATTGCGTTATAGGGAGCTGGCCGATCCACTATGACGAACTCTGTCATTCTTCGGACTCCTCCAGCTATCACTGGGGCGAAGACAGAGCCCATCGAGTACGTTGTTTCGCCAGCAAATCCTACTAGTGGTGTCTTTTCTTCCACGATCTCGGAGTCATTGAAGTCCATCTTTTTGAATGCGTCGTAAAAGAGGACATCCACCGAACTTCCTGTGTCGATCATTATTCTTGAGAGTTCGACATCTCCCACTGCGTCGTCGTGTGGTTTGTCGAGATTGCTTGTCTCGCTCTCGTGGAAAGTGATCTCGTGGTCTGGACCTATCATTGGGATTTTCCCCCCTTTGTCGGTCTCGACTCTTCTTTGAAGAGATTTGATTGAATTGACCGAGTCTCGGCAAAGCTTGGAGCCACCGAAGATGAAGTCGATTCGTTTACGGGGTATAGCCCGTACACCCCCCTGCAGAGACGAGGGAGATTGATTCGTGAACGTAAACTCTTAACGGGAGCCGGAGGTGGGGATAACGCCGAACCTTCCGGGGTGCCGCTCAGTCTGAGCTCGCCGGGAATAAACTCAACTCGCTTCCGCGACCCCTGAGGGAGTGTTTCGGGAGATTCCGGCTCCTTTGTCCGTTCTCGTTTATTCTGAGAAGGCCTCTTGGTGTTCGACTCTTTGGTCTGTTTACTTTCCTTTTTGTCGGATGGAGTTTCCTCCTCGACTTCGGAGTCTTGTTTGCTTTCGGACTCTCGCTTTTGAGCCTCGGCTTTAGCTCGAGTATAGAAATCTTCAGTCGAGTGTCCTCTTTTGTTGTGAAATTCACAGAATTTTTCCTTGTCGAACTCGAATTTCTTCGAGCTCGTCGGGCTCTTGACCGCGTTAACGTTTCCTGATTTACAGGAATCCTTTTTTGAGTTCGAGTTCTGCGAGCCCAACGGGTTCTTTTCTTTTCGATGCTTTTCTCTGAAGGCCGTGGTTTTGTCCTCGAGGCGAGCGAAGGCCGATGCGCGATGAAGGGCGTCATCGAGTGTTTGAGGTTCGCGGACTGTTATTTCCTCGCGGAATCTGGTTGAATACCATAGTCCACGTCGCAGTTCTTCTATAGCTACTTCGTCTCGTGGGTTTGCGATTTTGGATTTTATTTCCTTAAGTCGGTCGATGTACGAGCGAAGCGATTCGTCGGGTTTTTGAGAGACGCCAAATAGAGCTGCCTCAGTAGTCTTTTCCTCGATAAAGACGGAGTATTGTTTGAGGAAAGCCGTCATGAACTGGGTGAAGTTGTCGATTGACCTTTCTTCCAGTCCGGAAAACCATTCTAGGGCGGAGCCCGATAGGTTTTCGGCGAAGAGCCTGCAGAAAGCCGGCTCTCTCTCCTCGTCGGTAAGGTATACCCTTGCCATTGCTAGTCGAAATTCCATGATATGGGCTTTCGGGTCCGACTTCCCAGAGAATTCCGGAAATTTAGTTTTCTTGATTTCTCGGATCCTTGCGAAGGCGATCCGGTCTGTAAACGGCGTTTGTCGCGTTTCTTCGATCACTCGATCGATGTCGGGCGCCGCGCTCGTTGCCATGTGAACTTTCGAGTTTAGACTGTTGAACTGGGCTTTAGCCTGTTGAATACCGTCTAAGCATATCGTGTTCATCGCCTACCGTAGGCGTGAATCGGGCTTGTGCCTGGTTTGACGCTTGTTCCGGGAAAACGGGGTCGGGGAGATCGATTGTTTGAATCGATCTTGTATGGTCGACCTGCGGCGTTCGGAACTGTACCGTATTTGACCCGTTAACGGGTCCCGAACTCGAGGCGAAAGCGGATCCTTCTAGTTGCCTCGGCCGGATGTTGGAGTCATTCGGGAAAAGTGATGGCCCGGGTAATGGTCGGTTCCCTGATCCGGTTGGATCTGTGACCATTGAACTCGAAGTGAATGACGTCGGTATCGCGATAGGGGTCATTATAAAGCGGAGGCCGCAACTTGACGTATTAGCAAAACTTCTCGACGCTCCCGGGGGAGTTACTACTTGGGAGAAGTCCAAGCGTGTACACGGTGGAGGACTTATGGGGGTTAGTGGATCATGTGCTGACCTACCCCCTGGTTTTGGCTGGCGAGCTCTTCGAGACGGGCGTTAATGCGCCTTTCCTGTTCATCGAGCTGCGCGTCTAGAGAGCGGTTCGCGATCTCTTGGGCCCGCGCACTCGCCTCGTTGTTCCTCGTTCGGTTTACCGGCAGGCTTAACATCGAACGGATTTTGGCGAGATCATAGGGGCCTTGTCGCTGCGGAGCAGAAGGCAGTGGTGAGTTAGGTCTGGTTATTCCAGATCCACCTCCAGGGGTGGGAATCGAATCGTTTCTCATCCACACCCAGTTTCTGCTCGGATCATCAGTTCCTGACAAAACATTTGTCGGAGTCTGGCTCGTCGCGATCGTTTGGGCGACTGAGCCGGCTGGTGCGGAAGTCGTTGAGACTGAGGCAGAGCTCGTCAACACGCCGTCGGTCTGACCAATGATTCTTACCCCGGTGGTGTTCTGAGGAACGTTGTCAGCCGCCTGAGGGTGGTCGACTGGTGGTGTGGCGCTCGGAGAGCCAGATTGGTCGGGATTCATCTCGATCTATCGGATCTAGGATCAGATTCTTAAGACAGGAAAACTATAGATAGTCCCCACAGTCGGCGCCAAATGTGAGATCCGGGATTCACACTAAGAATTTGTATTCGTGGATTTGGACTTATGGATATAGAAATGGTATAGTTTCCTATGAACCAAAGACTTTATTGAGATTGATCGTCGAGATAGAACAAACACAATCGAAAAGAGAGTACAAAGTATGATGATCGAGCTATCTAGTCGAAGTGTTCTAGGTTAGGGTTGGAATGTCTTGAGTGAATCGCCACTTCTTCTTTAAATAGTCTCGACTTTGACCTTCTTGTTCTGATATTTCGGCCTCGCCTTCATAACGATCTCCGATATTTACGTGGATCAGTTGAACCAACGAATACCGAGTTGCTCTATCTCTACATCGTCTCCTGTCGAGCTCGAGCTCGATCGCCTCTTACTTCGGCATCGCTTGGGCCTTGTCAGGGTGTCGTTCGTTTGGGCCCAACAGGTGAATCAGCTCGTCTCTTTATCTTTGATTCTGGAACGGACTCATAAATATGGGCCTCTGTTTTATTTGTTAATGGGCCGGATTTCCTAGAGGGAAATCCAGTACCAACACGCCCCTAGGTGAGAAAAGTTAAGTCAAGTTAAGAGTGAAGTCAATAATTTATTCTTTGAATACCAGAGGTGATATGGGTGTCCTCATTAGGTTGATATGTGTTGGTTTTTCTAATAGCCAGATATCATCTGCAAGCACATCCAATGGTCACTTAGGTTCTTGCAAATGTAGTGATCTTCTCAAAAAGTCATAGTTCCCTACTAAACTGTTTGACTCTATAAAACAGACTCAACTGACTCTAAGAAAAGAAAAATATTATGTAGGTGCCACCTCCCCCACACTTGAAACACACTGTCCCCAATGGAATCGAAGCTTAGGATCGGTAAAAGATGAAAAATGGACTGAATGTACTCTGTTCTGCGTTTCTTACATGTCACGTACCTGCGTCGATCGACACAGGGGTGTAACGATCGACGCATGGTTGCAACGATCCTTGCACATGACCACAACGATCGATGCAGTGCATGTCAATTTCTGAACATTTTCGCAAACAGCCTTAATACATGAGTAATCACAAAAGCTCAAACTGTTTGCTATGAAAATCAAACACAACACAAGATCAAAGCAACCAAATAGTCATAAATAGCAAATTACATTAGTTCCATGCTGACATAGACTCAAGAAAAATAAAAATAACTCAAGAGAAAATAAAAAGAAAGAGATAAAAGTACATAACCAAAGTCAAGGAACCAGAATCAAATCTCATCGCTCTCAGTCTCATCATCAATACCAGCATATTGACGATCAGAGCTGTTAGAAGTCTTAGGTGTAGGAGAACGCCTTCGTCGTCGAGCAGGTACATGTACATGAACTCTCTGCTAACGTCTGCAAAAATAGCTAGCAAGCATCTCCCAAAGACCCTTCACTCTATCATTGAGCATGGACTGGAAATCTCCCTGGGACATCTCGGCAGGATCCATAGGAAGAGAAGGATATGGAATAGGTGAAGGATTGTTTAGTGTTAATCCTGATTCAATTCTTCAGATTAAACTCACCTAAACATGCCAGATCTAGGTTCTCTTGCAGAATCATAAAGGATCTCACCTGTTACCTTGTTTTGCAGCGGAAAGAGGAGGTACGGGTCAGAGATCAGCAGAACCACCAAGAGATAGCTCCTCCAAAGGCTCACACACGCACGCACAGGAAATTGGCTGCTAGACCGAAGAGGAGGGAGGCCGCAGAGAGAGAGAGAGTTGGCACAGAGGCTTAGGGAAATTAGGTGGCTAGGTTAAGTTTTAATCATAAAACTTATGCCTAATTCCTTTTGGGCTTTTGGGCCCAATTCCCAGTCTGATTAAATCCCTTGGATTTAATCAGGCCCTTCTATCTCTCTAAGCACTGTAAATGCCTAGCACTTTTACCGTACTTCTGCTAAACCGTTCCTACACATTTTCCTGTTAGCTTAGGCGTGTGACCCATATGGGATCATATAATAAAGGCAATAAATCCAAGATTTATAGATCATGAGCGGACTCTAGCAAGCCATCATGACCCCCAGTATTATATGACTTATGTCTGATCATTGACATACTCTTACTTTCTAGAGACAGTACTGAGATTACTGGACATAATTCCAACAATCTCCCACTTGTACTGGAATCTCTGTATTCATAATCCTTTTGTCTCAATATCTCGATTAGTCATAAGGCAAGATTAGTGTCATCCTTATAAAGCCTAATCTTGTTCATCGGACTCTGATTTGATACTGACAATCCAAACGACTCGGGAAAGTCCGTTTGAGCATGGCCATGCATTTTCCAGTATTCAAATCTCCGATTGGCCTAGAGATATTCACTCCATTTATATTGGAGGGACAAATCCCGTCTTTGTCATAAGTCACATACCAATCTAGTCTTACGCGGTTGTTGGTGTTCCAATTTCAACAACCTTCGACTAGGGACAGGATGATATAAGCCATCTATCAAATATAGGGTCTCATGATCAAGCTAAATGACTTTGATGACTCAAGATCAAGTCACTTACTTCGATGACCTATAAAATGGTTCATATCATTTTGGAACGATTATTTCATCACAGTTAAAATAATCTTGAAATAATAATTTCATTAAACATCATAAAATGTTTTACAAGAACATATCAATAACTAAATAAAGCCCTCAAACTCCCACTCAAATTTAGATTACATTTCAATGTCTCTAATGCCTACAGCTTCAGTTAGGAACTCGAGCTTAGGTCTTGGGAGTGGCTTTGTCAATGGATCAGCGACGTTATCATCTGTCTGAACTCGGCTGATCTTGACTTCCTTTCTATTAATGATGTCACGTATCAAGTGAAATCTTCTTAGGACATGCTTGGATTTCTGGTGTGATCTTGGTTCCTTTGCCTGAGCAATAGCACCATTGTTATCACAAAACAGTGCCAGAGGCTCAGCCGCATTTGGTATCACACCTAGTTCAATAATGAACTTTCGTATCCAAACAGCTTCCTTCGCTGCTTCCGAAGCGGCGATATATTCAGCTTCTGTAGTGGAATCAGCAACGGTGTCTTGCTTGGAGCTTCTCCAACTGATTGCACCGCCATTCAGACAAAAGATATAACCGGACTGTGACCGGAAATCATCTTGGTCTGTCTGGAAACTTGCGTCCGTGAATCCACTGACTTCAAGCACATCACTTCCACCGTATACCAAGAACTTGTGCTTAGTATGTCTTAGATACTTCAGGATATTCTTGACGGCAATCCAATGGTTTTCACCTGGATTTGACTGGTATCTACTCGTCATGCTCAATGCATAAGCAACATCAGGACGAGTACAGATCATGGCATACATGATAGATCCTATTGCAGATGCATAAGGAATATTCTTCATGCGCTCAAGCTCAGCAGCCGTCGTAGGGCTCTGCTTCTTGCTTAGCGTTGTGCCATGTACCATTGGCGTGAAGCCCTTCTTGGAATCTTTCATGCTGAATCTTTGTAGGACTTTGTCAATGTATGAATCTTGACACAAGCCTATCAGGCTTCTAGATCTATCCCGGTAGATCCTGATTCCAAGAACGTATGCGGCTTCACCCATGTCTTTCATGGAAAAACAACTTCCAAGCCAGTCCTTTACCGACTTCAGCATTGGGACGTCGTTTCCGAGAAGCAGTATGTCATCGACATACAGAATAAGAAATACTATCTTGCTCCCACTAGTTTTCTTATACACGCATTGTTCTTCTTCGTTTCTGATGAAGTCAAATTGCTTGATCGCTTCATCAAAACGAAGATTCCAGCTCCTCGATGCTTGCTTCAATCCATAAATGGATTTATGAAGCTTGCATACTTTCCCAGCATTCTTTGGATCTATGTAACCGTCAGGTTGCGTCATATACACATCCTCTTCCAGAATACCATTCAGGAAGGCGGTTTTCACGTCCATCTGCCAAATTTCATAATCATGAAAAGCTGCAGTTGCTAGTAGAATCCGAATAGATTTCATCATAGCCACTGGGGAATAGGTTTCATCGTAATCCACACCGTGAACTTGCCTGAAACCTTTTGCCACCAACCTGGCTTTATAAATCTGGACATTTCCATCCACGTCAATCTTCTTCTTGAAGATCCATTTACACTCGATGGCTTTTACACCAGCAGGTAAGTCAACCAGCGAAAACACTTGGTTGACCGACATGGAGTCCATTTCGGAATCAGTGGCCTTACGCCACTTAGAGGAATCTGGGCCCATCATGGCTTGATTGAAGTTCGATGGCTCATCACCATCAATGATCAGAAGATCATGACAGTCAGTCACGAGAAATCCTTGATATCTCTCGGGTTCGTGACGGATCCTCCCGGATCTTCGAACTTCAGGTACTACAGGTTCAGGCTCTACAATTTCTTGTAGGTCCTCCTGCTGCTCTTCCTCATTAGGTTGAGCAGTATCCTGTTCATCTTGAATTTCTTCAAGCAGTACCTTACTCCCACTGTTTTTCTTAGAGAGAAACTCCCTCTCAAGAAAATTACAATCCCGGGCAACAAAAATCTTGTTCTCGGAACGTAGGTAGAAGTAATAAGCCTTGGTCTCCTTCGGATAACCAATGAAGTAGCATTTATCAGACTTTGGTGTAAGCTTGTCAGAGATTAATCTCTTGACATAGGCTTCACAACCCCAAATTCTAAGATAAGACAGCACCGGAGCTTCTCCAGTCCATAATTCATATGGTGTCTTTGCTACTGCTTTTGATGGCGCTCTATTTAGAGTGAACACTGCTGTTAGCAGAGCATATCCCCAAAGGGATATTGGAAGGTCTGTGTGACTCATCATAGATCGAACCATATCCAATAAGGTCCGATTTCTCCTCTCAGACACACCATTCCATTGTGGTGTTCCAGGAGGAGTGAGTTGGGATACAATCCCACACTCTCTCAGATGATCACTGAATTCTTGGCTTAAGTATTCTCCTCCTCGGTCGGACCGAAGAGCCTTAATGCTTTTGCCAAGTTGGTTCTGTACTTCATTTTGGAATTCTCTGAATTTCTCAAACGATTCAGACTTATGTTTCATCAAATAAACATATCCATACCTACTGAAATCATCAGTGAAGGTAATGAAGTACTGATAGTTTCCTCTTGCATTTGTGGACATTGGGCCACACACATCTGTGTGTATCAGGCCCAATAAGTCACTGGCCCTCTCGTTAGGTTTATTAAAGGGGGCCCGTGTCATTTTGCCCATCATGCAGGATTCGCATTTCTCACATGACTCAAAGTCAAATGAGCCAAGAAGTCCATTCGAATGGAGCCTCTTGATGCGTTTCTCGCTGATGTGCCCTAAACGACAATGCCATAGAAACGTTCGGTTCTCCTCATTAGGTTTGAACCGTTTGGTATCAATGTTATAAATTGGCGCGGATTGATCAAGTATGTAAAGCCCATTCGTAAGAGGGGCACAACCGTAGAACAAATTGTTGCGATTGAAGGAACATAATTTATTCTTAACTGAAAAATCATAACCTTCTAAATCCAACAAAGAAATTGAAATAATATTTCTGCTTATCGCAGGTACAAAATAACAATTATTGAGTTCTAAAACCAATCCCGAAGGTAAAGACAACAAGTATGTGCCTACAGCTAGTGCAGGAACTTTCGCTCCATTCCCAACTCGTAGCTCCACTTGTCCTTGCTTCAGCCTCCTACTGTTGCTGAGTGCCTGCATATTAGTACAAATATGAGCCCCACAACCAGTATCCATAACCCATGAGGTATTATCAGAAGTAGTTGTATTAACTTCTATAACAAAAATACCTGATGAAGAAGTCTCGAGAGTCTTCTTCTTCAATTCCTTTAGACCTTCCTGGAATTTCTTACATTCTCTCCTCCAATGCCCTGGTTCTTTACAGAACCTGCATATGTCAGTTGGCCCAGCTTTGGACTTGGGCTTGGGCTTTGGCGTGTCCTTGTCCGAGACTTGAACAGTCTTAGCTTTTCCCTTGTCCTTGGCAGAGGATTTCTTAAAGCCCTTGCCCTTTTGCACCATAAGCACATTGGGGTCCTTGGCTTTCCTCAAGTTGGGCTCTGCAGTCTTGAGCATTCCGTGAAGCTCAGGCAATGTCTTACTCAAGCCATGCATTTTGAAGTTCAGGATGAACTGATCATAGCTTGCAGGTAAAGACTGCAGAACGATGTCGCAGGCAAGTTCCTGGCTGATAGGGCAGTCGAGTTTCTGAAGATGATCGAGATAACCCATCATCTTCAAGACATGAGGACTCACTGCCGCATTTGCAGCCAACTTACAGTCTAAGAGGTTCTTAACTGTCTGGAACCTCTCAGTCCTTGCCTGCTCCTGAAAAAGCGATTTCAGGCTTGCCATTATCTCGATGGGCGACAACACACTCTCGAACTGCATTTGCAGCTCAGCAGTCATGGTCGCCAACATCAGGCAATAGACATCATTTTCATCTGACGAATGCTTTTCCCAAGCATTATGCAGAGTCCTGGCGGCATTGTTAGGAGGCCTCTCGGGGAGGGGATCACGAAGGACATAATCCTTCTTCTCCTGCTTGAGGACCAGCCTCAAGTTCCTTGACCACGTCAGGAAGTTCGTTCCAGTCAGCTTCTCCTTTTCGAGAACAGACCGGATTGAGAATGTGTTTTGAGTGCTTGTAGTAGTCATAGCTGAAATATAAGATAAAAAGGTTATTAGTTAATATGTTCAATATGATTAATCTTGTATTATACTTAATATGATTAATCTCGCATTATATTCAATAACATCAGTTACCCTCAATAGAATATAATGATTCCATGATCCACATATAACTAAGATCAAAGTGGGCCACTGGCCGTCACCCAACCTTAGCTTATATCGGTAAGCCCTATCTCGGCTAATTATATCCGTGATATAATTCTTGGTTGTGAATCTGGGCCCGAGGCCCAATCCACTCTGATGTCTCAAGGCCCGGGACTCCCGATGGCCTAGTCAAGAAAACCAGACTATACAGTCATGTAATCACTAATGTCTGGGACTCCCAATGACATTTATGAATCACAAACCGTCTTACCCACGCAAAAGTAGACACCCTCACACTGTAAGGCCATGAGTACAATTGAATGGGCTTCGACAGCTGACATAGACTGGACAAGACATCCAACGCTTGATATTGTTTGAGGTTTGTAGGTTTATTTTAAAATTTCATTCCCAAAATAGAAGATTACTATTTTGGAAACTTTCCATTTTTGGAAACCTACTACTTTTGGAAACTTTCTAAAATTGGAAACTTCCTAAAATTGGAAACTTTCTAAATATAGAAATTTCCTAAAATCCAAAAACATGCAAATCTAGAAACTTCTAATTTAAGAAACTTTCTAATTTCAGATTTTGAAAACAGATTAATTTAAAATCGATTTTAATTTTATATAAATAAATTTTAAATTAAATCTGAAGAAAAGACTCAAATAATTGGCCCAATTGTTTTAACTTCTTGGCCCGAGGCCCAAGAATTTGTCCATGTCCAAGACATAACCCAATTGCCCAATTAAATGACATAACCGGTCTGGTTCATTAAAATTGGTCTAACCAAAATTAATTACTACGATGACCACAATTGTCAACCGGTTATTTACTAAACCGGATTTTCTCAATTTATTTGGTCCAACCAAATCAAATTAGAAAACCACTGGTTTAGGCACTAAATCCAATTTTACGACTTTGGATTTCTTATCCCGGTTTAACCAGAACTTAATAAATTTTATTAAGTCTGTTTATTAAACCGTGACGATTAAGATTTTTAATTGTCTTAAACCGAACCATCACAAAACAAAAACGAACCGACCATTAGGTCATGGCCGCAAGCATCACCGCGATCGTGTGATCGGGACAGCCGCAAGCCTAACGATCGAGACGAGCTCGGCTTGTGATCGGGACGGGTCGATCGGGACGAGACGCGTCGTGAGCTGGACTCGATCGCATCGATCCATGCCATCGATCCGTGATCGATACATGCGATCGGCTCGCCGATCGGTTCATCACTCGCCGCGAGCATCATCGATCGGTATGACCACGCGATCGATCCATGATCGGTCCGTGCATCAAGCGATCCGCTCGGCCGACTCTCGGACGCATACCGATCCTTTAGCGATCGGTTCATGCGGTTTTAGTTTAGGTTTTAGGTTTTAATTCCTTGTTTCTTAAGTATTTTCTCATCAATTCAAGCACAGATTGATTCAAATACTTCTAAACAACCTAAACATGATTCTAAACAAGAAATCCTAACAGAACCAATGGCTCTGATACCACTGAAGGATTGTTTAGTGTTAATCCTGATTCAATTCTTCAGATTAAACTCACCTAAACATGCCAGATCTAGGTTCTCTTGCAGAATCATAAAGGATCTCACCTGTTACCTTGTTTTGCAGCGGAAAGAGGAGGTACGGGTCAGAGATCAGCAGAACCACCAAGAGATAGCTCCTCCAAAGGCTCACACACGCACGCACAGGAAATTGGCTGCTAGACCGAAGAGGAGGGAGGCCGCAGAGAGAGAGAGAGTTGGCGCAGAGGCTTAGGGAAATTAGGTGGCTAGGTTAAGTTTTAATCATAAAACTTATGCCTAATTCCTTTTGGGCTTTTGGGCCCAATTCCCAGTCTGATTAAATCCCTTGGATTTAATCAGGCCCTTCTATCTCTCTAAGCACTGTAAATGCCTAGCACTTTTACCGTACTTCTGCTAAACCGTTCCTACACATTTTCCTGTTAGCTTAGGCGTGTGACCCATATGGGATCATATAATAAAGGCAATAAATCCAAGATTTATAGATCATGAGCGGACTCTAGCAAGCCATCATGACCCCCAGTATTATATGACTTATGTCTGATCATTGACATACTCTTACTTTCTAGAGACAGTACTGAGATTACTGGACATAATTCCAACAATAGGAACTAAATCATTATCTCTAGCAGCAGGAGCAGGCGTATGAGCGAAAGTAAAGGCTCCAGAAGTAGATGCACCGAGAGGATTAGCAACTATAAGCACTTTGCGCAGATCATTCCTATGATGGCCACAGTATCAGTCTTATTCCCTGCAAATGCCTTCTTCTTCAAGCTTCAAAGATGATCAGCAAGACTGCTCCCAAATTAAGCCCAGGCGCAGGATCACACAATGCAGTCTCCTCGAACAAGTAACTCAATCCAGTGTAGAGCATCATGAGCTCTTTCTTCCTCATCTTGTTAGCTTCAGACTTTCATAATAATGTGTACCCCAAAATGCGCACGACATACCTGAAGACCGAATGTCGTATAGCTGTCTGCTTAGAGGTCGCGACTTGTATCGCTCGTTCTTAATATGGTTCTAGAAGATCTGAGTGTGCGATTCATTCCACTCAGCAATGAGAGTGCAGCGAATAGGCTCCAATTTGAATCTGTAGATGCGGCAGAGATCTAGGATTGAAATGCGATACCTGAATCCCATATACATGAAGGTAAAGGTCCCCTCAGATGCTCTCTTGTGCAGCTCATGAGTGTAGTATACTATGCAGGTCAACAACAGCTGTCTAACCAAGTCCGGGTAAAGCTCGTAGCTCCTCATAGGCATAGTCTCCAACCCTATCTGCTGAACCAGTATCTAAACCTCTCCTGTGATACCTAACATCTCATAAATATTGTAGTCAGAAAAGCGTGTGGGCTCAATGTCCATGTCCAGCCAAGCGGTGTAGAACAACGTGTCATACTCATCCCACTGCTCTGATATGTCCCTAGTAGTGCAATCAACACTCTCTGTTTTTGTCTGAGGGTCATTTTCCCTCTGCCTCTGCATAGGAATTCGATCATTATATCCCTTTGGCCAAGGGGCCTGTATCGCTCCAGGAGCAAACGGAATGGGTGCGGGAGGTGACGAAGCTCGTGAGAGCGAGTCTGCAGGTGGATCAGAGTCATTTGTGACATTCTGGCGCCTTCGTGGATGCATCTGCGATCAAAGACACAAGAAAAACAAACTTGCAATAAAGCAAAAGCTCTAATATCAACAAACATCTCATAATCAGTATCAATCATCACATTCAACCATCAGCAGCAGCAAAATCATTATCTGTCTCTCTAAATCCGTCCTAAATTTGCCCTAAATCAGAGATCGCAAGCGTTCGTCATCAAACCGAAGATTTTCGAAAAACTTGCAAAATATGTCCATGCAATCACTATGGTAACACGAAACCATCATCACAAGCCTCAAACAAGCATCAATATACCATCAATCAGTCAAAAACGTGATGATTTCGAAATTCCTCTTAGGGCCTAAATGAAAAACGTGGAGATTCGGAACACATGCCTCGAAATAGGTTCAAATGGATAGATATGGATAGAGGGATAAAAATCGAGTGAATTGGGCTTTTGAATCACATAAAACGAGTAAGAAATGAAGATTTTAGGAGAGTGGGCGATTATGTCTCGGGTTTGCAAAGAGGAAGAAATGAGGAAGCAGAAGAAGAAAGAAAGAAAAATTTAAGGTACTTATCTCGCGTGCTGATATATCATGGTTTTTACCCAGTTTAGACCATGATATAGTTGTGTTTTTAGTGTCTTTTGTCTTTGTTTAGAGTCTTTTACAGGTTTAATCAAGTTTGGAGCTAATTGGAGATATTTGGAGAATTTTGGGACTTTTGGGACGTTTTGGCCGAGAGCTTAAGTCACTGTCCGATTTATTGATCATGCATCGACCGACACACCTTGTGCATCGGTCGACACACTAGCGAGATGGGCCGTACGCGTCGGTTTAACAAGATATGAAGATTTGCAAAGAGGCCCAGAATAGTTCCAGTATTTACACAGAAGCCCCATCTGAGATTATACCTATATATACTAGTTTTTGGTGTTTATTTTACCTACGCTTTACATTAGGCTTTGATACTATTAGCTAAGAGATTTCTAGAGCTTTTGGGGCTGATCTATTTCCTGTATTCACTTATTTTGGAGAAGATTTCGAACCCCTTTATCTATTTAATTTCTTATATGCAATCTATTATTTCTTTGATTATGTTTTCATTAATCATGTCTGAGTAGATCCATAGTTGAGTTTAGGGTTTCTCACATAGGATTTCATGACTTGCTAGACTTGTTCAAATTCAGTTAAGGATTCATAACTATATCTGTTCTTCAATTTAATTGTGCTTAAAGCTAGTTATAACCTGATCAATTAGAATCTAGATCTTAGGTTGCTAAATACGTCACGGAAGTGGGGTTTAGGAATCTGAACTAATTAAATTGGGCAATTAAACTTTGCGCAAACGGAAGTTTGGTTTAGGATAATTGTGAACATATCAAACTTGGGATTAATGCTAGTTTAATCTGTTAGTTCTCGCAAACGAAAGTTTGGTTTGCTGCACTTAGACTTAGAGAATTATTGCAAAGGAATTTGGTTAATTCTATATCTGTGTTTTGAGTTCTAGAGCTGTGCTTAATTAGATCCTTGCTGAATGAACTGTCTGCTTGTCTGATTTCCTGAGAATACCCTAGGCTTGACGCTTTTAGTTTATTGCTTCACAACCGTTAATCTCTGCTACTGTTTACTTTCTTGCTTCGCAATTTATTTACTTCACTATCTGCTTATTTCTAGTATTAATCTCTACGTTTCTGTTTCTATTGAGACCAAGTGTCCCTGTGGATTCGATAGCCCTATATACTACTTTGACATTGCTGTTCACTTGCAGTTTAGAATAGGGTAAAACTTAGAGCATATCAAGTTTTTGGCGCTGTTGCCGGGGACTCTTAGAGTCTTCGATAGGACCGAACTTAGGGTTTTTACTAGAAATTTTTCTTTTTGTTTTTGTTCTTTTTCGTTTTTATTTTTGATTTTGCTAACTTTTTCTCTGATTTCTCACTGTCGCAGGTACGAAATTCGCCTTGCGTCGATCGTTGCATCCCTTGCGTCGATCGTCACTAGGCGATTCTGAGATTGAATCGATCGTTGCACTGATAGCATCGATCGTTGATGGACGATTACAGACAGTTTATGCCAACGCAGAAAACTCGAAGTAATCCGAACTCGAGCTTGCTTAATCTCGGACTAGAGGAACTTGGACGTCTAGAAAGGACTAACAGAAGAGAAAAGAGAGAGAGAATGGTACGAGAACGTCTGATCTTGATACCAGATGCTGAAGGTACCCTGAGGGACCAAGATGACAACCCGTACAATGTTGCTGGGCATCGGGTTGATGCTGAAGAGAATGTCATCCCTGATCCTCCTGAGCAACAGCAACAGGAGCTGAACCGAAACCAGGGTCAAGGACAGGCCCAAGGTAGAGAGATGGTGGTTCATGAGAGGACACTAGCTGATTACAACAGACCTGACGAGTTTCATGCAAACCGAGCAGCTCTAGTGCTTCCTGCTTTTGAGAGGAATGATTTTGAGGTAAAGACCATCTACTACCAGCTGATGAGACAGATTGCTTTTCATGGTCTTCAAGCAGAGCAGCCTATGGATCACATTGACAAGTTTGAAGACATAGTCACTGGCATGAAGTATGAAGGAGTATGCCCGGACTATCTGTTCCTTAAGCTATTTCCGCACAGTCTTGCTGGAGACGCTAGTGCATGGCTGAGACAACTGGCACCTGGTCAGTATACTACTTGGGAAGCCTTAAAGAGTGAGTTCTTGCGTCACTTTTATGATGATGCGCGCTCGGATCAGTCCAGACAGGACATACTCACCTTTTCCCAAGGCGCTGTGGAGCCCTTGAAGACTGCCTGGATGAGATTTAAGCAGTATCAGCGTGACTGTCCACACCATGGATTCACAGAAGTACAGCTGATTGGTATCTTCTTCAGAGGCATAGATCTCCCTTATCAGACTGCGCTGGATAATTCCAGTAATGCTAATTTCAACACCAGGACTCCTACACAAGCTAAGCAGTTGATTGAGAACCTGATTGGCAGCAACAGTTGCAAGACAATGGATGAAAGGAGGAAGAAATCTGGTGGAACTGTAGAGAATTCTGATATAGCTAATATAAGATCCAGATTGGACACAGTCTACAATCTCCTGACTAGTAAGAAATCTGTCCACTTTGCCCAAGATGTAGAGGTGATTCAGGCTGAGGAGGAAACTTTGGAAGAAGATGTGAATTTCATAGGAGGTTCTGGTTTCCAAGGTAATAGATTTGGTAATCAACAGGGGAACAAATTCTCCAATGGTGGACAGACTGGTGGTTTTCAGAAGACCTATGGACAAAGTACTCAGAGAACCTATGGATCTACATCCTATCAGACTCCTCCTGCGCCTACAGCCCATGAGAGCAAAATGGAGGCTATGATGGAACAACTGATTGAGAGTCAGACCAAGATTTCTGTGGACTGCAACAAGAAGTTGGACGCTGTCTATGAAGACCTCAATGGGAAATTTGAGTCTCTGAGCACTCACATGAAGCAGTTGGACACTCAGGTAAACCAGATGTCCAGCTCACTGAAGGGAAAAGGAGTGGCAGACACTCATGTTAAGGCCTGGTATGTGTGCATTAATGATGGATCTCACCTAGGTGAAAGATTTGAGCTAAGTACAACTGAGTTGGTGACAGAACAGGAATTTTCGGATATTTGTGAAAAACTCTCGGGTGAAATCTGCTGCAGTGCGTCGATCGATGCAACATCTGTGCCGATCGATACACCCGTCGGGATGGCAACGATCGACACACCCTTAGTGTCGGTCGTTGCAGGGCGTGAATGGACAGAACTGTCGGATGATAATGACATAAATGCTGACTTGGAGCTTGATCGCCTATTCAATGGAGCCTCTGAGATTTCTCAACAGGAGATCTACGAGCAGATCTTTAGACAACACTCCTCAGTGTCTGAAGTGATTAGGCAAGAGATTGAAGAGCTGAAGAAATTAGAAGGGATTGGTGAAGAATTGGAAGAAATTCCAACTTCTGATGATCCACCTTATCATCCATGTGTGCAAAGGTACCTGAACAAGATGTTGCCCCTGGATGATGATCTGAAAGACTGGGTGATAATAGTTCCTCAGCATATCAGTGATGTTCTGCTAACTAAGGTCCCGAAGAAGCTATCTGATCCTGGAGTCTTTGTGCTGGATTGTTCTATCTTTGAGGATAGTTTTAGACGCTCTCTGTGTGATTTAGGAGCTGCTGGAAGTTTGATGCCTTATTCTGTGGCAGAGAAGCTGGGTATGCTGGATTTTACTCCCACTAGGACTTCTCTTGTTCTAGCTGATCAGTCCATACGAGTTCCTGAAGGACTCCTTATGGACATTCCGGTGAGAGTTGGAAACTACTTAGTTCCAACGGACTTCCTTGTTCTGAAATATGACTGTGATTCGGATGAAGCATTATTGCTTAGGAGACCCTTTTTGGCTACAGCAGGAGCGCTGATTGATGTTAGGAACAGCCTGATAGACCTCCATCTGGGAGATGAAACACTGCACTATGAGATGGATAAGCTGCGAAAGCCACTGATAGATGGGCAGACATTCACCATAAGGGACGCAGATTTTGAGCAGCCTGATCATACCATGGTTATAGATCCTGGAGCACATTTCACTCCATCTTTTCTTGGACATGAGCATTCCGCAACAGCCTACTCACCACCTTGGATGAGGAGACTTGAACAGAGACAGAAAAAGTCTCTGTCAAGACCTCCTGGTACTTGAAAATTCCCATCCGTCCGGTCAAGCTATTGACCTTAAACAAGCGCTGGGTGGGAGGCAACCCACCATTAGGTACTGGTGTTTTTCTACTTAATTTTTGGTGTTTTTGTTAGGATTTTACGTTTGTTTTTGTTTCTGGTGAGTTTATGTTTGCAGGTCTCGGTTAAATCGCAGTGCAACGATCGACGCACTTCTGTGTCGATCGTCACAACACGAAAGGAATCGCATTGCAGCGATCGTTGCGGTCCTGAGCAACGATCGACTATACACGAAAATCGCCAAGTAACGGTCGATGCACTCAGTGCAACGATCGATGCTCAGCGACAGAGGTAACCCGACAGACATAATTTCACCTTTTCAATTTTTATTTTCTTTTTACCGATCCTTCGCTGGACACTACTGGGGACAGTGTGTCTTAAGTGTGGGGGAGGTGCTACTGACTTTTGTTTTCTGTTTTCTTAAGAGTCCGTTTTTCAAAAAAATTTGTTTTATTGAGTCAAAATTGTTTAAGTAAGAAACTATGATTTTCTGAGAAGATTTACAAGACTTGCAGGAACTTAAGTAACCATTGGGATGAAGTTGCAGGATCTATCTATGACTATTAGAAAACCCCATCACAGATCAACCTACTGGGAACACCCACATCACTTCAGGTATCATAGGATCCTTTTACTGACTTCAACCTTAATACTGACTTAGATTTCTCACCTAAGGGCTTGGTATACTTTGTGTCGGATTCCCTTGTTAGTTTTGACACAGCCTGTAAACTTGTCCTATTTAGTTCCCTTCTCCCCTTCTGTAAAGAAAAAAAAAATAATAAACTGAGGATGAGTTAGTAACTCCGAAGTGGTCATGGGAATAGTAGCAAACACTATTATCTCTCATGTGATCCATGGAATGTGTCCAAAGTACACCCCATAACGGGAAGAACACTGATAAAAAAAAATAAAATGATACCCAGTGGGGAAAAATCAGTTGTTAAAGAAGGGAAAGAGAAGAAAGGGACTAGAGAAAGATAGTATGGTGGTCTAGAGCTGATAAGGTAAGAATCCATGTGCCCTTTGATCGATACTCCTTAGGTGAGACCGCACTTAAATACTTGCAGAAGTCAGTAGGGAGAATTTGAATGCTTGAATGTGATTGTGGAGTTTACCTAGGACAGTTGCTAAGTGTGGGGGAAGTACATTGTGGTCTTGATATCCTGTGATTGATTTTTGCAGTGGTTTACTAAGGGGAATCTGAGTATTGTAGCTTCTAGGATGAAATGAGTTTCTGAAGAGTTTTCAAACCTCTTCACCATGTTTTAGTTCTATGTTTTGCTTGAGGGCAAGCAAAGGCTAAGTGTGGGGGAGTTGATATATCATGGTTTTTACCCAGTTTAGACCATGATATAGTTGTGTTTTTAGTGTCTTTTGTCTTTGTTTAGAGTCTTTTACAGGTTTAATCAAGTTTGGAGCTAATTGGAGATATTTGGAGCATTTTGGGACTTTTGGGACGTTTTGGCCGAGAGCTTAAGTCACTGTCCGATTTATTGATCATGCATCGACCGACACACCTTGTGCATCGGTCGACACACTAGCGAGATGGGCCGTACGCGTCGGTTTAACAAGATATGAAGATTTGCAAAGAGGCCCAGAATAGTTCCAGTATTTACACAGAAGCCCCATCCGAGATTATACCTATATATACTAGTTTTTGGTGTTTATTTTACCTACGCTTTACATTAGGCTTTGATACTATTAGCTAAGAGATTTCTAGAGCTTTTGGGGCTGATCTATTTCCTGTATTCACTTATTTTGGAGAAGATTTCGAACCCCTTTATCTATTTAATTTCTTATATGCAATCTATTATTTCTTTGATTATGTTTTCATTAATCATGTCTGAGTAGATCCATAGTTGAGTTTAGGGTTTCTCACATAGGATTTCATGACTTGCTAGACTTGTTCAAATTCAGTTAAGGATTCATAACTATATCTGTTCTTCAATTTAATTGTGCTTAAAGCTAGTTCTAACCTGATCAATTAGAATCTAGATCTTAGGTTGCTAAATACGTCACGGAAGTGGGGTTTAGGAATCTGAACTAATTAAATTGGGCAATTAAACTTTGCGCAAACGGAAGTTTAGTTTAGGATAATTGTGAACATATCAAACTTGGGATTAATGCTAGTTTAATCTGTTAGTTCTCGCAAACGAAAGTTTGGTTTGCTTCACTTAGACTTAGAGAATTATCGCAAAGGAATTTGGTTAATTCTATATCTGTGTTTTGAGTTCTAGAACTGTGCTTAATTAGATCCTTGCTGAATGAACTGTCTGCTTGTCTGATTTCCTGAGAATACCCTAGGCTTGACGCTTTTAGTTTATTGCTTCACAACCGTTAATCTCTGCTACTGTTTACTTTCTTGCTTCGCAATTTATTTACTTCACTATCTGCTTATTTCTAGTATTAATCTCTACGTTTCTGTTTCTATTGAGACCAAGTGTCCCTGTGGATTCGATAGCCCTATATACTACTTTGACATTGCTGTTCACTTGCAGTTTAGAATAGGGTAAAACTTAGAGCCTATCACGTGCAGGTGCGTCGATCGTTGCAGATCGCGATTGATCGAACCAAGTCGATTCAATCGGATTTCCGGTTTACCACTTACCTTTTTGATTTCTTCTAAGTTTTGGCTAGTTTAGCGCGTGCGTCGATCGTTACACAGGTTCACTGTGATCGTCACACTTCATATTGACTTTTTCCTCGTGGTTTTATTTCATCCACTGTTAAACAACAAATCAGATGGAATAATTGTATTTTAAACTCGCGGTTATCTCTTCGGCAGACATAACCATAACACACCTGCGTCGACCGACACACAGGTACGTGTCGATCGACGCAGGGCGATTTCCAGATTCATTACTTAGCTTTGTAAAAATAGTCTTCCCTTGATCCTCTAGATGAATGAGAATCTGAAAGAAGCCAGAGTACCCATTGAGGAAGCAATAGTAAGGATGATTAGCTAACCTTTCCAGCATGTGATTAATAAAAGGTAAGGGTAAGTGATCTTTCCTAGTCGCAGCATTCAGCTTCATGTAATCAATGCACATCCGGTGCCCAGTCACAGTCCTTGTAGGAATCAGCTCGTTTTTCTCATTCTTCACCACTGTAGCACCTCCTTTCTTAGGCACAATATGTACTGACTGACCCAACCACTTTCAGAGATATGATAAATGATTCCAGCGTCCATCAATTTCGTAATCTCCTTCTTCACCACTTCCTTCAGATTCGGATTCAGCCTCCTCTGATGCTCAACAGATGACTTTGACCCTTCCTCAAGGTGTATCGTATGCATGCACAGCTCCAGAGAGATACCTGAAATGTCATCAAGAGAATAGCCAAGAGCTTTACGATACTTGCACAACTTGCTCAGCAGTAAGGAAGTCTCTACGTTGTTCAAGGAAGCATTAATAATCACTGGATATGTCGAATTAGGTCCACGAAATGCGTACCTTATCCCGGATGAAATTTTTTCCTGTCAAATTTTGGAGCCTTTTCTTCTGCCTAGTCGGACATGATCTGCGTCGATAGATGCACGGGCTGTGTCGATTGGCACATCGGCTCATTATGCACTTCCAACTGCATCACTTGCTCTGTAGAATCCATCAGTCTAGCATAACAAATAGCAGGCTCGTCTTCCAGATGCTCTAGTTCTAGTACTGAGCTTAGCAGAGCTCTTTCCAGCGGATCCTCAGCATGTGTCCTATGAAGGAATTCCTCTGCCAAATCACTGAGAGTGTCCACATAAATGGTCCGTCCGTCGATGGTCTTGTAGACTCTTTCATTAGATTTCTTCAGATTCTATGCGTCTGATATCTGTGTAGGGCCGGTGCGTCAGTCGACGCTCGTCTCGGGTGCAATGACCTCTGTGTCGAACTTGGTTTCAGATTCTAGATTCACATCATGTGTCGATCGATGTTGGGTTGCATCGGCTGACGCTCTCTGCAATTCGCGAATGTCATCTTCCAAATCCTCAATCTCAACGATTTCTTCCAAACTTGAACCCTTTTTCTGAGAAGGAACGACTTCTTTACCACTTCTCAATGTAATTTCACTACATTGGTACTTCGGATTAGCATCAGTTCGTCCAGGGAGAGATCCATCTTGCCTCTTTACAGACCCATCAGTTTGTGCAACTTGAACATCTAATTTGTTCACTAGAGTGCTTAAGGCATCAATCTTTCTATTCAGATCCAAGTACAGAGCATCCATTTTCCATTGAAGTCCATTGTACTCTTCTGCTGTCCTTCCAGAAGCTGCTCCAACAATCCCATTATCTTATCAGACTGCTCATTTTGAGGAGGAACAAGTTGATATGATGAAGATCCATAATTCCTAGTGAAGCTATTAGTGTTGTTTCCAGGGCTGTTGTTACTCTGATAAGGCTTCTGGTTATGAGGCTTAGGAGTGAAACCATAGAAGTTTTGATTATCTGTGAACGTACTTCTCTGAACCATTCCCTTGTAGCCACCTCCGCCTTGCTGATTCCCAAATATGTTCCCTTTAAAACCAGTTCCACCAACATAATTAACATCCTCTTCCTCGCTGCTGTTATCAGCATCAAATACCTCAACATCCTGAGAAAAATGGACATTCTTCTTCCCAAGCATAAGACTATGAACATAATCAATCTTGTTCTTCATCTCTGCCATCTGTGAGCTACCAACCATTTCACCAGATTTATTCCTCGCCAAATCAGCATTCTTAGTTCTATTACTACACACCAAGTTATCAATCAACTCCTTAGCTTGCTCTGGAGATTTAGTATTGAAGTTCCCATTGCTCGCGGTTATCTTTTCGGTTGACCCAACAAAAACGCACCTGCGTCGACCGACACACAGGTCCGTGTCGATCGACGCACGGCGTTCTCCAGATTCATGACTTAGCTTGTACGACAAAAACACCAACCTCAAGAATGAAATTCTGAGGCATCTCATGCTTCTTACTGATTTTTCCTCTCCTTTTACAGGCGTCGCACTGAGAGACAAACGAATGAGCATCTATGAATATAGCAGGCCACCAGAAACCTGCTTGCAGAACCTTAGAAAAAGTCTTGAAAGTAGCGAAATATCCAGCATAATCTTATCTATGGCAGTGAAATAGAACGTCTGGAAGCTCCGATTCTACAATGCATCTCCTGTATATCCCATCCGAACCGTTCTTGAATAGATAAGGCTCATCCCAATAGAACCTTCTGAGTTCTTTGAAGAACTTCTTCTTTGCATACCCCTGAAATCATCTGGTTCAGTCTCTGCAGCCGGGTAATTCACAATATGAGCAAACCATGGTTGATCAGACATCGAAACAACGTAAAGATCCATTTTGTGGTGACCAATCTGAACCTTCAGAGGTTCTGGGTTCGTATCGCCTTGTGTCGATCAACGCATAGCGGTGCATCGATAGACTCAGCCTTGATACGTGCATCGATCGATTTTGAGGGGGCATCGGTCGATGCTCGTTCTGCAATCCGACAGTTCTATAAATTTCTGTTTAAATCCGTCCTAAACATAGTCACAATCAAATTGACGTTCTCCTCAGGCAGAAAATCATTAATATGGACGTCTTCTTCAACCCTGATCCTTGAGAGATGATCTACAACTCCATTCTCAACTCCCTTTTGTCTTTAACCTCAATGTCAAACTCTTGAAAAAGGCGAATCCATCTCAGAAGTCTCGGCTTAAGATCCTTCTTCTGCATCAAGTACTTAAGAGCTGAGTAGTCTGTATGTACTATCACCTTGCATCCAACCAGATAGGGGAAAAATTTCTCAAAGGCAAAGACAACTGCCAAGAGCTTCTTCTGTGTAGTGGCATAGTTTCTCTGCGCATCATCTAGTGTTCTGCTGGCATAATAGATAGCATGAAATTTCTTGTCCTTCTTCTGCCCCACAACAGCTCTTACAGCAAAATCACTTGCATCGCACATAACCTCAAAAGGTAACTCCCAATCTGGTAGCTGAACTATAGGAGCACTCACTAATGCTTGTTTGATCTGTTCAAATGTAGTCTAGCAATCTGTAGTGAACTAAATTTCACATTCTTACACAGCAAAGCAGATAGTGGTCTAGCAATCAACTGAAATCCTTGATGAACCTCCTGTAGCACCCACATATCCAAGAAAGCTCCTCACAAACTTCACAGTGTACGGTGCCTGTAGGCTGGTCATAACCTCAATCTTGGCGCGATCCACCTCAATCCCAGCTTTTGATACTCTGTGCCCAAGAATAATACCATCTCTGAACATAAAATGGCACTTCTCCCAATTCAGAACCAAGTGCTTCTCCTCACAGCTAGCTAGCAATTTGCACAAATTATCCAAGAACTCGTGATAAGATGACCCATAGACAGAAAAGTCATCCATAAACACCTCCATGAAATCCTCAATCATGTCAGTAAAGATAGACATCTACATCTCTAGGAGGTGGCTGGTGCATTACAAAGTCCAAAAGGTATTCTGCGATATGCAAAAGTGCCATAGGGACAAGTAAAAATAGTCTTTCCCTGATCCTCTGGATGAATGGAAATCTGAAAGAAGCCAGAGTACCCATTGAGGAAGCAATAGTAAGGATGATTAGCTAACCTTTCCAGCATTTTATTAATAAAAGGTAAGGGGAAGTAATCTTTCCTAGTCGCAGCATTCAACTTCATGTAATCAATGCACATCCGGTGTCCAGTCACAGTCCTTGTAGGAATCAGCTCATTTTTCTCATTCTTCACCACTGTAGCACCTCCTTTCTTAGGCACAATATGTACTGACTGACCCAACCACTTTCAGAGATATGATAAATGATTCCAGCGTCCATCAATTTCATAATCTCCTTCTTCACCACTTCCTTCAGATTCGGATTCAGCCTCCTCTGATGCTCAACAGATGACTTTGACTCTTCCTCAAGGTGTATCGTATGCATGCACAGCTCCGGAGAGATACCTGAAATATCATCAAGAGAATAGCCAAGAGCTATAAGATACTTGCACAACTTGCTCAGCAGTAAGGAAGTCTCTACGTTGTTCAAGGAAGCATTAATAATCACTGGATATGTCGAATTAGGTCCACGAAATGCGTACCTTAGCCCGAATGTAAGTTGTTTAGGGTCAATTTTTGGAGCCTTTTATTCTGCCCAGTCGGACACGATTTGCGTCGATCGATGCACGGGCTGTGTCGATTGACACATCGGCTCGTTCTGCACTTCCAACTGCATCACGTGCTCTGTAGAATCCATCAGTCTAGCATAACAAATAGCAGGCTCGTCTTCTAGATGATACAGTTCCAGTACTGGTCTTAGTAGAGCTCCTTCCAGCGGATCCTCAGCATGTGTCCTATGAAAGAATTCCTCTGCCAAATCACTGAGAGTGTCAACATAAAAGGTCTGTCCGTCGATGGTTGGTCTCTTCACCAGCTTATCCATATCAAAACTCATATTCAGATCACCCACATTCAGAATTATAGTCCCCTTCTTGCAGTCAATCATCGCACCAACAGTAGCTAAGAATGGTCTAACAAGATAAGTCGATCCTTTGGTTCCTCTCCATACTGCAGAACCACAAAGTCTGTAGGAATCACACAATTACCAATCCTGATTGGCACATCCTCCAACACTCCTTCAGGGATCCGGAGAGTCCTGTCAGCTATAACCAATGAGATTCTAGTAAGCATGAAATTTGTCATCCCAAGCTTCTTATCAACAGAGAAGGGCAGATGGTTCACACTAGAACTAAGATCACACAATGACCTCTCAAATCTATCTCTGTAGATAGAACAATCCAACACTAAGCTCCCTGGATATTTTAGTTTCTCAGGAATCCTGCCGTGAATCACAACACTACTTGCCTCAGACATCATCAGTACACTCTCCTCATCAGTCATGTTTCCAGAAAGAATGTCATTGAGACATCTCTTCATCACAGGAGTAGTCTTTAGAGCATCAATCAAAGGCACTTCAATCAACACCTTATTCATGATTTCCTTGCATTTAGACAATTGTTTCTCGTACTTAGACTTCCTTGGGGTCTTAGGAAAGGGAACCTTAGGCTTGTTGATTCTTTCATCAGATTTCTTCAGCTTCTCTGCGTCTGATATCTGTGCAGGGCCAGTGCGTCGGTCTACGCTTGTATCGGGTGAAATGACCTCTGTTTCGAACTTGGTTTCGGATTCTAGATTCACGTCCTGCGTCGATCGATGCTGGGGTGCATCGGCTGACGCTCTCTGCAACTCGCGAATGTCATCTTTCAAATCCTCAATCTCAACGATTTCTACCAAACATAAACCCTTTTTCTAAGAAGGAACAACCTCTTTACCACTTCTCAATGTAATTTCACTACATTGGTACTTCGGATTAGCATCAGCTCATCCAGGGAGAGATCCATCTTGCCTCTTTACAGACCCACAAGTCTGTGCAACTTGAACATCCAATTTCTTCACATGAGGGCTTAAGGCATCAATCTTTCCATTCATATCCAATTACATAGCATCCGTCTTCCATTGAAGTCCACTGTACTCTTCTGCTTTCCTTCTAGAAGTTGCTCCAACAATCCCATTATCTTATCAGACTGCTCATTTTGAGGAGGAACAAGTGGATAGGATGAAGATCCATAATTCCTAGTGAAGCTATTAGTGTTGTTTCTAGGGCTGATGTTGCTCTGGTAAGGCTTCTGGTACTGAGGCTTAGGAGTGAAACCATAGAAGTTTTGATTATCTGTGAACGTACTTCTCTGACCCATTCCATTGTAGCCACCTCTGCCATGCTGATTCCCAAATATGTTCCCCTGAAAACCAGTTCCACCAACATAATTCACATCCTCTTCCTCGCAGCTGTTATCAGCATCAAATACCTCAACATCATGAGCGAAATGGAAATTCTTCTTCCCAAGCATAAGACTATGAACATAATCAATCTTGTTCTTCATCTCTGCCATCTGTGAGCTATCAAACTTTTTACCAGATTTATTCCTCTCAATATCAGCATTATTAGTGCTATTACTATACAACAAGTTCTCAATCAACTCCTTAGCTTGCTCTGGAGATTTAGTGTTGAAGTTCCCATTGCTAGTAGCATCCAAAGCCATCTGATACCACAAATCAACACCTCTGAAGAAAATACCCAGCAGCTGAACTTTAGAGAAACCATGATGAGGGAAATCTCTCTGGTACATCATATACCTCACCCATGGAGCCTTAAAGGGCTTTGTAAGTCCCTGTTTGAACTTTAGTAGCCCTTAGCTGATCAGATTGAACATCATCAGAAAGTGTCTTAGAAATGTCCTCTTAACTTCATCCCAAGTAGTCAGAGTCCCAAGTGGAATCTGCTTCAGCCAATTTGCAGCTTCTCCTCCAAGAGAGCGCGGCAAAAGCTTACAGTGCAGGAAGTCATAGATCACTCCATTATGCTTCATTCCAGTAACCAAAGACTCAAATTTCTCTATATGATCCATAGGGTGCTCATTGGGATCTCCATGAAAGAGATGCTCTACCACAAGAGTGTAGTAAGAAGTCTTCAGCTCAAAGCCATTCCTCCTATTAGGAGGGGGTACAATAGCAGAACTATTAGCATAGAACTCATCAGGCCTGTTGTAATCAGCTAGAGTCCTCCCATTAGGCGGATTAGGTGCATTTGGTGGTATTTCAACCCGTGGATTTCCTTGTCCACCTGCATCTCCACCAGCATCTTCATCATGTGGCTGATGAATAATCTCTTGAACAATCACGTTCCCATCAACATCAAGTCTCTGACCATGCTCATTGCAGACATGGTTCTCTGCATCTCTCATAACACCTTGTTCATCCCGAATTTGAATCACAACATTCACGTTTGCCATCTTAACCGGTCTCTGAGCTTTCCTGGTTGTCCATTATAACCTTGCAAGTTCCAAAAGTCCTAGATTCACGAGTTCCTTGTCCGGAATAATTCTAGTTACATGATTAGGCATGCATTAACTATTCACGGCTCAAGCGTCAACCGATGCACAAGTCCGCAATGCTCAATTCAGTTTGTGGGCGCATCGATCGATTCAGTAGAGTGTTGGTCGATGCACGTCGTCCACTCGCAAGCATGAAACACGCAAAGACAGAACGGAAAAAATAGTAACAAAAACAAAAAAAACAAAAAACCTAGTCTAAACTCTAAACTCAAATCTATCGAAGACTCAAAGTGCACATGCAAATGTAGTATATAGGGGTCGAATTACAGAGACTCAAGAATCTTACGATAGACTATAGAATGTCGAGTAGAGCTAGGCGATGTAAAGAATAATAAACTAAAGGCAGTAAATAAATCACTAGGCATGCGAGTTTGTTATCAACTGCTAAAAGTGCTAGGTCAAGGGTGTTCTCAGGAAATCATGCCATGCAGATCGAATATCAGTCATGATTTAATTAAGAACCGTTCTAGAACTCAAACACAAATGTAAAACTAACAAACTTTTATTGCGAGAATTTACTAAGTCTAAACCCTAGAAATTCAAATTTCTTTGCAATTCCTAACATATTAAACTAGCATTAAGTGCAGGTTCAATTAGTTTACAAGTCAGTTAAACCAAGTTTCTTTGCAGATAACTAAATTGCCCAACTTAAATAGATCAGATTCTAAATTACACTTTCGGTCAATTTATAAACCCTAGATCTAGATTCTAATTGATCATGTTGGAAACTAGCTTTAAGTGCAATTCAGGTTGAAGAACTAACAATTTATGAATCCTTAATTGACTAATTAAATATAAAAAGTCATGAAAACCCTAATGAGAATCCCTAAACCTAACAATGAATCTACTCAGACATATTAATTGAAGCAAAGAACATATTATGAATAGATTGCATTAAAGAAGTAGTAGAGAATGAAAAGGGGTTCTAAATCTTCTTCGAAAGCAGTACAAGGAACGGATCAGCCTCAAATCTCCAAAACTCTCTAACTAAAAGTATGAAAGTATGTCTAAAACAAAACACCAAAACCTAATATAAAGTGTATAACACGTTTTGGGTCTTCTTTGTAAATACATGAACTTCTCGTTAAAACTGCAATTCTTCAAATCTTCATTAATGCGCTGGCGGTTTTGCGTTGCATCGATCGACGTTCAGGTCGAACAGAGATGCTATGTTTCTTTCATCACGGCTCCAACTACAATTCTTACCCAAAAACTTCCAATATCTTCCAAAGTCCTCCAAACGTGTGCAATCCTAATAAGCACCTGAAAAGACTCGAAAGACACTACAAAAGACTCCAATATATACTTATATCATGGCTTAAAACAGGTAAAAACCATGATATATCAATCACTGCCTTGGTATTTGCTTCAATCCATAGATCTTTTTTCAAACGAAAAAAATCCTAGTTTCCGTTTTTTCCTAAACCTTTCGGTTGTGCAATGTAAATATCTTCCTCCACATGAAAGAAAGCTGTCTCTACATCCATCTTCTCAATCTCTAGATCAAGACTAGTTTTCAATCTAAGTACAACCTAAATAGATAACATCTTCACAATAGGAGAAAATATTTGAACATAATCAAATCCCTTCTTTTGGCTGAACCTTTTCACAACCAACTTAGCCTTGTATCAAGGAAGAAAATTCTTCTCTTCATACTTAATCATATACACATAATTATTTAGTAACACCTTTTATCCTTAGAAAAATTCACCAATTCAAATGTATTTTCTCATTAAAAGAACACATCTCGTCTCCCATGGAATCCAACCATTTATATTTGTGTCCATCCTCCAAAGCTTCACTAAATATTTCTGGTTCTCTTCTTAGAAAGTAACATAGACTAACTAGTATCATACCTTGTCGATGATCTTATATCTCTCCCAGATCTTCTAACAGAAGGTAGGTTCTCAGTATTTGTTGTTTCATCATGATCTTCACCATTATCACCAGTACCATTACCATCATGTCCGGGAGCATCATCTGCAACTTGTGTATCAATTTGAACCGCACCCTTATTATGATTGTGGACTGATGTAGAAGGAAAAACCCTTGAATCAATCAAACCTTCATCTCTCTAAGCTGCTTTTCGGAAATCTCAATGTCCTTAATCATATGATCTTCCATGAACACAAAATTTTTACTCCTAGTGAGCTTCTTTTCAAGGAGATCATAAAATGTGTATTCAAACTCATCTTGGCCATAACCAATGAATACACATTGTCGCGACTTCATCTCAAGTTTCGATATTTCAGAAATAAGTGTTCTCTTATATATCAAATTCAACCGAATATCTAGGACATGCTTAACTCCCTTAAACATAAGTCGTGTACCAGCAATAGTATCCAAGAAAATCTTATTAGTGCCAAGAACCTGAGCCAAACCTATCTTCATAGAACTATAAATGCATAAAGTATATATAGTGAACAAATCTCGTTGCGATGTAGCATGATTATTAGCTCCACTATCAACAACCAACTAATGTTTTGGCAAGCAAGAAACTGATCTTCGGTGACAGTCACCCGATCTTCACTATCTTATTGTCTTTTTTTTTTTTGCATGCTGTCACTTTTCTATTTCCATAAATCTTTTTTCATGTGCCCTTTCTTATAACAATAGTGGCACTCCAAATTCAAAAATTTGTTATATTTGCTTATGCTCCTTTTCTTTTCCTTTTTGGGCTCTCTATATAAACTCTTCCCCCCCACCCCCATTGACTCAGTAACCATTACATCTGAATGCGAGAAACAAGGATTGAACTTCCTTCTGTTGTCTTCATTCAAGACATTGTTCTTCAATAAGTCCATCAAAATAGCACCATTCGATGCGGAGTTACAAAGAGATATTGAATACTAAATATATCATGGGTTTTTAACCATGATATGGGTATGTATATTGAGTTTTTTTAGTTGTTTTCGAGTCTTTTCCATTCTTTAAATGTTGATACACATTTACAGAATAATTGGATAAGATGGAGCATTATGGAGGATTTTTGTTGAGAAGATCAATATGGAGTCGTCCATGGTCACGAGCTCGTCACAAGTTATCACACAAGATTTTAATGATTGTTTAAGAATTACAATATTGCCCATAAGTTTCATCCATTTACAAAAGAGATCCAAACCGTGTTTAGTCATATAATTAGTTTTTACAGCCATTGGTTATGGCATTCTTTTCATACTCTTGCTTAGTTATATTTTAAGAGATTTTGAGGAGACATATCTAAAACTATGTTCGTCTGTGAGAAGATTTCGAACCCCAATTTTATCTAACATATTTCTTCATTTATTTTTATTCAATCATGTCGTTTTTTTAATATATACATTTGAGTAGTTTTTATTGTTAAGTTTACGATTCTCATAAGGGATTTCAGGAATGTTAGGATGATTGGTTAGTTATGACTCATAACCTGATTTGTTCTTCAATACAAGTTGTTCTTAAAGCTAATTCTAGATTGGTCAATTGTAACTTAGATCTTAGGTTAATTGATTGACATGAAAGTGTGATTAATAACATGAAAGAACCTAGTGAGCAAATTAGCTATCTGCAAAGGAATTTGTAGAAAATTTGTGAACAAATCGAAACTGGAACTAATGCATGTTTAGACTTTAGGGTCTTCAAAAGAATTTGATATTCTAGGATTTATACATAGACAATTCTCGCAACGAAAGTTGGTATATTATAATTTCACTACAAAAAATATGTACACTCTTAGTACGGAAATAATGCTATAATAGGTGTTTCATAGCGAATTCGTAAATGCTATGTCATCGGCAGCCATCAAAGATACCCCCTACGATAGCATTGTTTATGTATGCTACGATAGGTTTAGATACAATAGCAGTACTTGGATGATGTTATTTACTTTACTATAGCACCTCTATTTTTTGTAAGAATTTGATTACAATTCATATTTCGTTCTATGATAGGTCGTTCTACAATAGAAATTATATATTGCTTTAATTCTGTTATTTATCCAAGCCGTATTAAATTATTGTTATTACATATAGTTCTGTATCAATTAGATTTATATAAAAATATATATCTGATTTATAAGGAAAATTTATGTTTTACACCAAGTCTTAAGTAAACATACAAAACAAGAAACAAAATACCAAGTAGTGAGCAACACTCACGTCTTTCTTCTTCTTCTTAGATTTTTCTTTCTGGACAGCAACACAACACTCACATCTTTCTTATACTTCTTAAGGTTCACTTTAGTCTCCAAATCATTCTCTCCATATGAGTTTGAGTTATCTGAGTTTGACTCATCACTACTACTCTCCTTTTTAGCGGCCTTGGTATCTGCTTAAGCATGTATAGACAAAATTAGTTTAGTGTTAATTGGCATTGAGGCCGGGATTGATAAATTTACACTAATGTAAATTGACGTGGAATGTATCATAAAACTTCTTTGCAGTTGCATTAAACATTGTTGCCTGAATTGATGTTCCATGGCTTTCCATCAATCAAAAAAATCAATCACCAGAAGTCTAAGAGAATAATCAGAGATACAAAATTTTTAAAGCAGTCTTACTTCCTCATAAATAAGTTCCACATTAAAGACACATCCCACTCCCCTGGTATTTTTGTAAGTTCTCATGACTCCTTTGTTTGTAACACGGACTTTAATGGTACAACTTCCTTGGTAAGGGTTCAACGACACAAGCAAATGCACCCTCCTGGTCATAGCCATTCTTGCAGCTGGTGAAGCACTGTAAAATCCATACAAGTTTAAGCAATATTTATAACAACCTGACAAAGGGTATGACGCAAAGAGGATATATATATATATATATATATATATATATATATATATATATATATATATATATATATATATATATATATATATATATATGAAGACAAAACATATTTGCTTACTTTCCTCTCTGCACATTGATTATCTGTGAATCTGATTTGGCAATAAATTTCAGTTTAGATTTCAGAATTATGCTTGTAGAAGTTTTAAACTCCGATTTAATCTCTGAGTCAAGTGTAGAAGCAATAGCCTCGCATTTTGTTACAAGCAATATCTGAAGGAAAGAGATAGAAAGCAAAGAGATTAGTATTGTATAATTGTAAAGTTAATTACTTTGTTTGATCATCAAAGAAGAAGAATAAATGTATAATAAAGTAGACGAATCAGACCCAGACTCTGGATTTTTTTAGAGATTATATCAGATGTTAAAGTCGCATGTAACATTGCTTTAATCTTCATCTTTCCGTCGTTAGCATTAAACATGGGCAACAAAATCACATGTCAAGACATTATAGCCCTGAACTATTTGTGCAAACCCCAGTAACATATTCAGATCTAAGGAAAACAAATACTTGGAAAAAAAATCTAACAAACCCAAATCTCAAACAATGAATCAATCGTGAGAAAACCTAATCTATAACCATAAATAAACTCAAACTTCATAATCAACCTTGGGGTTTAAACGAAGCTCTTGAACTATATAATCAACCGAGGGAACACAATCTAGAGTGAAAACGGGGGAAATCAGTCAATCGAACCCAAAATCGGGTGATGAGTCGAAAGACAAGACTAATCATTTGTGTGAAAGTAAAACCTAGACCGATCCATAAGAATAATAAATAGTAATAAACTTACGGATAACGATTTCGAATAGGTTTAAGATCCATGACTTGAACGACGATCTCATGTCGAACCGAGGACGAATCAAGGGACTGACTCGATAATACTGTTGCAGTACCACCTTGGTATTGGAGGCCGTCGTCTAGGTTTTTCAGAGGAGGAGCGGGATGAGGAAATCAGAAGAAGAGATTAGGGTTTAGGTGATCTGGGTTGGGGAAACCGGGGAGGTGGAAGAGGAGGCTGAGGGGAAAGATGGTGTGGAGGTTCTCGATTCAGCCGGTGAATCATAGGAGCATATTTCTCTATGAATTTTGTTTTTCTTAACATAATGGAATAAGTTTTTTTTTTCTTAAATGATGAAGACACTTAGAAAAATTTTACAAGAAAGAGAAAAAAATGAGAGTTGAAAGAGGAAAAAATGAGGCGTAAAAGTGAAATAAGGTTAAAATTTTCGCTAAGTGTTTGGCGGAAAGCTAATTTTAGCTTCCCGCTTAGTGAAGTCATACCATAGCATTTATCTAAGGCTATTATATAGTACAGAATTTTCAAACTCGGCTACGATAATAGTTCAGTAAAACGTGATATAACAATATACTATCAATGTGGACTTTTTTGTAGTGCTTCGTGATTCTAGTTCAAGAACATGTGCTAAATCTGAATTCTAATTGACTGTGTTGTCTGCATTTCCTGAGATATTCCCCTAGGCCTAACTTTTTCCCAAATCGAATTTACATCTCTTTTATTGCACTGATTTTTATAATTACATTATTTCTTCTTAGATTAATTCAAAACTGTGATCTATTTTGATATCTTGAGTCTCTGAGAATTCAACCCTATATACTACAATTGCATTATGTGCATTTGTGGTGTATATCTATGGATTTAAGCCTTGAGCATATCAATACTTCCTAAGAATTTAGCAATTTACCAAGAAGCCACAAACCGCCAATCTTATCTTCAAACTTGATTTCCATGTCAGACAGTTTTTTTAGTAATCCCTGAAACACATTCTCGGTGTACCATCTTGATACCTCACCTCATTCAACTTCTTGATTATGTACATCTTATTATTTCCTATCTTTCGAGGATATAAATCTCCAGCTTCAACAAAATGCAACATAATGTCATATATCCACTGCTTTATTGAGCCACACACTTGCATATGCAAAAACTTCCACTCATCATTTGTTTTATTATCAAGTTTCTTCTCCTAAAATAGAAGTAAATAAAATTCTTTCACAAAAAGCAGATCTTCCATCTTGTCTTTCCATATATTATAATTAGTTGCATTCAAGCTTATCATTCCGTTCATATTTTTCATCTTTCATACAAGCAGGACCAATAATCCAAAGTTACCAAAATTCAAATCTCACAAACCTCAAGCTCTGATATAACTCTGTTGGGAAACATAATACATAATAGCGACACAACGAAATACAGTTTCTCGAACTTGTGTGAGTTTTTGAGAAAACTATTGAAGATGGTAGAAATCAACACAAAATGCAAAGTAACTAAGACCAACAAATTTTACTTAAAACCACGGGACCGTACTCCACTCAAAATGTACTATATTAAATGAGTTTGAGTTAGAACCACATACTTTCTTTTTTTACAGAACAATTCCAGACACTAAACTTCAACAAAAACAATCTCCAACACAATAACTCAAGAAGAGCAATATCCAGCACAATAACTCTACAAAAGAGCTATACAAGCGCCCTAGAAATATACAGTCTCAAGCGACCCTAGGTTTAATAGGATTATGGTCACTAAATCAAATCTTCATCATTAAACTCCTAGATAAACGAGTCAAGAATAACTCTACAAATTTTTTGCTCATCCTAGAAGAACTCACCCTTAGATTTATCAAACACCCAATATGTATCCTACTGAAAAACTCAAAATTGCATATAGCAAAAAGCCATGCTAAAACCCATATATCTAAAAACAGTTGAAATGAAAATTCCACCATAAATCTGAAGAACACACTACCTTCCCCAAAAATTCCAGTTAGATCAGAACTCGTTTAATTATCTGATTGTTGCTTCAACCAAACCTTACCAAAAACTGCTTTTCTCCTCTCTTCTTTTCTTTGCCTTTATCTTTTGTTTGCTTTTCTTTAGTGCACTAATAAGGACCAAACACACTTAAGAATCACATAGAATTTATATATACCTTGGTTAAAAATATTAATTAAAAAAAGAACAAACTTTTTCGAAAACGCTAAAAAGCCCCGTCAAAATTTATGGGATAATTAAAGTTTATTGACTTTTTCATAAACTTAAAAATATGTGTTGACTAAAATATTTTGGACCCACCATGAAATCGACATTAACGGTGTTAACATTTCGTTTGAATTTTCTGTTGACCAAAATGACGTCATTTTAAATTTTTTGAAAAATCAAAAAGATTGCTAATGTGAGGTTCGAACCAATGACTTCTAAAAGGATAAAATGTCCTTTACCACTAAGCTACATAAACTATTAGTAAAATGACAAACATATAAATATGTATACTGTATCATTTTTTAAAACATACGATACGCTTTGCTCCAAATTGTTAGAAAACATACGGCTTACAATACCGTTTATATAAATATTTTTTTTATTTCGGAAAAAACATTTTTATTTTATTTTCATATTTTTAGGATTATAAGAAATTTCAAATTATTATGGTTATTAATAAAATATTTGAAAATTCATACAGTTTTGAATAAAATATTTTTTTAAAACTGAAAATAAAATTATCAGCCGAAAACATATTTTCTAATACAGTTAATATAAAAGCTTTTTAAAATATTTTTAATATATAAAATCGGTTTCTAGATTTATAAATATATTTTAGGTGCAACGTTATAGTATACATGTTCATATGCTTGTCATTGTGCCAATAGTTCATGTCGCATATTAGTAAAGGGTTTGTTATTGTTTTAAAGGTCATGGGTTCGAACCTCATATTTTGAATCTTTTTGATTTTTTAAAAAATTTAAAACGACATCGTTTTGGGTTAACAGAAAATTCAAATTGAATGTTAACACTATTAATATCGATTTAACGGCGGGTTCATTATAGTTTAGTCAACGCAGACTTTCGAATTTATGAGAAAGTCAAATAAAAATTCGAACTTTTATTATATCACAACTTTTGACAAGTTTTTTTTAGATTTTCAAAAAATTCGTTCTTTCTGACATTTTTTCCCACTAAAAATACCTACAAGTGGGCTGTCGATTTCAGTTATATACTTCATCACTATTGCACCAAAGGAACTTAAACCAATTAAGCATAGTTTATATTGTCATAGATATTCTGTTAAAATGTTGTTCTTTTTTTTTGTGCTAAGTTAAAATGTTGTTCATATTTCCTGATTTTGTGTAACAACTTGGCCATATAATGCCTTGTAAATAAATTGATCCCACGAGAGAAAATCTTTATTTTCATGGTATCAGAGCTCTATCATTTCCGAACCTCCTTTTGTTCTTCTTTTTTCTTCTCTTTCACTCTCAATGGTTGTTCCTTCTGCAGAAACTAAAGGAGCATTTGGTGTAACCAACACCAAATCTGGTACACTTCTGATTTTTTAGATCTCAATGCCCATTTCTTAGATTTTTTATGTGCTTGGACATCTTGACGGCACTTTTCTTCGTATTGGTTCCAACGATGTTGCTTCGTACAAGCGTGATGGCTTTGTTAAGCTCAGGATCTACAGAATAGTAGCTTCATCTCTGTTCACATCCTCATGTAAAATAGGTGGCTCTGGACGTGATGTCAGATGTCAGGATTTGTATCTAGAATCAATTCCACAGCAACAAAGAGGCTAGATCAATTCAGCTTGACACGAGCTTTGTAACAATGAGATTGGCGATAATAAAATTCAGGAGTATTGCCAAAAGATCAAATACCTTGTTGACCTGCTCACAAATGTTGACACTCCCGTTAACGAACGCAACCTGGTCACATATTGATGTAGCCCCAAAGATGAGACTTGAAGGATAGGTTGATGGAGGAACAAGCACTGGCTTTATAGCTCTCTTACTTGACCGAGATGGATGGAACGAATGGATGATTGACTCTCTCAATCTGGTGGGATGATTGACACTCTCAATCTGTGGGGAATCAAGGCTGCTTGAATCACTCAAACAAGACTCAATCCTTTGTCAACAGATCACTAAGGCTTCACACAATTAGGAATCAAAGACAGAATCTGTAGAACCGGTTGAATCACTCAAGAGTTCTAAAGAAAAAATGAATCAAAGATAACTATGAAAGAGAAACGAAAATGAGCCTTTATAGGACTCATGACTAACACTCATATTGACCTTGACGAAGAAAGAAATCTTCTAAACAAAATATAGAGCCATTGGATGATCTACTTTGAATGAGCTTGCTTCTGAATAAGGAAGGTTGGTCCATGTGATTGATCCTGTGCGTTTTGGTGATGCTAAGGACGTCTTCTATTGCTTCTGGTTGATGGTTATTGCCTCCTGGTTTCCAAATCTTGGTTTGAGAATATGCAAACCAATTGGTCTTCATAGTTTCCATAAATAGCTCCAGTTGAGTTTGCGTATGTTCTAATAGGATCCGCCTGATCCTGTGTGGTCTGGTGCTTCTCAAGGTGTTGTAGAGTGCTTTTAGAAGTAGTACGAAGTCTCCTGGTTGCCAAGTTCGAGTTTGGAAATATATGAACTCATGATCTTCCAAATAAGGTAAGTCTGGCATTCTTTGACTTTGACAGTGAATAACTTTCGAACCATTACTTCTTTTGGTTTGATTCTAGTTCTCTGTGATCCTCTGATGAGTTGAGAATCCAGAACAATTTGATTTGTTGATTGGTTCCTCCTGGATTTGTCGGAGTGCTTCATTTTCTGATTGTAAGTCTCTATCGGGTCTATTGGGAAGATGCCGGATTGAGTCTTCAGTATCTTCTTCATGTGAAGTGAGTTTGGGATGATTCTTCTTCCTAGTGTGATCTGGATGAGTTGGGTATGAACTCCATGTGATGGTTGAGCTGGTATGATTGGTCTTGATCTCCATTTTAGCTAAGCAAAGCTCACATGTCTCATTAGCTCTGACTGGCGTAGTGGTTGAGTTAGTGGTTGAATTAGTGAGCGCTGGGTCTGGTCTGGTTTTGATAACTCATCATACCCTCCCTCTTCAAGAAGTTTTGACCTCAAAGTCAAAACTTGATCACCTGCACATAGATAAGTCAAGTTAGTCTAGTGAATTGAATGAGGGTTTAGAAGATTACCTTGGGAATCATTTTGATTATGGTGGAGTTGTTGAGCATCCGGTGGTTCTTCTTTGAGTAAATAGGATAGCAGTAATCCTCTTCTTTGGGCTGGTATGGCATCTCCTTTGCTTATCTTGCTTCTGATCTCCTTAAGACCTGAAATATGTTCAACACTTTGGCAAAGAGACAAGTGCATTATGGGCTTCTTATCACATAAATAACGGTTTGAATCATTTTCTTTATAGTCATCTTCCTGTGCTACTGCTATCTCACCCTCTTGCAAGCTTAACAAGTCCTTTAACACAGATGTTGAGTCATTGGAGATGAAATGGATCAAAGAAAGACTTACCATGTTAATAGATGTAGTGTGCTTGCTTTGGTCTGGTGGCTCTTCTTTGAATTCTCTTCTGGTTTTAGCATTCTTGGCTTCTGGTCCTATCTCATCATTTGACTCTAGGGACAAGAGCATCATACCAGTATATTGATAGTCAAGAATACTCATTTCAAGTTCAGAAATAACTTCATATTTGGTTGGAGCATGATATGTTTCAAGTCTTTGGTTTGCTTGTTGCTTATATGTGGAAAGATGGCTCGGTTTTCGCCTCTCTTTCAAGACTCCTTATGCCTTTGGCATCTTGATCTTTATCAGACCTGTACCTAAGTCAACTCTTAAGGGCAAGAGAAAGTGGATTATATCTGAGTTTAAAACTTTAAAAATAGGTTGTGCAAGGTTGGAGCTTACCATTACGGCTTTGACAAGTTGGTTCAGAGTCTCCTCTCTCCTGGTGCGTGTACTACTAGAGGTTTTATGCTCTAACCCATCATTGGTTGGAGCTCCTTGATCCTTCTCATCTTGATTCCTTTGTGTTGATGATTCTACCCGAAACTTGAATTTCAGACCTATACCTTTCTAAAGTTCTTTTGGACAAGACAAATGCATTATCATATCCTTGGAATCAGTATGAACAGTTTGAGTAAGATAATTACTCACCTTGTCCCGTTCATGTCTTGGTGCAACAGTAATGATGGTACCTTGAATGTACTCTTGTCCTTTACTTGCTTGTGAATCATGAAATTGATGTTGCTCCCCTTCTTCTTTGGCACCTAAACCTTCATGAACCTTTTGGTCCAGAGACAAGTGCATGAGTCTTGAATTGGAAACTAAATTATCAGATTGCACAAAGCTATCATTTGTTTCAGTTGATATTCTATCTTTAATGAGCTTCCTAGATGGACAATTTGTAGCAAAATCTCCTCTCCTATGATACCTATAACATGTTGGTTCTTTGGAATTTACAAAGTTAGAACACTTACCTGGTGTTGGCATGTTTAACAGCTTGAGTGAGGCATCAAAACTGGGTCCGGCTGCATTAGGTGAAACTTTGTGGCCTTGCTTCTGCTTTTCTTGAAGAGCCTTCTTAGCTTCTCCTTTGTAGGTGTAAGTGTTTAGAACACATCCTTGGGCTTTGGATAGCAAACAGACTTGTGCTTTGGAGCAGCTTGTGTTTTGAAGCTTCTCCACAAATTCCTTATACATTATGGACTTGAGACCTCTCCAATCTAGTACTGGCTTCTAGTAGATGGTTGGTGTACTCTCCTTTAGCCACCATTCATAAGTCTTTTCTGTGAAGGCTGAGACTGCTTGTACTAGCATCTTTTCTTTTGGAACCTTGTTAACTTGAAACCACTCCTCCATGTCATTTTCCCATTGCAAGTACGCTTCAGGGTTACTGCTTTTTCCTGAAAACATTAGGGAACCTCTTGTTCTGGTGGTTGGCTGCCTTGTTCTGGTTTGTTGGACTGTAGCTTTCCTTGTACCAATGAGCTTATGTTGAGCTTGTACATTGTATGAAGTAACTCCATGGGTTTTGAATGCACTTTTGCGCCTAGGTGGGCGGTACTCTCCATACATGTCTGCTTCTGAATCTTCACTATCCTCACTGATTTCCATGCAAAGCTGACTCCAAGATGAGGTTGGAGTGTGCAGCTCCTTGTACTGCGGTTCCGGATGCTCGGAATATTGGGCTGAGAGTTCAGGATCACAGCCTTCACCATCTGAATCATCTCCATACTCAGAGACATCATCTCCTGTCCATGGTGGTGTCTCATAATTTGTCTTCTCATCTGAGCAGATTAAGCTCTCTTCTTCCTCACTCCAATTGTCTGATTCTTCTACCTCGATGTCACTAATTCAGTACCTGACACAATAAGCTCAAAGTGTATCAATATGTTCTGACGTTATTTATCTTAAGCTCAGAACAAGTATATGTATTATTCAAGTTTCAATTAACTCAAACAAATGCACACACGGTTAGTTAACAAAAATCAGAAGCTTTGGAAACAAGTTTTAGGAAGATTTGAAATCACACTAGAAAACCGGTTAGGTCTTTTTGAAACCAAAAGTTGGTGGTTCTGAAAAATCAAACTTGGTCGTTTTAAATCAAGTTGCACACGATTTTCAAATCAATGAAGTGTGGTTTTATAAATCAAACTCGGTTTTGGTTGGTTTTCAAAAAATTATCAAGTTTTGTTTTGTGGCTTGTTGCACACAATTTTGGATAGTTTTAAAAAGGAAAACTGAATATCTATGAATCAAGAGGAGCCTTTGTTCAAAAAAATTTGAAATCCTAAAAGAAGTAATAAGGACACAACACTTTTTTTTTTGCTTTTTGGGTTTAGAAATTGGATCAAAAGAATGAAAACTTCTTCTTTTTCTTTTTTGAACTTTTTGAAACAAACTAAGAACACTTATGAACTGAAGCAAAAGAACATAAAAAAAAAACCCGACTCTTTTTATGGGGTTTTCGATTTTGAAGATGCAAACAACAAAACAGAATTGAACTAGATAAATCAAATGCAAGACAAACGATTTTTATGGCTTTTTCTTTAAGTATGCAAACAAAATCAGAGACTATAAGCTAAGAAATATGATGAAACAAACAATTTTTATGGTTTTTGATTGAAAATGCAATGAAAACAGAACTATGAATCTAGATGCAATGAAAACCGAAAGGATAAAGGATAGATTACACCTGATTAGGAACCTTTTGGCTCTGATACCAGATGATGTAGCCCCAAACATGAGACTTGACGGATAGGTTGATGGAGGAACAAGCACTGGATTTATATCTCTCTTACTTGACCGAGATGGATGGAACGAATGGATGATTGACTCTCTCAATCTGGTGGGATGATTGACTCTCTCCATCTGTGGGGAATCAAGGCTGCTTGAATCACTCAAACAGGACTCAATCATTTGTCAACAGATAACTAAGGCTTCACACACTTAGGAATCAAAGACAGAATCTGTAGAACCGGTTGAATCATGTCTTGGGGAGCATTGAAGCTTGATTCTTCTCCAGGGTTTTCTTGGTCATCAATACGACGACATGTCCTTAATAGAACCGATCTGACTCTCTAAACAATCGGAACTCAAGAGTTCTAAAGACAAAATGAATCAAAGATAACTTTGAAAGAGAAACGAAATTTTCTATTACTTTTGGAGATTGAAAGGTGTTTTTCAAGTGAAGAATACAATGAGCCTTTATAGGACTCATGACTAACGGTCGTATTGACCTTGACCAAGAAAGAAATCTTCTAGATAAAGTATAGAGCCGTTGGATGATCTACTTTGAATGCGCTTGCTTCTGAATAAGGAAGGTTGGTCCATGTGATTGATCCTGTGAGTTTTGGTGAGGCTAAGGACGTCTTCATTGCTTTTGGTTGATGGTATTGCCTCCTGGTTTCCAAATCTTGGTTTGATAATGTGCAAACCTATTGGTCTTCATAGTTTTCATAAATAGCTCTGGTTGAGTTTGCTTATGTTCCAATAGGATCCGTCTGATCCTGTGTGGTCTGGTGCGTCTGAAGGTGTTGTAGAGTGCTTCTAGAAGTAGTAAGAAGTCTCCGGGTTGCCAAGTTCGAGTTTGGCAATATACGAACTCATGATTTTCCAAATAAGGTAAGCTTGGCATTCTTTGACTTTGACAGTGAATAACTTTCGAACCATTACTTCTTTTGATTTGAATCCAATTCTCCGTGGTCCTTTGATGAGTTGAGAATCCATAATAATTGGATTTGTTGATTGGTTCCGCCTGGATTGGTCGGAGTGCTTTATTTTCTAACTGTAGATCTCAATCGGGTCTATTGGGAAGCTGCCGGATTGAGTCTTCAGTATCTTCTTCATGTGAAGTGAGTTTGGGATGATTCTTCTTCCTAGTGTTCTCTGGATGAGTTGGGTATGAACTCCAGGTGATGATTGAGCTGGTATGATTGGTATTGATCTCCATTTTGGCTAAGCAAAGCTCACATGTCTCCTTAGCTCAGACTGACGTAATGGTTGAGTTAGTGGTTGAGTTAGTGAGCGCCGGGTCTGGTCTGGTTCTTATGACCTCATCACATATCTTTTAAATGGACTCAACGAGAGGTTTGAAAAGATGATCAGAGATATCAAATAAAAATAACTATTTCCTAGCTTTGACACAGCAAAATTAATTGCTCGAGATGGAAGAATATCGACTGAAGAAGGCGTACCAATCCACATCAACTCACAATGATCACTCTTCTTCAATAGATCTTACCGTCTCTGCTATGGAAGCGCCTCATAAGCAATCTTCTCATTTTTATCAATAGCTAAATTTTGAAAATAACAGAGGGAGCCGTTGTAAGAATAATCGCTTCATAGATGGAAGTAACAATAATCCTATATTCTATTTGTCACAAGTCATTTCAGATTATTTTGTGAAGATGAAGATTAATTTGGCAAATTACAAGATGATCAAAACGTGATCGTTTTATTGAGTAAGTCGAAAGTACAATATTAGAGTTCGGTCTCTTGATTACGTGATAATTAATGTCCATGATCTAGCTAATGAAGTCATGATGTGTTTTCCTCGGAGGGGAAGTGTATCTTGACTAAATAAATTAGTATAAAAATTATCCTTATTCGGTGAAATAGATCGAACTGAATCCAGATTTTCCATGATTCTCCTTGTTTTTTGAAGATTGGTCATGATCTCCTTCATTTTCGGTGATAGACATATATTTCCTTCCACTTCGGAATTCGTCAACGTCTCCAAATCCTTCTCGGGTGGTCCTTTTTTCTCTTGGACCGCGTTCTTCCCATTATTGGACCTGATATCTTTAGACTGATTTATTGTGGGGTCAAACTATAGAAAGAGTTTTTTTATCTCACTTCTAATAGTAGCCAATTGTTTGATTCTTTATGTTTCAAAAAAAAAAAACATTAAAGAGCAAGTTCTTTTTATATGTTGGAGTCAAGATTAGCACCTTTCCCAAATAGGCCCATTCAGGAATTTAGATCAGCCCAATAAGGAAAGAGTCGATTTCGGCTTTAACCTTGAATCAAAGCTCCATCTCGGCTCGGCCCGGTAACAGAGCAAAAATTAGGTTAATACGGGAAACTAAGGCGGCAAAGGAAAGTGGCGCGTGTGGGTGTCACGCCAAACAAGAAGATACGTTTGAAGATACTCGCGCCGAGATATTAGAAAAGATTGCGATATTATTCTAGGTTTTCCCGTTTAGTTTAGCCGACTTCTGTAGCCTATTTAAAGGATCGAATTCATTAAATAAAATCATCCAGTTTTGAATACGAGTTTTCAGAGAGTTCTGAGCTACAAACCGATTTAAGAAAAGTACTCTCCGACAACCTAAAAAGCCTCTTCTCAGCCGCTCCGTTTCTTCCCAGAAACCTAACAGAAACCCTAATTCCATTCTCTTTCTCACCAAGTTCGAAAGCCTTTTTTAAGAATCCCTCAAGAAATCCTAAAACTCTTTCTATCTACGGATAGACCGAGTTGAGAATCAACATTATATGAATCAAACTATATAATTAAAGTTAAGTACTAGATTTTGACATACGCTAAAGAAGTGCGGATAAATTTTTCTTTGAAAAGATGATTTTTGAACCAAATTATTTTGTTTGAATAAGTTGTGTGTTTGAAAGTAATTTTATAATATTTTTTTATTAAAACAGTCATTATAAAAGTTATGTGCTATAAGTATAATATGTATTGTGTTGATTTAAAAAAAAAAATTAGGAACATCATATGCTCATATTAATAATTAAATTTATAATTATATATAAATGTTTACAAATTTATGAAAGTTAAAAATAAAAATCTATATTTCAACACATCTTATAAATAGTTTAAGTATTTTGAAATTTTGATAAAACAACCATTTAAAAACATCGACTTTAATCTAACTCATATATTAGAATAATATAAATATCAAATAATTTGATTGGGAAACATATAATTTATTGAAGCCGGTGGCCTAATTTCAAATCATCTTTTCTCTTTGTGTGTTTTGGTATTGGGGGGGGGGGGGGGGGGGTTTGGGTGATCCTTCATCTAGGGTTTTCTGAAAGTTCTACCGTTCGCCGCACGCTATGAGTGAGTCGGAGGCTCCACTGGCGGACACTGAAGGGACTCGGAAGAGTGAGGAAGATGACAGTCAAGCTAATCAGACGCAGAGAGAGCTCGAATCGCAGGAACATGGAAAAGACAAAGAGAAGAGTGTTGATGTTGATCGGTTGAGTGCAGGTTCGAAGGGAGAAGGTGATGCTGAGAAAAAATTAGAGAAAGGTAATGGAGTTTCCTGGTCTGGGGTAGTGCAATCTCATCCAAAGATGAAAAGGTACGACTATGAAGAGAGGGATGTTGACGGTGTCCCAACAATTCGTATCCCAAAGGAAGTCTTTAAGGACTCAAAACCTCTTTGGGAAGACATACTAGTGGGAAAATTTCAATCAATTGCACCAGTTGTGGGAAAGATTTATGTACTTGTAAACATGATCTGGACATTGGGTGACAGAACAGTGAAGATTGACGTTATCTCGGTGGATAAGACAACCGTAAAGTTTCGCATAAACAATGTGGTGATAAGAAACAGGGTGCTAAGGAGAGGTATGTGGAACATATGTGGTATCCCTATGATTATCTCTAAATGGAGCCCCACTGTGGAAGAAGTACAGCCTGAAGTCAAAACAATGCCACTGTGGGTAGTTGTTAAAAATGTCCCATGTACAATGTATGCTTGGAAAGGTTTTTCTTTTCTGACCAGTCCGATTGGAGAACCAATTCGACTCCATCCGAATACAGAGATGTGTAAAAACTTTGAGAAAGGGAAAGTCTTTGTGGAGGCAGACCTGGCAAAGCATTTTCTAAAACAACCCAACTTCAATACGGAGTCGGACGAAAAGGTTTTAGTCACTTTTGAGTATCCATGGCTTCCACCTAGGTGTCATCAATGCTCTAAATGGGGTCACAATACTGAAGATTATTTAAATAAGAAGAGGGCTGCAGTAACAACTCCACAACAGTCGCCAAAAAGACACAACACGAGCTTGTAGAGAATGAAGTCTCTTCTCAACAGGTTGAGGAACATAACAAACAGGAGTCGAGGAAATTTGAGTTAACAGGTAAACAAAGTACGGAAACAGAGTTCAATCTGATTGTCTCAGAGAGAAAGGAGGATGACCAAAGTTGGAACATGCCTAGTAACCCAATCAAGTCTCCTCCAAAGATCAACAAAGAGTTAAAATTTGGGGATGTAAGTATTCTGCATAAATCATCTTTTGCTGCTCTAAGTGGGAAAGGAGAAAATGGAGAAGACACAATGGAGGAGGAAGAGAAAGGGGAAGAAGGGGAGATATGTACTCGCCAGGATGGAAGCGACGGAGTAAGTAATGAGGTACCAGTCATGGATGCTAATTCAGAAGAAAAAAAGTCAGGAAGATGAGGGTAACACTTTAAGACAGTCCCAGCGGCTTGTAGTCAAGGAAACTCAGAGCGCCTTCACCCACACAAAACCGGTGATTACCAAAAACCCAAATGGTAATCAACAGAAAGTCAACCCCAAAAAAATCCACTAATGTCAGGTTTTTTTGGAATAACTGTAAATTCAATAAAGTGTGTAAACAAGAAGTAGTGAAGGAATGGACACGTAAGAACAATTTTGATTTTGGGTGTCTCATTGAAACAAAGATAAAGGAAAGAAAGGAAAAGAGAATAATCTCCTCAGTGTTCAATGGATGGTCTAGCTTAAACAACTACGAACATCATAGACTTGGGAGATTATGGATGGTGTGGAAGCATAATGTAAGAGTTACCCCAATACTAAAGTCATCACAGTTCATCTCTTGCTCTATACACATTGATGGAAGGGATGATGAGCTGCTATTCACTTTCGTATACGCTTCAAATCTGGTAGAGGAAAGGAAAACGCTTTGGGAAGATCTAAAATCCCATAGTGACTCGGGAATGTTTAAGGGGAAAAGTTGGTTAATTTGTGGAGATTTTAACGAAATATTAGAAGGGGATGAGCACTCTCTCTATTACCAAACGGGAATGATTCCGGCAGGTATGAAGGATTTCCAAGAGGTAGCTAACTACTGTGAGCTTACGGATCTAAGCTTCCATGGACCAAGATATACATGGTGTAACAAGCGAACGGAAGGAGTAATAAGTATCAAACTGGATCGAGTACTGGAAAACCGGGAATGGATAATCAATTATACACAATCTTTCTGTGTTTTTGGACCTGTAGGTTGCTCAGACCACACTCGATGTTGGATCTACTTGCAACAGGAGGAGAAAAGGAAAAAAGGCCTTTTAAGTTTACTATTACAATCACAAAGCATCCGGGCTACATTGATCAAGTTTCAGATTATTGGGATCAATCGGATGGTCTATTCCAGTCAACCTCGGCATTACATCGACTCTCAAAGAAGCTCAAAAACCTTAAGCTTCTTATGAGGAAATTGGGAAGAAGCATGTTTGCTGATATCACAAGTCGAACCACGAAAGCCTAAATCTCTTACTAGATAAGCAGGAAGAGACGCTTAGAAATCCAGCGAGCCTTGCTGTTGAGGAGGAGAGAGCAGCATATGATCAATGGGAAAGACTGGCAGACATTGATGGTCGATATCTGAAACAGAAATCGAAACTTATCTGCCTAAAGATAGGGGATCAATGTACATAAAAGAGATCTATTGTGGTAATGGTGCAAAGGTCTCGAATTTGGATGAGATAAAAGCAGAGGCAGTTCGACACTTTGAAGATTTTCTGAACCACATTCCCACAAACTATTCACCAATATCAGTAGAGGAACTGAAATCCATAATGGAGTTTCAGTGCGGTGAGTGATAAGCAGCTGCTCACTCATGAAGTTACAACTGATGAAATTAGAATAGTGTTGTTCTCAATGCCAAAGGAAAAATCCCCCGGCCCAGATGGCTACACCACGGAATTCTTCAAAGAAACATGGCCGGTGGTAGGGAGTGATGTCCTCAATGCTATCCAATCTTTTTCAGATTTGGGTTCTTACCGAAAGGGATAAACTCAAACATTTAGCTTTGATTCCAAAAAAAAAAAAAGAGGCCCACACGATGAAGGATTACAGACCAATCTTGTGCTGCAATGTAATTTACAAAATTATATCAAAGATATTGATGAATCAGCTCAAAATCATTCTCCCAAAGTTTATTGCACCAAACCAGTCCGCTTTCATCAAGGACCGTCTATTGATGGAGAATATTTTATTGGCAACAGAGATCGTTAAGGACTATCATAAGGACAATTGATATATCATGGTTTTTACCCATTTTATGCCATGATATAGATGTGTTTTTAGTGTCTTTTGTGTTCTTTTTAGTATGTTTACAGGTCTAGACACGTTTGGAGCCTAATTGGACGTTTTGGGAGCATTTGGAGCAATTCTGCACTACTTAGAGATTTCACAGAGTTCACTGGCTGCGTTTTCGCAGTGCAACGATCGTTGCAGTCTGTGCAACTGTCGTTGCAGTTCTGCGCCCAAAAATCTGCATTTTCCAGAAATTACAGTTTTTGCCCAGAAACTTCCCAGACTTGCAAAAAGGCCCCCAGCCGACTTTAGACCAATATATTAGGGTTTTTAAGCCATTGTTTAGGCAACGCTTTACTTTTAAGTCTTATTTTATTTTCAGAGAGCCTTAGGGGCTGATCTTGCTCTCGAAAGAGAGAGGATTTCGAACCCCTGTTGATTATTCTGTTTTATGATATTTGGTTTTCTACTTAAGATGTTTTCTGTTTCGATGAACATGTCTGAGTAGTTTACCTGTTAGGTTGAAGGATTCTCATTAGGGATTTCAGAGAATTATAGTTTAAATCAATCTGTAGAGATTTATATCTGCTAGTTCTTTATCTAAGTTGTTCTTAATGCTAAATCTGAAGTAGCTAATCAGAGTTATGATGTTAGGTTGATTAATTCAGCGGAAGTTGGTTAATTTAACTAGAAAGAACTTAGGTAAGCAATTAAACTGTTCGCAAACGGAAGTTTGGTTCAGGTTAATTGTGAACATATCAAACTTGGAATTAATGCTAGTTTAATCTGTTAGTTCTCGCAAACGAAAGTTTGGTTTGCTGCACTTAGACTTAGAGAATTATCGCAAAGGAATTTGGTTAATTCTATATCAGTGTTTGAGTTCTAGAATAGTTATTGATTGGATCTAGATAGATTGATTGCTTGCGTTCCTGATTTCCTGAGAACTCCTGAAACCTAACGCTTCGCCTCCTTGCTCACAAACCACTCTTGCTACTGATTTACTTTTCTGCTTGCTTTAGTTTCTCATTGCTTTCCCCTAGTTTAATCTTAATAGTTTTTAATCTATCGTTGACCAGAGTCCCTGTGGATTCGATACCCTAAGTACTACAACTACATCACTGTGCACTTGCAGTTAGAATAGGGATAAAACTACACCTATCAAGTTTTTGGCGCCGTTGCCGAAGCTAGAGAACCTGTACACTAATTTGAATGAGAAATTTGAATCCTTGAGCACTCGTGTAAAGCAGCTGGACACACAGATGGATCAAATTCCAAGTTCTACCCCAACAAAGGATTCTCACGAAGCTCCTGACATCAACATCCTCACTCAGGATCATGCACAAATGGATCATGGATCATGTCTAGCAGTTAAAGCTGTGGAATTTATGGAAGACAGAGGGGGATTCGATGTTGAATTACCAGAGCTCGAAAGCTTCGATGCACCTGACTCAGCAGAGATTGACATGGATCTTTTGACTTGGATAGTCCAGATTGAAGCAGGACCAAGCCAAGAAGAGAAATTTGAGTCTGAGACGGCTGGAATGGACCAAGAAACAGATAAACCCGAGACTGTAGTTGAAACACGAGTTGAGATGACAGCATCGATCGTTGCATCACACGCACCGATCGTTGCATCCCGAAAGGAACCAGTTTCACCCAAATATCGAGAACCTGCTAAGGAAGGAACCTACAAACCTCCGTTGCCATTCCCAAAAGCTCCCGTTAAATCTACAAATATGGCTCAGCGCACATTGGTGGTTGACAAGAAGATGGTGGTTCCACGAGAGCCTATTCTAGCATCATCAAGACCTAAAGCTACTCATAAACAAAAGGCCCCGAACATCAAATCTTTGCCAAAGGTAAAGCATAAAACCTCTAAGTTTAAGCCTCCTGACTCCACTGTTTTGAATAAAGGAAAGAGCGTTAAAACACCCAAGTGCAAACCTCACCCTACATTCCTCCCGACGTTCCTTGGACGACATCATGCTGCTACTGCTTACACACCACCATGGATGATAAGATATTCACAGAGACACTCAAAGTCTCTGTTGAAACCGCCTTGAATCAAATCTCTTCCAATAGTCAAGCTAATGACTAAAAACAAGCGCTGAGTGGGAGGCAACCCACTGTTAGGTTTGATTTTGTTTTCATTTTTCGTTTTGGTTTTGCTATTTTGATTTTTCTGTTTAAGTGTGTTCAGAGCCGAGAGATACAGGAAAAATCGCATTGCATCGATCGACACACATCGTGCATCGGTCGATGCAGTTGCGATTCACGGTTAGCCGAATTGATAGCGGTTCAGACATCGGTTATCTACATAACCGCGAGCATATTCGCCTTGCATCGATCGACACCCTTGTGGCATCGATCGACACAGGGCGACGACAGGTAAGTAATCTGCAACTTTTCGGTTTGTTCTTCAATTTGATTATTCTTTCACCAAGCTCATGCTTCGATTACACTGGGGACAGTGTAGTTTAAGTGTGGGGGAGGAAGCTACTGATGCACGCTTTTGTTTTCTTAGTTTTTCAAAAACATTGTTTTATTGAGTCAAAATTTGTATGAAACTATGATTTTTCAAGGAAAATTTTCGCTTGAACAGGAACTAAGTGACCATTGGACAGACTTGCAGAGCCTCTATGACTGTTAGAAAACTCAGACACAGATCAACCTACTGGGAACACCCATATCACTTCAGGTATCAGAGGATCCTTTACTGACTTCAACCTTAATACTGACTTAGATTTCTCACCTAAGGGCTTGGTATGCTTTATGTCGGATTCCCTGTTAGTTCTGACACAGCCTGTAAACCTGTCCTATTTAGTCCCCTTCTCCCCTTCTATAAAGTAAAAAAAAATAATAATAAACTGAGGATGAGTTAGTAACTCCGAAGTGGTCATGAGAATAGTAGCAAACACTATTATCTCTCATGTGATCCATGGAATGTGTCCAAAGTATACCCCATAACGGGAAGAACACTGATAAAAAAAATAAAATGATACCCAGTGGGGAAAAATCAGTTGTTAAAGAAGGGAAAGAGAAGAAAGGGACTAGAGAAAGATAGTATGGTGGTCTAGAGCTGATAAGGTAAGAATCCATGTGCCTTTAGATCGATACTCCTTAGGTGAGACCGCACTTAAATACTTGCAGAAGTCAGTAGGGAGAATTTGAATGCTTGAATGTGATTGTGGAGTTTACTTAGGACAGTTGCTAAGTGTGGGGGAAGTACATTATGGTCTTGAGTTCTGTAGGAAAGTTTTCAGTGGATTACTAAGTGAATGTGATTGTGAAAGTTCCTAGGACGAAATGAGTTTCTGTGTTTTCAAACTTCTTTTCTTATGCTTTGGTTCTTTACTTGCTTGAGGGCAAGCAAGAGCTAAGTGTGGGGGAGTTGATATATCATGGTTTTTACCCATTTTATGCCATGATATAGATGTGTTTTTAGTGTCTTTTGTGTTCTTTTTAGTATGTTTACAGGTCTAGACACGTTTGGAGCCTAATTGGACGTTTTGGGAGCATTTGGAGCAATTCTGCACTACTTAGAGATTTCACAGAGTTCACTGGCTGCGTTTTCGCAGTGCAACGATCGTTGCAGTCTGTGCAACTGTCGTTGCAGTTCTGCGCCCAAAAATCTGCATTTTCCAGAAATTACAGTTTTTGCCCAGAAACTTCCCAGACTTGCAAAAAGGCCCCCAGCCGACTTTAGACCAATATATTAGGGTTTTTAAGCCATTGTTTAGGCAACGCTTTACTTTTAAGTCTTATTTTATTTTCAGAGAGCCTTAGGGGCTGATCTTGCTCTCGAAAGAGAGAGGATTTCGAACCCCTGTTGATTATTCTGTTTTATGATATTTGGTTTTCTACTTAAGATGTTTTCTGTTTCGATGAACATGTCTGAGTAGTTTACCTGTTAGGTTGAAGGATTCTCATTAGGGATTTCAGAGAATTATAGTTTAAATCAATCTGTAGAGATTTATATCTGCTAGTTCTTTATCTAAGTTGTTCTTAATGCTAAATCTGAAGTAGCTAATCAGAGTTATGATGTTAGGTTGATTAATTCAGCGGAAGTTGGTTAATTTAACTAGAAAGAACTTAGGTAAGCAATTAAACTGTTCGCAAACGGAAGTTTGGTTCAGGTTAATTGTGAACATATCAAACTTGGAATTAATGCTAGTTTAATCTGTTAGTTCTCGCAAACGAAAGTTTGGTTTGCTGCACTTAGACTTAGAGAATTATCGCAAAGGAATTTGGTTAATTCTATATCAGTGTTTGAGTTCTAGAATAGTTATTGATTGGATCTAGATAGATTGATTGCTTGCGTTCCTGATTTCCTGAGAACTCCTGAAACCTAACGCTTCGCCTCCTTGCTCACAAACCACTCTTGCTACTGATTTACTTTTCTGCTTGCTTTAGTTTCTCATTGCTTTCCCCTAGTTTAATCTTAATAGTTTTTAATCTATCGTTGACCAGAGTCCCTGTGGATTCGATACCCTAAGTACTACAACTACATCACTGTGCACTTGCAGTTAGAATAGGGATAAAACTACACCTATCAACAATCTATCTCCTAGATGTGCGATGAAGATCGACATATATAAGGCTTTCGATTCGGAACAATGGGAGTTCTTACTCAACACTCTAAAGGCTTTGGATTTCCCGGACATATACTCATTGGATTTGACTTTGCATATCCTCTGCCTCCATCTCTGTTCAAGTTAATGGGGAGCTGGCTGGATACTTCGGAAGTGCAAGAGGTCTTAGGCAAGGCTGCTCCCTGTCGCCATATGTCTTTGTAATATGTATGAATGTGTTGTCAAAGAAACTGGATTTAGCGGCTAAAGAAGAGAAATTTGGATACCATCCAGATTGCCAAACTGTAAATTTAACGCACCAATTCTTCGCCGATGACTTAATGGTTTTTGTAGAAGGAGATAGAAGATCGATTGTTGGTGCAATGGAAGTGTTCGATGATTTTGATAAGTATTCAGGCCTGCACATAAGTGTCGAGAAATCGACAGTGTATATGGCTGGAATACATGCAGAAACTAAGGAAGACATCTTAATCGAGTTTCCGTTTGATTTGGCACCTTACCGGTGAGATATTTGGGGCTGCCTCTGCTAACAAGGCGGATGACTGCTACTGATTGAAATAATCAAGCAACAAATTGGCTCATAGACTATGCGGAAACTATCCTTTGGGGGACGGCTGCAATTACTTCGCTCCGTTAACTTTAGCTTAACCAATTTTTGGATGTCAGCTTTCAAGCTCCCAAAAGCTTGCATCAAGGAGATAGACAGGCTGTGTGTGGCTTTCTTGTGGTCAGGACCAGACTTGAATAGCAGGAAAACAAATGTATCTTGGAAGGCAGTTTGTTCACCGAAAAAAGAAGGAGGGCTGGGACTGAAATCTTTGAAAGAGGTAAACAAAGTTTGTGTTCTAAAACTGATATGGAGGTTATTATCCTCCAAAGATACTATATGGGCAAACTGGATACAACAATATCTGATTAGAAATAGCTCCTTCTTGGCGTTACAAGGATCATCAGTGGGCTCGTGGATTTGGCGGAAGATGCTAAAATATAGAGACCTAGCCAAAGACTTTTATAAAATCAAAGTAAAAAGTGGAGACAGTATGTCTTGTTGGTTTGATAGCTGGTCAACTCTTGGAACTTTGTATGATCGCTTGGGACATAGAGGCAGCATCGATCTTGGTATACCAATTGGTATGACTCTAGGCGATGTAATGACTCAAGAGAGACGAAGAAGACAGAGATATCCAATACTCATCCAGGTTGAAAAGAAAATATCAGAGCACAAAGTAAGACGATTGCAGGGAGTAGAAGATAAAGTCTTATGGATGGGGAAGAGGGATACTTACAATGACAAGTTTAGCTCAAAGGAAACGTGGGAGAAAATAAGAAGCCCAAATGCTCCATGATCTGCACATCAAGGTATTTGGTTCTCTTTCGCAACCCCAAAATTCGCCTTCATTACTTGGCTAGCAGCAAAAAGCAGGCTCTCCACTGGGAAAAGAATGGAACGGTGGGGGGGGGGAATCAAAAAATTGGTTGCTCTTTCTGCTCAGAGCCAAAAGAAACTCGAGCCATCTATACTTCTCATGCTCGCATACGGGAAAGATTTGGGAAAAACTTGCAAAGGGGATAATGGGAGCTGACTATATAGCTCAATGGCATGACATCATGGAAGTGATAAGAAGTACCGGCCACCCGAGGATCCTAACTTTTATTATGCGTTATGTGCTCCAAGCAACAATCCACATGATTTGGTGTGAGAGGAACAACAGAAGGCAGGGTGAGAGCCCTTTACCACTTGAAGTGGTGAAGCCATGATCAAATCCATTGATATAACAGTGAGAAACAGACTATCGACGATGAGAAGGGATGGGAATCAGAAATACGAAGAGGGTTCGTACTTGGTTCAAAAGAAAAGGATTTTAGAAGATTTTTTCCAAATTTCTTTCATAGCCAAAAAACAGTGCAATAAACGTTTGTAAAAAGTTTATTTTTTTCTTGAACATAATTTAACATTAGATTCAAAAAGAAGGTAAATCAATCCAACCGTATGGCTTATGAGCAATGCTTCTTCTTCTCTCCTATCACATTCTTTAAAGATGTCAAAATTCAGGCTGTTGCTTCCTTGCTCCATCACCGTCTTAAGCTTGCGGGGCGTATTAAAAAAATTAGTATCAAGTCAATAATAACTCCCATAATATAGAGAGATAAAGAAGATTCTAGAAGATATCAATAATATATTTGATTGATTTGTGTATATTTATATTAATTATGTATAAGGTCAAATCTTACTAGTATATAAATCATGTATAGTGTACATTATTCCTATGAGAGTAAATACTAAATCCTTCCAATCATAAGCTCTCATCACTTCTATATGGTATCAGAGCGGGTTCGCTCGGAAGTTTTGATCTAGCGATCAAACTTCCTTTTTTTGTTTAAGCCAAGTGCTTCAAGTTTAGTTCTAATGATCAAACTCATCTGAACCACAATGATCTAAGGATCGGTTCTGTTTTTGGTTTTTTGATTTCTAAGCCATATAGCTTCTTTTTATTTATTTTCAAGCTAATTGCTTCCATAATTCAAGTTTATTATGAACCTCTGAATCTAAACCATCAAGCTTTTTTTATTCAAGTCTATCATAGATCTCTGAATCTAAGCCAAGTGCTTCCGAGTTTTCGATTTAACGATTAAATTCCATGTTTCTTTCACTATCTACTACTTCTTTGTTCTGTTCTTTTCTTCCATTAAAAAAATACAGATATCAATCAAATATATTATTGATATCTTCTAGTTACTTCTTTATCTCTCTATACATAATTCATTCAATCACTACATCACTCCATCATATATCCTCTGTGTTATTTTATGATTCTCTCACTTATTATTTGATTAATGTAGGTTTACTATATAATAGTATGCAATTCTCATATGAATAAGACAATACAATAAACATTCTTATTCAATTACTGGCTACTAATGAAAACAACTTCCCTGACTCATAAGAAGCATGCTTCGAAATTTTAGGTAAAACAAAGTACTACAAGCTTGCCTTAATATTATTAAGCTAGAACATTTTCCTGGAAGAACCATTATCTGATTTCTTTTAGTTTATTCCCATTTGATATTCTTGAGCTTTAGCTTGGAACCCGCATAGGTGGGATACTCTGTTCATGTCTGAAGAAATTCTTTGGATCAACCATTGTTTTAATCTTCACCAATCTGTTGAAATTGTCTTTGAAGTAAGTAGCTCCCCACACTTGAGCTTGTTTGATGCTCGACTTACCGTTTCTCTTGTTCTGTCCCAGGTCTAGATCACGGTAGTTCACGTAGGATTCTCGTGGATTCGTGGAGACATAAGGCGTCATGAAACTGTAGAGATCTCTGATCCAGTTGATGTGCCTGCTCGGTCTCGTGTCGCTGTCTGGCCAACTCGTGACGTACTGAATCTTGAAGAGGACTCCTTTTCTATGCGGAAAAGGGATTTGGGCTTCAGGGATTCTCGCCATCATTCCTCCGTAAGGATTCCATATCATCATTGGATTGTCTTCTTTAAGCAACTTCTGAAAGATCCCTTCAAGCCCTGTTTCGGGAATAGGCTTCTTCACGAAATCGGATTTGGCTTTGAAGTTGTTCTTCGGGAAAGGAGACTTTCCTTGAAGCAAAACCTTAGTAGGAGTTTGGCTCGCGAATCCAGAGATGTAAACAATGGATTCAAGCCAGCTCATTTCAATGCAATCTTTAGGTGTCAGCCCTAGCTCGGGAAAGCTCTTCTTCATAACTTTCATCAACTGGCCTTTGTTGCCGAGAAACACAGCATTGTACGACGTCGTCGCAGTCTTACTTCCGTTGTTTGCAGCTACATTGAAGATCACTCGGATGAATAGCTCGTCAACAAGCTTGTCAGCGACCATTTGCCACTTTGAAAGAATCTTGTTGCCGGCGTCTTGTTGTAACGTTTTGGTGACAGTGAAGACGGTTACGGTCTTAGGAACTGGAACAAGTTTGAGCTTCCATGATAGGATTATCCCAAAACTCCCTCCAGCGCCTCCTCTAATCGCCCAAAACGTATCCTCTCCCATCGCTTTTCTGTCGAGTATTTTACCGTTGGCGTCAACGATCTTTGCGTCTACAACGTTATCTGCACCGAGACCGTATTTTCTCATCATGGAACCGTATGCACCGCCTGTTATATGCCCTCCTATGCCTAAGCTCGAGCACAAACCCGCCGGAAAACCATGTACTCTGCTCTTCTCTGCAATCCTACAGGTGTAACATAACAGTTTCTTGATCAAATATACAATAGTAAAAGATTTTGATGCTCTTTGTTGTCTTTAATTATACCTGTAATAAAGTTCACCAACTGTTGCACCAGCTTGGACCCAAGCAGTGTTGTCTTTGATATTGATGTTGATCTGTCTCAGCTTCGACAAGTCCATCACTATAAACGGTTTTTCGATCTCCGAGACATAAGACAAGCCTTCGTAGTCGTGACCGCCGCTTCTGACGCGGAGATGAATTCCTAGTTTCTTGGAACAGATGATAGAAGCTTGGACGTGAGACTCGTGGAGCGGTTTGAATATGAATCCCGGTTTGGGCATGGATTTACTCAAGAACCGGAGATTCTGAGCAGTCGATTCAAGGACTTCACTGAACATAGAAACGTTTTTCGCAGGAGCAAAGAACGTATTTTGGAGTGGGAAATAAACATGTGTGTTTCTATGGAGACAGTTGACGAACTGATCTTGCAGGGAAGCTGAAGTTGTTGGTGTTATGGTGTATAGTGAAAAGTATAAGGCCAAAACCGAAAGAAATGAAAAGACAGGGGATGGTTTCGAAATTCCCATTTCTTTCTTTTAGGAAAGAAACTCTGCTCTATTGTTTGCTACTCTTTGTTTGATCCCAACAGCATCTGCAAAATTCAGTCTATAAATGGACAAAATAAAGTAAACCTTTTTGCGCGTTCTCATTAAAGTTTCCACAAATGTTAAACTTTTTGTTTCTTCTCTATCAAAATAATTGCCCGATGGCCTAAACTTTGATAAATAATTACCAAAATTGATTGAAGTCAAAATTTTCATCATGGCAATGTTGATTTTAATGATACCACTAATAGGCCAGTGCCCATTAAGAGTTTAAAGTACACTCTTAAGACTTAAGAGACTTACCAACTTTTGGTTTGGGTTTACAGACTTACCAACTTGACCAAGTTAGTTACGTTTCACGTACGGTGTGGAGACGACGACGACTGAGACTGAGGAACATTTGAGTCAACAAGTTAGAAATATGAAAGTGCACGTTGATTTATATAGGTCAATGACGAGTGTGAGACGGCCAAAATTTTCAAACTGACGTAACGTGACGTGTCAGACATTTTTGTTCTCTTGTGTTTCAAAAACGTTGCAGTCTGTGTTTGTAGGAAACTGGAAGTTTAGGTGGCAAAAAAATCGTGAATCCTTATTTCCTTGTTTTCAGAATTTTTTTGGCTCAATTTGAAAAATCCATAGCATTTGTATAATTATAAAAGAATGCAAAAATCACAATTTAGACCAATTTTATATACTGTACAAAAAAAATTGAAACAATTATACGGACAATTTTTCAATGGACAATTCAACATATTTTGCATGGATCCACAATAGCTGAAATTTAGGATGGCTCTGTTGGCACCACTTTGAAAATTTCCTATAAACTTATTTCCATTAGTACAGAAATCACATTTTCAGGAAATTGAATTTTAATCTCCTGACCTAAAAGAATTAGTTAACTATTTGGTCCCCACTAGACTATATAAGCTTCCAATATTTTATAAGGTTTACAGTATCAATGTTTGGTGTGGGTTAAGTGTGGATCATTTTTTGTTATTATTCAGCATGTTCTGCAGTATACATTATCTCTCTAAAACCACACTTAAACCGTACTATACTACTCAATCTGCATAATCCACACCGCTCAAATATTTTAGTACATAAAAAAATCTAAATAATGCGTCTACACAGATTTAGTATACTTTTAAAATTAATATTTGTTAAAGGTATTTCCATCCCACCTCTATATTTGACTCTAAATGTTATTTTAGAGAAAAAATCATCTCCCGCTCACCTCTATACTTTATTCTAAAATCGAAATTGTTATTTCCCCCATATGTAGACAAACTCCATTTTTCTCCATGATAAAATCACTTTTTTGCATAACAGTCCTTTAAAATTTAAATTTCTATATTTACAACTGAAACAAATAAAAATAGTATTTATTATTTATTTTAAATGTAATTTTTATCTGAAGAATGATTCTTTATTTTTTTTTTAAACGTGTAATTATAACTAAAAGTTTATATATTATAATTTATTGATAAAAATAATTGACTCATGTTAAATATGCAGCCATCAATAATTTTGGGTTGATTTTTTTAAAAAAGTTTTAGTATATATATCCAATATAAAATTATAAAGTTTTATGAAAAATATTCATTTCACAATAATTACTTATTAATATAACAAAAACTAATGAATTAATATTATGGTGATCTTGATGCACCAATTGAGGTTATAAGAGAAGCTCAACCTCCACATGCCCAAACAACAAAATATGATAATATCCAATTACAAAGAGTTTCTAGGTTGATTTAAAAAAAATCAAAGACAAAGAAGCTAATTTCTCACTTGGAAATGATTTAGTTGATCATTTGTGGGAAACCACACTAAAATTCATGGTTAAAAAATTTGTAATATGTTTTTTTTATATGATGCAATGTACTTTATATAATAAATATTTAATATAAATAATTTTATAACTTTATAAATATTTTGTAAAAAATGGTTTAATTTGTAATAGCAAAATAAAAACAATATGTGAGAGAATATTATTTTTAGAGGGAAAAATAAAAAATACATTGGAGACAAACTAATCTCTATTTTATATGTCAAAATAGATAAAAAAAACATTGGAGATAGTTTAAATTCGTAATTTTACCATTAAAAGATAGTAATTGAAAATCAAATTACAATTTGTGTTTAAAAACCAAATAAATAGATCGGATATGTATATATGTTTGAATATTTGTGTGTTTAATGGATACAAAAACACTAAATATCATGAGTTTGATTCTTGTTGGGAAAAAGTTGTCTTTATTTGGCCAGACGAAGGGGGGGATCATGTCTTAAGTCTCATTAGAAAATATGGTGTCTAACTAGTCATTGGTCTTGTCACCCTTGGAAATTAGTTGGGATTTGGCGCAGACATCCCATGCAATTGTCTAAACATTTTACATATTTTGACTGAACAAAATGTAAAACTCGTCTTTATCAAAAAAAAAAAAATATGTAAAACTCGTAACTCTATAAACATCAACCTAATTTACTATATGATTTAATAATATATCTATTTGAATATAGATTTATTGAATTATTTAAAATTTAAAATTTACATTTTAGTCATTAGAGCATGTACATCCCTAATACCCATTACCCATTAGGGGTTCTTAAAAAAAAAAAATTATTTTTTTTTTATTTTTTTTTATTTTAGATCCGAAAAAAAAAATTAAAAAAAAATGGACCAATGGCGAGAGGACACGTGGCGTGAACAGTGTAGAATCGGTCCTTATATAAGGATTTTAAGAACCTGGTTTTACACTATTCATGTGGGACCCACAATAAAATATTAATTTTTTTTAAGAGCCTCTGCTAAGATCCTACCAATGGATCTGCTCTTAGATTCTAGCGTTTTTTTCACAAAAAAAATCTTACGTTGAGTTTTATTAGGTTTTATTTTTCAAATAAATTAAAAATCTCAAAGAGGGGGTTATTAGATCAAGGATTTTGAGTAGATTTTTTTTCTCAAATCTTTTCGTATTGGATTTGATATTTATACAAATCTTTCAAAATCTCAGATTATTGGATTAATCATTTGTACAAATTCTCAAAAATACCAGCTTATTGAAAATTAGAGATTTCAACAATAAAGTCCATAAAATAGGATTCTGAGGATTTCTGAGGTATTTAAGAGATAAGTTATAGTTAAAATTTAATGAATACAAATACCATCTCTTATGATGGCATTTGAAGTTTATCTTCTAAAATTATTATTTTTAGTTTCAATCTTAAAAAATCAAAACTTTTAAATAAAAATAAAAATATTAATTGAAAATCAAAGTTGTATTAAAAAAGTTTGTGGATGTCAAATTTTTGAAAGTGCTAAATATGTTATATGTTACACTACATGCTTTTATACAATATTTTATTTATATGAAAATTCATTTAATTTAAATAAGTTCAATTAAATAGTCCTCAGAATAATAATAGTGTAATTTGTAAATTTAATTTTTCATGTCAAATGAAAATATCTTGTCAAATTGAAAAAAGAATCCATATAAGTTGAAGTTATAGATCTAACTCTCAAAATCCTAACTTTAAAAGTCTCCGGTTTATAAATTAATTAATGTTAATTTTAGTAATTATTTTTATAATATTCGGTTTTAAATTATGTCAAAAAGCATGAATTTGTGTTGTTTTTTTTGTCTATGTTTACTTTAATATAATTTTATAGTTTATAGAATAAAATACGCATTAAATTTTATACTTATATTTATGGATTGGTTTAATAATTTAGTTATGATTATATCTAGATATCATACTTTTTACTTTTTAAAAGTAAGGATTTAGTTAATATTAATTTATAATAATAATAACTTAATCGTAATAATGAATTTAGTTAGTTATTTTCTAAAAAACTGAGAATTTTTTAAAAAGATTTTATTATGATAGTAAAAGAAAAAGAAAAAAATATTGTAAGATATTGTAAATAAATTAATTATAAATTAATTTGACATTGTTATATTTAATAAAACTTTAAAAATTTCATTAATTTACAATGGAATATTTAGTAAATAACAGGGTAAAGTAAGATTACCTCTATAATGGGCTTCTAAATTAATAGATTAAATTTTTTGAATTTGTTAGTATTTCTTCCCTTTTTATTTCCTTAAATTTGCTCTTATATTTCTCTTGTTGTTGACTTCCACCTGTTTTTAATTGAAAAACTTGGGTAAAAAGTTTTTTTTTTGAGTTTAATTTATTATTTATGTTATATGGATTTCCAACTCAAATCAATTGATAACAAGTGAATTGATTTTATATTTCTTATATATAAAGATCATTTCCAACTTCTGATGTGAGAGTATACTCCCTACTACATCTTTTTGAGGAGTTAATTGCATCCAGTGTATCTTTTTTAGAAAGTAATAACAGAGTTGTATCTTTTGAAAAGTTTGTGCAATTTTGTAATTTTTTTGTCTTTTTGTAAGCTAAAATGACTAACTTGCCCTTCACTAACAAATCAACTTACCTGTTATAATTTGCTAACTGAGTTACATATATGATCTTGTTAGTTACACAATTTAAAAATGGATGTCTATTTAGTTTGTTTTGAACTAATTGGATCTGAACTAATTTGATTAAATATATTATACAATTTAGAGGCAATATATTGGGTCTCATATATTTCGTGATATACAAACACGAAACCTCATGGATACCAAAGATCATCCAAACGCAATGATGAATTGTGTTGTAGTTTGCGGCTCATGGTTGGCGACTGGCGACGGAGCCTGGAGATTCATTGTGGACATAGAAAGGGTATCTCGAGTCGTTCCAATAAAGTTGGGCATGAAGATTAAAGACCTCATCGTCCTAGTTATGACAGAGTTTGGTTTGGAATGAGCTCTGAAACCCAAGCTCAGCTACTCTCCGGTTGTTACCTCGTCCTCTGCCAGCAATGAAAGCTCGCCGTCTATTATGGTGACAACAGATTTCGGGCTATCCTGTTTCGTGGACATTTTGTCATCTAACCGCTCGATGAAGCTATTCCGGTCCCTGGGGAAGATAGTAAGGAAAGAAGGCGATTCTGTGAAGAAAAAAGCTTCTAATCTAGCTCACCGAGGGAGGTTTATGACGCTTGTTAGACTTTTTGGTAATACAGTTGTGTCTGGTAGTAGAGAATCTCCGGTCATGCTTGACGACGAGACTGTTGAAACGTAGACTCCATGTTTCGTACGTATTCACCTCCATGCAAACCAAGCTGTGAGGGATTGATTGTTCCATTCGCCAGCGTCATTTACTTATACCAACTACCCTCAAAACCAATCACCGGTCGAATGCGGTATGTTACTCAGTCTCTCCTCCTTTTCATTTACAAACTTCTAGCTACAAGAAGTTCAATCCCAAAAAAAATTCCCGATTGACAAACATTTATGGCTTCTGTTTCAGACTATCCATCCAACGCAGATCTAACAGACAGAACAGACGAACATTTTCCAAACAACAAGCCACCATTCAGTTTTGAATTATTAGACAGATATAGCCAAAAAGATGATCTCACCAACGATGATAAAATAATGAATGCCCTTCCAAACAATCCACCAAGCGATGATTTAGTGGATATAGAAGTTAATTACGTCACAGGTAATATGCCTCAAATCAGCTCCGATTTACAAGATAAATCTAGCCAAGAAAGGGTCACCATAAACTCCGGGATAAAAAAACATACGCTTCCCAACAGCCCACCTCGCACCGTATTAGTTGATAGTTCAGCTGAACACGTTCCAGGCAAGAGGGCTCCATTCAGTTTCGATTGGCTAGATAGCCAAGACGATGTGTCTGCGAACACCGAATCTGTTAGTCACACGGTGACTAGCCATCCATCTGGCGATGCTGATATGGTAGGAGGAGAAGAAGAATAAAATTGTACACCAGATGATGATGAGAATGGAACGTCAGACGAGGTACCCATGGATGTGGGCAATGTGGATTGTGAATTTTGGTCTAACCTCATCGATGATGAATATGGAGGCTCCAACGCATTGGATGTGATGACCGAAATCCCGTAGGAGTAGGCAATAGAACCAAATGGAAGATTGGTGAATCTTGTCCTGGACAGAAAGAATACGTGGACAGGTGGAGCGGTACTGAAACTGGTGACAGCTCTTTACTCTAATGATGACGAACAAGCTGATATTCCGCCAATGGTGGATGACAACGAGTATCAACGTGATCATGTCCCTGATTTAAATTTTGACTCAATGGGTGATGACCTGTACAAGGGTAAGCTTTTCAAGGACAAAGCCGATTGCTTGGTATGGTTAGCAATCCATGCGATAAAGAACAAGTTTCATTATATAAAACATGTGTCCACTCTTCACAAAATTGTTATTCATTGCCCGGATAAGACTTGCAACTGGCGTGTTATGGTTCATGAGACGAAAGACACTGGGTATTGGCAGGTACGCAAGGCAGAGGTACATCACTTTTGCTGTATTGATACTAGGAACAAGTACATGAAACTTGGGACTACAAAGGTCATTGCCACAATTTTCAAAGATAAATATTCCGACCCGACATCTGGTCCAAAACCAGCTGGACTCAAAGCATTATTGATGAAGGAGCTACGTATCCATATACCATATAACAAGTGTTGGAGTGAACGGTCCAAGGAATTTACGATGCTACGAGTTAAAAATGATGGATCTTATAGAAAGTTTCCAGAGTTTTTGTATATGCTTAAACTAGCTAACCCTGGGATGATTGCTGATCTCGAGACCGAGTTCGACGCATTAGGCTGCGAGCGGTTTCTATATATGTTTGTAGCATTTGGCGCATTCATAAAAGGTTTTGTGAAGCTGCGTAGAATGATTATTGTGGATGGCACACATTTGAGTGGTAGATACGGGGGAGTTTTGCTACCTGCAAGTGGACATGATGCTAATTTCCAAGTCTTTCCACTGGCGTTCTGTATAGTGGACAACGAGAACGAGGAGTCATGAACATATTTCTTCCACAAGCTTGAAAATATTATTGCTGACAGCCCCACATTGACATTCATATCGGACAGATACTAGGCAATATACAAATCTATGGGTAGAATTTTCTCTCGAGCTCACCATAGAGCATGTCTTGAGCACGTTCAGAGAAATGTGAGAGACAAGTTTAAATCGGCAGGACTTGCGCAACTGGTCAAAGCGGCGGGGAATGCTTACATGATTGGTGGTTACCGTGTAGTATACAATCGTATACGTAACAACAATACAGTATGCGCTAAGTATCTTGACAATATAGGCGTTGGACACAGGAGTAGAGCATATTTTAAAGGAGAACGTTACAATCTTATGACGAGCAACGTTGCGGAGACATTGAATACAGTGTTACTTGATGGGAGAAGCGAACTCATTGTAGATCTTCTCTCTTGTATACGGTATATGTTGACCCGGTGGTTCATTTGTCGACATAAGAAATCAGTGGTACACAAGGATGATGTTTCTATTGAGGTCGATAAGCTAATGGATGAACTTATGCAGTCAGTTCACGGACCTAAGATAGCTAGTTTTTCAAACTGGAATTTCGAAATTGTTGGACAGTTTGGCGGGGAATCGATTAATGTTCTTATGGACGACAAGCGATGCACATGCAAGATATTTGACAAGCTTAAAATCCCATGCGGCCACACGTTAATAGCTGCGGACAGCCTTGGCGTAGGCTACGCGACTCTATGCGATTCTCATTACAAGACATCAACGTGAAGGGCAACCTACGAAGGAGTGGTGAACCCAGGGGGGAATCCTAACGACTTCAATATTTCGGATGATGTTCGCAACCGTTACCTGTATCCACCAGATGTCGACAGACCATCTAGTAGACTTAAGGAAGGAAGATGGTGAATACCAGGCAATACCCTTAACCTTAGATGTGTATTTATATGTAGTGTTCTAATTGTACTAATTTGTATCTTATCAATACTCTTTGCAGAAGGAGAAGACCCCTCGATCAACACCAAACAAATGTTCCAAATGCGGAGGAATCAATCACAACTGTGCTACTTGCAAAACCTGATAACAATCATTTTGGATTTCGCATTTTGGTTTATAACTAGCCATCATTTTTTTTGTGAAGAATGGATACCTGCTATGCTCCTCATTTTGGATGTAGCCTTTATGTTGTAACTAACAATCATTTTTGATGGATACCTGTTAAATTTCTTCCTTTTGGATTGCATATTTTTTGTTTTATAGCTCCCTTTAAAACTTTATCGAGGGAATTGTGTTATCCGTTGTTACTTTAAATTATGGACACAATGAGCTGTTTATTTTCCACCATTCGAAATGTCATTCAATTTTAATTAACTTAGGTATCTTCAAAAAATTATTGCAGCTTGCCATTTTTCACCATCGATAAGGTGTGTTTACACATTCCAGTACACATTCAAGGTTTTGATTTGATGGTGACCATTTGAAAAATTAATGATGTGGGTTTAGAGTTTCTCCATAAAGCTGCTACAATCTCGCTTTACTAAGCTATCAACCGCCTACTTTTTTGGTTATACCGACGTCTAAATCTGTGAAAAATAGTTACAACGAAACTACATGGACCCATAGTTACGACTTACTTTCAATGAGTCGTAAAACGCTACAAATTTACCTCCATGCACGTATACAGTCTGTCCATTTAACCTACCTTTTGTGGGTCGTTATTGTTTTTTTTTCCGTAGCTAGATCATTATTTGTTATACATTGAAAAAGTTATAAATTAGAGGCTACCACACGAGTCCTACCATGCAGACCCCCTATTACGTCGTAACAACGTTTCACAAAATGAGTTTCACGTCTAACTCAACTATTCCTTGTTCTGATCAACCATTACCCTATAGGTCGATAGGCATCGCAGCCCCAACAATGTGTTGGTGTGGTGAACGCATTGAAGTAGGATATGGTAGAACTCGCGCTAACCTTCACCGGAGGTGGTTCAAATGTCCGCAAGCTAGCCGGGTTAGATCAAAACGAAATTCCCTTGTCTGTTCTACTTTTCTTTTTGTTTTCAATCATTTTTTAGAAAACACTTCTTTTTACAAGCAGTACCCAAGTGAAGGTCACGTACGCGAGTGGGTTGACGACGCGATTATGAAAGTAGCGGATATGGTTTCCAAGGATGTCAAGAAAATGCAAGAGGACGTTAAGGTTATAGAAAAGTGGTCAAATTCTATTGGAGATGAATTAGCGATCAAGATGACAAGAAAGATTTCCGTTGAGGTCGCAAGGAACAATAACGCTCCTTGTACTAAGAGGCATGTACAAGAGAAGATGAACAAGATGCAGATTATCTGGGTTGCGGCAGTGTCTTTTTGTCCAGCCGCTTGGACGTTTGGTCAGCTAAAGGCACACACTTATGCTTCAAGAACGTAGTACTTCGTATGTTAGCTCCAGGCTAGACACTAATAGCATCCCATTGTATGTTTTTGTGTGTAACCATCTTATGATTAGCTAATCAGCTCCAATTCTTGTTATTTGGTTTTGATTCCCACCCAATTCGATGCAGTTAAGATGAATATTTATTTGTTGCCGGGTTTTTCGTAGTTCTCTATGTTTTTTTAAGCTCAAACATATGTAATAAAGAAATGCGAGGGGACTAATATCAGTATTTTGGCATAGATACACATTTGTACGATTCAGGATATATCACCTATCCAATTTATCGAATATATATGGATAGAAACCAAAATTAATAGATTATAAACTACAACTAAATATATGGATACTCAAGTAATATTTAACATTGGTTGTATAAGGATATGTATACTCAAGTACCTGTATTACGAACTATAACGTAATCTTTCTATCCATCCTTGGTTTAATTTGTCGATTATTTTAATTTCTATTTACCATAATCGTTACATGGATGGGAGTGATGTACTGCTACACTGTCAATCTTTTATCTGATTCATTGAACTAAGTTGTTTAAAATATTAATCTTTACTGTCTAAAGCAATCTATAAATAAGTTATGTCCACCCACTAACCCTCTGTCCACACTTATCACTCGCATTACCAAAGATGAGTTCAGTAAATCCCCCCCCATCGTTTCCTCACTCAATCTAGTCGAGTTGCCGGCTGCATTAAGAAGATTAAAAAAATGCTAGCGAAACATACTTGAGCACTTCAAAATCAGAGCTGTCTGCAAGACCCTTCGTGATGATGCTGATCACGTGGATACCTTATTCCAGGTCGACCTTATAAGGACTCACCACGATTATCAAGGGATACTCCATCTGGAACGCGCATGTCTAGATGCCAAAAATCCAACAGCAATGTTCTTGAAAGCAATCTCGGATTTCATGCACAAAGACGAAAGAGTTGTGGCCTTTGCCCGCCTCAAACAATGCGCCGTCGTTGGAATCAAGCCCGCCTTATATTGCTACGAAGTTATACGTCGTTCCATATCTCCTGACCTGGATTCAGGTTCAACGATTCATATTCTCTCTCATAGTGCTATCCGTGTGCTTAGAAGGCATCTCAGATAATTCAGCGGGTAACTTGGCCTATGAACATCTCGGCCGCTCTGACCACGATATTGGACTCTGTCAACCTTGGAAGAATTGCATCATGCCCTTGCGCCGTCCATCGCGATTGGCTTGACTTCCTAAACAAAACGTTAAAGGTCACGGTATGTGCGATCTCTGTTTCTGGTCTATCGAGACTTCAGTGTTCTTCCGTATAATCCTGTGGATTTTTTTTTTCAAATGGATCGAGCTCGGTGACTGGGAAGACCATGTAAAAAACGATGCCGGATGGCCCGATTTGGTAGACGCTAATTCCCATGACGCTGTAGTTTGGGCCGCTGCTGTGATACCCCGATCTCGGAAGTTGATAAAATATTATTATCAAATGTAATGGTATTTTTATCAATAATAAATGAATTATCTTGCTAAGATATTCATTGGAGCTATTTTTGGAAATTCTTGGAAATTTTCAGAAATAACCGGTTTTTTCGAGAAACCAATAAAATGTTCGGGCCAGTTGGAAAACCCTTTAGACGCCACTAAAAATCATTAAATATTAACCACAACTCCATTATTATATTTTGAAGCTATGGTTAAAAGGATTTGGCATGATTTAATCCCTAGATTAAGTTATGATGTTTAGACCATTAAGGGCTAATTAGTGGCTAAAAATTCAAAATAAATTCTTTGGAGCTTGGGCTTGAACCAGGGTGTTTAGGGCTGATTACTAAGATTATATTGGACCCAAATCCAGCTCATTATGAAGAATGGGCCACGAAATCTAGCCCAAGAATTTTAGAAGCTTCTTAGCATTTTAGGTGCATGAATCTAAGGTGGTCTGTTGTCATCAATCCAAGGGCTTCATGGAGGAGGCTACAAGTGGATGGTGGTTGATCAAATGCATTGTTTTTGGATGGATTTTTGTGGAGAGGTCGTGGCTTAAGATGGAGAGGAAAAGGAGACAAGTGGAAGGTGGAGATCACACCACTTTGGCTATAAAAGGAAGCCTCCACCCCTCACTTTTCTTCACACCAAAAACACCTCTCAACAAGAGTGGTAAAGAAGAGAGAAAGAAGAGAGGGAGAAGGGAAGAAGGAGAAGAAGAAAGAGGCGGCAAGAAGAAGGAGGAGGAGGAGGAGCCGAGAGGAGGAGAAGCCGGAGGGAAGAAGAAGGAGCAGCCGTAGGGAGAGAGAGAGGGAGGAGAGAGATAGAGAGAGAGGAGAGAGAGGGGGAGTAGTGAAGAGTTAGGTTAGTGACGGAGGAGCGGAGAAATATTTCCTAAACAGAGATTTTCCACGTTCATCCCAAGTACCAACCTTCTCTTCCGTTCTAGGCGGTTTAAAGGAAGGTCTGGAGGTTCGGGGTCAACCACGACAAAGTATCGGTGAGTTGAGGTAAATTGTTTGATTAATGTATTGTTACTACGCAGGTTCCCGACATTAAGTTATAATCCGGCGTAGGGATTGTAATTAGTATCGGTTTGATTAGTATATAGTAATAAGTATTAGTGTTGATATAATGACTATACCTGGTTGATTGATTGAGTGAGAATGTTGAATGATAGTAATATTGCGGTTGTTATTACTATGCTATTGATTGATAACCAAGTAATGAACAAATGAATAAAATACGGAAAAACTATTAAGTAGCGTAATGGTAATGTAACGAATGGTTCATGAATGATTGCTTGATGAGATGTTATGATTATTATGATTATTGTGATGTGGTATGTTTGATAGTTTGTGTGATGTGTTAGTGACATGTAGAGATAGTAGGCATATCGACTTCCCTACCCGATGGATCCTCGGGAGCGTACCGGCCAGTTCACATACTCTCGGGTCGTGTTACGGGCAGGTGTTAACCTACTGGGTGACGCCGGTAGGTGTGTGGTCCGGAGAATACGGGGTCATGTCCTAGGGCCGGACTGCATGGAAGCTCTGGCTATCTAGGGTAGTCCGATTCACCGCGTATCGATGGACAGAGAACGGTGTCTTACTTGTGGTACTTCGTGTTTATGAGTAAGAGTCGCGGAATTACTACCGTTGACCTATCTGGTGACGGGGCGAGTATTCCGAGGGAATGAAAATATTGCCAGGGCCCATTGCATGCATATAGTTTAATCATTGTTGTAGTGCTTCGGCTATTTAGGGTTGCTTGCGTAGCTTTCCGTCGTTGCTTGTGTTTGGGGTTGGGTTGGGTAGACGGAAAGTTACATTATTAGTTGGGGAATCTCAACTCACTGGGTCGATAATAGATCGCTCACCCCTCTCTTTTCATCTTTTCAGGTAACCCTTAGGAGTAGCGGAACGCGGGACGTTAGGCCAGCCGGTTTAGACTCGACGTCTCTTTCACAGCGAAACTTTCAAGTAATGTTTGTAATAAGTTTTAAATAAATAATATCCATGGACCTATTTGTATTTCCGTACTTTTAAAATAAAAGATGTTTTCTATTCGTAAAAACATGTTGTTTATATTAGATTCGCCCGTCTAATATAGCTACCAATTTTTATTAAAGTTGCAAAGCTTTAGTCAAAATTTGGAAAACGTGTAACTGAATAGTTCGGTTCAGTTTGATGACGAAAGTTGTTAAGCCAAACCGGATTAGTCAAACACGGGAAAAATGTGACGATTCTGGTCCCGACTAAGGAAAACCGGTGATCATGTTCTTGTCTGATTGTTGGTCATCGGTTGACTAAGGTCAAAGAAGAACAGGGGCGTTACAATCAGGTGGTATCAGAGCATGGTTCCGATCATGCTCACACAACATGTGTTTTCAGTTTTATCGAGTCAAATTTGAGTCGTGAAAGAGACATTAGGAAACCGGCCACGTCCTGTTTAGTTAGGACTTAGTCACTTACCCGTTTATGATGCAGGTGGAGGACGGGGCAATCGGTAGTGGCGGGCATGGTGTTGGGTCGGAAAGGGGTTCGGATCGCGGAGGAATAGGACACGAGGAATCAGTCGGAAGATCTAAGTCACCGGAGAATCCAGGCAACCAGAAAGGACATGCAGACCAGACGCAAGCATCTGCGGAAAAGGACATTGAAGATACTGGATCTAGCAATGATCGTCGGGAAGAAATGCCAAAGGATGATCAGAATGCGGTGGGAGGCCAAGACTTTAACCCGGCGCATACCCTGAAGATGCTTCACGGAGTAATGACGTGAGCCATGCAATCACCACAGACAACACCCGATGCAACGACTCGTCCACCGTTCCTATCCTTGATCTCCTCAATGAAAAAGATGGGAACTACGCATTTTTCTGGTGGGACTGACCCTCTGGTCGCAGATCGATGGATCCGAATGATGGAGAAGAATTTCAAGGCTACCAGATGCCCGGAGGACTACAAGTTAAGCGTGGGAGCTTACTACCTGGACCGAGATGCAGCTGACTGGTGGGAGAGCCGAGAATCCCAAGTGGGACACATGGTGAAAACCTGGTTAGCGTTCAAGGAGGAATTTGAGCGCAAGTACGTTACCCTGGAGTCAAAGCGTCGACTACAGCGGGAGTTTGATAACCTCGAGCAAGGAAGTAAGTCAGTTCGAGAGTACGAATCCGAGTTCATGCGACTTAAGCGTTATGTGGGAAATAACAATGGAGATGACGAGGTAATGATCACCAACTTTCTGTTTGGTCTTCGACCCGAGTTGGAGAGCAGACTTGCGGTGGGGAACTTTTCAAGCCTCACGGACTTGGTGGAGAAAGCAGTAAGCGTAGAAATCGGGTTAACATCAGAACGGGCAAAGCGGGGAAACTTCCACTCAAACCAAGGCGGAAAATCATCGAATCATCAGGGCCGTCACTCTGGACAAAACCATATTTTCAAGGACAAAGGCAAGTGACCCCAAGGATCATCAGACTCGTTCAAGGGAGCATCAGTGTGCTTCAAATGCGGTCAGCCTGGTACTGCCCGAGGAACGCAGCACCGCACGCACCGCCCAGCCTTACCTGTTTCCGATGTGGTCAGGGCCACTATGCTTGTGAATGTTCGAACCCGATCCCAGCCACCCCACTCGCCATTCGGCCCCCAGCTCGCCCTGCGATTGAGCCTGCCCGCAAGCGTCAAGCCTTAGATGGTAGGATGTATGCGTTAGAAGTAGATAATAATAAGGCCCCAAAGCCTGTTCAGGGTCCAATCACAGGAACCATACATGTCGCGGGTCGTCCCACACATGTATTATTCGATTCGGGAGCCACTCATAGTTTTGTAACTCCTCAAGTAGTCGCTGAGATCGGAGGGAGTTACAAAATAGATAGAGTTAGTGTCGCTGTGTTGACCCCCGGAAAGCAAACCCTCCAAATAGATAAGTGTATTCGGAATGTCCCGCTAGTCATCAAGGCAAAGAGATTCCTCGCAAATTTACTAATCACCCCTTTAACGCGGTACGAAGTCATTCTTGGAATGGATTGGCTGTCTGGATATCAGGCCCAGTTAGACTGCGGTCGAGGGAGGATTACATTCCGTGGAAACGAAATGGAGGAGGTAGTCTACTACATGATTAACCCTAGTAATTCGGTGTGTATAATAGCGTCTCTTCGAGTTCTAGACTTGATCAAGAATGGAGAAGCGTTTTTGGTGACCATCACGGCCGGCGACGAAACCGTCAGCCGAGACGTCAAGATCAAGTATCATCCGGGAAAAGCTAATGTGGTTGCAGACGCACTTAGCCGGCGGAAAACCAAGGCTAGCATCGAAAGGGAGCTCGTAACCCTAACCGAAGAACTCAAGTCGGTAAATTTGGCTGCAATAGAAGATGAAGTAAACGAGCCATTAGGTCTACAAGCTGTAAGGCACGCAGATCTGGTTCTTCGAATCCGAGAAGGGCAGCAGAAGAATGAGAAGATTTTGAAGATCATCGAAGAAGTCAGAAATCAAGACGGACCAAACAAGAGCGGTTATCATCTGACCAATGACGGTACATTACTGCTCAGGGGAAGGATCACTGTTCCAGAGGGACAAGGTTTGCGAGAAGAAATATTGGAAGCAGCGCATCATTCTTTGATTAGCATCCACCCTGGGAGTTCAAAAATGTACAAGGACATGAGGAGGTACTACCACTGGCCGGGAATGAAGAAGTTGGTAGCTCGATGGGTAGCGCAATGTTCATCTTGTCAGCAGATCAAAGTGGAGCATCAAGTACCCGGTGGTTTACTTCAGAATCTCCCTATTCCACAATGGAAATGGGATTCCATATCGATGGATTTTATCACTGGAATGCCGACATCAAAAGGAAGGGCCAACAACGCAATATGGGTAATCGTTGACCGTCTGACTAAGGTGGCGCATCTGATTCCGATAAAGGACACATATAAGGTGGAAGCTTTGGCCGAACTCTATATCGATCAAATCATTCGCCTTCATGGAATTCCAGCAGATAACGTGTCGGATCGGGATCCACGTTTTACATCCGTCTTCTGAAGGGCACTGCAAGAAGCGTTGGGAACGGAGTTGCGAATCAGTACCGCTTATCACCCGGAAACGGACGGCCAGACTGAAAGGACAATCCGGACCATTGATGACATGTTGCGAATGTGTGCACTTTATTGGGCCGGAAATTGGGAAAAGCATTTACCATTAGTGGAGTTCTCGTATAACAACATCTACCATTCCAGCATCGGAATGTATCCATATGAAGCTCTATATGGACGACCGTGTAGAACTCCTCTATGTTGGACCGAGATCGGAGAGCGAGAAATCTTTGGACCCAAGATCGTTGATGAGACGACCAGCAAGCTGGAAGTGATTCAAGCTAATATGAAGAAAGCTCAAGACCGGCAGAAGAATTTTGCAGACCAAGCAAGACGAGAGGTTAACTTCGAAGTCGGAGATTGGGTATATTTGAGGGTCTCATCGCAAAGAAGGAGAGAGCGGTTCGGTAAGATTGGGAAGCTCGCAGTTCGCTACATCGGACCATACCAAGTAATTAGTAAGGTTGGAGAAGTGGCGTACATACTGGATATACAGTCAGACATGCGGATTCACCCTGTGTTCCATGTGTCTATGCTACGAAGATTCATCCGTGACCCAAGGGATGTGGAAACGGAGAAAATAGAGGATCTTCGGCCGAACCTTACCTACACCGAAGGACCCATTCGTATCGGAGAGAGACGCATCCGGAAACTCAAGAATAGAGAGATTCCGCAAATTCAAGTCTTTTGGGGAAAGCAAAACCGTGTAGTCGTCATCTGGGAGGATGAAGCAAGGTTTAGAGAATCGTATCCGGAGTTTTTCTAGTGATCAGTAGAAAGGAGTTCCAGAACGATAAAGAATTCGGGGACGAATTCTAATAAGGGGGAGAATGTGATACCCCGATCTCGGAAGTTGATAAAATATTATTATCAAATGTAATGGTATTTTTATCAATAATAAATGAATTATCTTGCTAAGATATTCATTGGAGCTATTTTTGGAAATTCTTGGGAATTTTCAGAAATAACCGGTTTTTCCGAGAAACCGATAAAATATTCGGGCGAGTTGGAAAACCCTTTAGACGCCACTAAAAATCATGAAAGTTTAACCACAACTCCATTATTATATGTGGAAGTTATGGTTAGAAGTATTTGGTAGGATTTGATCCCTAGATTAAGTTATGATTTTTAGACCATTAAGGACTAATTAGTGGCTAAAAATTCAAAATAAATTCTTTGGAGCTTGGGCTTGAACCAGGGTGTTTAGGGCTGATTACTAAGATTATATTGGACCCAAATCCATCTCAATATGAAGAATGGGCCACGAAATCTAGCCCAAGAATTTTAGAAGCTTCTTAGCATTTTAGGTGCATGAATCTAAGGTGGTGTGTTGTCATCAATCCAAGGGCTGCATGGAGGAGGCTACAAGTGGATGGTGGTTGATCAAATTCATTGTTTTTGGATGGATTTTTGAGGAGAGGTCGTGGCTTAAGATGGAGAGGAAAAGGAGACAAGTGGAAGGTGGAGATCACACCACTTTGGCTATAAAAGGAAGCCTCCACCCCTCACTTTTCTTCACACCAAAAACACCTCTAAACAAGAGTGGTAAAGAAGAGAGAAAGAAGAGAGGGATAAGGGAAGAAGGAGAAGAAGAAGGAAGCGGCAAGAAGAAGGAGGAGGAGGAGGAGCCAAGAGGATGAGAAGCCGGAGGGAAGAAGAAGGAGGAGTCGGAGGGAGAGAGAGGGAGGAGAGAGATAGAGAGAGGAGAGAGAGGGGGAGTAGTGAAGAGTTAGGTTAGTGACGGAGGAGCGGAGAAATATTTCCTAAACGGAGATTTTCCACGTTCATCCCAAGTACCAACCTTCTCTTCCGTTCTAGGCGGTTTAAAGGAAGGTCTGGAGGTTCGGGGTCAACCACGACAAAGTATCGGTGAGTTGGGGTTAATGTTTTGATTAATATATTGTTACTCCGCAGGTTCCCGACATTAAGTTATAATCCGGCGTAGGGATTGTAATTAGTGTCGGTTTGATTAGTATATAATAATATGTATTAGTGTTGATATAATGACTATACCTGGTTGATTGATTGAGTGAGATTGTTGAATGATAGTAATATTGCAGTTGTTATTACTATGCTATTGATTGATAACCAAGTAATGAACAAATGATTAAAATACGGAAAACTATTAAGTAGCGTAATGGTAATGTAACGAATGGTTCATGAATGATTGCTTTTGATGAGATGTTATGATTATTGTGATTATTGTGATGTGGTATGTTCGATAGTTTGTTTGATGTGTTAGTGACATGGAGAGATAGTAGGCATATCGACTTCCCTACCCGATGGATCCTCGGGAGCGTACTGGCCAGTTCACGTACTCTCGGGTCGTGTTATGGGCAGGTGTTAACCAACTGGGTGACGCCGGTAGGTGTGTGGTCCGGAGAATACGGGGTCATGTCCTAGGGCCAGACTGCATGGAAGCTCTGGCTATCTAGAGGTAGTCCGAGTCACCGCATATCGATGGACGGAGAACGGTGTCTTACTTGTGGTACTTCGTGTTTATGAGTAAGAGTCGCGGAATTACTACCGTTGACCTATCTGGTGACGGGGCGAGTATTCCGAGGGAATGACAATATTGCCAGGGCCCATAGCATGCATATAGTTTAATCATTGTTTTAGTGCTTCGGCTATTTAGGGTTGCTTGCGTAGGTTTTCGTCATTGCTTGTGTTTGGAGTTGGGTTGGGTAGACGGAAAGTTACATTATTAGTTGGGGAATCTCAACTCACTGGGTCGATAATAGATCGCTCACCCCTCTCTTTTCATCTTTTCAGGTAACCCTTTAGCGGAACGCGGGACGTTAGGCCAGCCGGTTTAGACTCGACGTCTCTTTCACAGCGAAACTTTCAAGTAATGTTTGTAATAAGTTTTAAATAAATAATGTTCATGGACCTATTTGTATTTCCGCATTTTTAAAATAAAAGATGTTTTCTATTCGTAAAAGCATGTTGTTTATATTAGACTCGCCCGTCTAATATAACTACAATTTTTATTAAAGTTACAAAGCTTTAGTCAAAATTTGGGAAACGTGTAATTGAATATTTCGGTTCAGTTTGATGACGAAAGTTGTTAAGCCGAACCGGATTAGTCAAACACGGTAAAAATGTGACGGCTCTGGTCCCGACTAAGGAAAATCGGTGATCATGTTCTTGTCTGATTGCTGGTCATCGGTTGACTAAGGTCAAAGCGGAACAGGGGCGTTACAGCTGCGGTCGATTGAGAAAGGCGTCGCCGTGTGGGTCGGCTGTAATGGGCAAAACACCATTCCTGCGGTCTTGGGGCGCTTAAAGATCACGTATTTAACTCTCTAATAATCATATCAAACAGTATTGGAAAATTTTGACGTTCTATCCACTACATAAGATGGATATGAAACCACGTTACTAATGCCTTTCCAAACCTCTAATTCATGTTCTATCCAATATCGTATTCATTAACTATCTAGTACCAGCCATAGAAAGTTTTGAGGTACACAAAGTATCCAATATCCTCACTCTCATGTTACACCAGGCTATCCAAAACCTCACCAACGTATCTAGAAGCTATCATTACTATCCATTAGTCAACCTCGCATATTGTCTGACATTTTTGGATTGTTCCTATCCTCCTCTAAGACTGACTTCCTTCACACTTTCCAATTTTTTCCGCACTTAAACCTTTTCCATTTTCCCGCTCCAAATTTGAGTTATGGTTTGTCAATTAATTACTGGAAATAGCAATCTTTACAAGTTCCTCATTAATTAAGTACTGCTCTATGTGTCAGGATGCCTGCGTCAACTCCTTTCAGACACTTCATTAGTCAAATTGCAATTTATGTATTTTTCCTAATATGAAGAATACAAAATTTATTTGTTATCCTACTTTTTTTACCTACTAATTATTATATAAAAAACTCCTTTTGTTCTCTCCACTTTATTAAGATGGATACAAAACCAGCTCTTATCCAAGATCTGTTGAATAATTTGGTTTACTTAATAAATCAGTCTATTTATAAATGTGCTCTTAAACATAATTAATAACTTTACAAGGCTTCAACTTCAATTCATACTTTTTAGTCAAAAAGGAAAATGCTGGATACCGCTTAATACATATTTGTCAGTAACCTCTCTGCCAACGACCTAATTTAATAATGTATCCTATATCCCGAAGCTATCACTACTATCCATTAGTAAAATTTTGCATATTGACAAACTAATGTCGTCTGTTTCTATCCATCAGATTGTTCCCTTACCTTTTCCATTTTTTATTGAACTTAACCCTTTTCCAAATCCCCGCTTAGCCAATCTAATTCAACAAATTTGAGTTATTGTTTGTCAATTTAATAATGAAAATACCTAATTTGAATGTCTCTCATTAATTAAAGGACTGCTTCCCTACTCTATATGTCAGTCATGACACTTCATTATTCAAATCACTTTTTATACTTCCCAATACGATACCAGGTGTTATTCAAACTATCTAGTTACACTCCGACCAATCTATCTATTTATCCAACTTATCTAAATTATCTTTATGTGAATGACTGATTATATCATACATGGTTTGATGTATCCATTAAGTGTCCATTGTCCTTTCGAGCCCACTGTTAAGATGGATATAAAACTCGATACTATCCACAGGGAGTTAAATGTTTTGCTTTACCTACTGTCCTCACTAACTAGATTTAATTAACAATCTATCTAATACAATAACCACAAAACAATATTCACTATAAAATATGCCCTTATATTTTCAAATGCTGGATACAATTTCACCGTTTAGTATATTTCAAATGCTGGATACAAACCCTTATTTATGTGCTATTCATGAACGCATCCATTACCTGTACTTGTTCCTCCCTGCCAAATTTTTCAATGAAAATCACAAATTTTTATACAAAGACTGCTCTATGTCAATTCACCGAAGAGGACATGTTTGTCATTCTGGTTCTAACCACACTTGTAATACATTTTTATCCAACTAATTCAAAATATATTTGCATGTTCACACAGGACTGATTATATCATGTCACCTGGTTTGACGTCTACATTAACTATCCAAAACCTTTGAACACACTATGTCATTAGCATTTTCATATATAAACTCATGGATACACATCAAATAAATTAAAATATATCACATGGACACTATCTATAACATTTTCCTAATTTTAATGGATAGGAAATAGAAGTAACAGTCATCACACCTATCGCCATTATTCTCATCCATCATCGTGTGAACCCACTAACAGTCATCCAAATCGCTGCAGCTATAAGAATCACACCAACTGTCCACAAGCCTTGGCCGAACCGCACGCACGTGGTACAAGAGCATCTCACCAATAGCCATTGCCTCATCATACGATCATTTTGATATGAATACCTTATACTCGGCGTTGCACTCTCTCCCTACACACCAGTTAAGAATTATATACATGAGCTCGGCATGCGGATACACATCTCTCACTTCATGTGATATAGCGATAGCTGTCTCAAGATTGCTCATATTGAATGCAGTGCGAAGGCTTTCGGTGTACATCACATACGGATTTTTGTGCTCTAAGCACTTTCGGTAGAATTTTTAATACCACGAATATTGTTCGTCCAAAAACCATGTGAAGTCTTGCCGCATGTCCAGTCGGACTCTTAAATACACCTCATGTTAACAGACCGCAGAGACGCCCTCAGGGCGCGCCTTAAGTAAACTCGCACACGCATCAACGCCGTCTTCTGCGACCCGAGGTGCAATTTCGCCAGGAGCGAACTTGGTAACCACATTACCTAAACCTATCGTTTCCCTCTGATTACGTCCAGTTATGGATCTGTGATTTTTTAGTTTACCTCGCACCAAAATTAATTGCCCCCCCCCCACAAATTATTTTTGGGAATTTTGGTTATGGCGCATGATTACCAACAGAAGTATAGGACGTGGCTTCAAAACTTTAACTCTGCAGCTTTTCCAGTCCGTTGACGTTCTTTTGTTTTTAGTTAAACCCTACCTCTGACGATTTGACTAGTGCTTGTAACAGTCTAGCTACTACATATTACCTATAGCTTAATAGAAGAGAATTTGCGTAAAAACTTTAAGCTTTAACATTAAGAAGACGCAATTACGGTGGAAATTGAGAAGTTGAAGCTTCAGGCTCGTCTGAAAGAAGAAACAAACAAGTCTCAAATTTCTGGATTAATTGATAGGGTCGACTCTCTGCTTTCGAAGATTGAAGACCTTGAAACAAAATTAGCAGATATGCACCATTTACTGTATTGAGTTGGTAAAGTTAGCCAAAACAGTCAACTATGCTAATATCTTCCACATATGGATATAACTATATCCATACTTTGTTCCAGGCATAGTATCCATCTACAAATATAACTAATTGGAGTTTTATCTTTAACACTAAATTTTTCAATATCTTACCACTACCATGAACGCGTAACTATCCATTCTCAACGACAACTGCTACGTTGACATTGATAAATGAATATCGACAAAGACCAATTTCACCAAGTATCCACCTTCAAACATAATATATGGCTAGTTCTTCATTTAAACTTAGTTAACTATCCATTGGTGTTTATTTTGAATCTAAATGACCATATATGGATAGATAAGTGTATTTTATCCTTAGATGTTATTCGACATAAGACCAATTTTACAGTCCCCAATAATATCATAGTATCCACCTCACGCTAACCACAGTACATTCATAAGGAATATGACTATTCATATTCTAATCAGATTATACATGTCATTTTCTTTCACTATATCTATTACCGTTGTCGCTATCCATCATTCACTATATTTAACAATCAACTATCCATTTCGAAACTAGCTTTAACTATAGTACCTATACATTATATAACCAATATAATATAGTTAATGTAATCTGCGCTTTTATGAATGGTAACATTTCCGTGAAATACAAACAACTGTTATTTTCGTATAACTACAATACAAAATAAATATTCCGATTTACGAATATTTATATTTACCCACTCTATAAGATAGCACCGTCTTTACCCTCCTTCTTTTCATCTTCAAAGATTATGGATAGTTACTTATTGCGTCCAATCAAGTTAGTACCATCTATGGATAGGTGTTTTGGTTGAAAAATGTCATATTTTCCATTTAGATGCAATGAATTTCAGTTAGGAAATTGAAACGTTGCGCCCTTTCGGCCTTTAAATAATATATGTCGACCCATTCACTCTATCCACACACTCAATACAAATCAAACATAATGAGTAGTCCTAACCTTCTAGATATTCCGGCAGGCGTAAGAATAACAATCCTTGCGAAGAATGTGAGTGATAATGTTCGAGAACACTTCAAAGTCCGAGCCATGTGCAGGACCCTTTGTGAAGATGCCGATCACGTGGATACTCATTCTCAAATTAACCTTATCCAGGAGGGCCCTTCAGAAGGATACCAAAACGGCATCACCCTTTTGTACAATGCTTGTCTGGATGCCAACAACGTATCCGCTCTGTTTTTGAAGGCCATCTCCGACTTCATGTACACATACGATGGAAGATTAGAAGCTTTTCAAAAGATCAAAGATTGCGTCATCGCTGGCTGCAAACCTGCTGTGTATTGCTATGAAGTAATCCGTCAATCTATTTCCCCAGCCTTTGATTCTGGTTCGACAATCCCTTTCCTTTCTTGTTTTGCTATCCGTGCTCTTAGAAGCCATGTGAGGAAGTTCGAACGATAATCCTGGCCTATCAGCATCACTGTGAAGGAATTTCTAGCAGTTCTAATCAGGATTAGCAACCCTAGTCTGAATTCCGAGCCTAGGATCTAAGGTTCAAGTAATTGAATCTATGAGATCTCAGATTTACCTGATGATTAGCAGCGGAAGGTTTGCAGATAATCGAGATCACGAAGCACCTCAAACGCTGTGCCTCTACTGGTATCCACACACACACAAACTGGACAGGAGGGATGCTAGTGCCTGTAAGAGATCTAATCTCTAGAGAGGTTTCTATCTCGTTCTGGTGGCTGTGAATTAGGTTAGAAAACAGTTTAGGTCGACCATATATCTTATATATGTCGACTTAAACCATAACGGAATTAACCAACGATTAAACCGAATCAATCTGATTAATCCGCGAGTTGCATCGATCGATGCACTATCTGCATCGATCGACACTGCCCCAGAATATTGATATCGAATGCATATCAAATATGCATTCACTGGATCATTACATTAATGATCAACCTCGTCTTTAACGCCCAGTTTGCTTAGGTGTGTGGCCCTATAGGATCATATAACACTAGCAATGAGTTCTCAACTCATTGATCATAAGTGGCTTCTAGCAAAGCATTATGACTACCTAGTGTTATGTGATTGTCTCATCTCGACTATACGACTTTCACTTAGAGCAAGTACAATAGATTTCAGGACATTCCCAACAATCTCCCACTTGTACTGGAATCATCTATTCCTTTAATCCCTTTGTAGCTATATCTCAATCTAGCATAAGGCAAGAACTGTGTCATCCTTATTAAGCCAGATCACGTTTATCGAATCCCGATTTATACTGATAAAACAAACGACTGACAATCACCTCGTTTGAGCGCGGCCACGCATTTCCAGTATCAAATCTTCGATAGGCCCAGAGATATTTAACTCCTGTTATATAGAAGGTACAAATCCCATCTTGTTCCATCCATGTCTCTTTTATATCTCATGATACGCCTAATCAGTGTCTTTATGATCACCAGTTACGGCTGACGTTTGACAAAGTCAAGACGAACCAATCCATATAAGAGAGGACATGATGAACTCAGGTCTAAGGACTACTCTCTTTAGTCGTAATGAGAAACTCTTATGACACTCATATAACATCTTGTAGAGTTTTCATTAACGGGTCAAGTCCGATCATATGTTCTCTAACACATATCTATGTGATTGACTTTAATGCACTTATTAAATGACTCCATGAAACATAGTCATCAGTCACCTCACATACTAGTCTCACGTGGTTGTTAGTGTCCCATTTTAACAACCTCGACTAGGGACCATTTATAATTTATGTCATTTGTTTCTTATAGGGTTTCATGATCAAGTCACATACTTGATAACCTATAAAATGTCATAAATTACTTTGGGACAATTATTTAATAACACAATTAAATAATGCTGAAACAATTTCATTAAAATAACATAACCAAATTATGTTTTACGAACATCAAGTCATAACTAAAAACCAAATATAACTCCCACTGAAGACAAGATCATATCTTAAGAAATCTAATGCCTACAACAGTAGTATGAAACTCATGCTTAGGCCTTGGGAGGGGCTTGGTCAGTGGATCAGCAACATTCTCATCCGTCGGGACTCTGCTGATCTTCACATCTCCTATATTCACAATATCACGGATAAGGTGATATCTCCTTTCTATGTGTTTGGATTTCTGGTGTGATCTAGGTTCCTTTGCTTGCGCAATGGCTCCATTGTTGTCACAATACAAAGCCACTGGCTCAGAAATGCTAGGAATCACACCAAGTTAAGTGATGAACTTCTTGATCCAAACAGCCTCCTTTGCCGCTTCAGAAGCAGCGAGGTACTCAGCTTCAGTTGTGGAATCTGCTACAGTGTCCTGCTTGGAACTCTTCCAGCTGACTGCACCGCCATTCAGGCAGAAGATGTAACCAGATTGCGATCGGAAATCATCTTTGTCTGTCTGAAAACTTGCGTCTGTGTAACCAATTACTACCAGCTCATCACTTCCTCCGTACACCAAGAATTTATCCTTAGTATTTCTCAAATACTTCAGAATTTTCTAGACTGCTGTCCAGTGACTTTCACCTGGATCCGATTGGTATCTACTCGTCATGCTTAAAGCACAAGCAACATCTGGACGAGTACAGAGCATGGCATACATGATGGATCCCAACGCCGAGGCATAGGGAATCCGACTCATGCGATCTCGCTCAGCAGGTGTCTCAGGACACTGCTTCTTGCTGAGACTTACGCCATAAGACATTGGTATGAAGCCCTTCTTGGAATCTTGCATTCTGAACCTGTGTAAGACTTTATCGATATAAGTGTCTTGACACAGTCCAATCAACTTGTTTAATCTATCTCTATAGATTCTTATTCCAAGAATATACACGGCTTCTCCCATGTCTTTCATTGAAAAACAACTTCCGAGCCAAGTCTTAACAGACTGTAACAACGGAACGTCATTTCCGAGAAGAAGTATGTCATCTACATACAACACGAGAAATGCAAATGCGCTCCCACTAGTCTTCTTGTAAACACATGGTTCTTCTTCGCTTCTGATGAAATCAAACTTTTTGACTGCTTCATCAAAACGAAGATTCCAACTCCGAGATGCTTGCTTCAATCCATAAATGGATCGATGAAGCTTGCATACTTTCCTAGCTGCATCAGGATCGATGAAACCTTCGAGCTGTGTCATGTACACATCCTCTTCCAGTATTCCGTTAAGGAAAGTTGTTTTCACATCCAACTGCCAGATCTCATAATCATAATGAGCAGCTGTTGCTAGGAGAATCCGAATGGATTTAAGCATAGCGACAGGTGAATAGGTTTCTTCATAGTCAATACCATGAATTTGTTTGAAACCTTTTGCCACTAGCCTTGCTTTATATATCTGAATATTTCCATCCACATCAATTTTCTTCTTGAAAATCCATTTACATTCAATGGGTCTTGCACCATCGGGTAAATCTGTTGGGAATGTCCTGAAATCTATTGTACATGCTCTAAGTGAAAGTCGTATAGTCGAGATGAGACAATCACATAACACTAGGTAGTCATAACGCTTTGCTAGAAGCCACTTATGATCAGTGAGTTAAGGACTCATTGCTAGTGTTATATGATCCTACAGGGTCACACACCTAAGCAAACTGGGCGTCATAGACGAGGTTGATCATTAATGTAATGATCCAATGAATGCATATTTGATATGCATTCGATATCAATGTTCTGGGGAGTGTCGATTGTTGCAGTTAGTGCATCGATCGATGCACTCGCGGATTAATCAGATTAATTCGGTTTAATCGTTGGTTAATTCCGTAGTGGTTTAAGCCGACATATATAAGATATATGGTCGACCTAAACTCGTCCCTAACCTAATTCACAGCCACCAGAACACAGAAACAAACCTCTCTGGAGATTAGATCTCTGTAAGGCACTAGCATCCCTGCGGTCCAGTTTGTGTGCGTGTGGATACCAGTAGAGGCGCAGCATTTGAGGCGCTTCGTGATCTCGATTATCTGAAAACACTTCCGCTGCATATTCATCAGGTAATCTCTTGACATGTTAGATTCAATTACATGAACCTTAGATCCTAGGCTCGGAATTCATACTAGGGTTGCTAATCCTGATTAGAACTGCTAGAAATTCCTTCAGTGGTATCAGAGCTTTAGGGTTCCATTGAATTTGTAGCAAGATGATTAGATTAGTTGAATCTAGATCTTTGTATAATTGATACAAGCATGCTAAAACTCATTTTGATCAAAGTAACCTAGTTTAGGGTTTTTTGTTCGAAAACGTTTTAAGGTTTTTCGCATAGTGTCGATCGTTGCCAATCGGGCATCGATCGACGCAGAGCGAAAACCCGAATAAATTTAGGGTTTTTCGCATGGTGTCGATCGTTGCCAATCCGGCAACGATCGATGCAGGGTGAAAACCCGAATAAACCTAGTTTTCGCCTAGTGTCGACCGACGCAATTGTTGCATCGATCGACACAGCCTCGCGAGATTGTTGGATCGGTTCATTTGGATTGGACCGGTTATCGAGCTTGGTTAATAATGGTCGAACACTGTGAATGGTTTAAATGCGATTGTTTTGACTAGGTTGGCATCGACCGATGCTAATGTAGCATCGATCGACGCTGACCGGTATTCAAAACCGGATCAATTGGATTGATCGGTTATCGCGGATTAATTAATTATAAGAATTAAAACATAGTAAAACTGAACGTTTTAAATGGCTCCGTTCCTCAACCAAATATCAAGTGATACTTGATGTCTTTCCAATCTTGTCAACTGTCAAGACCCATTTAGTTGTGTGATAGACTTGCAGTGCAAGATGTCCACAATTTCATGAGTAAGGCAGAGGTAATCGTGTTGATGGACTTGCAGTGCAAGACATCGACAATTACGTGACTGAAGAGATTGGTTTACTTGACTGGGCCATCAAAATCGTTTTGGGCTCAGAGACATCCGGTGGATTGGACATAAGATGTCGATCCACAACCAAGAGTTATATTGGATATAACTAGCAAGGTTGTTGCTTACCTAAATAGCTAAAGTTGAGTGATAGCCAGTGGCTCACTTGAATTTAGTAAAATATGGATCTTGGATCATTATATTCATCTGAGGAAGCATTGATTGAATATAATGCGAGTTTTCTTAAAAGTTAAGATTTCTCATTTCTTGAACATCATAACTAAACCTTTTTCTTTTCTATGTTCTCAGCTATGACTACTACTCATAATAATTCTTTCTCCCTGCGATCCGTCCTTGAGAAGGACAAGTTAAATGGATCGAATTTTCTCGAATGGTATCGGAACTTGAGAATTGTTCTCAAGCAGGAGAAGCGGGACTATGTCCTTGAAAATGTTCTCCCTGAAAAACCGAGATCCAATGCTGCACATGCAGAAAGGAGTGCTTGGGACAAGCATTCCAATGATGTGGTCGATGTGAATTGTCTCATGTTGGCTACCATGAACTCGGACTTGCAGAAGCAATACGAGAACGTGGAGTCGCCAGTGGAGATGATTACTAGCCTGAAAAGCATATTTCAGGAGCAAGCACGAACTGAGAGATACCAGACGGTTAAATCTCTCATTGAATGCAAGCTACCAAAGGACAGTCCGGTCAGTCCTCATGTCATTAAGATGATGGGTTATATTGATAACCTGGGGAGACTGGATTGTCCCATTAGCCAAGAGTTGGCTACTGACATCATTCTGCAGTCACTGCCGTCAAGCTATGATCAGTTTGTTATGAACTATAACATGAACAACTTGACGAAGACGTTGACTGAACTGCATGGCATGCTCAAGACAGCTGAGCCTAATATCAGGAAGGGCACTCCTAATGTACTTATGGTACAAGGGGGTAAGAAGTTTAAGAAACTTGGCAAAGGTAAGGGAAAGGGCAAGGCAGTCCCGGTTGAGAACCAGGACACGCCTGCGCCAGTCCCGAAGCCCAAGCCGGGCCCATCTGAGACTGATAAGTGCCATTACTGTAAAGAGCCTGGGCATTGGAAGAGAAATTGCAACAAATTCTTGGAAGAGAAGAAGAAGAAGAAGAAGACTTTCGAGACTTCATCTTCAGGTATTTATGTTATAGAAGTAAATGTTACTACTTCTGGTTCTACTTCTTGGGTATTGGATACCGGCTGTGGTGCTCATATTTGTACAAATATGCAGGGCCTAAGCAACAGTAGGAAGTTGGAAAGGGGACAAGTGGACCTGCGCGTGGGGAATGGAGCAAGAGTTGCTGCATTAGCCGTAGGAACATATAACTTGTCTTTACCTTCTGGTTTGGTTTTAAAGCTTAATAATTGCTACTATGTACCTGCTATAAGCAGAAATATTATTTCCATTCCTATTTTGGATGTGGAAGGATATCAGTTTTCAATTAAGAATAAATGTTGTTCTTTTGATTACAATGATATATTTTATGGTAGCAGCCCATTAGAGAATGGGCTTTATGTTTTAAACCAGACTGCACCAATCTATTACATTAACACCAAGAGATTCAAATCAAATGACACGAATCAGACTTTTCTATGGCATTGTCGTTTGGGCCACATAAACGAGAAACGGATTCAAAAGCTCCATAGTGATGGGCTTTTGGGCTCATTTGATTATGAATCATGTGAGAAATGTGAATCTTGTTTACTAGGCAAAATGACTAAGGCCCCTTTCAACAAAGTAAATGAAAGGGCCAGTGACCTATTGGGCCTTATACATACAGATGTATACGGCCCAATGAGCACAAGTGCCAGAGGAAATTTTCGATACTTCATTACCTTCACTGATGATTTCAGCAGGTATGTCTATGTCTATTTAATGAGACATAAGTCGGAATCTTTTGAAAGGTTCAAAGAATTTCAAAATGAAGTACAGAATCAACTTGGCAAAAGTATTAAGGCTCTTCGATCAGATCGTGGAGGAGAATACTTAAGCCAAGAATTCAGTGATCATTTGAGAGATTGTGGAATTGTTTCACAACTCACTCCTCCTGGAACACCACAATGGAATGGCGTGTCTGAGAGGAGAAATCGGACTTTATTAGATATGGTTCGGTCAATGATGAGTCTCTCAACTCTTCCATTATCCTTTTGGGGATACGCTCTAGAAACGTCTGCGTTTACACTTAATAGGGTTCCGTCAAAATCAGTAGCAAAGACACCACATGAGATGTGGACTGGAAATGTTCCGAGTGTGTCTTTCCTGAAGATTTGGGGTTGTGAAGCTTATGTTAAGCGATTAATTACAGATAAGCTCGAACCCAAATAAGACAAGTGCTACTTCGTTGGTTATCCTAAGGAAACCAAGGCATACTACTTTTACAACCAATCCGAGAACAAAGTGTTTGTTGCTCGGAACTGCGTTTTTCTTGAGAGAGAATTTCTTTCCAAGAGAAACAGTGGGAGTAAAGTACCACTCGAAGAAGTTCGAGAGCCACAGGAAACCGCCCAGCCCATTGTGGAGGAGCAACAGTTGGATCTACAAAGAGTTGTTAAGCCAACGCCTGTGGAGCCTGAAATTCGCAGATCCGAAAGGATCCGTCACGAACCCGAGAGATATGGATTTCTCGTAACCAATTGTCATGATTTGTTGATCATTGACAGTGATGAGCCAGCGAATTTTGAAGAAGCAATGATGAGCCCTGACTCCGAAAAGTGGCTCAAAGCCGCTGAATCCGAAATGGGATCCATGTCACAGAACCAAGTATGGACTTTGGTTGATTTACCCGATGGTGCAAAACCCATTGAGTGTAAATGGATTTTCAAGAAGAAAATTGATGTGGATGGAAATATTCAGATATATAAAGCAAGGCTAGTGGCAAAAGGTTTCAAACAAATTCATGGTATTGACTATGAAGAAACCTATTCACCTGTCGCCATGCTTAAATCCATTCGGATTCTCCTAGCAACAGCTGCTCATTATGATTATGAGATCTGGCAGTTGGACGTGAAAACAACTTTCCTTAACGGAATACTGGAAGAGGATGTGTACATGACACAGCTCGAAGGTTTCATCGATCCTGATGCAGCTAGGAAAGTATGCAAGCTTCATCGATCCATTTATGGATTGAAGCAAGCATCTCGGAGTTGGAATCTTCGTTTTGATGAAGTAGTCAAGAAATTTGATTTCATCAGAAGCGAAGAAGAACCATGTGTTTACAAGAAGACTAGTGGGAGCGCAGTTGCATTTCTCGTGTTGTATGTAGATGACATACTTCTTCTCGGAAATGACGTTCCGTTGTTACAGTCTGTTAAGACTTGGCTCGGAAGTTGTTTTTCAATGAAAGACATGGGAGAAGCCGCATATATTCTTGGAATAAGAATCTATAGAGATAGATCAAACAAGTTGATTGGACTGTGTCAAGACACTTATATCGATAAAGTCTTACACAGGTTCAGAATGCAAGATTCCAAGAAGGGCTTCATACCAATGTCTTATGGCATAAGTCTCAGCAAGAAGCAGTGTCCTGAGACACCTTCTGAGCGAGATCGCATGAGTCGGATTCCCTATGCCTTGGCGTTGGGATCCATCATGTATGCCATGCTCTGTACTCGTCCAGATGTTGCTTGTGCTTTAAGCATGACGAGTAGATACCAATCGGATCCAGGTGAAAGTCACTGGACAGCAGTCAAGAATATTCTGAAGTATTTGAGAAATACTAAAGATAAATTCTTGGTGTATGGAGGAAGTGATGAGCTGGTAGTAAGTGGTTACACAGACGCAAGTTTTCAGACAGACCAAGATGATTTCCGATCGCAATCTGGTTACATCTTCTGCCTGAATGGCGGTGCAGTAAGCTGGAAGAGTTCCAAGCAGGACACTGTAGCAGATTCCACAACTGAAGCTGAGTACCTCGCTGCTTCTGAAGCGGCAAAGGAGGCTGTTTGGATCAAGAAGTTCATCACTGAACTTGGTGTGATTCCTAGCATTTCTGAGCCAGTGGCTTTGTATTGTGACAACAATGGAGCCATTGCGCAAGCAAAGGAACCTAGATCACACCAGAAATCCAAACACATAGAAAGGCGATATCACCTTATCCGTGATATTGTGAATAGAGGAGATGTGAAGATCAGCAGAGTCCCTACGGATGAGAATGTTGCTGATCCACTGACCAAGCCCCTCCCAAGGCCTAAGCATGAGTTTCATACAACTACTGTAGGCATTAGATTTCTTAAGATATGATCTTGATTTCAGTGGGAGTTGTATTTGTTTTAGTTATGACATGATGTTCACAAAGACATAATAGTTATGTTATTTTAATGAAATTGTTTCAGCATTATTTAATTGTGTTAATTAAATATATATATATATATATATATATATATATATATATATATATATATATATATTGTCCCAAAGTAATTTATGACATTTTATAGGCCATCAAGTATGTGACTTGATCATGAAACCCTATAAGCAATAAATGACATAAATTATAATGGTCCCTGGTCGAGGTTGTTAACGTGGGACATTAACAACCACGTGAGACCAGTATGTGAGGTGACTGATGACCATGTTTCATGGAGTCATTAATAAGTGTATTAAAGTCATTCACATAGATATGTGTTAGAGAACACATGATCGGACTTGACCCGTTAATGAGAACTCTACAAGATGTTATATGAGTGTCATAAGAGTTTCTCATTACGACTAAAGAGAGTAGTCCTTAGACCTGAGTTCATCATGTCCTCTCTTATATGGATTGTTTCGTCTTGACTTTGTCAAACGTCAGCCGTAACTGGTGATCATAAAGACACTGATTAGGCGGATCATGAGGTATAAAAGAGACATGGATGGAACAAGATGGGATTTGTACCTCCTATATAACAGGAGTTAAATATCTCTGGGCCTATCGAAGATTTGATACTGGAAATGCGTGGCCGCGCTCAAACGAGGTGATTGTCAGTCGTTTGTTTTTTATTAGTACAAATCGGGATTCGATAAACGTAATCTGGTTGAATAAGGATGACACAGTGCTTGCCTTGTGCCAGATTGAGATATAGCTACAAAGGGATTAAAGGAATAGATGATTCCAGTACAAGTGGGAGATTGTTGGGAATGTCCTGAAATCTATTGTACATGCTCTAAGTGAAAGTCGTATAGTAGAGATGAGACAATCACATAACACTAGGTAGTCATAACGCTTTGCTAGAAGCCACTTATGATCAGTGAGTTAAGGACTCATTGCTAGTGTTATATGATCCTACAGGGTCACACACCTAAGCAAACTGGGCGTCATAGACGAGGTTGATCATTAATGTAATGATCCAATGAATGCATATTTGATATGCATTCGATATCAATGTTCTGGGGAGTGTCGATCGTTGCAGTTAGTGCATCGATCGATGCACTCGCGGATTAATCAGATTAATTCGGTTTAATCGTTGGTTAATTCCGTAGTGGTTTAAGCCGACATATATAAGATATATGGTCGACCTAAACTCGTCCCTAACCTAATTCACAGCCACCAGAACACAGAAACAAACCTCTCTGGAGATTAGATCTCAGTAAGGCACTAGCATCCCTGCGGTCCAGTTTGTGTGCGTGTGGATACCAGTAGAGGCGCAGCATTTGAGGCGCTTCGTGATCTCGATTATCTGAAAACACTTTCGCTGCATATTCATCAGGTAATCTCGAGACATGTTAGATTCAATACATGAACCTTAGATCCTAGGCTCGGAATTCATACTAGGGTTGCTAATCCTGATTAGAACTGCTAGAAATTCCTTCAAAATCAACCAAAGTCCATACTTGGTTCTGTGACATGGATCCCATTTCGGATTTAGCGGCTTTCAGCCACTTTTCGGAGTCAGGGCTCATCATCGCTTCTTCAAAATTCGCTGGCTCGTCACTGTCAATGATCAACAAATCATGACAATTGGTTACGAGAAATTCATATCTCTCGGGTTCGTGACGGATCCTTTCGGATCTGCGAATTTCAGGCTCCACAGGCGTTGGCTTAACAACTCTTTGTAGATCCAACTGTTGCTCCTCCACAATGGGCTGGGCGGTTTCCTGTGGCTCTCGAACTTCTTCGAGTGGTACTTTACTCCCACTGTTTCTCTTGGAAAGAAACTCTCTCTCAAGAAAAACACAGTTCCGAGCAACAAACACTTTGTTCTCGGATTGGTTGTAAAAGTAGTATGCCTTGGTTTCCTTAGGATAACCAACGAAGTAGCACTTGTCTTATTTGGGTTCGAGCTTATCTGTAATTAATCGCTTAACATAAGCTTCGCAACCCCAAATCTTTAGGAAAGACAAACTTGGAACATTTCCAGTCCACATCTCATGTGGTGTCTTTGCAACTGATTTTGACGGAACCCTATTAAGTGTAAACGCAGACGTTTCTAGAGCGTATCCTCAAAAGGATAATGGAAGAGTTGAGAGACTCATCATTGATCGAACCATATCTAATAAAGTTCGATTCCTCCTCTCGGACACCCCATTCCATTGTGGTGTTCCAGGAGGAGTGAGTTGTGAAACAATTCCACAATCTCTCAAATGATCACTGAATTCTTGGCTTAAGTATTCTCCTCCACGATCTGATCGAAGAGCCTTAATACTTTTGCCAAGTTGATTATGTACTTCATTTTGGAATTCTTTGAACCTTTCAAAAGATTCCGACTTGTGTCTCATTAAATAGACATAGCCATACATGCTGAAATCATCAGTGAAGGTAATGAAGTATCGAAAATTTCCTCTGGCACTTGTGCTCATTGGGCCACACACATCTGTATGTATAAGGCCCAATAGGTCACTGGCCCTTTCATTTGATTTGTTGAAAGGGGCCTTAGTCATTTTGCCTAGTAAACAAGATTCACATTTCTCACATGATTCATAATCAAATGAGCCCAGAAGCCCATCACTATGGAGCTTTTGGATCCGTTTCTCGTTTATGTGGCCCAAACGACAATGCCAAAGAAAAGTCTGATTCGTGTCATTTGATTTGAATCTCTTGGTGTTAATGTTATAGATTGGTGTAGTCTGGTTTAAAACATAAAGCCCATTCTCTAATGGGCTGCTACCATAAAATATATCATTGTAATCAAAAGAACAACATTTATTCTTAATTGAAAACTGATATCCTTCCACATCCAAAACAGGAATGGAAATAATATTTCTGCTTATAGCAGGTACATAGTAGCAATTATTAAGCTTTAAAACCAAACCAGAAGGTAAAGACAAGTTATATGTTCCTACGGCTAATGCAGCAACTCTTGCTCCATTCCCCACGCGCAGGTCCACTTGTCCCTTTTCCAACTTCCTACTGTTGCTTAGGCCCTGCATATTTGTACAAATATGAGCACCACAGCCGGTATCCAATACCCAAGAAGTAGAACCAGAAGTAGTAACATTTACTTCTATAACATAAATACCTGAAGATGAAGTCTCGAAAGTCTTCTTCTTCTTCTTCTTCTCTTCCAAGAATTTGTTGCAATTTCTCTTCCAATGCCCAAGCTCTTTACAGTAATGGCACTTATCAGTCTCAGATGGGCCCGGCTTGGGCTTCGGGGCTGGCGCAGGCGTGTCCTGGTTCTCAACCTGGACTGCCTTGCCCTTTCCCTTGCCTTTGCCAAGTTTCTTAAACTTCTTACCCCCTTGTACCATAAGTACATTAGGAGTGCCCTTCTTGATATTAGGCTCAGCTGTCTTGAGCATGCCATGCAGCTCAGTAAACGTCTTCGTCAAGTTTTTCATGTTATAGTTCATAACAAACTGATCATAGCTTGACGGCAGTGACTGCAGAATGATGTCAGTAGCCAACTCTTGGCTAATGGGACAATCCAGCCTCCCGAGGTTATCAATATAACCCATCATCTTTATGACATGAGGACTGACTGGGCCGTCCTTTGGTAGCTTGCATTCAATGAGAGATTTAACCGTCTGGCACCTCTCAGTTCGTGCTTGCTCCTGAAACATACTTTTCAGGCTAGTGATCATCTCTACTGGCGACTCCACGTTCTCGTATTGCTTTTGCAAATCCGAGTTCATGGTAGCCAACATGAGACAATTCACATCCACCACATCATTAGAGTGCTTATTCCAAGCACTCCTTTCTGCATGTGGAGCATTGGCTCTCGGTTTTTCAGGGAGAACAGTTTCCAGGACATAGTCCCTTTTCTCCTGCTTGAGAACAATTCTCAAGTTCCGATACCATTCGAGAAAATTTGATCCAGTTAACTTGTCCTTCTCAAGGACGGATCGCAGGGAGAAAGAGTTATTATGAGTGTTAGTCATAGCTGAGAACAAAGAAAGGTAAAAGGTTTAGTTATGATGTTCAAGAAATGATAAGTCTTAACTTTTAAGAAACTCGCATTATATTCAAACAATGTTTCCTCAGATGAATATAATGATCCAAGACCCATACTTCACTAAATTCAAGTGAGCCACTGGCTATCACTCAACTTTAGCTATCTAGGTAAGCAACAACTTTGCTAGTTATATCCAATATAACTCTTGGTTGTGGATTGACATCTTATGTCTAATCCACCTGATGTCTCTAAGCCCAAAACTATTTTGATGGCCCAGTCAAGTAAACCAATCCTTTCAGTCATGTAATTGTTGACGTCTTGCACTGCAAGTCCATCAACACGATTACCTCTATCTTACTCATGAAATTGTGGACATCTTGCACTGCAAGTCTATCGCACAATTAAATGGGTCTTGACAGTTGACAAGATTGGAAAGACATCAAGTATCACTTGATATTTGATTGAGGAACGGAATCATTCAAAACGTTCAGTTTTATTATGTTTTAATTCTTATAATTAATTGATTCATCTTGCTTTGGTTCTGTGATTTCAGGTTCAATAACCTAATCAACAAATCTGATGTCGACCGACACTACTATAGTGTCGATCGATGCAGGATAACCAAAAGCAATCCGCGATAACCGATCAATCCAATTGATCCGGTTTTGAATACCGGTCAGCGTCGATCGATGCTACATTAGCTTCGGTCGATGCCAACCTAATCAAACCAATCACAATTAAACCATTCACAGAGTTCAACCATTATTAACCAAGCTCGATAACCGGTCCAATCCAATTGAACCGATTCATCAATCTAGCGAGGTTTGTGTCGACCGACACAACATTTGTGTCGATCGACACTAGGCGAAAACTGAGTTTTATTCGGGTTTTCGCCCTGTGTCGATCGATGCCGGATTGGCAACGATCGACACCATGCGAAAATCCCTAAATTTTATTCGGGCTTTCGCCCTGTGTCGATCGATGCCGGATTGGCAACGATCGACACCATGCGAAAATCCCTAAATTTTATTCGGGCTTTCGCCCTGTGTCGATCGATGCCGGATTGGCATCGATCGACACCATGCGAAAAAACCCTAAAACGTTTTCGAACAGAACCCTAAACTAGGTTTTCATGAAAACGAATTTTAGCAAGTTTGTATCAACCATACACAGATTCAGATTCAACTAATCTAATCAACATGCTACAGATTCAATGAAACCCTAAAGCTCTGATACTACTGAAGGAATTTCTAGCAGTTCTAATCAGCATTAGCAACCCTAGTCTGAACTCCGAGCCTAGGATCTAAGGTTCAAGTAATTGAATCTATGAGATCTCAGATTTACCTGATGATTAGCAGCGGAAGGTTTGCAGATAATCAAGATTACGAAGCACCTCAAACGCTGGGCCTCTACTGGTATCCACACGCACACAAACTGGACAGGAGGGATGCTAGTGCCTGTAAGAGATCTAATCTCTAGAGAGGTTTCTATCTCGTTCTGGTGGCTGTGAATTAGGTTAGAAAATAGTTTAGGTCGACCATATATCTTATATATGTCGACTTAACCATAACGGAATTAACCAACGATTAAACCGAATCAATCTGATTAATCCGCGAGTTGCATCGATCGATGCACTATCTGCATCGATCGACACTGCTCCAGAATATTGATATCGAATGCATATCAAATATGCATTCACTGGATCATTACATTAATGATCAACCTCGTCTTTAACGCCCAGTTTGCTTAGGTGTGTGACCCTGTAGGATCATATAACAGTAGCAATGAGTTCTCAACTCATTGATCATAAGTGGCTTCTAGCAAAGCGTTATGACTACCTAGTGTTATGTGATTGTCTCATCTCGACTATACGACTTTCACTTAGAGCAAGTACAATAGATTTCAGGACATTCCCAACACACTGTTGATCTCGCGCATATAAGGGATGAGGCTGATGAGGAAAGTTTAAGGTCATGCCCTTGCTCCGTTTATAGATATTGGCTTAACATCACCCACGAGAATGTCAAAGGTCACGGCATGTGCAATGATTGTTTTTAGACTATCGAGATAAAAGTCTTCTTCCAAATCATTCCCCATACTTTCCTCGAATGGCCTGAGATAGAGTAAATACCACTCGACATTGGTTGGGGTGAAGATGTAGAGCAAAACGCAGGCGGTTGGGGTCAGGGTGCAAACACAGGCGGTTGGGGTCAGGGTGCAATGCACAACGGTGGAGATCAAAACGCAGGCAGTTGGGGTTAGGGTGTAGTGCAAAATGGCAGCGGCTGGGGAAACGGTGGCGGATGGGGCAATGCGCAGGGTAAAACGCTGACGTTTATGTCATTTGGGGCGCATAAAGTTCATCTGCAGATATTTTGATTAATATTTTTTTGCTAATTATTTTTAATTTTGAAGGACTATCAGTTTCTTTTTTGTTTTTTTTATCCATCAATAACTAAAGGTATCCATCAAATATTAATTCTAAACCTATCCACTTTTTACTCTAAATTATCAATTTCTCTTTATCCTACAAAATCTAACATTAATAAATAGTTGAATTTTATTAAAAACAGTTCGAAGTTTAATTATCCCAGCCTCAACTCTCGAAACACGGATTCCTCGAAACCCTATCCCTTTACGCCGTCAGATCATTCTTACGACTTTTAAGGCCTCATTATGCATGATAACATATATAAATTAAAATATATATTTAATCAACGGATATTTACATTTAGGGAAATGGATTTTATGATTAAAATTCTTTCACACGCGTCGGTGTAATAAACTATCCACAAAACGTGTCGTGTGGATTTGACTTTAATATATTTTTTTGCCATCCATTTGTTTTTGTACAAATACACATAAATTAAAACATATTCAAACGTAATTATCACAACCCTCGAAACCACAACCCTTATATCCGTCAAATATTTTTTTTCATTTCCAAGGGAAGACGATCATTATGGACAATAACAGGGATAACACATAGATTATTTTTAATCAAACAAATACTTACATTTGGGTAAACTGACCTTTATAATTTAATCATTCCACACGCATCGGTGTAACAAACGTTAACGACTTGAGTTCCCATTCGTGGATAGTTTGTTCTGTTACCATTCAATTTACCATCCATTTGTTTTTGTCATCCATTATGCCGTCCAATGTGCCATCTAATTTACCATGAAATCTTATTTTTCCATCCATTAGTTTTTTTTTAAATAACTATATAAACGTAAAAATGGATAGAACATGCATTTAAGAAGACAGTAATGATGCCTATTATGTATCCACTGTCCATTTTCATCATGCTTAAAAATGGACGGGCCTATTGTTTTTCCAAGTCCGCTAATACCACTTTTTATTTTACCACTTAATTCTGAATCGTTTCTATGATGTCTAATTGTATACACATGATAGAATCGGTATTTTTAGGACAACTTTATCAGCTTTATATCTGTCACAGACAAGCCAGACAACTTTATATGTGACAGACCCCTCCCATCTAATCCATCACTTTAACCTCTATCTAATAGGAGTAACCATGTAGAGTGGAATTAGTATTTTTGATAGTTTTTTACTAATACACTATTTATTACTATACGGACGATTTATCATCCCTAGGCGATCGTCGATGGATACATAGAATTATATCGCTATAAACCCTAATGTACACATATTCTAAGTAGCCAAAACTAACCCATAAAATTATCCAATATAACAAAAACAGGTATGTATCCATAACCTAATTTCAGATAGTTTACATATCCACCACCTAATAGATATACACCTATTAAATTAGTATACAATATAATGGAAGTTTTCTCATGGATACGAAAAAGTCATAATTTGAAGAGACAAACAGTTTTTCAAGTCTCAAAGAGCTAAATACACAAACCATAACACACACAAACCATACTGAATTGTTAAAAGTTCATTTGAGAATTTTCGGGACTATCCAGTGCTTATATATGTCCATCGCGTACTCCTGTCTAAACTGGTCCACGAACTCATCTGTCATCGACTCCATTCCATATGATTTGGCTAGGGCATACAACTCAAGAAACTTCATTGTAACAGGTCTGCAATCGCTCACTCTATCATTCTTGTACACCGCCTCCAAGCTAGTCCATGAATAAGACGGTAAAATCTCTTTCAGCTTCTGTTAACTCGCCTTGCTTGGTTCCTTTGGCTTGATACTATTAGTATCAGGGTCCGGCTTGAAAAAGGCTTCCACAATGTAAGGCAACATGTGTAAATATGGTGCAAGGTTTTCAGCAGCTTGATTGTCACGGCAATAGATTGGCAACGGGTCAGTACTTCTACAGACCGCAATTCAATGTTAATAACAACTCCAACCCAGTGATCTCTGTTCCAATTCATGGGAATGTAAACTGTTCCCACATCTTCAAACCACCTCGCCTTAATACATTTGTGAGTCCAGTCTCCGTATACAAACTCCTTGATGCGTTCGTCCCAATGGTACCCTCGCTTTTCTTTGGACGAGGAGAAGCTCCTATATCGCCCTTGCAAATGGTTTGAAAACCAAGGCAGGAGAAAGACCACCCTCTCCTCTGCGAAGTACGTAGCATGTTTCATGTATATGTACTCTGCAAGTACCTACATATGCTGAAGTACCCATATACCATATATGTTAACAACATATGGCAAAATATACAAAAAATTAACACCATATTAACCGTTGTATTTAAACATTTCTTTGGCTCTGCAATTTCAAGCAAAAATTTGTTATTTATGTCCAGCGCCCCATATATCAAGTTCTCCAGCTTGTATTGCCTACCAATTATGCGAGAATTAGAGCCCATGAAACATATTTAACTTTTCTGTAAACACGGTTCTTTCTTACCTCGTAAGACAGAGTCTAAGCGTTTCCTGCCAGGCGTTCTTATACTCAATAAACATATCTTCTCTTTCACTTAACTCTGCTAAGCCCGAGCAAGCTCAACCTCTTCATTCGCTGGAGTAGGTTTAACACGCTTTGGTGGATGAGAAGAATCGCTTAGATCCACCAGTTCTTCAGTGCTTGCAACCAATTCTCTCATAGAGCCACGCTTTTTTTTACGTTCGTTGTTCTTCTTGTTAGCTTTCTTCCTCTTTTCCTTAACTTCACCTAGGACTACATCTACTAGTTCCTGGAAAACACATTAAATAGGTCCTATGAACTGTCGAACACCTATTTTTAAACTAATAATTAAATTACGTTGGATTGTTTCTCGGCCGTTACATCCTCCTATCCATCTCCCTCTTTAACCTGATTTAAGGAAGTATCCAATTTGCTTTCTATGGATATGTCATCAGTCTTTACTTCACATGGAATCTCGGGGTTACTCTGGCCATATTGACTACCATTATTAGTACACAATATTTAAATCGCTCATGTCTACCTTAATAAGTAGGTCTCAAAAGCTTTCAATTTTCAATTCAATTACCGTGGATTGTTTCTCTTCAGTCACATAAATCTGTCCATCTACCAATTCAGACTGATCGCAGATGGTATCCATTTTGTTTTCTATGGATACCCCATCTGTATTTCCTTCACCAGGAGGTCCGGTATTACTCTGGCCAAAATGTATACAAATAATTAGTGCTTTAAAAATTAATTGGCTTATGTACATCAAGCTTTCCATCACTTGGTGTCCCATGCTTTACTCTGGCTCTATTGTCTCCCACAATTAGTTCACAATATTTTAACTCGCTCATGTGCACCATAAGCAGGTTTGGAACACATAATAAGTAGGACACATACATTTAAAACTTATAATTAAATTACCGTGATTTGTTTTTCAGCAGGCATAGACATCTCTCCATCTACCATTTTAGGCTGATCGAAGACAGTATCCAATTGGCTTTCTATGGATAGGCCCTCAATCTTTCCTTCACACGGAGCCTCGGTGTTACTCTGGCCAAAATGGATACAAATAATTAGTATTTGTCTATTTAATCCGTATATTTACCAAATATAACAAAGACGATAATAAACCAGTTACCCAAAAGCATTAAAATGAATCCATAAGTAACCTGATATTGAGGATCCACTTGACTCTCTTTGGTAGTACACACTTGACTCTCTGTGGATAGTTTGTCGGATTTCCTTTCGCACGGGCTGCAGTTTTTATTCTAGCCATGCTAGATCCCAACAATTAGTATTCAATTGTTAACGCATTTACACCAAAGAGAGATCAATCATTCGGAAAAATCAGTTAAACAGGATAAGTAAGAGGAAGGTAAAGAAAAAAAAATTAAAGCTATCAAATGTATCAGCAGATCACCTGGATTAATGGATGCAAAACCACACTTTTTCTATTGCCTCCTTTCCAAGAGTTTTTAGGCTTTCAGCTGTACATAACATCTTTCGACTGCACTTGATCCTCCCCCTCTGTGGTCAAAGCCACAGCTTCCTTGTCCTTACCGACAATGGATTCATCACTTGTTTTCCAAGGATCAATCATGTAAGCCAGCTGATTACAAAAGTTGCCAATGTTAAATTCAGATCCCAGATTTTCTTGATCGAAAGAAGTTGCATCAACATAGTTGTTAACTTGAGAAATAATAGAATTCACATTATTCCAAATTGGGTCGTTGTTGGTAGTAGGACTTTCAAAAGTTTGATCACCAACTCCAGTATTAACATTCTCAGGCTCTCCAGCATTAGATTTTTCCTTCTCCGCCATTTTAGTTGCACTTAAGAACACTTTCTTCATTCCTGTCAAAGTGCACTTCTGAGTGGGCTGTTTAGACGTTACTTACATGCAACCTACAATCCCTGGGCGTCAATCTTCGCTTCAACAACGTCACTTCCTTTCTCAAATCTTCAATTGAATCCTCTACCCAACTCTTGAACTTGTCATTAACAATAGAGTCGGCCTCACTACTGGTCCCATCTTCAGTTGCAACAGACGCCTTTCTCTTTTCTTATTCTTCACAAAAGGCTTTGGGACGTTTTCAATAAGCTCATGAGAAGAATCACCACAGGTCACTGATCCTTCTTAAACTCGTGATGACTATCCACGAGGCTTTTAAGATACACAACCTTCTTATCTTTTATCTCGTCTATCCATTCCCTCCAACCTTCTCCTAATGGCTTCACTTGGGGGTTTTAAATAAGGAACGACTTTTACATGTACATAGATAAATTTTACAACTAAATGGATAAAAAGATTAGTATAAGTATAGAAGATACGAATATACACATACCTCAGGTCCAAACTCGATGTCTAGTACAATGTCACTGCTAATCCAGTTGTTTTTCAGGATCCTTTCGAAAGAACTATCCATGAAATTCATAGTTGATTCATGGTCAGGCATCCTCTCCAAGAATCCTGGTATACAACGGAAAACTAGGACTTGAAATGCAAGCGGGAATTCATACACGGCCTTCGTTTGTTGCTGCAGCTGCGTTCTGAATGTTTTAACAGGATCATCACCAGTTTACCAGTTCTTGGACCATGTTTCATTGAATTAATCGTTTTAAGAAAAGACTCTCGTCCCCAAGGATAACTCAGAAAGAAATCCACATCCCTAAGCATTTCAACAAATTCCGGCGTTGCCTTTGCATTCTGGTTGCCACTAATAAGCACTCCATCAACAATACATATCAGAGCAAGTTTCAGCCTTTTTGAACCATCCAGGTGTCTATCATCAAGCCTTTTAAATATGTATGTAATCTTAACACCTTGGTCCCCCTTCTTCCTACTCTTACTCGTATTGCCAAACAAGTTTTCCCACACAGAAGTGGATCCTTCTGGAATCATCTTATTCTCATCTATTTCCTTTGGTTCAGGGAACTCACAACAATTTAAGCATGTTATCAATCCAAACTCTTCTAACGAGAATCTCAGAGGTTGCCCCTCAAAAACTGAAGTCAACTCGTATCTCTTTTTCGTAATTATTTGCCTCGCCAGTAGCCTATGAATCATTTTCCCAGAAATTGAACATTGTTTCACTGAGAGCCTAAACAAATCTCCAAAACTAGATTCTCGAATTTTCTCCCACTCTGGCGTATCCTTAATCTTCTTCCACACTTTGTTTAGTATCTCCAGTTTGGAGTATATATTCAGTCGACCATCTGGATATCGATATGTCTGGTATAATCTACTCGGTAGGTTTGAGTGTACCATCGTCTGCAAAATAAACATCTATTGGATAAAATTTTCGTTTGAAAATCACTACAACATAATATTAGAGTATTGGAATCTTACGTTATTAGTAATGAACGAGGATCAGAAATCCTAACGAATGTGGGTTCTGCTTTTCGCTGGTGTAAAAATGGAGGAGAGAGACAATGGCAGTTTCTGTATTTTTTTATTTACAGATGTAAAATTAATTAACTCGTACCCATCATAAAAAACCGTCCAACCATAAAAATGTCTAGTTAGCAGGATGAGTAATTGGTCAGTTCATTTAGTCTAGGGGCATTATTATCTTTTCAATCTCTTTCTCATCAACAAAAAATACAAAAATGCACAAACTTTTCAAATGATATAAGAATGCAAGGAAAAAATAAAACAGATACAAGGATTGCAAGTGACCCCCTTTTGAGATAATGATTCTTTAGCCACTGATGTCGGTATATTTGGGAAAATGTCGACTAGATTGATTTAACAGTCAAACTGATTATGGATCATATTGAATAACTTTGATTAGAATTTGTAACTGTATTAAATTGCATTAATTTTCAACTCATAACCAATTGAAAATGAATGAATTAATGAATATTCTCTATATAAAACTTGTTATGCTAGGGAAGATCTTTTACAATTTATAATGTGGAATTTTACCACCTAATATGATCACGTGATGAAAGCATAAACCGTTCACAGTCACATGTAAGGAACTATTACGATCACGTGGGTTAGTCCATGCATATATGGCAAACTTTTTCATTTAGTCCTAATGAGACATGTAAAAAACTAAAAAAAAAAACTTATCAAAACAGTTGGGTATTTTTTTGGTCAGTTATAAAATTTTTAGATAAGAATAGGTAAGACAAGTCAATTATTTCCATTCTTTTCACAATATAATGTTTCAAAGAAAAAGGATTGGACATATATCAGCTACCTTTAAATTTTAAGATATTCATTATCCTAGTTGATCTTGAGAAATATGATTGTACACCAATCTATCACAAGTACAACGAAAGGAGAAAGACTAAGATGAAATGTGTAGAATATTTCTGATTAACTTGTAACTAACATTCGAGTGTAGCTTATATATATATAAGTGTGAACTATAATTAAATTAATAATAGATTAATGTAACTAATTGCCAGATCAACATAGGGAATGTATATGCATAATATGCCCCCCTCAAGCCTTTAATCTGTTGGTGCTTTAGGGAGATAAAGGCTTGCAATCGACATCCGCTGAAGTAAAGAGTGAAATTTTGCTGGGTGCAAAGCTTTAGTTAGAGTGTTGGCAAGTTGTTTGTAGAGGCAACATGTAACATAAAGCCTGTTTTGAGTTGATCACATCCTGTATGATAGTCAATCTGCACATGTTATGTTCACTCGTGAAAAAACTGGATTAGATGCAATGTGCAAAGCAGACTTACTATCAGAAAATAGTGTTGTGGGCAGTACAATCTTTCTTTGAAAGCATCAAACAGCTGATGAAACCAAATTATTTCCTTTGTTGCATTGGCCATGCTACGATACTCAGCCTCCATACTGCTGCAACTGACAACCTGTTGCTTCTTTGATTTCCAAGAGATCAAAGCCTCACCAATGAAAATGCAATAACCAGAAACTTATCGTCGAGAATCCGAGCATGCACCTCAGTTGGCATCAGCAAAAGCAGTAAGCTTCAAATCCGAGGTTGCAGAGTATAATAGTCCTTGTCCTGGATTGCCTTTGATGTATCATAGAATCTTGTGAGATGCTTGCAAATGTATATATGTAGGTTCATACAAATACTGACTAAGCTTATTCTTGGCAAAGTTCACATCCGGTCGAGTGATTATTAGATATAATAATCAAAAAATAAACTATCTGTAAGGCTTTTATCAAGAACATGAATACCAACAGTAGAGCTTAACTGTTTTGTTGGATTGATAGGCTCAAAGTTTATCCCTATACTAAACTGCAAGTGAACAGCAATGTCAAAGTAGTATATAGGGTTATCGAATCCACAGGGACACTTGGTCTCAATAGATCAGAACAGTAGAGACTAATACTAGAAAGAAAGCAATGTAATTGAATTAAAAGTGGTGCGAGAAAGTAAATCAGTAGCAGAGATTAACGGTTGTGGAAGCAATAAACTAAAAGCGTCAAGCCTAGGGTATTCTCAGGAAATCAGACAAGCAGACAGTTCATTCAGCAAGGATCTAATTAAGCACAGTTCTAGAACTCAAAACACAGATATAGAATTAACCAAATTCCTTTGCGATAATTCTCTAAGTCTAAGTGCAGCAAACCAAACTTTCGTTTGCGAGAACTAACAGATTAAACTAGCATTAATCCCAAGTTTGATATGTTCACAATTATCCTAAACCAAACTTCCGTTTGCGCAAAGTTTAATTGCCCAATTTAATTAGTTCAGATTCCTAAACCCCACTTCCGTGACGTATTTAGCAACCTAAGATCTAGATTCTAATTGATCAGGTTAGAACTAGCTTTAAGCACAATTAAATTGAAGAACAGATATAGTTATGAATCCTTAACTGAATTTGAACAAGTCTAGCAAGTCATGAAATCCTATGTGAGAAACCCTAAACCTAACTAGGAATCTACTCAGACATAGATAATGAAAACATAATCATAGAATGAATAAATTGCATAAAAGAATAATAGTAAAAGGGGTTCGAAATCTTCTCCAAATACAGATGAAGTAATAGGTTCAGATCAGCCCCAAAAGCTCTAAAAATCCTCTGCTCTTAATTATGAAAGCGTAAGTAAAATAAACACCAAAAACTAGTATATATAGGCATAATCTCGGATGGGGCTTCTGTGTAAATACTGGAACTATCTTGGGCTTCTTTGCAAATCTTCATATCTTCATTAAACCGACGTGTACGGCCCATCTCGCTAGTGTGTCGACCGATGCACAAGGTGTGTCGGTCGATGCATGATCAATAAATCGGACAGTGACTTAAGCTCTCGGCCAAAACGTCCCAAAAGTCCCAAAATGCTCCAAATATCTCCAATTAGCTCCAAACCTGATTAAACCTGTAAAAGACTCTAAACAAAGACAAAAGACACTAAAAACACATCCATATCATGGTCTAAAATGGGTAAAAACCATGATATATCAACTCCCCCACACTTAGCCTTTGCTTGCCCTCAAGCAAAACATAGAACTAAAACATGGTGAAGAGGTTTGAAAACTCTTCAGAAACTCATTTCATCCTAGAAGCTACAATACTCAGATTCCCCTTAGTAAACCACTGCAAGAATCAATCACAGGATATCAAGACCACAATGTACTTCCCCCACACTTAGCAACTGTCCTAGGTAAACTCCACAATCACATTCAAGCATTCAAATTCTCCCTACTGACTTCTGCAAGTATTTAAGTGCGGTCTCACCTAAGGATTATCGATCAAAGGGAACATGGATTCTTACCTTATCATCTCTAGACCACCATACTATCTTTCTCTAGTCCCTTTCTTCTCTTTCCCTTCTTTAACAACTGATTTTTCCCCACTGGGTATCATTTTATTTTTTTTTATCAGTGTTCTTCCCGTTATGGGGTGTACTTTGGACACATTCCATGGATCACATGAGAGATAATAGTGTTTGCTACTATTCCCATGACCACTTCGGAGTTACTAACTCATCCTCAGTTTATTATCTCTTTTTTTTTTTTACTTTACAGAAGGGGAGAAGGGAACTAAATAGGATAGGTTGACAGGCTGTGTCAGAACTAACAAGGGAATCCGACACAAAGTATACCAAGCCCTTAGGTGAGAAATCTAAGTCAGTATTAAGGTTAAAGTCAGTAAAAGGATCCTCTGATACCTGAAGTGATGTGGGTGTTCCCAGTAGGTTGATCTGTGATGGGGTTTTCTAATAGTCAGAGATAGATCCTGCAACTTCATCCCAATGGTTACTTAAGTTCCTGCAAGTCTTGTAAATCTTCTCAGAAAATCATAGTTTCTTACTTAAACAATTTTGACTCAATAAAATAAAATTTTTTTGAAAAACGGACTGACTCTTAAGAAAACAGAAAACAAAAGTCAGTAGCACCTCCCCCACACTTAAGACACACTGTCCCCAGTAGTGTCCAGCGAAGGATCGGTAAAAAGAAAATAAAAATTGAAAAGGTGAAATTATGTCTGTCGGGTTACCTCTGTCGCTGAGCATCGATCGTTGCACTAAGTGCATCGACCGTTACTTGGCGATTTTCGTGTATAGTCGATCGTTGCTCAGGACCACAACGATCGCTGCAATGCGATTCCTTTCGTGTTGTGACGATCGACACAGAAGTGCGTCGATCGTTGCACTGCGATTTAACCGAGACCTGCAAACATAAACTCACCAGAAACAAAAACAAACGTAAAATCCAAAAAAAAAAAAAAAAAAACACCAAAAATTAAGTAGAAAAACACCAGTACCTAATGGTGGGTTGCCTCCCACCCAACGCTTGTTTAAGGTCAATAGCTTGACCTATCAGAAAGAGATCGGACTCATGGCGGTTTCAACAGAGACTTTGAGTGTCTCTGTGAATGTCTCCTCATCCAAGGTTGCGTATAAGCATTCAGATCATGAGATCTTCCAAGGAACGAACGATAAGGGTCGGGGTGGGAGTGTAGCTTCGGCGGGATTCTTTGTTTCCCTGCATTCAAAGTCAATGGATTAGGAGGTTTGAGCTTTGGTGATTTGTACCTTACATTTGACGTATATCTGATGTCTGGAGCTTTCTGCTTATGAGCAGTTGCAGGTACTGAAGATGTTAGAGCAGGTTCAAGAGGAACCGCCATCTTCTTTTCTCCACTATCAGATATTGTAGTTCCACCAATCTGAACTTCTTCTTTTAGATGACCATCAGTGGAGATCATCTTCTTTGCATGAACTCGCGAATTTTCAACTGGTGGTGTTTTATTCACCTTCTTATCCATCACTTTTATGCAGTTAGCCACTTCTAGCTCTTGTTTGGAGGGTTTAGGAACTTTAGGATATGGCACTGGGGGCTTGTACACTCGTTCTGGTACTGTTGCAGTTTTCTGGTCATGTCTGCGTTCTGTGTCGATCGTTGCATGATGTGTGTCGATCGATGCAAGGCGATTCTGTTTCTCGAAAGAACTCGAAATTGCCGTCAGAATGGCGTGTCGATCGTCACTAAGGGGGTGTCGATCGATGCATGTATCAGGCAGACAATATTCATCCAGAAAATCTGAGATTATGCTCTCTTCTTCACCTAGCAACTCAATATCATCCCTTATGTTCACAGCATTGATGTGCAGCTTCCGTTCAGCTCTCTTAGCTTCATTCTGCCTCTCTATTGCTACATCTCTTCGTTCAATTTTGATATCCAGCTCCTCCATATGCGTGCTCAAAGATTCAAACTTCTCATTCAAGTCTTCATACAAAGCATCCATCTTTGAGTTGAAGGACCTATCAATCTGTTGTTGTCTCTCAAGGTACTGCTCCATCATGATTTCCATTCTGCTCTCATGAGCTGTAGGTGCAGGCGGTACTTGGTAAGAAGAAACACTACAACTCCTTGTAAAGGGTTTCTGAAAAGCAGATCCATGACTATAGAATCCAGTTCCTTCAACGCAATGGTTAGCTTCTTGTGCATACTTTCCAAGTAGAAGACTATGCAGAGAGTCAACTTGGTTCTTCAACCCAGCTATCTGTGAACTGTCAATCCCTGAGCTGAAGATATCATTCCGACACATCGTCCTGATGATCTCTTAGTGTTCTTGGTGATTCAGCGAAGTGTGTCGATCGATGCAAGAAGGGCGTCGATCGATGCAATGCGAAATCAGAGAACAAAAAAATAAATCAGCAAAAATAAATAAAAATAAATAAATAAATAAAAACAAAAACGAAAAGAAAAAGAAAAATCATAGTAAAACCCTAAGTTCTAAGCTATCGAAGACTCAAAGAGTCCCCGGCAACGGCGCCAAAAACTTGATAGGCTCAAAGTTTATCCCTATACTAAACTGCAAGTGAACAGCAATGTCAAAGTAGTATATAGGGTTATCGAATCCACAGGGACACTTGGTCTCAATAGATCAGAACAGTAGAGACTAATACTAGAAAGAAAGCAATGTAATTGAATTAAAAGTGGTGCGAGAAAGTAAATCAGTAGCAGAGATTAACGGTTGTGGAAGCAATAAACTAAAAGCGTCAAGCCTAGGGTATTCTCAGGAAATCAGACAAGCAGACAGTTCATTCAGCAAGGATCTAATTAAGCACAGTTCTAGAACTCAAAACACAGATATAGAATTAACCAAATTCCTTTGCGATAATTCTCTAAGTCTAAGTGCAGCAAACCAAACTTTCGTTTGCGAGAACTAACAGATTAAACTAGCATTAATCCCAAGTTTGATATGTTCACAATTATCCTAAACCAAACTTCCGTTTGCGCAAAGTTTAATTGCCCAATTTAATTAGTTCAGATTCCTAAACCCCACTTCTGTGACGTATTTAGCAACCTAAGATCTAGATTCTAATTGATCAGGTTAGAACTAGCTTTAAGCACAATTAAATTGAAGAACAGATATAGTTATGAATCCTTAACTGAATTTGAACAAGTCTAGCAAGTCATGAAATCCTATGTGAGAAACCCTAAACCTAACTAGGAATCTACTCAGACATAGATAATGAAAACATAATCATAGAATGAATAAATTGCATAAAAGAATAATAGTAAAAGGGGTTCGAAATCTTCTCCAAATACAGATGAAGTAATAGGTTCAGATCAGCCCCAAAAGCTCTAAAAATCCTCTGCTCTTAATTATGAAAGCGTAAGTAAAATAAACACCAAAAACTAGTATATATAGGCATAATCTCGGATGGAGCTTCTGTGTAAATACTGGAACTATCTTGGGCTTCTTTGCAAATCTTCATATCTTCATTAAACCGACGTGTACGGCCCATCTCGCTAGTGTGTCGACCGATGCACAAGGTGTGTCGGTCGATGCATGATCAATAAATCGGACAGTGACTTAAGCTCTCGGCCAAAACGTCCCAAAAGTCCCAAAATGCTCCAAATATCTCCAATTAGCTCCAAACCTGATTAAACCTGTAAAAGACTCTAAACAAAGACAAAAGACACTAAAAACACATCCATATCATGGTCTAAAATGGGTAAAAACCATGATATATCATGGATCCATTGGAACAGAGCTTGGTTACACCCTAGCAAACATGGATCTTCAATCAGGGGCAGGGTATAGTTTATTTAACAGACAATAAGCCCCTTTGTAGAGCGAGCTATTTCCAAACCAAAAAGAACCTAGAATTGCCCATATCCTTTATATTGAAAGTTTGATAAAGAAATCCTTTAAGAGCAGACACGCCTGATTCATCATTGCTTGCAATCAGAATATCGTCAACATAGACTAAGACAGCTATGAATACATAACCGAGAAGCTTCACAAACAATGTGTTATCAACATGAGCTTGATCAAAACCATCAACAAGTAGAACATTTGAAAAATCCTTGTACCATTGTCTGCTTGCTTGTTTTAATCCATATATGGATTTCTTGAGCTTACATATTGGATTAGGAGGTGGAACGGTGCCTTAAGGAGGTGTATATCCAAGAGGGAGACTCATATGGATTTCTTCATCCAATCATGAAAAAGGCATTAGTTACATCCATTTGAATCAAAATCCAGTTATGAACAGCTGCAAGATTGAGAAGAAGCTTGACAATAACTAGTTTTGCCACATGAGAGAATGTATCAATGTAGTCTACTCCTGGCTTATGAGTAAACCCCTTTTCAACTAATTGAGCTTTAAACCTCTGAATAGAACCATTTGCATTATGTTTAACCCATTTGCAGCCAACCACATTCTTACCATGAGGAAGTAAAACAACATCCCAAGTATATGTATCTTCAAAAGCAAGAAGTTCCACGTACATTGCCTTAGTCCACTGTAATGATTTCATGGCTTGCTGGAAAGTCTTTGGTTCAGTTTTAGAAGTGAAGTTAAGGATTATTTCTCTGTAGTGGGGAGATATAATTGTAGGATCGTTCAGTGTTTCCTGATTCAATTCTCAATTGATTCATCCTACTAAACATGCAGATCTAGGTTCTCTTATTTAGAAACTTAATGGATCTCACCTGTTACCTTTTTGTGCAGCGGAATGAGGAGGTAATGGTCAGAGATCAGCAGAACCACCAAGAGATGGATCCTCCAAAGGCACGCACACGCACGCTCGGGAATTGGCTGCTAGACCAGACAGAGAAGAGGCGCAGAGAGAGGCTAAGGGAGGCGCAGAAGCTAAGAAAAATTAGAGAGCTTAGGTCTGATTTTAGTCATTAAAATCCCCTCTAGTTCTCATGGGCTTTTGGGCCCAATTCTCAGTTCTGATTAAATCCCTTGGATTTAATCAGGCCCTTTAGTCTCTCCAAGTACCGTAAATGCCTAGCACTTTTACCGTACTTCTGCTAAACCGTTCCTTCGTATTTTCCCGTTAGCTTAGGCGTGTGACCCATATGGGATCATATAATAAAGGCAATAAGTCCAAAACTTATAGATCATGAGCGGACTCTAGCAAGCCATCATGACCCCCAGTATTATATGACTTATGTCTGATCATTGACATACTCTTACTTTCTAGAGACAGTACAGAGATTACTGGACATAATTCCAACAATCTCCCACTTGAACTGGAATCTCTGTATTCATAATCCTTTTGTCTCAATATCTCGATTAGTCATAAGGCAAGATTAGTGTCATCCTTATAAAGCCTAATCTTGTTCATCGGACTCTGATTTGATACTGACAATCCAAACGACTCGGGAAAGTCCGTTTGAGCATGGCCATGCATTTTCCAGTATTCAAATCTCCGATTGGCCTAGAGACATTCACTCCATTTATATTGGAGGGACAAATCCCGTCTTGTTCCATCACTGTAAACTACTCATTTCATAATACACCCAAACAAGGTCCTTATAACTATCGCTTAACGACAACATTAGACAATGATCAAAGCGCATTAGTTCATGTGCAGTCACATGCATGCGAACTCAGGTCTAAGTACTATACTCTATAGTCGTAGTAAGAATCTCTTATGACACAGATATAAATATCCTGAAGAGTTCTTATAATCGGGTCTTGTCCGGTCGTATGTACCCTACATACACCTATGTACTGACTTTGATGCCGTGCATCTATGACACACTGAGACTTTGTCATAAGTCACATACTAATCTAGTCTCACATGGTTGTTGGTGTTCCAATTTCAACAACCTTTGACTAGGGACATGATGATATAAGCCATCTATCAAATATAGGGTCTCATGATCAAGCTAAATGACTTTGATAACTCAAGATCAAGTCACTTACTTCGATGACCTATAAAATGGTTCATATCATTTTGGAACGATTATTTCATCACAGTTAAAATAATCTTGAAATAATAATTTCATCAAACATCTTAAATGTTTTATAAGAACATATCAAATAACTAAATAAAGCCCTTTAATAACTCCCACTGAAATTAAGACTGCATCTTAATTTCACTTATCCTACAGCAACAGTCCGCGACTCGTGCTTAGGCCTAAGGAGTGGCTTCGTTAATAGATTAGCAACGTTCTCATTCATTGAAACTTGCTGATCTACTTAACATCTCTGTCATTTATCTCACGGAATAGGTTATACCTACCCTCAAATTGTTTGGACCTCTGATGTGCAGCTAGTCTCATCTATGCTGGGAATCACATCAAGTTCAGTGACGAACTCTTCTTTCCAAACAACCTCTTTCGCCACTTTCAAACTGCGAAATGTTCAGCTTAAGTCATGGAGTCAGCAACAGTGCCTTGCACCGCCAGACAGACACAAGATATAACCGGACTGTGACCGGAAATCATCTCTGTCCGTTGGAAACTTGCCTTTCAGACTCCACCGACTCGTAGCACCTAACTTTCTCCGTAAATAAAGAACGTATCCTAAGTATTTTCCAAATACTTGAGAATATTCATTACGTCTATTCAGTGATTCTTTGCTGGATTTGACTGGTCTTTTACTTGTCTTGCTTAACATTAAAGCAACATCAAAACAAGTACGTGTCATGGCATATATGATAGATCCAATTGCCGACGCATATGGAATCTCATCCATGCATTCAAGCTCAGCAGATATCGTAGGATACTGTTTCTTGCTTAACGTAATGCCATGTGACATTGGCATAAAACCCTTCTTGGATTGCTGAAAACGTGTAGGACTTTGTCAATTTAAGAATCCTGACATTGTCCTACCAGCGCTTTTGGATCTCTATCTTTAGATCCAAAATCCAAGAACATACGTGGCTTTACCCATGTCAATCATTAAAACCAACTCCCAAGCCAGTCCTTTACCGACTGCAGCATTGGGACGTTATTTCCGAGAATCAGTATGTCTTCGACATACATTATGAGAAATGCAATATCGCTCCCACTAATCTATTAGTAAACGCACAGTTCCAATTCGTTCCTGTTCAAGTCAAAACCTTGACTACTTCAACAGAACGAAGATTTCAACTCCGATATGTTTGCTTCCATCCATGAATGGATCGATGAAGCTAACTTACACAAAATGTAATTTTTCGGAGTCCGGGCTCACTTTCGCTTCTTTGAATTTCGCAGATTCGTCGCTTTCAATGATCATCAGATCATGCGAACTTTCAATGATCATCAGGTTCAACTAATGACGAGAAATCACTCTCGGATTAGTGACTGATTCATTCATATCTGCGAACTTCAGGCTCTACAGGTGTAGATTCTACAGAAATCTGTAAATCCATCCGCTGCTCTTCCTCAACAGGTTGAGCAGCCTCCTGTATTTCTCGAAATTCTTCGAGTTACACTTTTACTCCCACTGTTCTTCTTGGAAAGTAACTTCCCTTCTTAGAAAACAGAATGGACGTAAAAGTAACAAGCCTTGGTTTCCCTAGGACAACCAGCGAAGTAGCACAACTACAAATACTCAGTAAAGACGAATTTGGATCGATTCCAATCCACATTTACGTGGTGTCTTTCAACTGATATTGGTGGAACTATTTCCGCGTAAACTTAGATATTTCTAGAGCGTTATTCTTAAAGAATATCATGGAAGATTCGTGTGACTCATCTTTAATCATTTCCGTTAAGATCTGATTCTTTCTCACAGAAACACCTCTAGGTTTTCAGGAGAAATGAGCTGTGAAACGACTTCACACTCATTCAGATGATCACACCATCAATGACTCAAGTATTCTCACTCGAGATCTAATCCAGAGTCTCAATACTTCTGTCACTCAGATTCTATACTTCATTCTGGAACTCTTTCGACCATGTCAAAGAATTCCGACTTGTGTCTCATCAAATGAACACAGTCACACTCACTGAAGTAATCAGTATAGACAATGAAGTACAGGAAATTTTCTCTTGGCATTACTGCTCATCGGACCACATACATGAGTATGTTCAATCTCCAATAAGCCTTTGGGCCTTTCTCTAGCTCGGCTAAGATGGGCCCTTTGTCTTTTGGTCCAGTAAGCAGAATTCAAGTCTCATAAGATATCCATTCAAATGAGCCCAAAAGTCCATAACTATGGGGTTTCTGAATCCGATTTACTCTATTTGACCAAAACATTTATGCCAAGAAAAATCAGGTTTAATTCATCAGATTTAAACCAATTCGGTATTTATGTTACATTTAGGCACTCTTTGGTTTAAGATATAAAACCCATTCCTTGAATAGGGTGCTACAATTAACATTTCATTAAGATCAAAAGAACAAAACTTGTCTTTATCAAAATGAAAACATTCAAATTCTTCACAAGAAAATGAAAAAACAACTCTGCTCAAAGCAGGTACATTGTAGCAATTACTTAATACAAAACCAAGCCTTAAAGGGATCTATAAGTGAAAACCCTACGGCTGAGGCAGCATCCCAAGCTCCTTCCAGACACGCAGTTTCACTTGCCCTTCCTTCAAAGTTCTACTGTTGTCCAGGCTCTGCATATTTTAACAAATATCAGTGCCACAACCAGTATCCAATACCTATAAGGTATAACTTGAAGTAATGACATGAATACCTGAGGAAGTAGTCTCATACATCAACTTTAACTCCTCATAATCTTCCATGAATTTAATGAAATTTCTCTTCCAATGCCCAGTCTCTTTACAGTAGTAGCACTTACCAACGTAAGAGGTATCTGACTCGGGCTCAGAAGACACACGCTTGCCATGATTCAAAATCTGGACAAATTTGTCTTCACCCTTGTCAGCATTAGGTTTAGTAAACCTACCCTTCTCATTCATGAGATTGTACAGGGTACTCTTCACGTTTGGCTCAACTGTCTTGAGCATATCATGCAGTTCAGTCAGCGTCTTCGTTAAGCCTTTCTTGATATAGTTCCTTCTGAACTTATCATAGCTTGACGGCAGCGACTGCAGAATGATCCCAGTTGCCAATTCTTGGCTAACTGGATAATCCAGTTTCCTCAGGTTATCAATGTAACCCATCATTTTACTGACATGAGGACTCACTGGATGATCATTTGGTAGCTTGCAGCTAGTGAGAGACTTAACCAACTGGTATCTCTCCACTCTTACCTGCTCCTGAAATTTCAATTTCAGGCTGCTGATCATCTCTATTGGCGACTCCATGTTCTCATATTGCTCCAGCAAGTCTGAGTCCATGGTAGCCAATATCAGACCACGCACATCTACCGCATCATTATAATGCTTATTCCAAGCATCATATACTGCATGGGAGGCATTGGACCCGATCCTCACGGGGAGAGATCTCTCAAGGACATAGTCCTTTCTCTCCTGCCTGAGGACTAGCCTCAGGTTCCGCGACCAAGTCAAGAAATTTGATCCGTTCAGTTTGTCCATCTCAAGGACAGACCGGATCGAGAAAGTGTTTTGATTGTTTGTGCTAGTCATAACTGAAATTTAAGATAAAAGAATTTTAGTTAATATGTTCAATATGATTAATCTTGTATTAAATTTAATATGATTAATCACGCATTATATTCAATAACATAAGTTACCCTCAATAGAATATAATGATTCCAAGATCCACATATAACTAAGATCAAAGTGGGCCACTGGCCGTCACCCAATCTTAGCTTATATCGGTAAGCCCTATCTCGGCTAATTATATCCGTGATATAACTCTTGGTTGTGAATCTGGGCCCGAGGCCCAATCCACTCTGATGTCTCAAGGCCCGGGACTCCCGATGGCCTAGTCAAGAAAACCAGACTACACAGTCATGTAATCATTAATGTCTGGGACTCCCAATGACATTTATGAATCACAAACCGTCTTATCCACGCAAAAGTAGACACCCTCACACTGTAAGGCCATGAGTACAATTGAATGGGCTTCGACAGCTGACATAGACTGGACAAGACATCCAACGCTTAATATTATTTGAGGTTCGTAGGTTTATTAAAATTTTATCCCAAAATAGAAGATTACTATTTTGGGAAACTTTCCATTTTGGGAAACCTACTAATTTTGGAAACTTTCTAAAATTGGAAACTTCCTAAAATTGGAAACTTTCTAAATATAGAAATTTCCTAAAATCCAAAACATGCAAATCTAGAAACTTCTAATTTAAGAAACTTTCTAATTTCAGATTTTGAAAAACATATTAATTTAAAAATCGATTTTATAATTTTATAAAATAAATTTTAAATTAATTCTGAAGAAAATACTCAAATAACTGGCCCAATTGTTTTAACTTCTTGGCCCGAGGCCCAAGAATTTGTTCATGTCCAAGACATATTGCCCAATTAAATGACATAACCGGTCTGGTTCATTAAAATTGGTCTTAACCAAAATTAATTACTACGATGACCACAATTGTCAACCGGTTATTTTCTAAACCGGATTTTCTCAATTTATTTGGTCCAACCAAATCAAATTAGAAAATCACTGGTTTAGGCACAAAATCCAATTTTACGACTTTGGATTTCTTATCCTGGTTTAACCAGAACTTAATAAATTTATTAAGTCTGTTTATTAAACCAAGACGATTAATTTTAATCAATTAAACCGAACCGAAATATCACACACCTAAACCGAACCGGCCGTGATTGACCAACGACCCGGTCAGCTCATGTTTCACGCGACAGCCGCGATCATCACGCATCACGCTTCCTCGATCGGGACGTGATCGGGCAAGCCGCGTGATCGATCGGGACAGCTCGGTTGTGTGATCGGGACGGGAGCGTGAGATCGGACGAGAGGCAACCGGGACGGGACGCGGCTTACGCCGAGAGAGCATAAGGCGATCCGTGCGATCTGCCTTGCGGATCAGCCCACGCGATCCATGCGATGCTCTCGCGCCTCTCGGCTGATCGATCTCTCGCGATCTTTCGTGATCGGATCAACCACGCGACTCGATCCATCGATCGGTCCGTGCGTCTATTCGATCCGGACGTGCGGTTCGACCACACTCCGACGCAACCAATTCAATATAGATTGGATCATGCGATTTCTTATTTGTTCAGGTTTTAATTCTTTGTTTCTTAAGTGTTTTTCCTTATCAGTAGGTTGATTCAAAAACACTTCTTAAACAATCCTAAACATGATTCTAAACAAGAAAAACCACAGAACCAATGGCTCTGATACCACTGTAGGATCGTTTAGTGTTTCCTGATTCAATTCTCAATTGATTCATCCTACTAAACATGCAGATCTAGGTTCTCTTATTTAGAAACTTAATGGATCTCACCTGTTACCTTTTTGTGCAGCGGAATGAGGAGGTAATGGTCAGAGATCAGCAGAACCACCAAGAGATGGATCCTCCAAAGGCTCGCACACGCACGCTCGGGAATTGGCTGCTAGACCAGACAGAGAAGAGGCGCAGAGAGAGGCTAAGGGAGGCGCAGAAGCTAAGAAAAATTAGAGAGCTTAGGTCTGATTTTAGTCATTAAAATCCCCTCTAGTTCTCATGGGCTTTTGGGCCCAATTCTCAGTTCTGATTAAATCCCTTGGATTTAATCAGGCCCTTTAGGCTCTCCAAGTACCGTAAATGCCTAGCACTTTTACCGTACTTCTGCTAAACCGTTCCTTCGTATTTTCCCGTTAGCTTAGGCGTGTGACCCATATGGGATCATATAATAAAGGCAATAAGTCCAAAACTTATAGATCATGAGCGGACTCTAGCAAGCCATCATGACCCCCAGTATTATATGACTTATGTCTGATCATTGACATACTCTTACTTTCTAGAGACAGTACAGAGATTACTGGACATAATTCCAACAATAATTGAGTAAGTGATAACAAATGATAAGGGATAAGGAGTAGTGTGTTTAGGTTCAGTAGTGAAATCATGAGATTGGGTGAGGTGACAATGGTACCCAGTCAGACAGCTAGGAGCTTTAACTAGTCGCTTAGGTATGTTAATATTCTGAGAAACTAAATCCGTATTTGCACCTGTTTCTGATGTTAACGGTTCGTTACTAGGGGATGCAGGTGGAGGAGATGCAGGTGGTCTAAATGAAGATGCATAATGAATAGGTGGTGAAGAAACTGAAGATGAATATGATGCATGAGAAGTATGTAAATGAATGGGAAGTGTTAAAATGCAGGAATGAAAGATGTCATCATGATGAGAAGGTAAATCATTAAATGGAAATATATTATCATGAAAAACTATGTCACGAGAGATAGAAATTTGAGTTGTATCAAGATCTAACACTTTGTATCCTTTGTAACCAACATGAAAACCTAAGAAGACACAAGCACGAGTACGAGGTGAAAGTTTTGTTCGAAACTTAGGCAATGTTGAAACATAACACAAGCAGCCAAAAGTTCTGAGAAAAGAGTAATCAGGTGCTTTGTTCATGAGTTTTTGATAAGGTGATTGGTTCCCTAAAAACCTGTGAAGGCATGCGATTTTTCAAAAAAGCAGCAGTAGAGACACACAGACCAGTAGCACAGAGGAACATTGCATTGAAAGATAAGTGATCGTGCAACATTTGAGAGATGTTGGTGTTAGCGTTCAACAACGGAACTTTTTTAAGGTATTTCAACACATGAATATAAATGATAAATGCCTTTCTGTTTAAAAAATCAGGAAATGCAAGTTCAGGGGCATTATCCGATCTAATGGACTATATCTTAATATGAAATTGTGTTTCAACAAGTGCAACAAATGAAGGAAATATGGTTTGAACTTTACTTTTATATTCATCATATAGATCCAAGTAACACGAATGCAGTTATCAACAATAGTCAAAAAGAAACAAAAGCGATCAACATATTCTTGTTTGAAAGGACCTCAAACATCTAAGTATATTAAAGCAAATGGTTCTGTAGACATGTTATTGTGAGATAAAAAAGGTAAACATTTTTTTTAGCTAATGGACATATATGACAAGGAACATCTTTATGTAAACTGGTTTTGCCTATCAAGATGAAAGTTGTGAAAGCTTATCTACAGAAGGATGACAGAGTCGGTGATGCTCAGTTGTCATAAAAGCACATAAATACGAAGAAACAAAATTTAAGTCATCTTGATCAAGAATATAAAGCTTGTGACGTAAAGTTCTTTTACCAAATATCCATGCATGAGTAAGGTCCTGAATCATGCAAACATTAGAGAAGAAATTAGCTGAAGCCATGATGTGGTGAAGCAACGTGCAAACACTAATGAGATTAAAACTAAAACAAGGAACAAACAGAACATCATGTGATATGAGTGATGATGACAAATGCACAGTCCCTAATAACCTAATGTCAACCCTAGCACCGTTTGGTAGTGAAACTATTGTATGATATACATATCTAGTTTCAGAGAATAATGACAAGTTTGAGCATACACGACTAGTAGCTCCACTGTCTATTATCCAAGCACCATATGGCAAATTTGTGGTAAGGGAAGAGTAACATTTTGATGCTGGAAAGTAAGGCGGTTGTTCTCGAATTGAAAACTAGAAGAAAGAGGAAATATTGTATCAACTGTTGACTGAGAAGCCATGATGCCATTATTGGTGATAGAAGGCAATGGGGAAGGAGATGCATCCTTTTGAAGATGAAACTGAGAGCTGATTTGGTGAATGAGATGATCAGTGGGTTGTGGTTGATCCATTGACTGATTGTTATCATGGTTTTGAGTATTTTGTACTTGATGATAATCTTGAGAAGTCTCTGTCATGACAGTGCTATAACTGTAGGCTTCTGAGAATTTTGGTTGGACTGAGAATAGTTGTTATACCTCTTCTGAACAGACTGATATGGATGTGGTCCTGAACTATACTCATTTCCTCTGAAGTTATTCTGAGATTGAATAGGACGATGAACCATATTAGTTGCAGGAGATGTAAGTGATCCAGGAGCTGGTGGGAGATGATATCGAGGAGGATAGCCATAGATTTGGTAAAAAAATTTGGCTGTGTGACCAAACATACCACAATGAGTGCAAAGAGGTCTTTGTTCCCCCTTTGTATATGTTATAAGCAGAAACAAAAGTTGGATCTCCTTCCTGATATTGTTGATATCCTTGATTGGGATAATTTCCTTGAGAGTAGAAAATTACTGAATCATTCTTAACTGGTGGCTTTATGAACTTATGTCGTTCATCTTGTTCCACAGTGTGAAATTCTTCTTCCATTGTAGGAAGTGGCTTCATCATAAGAATGTATCGACGAATTTGTTCATAACCTTCGTTTAATCCCGTCAAGAACTTGGTAACCTTACTTCTTTCTTGAAATTTATCCCAAAGCACAGCGATTCCACGCTCACATTTGCCACAAGTGCACAAAGGTAATGCAACATAATTCTTGTATTCTTCCCAAAGAGTGATCAAATATGTGTAATACTGACTAACATCCATAGATCCCTGTTGTATAGATCATAATCGTTGTTCGATATCATAAGCTCGAGGAGCTTCACTCTGCTTAAACCGACTAAGAATGTTCTTCCAAATTCCCTCAACAGTGCTTATAAACAACAGACTCTGGCCTATCTTCTTACTCACTGAGTTCATTAACCAAGTAGCAACCATGTCGTTGCATCTATACCAAGAACAAGAATTCGGAGGATCATCGGGGGTTTAGAAATCATACTGTTAATAAATCCGGGTTCATTGCGGACGTTTAACACCATTTGAACTGATGGCCGCCAAGAATGAAATTCAGCTCCTGTAGTCAATCGATATGTGACCAATTGGAGTTCATCATAATCATTGTTATGAAGGAAATAAGGATTGTTATATTGGTCAGCAGGCGAGCTTCAATTCATGTCGAAATGAGCAGGATTCAGCGGAGAATCATAATGTGATGTAGTCGATGACGCCATTGAAATCGAAATCGAGAAAAGAATGAAGAAGAAAGATAACCGAGAACCATAGATTTAGGTTATCGAGAAAAGAAAACACTCGTCAAACTGATTGTTGAACGAGGAAAGCGAAGAAAAAGAACACAACAGATTGAAGAAAATGAAAGATCAATTGAAGAATCTCGAAAGCAAAATCAGAAATTGAAGCACTACTGATGAAGACATCACTGCAGGATCGTATGAAGACTCTGATACAATATCACAAGTACAACGAAAGGAGGAAGACGAAGATGAAATGTGTAGAATATTTCTGATTAATTTCTAACTAACATTCGAGTGTAGCTTAAATATATATAAGTGTGAACTATAATTAAATTAATAATAGATTAATGTAACTAATTGCCAGATCAGCATAGGGAATGTATATGCATAATATGCCCCCTCAAGCCTTTAATTTGTTGGTGCTTTAGGGAGATAAAGGCTTGCAATCGACATCCGCTGAAGTAAAGAGTGAAATTTTGCTGGCTGCAAAGCTTTAGTTAGAGTGTTGGCCAAGTTTTTTGTAGAGGCAACATGTAACATAAAGCCTGTTTTGAGTTGATCACATCATGTATGATAGTCAATCTCCACATGTTATGTTCACTCGTGAAAAACTGGATTAGATGCAATGTGAAAAGCAGACTTACTATCAGAAAATAGTGTTGCGGGCAGTACAATCTTTCTTTGAAAGCATCAAGCAGCTGATGAAACCAAAGTATTTCCTTTGTTGCATTGGCCATGCTACGATACTCAGCCTCCATACTGTTGCAACTGACAACCTGTTGCTTCTTTGATTTCCAAGAGATCAAAGCCTCACCAATGAAAATGCAATAACCAGAAACTTATCGTCGAGAATCCGGGCATGCGCCCCAGTCGGCATCAGCAAAAGCAGTAAGCTTCAAATCCGAGGTTGCAGAGTACAATAGTCCTTGTCCTGGATTGCCTTTAATGTATCATAGAATCTTGTGAGATGCTTGCAAATGTATATATGTAGGTTCATACAAATACTGGCTAAACTTATTCTCGGCAAAGTTCACATCCGGTCGAGTGATTATTAGATATAATAATAAAAAAATCAACTATCTGTAAGGCTTTTATCAAGAACATGAATACCAACAGTAGAGCTTAACTGTTTTGTTGGATCCATTGGAACAGAGCTTGGTTACACCCTAGCAAACATGGATCTTCAATCAGGGGCAGGGTATAGTTTATTTGACAGACAATAAGCCCCTTTGTAGATCGAGCTATTTCCAAACCAAGAAAGAATCTAGAATTGCCTATATCCTTTATATTGAAAGTCTGATAAAGAAATCCTTTAAGAGCAGACACGACTGATTTATCATTGCTTGCAATCAGAATATCGTCAACATAGACTAAGACAGCTATGAATACATAACTGAGAAGCTTCACAAACAATGTGTTATCAGCATGAGCTTGATCAAAACCATCAACAAGTAGAACATTTGAAAAATCCTTGTACCATTGTCTGCTTGCTTGTTTTAATCCATATATGGATTTCTTGAGCTTACATATTGGATTAGGAGGTGGAACGGTGCCTTAAGGAGGTGTATATCCAAGAGGGAAACTCATATGGATTTCTTCATCCAATCATGAAAAAGGCATTAGTTACATCCATGTGAACTGTAATTAATTTAATAACAGATTAATTTAATTAATTTTCAGCTCAGCATAAGAAATGTATATGCATAATACAATCTTAAACACTGAAATTAAATATCTCTCTTTAACCAATATTCACTTAATCTATTCCCTTAAATAAATTTAAATGTACCTTTCTATTTTTAAGTAATTACAAAGTTTCATCTTTCTCTCACCTAAACATTCTGACGACGAAGGAAAAGAAAGAAGAAGAAGACAAAAAGGGAAGAAGAAGAAGATAGAAGGAAGAAGAAGACAAAAGGGAAGAAGAAGAAGATAGAAGGAAGAAGAAGATAGAAGGATGAAGAAAGAAAGAAGAATAAAGAAAGAAGAGGAATAAAAAGAGATAAAAGCTAAAAATTAGGCATGGGCGAAAAATCCGGAACCGAAGTACCGAACCAAATCCGAACCAAAAAGAGGAACCGAATCCAAACCGACAAAATATCCGAATGGGTCTTAAACCTCTAAATCCGAAGAACCGGAACAGAACTCGACCCGAACCGAAAATCGAATGGGTACCCAAAATATCTGAACTACAATTATATATCCAAAATATTAATTATATTTAGGCTTAATATAACATAATTATCCAAATTTATAATTACAAACACAAATATACTAGTTAGTTTTTGACCAAAATAACAACTATACTCAAAAGCAATGAAATATATGAAATGATTTGTTATATTTATTTTAATTTAACAAATTTTGTTTAAATTAACTAATTTTTATTTTTATTTTATGATTTTGTGGGTATCTGGAACCGAACCAAACCCGAATGGAACCGAAACGAATCCGAACCAAAATTATAAAATACATGAATGGGTCTTATATGCTTGGACCCAAAAATCTGAAAACCCGAAAGACTCGAACCGAAACCGAACGCCCAGGTCTAAAAATGGAAGTTTGTTGGGGTGAATAGTATTTTACGGCAATCAACAGTGTTTTCGTGGTTTTATAGTGTTTGGGAAGAATAATAAAAGTTAAACATATAACACAATTAGTTTATAAATTATCATTATATTATGTTTAATCTTTAATGATAACAAAATTACTTATGGAACAACACATATTTTCTATGATATGATAACTGTGTTAATACGATAAGTTATATATTTTATCTTTTATAGGTTATGATATTTGAGTTAAAACGATAATCTTACTATATAATGGTTATATCAATTTTTATGATACGATTAATGAATTAACTTAACAATTTCACAGTTATATGATATGATAACTCATTTAACAATATATTTTTAGAAGATATGTCAACTGAGATAACAATATAATAAGGTTAGCGCGATAACATTCAATATAAAATGTTAAAATAATTATTATCAAGTTAATTGTGTAATATAATCAATGATTTTAATTCAAATTTTCATATTTTTATGTTATGTTAATTGAGTTAACACGATAAATTTAAACTTATAATTTAGTTAGCATGGTAATTACATAGTTAGGTGCTAGTTTGATGTTAATATGGTTAACAATAAATTTTCATTTTCAGATGAACAGTGTAAGCGTAGATGAATAGTGTCACCGAGATGAACAATTCGCCGGAGAATTATGTTGAGATCAGTGGCATTTTAAGCAATTAACTAAAATAACAAATATATTATTGGTTTTTACATGATTTTCTCTCTCCTAAATATCTAATTTTCATATTAACTTTTCTACCCACTTAATTATACTATTATCCCATGGTCGAAAATACGCTAGGCGCTATACGCGCGGAGAGGTTGGGCCTAGCAAGTTATCAAAAAATCGGACTAAATGCGGGGAGTACGCGGGGCGGAATTTTTTAGACACTTTTAGATGAAATATCACAAATTTTAAACATTTTGTATATAATACATAAAAAAATTAGTTGTTATACATGTATTTGTCTACCATCAATAAAGAACCTAAATTAAATTAAGAAGAAAAAAAGAGGATTGTTAATTAATGTGTGGTCATGGATTTAATTTTATTTTAAGGTCTAAGAACCAAAGTTCTGAATTTTTTTTATGTTAGGCGGCCGTTAGACGGCCATTACGCGTTGACCGTAGCTATAACGCGGCCGATTTTATACAAAATTCGTTGACCGATTAATTCCACCGAATTGGATTAAGTCGCCACGGCTTACCTCCGCTAAGCGTCTAGGCGGCCGATTACGCGGCTAGGCGCCCGCGTTTTCGAACATGGCTATTATCCATTCCTTTATACTAATATTACCTTTGATCTTTATGGATAGTAGATTTTAATACACATACCCTCGACCCAAAAATGAATATCCAAACGAATAAATATTCGATAAATTAAAATTAACCAACACAACTAATATCCGATACATTAACTTTATCCATAAATATCTGTAAAAGAAATTCTGAAAATAATATCTTTAAATTTTAAAGTTAAAGAATTTTATAAACAATATAAAATTTATTAAAATCAGAAAGGATATAGATCTTCAAAAATGTTCAGTGTTTAAATCAGGCACTGTACAGTGACAATACGTGTGCAGGTGGATAGGTTCTAATGACGTAGAACAGGGCAATGGCAAGAACAAATTTTCGCCGTTGGAGGATAACAACGAGTTTCAACACGATACTGGTCTTGATTTTAGATTTAAACGCCCTTATTTTATATCGCTATGTCGACATGTTAGATGGCATGTTGTATTTTAACCATGTATGTAAACATTATTGATTCAGTGATCCCTAAACTATCCGCCGAAATTCTATACCCACCGTCACCATAAAGCTAGAGAACTGTATTGTCCATCGTCCCCAAACAATATGGATACTTTGGTATTTTGTACTTTATTTGTCCATCCACATCAAGGCATTTAATCGATGTTACCCTTTTCCCAAATGAAAATGTTGAAAAACTAATTAATGTTACCCAACAGCTGTCTTGTCAACAAGTTCTTCTACCAAGCTATCTTGTCATCAATTTTTTACATGGGTATCTTTGATATACGTATGCTATATGTCCATTTAACTTATTTTCCCTGTTTTAAGAAAGAATCCACCCAGTCGGTCGAAAACACTCTTCACAATTATGAGTTTGACGTCTATTTCAACTGCTCCTACTTCTGAAGAACCATTACCTTGTAGGTCTATAGGAGTCGCAGCACCAACCATGTGCTGGTGTGGTGAAGACATCGAAGTAGGCTATGGTACAACTGCTTCCAATCTTCACCGCAGGTGGTTCAAATGCCCGGAAGCTATCCGGGTTAGATTAAAACTGGGTTCCATTGTCCGTTATAGATTTCCTTTTTTTGTTCATTTTGTTTTTTTTAAACTCCCTTTTTTTACAAACAGCACACAGATGAAGGTCACTTAAGCGAGTGGGTGGACGACTCCATTATGAAAAAGGTTGATAGGGTTGCCAAGGAAGTCAAGAAAATTCGAGAGGACATCAAAGTTCTAGAAAAGTGGTCAAATTTTGTTGGAGACGAATTATCGATCAAGACCACAAGAAAAAACTCAGTCGAGGTCGCTAGAAATAATAAGGCTCCTTGTGCTAGGAGGCATATACAGATCAGGATGAACATGATGCAGGTCGTCTGGATCGTGGCCATCTATGTTTGTTCAGCCGCTTGGACGCTAGGCAGACACTCTTTTATGGTTGAATAATGTTATATCCCCTATGTTAGTTCATTATTATGCCTTCATATCTTCCTTTTTTAGTTCTCCCCTTTGAACCTATATGGATAACGAATTTTGAATCTATATGGATAGCAATTTTAAATTGCACACGAATCATAATGATAGCCCTGTAATACTAGTATCCGATGAACAAATATCTTGGTCTCATAGCATAGGATCTAGAATCCAAAAGAAATATCCATCCTTTTTGTTTTTTCGATTATATTTATAACTATCCGTAAATACTGTACACAATGGATAGATTTATCATTCTCTTTCACTATGGCTTTATATTTGGAATTGAGTAATACTTGGGTTCACCCCTAGAGGTGAACCCTTTTGTTCACCTTCACTTTTTCTAACCAATCAAATAATTCCACATAATCTAATATTAAAAATAATTAAAATTTTAAAAATGTTTTAAAAATAAGAAAATAAAAAACGAAAAGAAAAGAAAAGAAAATATATTTTATTACAGACAAAACTTAAAAATAATTTTTTATAAAAAATACTAAAACCTAAATCTTAATCTCTAAACCCTAAATTCTAAACCCTAAACCCTAAACGATAATTTGAACCTAAAATATTAAAATTAAAACTAAATCCTAATCCCTAAACCCAATATGTAAATCTTAAAAAATAAAAAACTAAACCCTAATCCCTAAACACTAAACCCTAATCCAAATAACTTAAACCCTAATCCATAAACCCTAAACTCAAAGAGCTTAAACCCTATACCATAAACCCTAATCCCTAAACCCAACATGTAAATTTAAAAAAATAAAAAACTAAACCCTAATCCATAAACCATAAACCCTAACCCAAAGAGCTTAAACCCTAATCCCTAAATCCTAAACCCAAAGAGCTTAAATCCTATACCATAAACCCTAATCCCTAAACCTTAAACCCCAAAGGGTTTACATTCAAAGGGTCTTTAAAATATTTGAATGTCTTTAATTTCTTAATTTTAATTTTATAATTTTATTTTAAAATAATATTACATGGCATATTTTTATTGGTTAAAAAAGAGGAGGTGAACAAATGGGTTCACCTCTAGGGGTGAACCTAAGTATTTTTCTTTGGAATTAGCATGTTGTCTGATTCATTGAATCGTTGTATAGCATATGAACCATTGCGACCTAAAATGATCTATAAATATAAGTAATGTCGACCATATTTCCCTGTCCAATCATACCACATACATTCCTTAAGATGAATACAGAAGATAACAATCATGTCGTTTCTTCCCATCCCAGCTTTCTTGATATGCCGGATGAAATAAGAAGATCGATTTTGGTCAAAAACGCTAGTGAAGTCGTTCGTGAGCACTACGTAATTAGAGGCGTCTGCAAAACTCTTCGAGATGATGATGATCATGTGGATACCCTGTCCCAGATTGATCTTATAAAAACTAACCACAACTTTCTAGGTATACGCCGCTTGCAACATGCATGTCTACTTTCCAACAATCCAACAACAATGTTTTTAAAAGCCATATCGGATTTTATGCACACAGAAGGAGTGTCCACAGAAGAACAAGCTGACGCACTTGTCCGCCTCAAAAACTACGCTTTTTCCGGAATCAAACCCGCTTTGTATTGCTATGAAGTCATACACCATTCCATCTGCCCCCAACTGGATTCTGATTCAACGATCCCTCTTCTGTCTCGCACTGCTATTCGGGCACTTAGGAGGCATGTCAAAGCGTTTCAGCAAACAAGTTATCCCTTCTATATCCCACCTTATCTCAGAACTATCCGCGACTCTGTCGACGCAGAACACGAATCGCAACATGCCCTTGTGCTGTCCATCGTTACTGGCTTGGCTTGAGGAACGAAAATGTAAAAGGTCTAGGTATGTGCGATATCTGTTTATGTGCTGTCGAGACTGCTGTGTTCTTCGATATGATCTCGGGGACTTTTTCTAGATGGGTTGAGTTAGCTGATTGGGAATATCAGCCGGAAAACACAGGCGGTGTGCTCGGCGCTAATATGCAGGGCGTTGATGTTCTATTAGACGCCAATGCCTCCGACGGTGACGCTGACGCCGGTGCCAATCTACACAACGAAATAGACGTGGGCGATGACAATGGGCAAGGAGCCGGTGGGTTGAACGGTGGAAATAACACAAACGACATACTTGCGGGTTAGGGTCATTAAACGGTTTTTAATACTGTTATATTTTCCTTAAATCCATCCTATTAAGGTGGAGGATATGACACTACTGCTTTGTATTTTTTTATCCACCGTATTAGTATTTATATTACTCTTCTCTATCCCCCATCTCAGTCAAGTTTTATTTAATTACTATCTTACATCATCCGCTTTATTAAATCAAATTAATACAACCACAACCAATTTTGAAAATTGTGTCATTCATCATTAAACTTAATAGTCCTTTGTTAACAAATTTTTTTTAAAAGGAATTATCTACTTTCATTTTTCAAATCATAGATTATAGTTCCAATGTTAGATATTAATACTTTTCTATTTTATGCTACAACAGTTTATTTAATATCGCTATTATTGTCTACTCATATTTAATACACTACCCTCCTCCTCTACGACCGTTATATATTGTGTCCATTTCTCAATAGTTTTGTCAACAAGCATGACTATCCATCATCTAGATTAAAAAATACTCTCGATTTTTATCCATTATCACTAATACCTCTTTTCTACCTTGATAACGTGTGGAGTATCCATTATCACTGATATGTATAGAATACTTAAAACTAATTTTACGAATTAAGCAATATCCATAAATATAGTGACCAAGGATCCGTCGGGCATTATTATGCATCATAACATGATAACCGTTATCTTTTAGTCTAACACATAATTAGTTTTATGATTTTCCTCATTCAAGATATGCCGCTTTCCACACTATCCACCAGGAAACATCACCTGTTAATCCTGGTACCACGCATCCGCCACAATAAAACAAATTTAGAATCTTAATTTTCATACATTTCTCATTATCCATGGCCATTATGTTATTTTCGTTCCACATATAATACTTTTGGATCATTCCAATTACCTTCTCTAAGTGGACTGACCTCCGTGGATGGGGAGAGGCTGTCGGAAACCAAAAATGTCGTCGTGTGGGTTGACTATAATTTGTTTCTAGTTCACTGTTTTATCTTATATCTTTAATGTATGCCCGGCATCGCGCTTACTTCTATCTACACTGCCATTGTTTTTTTGCGTTCCTTACTTTCGTCTTTGCTGTCCAATTTGCTATCCACCCAAACACATGTCGGATCAATATAAATTATACTACCCCTACACGATCAATCAATGCTTCATCTAGACACTTCTTTCTCACAAATGAGTGAACAAACCATCTTTTCTCACCCATACCCGAACAATCTACCAACTGAACAAAACCATCGACCCAAAATCCTAAGTATGACCATTATATTACCTATCCATAGGAATTATCTCCCAAAAGTCACCACCTCTCCATAGTTCGACGCCAGTCATGTCCATAGCTCGATTGTTTTATTTGTTTATCCATTCTCTGCATTGTAACATCTGGCCTGGATCATCTTTAAAATCAGGAGCTAATCCCCATCATCCGATTACCAGAAGTCGAAATAGACGCCTACACTTTTTCCATTGTTTTTAATTTTGTCGACTGAAATTTGTATTAAAAACCAAAAAACGCCATAAGTACAATATCCTTAAACCAGATTACAAGGTTTATGAAAAGCGAAATGGAAACGCGTCATTTCCAAGAGGTGGCCAACATGCAACACCGACGATGGGAGGTTTCGCGGACCACTGACTCCGGAGCATGAACCTAGAACCAAGCTTCTGCCTTTGGCGACCATCTTCATACCCAAACGCATAAAAAACAGTTGATGTGCTCCTCCGTAGATCTCGAGAAGGCTAACAAAATTTGAATCCATCCGACCTACAAAAGACTCAGCAAAACCATGAGCTAAATCGATTCATGGGGGAAGAGGATCGAAAAAACCCCGATATTAATCGGGATTATTGAACTCGGAACAGACCGTGAGAACACAAAAAAAAAAATACCCCAAACGAGTTCGGTAATTATAAACACGATCAAAAGTAGAAAGGGAAGGTAGAAGAGAGAGAGAAAGAGAGAGAAGAGAGAGTTTTGTTGCAAGTTAACCAATAAAAACAATATATGTCAATCTAGTTAGTATGTTTTAGTTAGACTAAATTAGGGCATTATAGTCTTTTCCTACACTCAAATCACTCAAAAAGATATAGAAATACAATGATTTTTCAAAAGATATCAGAATGCAAAAATAAAAAATAAAAAAATACACTGGGTGAAATACGAAAAATACTTAGGTTCACCCCTAGAGGTGAACCCATTTGTTCACCCCCTCTTTATTAACCAATAAAAATATGCCATGTAATATTATTGTTAAATAATATTATAAAATTAAAATTAAGGTTTAGGGATTAGGTTTATGGTATAGGGTTTAAGCTCTTTGGGTTTAGGGTTTAGGGATTAGGGTTTAAGCTCTTTGGGTTAGGGTTTAGGGATTAGGGTTTAGTTTTTATTTTTTTAAATTTACATATTGGGTTTAGGGATTAGGGTTTATGGTATAGGGTTTAAGCTCTTTGGGTTTAGGGTTTATGGATTAGGGTTTAAGCTCTTTGGTTTAGGGTTTAGGGTTTAGGGATTAGGGTTTATTTTTTTTTATTTTTTTAAGATTTACATATTGGATTTAGGGATTAGGATTTAGTTTTAATTTTAATATTTTGGGTTCAAATTATCGTTTAGGGTTTAGAGTTTAGAATTTAGGGTTTAGAGATTAAGATTTATGTTTTAGTATTTTTTATAAAAAAAATTATTTTTAAGGTTTGTTTGAAATAAAATATATTTTCTTTTCTTTTATTTTCGTTTTTTATTTTCTTATTTTTAAAACATTTTTAAAATTTTATTTATTTTTAATATTAGATTATGTGGAATTATTTGATTGGTTAGAAAATGTGGAGGTGAACAAAAGGGTTCACCTCTAGGGGTGAACCCAAGTATTACTCGTGAAATACACCCTAAAAAGAGGAGAGAAAAAAAACAGAACTATGGTCCAAATACACATTTTCTCTAAATTTGTCCACTTACGACAAAAAAGTTGTTCACTTAAATTAATGTAAATTATATTTACCCTTTAATATTATTAATAAAATAACCATATTTTTTTGGCTAAGATGACCAAATAAAAATAGAAAATTGGGTTAACAAAAACTAAAATAAAAATACTGTATTTTGATTTTTAAAGGTAATATATATATATTTCTCTCACTCTACAGTATCTTTTCTTTTCTGGCTATTCGGACTTGATGTGGCGTCGTCATATATGTGCAGCATATAGAATGTGATTCTTAATAATAATATGTTTATAGAGTACATGTATATATACTGTAGAGATATAGGGATACTAGGTATTTACTAATTACATAACTATCATTTACACTCTCCCTTAAGATGGAGGTATTTGTGTAACTCCAATCTTGTGACATGCTTGTAGAAATTGGTTTCTTGGTAATGGCTTTGTCAAAGCATCCGCAAGTTGGTCTTTTGCTGAGACATGAGCAACACGCAGACTTCCCAACTGAATTTGTCCACGAACAAAGTGATAGTCCAGAGCTATATGTTTTATTCGTGTGTGGAAGACAGGATTCGCATTCAAGTAGGTGGCTCCGACGTTGTCACTGTATCTAAGCACACGTTTTGCTGCCTTCCAATGTTCCTCTGTAGGTCGATGCATAAACTGCGAGAGTCTATTGACCGCATAGCCAATATCAGGTCTTGTAAACGACAAATACTGAAGGCTACCAATTACCATTCGATATTCAAAAGCATTGTCCAGAGCATGACCCGAGGTAACTGAAAGTTTCGGTGATTCTTGCATCGATGTAGCGACAGTTTTTGCTCCTAACATGCTCTTCTTTGTGAGCAAATCCAAGATTTACTTCTGTTGCATCAAGTGTAGACCCTTATTTGTTCGAGTGACGTCAATACCAAAGAAAATAGTTAACGTCTCCCTGATCTTTGAGTGAAAACCGAGCTGCTAAGGAAGAGATGACTGTCGAGACCGCATCAGAATTATTTCCTGTGACGATTATATCGTCCACATAAACCAGCATAAAGAGCAGTAGCGAGTCTTGAGAGTAAATGAATAAGGATGCATCAGCTAGACTGTTCTTTAAACCCAATCGAAGCAGAAAGTTTTTGAGTTCCAGATACCACGATCTAGGAGCCTGTTTCAGTCCGTAGATTGCCTTTTTGAGAAGACATACATGATGCGGCCTGTCCTGATCTACAAACCCCGGCGGTTGGGCCATGTACACTTCCTCAGTCAGGTTTCCTTGGAGAAAAGCCTGATTAACATCGAGCTGACGTATCGACCACGAGTGGCTCTCAGCATGTCCCAATACTAACCGGATAATGACGGCCTTAATAACCGGACTGAATGTCTCCTTGTAGTCTAGGCCATATTCCTGATGATAACCCTTTGCCACCAGCCGCGCCTTGTATTTATCAAGATCACCCGTAGGGAGGAGTTTGATCTTGCAAACCCATCGACATCCAATGACGTTTTGTGTTGGTGATAGTGGCACCAAAACCCATGTATCCTTCTCAATTTGACCTGTGATCTCTTCAGACATAGCTTGGCACCAATTTTCAGCCTTTAGAGCTTGGTGATATGTGGTAGGTTCCTGAGAAAAAGAGTGAAGAAGAGCAGCAACAAGTCCATATTTCTTATTTGGCTTTCGGATATTTTTTTTTTTTCTTCTGGTCAAAGTATGTGTGTTTGCAGGTTTTGTTTCTGGTTGAGCGTTTCTTTTTGGCTGAGGGTCAGGTCGAGTTTCCGAGGAAGATGGAGCGGATAGGGTTGTTTGAGGCAGAGTGCTGCATTCAGGGTGTGAGCCAGTGGGCCTTTGGTTGGTGACTTCAGTGTGTTGTTGGGTGGTTGGACCAGTGGGTCTTTGTGTGGTGGTCTGTGTTACTTGAGTTTCTGAGTTATTGGGTTCACCAGTAGGCAATTGAGGGAGTGAGGAAGGAGAAGAAACAAGTGTGTTGGGTTGAGAAGGTAATACATGAGCTTGTCGTGGCGGAGCAGTTATGACCGTTGGTGGTTGTGGGAGTGATGAGGTGGAAGGCTGAGCAATTGGAGCAGTAGCAGGTTCATGAAAAGATGTACTTGGAGCCGGCAAAGTCTGGTGAAGGACAGGCGCGGGTTCCTCTGTTTGTCAAACAAGCATGAGCGGCTGAGAAGTTCCATTAATCACCGGTATAGACGAGTGCAAGGGCTGAGGAGACTGATGTTGAACTGGCTGGACAGTTTCTAAGTTCCGATGTTTGAAGGGAAATGTATTCTCATCAAATTGCACCTGACGAGAGACATAGAGCCGGTTGGTAGCAACATCTAAACACAAATATGCACTCTATGTTTGAGAGTATCCAAAAAAGACACACGCCTTAGAACGATCATCAAGCTTAAGTTGCGCATATGGTCTAAGCCATGGAAATGCTAGACACCCGAACACTCTGAGTTTCTCATAATGAGTAGGTGTATTAAACAGCTTGTGAAAATGAGACTGGTTGGAGAGAACCTGAGTTGGTAACCGATTAATGAGGTACACGGCTGTCTGGAAAGCGTATGACCAGTACTCCTTTGGCATCAAAGTTTTATAATAGAGTGAGACCAGTTTCTACAATGTGACGATGCTTTCGTTCTGAAACACCATTATGTTCCGGTGTGTGCGGCGGGGTGGTGAGATGAGAGATGCCGGATTTGGTCAATACACCCCTGAGCGCAACATATTCTCCTCCATTGTCTAAGAATAGTGTACCAATGGTTGTCGGAAAATGATTCTCAACTAAAGCTTTGAAGGCAACAAACACTTCTTTGACTTGAGATTTCTGTTTAAGAGGATAATACCAAGTTTATCGGGTAAAGTGGTCTACAAAAATGACATAGTATTTGTGATTGCCAACTGAGATGATAGGAGAGGTCCAAACATCTGAGAAAAGGTATTGTAGAGGTCTGTTTTAAACAATAGAAGTGTTTGCAAAGAAAAGCTTATGAGGTTTATTGAGATGACAATCCGAACAAAACAAAGGTTTAGATGAAGAATTTTTCGAAATTGGTAAAGAAAAGGTAGAGACAACAGAATTTAAGAAGGTGGAGATGGATGCCCAAGCCGAGAATGCCATGTTTCAAGAGTAGTTCTCAGTGTTGGAGTTGAAAACGGAGCCATAGGAGAGGACGTTGAAACATGCCATTCATAGAGCTCATGCTTGGATCGACCTTGACGAAGAGGATGCCCCGTTTGAATATCCTTCACCTGAAAATGAGTAGGAAAGAATTCCACAGAGACATCATTAGCGTTGCACAACAGATAAACAGAGATTAAGATCTTCTTGATATTAGGAACATAAAGAACTTGATTCAACTTAAGTGCACGAGATTGAGAGGGAAGTAAGGCGGAACCAGTGTGGGAAATCGTCAATGGAGAACCGTCACCAATGAGAACTTCTTCACTTCCTTGGTAGGGCTGATGAAGCGAAAGATTGGCAAGGTCGATGCGTAGCACCACTGTCGAGAAGCCACTGGTCAGGAGAGTAGTTGTTACCACTGTTGGAACTTCAACCATTCTAACATCAGTTTGAATCCTGTCTAGTTCCTTATGCCTAGGATCTAGGGTTTATTTAATTGAATCCTTACTGATGATCTCGTGTTTACCTGGAGATTTGCAGCGGAATGGTGAACAGGTAATTGAGATCAAGAGTGCCTCAGATGCTGCGCCTCTACTGCAGTCCACACGCACACAAGCTGGAATCCGCCGGGATGCTAGTGCCGGGAATCGGATCTCCTGGGAATCAGTGTGTTTAGAGAGGTGGCTGTGTTTCTCTATCAAGAAAAATCTGAACCACTAGAGTTCCAGGTCGTTCATATAAACCTATATATATATACCTGGAATGACTAAACCAATTATTGGACTAATTCCAATTCGTTTAAGTCATCAAATCGAAACATCAGTTTCGAGACCCGGCCTGTGTCGATCGACACACTCACTGTGTCGATCGACACACCTCTTAAAACTCGAATTCAACGTGTATCCAATACACATTGACCAGACCATATGCCAATGATCAATCACATACAAAGTGTATCCAGCTTGCTTAGGTGTGTGACCCTGTAGGTTCACATAATACTAGCAATGAGTCACAACTCATTTGTCATAAGCGGCTTCTAGCAAAACATTATGACCACCTAGTATCACATGAATTGTCCGATCTCGACAATACAACTATCATGTAGAGTAAGTACAATATGATTTCAGGACATAATCCCAACAATCTCCCACTTGTACTGGAATCATCTATTCCCATAATCCCTTTATCGCTATATCTCGATATGGCATAAGGCAAGAAACTGTGTCATCCTTATTATAGCCAACATCATGTTCATCGAACTCCTGATCTATACTGATAAAACAAACGACTGACAATCACCTCGTTTGAGCACGGCCATGCATTTTCTCAGTATCAAATCTTCGATGGGCCCTGAGATATTTATCTCCTGTTATATAGGAGGGACAAATCCCTTCTTGTTCCATCCCTGTTTCTTCACACACTTCATGATACGCCTAAGCAATGCCTTTATAGCTGCCAGTTACGGAACGACGTTTGACAAGGTCAAAGCGTACCAATTCACATGTTGGAAAACATGATGAACTCAGGTCTAAGGACTATACTCTATAGTTGTAATGAGAACCTCTCATGACACTGATATAACTATCCTGTAGAGTTCTCATTAGCGGGTCATGTCCGATGATATGTTCACCAACATATATCTATATGACTGACGTTGATACTCATATCAATGACTCCATGAAACTTAGTCATACGTCACCTCACATACTAGTCTTAACGGTTGTTAGTGTCCCACTTTAACAACCTACGACCAGGGACAAACATAATTTTATGTCATCTTTCACTTACAGGGTTTCATGATCAAGTCCTCAACTTGATGACCTATAAAATGAATATAAAATACTTTGGGACCATTATTTAATTATCCAATAATCAAATAATGCTGATGTCAGTTTTTCATAAACATGACCATAGCATGTCTATGTGAACATCATAACTAACATAACTCCCACTAGAATCAAGACCAAGTCTTCAGATATCTAATACCTACAACAACAGTATAAAACTCGTGCTTAGGTTGTGAGAGAGGCTGCGGCGTTCTTGCTTGGAACCATTCCAACAAACCACACCGCTATTCTTTAATAAGCACTATTCTACGGTCTCCTGCTTGGAGCCCTTCCAACAGATAGCACCGCTACACAGACAAAGAGACATAACCAGGTGGGAACCGGAAATCGTCTTTGTCCGTCTAACTACTCATAACAGATTCGTCACTTTCTCAGTTGTACAAGAACCTATCCCTAGTGTTCCACAAACTATTGGGGATATTCATTACAACTGTCTAGTGACCTTTTCCGGAACATATTGGTATCTTCTCGTCATGCTTTATGCGTAAGCTGCATCTAGACGAGCGCAAAATATGGCATTCATGATGGATTCTATTGCAGAAGCATAAGGAATCACACTCATAGATGCTAGCTCAGCCAGTGTCCAAGACACTTCTTCTTGCTAAGATTAATTCCATAAGACCTTTGGTGTGAAGCCATTCCTGGAATCATGCATATTGGAACTGTCCAATACCTTATCAACATAAGGATTCTGACACGATCCAATTAGCCTACCTAATCCATTTCAATAGATCCTTATTCCAAGAACTCACGCGGCTTCTCCCATGTCTATAGTTAAAATCGAATTCCGACCCAAGTCCTGATAAGACTTAAGCGATGGAACGTCGTTTATGAGAATAAGTATGTTATATACATACAGTGTGAGAAATGCAACTACGATCCCACTAGTCTACTTGTAGACGCATGGTTCCTATTCGTTCCTGATCCAGTCAAAACTTTTGACCGTTTTAACAGAACGTAGATTCCAACTCCAAGATGTTTGCTTCAATCCAGAAATAGATTGTTGAAGCTAACATGCATACCTAGCAAATTTTCGGGGTTGTGGCTGACCATCGCTCCTTGAATTTCGCAGGCTCGTCACTTTTCAATGATCAACAGATCACGGCAATCGGCCACGAGAAATCACTCTCGGGTTAGTGACGGATCCATTCGGATCTGCGAACTTCAGGCTCCACAGGTGTAGGTCCTACAGCACTTTGTAGATCCAACCGCTGCTCTCCCTTAACAGGTTGAGCAGCCTCCTGTGTTTCTCGAATTTCTTCGAGCTGTACTTCTACTCCAACTGTTCTTCTTGGAAGGAAACTTTCTATCTAGAAAAACAGAGTTCCGAACAACAAAACTTTGTTCTCGGATTGGTTGAAAAAGTAATAAGCCTCGGTTTCCTTAGGACAACCAGCGAAGCAGCACTTATCAGATTTGGGTTCAAGGTTGTCCGTTGACAACTGCTTTACATAAACCTTGCAATCCCAATTAATCAGGAAAACATACTTGGAAAACTCTCAGTCCACATCCATTGTGGTGTCTTTCAACTGATTCTGATAGAAACCTATTTGGCGTAAATACATACATTTCTAGAGCGTATTCCTAAATGGAAGATTCGTGTGACTCATCATTAATCGGAGCATATCCAATAAGGTCCGATCATTCTCAGAAACACCATTCAGGTTTTCCAGGATAAATGTAAAGGATTCGTTTAGTAGTTCCTGGTTCAATTATCAGATTAATTGATCCTACTAACATGCCAGATCTAGGTTCTCTTGCTAGAATCATAAAGGATCTCACCTGTTACCTTGTTTTGCAGCGGAAAGGGGAGGTACGGGTCAGAGATCAGCAGAACCACCAAGAGATAGCTCCTCCAAAGGCTCACACACGCACGCACAGGAAATTGGCTGCTAGACCGAAGAGGAGGGAGGCCGCAGAGAGAGAGAGAGTTGGCGCAGGAGAGGCTCAGATTAATAAGAGCTAGGGCAAGTTTTATTTATTAAAACCCTTGTCCAGTTCTTATGGGCTTTTGGGCCCAATTCTCAGTCTGATTAAATCCCTCAGATTTAATCAGGCCCTTTAGTCTCTCTAAGTACAGTAAATGCCTAGCACTTTTACCGTACTTCTGCTAAACCGTTCCTACACATTTTCCTGTTAGCTTAGGCGTGTGACCCATATGGGATCATATAATAAATGCAATAAATCCGAGATTTATAGATCATGAGCGGACTCTAGCAAGCCATCATAACCCCCAGTATTATATGACTTATGTCTGATCATTGACATACTCTTGCTTTCTAGAGACAGTACAGAGATTACTGGACATAATTCCAACAATCTCCCACTTGTACTGGAATCTCTGTATTCATAATCCTTTTGTCTCAATATCTCGATTAGTCATAAGGCAAGATGAGTGTCATCCTTATAAAGCCTAATCATGTTCATCGGACTCTGATTTGATACTGACAATCCAAACGACTCGGGACAGTCCGTTTGAGCATGGCCATGCATTTTCCAGTATTCAAATCTCCGATTGGCCTAGAGATATTCACTCCATTTATATTGGAGGGACAAATCCCGTCTTGTTCCATCACTGTACACTACTCACTTCATAATACACCCAAACAAGGTCCTTATAACTATCGCTTAACGACAGCATTAGACAATGATCATGGATGATTAATCTCGCATTATACTTAATATGATTAATCTCTCATTATATTCAATAACATCAGTTACCCTCAATAGAATATAATGATTCCAAGATCCACATATAACTAAGATCAAAGTGGGCCACTGGCCGTCACCCAACCTTAGCTTATATCGGTAAGCCCTATTTCGGCTAATTATATCCGTGATATAACTCTTGGTTGTGAATCTGGGCCCGAGGCCCAATCCACTCTGATGTCTCAAGGCCCGGGACTCTCGATGGCCTAGTCAAGAAAACCAGACTATACAGTCATGTAATCACTAATGTCTGGGACTCCCAATGACATTAATGAATCACAAACTGTCTTACCCACGCAAAAGATAAACACCCTCACACTGTAAGGCCGTGTGTACGATTGAATTGGCTTCAACAGCTGACATAATCTGGACAAGACATCCAACGCTTGATATTATTTGAGGTTTGTAGGTTTATTTTAAAATTTCATTCCCAAAATAGAAGATTACTATTTTGGAAACTTTCCATTTTGGAAACCTACTTATTTTGGAAACTTTCTAAAATTGGAAACTTCCTAAAATTGGAAACTTTCTAAACATAGAAATTTCCTAAAATATCCAAAACATGCAAATCTAGAAACTTCTATTCTAAGAAACTTTCTAATTTCAGATTTTGGAAACTGATTAATTTAAAATTAAATTTTAATTATAAAATAAATTTTTAAATTAAATCTGAAGAATAGACTCAAACAACTGGCCCAATTGTTTTAACTTCTTGGCCCATGGCCCAAGAATTGGTCTATGTTCAAGACATAATCCAATTGTCCAATCAAATGACATAACCGGTCTGGTTCATTAAAATTGGTCTAACCAAAATTAATTACTACGATGACCACAATTGTCAACCGGTTATTTACTAAACCGGATTTTCTCAATTTATTTGGTCCAACCAAATCAAATTAGAAAACCACTGGTTTAGGCACTAAATCCAATTTTACGACTTTGGATTTCTTATCCCGGTTTAACCAGAACTTAATAAATTTATTAAGTCTGTTTATTAAACCGTGACGATTAAGTTTTAATAAGTTTTAAACCGAACCATTAACCGAACCGAACCGACTGATCACGTGAACCGATCACGACCGAGTCGCAATCTTCACGCTTCCGCATCACGCAACGATCGATGCTCGGATGGGACACGATCCGAGATCGGCCCAACTCTCGATCACGATCGATGCTCGGATGATAGCGGGACGGGACGGGGACGATGGTCGGGTCGAGCGTTCGGGACGTGAGCAAGCGACGATCGCGGTCGATCTCTTGCGATCGTGCGATCGTCCATCGCTCCTCTCGGTCCATGTCGACTCGATCCGGACGTGTTATCCTATGGTGATCAACACTCCGACGCATACCAGTTCAATATAGATTGGATCATGCGATTTTAAGTTTGTTTAGGTTTTAATTCTTTGTTTCTTAAGTGTTTTTCTTATCAATAGATTGATTCAAACACTTCTAAACAACCTAAACATGATTCTAAACAAGAAATCCTAACAGAACCTGGCTCTGATACCACTAAAGGATTCGTTTAGTAGTTCCTGGTTCAATTATCAGATTAATTGATCCTACTAAACATGCCAGATCTAGGTTCTCTTGCTAGAATCATAAAGGATCTCACATGTTACCTTGTTTTGCAGCGGAAAGGGGAGGTACGGGTCAGAGATCAGCAGAACCACCAAGAGATAGCTCCTCCAAAGGCTCACACACGCACGCACAGGAAATTGGCTGCTAGACCGAAGAGGAGGGAGGCCGCAGAGAGAGAGAGAGTTGGCGCAGAAGAGGCTCAGATTAATAAGAGCTAGGGCAAGTTTTATTTATTAAAACCCTTGTCCAGTTCTTATGGGCTTTTGGGCCCAATTCTCAGTCTGATTAAATCCCTCAGATTTAATCAGGCCCTTTAGTCTCTCTAAGTACAGTAAATGCCTAGCACTTTTACCGTACTTCTGCTAAACCGTTCCTACACATTTTCCTGTTAGCTTAGGCGTGTGACCCATATGGGATCATATAATAAAGGCAATAAATCCGAGATTTATAGATCATGAGCGGACTCTAGCAAGCCATCATAACCCCCAGTATTATATGACTTATGTCTGATCATTGACATACTCTTGCTTTCTAGAGACAGTACAGAGATTACTGGACATAATTCCAACAAAATGAGCTGTGAGACGACTTCACACTCACTTAGATGATCACTCAATTCTTGACTCTAGTATTCTCCTCCGCGATCTAATCGAGGATCTTTAATACTTCTGTCATATCGGTTATATGCTTCATTCTGGAACTCCTTTGACTATTTCAAAAGATTCCGACTCGTGTCTCATCAAATGAACACAGTCATATTTACTGAAGTTATCAATAAAGGTAATGAAGCACTGAAGATTTCCTCTGGCACTAATGCTCATCGGCCCACATACATCAGTATGTGCAAGGCCCAATAAGCCTCTGGCCCTTTTCTTTAGCTCTGCTAAAGAGGCCTTAGTCATTTGGCCCAGTTAGCAGGATTCATATCTCATATGATTTGTAATCAAATGAGCCAAAGCCCATAACTTTGGAACTTCTGAATCCGCTTCACTCTATGTGGTTGAAATGACTATGCTAAGGAAAAATCGAGTTCGAGTCATCAGACTTAAACCGTTTGGTATTTATGTTATATACAGGCGTACATTGGTTTAAGATATAAAACCCATTTTCAAAAGGGGTGCTACCATAGAATATTTCATCAAGATCAAAAGAGCAAAACTTGTCTTTTATCAAAATGAAAAACATCCAAATTCTTACAAGAAAATGAAAGACATCTCTGCTTAAAGCAGGTACATAGCAACAATTACTTAATTCAAAAACCAAGCTTGAAAGGCTCCTACAAATGGAGAATTTCTACGGCTAATGCAGCAACCATTGCTCCATTCCAGACGCGCAGTTCCACTTGTCCTTTCTTTAACGTTCTACTGTTGCTTAGGTCATGCATATTTCGAAAATATCAGTACCACAACTAGTATCCAATACTTACGTAGAACTTGAAGTAATAACACAATACCTGAAGAAGAAGTCTCGTACATCTCCTTCATCTCTTGTGAATCTTCCAAGAATTTAATGCAATCTCTCTTCCAATGCCCAAACTCTTCACAATAGCAGCACTTACCATCATCAGATGGGCCGGACTTGGGCTTATAATAAGACACAGGCTTATCCTGATTCCAAATCTGGACGACCCTGCCTCTACCCTTGTCAACACAAGATTTCTAAAACCTTTTACCCTTTATGATGTTTTACTCAGTTGTCTTGAGCATGCCATGCAGTTCAGTCAACGTCTTCGTCAAGCCATTCTTGATATAGCTCTTGATAAACTTATCATAACTTGACGGCAGCGACTGCAGAATGATCTCAGTAGCCAACTCTAGGCTAACAGGACAATCAAGTTTCCCCAGGTTATCAATGTAACCCATCATTTTAATGACATGAGGACTCACTGGAGCATCTTTTGGTAGCTTGCACCCAATGAGAGACTTAACCATCTGGTATCTCTCAACTCGTTCATGTTCCTGAAACATCAGTTTCAGGCTGGTGATCATCTCTATTGGCGACTCCATGTTCCCGTATTGACTCTTTAAGTCCGAGTTCATGGTAGCCAACATCAGACCACACACATCTACCATATCAATATAATGCTTATTCCAAGCATCATATACTGCATGCGAGGCGTTGGTCCCAAGCCTTTCGGGGAGAGCTTTCTCAAGGACATAGTCCTTACTCTCTTGCTTGAGAATAAATCTCAAGTTCCAATGCCAATCCAGGAAATTTGATCCATTTAACTTGTCCTTCTCAAGGACGGATCGCAACGAGAAAGTAGTTTTAGACATAGGCTGAAAACTAAGAAAAAGAAAATTTTAGTCATGAAGTTCAGGAAATGAGAAATCTTATCTAATAAGAAAACTCGCATTATATTCAAACAATGTTTCCTCTATGAATATAATGATCCAAGACCCACACTTCACTAAAATCTGAGTGGACGACTCGTCATCACTCAAGGTTTAGTTATCTAGGTAAGCAAATCATTGCTAATTGTGCCCAGTACAATTCTTGGTCGCAGATAAGACAATCCATGTCTCATCCACTCTGACGTCTCTGGGCCCAGAACTTCTGATAGCCCAGTCAAGTAAAACAATCTCTTCAGTCTTGTGATCATTGACAGTCGCACTGCAAGTCTATCAATGATCACATGCCTTACTCATGTAATTGTAGATACCAAGGACTCCAAGACTATCCAACAACGAAACGAGTCTTGACAGTAGACAAGATTGGGCAAGACATCAAGGTCACTTGATATTTAGTTGAGGAAACGGAACTCTAAAAGGTTAGTAAATCAATCTCTTATGTCATGTAATTGTTGATGTCAAGCATTGCAAGTCCATCAACACTACTACCTGCCTTATTGAAAACTAAGCTTTGATCTAATACACATCCAATGTGTATTCAATGGGTTTAGAACATGTTTAACTTCTAATTTTAATTGAGTTTTTAATTGTTCTAAGAAGTGGGTTAGGTCATTTGGTTCGGTTTCTCAATCATTTGGTTCAATAACCAAACAATTGGTGTCGATAGACACAGTATGAATATCGATCGACCGACACGACACTTGTGTCGACCGATATACTTGGTCGACACTTGATATTCATCCTAAACCAACCCGATAACCGGTCAATCCAATTGAACCGGAAATTGACCAAATAAACCGGTTTATACCAATTGAGATACCGGTCAAATCCAATTCAACCGGTTCATCCAATTGAACCGATTCAACCAGTTTTAACTAATCGCGATAACCGGTCCAATCCAATTGAACCGACTTATCCAATCAAACTGATCTTAACCAATCAAATCGGTTCATACTAATTAAGATAACCAGTTCAATCCAATTGAATCAATTCATCCAATTTAAACCGATCTGATCTACCTTAACCAAGCATGATAACCAGTTCAATCCAATTGAACCGATCAACCAATCGCAAGGCATGTGTCGACCGACACTTAACCTGTGTCGATCGACACAGTAGGGCATCATGAAATTTTTCGATCCTTTTATCGAATTCCAAATTTTAATTAGGTTTTTCTTCATGTGTCGATCGACACCAGCTTGGTGTCGGTCGACACTTCGCGAAAAACCCTAGCCGCCGATTTCCAATAAACCTAATTCTTACGAATTTTCTACGCTGCATCGACCGACACACTTTCTGTGTCGATCGACACAGAACGAAAAACTCAGAATCGTTTTCAGAGAAATCGATCTAACACGCTTCTTCTCAATATAACTCATATGAGCGAATTCAATTCATCAAATTTAATTAGCATGTTCGATTCAATGGAAAACCCTAAGGCTCTGATACCACTGTTGGAACTTCAACCATTCTAACATCAGTTTGAATCCTGTCTAGTTCCTTATGCCTAGGATCTAGGGTTTATTTAATTGAATCCTTACCGATGATCTCGTGTTTACCTGGAGATTTGCAGCGGAATGGTGAATAGGTAATTGAGATCAAGAGCGCCTCAGATGCTGCGCCTCTACTGCAGTCCACACGCACACAAGCTGGAATCCGCCGGGATGCTAGTGTCGGGAATCGGATCTCCTGGGAATCACTGTGTTTAGAGAGGTGGCTGCGTTTTTCTATCAAGAAAAATCTGAACCACTAGAGTTCCAGGTCGTTCATATAAACCTATATGTATAGACCTGGAATGACTAAACCAATTATTGGACTAATATCAATTCGTTTAAGTCATCAAATCGAAACATCAGTTTCGAGACCCGGCATGTGTCGATCGACACACTCACTGTGTCGATCGACACACCTCTTAAAACTCGAATTCAACGTGTATCCAATACACATTGACCAGACCATATGCCAATGATCAATCCCATACAAAGTGTATCCAGCTTGCTTAGGTGTGTGACCCTGTAGGTTCACATAATACTAGCAATGAGTCACAACTCATTTGTCATAAGCGGCTTCTAGCAAAACATTATGACCACCTAGTATCACATGAATTGTCCGATCTCGACAATACAACTATCATGTAGAGTAAGTACAATATGATTTCAGGACATAATCCCAACAACCACCAGCTATATTAGCTCTCGGTTGCCATGGTGTAAATGGCGACTGTTGAGGACGATATGTAGTGGCAGTGAACTGCTGAAACTGGGGGCAACGACGCGCACTGTGTCCTTGGACGTTGTAGATTTGGCAGGGACCGAGATAAGGTCGTAATTGTCTATGTCCCGTCTTGTTGTTGTAGTTCTGCGTTGGCTGCCATATTGCTACGGTTCTGAGAACGGGAGTGTGTTTTGTTGTTGTTAGAACGTTGTTGTTGTTGAGCCACATTCACCGAAACAGGGACTGACGGAGAAGAGGCCAGAGCAAGGAGCTTGGTTTCGTAGTTGATGAGCTTTTCATGAATCTCAGTGAGCGAAGGAGGTGTGTCCCGTGCTTCGATTTGATCAACCTGCGGTTTGTACTCATCAGGAAGTCCACGAACAATCGCCTCTATTTGATCCTCATGGTCGGGACCTTTCCCAAAATTGCAAGTTGGTCCATACGGGTTGTCAAACCTTGGAAATACTCATCAACAGACTTGTTACCTTTGGTCGATTGCTTGATTTGCAGACGTATCTGTTGGATGTGACCTCGAGTAGGTTTCACATAAGTCGCGGTCAGTTATGTTCAGACCTCAGCGGAGGTTTTTCATCTCGACACCAAAGGCTGAATCGCAGCAGTGATAGCGCCAATGAGAGCACTAAAGATGAGTCGATCTTGTCGTTTCCAGACCACGTAATCCGGATTGGCTGCAAGGACACCGTTGGTTGTGATTCCAGATGGAGGAAACGGTGTTGCTCCATCTAGATGACCGAGAAGGCCATAGCCATCAAAGAGAGAGCTCACCCTAAAATACCTTTCTTTTACACAAAAATTTTTCTACTCGTTCTCTCACGGCAGCAGAATCAATGGCCTCCAACAACAATGACGTGATTCAAATCAATAACACTATCTTGTTCAATGCCAACACTGCTCTGATACCATATAGAATGTGATTCTTAGTAATAATATGTTTACAGAGTAGAAGTATATATACTGTAGAGATGGATACTAGGTATTTACTAATTACATAACTATCATTTACACAGCATACAAACTGATAATAATAAAAGAAAAAATGATTAACAAAAAACGGGAATTAAAATAGAGAAAAAATGATTAACAAAAAACGGGAATTAAAATAGAGAAAAGATACAAAAACAAGGAAGATATGACGATAAAGTAAAGAAGGGACATTTTTTAACAAAAAAGTTTAAACAAAATTTCGCGGAAAAATAAAAAAATATTTTCAGATTTTTAATAAACTCTGCACAAAACATATTCTACCATCTAAAGAAAGAAGAGAAAAATATATAATATTTATTATACAGAATGTAAAATATAGATATAGTGGTTGAATATGTATTCTAGACATGGTAGAATACAGTGCAAACTTTAAAATATGTATAATAACGAATTGTACAACATAGAATAATAATTCATATTATACAAATGGTAGATAATGTGAAAACCATATTTTTTTTTTACTATTAGCATATTATAGTGAAAATGGTAAATTTTATATTTCATCAATAATAAATATAGATGTAAAAATAGATTACATATAATACGGATTCATAAATGGTAAAATTCTACCACTCATAGATACATAACTTTTTTTCTTAATCATCGATTATAAAATCGACTAAAAATTGTTTAAATATATTATAATGAGTGTTTCTTTTCTTTTATGTATTTTTAACCTTTTCCACTTTTTAAAAAGGGAAATTTAGCATTTATATATTTGAACAAAAAAAATATATATACATATAATACGGATTCATAAATGGTAAAATTCTACCACTCATAGATACATAACTTTTTTTCTTAATCATCGATTATAAAATCGACTAAAAATTGTTTAAATATATTGTAATGAGTGTTTCTTTTCATTTATGTGTTTTTAACCTTTTCCACTTTTTTAAAACGGAAATTTAGCATTTATATATTTGAAGAAAAAAAATATATGGACGATAGTTCTGGTTTTAACCCATTTGCCAAAGTTGACATTAAAAATTCCATTTGCCAAATTTTCCTAAAATCAATATGAATGAAAATATATTTAGATCCGTGATCTGGTATATGATTTAATCCAACCTGTTCCGATAACTATGATATTCAGAGTTTGAAGATTTGTATTTTGGTTTAGAATTTATTATCTCTATTTGATATTAGAGATAATAGAGTATTTCATAAATATCAAAAAATTATATTTCTGTTTTTAATATTTTAATTATTAAATTTATAATTTATATAAATATAACTAAAGATTTATAAAAATTGAAACATGATAATCCGTTTATTTAACATTTTTGTATTGGCTAATCCATGTTTTTCTAGTATGAAGTGTTTGTTTTAATATATTTATAATTGAAATTAGTTAATATATATTTAATCCGTCTTATAATGGTTCAAAAATAAAGCATTTTATATTTGTTTTATAAATTTAAATATAATTAAAATAATTCTATAATAAATTTTATTAATAGATACGAATTTAATAATTATTTTTAAGAAACATAAATATAAATATTTTTATAATATTTTGTTACAACAAAAATATATTAAAGATATTATGAATATATTTTGAATAAAATCATGTATTAAAAATATTTAGCATGATTCACACAATATTCTAATTTAGTGAGACAAATATATTCTTAATAAATAATTAAATATCAAATAAATACAATGCCACAATAATAATATAACACATGATTAAAAATTAGTTTTTAAAAATGTATTATATTTTAATAGTATATATATTAATATGAAAGTTTATACTTCCAACTTATTTTTGTTTAAATTTTTCATCAAGTAATCAACATTATTATCTTAACTATTTTTATGGATAGAATATCTACAAATATTAGTGTAACATTCTGATTTGTGCTATATGCGGAAAGTTTTAAAAGAACTGATTTGAGTATCTCTGCCACTAAAATACATTTACCTTTTCAGTTACTTTTTTAAAAAAAAATTATATATATTAATAACCCAAACCGGGAAATGTGCGGTCTACAGACATTGAACCAAGGCATTGAATCGGGTTCTGGCAACCCTAATTTGAAATCTACTGAAGGAGATTACAAGAAACTTAAAAATTGAAACAGAGACGCCGCCGTCAACGGAAACGTCAACACACCGGCGGTTATAAGAAGGAGGTTCGTCGTTTCACCGCCGATCTCGTTGTAGACTCTGGAGAACCGACTCCGTCATCTAGTTCCGAGACCAGAAGTTCCAGCCTCTCCCCACCCTTCCGGTGAACCAACATCGACGGCGCGACCCTCACGGCCAAAACCGAAAATCCACCATGCGAAGAAATCTGACACCACCTCCAACACAAAAGAGCTACAAACTTTGGGGCACCGAAACAAACCTACTCACCGGATCCTTACCGCGATGACAACCTCCAAGTCGCTCCACCACCGCTACGCCGCCGCCGCACCTTCCGACTCTCCCGATTTTCCTCCCCTTAGCCCTCACCGCCCTCCTCATAACGGGAATAAGCACCAAGGAGGCAGAACCGAGATGCCGTAACAGAACCACCGCACACGAGCAACCACCCTTCTAACCTGAGCCACGACTTCCGCCGCGAGCCACGCCTTCAACGCTGCCGCCGAGAACCTTTCGGCACATACCTCGCCGTCGCCCTCAACCAGCTCCGCAGTCCTATTCGCTCTACTCGATTCACGACTTTGTATCCACCGCCGCATCGCCTCGTCGCTCACGCCGTCACAAACCAAGCAACACCGGAGAAGAGAGCCGCGCCTCGGAACTACACGCAACCGCACTTATTGAAAGACCGAAAGCAAGCCGCCCTCTCACATCGCCGGCGAAGAAGCCGGACGGCGGAGAGGGAGGATCTAGATCTACAAAGGATTCTCTCTCTCTCACTAAGTTTTCTCTCTCTAGCACTCAGAGCTGTCAATCCTCCTTTTTCAGTTACTTGCTTAAAAAGAATTTCAGTGTTAAGCATGTTTGAGTTGTAGTAGTAACTGAAGGATATGGGTTCATTAGGAAGTGATTTTCGTTATCCTACGAGTGAGGACAAAGCACGGGAAACGGTCAATTGGTGTTGATGGGATAATAAACAAGTATCAGCTGTTGATTGTTGGAATTGTGTCCAGTAATCTCGGTACTGTCTCTAGAAAGTAAGAGTATGTCAATGATCAGACATAATTCATATAATACTGGGGGTCATGATGGCTTGCTAGAGTCCGCTCATGATCTATAAGTCTTGGACTTATTGCCTTTATTATATGATCCCATATGGGTCACACGCCTAAGCTAACAGGAAAATGTGTAGGAACGGTTTAGCAGAAGTACGGTAAAAGTGCTAGGCATTTACTGTACTTAGAGAGAATAAAACGGTTTAGCCACTGTGTGTCGATCGATACACAAGGTGTGTCGATCGACACAGTGCGCGAATGCCGTCGAGTTAATTGGTGTTTGGGCCAAATGGCCCAAACGGAACCGGACAAGTTTTATAAATAAAACTCGAGTTCAGAACCAAAAACCCTAGCCGAAAACTCTCTCTCCCTCTGCGCCGAGTTCCCCTAGTGGCCTAGCAGCCTTCTTCCTGATTGGTGTGCGTGTGTGAACCTCTGGAGGAGTTATCTCTCGGTGGCTCTCTGATCTCTGACATACCATCTCTTTCCGCTGCAAACAGGTATAAGGTGAGATCTATCATTGTTTCTATTCAAGAGAACCTAGATCAGCATGTTTAGGTTAATCTGAATCTGAGAATTGAATCAGGATTGACTAAACATTCCCTTGAGTGGTATCAGAGCTATTGGTTCTGGTTTTTCTTGTTTAGATTCAAGTTTAGGATTGTTTTTCTTGTTTAAAAGTGTTTTGAATCAACTACTGATAAGAGAAATCGCTTAAGCAACAAGGAATTGAAACCTGAACACACTTAAAATCGCAGAAACCAAGCTATATTGATTTGGTAGAATGCGATTTTCAAAAGTCAGTATCGACTGCGATCGCATGGATCGATCGATACGATCGCATGGATCGGTCGATACAGTCTATCGGCTAACCCTGTTAACGCGTGAAAGCATCGATCGATGCAGGATCGATGCAGGTTCGATGTTGGTGCATCGACCGATGCGGTTGGTGCATCGATCGACACGGTTAGGGTTTTGGCTCGGTTCCGTGCATGCGTGAGAGCATCGATCGATACAGGATCGATGCACGATCGATGCAGGATCGATGCTAAGAGCATCGACCGATGCGGTTGATGGATCGATCGACACGGTTGGTTCATCGATCGACATGGTTGGTTTAAGGCTCGGTTTAATATTTTGATTAAAATTAATTCGTCCTGGTTTAATAAACAGATTTAATAATTTTATTAAGTCTGGTTAAACCGGGACAAGAAATCCAATGTCGAAAGAATTATTGGATTTAGTGCCTAAACCAGGATTTTCTAATTTGATTTGGTTGGACCAAATAAATTGAGAAAATCCGGTTTAGTAAATAACCGGTTGACAATTGTGGTCGTCGTAGTAATTAATTTTGGTTAGACCAATTTTAATGAACCAGACCGGTTATGTCATCTAATTGGACGATCGGGTTATGTCTCGGACATAGACCAATTATTCGGCCTCGGGCCAAGAAGTTAAAACGATTGGGCCAATTATTTGAGTCTTTCTTCAGATTTAATTTAAAATTTATTTTATAAAGAATATAAATCGATTTTAAATTAAAGTTTCCGATATTTTGAAATTAGAAAGTTTCTTAATTTATAGAAGTTTCTAGATTTGCATGATTCGGATTTTAAGAAATTTCTAAAGTTAGAAAGTTTCCGGTTTTAGAAAGTTTCCAATTTTAGAAAGTTTCCAAAAATAGTAGGTTTTCTAAAATGGAAAGTTTCCCGAAATAGTAATCTTCTATTTTGGGAATGAGATTTTAAAATAAACCTACGAACCTCAAATAATATCAAGCGTTGGATGTCTTGTCCAGGCTATGTCAGCTGTTGAAGCCCATTCAATTGTATTCATGGCCTTACAGTGTGAGGGTGTCTGCTTTTGCGTGGGTAAGACTGTTTGTGATTCATAAATGTCATTGGGAGTCCCAGACATTAATTATTACATGACTGTATAGTCTGGTTTTCTTGACTAGGCCATCGGGAGTCCCGGGCCTTGAGACATCAGAGTGGATTGGGCCTCGGGCCCAGATTCACAACCAAGAGTTATATCACGGATATAATTAGCCGATATAGGGCTTACCGATATAAGCTAATATTGGGTGACGGCCAGTGGCCCACTTTAATCTTAGTTATATGTGGATCTTGGAATCATTATATTCTATTGAGGGTAACTGATGTTATTGAATATAATGCATGATTAATCATATTAAAATTTAATACGAGATTAATCATATTGAACATAACAACTAATAACCTTTTTATCTTATATATTTCAGCTATGACTACTACAAGCGCACAAAACACATTCTCGATCCGGTCTGTTCTCGAGAAGGAGAAGCTGACTGGAACGAACTTCCTGACATGGTCAAGGAACTTGAGGCTAGTCCTCAAGCAGGAGAAGAAGGATTATGTCCTTCGTGATCCTCTCCCCGAGAGGCCTCCTGCCAATGCCGCCAGGACTCTGCATAATGCTTGGGAAAAGCATTCGTCAGATGAAAATGATGCCTATTGCCTGATGTTGGTGACAATGACTGCTGAGCTGCAAAAACAGTTCGAGAGTGTATTGTCACCCATCGAGATAATGGCAAGCCTGAAATCGCTTTTTCAGGAGCAGGCTAGGACTGAGAGGTTCCAGACAGTTAAGAACCTCTTGGAATGCAAGTTGGCTGCGAATGCGGCAGTGAGTCCTCATGTCTTGAAGATGATGGGTTATCTCGATCATCTTCAGAAACTCGACTGCCCTATCAGCCAGGAACTTGCCTGCGACATCATTCTGCAGTCATTACCTGCAAGCTATGATCAGTTCATTCTGAACTTTAACATGCATGGCTTGAGTAAGACATTGCCTGAGCTTCACGGAATGCTCAAGACTGCGGAGCCCAATTTGAGGAAAACCGCCAAGGACCCCAATGTGCTTATGGTGCAGAAGGGCAAGGGGTTTAAGAAATCCTCTGCTAAGGATAAGGGAAAGGCCAAGGCTGTCCAAGTCGCGGACAAGGACACGCCAAAGCCCAAGCCCAAGTCCAAGGCTGGGCCAACTGACATATGCAGGTTCTGTAAAGAACCAGGGCATTGGAGGAGAGAATGTAAGAAATTCCAGGAAGGTCTAAAGGAATTGAAGAAGAAGACTTTTGAGACTTCTTCAACAGGTATTTTTGTTATAGAAGTTAATACAACTACTTCTGATAATACCTCATGGGTTATGGATACTGGTTGTGGGGCTCATATTTGTACTAATATGCAGGCACTCAGCAACAGTAGAAGGCTGAAGCAAGGACAAGTGGAGCTACGAGTTGGGAATGGAGCAAAAGTTCCAGCACTAGCTGTAGGCACTTACTTGTTGTCTTTACCTTCGGGATTGATTTTAGAACTCAATAATTGTTATTTTGTACCTGCTATAAGCAGAAATATTATTTCAATTTCTTTGTTGGATTTGGAAGGTTATGATTTTTCAGTTAAGAATAAATTATGTTCCTTCAATCGCAACAATTTGTTCTATGGTTCTGCCCCTCTTTCGAATGGGCTTTACATACTCGATCAATCCGCGCCAATTTATAACATTAATACCAAACGGTTCAAACCTAATGAGGAGAACCAAACGTTTCTATGGCATTGTCGTTTAGGGCACATCAGCGAGAAACGCATTAAGAGGCTCCATACGAATGGACTTCTTGGCTCTTTTGACTTTGAGTCATGTGAGAAATGCGAATCCTGCATGATGGGCAAAATGACACGGGCCCCCTTTAATAAACCTAACGAGAGGGCCAGTGACTTATTGGGCCTGATACACACTGATGTGTGTGGCCCAATGTCCACAAATGCAAGAGGAAACTATCAGTACTTCATTACCTTCACTGATGATTTCAGTAGGTATGGATATGTTTATTTGATGAAACATAAGTCTGAATCTTTTGAGAAGTTCAGAGAATTCCAAAATGAAGTACAGAACCAACTTGGCAAAAGCATTAAGGCTCTTCGGTCCGACCGAGGAGGAGAATACTTAAGCCAAGAATTCAGTGATCATCTGAGAGAGTGTGGGATCGTATCCCAACTCACTCCTCCTGGAACACCTCAATGGAATGGTGTGTCTGAAAGGAGAAATCGGACCTTATTGGATATGGTTCGATCTATGATGAGTCACACAGACCTTCCAATATCCCTTTGGGGATATGCTCTGCTAACAGCAGTGTTCACTCTAAATAGAGCGCCATCGAAAGCAGTAGCGAAGACACCATATGAATTATGGACTGGAGTAGCTCCAGTGCTGTCTTATCTCAGAATTTGGGGTTGTGAAGCCTATGTCAAGAGATTGATCTCAGACAAGCTTACACCAAAATCTGACAAATTCTACTTCATTGGTTATCCACGGGAAACCAAGGCTTATTACTTCTATCTACGTTCCGAGAACAAGATCTTTGTTGCCCGGGATTGTAACTTTCTTGAGAGGGAGTTTCTCTCTAAGAAAGACAGTGGGAGTAAGGTACTGCTTGAAGAAATTCAAGATGAACAGGATACTGCTCAACCTAATGAGGAAGAGCAGCAGGAGGACCTACAAGAAATTGTAGAGCCTGAACCTGTGGTACCTGAAGTTCGAAGATCCGGGAGGATCCGTCACGAACCCGAGAGATATCAAGGATTCCTCGTGACTGACTGTCATGATCTTCTGATCATTGATGGTGATGAACCATCGAACTTCAATCAAGCCATGATGGGCCCAGATTCCTCTAAGTGGCGCAAGGCCACTGATTCCGAAATGGACTCCATGTCGGTCAACCAAGTGTTTTCGTTGGTTGACTTACCCGCTGGTGTAAAAGCCATCGAGTGCAAATGGATCTTCAAGAAGAAGATTGACGTGGATGGAAATGTCCAGATTTATAAAGCCAGGTTGGTGGCAAAAGGTTTCAGACAAGTTCACGGTGTGGATTACGATGAAACCTATTCACCAGTGGCTATGATGAAATCTATTCGGATTCTACTAGCAACTGCAGCTTTTCATGATTATGAAATTTGGCAGATGGACGTGAAAACCGCCTTCCTGAATGGTATTCTGGAAGAGGATGTGTATATGACACAACCTGACGGTTACATAGATCCAAAGAATGCTGGAAAAGTATGCAAGCTTCATAAATCCATTTATGGATTGAAGCAAGCATCGAGGAGCTGGAATCTTCGTTTTGATGAAGCGATCAAGCAATTTGACTTCATCAGAAACGAAGAAGAACAATGCGTGTATAAGAAATCTAGTGGGAGCAAGATTGTATTTCTTATTCTGTATGTCGATGACATACTGCTTCTCGGAAACGACGTTCCAATGCTAAAGTCGGTAAAGGACTGGCTTGGAAGTTGTTTTTCCATGAAAGACATGGGTGAAGCCGCATACGTTCTTGGAATTAGGATCTATAGAGATAGATCTAAAAAGCTGATAGGCTTGTGTCAAGACTCATACATTGACAAAGTCCTGCAAAGATTCAGCATGAAAAATTCCAAGAAGGGCTTCACGCCAATGGTACATGGCACAACGCTAAGCAAGAAGCAGAGCCCTACGTCGGCTGCTGAGCTTGAGCGCATGAAAAAATATTCCTTATGCATCTGCAATAGGATCTATCATGTATGCCATGATCTGTACTCGTCCTGATGTTGCTTATGCATTGAGCATGACGAGTAGATACCAGTCAAATCCAGGTGAAAACCATTGGATTGCCGTAAAGAACATCTTGAAGTATCTGAGACATACTAAGGATAAGTTCTTGGTGTACGGTGGAAGTGATGTGCTTAAAGTCAGTGGATTCACGGACGCAAGTTTCCAGACAGACCAAGATGATTTCCGGTCACAGTCCGGTTATATCTTTAGTCTGAATGGCGGTGCAATCAGTTGGAGAAGCTCCAAGCAAGACACCGTTGCTGATTCCACTACAGAAGCTGAATATATCGCCGCTTCAGAAGCTGCGAAGGAAGCTGTTTGGATACGAAAGTTCATCATTGAACTAGGTGTGATACCAGATGCGGCTGAGCCTCTGGCACTGTTTTGTGATAACAATGGTGCTATTGCTCAGGCAAAGGAACCAAGATCACACCAGAAATCCAAGCATGTTCAAAGAAGATTTCACTTGATACGTGACATCGTTAATAGAAAGGAAGTCAAGATCAGCCGAGTCCCGACAGATGATAATGTCGCTGATCCGTTGACAAAGCCACTCCCAAGGCCTAAGCTCGAGTTCCTGACTGAAGCTGTAGGCATTAGAAACATTGAAATGTAATCTAAGTTTGAGTGGGAGTTTGAGGGCTTTATTTAGTTATTTGATATGTTCTTGTAAAACATTTTATGTTTAATGAAATTATTATTTCAAGATTATTTTAACTGTGATGAAATAATCGTTCCAAAATGATATGAACCATTTTATAGGTCATCGAAGTAAATGACTTGATCTTGAGTCATCGAAGTCATTTAGCTTGATCATGAGACCCTATATTTGATAGATGTTTTATATCATCCCGTCCCTAGTCGAAGGTTGTTGAAATTGGAACACCAACAACCGTGTGAGACTGGATTGGTACGTGACTTATGACAAAGTCTCAGTGTGTCATAGATGCGCGGCATCAAAGTCAGTACATAGGTGTATGTTTGGGAACATACGACCGGACAAGACCCGCTTATAAGAACTCTTCAGGATATTTATATCTGTGTCATAAGAGATTCTTACTACGACTATAGAGTATAGTCCTTAGACCTGAGTTCGCATGCATGTGACTGCACATGGACTGATGCACTTTGATCATTGTCTAACGCTATCGTTCTGCGATAGTTATAAGGACCTTGTTTGGGTACATTATGAAATGAGTAGTTTACAGTGATGGAACAAGACGGAATTTGTCCCTCCAATATAAATGGAGTGAATATCTCTAGGCCAATCGGAGATTTGAATACTGGAAAATGCATGGCCATGCTCAAACGGACTGTCCCGAGTCGTTTGGATTGTCAGTATCAAATCAGAGTCCGATGAACAAGATTAGGCTTTATGAGGATGACACTAATCTTGCCTTATGACTAATCGAGATATTGAGACAAAAGGGATTATGAATACAGAGATTCCAGTACAAGTGGGAGATTGTTGGAATTGTGTCCAGTAATCTCGGTACTGTCTCTAGAAAGTAAGAGTATGTCAATGATCAGACATAAGTCATATAATACTGGGGGTCATGATGGCTTGCTAGAGTCCGCTCATGATCTATAAGTCTTGGACTTATTGCCTTTATTATATGATCCCATATGGGTCACACGCCTAAGCTAACAGGAAAATGTGTAGGAACGGTTTAGCAGAAGTACGGTAAAAGTGCTAGGCATTTACTGTACTTAGAGAGAATAAAACGGTTTAGCCACTGTGTGTCGATCGATACACAAGGTGTGTCGATCGACACAGTGCACGAATGCCGTCGAGTTAATTGGTGTTTGGGCCAAATGGCCCAAACGGAACCGGACAAGTTTTATAAATAAAACTCGAGTTCAGAACCAAAAACCCTAGCCGAAAACTCTCTCTCCCTCTGCGCCGAGTTCCCCTAGTGGCCTAGCAGCCTTCTTCCTGATTGGTGTGCGTGTGTGAACCTCTGGAGGAGTTATCTCTCGGTGGCTCTCTGATCTCTGACATACCATCTCTTTCCGCTGCAAACAGGTATAAGGTGAGATCTATCATTGTTTCTATTCAAGAGAACCTAGATCAGCATGTTTAGGTTAATCTGAATCTGAGAATTGAATCAGGATTGACTAAACATTCCCTTCATTGATAGGGTCAGGTTTTAATCATATATCTAACTGCAATTGCACAGTTCAGTAGTTGTAGTATATAGGTATCGAATCCACAGGGACTCTGGTATTCAATAGCTCAAGAACAGGAAATTAAACTAGGAAGAAAGCAATGTGATTGAATTAAAAGCAATGTGAGAAAGTAAACAGAAAGCAGAGATTGTTGGTTGTGAAAGCAAGTTATTAAGAGCGCTAAGTCTAGGGCGTTCTCAGGAAATCAGACAAGCAGACAGTTCATTCAGCAAGGATCTAATTAAGCACAGTTCTAGAACTCAAAACACAGATATAGAATTAACCAAATTCCTTTGCGATAATTCTCTAAGTCTAAGTGCAGCAAACCAAACTTTCGTTTGCGAGAACTAACAGATTAAACTAGCATTAATTCCAAGTTTGATATGTTCACAATTATCCTAAACCAAACTTTCGTTTGCGAGAAGTTTAATTGCTCAACCTAATTAGTTCAGATTCCTAAACCACACTTCTGTGTCGTATTTAGCAACCTAAGATCTAGATTCTAATTGATCAGGTTAGAACTAGCTTTAAGCACAATTAGATTGAAGAACAGATATAGTTATGAATCCTTAACTGAATTAAACAAGTCTAGCAAGTCATGAAATCCTATGTGAGAAACCCTAAACCTAACAAGGAATCTACTCAGACATAGATAATGAAAACATAATCATATGAAGAATAAATTGCATAAAAGATAAAGAATTAAAGGGGTTCGAAATCTTCTCCAAATACAAATGAAGTAAAGGTTCATATCAGCCCCAAAAGCTCTAAAAATCCTCTGCTCTTAATTATGAATGTGTAAGTAATCAAAACACCAAAAACTTAATTATATAGGTCTAATCTCGGCCAGGGGCTTCTTTGTAAATATCAGGAAATTCTGGATCAGAGTGCAATATCTTGACTCTTCATAAACCGCCGAGTTTCGGCCCATCTCGCTGGTGCAACGATCGGTGCATGTGTGCAACGATCGACGCATTTCTCTGTTTCGGACAGTGAACTCTATCTCTCGGCCAAACACTCCAAAAATCTCCAAAAAGTGCCATAATCACTGAATATGCTCCAAACCTGATTATACATGTAAAAGACTCTAAAAGAACACAAAAAGACACTAAAACACACTTATATCATGGTCTAAAACTAGTAAAAACCATGATATATCAGCTGTCGAACGAGGGTGGGTACATAGACCGAGTGAGCGGACGTGATGCCCATGGTCGGAGTATTATAAGTGGTATAAGAGTCGAATCCGAAGATGTGTGCGAAGTCAATAAGGGCTCATCAACGATAATGGTCTTGGTACGCAATGAATGTGTTGCGTTCTGTGAGAATGGGTGAATTGTAACATCCTAGTTTGTGCTATATAGAGAAGGATTTAAAAGAATTGATTTGTCTACATATGATACCAAAGTACATTTATCTTTTCGTTCACTTGCATATAAAGTATTCCAAAATTAAACATGTTTGAATTGGAGTAGTTGAAAGATATGTGACCTACCAAAATATCAAAAACTAATTTGCGGTATCGTGCAAATAAACATATAAAATACTGGAAACAGTAATATGATGATTATAAAAAAATAAACGAGTATTTCGTGGAACCACAAACGGACGATCGGGACGTTATAATTACCGTATCCAAATCGGATAACTGTTTTCAAATATGCGTCCAGATATCATAAAGTTTTGCTCATTTCCAACAAATCGGGCTTCAGGAGGACGAGAATCATGAGATGCTGTGCTGACTCACTCATTTCTGAAGTAAAAGCCGGTTAGGCTCGAGATTTGACACCACCAAATTATCCCAATACCTATTTTAATATATTTACAATTTAGGTGCTCATTTTTATTTTAGCCATCAGAAGCTTTATGGGTGGAGTCCGTGGGGAAGTGGGGGAGTGAGGGGCATGTCAATTATTACCATTTATACAACTTTTCGTTTTATATACTGATACAAAATTAGTCCCTTCTTAACAGATCAGGCCAGACATTTGGCTAGTTTATTAGAGTATACTAGTTGATATACACCACCCCCGCGCACGCGCGGGGGTTCAGGTATTGGCTATATTTGCTAATACGGCCATTTGTGAGTGTGTTTTTAAAAAGTAGCATGTAGTCTCAGTTATCTTTATTTAGGGGCCTTGTGTTGAAGGTTTATGCACCATGGATCGACACTTTATGTGATTCATACCCTCCTTAATCTTCACCTCAAAGATAGCTTGATCTTGTTACTTTTGTTGTACCATGTGGCATTTTATTGTTTCACAATTGTTGAAAATTACCTCATGTTTATTTGTACAGTCTTAAGAGACAGCCGGGTGGTGGTTGCTATGTTAGGAGAAGCTAAACACTGTTTGAAACTGGCCCGCTGGCACGAACTGTTTTCCGATAGTCACATATTAAGGGAAGTTTTTTGAACCACAACACATGAACTTCCATTTGTGTGTATTTTGTTCGGAAAATATAGCAGAGACTACTAATACCAGTGATTGCATATTACCCCCGACCACATCCAAACGTATATTAAATTATATCCGGGAGTTTGCCGATTGTTTTATACGACGTCCAGTAAAATGGTTATCAAGTTGTACTATATGTACTTGTATTTGTTGAACACATTATTTTTAAGACATATATCGTGGAAGGTAAGTATGGGAGGCGTTTATGAGTCTGATAATGAAGACTGAGTTGGAAAAAAGGTTGAGAATAATAGAAGCAAAATACGATGGAATACTGAATAAAAGATAGAGGATTTCCAAATCGTTAGAACGGGCGTGCAGAAACATTACCAGTCATAACACAGTTGTGTGTTACATGTGATTACTACAGAAACTCTTTAAATGGAATCATTGTATTGTATACCAACACATCACAAGGAACTCCTTGATTCGTCATGTCCTCGAATATCTCAGTTGCATCCTTAATCCTAAGGGTCTTAGATAGGATATGTATCAATGAGCTATAAAACTTGGCAACAGGAACACACCCGTCTTCTTTCATCTTCTCATATACTCCTAAGGTTTCAGCTACTTGTGTAGATTTCCCCAAAGAATGCGTCTGATAAGCTGCACCAAGCTTATTACAGGAAGAAGAAGTCAAAGAAGGATTTACACAAAGAAGCTCGAGCTGAGAGTGAACAGGAAGTGGGAAGTGAGCTGGCAGCTGAGTTGGCAAGTCAAGACTCAGTCAACGGAGGAAGTTAGACGAGTCAACAGAATCAGCTGGAGTATAAAGATAGTTTGTTTTCGGTTAATTCATTCATGCTATTTCTTTGTAAACATTCTGAGAGCGTTATGAGCTTGAAGAAGATCGTGATGAGATCTTGATCGAATCGTTATGAGATTCTGATCTTTCTTTGTACTTCCAGTTCATTCAGTCAATAAAAGAGGGAAACGTTATCTTGAATCTTAACATTGGTGCGGTGAGCGTGGACTGATCAAACGCGATGGTGAACAACGAGATGTCGCCGGTGAATTTGAAGAGCAGTGACGAGGCGGTGGAATCGCAAACAGAATTGCGTGAACGAGTCGAATTTCTTCACGGAGGAATGAAACGATTGTGTGAAGCAAAGACGCAAACGGAGTCTCGGATTACAGCGATCGATGAGAAATTAACATCGATGATGTCGATGATCGAGAAGATGACATCGAAATCAACAGCAACGGATCCGCGTGACTCCGAGTTTCAACATCAACGAGGATACGAATTTAGAGGTCCGAGAGGTAATGGATTTCCAGAATCTTCGCATACACAATATCAGGTACGATCTCCTCACTGGGAACAAAACCGGGATGATAGATCACTAGGATATCGATCTGGAAATTTGAATGTCGCTACTCGTGAAAGTATGTTGAAAAAGATCAAAATGCCTTCGTTTGATGGGAAACAGCCGTATGAGTGGTTGACAGAGTTGGAACATTTTTTCTTTGTGGGACGGTATGCTGAAGAAGAAAGATTGGAGTTGGTAGCGTTGAGTTTAGAAGGAAAAGTCAGGAAATGGTTTGGTTGGGAAGTTCAACGTAAAGGATTTCGTGACTGGAATGAGTTTAAGGAGAAGCTGTTACTGAGATTTGCAGATTCAATAGAAGAAGAACCAGCTAGCAGACTGTTCTCTATTAAGCAACAAGGTACAATTGGAGATTATGTATCTGAATTTGAGGAGTTATCAACCTTAGTAACAGGAGTGGGGGATGATCACTTGATCAGAATCTTTTACAACGGATTAGATCAAGAGATGAAAGAAGTCATCCGGATTAAAGAACCAAAAGGATTACGTGATCATATTGCAGCTGTTTTGAAGATGGAAAGCAGTACCTTCTGTAAAGTTGTAGGTGAGGTTGCGAAGGGTGATTCCAAGAATTCAAAACCGAATTACTCTTGGCGGTCAAGCAATACTTATACGACCAACAAGAGTAATCTGGGGAGGGATTTTAAACCACAGACAACAAATGTGAATGGGAATCAGAAAAACCAGCAAGGTGGTACTGATGTAAAAGCGACTAAGGAAGCACTGGTCACTACGAAAGGAGAGTTGAGACCACGACAGAGGTACTCAGACCTTCAACTGGATGCAATGAGAAAAGAAGGAATTTGTTTCAAGTGCGGAGCAAAGTGGTCCAGAACTCATGCTGCAGAATGCCCCAGTAGAGAACTGAAAATATTGACAGTAATAAATGGGTATGACATGGAAGTATTAGACTGTGAAGAGGTAGAACAGAATGAAGAAAGAGCATTAGCAGTACAAGAATTAATGGTGCTTTCCTTGAACTCTTTTGTTGGTATCAATTCACCAAAAACAACAAAACTTCAAGGAAAGATTGGACAATCCGAGATGGTAGTCATGCTTGATAGCGGAGCATCTCACAATTTCATTTCTCCTGAAATTGTGAACAAGCTACGATTGAGAATTTCTGCAGACAGTAGCTTGGATGTGTTGTTAGGCAATGGAGTTACAGTCAAAGGCATGGGTGTTTGTCAGGCTGTGACTTTCCAATTGTCAGATACTAACTTCACATCAGACTTCATCTCGCTAGAACTAGGCATGGTGGATGTTATACTAGGAATTCAATGGTTAGAGACTTTGGGAAAGTGTGAGATAGATTGGAAGAAGCAAGAGATGTCCTTTGTATATGAAGGCAAAGTAGTTCATCTCTTTGGTGACCCAACTCTCCACTATCCTAAACTTTCATTGCGTTCTTGGTCATCCGACAATGCTAGAGTCAGAAAAGAAGTAGAAGAATTTTCAGTCTCTAGTATGGATGCATCCACTGAAAGCCCTAGAGTACCGGATCAGGTTGTAACACTGCTGGATCAATTTAAACATGTATTTGCTGTTCCAACAGAGTTACCTCCATTCCGAGGTAAGGACCATGCGATCAATCTATTACCAGGCACCACAGCAATTTCAGTGAGACCATATAGATACCCTCATGCAAGCAAGGTTGTTATGGAACAAATGGTCTCTGACATGCTAAAGTCTGGTATAATTCGACCAAGCACAAGTCCTTACTCAAGTCCAGTGTTGTTGGTCAGAAAGAAAGATGCATCCTGGCGGTTTTGCATTGATTACAGGGCTCTCAACAGAGCAACGGTTCCAGATAAATTTCCAATACCTGTCATTGACCAACTGCTGGATGAGTTACACGGTGCAACAGTCTTCTCTAAACTAGACCTTCGATCTGGTTATCATCAAATCAGAATGAAGGAATCTGATATTGAAAAGACTGCATTCCGAACGTTAGAAGGCCACTACGAGTTCCTCGTAATGCCGTTTGGACTGACCAATGCACCAGCAACATTCCAAGCACTGATGAACTCAATTTTTAAACCTTTCCTGCGACAATTCGTGTTGGTGTTCTTTGATGATGTACTGATATACAGTAAAACACTGTCTGATCATCAGAAACATCTCTCAGCTGTGTTGAAGGTATTTGAGGAGCAACAGTTATTCGCTAACCAAAAGAAATGTCTGTTTGCTCAACACAAGGTGGAATATTTGGGTCATATAATATCGCAACAGGGAGTAGCAACGGATGTTACCAAAACAGAAGTGATGAAACACTGGCCAACTCCTAAATCAGTTAAGCAGTTGAGGGGATTTCTTGGCTTAACAGGATATTACAGGAGGTTTATCCGAAATTATGGGACTATTGCTAAGCCGTTGACAGAACTTTTGAAGAAGGACCAATTCTTATGGTCAGTAGAATCTCAGAATGCTTTTGATAGATTGAAAGAGGCGATGGTTACAGCACCAGTCCTTGCATTACCAGATTTTGAGAAGCTTTTCATCATTGAATCAGATGCATCTGGATTTGGTTTGGGGGCAGTCTTAATGCAAGATAGACAACCAATCGCATTTTTCAGTCATGGGTTAACAACAAGAGAACAGATGAAACCAGCATATGAGAGAGAATTAATGGCCATTGTAATGGCAGTTCAAAAGTGGAAGCACTATCTGTTGGGTCGAAAGTTTATAGTGCACACTGATCAGAGAAGTCTGAAGTTCTTGTTGGAACAAAAAGAAGTTAACATGGAGTATCAAAGATGGCTTACAAGACTGCTTGGGTATGATTTTGATATACTGTATAAACCTGGTTGTGACAACAAAGCTGCAGATGGATTGTCAAGGATTGAGTATACTTCCACTGTATCTCTTTCGATGATATTACTAGCCTTGACAGTTCCTTCTGTGCTGCAACTAGAGGATGTGTACAGGGAAATTGCAGCAGACCCATCTATACAGAACATAATAAAAAAGCTGAAAGCAGGGGAGCTAAATGATACAGCTTATCAGGTGATAGATGACAGACTATGGTATAAGAGGCGCTTGGTGATACCTAAACAATCTGCATTCATTCCAACTATCTTGTTTGAGTGTCATGATGCTCAAGCAGGAGGTCATTCCGGTGTACTTAAAACAACAAAAAGAGTGCAGGCGACATTTCACTGGGATGGTTTATTCAAGAGAGTGCAACAGTATGTAGCAGAGTGTAAAGTATGCCAAACTCACAAATACTCTACACTCTCTCCTGCAGGACTCTTACAACCGTTACCAATTCCAGTACAAGTGTGGGAAGATCTATCAATGGATTTTATAGAGGGATTGCCAACTTCAAATGGCTATAATGTCATTTTGGTGGTGGTTGACAGGCTGAGTAAATATAGCCATTTTGTTGGACTGAAACACCCATTCACTGCTACAGATGTGAGCCATAAGTTCATGACTGAGATAGTGAGACTTCATGGGCTGCCAAAGACGATTGTGTCTGACAGGGACAGTGTGTTCTTGAGTAATTTTTGGTCAGAGCTGTTTCGTTTATCAGGGACCAAACTGAAGTATAGCACAGCATACCATCCTCAAACTGATGGGCAGACGGAAGTATTGAACAGATGCTTAGAAACATACCTGCGTTGCTTCGCTTCTGGTCATCCGAGAACATGGTTTAAGTTTCTTTCTTGGGCTGAGCTTTGGTATAACACTTCGTATCACACGGCTCATAAGACTTCACCCTTCAGAGTTGTTTATGGGAGAGATCCTCCAAGTATTGTAAGATTTGAACCGGGATCAACAACGAACTTTGATCTGGAAACGCAGCTAAGAGAAAGAGATGAGATGTTGGAGAATGTTAAACATCAGTTGGAAAGGGCACAACAATTGATGAAGGTTAATGCTGATAAGCACAGGAGGAATGTGGAATATTCTGTTGGAGATTGGGTGTTCCTTAAGCTTAAGCCTTACAGACAGATGACAGTGGTCAGGAGGTTCTGTCAAAAATTGGCAGCGAAATACTTTGGACCGTATGAAATAGTCGAGAAGGTGGGAAAGGTGGCTTATCGCTTAAGATTACCAGAGGAGTCGAGAATACATCCGGTTTTCCATGTTTCACAAATCAAAGCGGCTGTGGGACGAGACCATACTGTGCAACCAATACCGCCGACTTGTGTGGATCTGACTGCAGCAGCGTTGGAACCAGAGGATGTTCTGTCGTACCGTTACTCAGATAAGGGAGCAGTGGAGTATTTGGTCAGATGGAAGGGACATCAAGAACATGACGATACATGGGTCTCATCACGAGAATTCACAACCCAATTCCCACAATACAAGCTTGAGGGCAAGCTTGCTCTTAATGGGGGAAGTATTGATAAGCTGCACCAAGCTTATTACAGGAAGAAGAAGTCAAAGAAGGATTTACACAAAGAAGCTCGAGCTGAGAGTGAACAGGAAGTGGGAAGTGAGCTGGCAGCTGAGTTGGCAAGTCAAGACTCAGTCAACGGAGGAAGTTAGACGAGTCAACAGAATCAGCTGGAGTATAAAGATAGTTTGTTTTCGGTTAATTCATTCATGCTATTTCTTTGTAAACATTCTGAGAGCGTTATGAGCTTGAAGAAGATCGTGATGAGATCTTGATCGAATCGTTATGAGATTCTGATCTTTCTTTGTACTTCCAGTTCATTCAGTCAATAAAAGAGGGAAACGTTATCTTGAATCTTAACAGCGTCACGACATTATGTTTACTGCCGTTCTCTCGCATCTCTTCCAAGTTTTCATTAACTCTCCTAAAATCTCTCCCCCTAGAATAAGCCTCTACAAAGCTTGTGCAAGTGACGGCATCATGAGCAAACTCAGTAAACTTCATCAAGCCATCCTCGTCCATTTTATCTGATTGTGCTTACAAAACTCAACTATTATTTGGAAGCAATGAAGCTAAAAGGAACAATCAAAGGTGATATAAATATATGGTATAAGTACGACTCTCTGAGGTGTTCTTCTATCCCAGCACCCATTTAGTTGGTTCCTTTCCATTTTATCCGATTGACCTGCAAATCAAATGTATCAATCTGAGCGAAAGTATTAATCTTATAAAGACGGAGCGACTGATGGTAATATTAATCTGACAGGGAGCACATACCTTCACAGAGCCTCCCATGTACAAATCTTCTAGAGTGGCCTCAACTTCGACAATCACGTCATCACCCTTAACAACCTTCTCTTCTTCCTCCATCAAATCACCACCAAAAAACCTAATTTGCACATTATTAATCTGAGCATAATAGCAATCTGTTATATCTTTAAGGCGAACTTAAAAATTATAAAAATTAAGAAATAATCGCACTATAGTAAAGACCCTTAACATTACCTATTTCAATATAGAGCTTCGGGCACCGTGACACTTTCCGGCTAGGTTAACAACCGCTCCTTGTAACATAGACCGGTATTGGTCTGCCTTTGAGGATGGGATGAAACTGTGAAATGACATTATTATGAAGGGTAAAATGAAAGCATTATTAGCCATTCACAACAGTAGGAAATTATAGCATTGCCATTAGATGCAGAATCTACAATATTTCATACCAAACATTTGACATGGCTGTTTCCTGGAAGAAGTAAACAATCTTGTCATTTAATCAACAATATTTCAAAATTTTAAGAGTGAAGGAACGAACAAAACAACACATTTAAAGATTAACTGCTTTGATTACCTCGTCCTCATCCTCCTGTTTTATGCAATTAAATTGTACTTTGAATTATAAATGGCTGCCTAAAACATAAGAAATAATGCATGTCAGAATATTTGTAACCAAACAGATATCGGTTCTGTGGCATTAAAAATACTATATAACCATTTTTAGTTAATCCCAAGAGGACAGGTAGATATTCTTCCAAAGATTATGGAGATCAGCAAGCGTTGAACCTCCTGCAATAAACAATTTCGTTGAGTTTGAAGGAGAGAAACCAGGGCAAAGACGAAAAGAAACAGACAATTATTCGCACATACCATGTTGTGTCTTTCTCCTGTTCCTTGTTATCGTTGGTCCTTCTTGATTTGCCATCACAACTATTCGCGTTCTTAAAGCTGCCAGGCGCTCCACGAGAGTCTTTGGAAATTGATCACTCAGTGACTGAGAGAACTCCACAGGCTTGGTTATCCTTAAACTGAGAACATGTACTGAAACGGCGAAGATTCTTAGCCAGTCGGCGATCTCGCCACAGAGATTCTCACAATCGGTTCAGCTTCCGTCGATAACGTAGCCGTTGGGTGTGGACACAACACGAATGACTGTTCGTTGGCACCGCTGGTTTGCTCGGTCTAGCCGGCGGATTGCTCGCTCTACCGTCGCAGCTCAACACCACGTCGTTCTCTTAGTGCCTCAACGGCGGCGAGTTGTTTCAGATTCCGGTAACTTCTTTCGAGATGGATGAGTTAGGAGGCGGAGGGATTATTAACAAATCGGGGACCGCCGTGACTCATCTCCAAACCGGAGTTTACCACTCGCTCAGAGATGCGTCTTGGAGAAATCTGCCGGAGTTGTTATACCTTCTCATCGAGGAGGGAGATTTACTGAATCTGGGAAGTAATTAGGATGCGTTACAGATGGCCTGCAGGGTAGAGAAGGATCGTGTATGTAGAGGAAGACAGATGGAGAAGAGTCGGGAAGCTTCTTGACAGTTTCAGCGTGTATAAGCAGTAGGTCATAAACTCGTTTGCTGGGTCAGTTGTTAATGGGCCAATTTTCTTTCAACAACATTTTGGGTGGAGATTTAAAGTGCCATCGAGGCCCACATTTTTAAGAGATTTTTTGACACGTGGCAGTTGCTGAAAAGAATTGGTTTGTCATTATATATAAGATTGCCTTCGGTTTAAATGGTTTAATGTGTATAATTTTCCTACTAGTTTAAGTTTCGTTTAGCTTAATTGTGTGTGTATATATATATAATGTTCAAACCTTCATTAACTAAGGGTGTGAAGGGAGAGTGGTTAATATGAAACACTGCGGTACAAAATATAGTTACAATGAATACAAATTAAAATTATAATATGTGTGAATTAGTACTATAAATGTAATAAGTACAAATATTTTTATAGATCAAAATATAACTAAAATATGATAATCCGTTCATTAATATTTTTGGATTAATTTAAGTTTATTTTAATGTGTCTATAATTAAAATCGATTAATTCATCTTTTTAACTTGTATCATAAATCTTATTAAAAAATTATAATCAAAACAATTAACATATATTTTAACTCATATTATAGTAGTCTAACTATTTAAAAAATTTGATAAAACTATCATTTAAAAACTGTGATCGTAAGAACATAAACCGTAATCTAACTTTTCATATATTCAAATAATATAAATATTGTCTAATTTTAATATTTTATAAAATTAAGAATATATCAAGTAAATTGGTTAATACATCTTTTTAACACGTCTCCCACTTGCCAAAGTTTGTTTTTAATAGTATAGATAATTGAAATTAACTTGTCTATTTTTCAACCCATTTTATTGGTATAAATAGAAATACTTTTGTATTTATTTTATAGATTAAAATATAACTAAAATTATTTTTTAATAAATTATAATAATAGATATGAATTTAGTAATTAATTTTCTTAAGAAATCAAGAAATTTAAAATAGTTTTGTAAGGTTTTGTTATAATATAAATATATATTTATATTATGAATATATTTTAAATAAAATCATAAATTAGAAAATATTTAGATTAAAATGTAACTAAAATTATTTTATAATAAATTTTAATAATAAATATGAAATATTTGTATAATTGTAAAATGATTTTGAACTTTTATTCACTCTCAAATTGGTTGAGCCAAAGTTCTATTTTAGGCGTAGAATCAGTTTTGGTTCCCAATACAACAATTTTAGGAATCAAATGCAGTGGCTAATGTCATGATTGGTTCTCGGTTCTATGTTCCTCCTCCAACAACTAATGTTGTGATTATGGCCCTGTTCGTTTTTCTAGTAGATGATGCATCTGAATTTTTCATCTATATGTCGTTTGTTTTATTATTTCAGTTTATCTAGATGTTGAATCTAGATATTTGTTTGTTCGTTTTTCTATTTTGGATCACCATCTAGATGCAATTAATTTAAAAATACATGATTATTTTGACGAAAAATATGATTTTTTGTAAAGGTCATTTTGACCGAAAATATGATTTTGACGGAAAAACGTAATCTTGACGAAAAATACGATTTTGACAGAAAACACGATTTTACAAAAATATGATTTATGGAGAAACACGATTTGCATAAATAGTGTTTGCCCACAAAATCGTGTTTTCCAACAAAACCGTGTTTTCCGTAAAATCGCGTTTTTATGTCAAATTACATTTTTCATCAAACCATGTTTTCCATCAAAATTACAATTTTTTGTAAAATCATACTTCCGTCAAAATCACGTTTTCTGTCAAGATCACATTTTTGTCTTAATTTTTTGTGTCCAAACCATATTTTGCGTTAAAATTGTGTTTCCATCACAAATCGTGTTTAACGTCAAACCCGCATTTCCGTCAATATCGTCTTTTCCGTAAAACAACAAAACTGTGTTTATTGGAAATGTCCTGAAATCAATTGTACTTACTCTTGGTTAAGTCGTAACGTCGAGGTTCGGCAATCATATAATATTATATGGTTATAATGTTTTGCTAGAAACCGCTTATAATCTATAGATTGAGAATATATTACTAATATTATATGATCCTACAGGATCACACACTTAAGCAAATTGGATCAATATTATTTTGGGTTCTAAGAATAATATGATATATATATTTGTTATATATGATATAACATATTATTTATATACATATAAAATGTTAATAAATAATATATATATATATATATATATATATGTGTGTGAGATATGATAACACACATGCGTGGGTTAATCGTATTATTCCTCAATGTTGGGCTCAGCCAATTTAGCATGTGATTAGCCGACGTAAGGCAATATATATAAGACCTAATGCAACTAACGATTATTAATACGAGCCGCAAAACCTAGAAGAAAAAAAAGGACGAATAGTTCGTCAAAGTTTTTTTTTCGAGATCTGATCTCAACGGTACTAACATCCCGTCTGATCCAATTTGTGTACGTGTGGATACCGATAGAGGCACAACATTTGGAGTGCTAAGATAATCTCGAATCACCTCGTTTTATTCCGCTGCAAAACATCCAGGTATATTCGAAATCATAAATCTAGATTTATTTCGGCATTTGCATGAGTTCTTGGCTAATAAATTCATAGGTTGATTTATAAAATTGTTTTATAAACCGGTATGAATTCCAACAGTGCTATCAGAGCCTACTTGTTTAATACTGAAATTGAACTTAATCTAATTTATATTGAATATAGAAAATAATTGTTATGTTTGATTCATGTCATTTGGTTATGTTTTCAAATTTATGAAATTTGTTTCAAATTTATTTGGTTATTGGATAACAAATAAAGTCCCAAATAATTTATTGCATTCTATAGGTCATCAGGTACGTGACTTGATCATGAAACCCTATAACTGAAAGATGACATAAATTATTGTGGTCCCTAGTCAAGGTTATTAAAATGGGACGTTAATAACTGAAGATGACTAGTATGTGAGGTGGCTGATGACTAAGTTTCATGGAGTCATTTAATATATTGTATTAAAGCCAATCGCATAGACATGTGCTGGGGAACACATGGTTGGATTGACCCGCTATGAGAACTCTACAAGATTGTTATATGAGTGGCATAAGAGTTTCTCATCATGACTAAAGAGTATAGTCCTTTGACCTGAGTTCGTCATGATTTCTTACTTATGGATTAGTTCACTTTGACCTTGTCAAACGTCAGTCGTAACAGGTGATTATAAAGACATTGATTGGGTATACTATGAATTTTGTAAGGAACAGGGATGGAACAAGATAGAATTTGTCCCTCCTATATAACGGGAGATAAATATCTCAGGGCCTATCGAAGATTTGATACTGAGAAATGCATGGCCGTGCTCAAACGAGGTGAATGTCAGTCGTTTGTTTAATCAGTATAAATCGGAATTCGATAAACGTGATCTAGCTTAATAAGGATGACACCGTTTCTTGCCTTATGCTGAGATCGAGATAGAGAGACAAAGGGATTATGGGAATAGATGATTCCAGTACAAGTGGGAGATTGTTAGGAATGTCCTGAAATCAATTGTACCTACTCTTGGTTAAGTCGTAACGTCGAGGTTCGACAATCATATAATATTAGGTGATTATAATATTTTGCTAGAAACCTCTTATAATCTATGAGTTTAGAATTCATTACTATCATTATATGATCCTATAAGGTCACACACTTAAGCAAATTGGATCAATATTATTTTGGGTTTAGAGAATAATGTAATATAATATATTATTTATACATATGCGATATGTTAAACAAATAATATAAGTTATATAGCGCATTACATGCACGTAGTGTAAGAGAATAATTGCATTATAATTGCACTCTCTTCCAAGTTGGGCTCAGCCCATTAGACGTGTATTAACCTAACGTCAGTGTTATATAAAGATATAACATGAAACGATTAAGGTTCGAGAAGTGATTCACAAGAACGGCTAAACCTAATTGAGAGAGACAAATCGTTTGTCTGGTTTTTGAGATTTGATCTCGACGGTACTATCATTCCGTTTTGATCCAGTTTGTGTACGTGTAGATACAGGTAGAGGCACGACATTTGGAGTGCTAAGGAATCTCGAATCACTTCGTTTAATCCGCTGCAAAATATCCAGGTATATTCGAAATACTAGATTTAGATTTATTTCAGTTTTTGCATGAGATCTTGGCTAGTATATTCATAGGTTGATTTATAAAATTGTTTTATAAACCGGTATAAATTCCAACAGTGGTATCAGAGCTTACTTGTATAATACTGATTTTGAATCTAGTCTAAACAACATGTTTGATATTGAAACTGATTTAGTACATATATGATATACAACAATCGTTTGAATATATATATAAATTTATGAAATTTATTCTGGTTCACGTACTTGTTTGGATTGTTAATAAATCAGAAGGCATGTTTAGATAAATAGTTTATTTGAATCATGGATATTTAATTAGTTAAATATTGCTTTAAGACTAGATATATGTATATAGAAATATACACGATTTTCATGATATCGATATTGGTTTTAGTGACATGATATGATCATAGTCATTGCTCAATGTATATACATACGTTATACGTTTGATAATTGATATATGATCTCTTTATCTTGTATATTTGTATATATATATAAACATATAAATATTTCGGGTCTGAAGGTGCTTTCTGGCTTGAAGAAAGGTCAACAAATAATTTGATTATCTGTGAAAGCTAATGCTTTGTAGTTCAATCACAAAGAGTTGTGAAAACTGATCGCATATGAACCAATAAGTTCCCGTTTAGAACCGTTTGATCAGAATTGATTAAGAATTTTGTTCATCCCTAATTTAATTAGGATACGAATATTTTCTACATCTTGATAGTCTAATAATCCAACTAAGATATATATATATATATATATATATGAGTTATATACTATATCTATATATTTAAATATTTATATAAGATATAAAATTTAAATATAAATAAAAATTGGATTAAAATCTGTTCCTCAATTAATATCAAGTATTTTGATGCCTCCCCAATCTTATCAACTATCAAGGTTTGTTTCGTTGTGTGATGGGCTTGCCAAAGCAAGGTGTCCGCAATTACATAAGTGAGATGGTAATGGTTACTATGTGAAACAAGATTGGTTTACTTGACTAAGCTATCAAAACGGTTTTGGGCTTAGAGACATAAGTTGGATAAGGCATAAGATGTCATCTAACAACCAAAAGTTATATTTGATATAATTAACAAGGTGTTGTTTACCTAAATAACTAGACATTTGGGGGTTGAGACAAAGCTCACTCGAATTCTAGTGAAATATGGATCTTGGATCATTATATTCAATTTGAGGAAATTATTATTTGAATATAATGTGAGTTTTCTTAATTGTTGAGATTACACTTATTCCCGAACATCATATTAACATTGTTGTTCTTTATCTTCAGCAATGTCAACTCCCCACAACTCGTTTTCATTGAGATCCGTCCTTGAGAGGGAAAAAACTCAATGGATCGAATTTCCTCGAATGGTATCGAAACTTGAGAATTGTTCTCAAACAGGAGAAAAGGACTATGTCCTTGAAAAGGTTCTTCCTGGAAAACCTAAGACCAATGCCCCTAAGTTTAAACCTAGCGAGTCTAACCATGCCCCTAAGTTTAAACATGCTCCTTCTAAAGAAGATAAGTGCCATTATTGTAATGGTTATGGGCATTGGAAAAGAAAATGTAATAAATTCTTAGAAGATCTGGAAAAGAAGAAGAAGAAGTCTTTTGAGACTTCATCTTCAGGTATTTATGTTATAGAAGTAAATGTTACTACTTCTGGTTCTACTTCTTGGGTATTGGATACCGGTTGTGGTGCTCATATTTGTACAAATATGCAGGGCCTAAGCAACAGTAGAATTTTGGAGAAAGGACAAGTGGACCTACGTGTTGGAAATGGAGCAAGAGTTGCTGCATTAGCCGTAGGAACATTTCATTTGTCTTTGCCTTCTGGCATGGTTTTAGAACTTAAGAATTGCTACTATGTACCTGCTATAAGCATAAATATTATTTCTATTTCTTGTTTGGATTTGGAAGGATATCAATTTTCAATTAAGAACAAGTGCTGTTCATTTGATTACAATGATATATTTTATCGTAGCGGTCCATTAGAGAATGGACTTTATGTTCTAAACCAAAGCGTGCCTATCTATAACATTAGTACCAAGAGATTCAAGTCAAATGACACAAATCAAACTTTTTTTTTGGCATTGTCGTTTAGGCCACATAAATGAGAAGCGCATTCAAAATCTTCATAGTGATGGACTTTTGAGCTCATTTGATTTTGAATCATATGAGAAATGTGAATCTTGTTTATTTGGTAAAATAACTAAGGCTCCTTTTACTGGACACAATGAAAGAGCTAAAGACTTATTGGAACTTATACATACTGATGTATGTGGACCGATGAGCATAAATGCTAGAGGAAACTACCAGTACTTCATCACATTTACTGACGACTTCAGTAGATATGATTATGTTTATCTAATGAAACATAAGACTGAATCTTTTGAAAAGTTCAAAGAATTTCAGAATCAAGTACAAAACCAGCTTGGCAAGACAATAAAAGCACTTCGATCAGATCGAGGTGGTGAATATTTGAGTCAAACTTTCGATGACCATCTGAAAGAGTGTGGAATTGTTTCGCAACTCACTCCTCCAGGAACGCCACAGTTGAATGGTGTTTCCGAAAGGAAAAATCGAACTTTATTAGATATGGTTCGATCAATGATGAGACATGCAGATCTTCCATTATCCTTTTGGGGATACGCCCTAGAAACGTTTGTGTTTACGCTAAACAGATGTCCATCAAAATCAGTTGAGAAGACACCATATGAGATATGGACTGAAAGAGTTCCAAATTTGTCGTTTCTGAAAATTTGGGGTTGTGATGCTTATGTTAAACGTATGTTTACCGATAAGCTCAGACCCAAATCTGATAAATGCTACTTCGTTGGTTATCCCAAAGAAACCAAAGATTATTACTTTTACAACCCTACCGAGAACAAAGTGTTTGTTGCTCGTAATGGTGCTTTTCTAGAAAGAGAATTTCTTTCCAAGAAAAACAGTGGGAGTAAAGTACATCTCGAAGAAGTTCGAGAAACACAGGAGATTGTTCCGGATTCTCATGAAGAGGATCAATTGGATTTACGAAGAGTCGTAGAATCTACACCTGTGGAACCTGAGGTACGTAGATCCGAGAGGATACGTCATGAACCTGTTAGATATGGGTTTTTGGTGACTGATCATCATGAACTATTGATAATAGAGAGTGATGAACCTACGTCCTTTGAGAAGCAATGATGGGCCCTGACTCCGAAAAATGGCTAGAAGCCGCAAAATCCGAAATGGAATCCATGTCAGTAAACAAAGTATGGACTTTGGTTGATTTACCTGATGGTGTTAAAACCATTGAGTGTAAATGGGTTTTCAAGAAGAAAACAAACATGGATGGTAATGTACAGATATACAAAGCTAGATTGGTGGCTAAAGGTTACAAGCAAATTCATTGTATAGACTATGATGAAACCTATTCTCCAGTCGCAATGCTTAAGTCCATTCAGATTCTCCTAGCAATTGCCGCTTATTATGATTATGAGATATGGCAGATGGATGTGAAAACAGCTTTCCTTAATGGAAATCTCGAAGAGGATGTGTACATGACACAACCTGAGGGTTTCACAGTCCATGGAAGTGCTAGGAAGGTGTGCAAGCTTCAACGTTCCATTTATGGTTTGAAGCAAGCATCTCGGAGTTGGAATCTTCGTTTTAATGAGGCAATCAAAGAGTTTGATTTCATTAGAAATGAAGAGGAACCATGAGTTTACAAGAAGACTAGTGGGAGGGCAGTTGTTTTCTTAGTATTGTATGTGGATGACATACTTTTGATTGGAAATGACATTCTTATGCTTGATTCTGTAAAGACCTGACTAGGAAGTTGTTTCTCAATGAAAGACATGGGAGAAGCCGCGTACATTCTTGGAATAAGAATCTATAGAGATAGATTAAATAAGCTTATTGGATTATGTCAAGATACTTATATAGATAAGGTCTTGCACAGATTCCAAATGGATTATTCCAAGAAAGGTTTTCTACCAATGTCTCATGGCATAACTCTCAGCAAGAATCAGTGTCCTTCGACACATGATGAGCGAGAGCGGATGAATAGAATCTCATATGCTTCTGCTATAGGATCTATCATGTATGTCATGCTCTGTACTCGTCCAGATGTTGCATGTGCTTTGAGCATGACGAGTAGATACCAATCTGATCTAGGTGAGAGTCACTGGACAACAGTCAAGAACATCCTAAAATATTTGAGAAATACTAAGGATAAGTTATTGGTCTATGGAGGAAATGATGAGCTTGTTGTGAGTGGTTACACCGATGCGAGTTTCCAGACAGACAAAGATGATTACCGATCACAATCTGGTTTTATCTTTTGTCTTAATGGAGGAGCTGTAAGTTGGAAGAGTTCCAAGCAGAGCACCGTAGCAGACTCTACAACCGAAGCTGAGTACATCGCTGCTTCAGAAGCAGCAAAGGAAGCTGTTTGGATTCGGAAGTTCATTATTGAACTAGGTGTGGTTTCTAGTATTTCTAGCCCAGTGGATCTCTATTGTGACAACAATGGAGCTATCGCATAAGCAAAATAACCTAGATCCCACCAGAAATCCAAACATATTATGAGGAGATATCATCTCATTCGTGAGATTGTTGATAGAGGAGATGTGAAGATTAGCAGAGTCTCGACGGATGAAAATGTTGCTGATCCATTGACTAAGCCTCTTCCACGGCCTAAGCATGAGAGTCATACTGCTGCTATAGGCATTAAGTTTCTTAAGATGTGATCTTGATTCTAGTGGGAGGATTTTTTATTTTATGATATGATGTTCATGTATACATACATTTGGTTATGTTTTCAAATTTATGAAATTCGTTTCAAATTTATTTGGTTATTGGATAACAAATAAAGTCCCAAAATAATTTATTTCATTCTATAGGTCATCAAGTAGGTGACTTGATCATGAAACCCTATAACTGAAAGATGACATAAATTATTGTGGTCCCTAGTCAAGGTTATTAAAATGGGACGTTAATAACTGAAGATGACTAGTATGTGAGGTGGCTGATGACTAAGTTTCGTGGAGCCATTTAATATGTTGTATTAAAGCCAATCGCATAGACATGTGTTGGGGAACACAGGGTTGGACTGACCCGCTATGAGAACTCTACAAGATTGTTATATGAGTGTCATAAGAGTTTCTCATCACGACTATAGAGTGTAGTCCTTTGACTGGAGTTCGTCATGATTTCTTACTTATGGATTAGTTCACTTTGACCTTGTCAAACGTCAGCCGTAACAGGTGATTATAAAGACATTGATTGGGTGTGCTATGAATTCTGTAAGGAACAGGGATGAAACAAGATGGAATTTGTCCCTCCTAGATAACGGGAGATAAATATCTCAGGGCCTATCGAAGATTTGATACTGAGAAATGCATGGCCGTGCTCAAACGAGGTGAATGTCAGTCGTTTGTTTAATCAGTTTAAATCAGAGTTCGATAAATGTGATCTAGCTTAATAAGGATGACACCGTTTCTTGCCTTATGCTGAGATCGAGATATAGAGACAAAAGGATTATGGGAATAGATGATTCCAGTACAAGTAGGAGATTGTTGGGAATGTCCTGAAATCAATTGTACTTACTCTTGGTTAAGTCGTAACGTCGAGGTTCGGCAATCATATAATATTATATGGTTATAATGTTTTGCTAAAAATCGCTTACAATCTATAGATTGAGAATCTATTACTAATATTATATGATCCTACAGGGTCACACACTTAAGCAAATTGGATCAATATTATTTTGGGTTATAAGAATAATATGATACTAGGTGATTGGTCTGCACCCTGTCTAGGCATTAATATATTTTAAATAATTAAATTGTTATAAATATATATATATATATATATATATATATATATATATATATATATATATGTAAGTTGAATTTATATAAATAACGATTTTACTTTTTTTGGCAACTATTTTACTTCTGTTCATATAATGATCTTATAGCAATTTTATTAAATTGTCATATTCTTAACTCATGCCAAACCTTTGAAGTTGTCATTTTATTCAGCAATAATCCTTTTATAGCCACTAGCAAAAAAGCTGGTAACTGATTATCTAATTTTTTGACACCTGTACAAATCTGATGTGTCATTTCCTCATAATTTTGACATTTTTTCAACCTATTTTTTTTCTACTTTTCGCCGGAGCAGAGATTTATGATCTGGTATTATTTTTAAAAAAATACAACAAAAGCAGTTTCCCCCCATCACTCTAACCCACGACGCTGATAAGTCCATATCTCATTCAACAGTTTCTTCTTCCGTTGCTCATGGTACTGTAAATTCATCAGTTTTTTTCTTCAATTATTTAGTTCCTTCGATCTCATTTGATCATTTGCCCAGGAATCGTCTTGGGTTTCGTTTCTCTTAAAAAAATTAGGGTTTATTGTTTTTCCATTCACTACAATCCAGTAAGTTTTTGTAATTTTTTTTTGCAGGTGCTAGCTCTTGAGCACAATGGAAAATTCAGACTTATTGCAGGTGCCAGCAATAAGTTTTGAATTCAATTTTATCGAAAAATGCAAAGATTTGGTTCACATGTAGTATCATAACACCCGTGTGAGTTCTTCGAGATTCTTCATGTTGTTTTCGTCTTCGTTGATTACATCCTTGAATTACAAATTATAGAATTCTAATCTCTGAAATTCCCAGAAATGGAAGATTCTGAACTCCTTAATTCTGTCTAATTTCATCACGAAATTTTATCAAGGTTTATTGTTCGAATCATCTTAATCTGGTGAGATTTCGTGATTTTGTCAAGGGTTTACTGTTTTCATTTAGTTCTACTCTTTTATGGTCACCGATAATTGACATTTTTTGTGGTAACAGGAGTATCAGGAAAAAGAGGTGGAAGGAGAACAGGAAGAAGAAGAAAAGACAACCTGCGCAGATTTGAACGAAGGCTGCTCCTGTCTGATAGTAATGGTGAAAGCTTAGAGGAGAAAAAAGGTCTTGAGAGTTCTTTATCACCTCGTGAAGATTTGAACGCTTATTGGGAACAGATGAGGAGAATAGACGATCATGTTCGAGAGATTTCTGATTCAAGAGATATTCCGAAGGAATCTAAATGGCCTTTGCTTAGGCGCGAGTCTATGTCACGTGCGTTGGTTTCACAGGTCAGCAATACTATCCTCCAGTCAGCCAAGAGTGATGTCAGTTCGATAATGGAGGTACTGAAAAACCTTGATAAATTCTCTACCAAAGATGCTCCTTCAGAGTCTCCGATTCGGTCTCCAGATGTTCAGGACATCTTCGAGGTTCCAAGGACCAAGGAAAGCCTTACAATCATCTCAGAAGAAGAGGAACTCGAAGAAAGAAATGTAAGTCATCATCTATAAGCTTACTCTAAACTTTGCTTAAAACAAAAATGGTAAAGTGCTACTAATATTAGATTAGATAAAAATCACATGTCAGAAGCAAGATGGTGAGTGGTAATTACGAAAGAAAAGCGAGTAAGTTACTAAGAGATACGAGCATCAAGGCTGAACATATGAGTTTGCTAAAGGAGATTCATGAACAGCTCAATGAAATGCAGTCAGAGATGAGAAGCTTAAGATCAGAACTGCATCAAACTCGACTTGTGTCCCATCACCAGGAGGATCGAGTCCTTAACTCAATTCAAGATGTAATCACTGTCCTTTCTGCTTGGTGAGAGATGACTGAATGATATTCACAAGTATAAACTTTTTGTTCTGTTTATTGAACAGACCATGATTCACTTCTGGCTTTAGAAGCTACAATGGCAAGAGTTACTGAAAGGATGTAAACAAGTAACTGTTATTGAGAACAAAATCAGTTTGTATGTAACTCCATTGACATTGTTCAGAACAAAATCTTAAAATCTCTCCATAATCTAAGAGACATTGATGGTAGAAGTAGCTGAAGTTAATCTCCATATAATATGATGTATAGGTTCATTCAGCTGGAGTAGCTGGTGCAGAAAATACAGGAAGGGTTAGTAGAACGGTTATCAAGATCAAGAGTGGTGCTTTCTTCTTATATGGTAATTTGGACTTCTCGCAGAGCTTGACAAGGTGTTTCATGCTGAGGAAGTTGGACACTCGTGCGACTTATGCTAAAGAGATCTAGCCTCGGATCCAGAACGACATAATGCTTCTTTAAGCAGCTTACAAGAGCGCGTGCGTGCTGGCTTGTGACCATAGCGTATATGCGACGTCGCTTTATTCGGATTCGCCTTCTTCGGATCCTTGGCATTCGCAGTCTTCAAGAGTTGAAGTGTGAGTTCTTTAGAGAGATTTTGAAATTTAGTTGAAGTGGAAGCAGATGATACTGAAGCTTTCTTCTCAGAAACTGCTTTCACAATGTTCTGTTGAAGCTCCAAGAGCATCTATGTAGTTAGGATCGGTCTTCTTACATCGTTTCCTTCTTTCAAATCCATGTTTCGCACTAACGCACAAGAAGAATATGAAACTTCTGTAATAACACAAAGACAAATTAAAAAAAAAAAAAAAGAATGAAGTCAATCATTGTTTTGACTTATGTGATGGCACAGAGAGCTATTTCTTCGGGTTGAAACTTGGGTTCCAAGATATTAAGTTTACGAAGAAAGTACAGTTTAGGAATAAACCAAATAATCGAAGCGTCTACTTTATTTAATTATTATACTTTATTTTTAGCTAATTAATGTCTAATTAATTTATGTAATAAATTTAACCCACAATTTTTTTTTTTAAAACAAAAAAATAGCCCGTGCAAGAAACCTAGTAATTAATAAAACTGGACCATAATAGATGATGTGTTATGAATAATAAGATGGATGTCCATTATAAGGCCCATCTCGTAGTAGCTTCTAGAATTACTTGTACACTAGGTTTTACTTAGTCATCAAGTCTTTGTACTCCTATATAAAGGAGCTTTCATTCATTGGAATAAACATCACCAATTCTTCTATCTCTCTTCTTTTCACAACACGTTATCAGCACGATAGTCTCTCTCTTTCTATTTTCTTACACCGAAAAAGGTGAGATTTAATTTATGTTTAGTTTATGTCTTATTCTGGGATGATAAGTGATGTCTTCTCTGAATATCGTTATGATAGGCTATGCCTTCACGATTATGATCTCTGATCTTATTCATAATAGAGATGATTGTCAATACTTATCTAGAATAACAATTTATTGATATTTGTCATGATTTAATCATGTATTTAAACCATGTTTATTATCGATTCATGGTTTATCTTAATGGATTCAATTCTATATTTTTGCTTGTGTTCAATAACTTCGAGTTGTTATATCTTTTTGATTTGATTATTTCATTGTTTTAATGTTTCTTATAAGTAAAAGATTTTGTTTCATTGTGTTTCCAAAATTTTAGATTCTGGTTTAAGGAAAATATTTAAGTTGCTATTCTTAAATATCAATATATTCCCTTTTATTTTAAGGAAAATATTTAAGTTTCTATTTTTCCTTTTTGCTAACTTGCATATCAACTCCAAACAAATATCTCGTAGCATGTGTAGTTTGATTATAAGTTTAAAGTTCATGATCATATTGTTTTGCCATCAAATTTCATGAGGTTTTGGATATTGGTGGCTTGACGTAAAATATCCACATGTTCTTTGAAACATTAAATGCGAAAGAAATATATGATCACTAGAATGTGATATAGTCATAAACTCATCTTTATTGGTTAATATAAGATTATAAGACTTTAAGTCTGTGAATAAGTACTCATATAGAGATGTTATAGAAGTCATGCTCTATCTTTCATGCAAATATTGTTGTTCTGGAGACACAATATCATGAAAAGTGTTTGAGACGTACTATGAGTTTATATTTTATCTTATTGAAAAAGAAAAGTACCACAGTAATGACAATACCCGAGGAGTAGCTATATAAGTAGTTGTAGATGTATATGTGGATATGAATATGGATATGGTCAAGGTCGAGCCCCGATGAGTTTCTTTCAAGAAATCATATCCTCACCAGAAGTGAGAAAATAATGATGGTAACAATATGTGATGATGAAAGAAATTTGTGTGAGTACAATGTCAAGTTTTATAAAGATTATTGACAGCTCTAGAAGAGCGAATTGCCTATGGGAACGCAATTTGAAATCATTAATGCGTTATATTTTCCCAAGTCTCAAAGGTCAAAAGAATCTAAGATACACATGACCTAAGTTGGGTATGTTGTTGATTTCGTGGGATTCAATTCGAGATAGATGAACCTGGAGTGTTACTATCTCGAGGGGGAGAACTAGAGAATCCCACATCCATTCTAAGTACTAAGTGGAACATCATGAAGATTATGTTCAAACTGAAAATAGACTTGATGAATCATTTATAAAGAAATCCAAAGGGATTTTAAATTTAATTATGTTGAGACAATAAGGGAAATGTTGAATGCCTTCAACAGAAGTAATACCCGAGGCAATAAATGTATTTTGGAGAAAATACATGCATTATCTATTGAATTGTACTACACTACTACACACAGATTATTAAAATAGAGATAAATGTTATAGTAAACCAGAAGTTTACTGAAAGTTTAATTTTTGGCAAACCGGTTATGCCATCCCGGTTTTGTAATGATGCGACATTCGTTGAAAAACCATAGATTCTTACGAATGATCTGCTATATGCTGCTTGCTCACAAGGCAATACAATAAAACGATTTCACCAGCCAAAATAGATTTGGAATCTATTTAATTTATGGAAAGTATACAAGGAAATGTTTGTGGGCTTGATCACCCACTGGTGGACTGATCATCCACCATATGTTTATATATTAACACATCGATAAGATTGTCGTACGTATGTATCCTTGTCATAAATCCGCAACTTAAAGTGTGTGAGACTAATTGGTAATACTGGTGAAACTGAGCAGCATTGATTCGCATATAGCCAAAGAGTAAAATAGCTCTCCCCATCAAATTGGTTTTGGGTCAGGAACCATAAATCCCCATCTAGAGAAGTTGGATAAGTTGCTCCACCACAATACAAAAGATGGGACCTCAAGGGAGGTTATAAATATATGTTGGATATGATTCTCTATTGATGATTAGACTCTTTTAATGAGTCAATTTATCCAACTTTAGGGAGAGAAAATAAACAGCTGGAAAAGAAATGAATTATCTATGATCCTCGTACTAAAGAGCGTGAATAGAAGTCCAAATGAATGTACGAAAGATAATTCAAGTAGATTGGTTAAGCAATTTGTTGCCAGATGCTTCAACTGGCCCTAATAGAGTGACAAAGTCACATACCAGCTGTAAATGCTCCAGTTAAATTGGATGTCCCAGAAGGACAGTATCAAACTGCTAGTGAGTCTAAAGAGCGCTTGAAGCGTGATAGACCTATCGGTTCCAAAGATAAGAATCCTCGAGAAAGAAAAGGAGCATGAATGAGAATGGCAGTACCGAGGAATGAAATATTAAAGATCTCGAGAAGAGATGATAAACATGACAAGAAAGAAATTCAGGTACCTGAGAATATGAAAATCTCAAATAGCTATGTCATGTCTTGAATAATATGGAACCGATATCAAATCGACGTCGTTAATAATTATGCATGCAGTATAGCAGTTGATGAGAATGAGGATCATAAGACATCTATTGAAGAGTGTACACAAAGAAGTGATTGGCCAAAATGGAAGGAAGCAATAGATGCAGAATTAAAATCTCTCGCTAAAAGAGAAGTATTTGGACCAGTAGTCCGTACATCTAAAGGTGTAAAACCAGTAGGACATAAATGGGTCTTTGTACGAAAGAGGAATGAAAATGGAGAAATTGTGAGGTATAAAGCACGTTTAGTCGCACAAGGATTCTCACAAAGACCTGGAATTGATTATGAAGAGACTTACTCTCATGTGGTGGATGCAACTACTTTCAGGTTCCTTATTAGTATGGCGATAAAAGAAGGACTTGATTTACGTTTAATGGATGTAGTGACGGCCTACTTATATGGACCATTGGAAAATGACATTTATATGAAAGTCCCAGCAGGATTTAAACTACCTGAAGTAGTAAATTCGAATTTCCGAGAACAATATTGTATAAAACTAAATCGATCTCTTTATGGACTAAAACAGTCACGGCGTATGTGGTATAATCGCCTTAGTAAATACTTGTTAAGAGAAGGCTACAAGAATGACCGTGTTAGTCCATGCATCTTCATAAAGAGATTTGAGAAAGGATTTGTGATAATTGTAGTATATGTTGATGATTTAAATATTATTGGAACTCCTGCAAAGATTTCATATACAGTGGAGTATTTGAAGAAAGAATTTGAGATAAAAGATCTTGGGAAAACAAAATTTTGTTTGGGACTACAAATTGAACATGTAAAGAATGGAATTCTAGTACATCAAGAAACATACACAGAAAATGTGCTCAAAAAGTTCTACATGGATAAAGCACACCCCTTGAGTAGTCCAATGGTTGTAAGATCACTTGATGTGTCAAAGGATCCATTCCGTCCTCGAGAAAACAATGAAGAAGTTCTTGGCCCTGAAGTACCATACTTAAGTGCAATAGGAGCATTGATGTACCTTGCTAGTCACACAAGACCAGATATATCATTTTCGGTGAATTTGTTAGCAAGGTTTAGCTCATGCCCAACTCAAAGGCATTGGAATGGGATTAAGCATATACTTCGTTACCTCCAAGACGCATGATACTTATCCGATCCCCATATTGCTAAATCGCAAACAGGATATGTGTTCACTTGCGGAGGTACTGCTATTTCTTGGCGGTCTATGAAGTAAACTCTCACCGCTACTTCTTCTAACCATGCAGAGATTTTAGCCATCCATGAAGCTAGTCGCGAGTGTGTATGGTTAAGATCTGTCGTTCATCATATACAAGAAGATTGTGGTATTTCTGTACGGAAAGAAGCTCCGACAATTATGTATGAAGACAATGCAGCATGCATCACACAACTCAAAGACAGATACATTAAAGGTGATAGAACAAAGCACATTCCACCAAAATTCTTCTTCACACACGATCTACAGAAGAACGGCGATATACATGTTCTACAGATCCGTTCGAGCGATAATTTGGCTGGCTTATTTACAAAGGCGCTACCTACTTCTACTTTCAAGAAGTTAGTTCATCATATCGGATTACGCCGTCTCAAAGATCTCGACACATGTACTCATGAGGGGGAGTAATTGCGTGTTGTGCTCTTTTTCCCTTAACCATGGTTTTTCCCATTGGGTTTTCCTGGTAAGGTTTTTAATGAGGCAACATCTTAAACGCATTACGAACCATTCCATTATAATGGACATCCAAGGGGGAGTGTTATGAATAATAAGATGGATGCCCATTATAAGGCCCATCTCGTAGTAGCTTCTAGAATTACTTATACACTAGGTTTACTTGGTCATCAAGTCTTTGTACTCCTATATAAAAGAGCTTTCATTCATTGGAATAAACATCACCAATTCTTCTATCTCTCTTCTTTTCACAACATGATGGTAATTTTGTTCATCAATAATAATTAATAAAATTGAAACATAATAGATGATGGTTACTTACAACTACCATGTTGCTTCTATTATTATTACTAGTGGGTCTGACCACCCCCGCGCACGCGCGGAGGGCCTTCTTGCGTTTATCACCTTTTTAACAGGTTTTACGGCATAAACTATACATTCAGTGTATTTTCGTTAGTAGTCTCCATGTTCATATAACTCCCAATTTGTTTTTTTTCCCGCTGGAAAACTAAAATATACTTTGTTATCAATAAAACTTTTGGAAATGACAGAGTATTTGATATATCTTGCAATCATAAACTGCAAACTCTTTACCACTTACAATACATGATAGCTAATTCACGTGCTAAACAAAAGCCAACACACTTTTGACATGGCTGCTCCACTTCACGATCAGCTCGACGTTGATATTAGTAAGGAAAACTATGATAATGCATACGTGAAACAAAGAACAAATGTTTTGCTTCTGGGAGATCATTTGGGGGATTTGAGGATATCTGCTCTAAGAGAGTCATAGGGGATGCAAACCCCTTCAACAATTTAAGACGAATAATACCTACCAAATGCCACTATAGCCTCGGAGCTTCATCTCAGTCTCCAAATCCTGAAATCCATGTAAGTATAATATTAGTTTATTCGAAGATGCATTCTTTATACAATTAAAAGAAGAATTAAAGACATTTGGTCTTCTTAGTGTCACATACATATATCATTGCTGCATGTGATTTGCTATTTCAAGCGAGTAATTATGAAAACTTGAAAACTAACCTTCACTGCGAATTTTGGTTTCCGAGGTTTCGCATCTCCATAGAGAATCAAAGAGAAGAGACCAAAGAGTATGAAGAATCCAACGATGAAGGCGAAGAAACATCATCGACGCGGCACACCACGATCTCTCTCCCCATCATCTAACAAACCTTCTTATGCAACCACCGCACACTTATTTCATTGTTTCTCTCTGCCGTGTCCTTTCAGCTTCGAGCCATCCTTAGTTTTGGCTTTTCGAAAGATGATTTGGCAGTAGGAGGTATTGAAGGCAGCGGCATACGCTCAAAATCAGGGTTTGCTCTAAGCACACAGCGGAATACTGCAGATTCAGTTCTTCCATGGAAAGGTCTGCTTCCACAGAGTAATACGTAACTTATGATACCAATGTTCCACATATTTGCTTCAGTGCTGTAAGACCTATGGAGTACTTACAGGTGCAACATAGTATGCACTTCCCACAACATCTTTGAGACGTTGATCTGCAAATTATTAAAAAAAAAAACTTATCATCTGGACTTGCGTACAATATGCAGAATCTATGAAATCAGACATCAGACAAATAGATCATTACCGTATCTAATGAAATCAGAAAAGCCAAACTCTATCACCTTGAGTACTGCATCCTCATTTCTGTTGGTAAAGAGAAAATTCTGAATACACAAATGTACCATTTGTTTAAGCAAGCATAGATAACAAAGAAGAGGGATCGGTGTTAACTAAAAATAGTAGCTACTTAGATAGTCGGACTGTGTACCTCCGGCTTCGGATCACGGGGCAGAACACCTTGGAGGTGAAAAAATGCTGTTGCAGATAAAATCTGGACCAGAATATGTTTGGCATCGACTTCAGGGTATCGACCACCTCTGCAGTAAGGCGATAACACAAAGATTTTGAACCCTTATCTAATGCAAAGCGAACTACCATGCATAGACCAAATAATACAAAAGGAGTCTTAAGAAAGGTGTACTTTAGGATTTACCTCGCCAAAATTCTGTCCAGTAGCTCTACGCCTTCGCACAACCTGAAAGCATATTGGAGGGGGAAGATTGAAAATCTGAATTCTACTCATTTTATAAACTTATTTGAAAAAAAGCTAGCCACCAACTAAAATGAAACGTTTTCTTAAAACGCCATGATGAATCTTCCAAACACACACACAATAAGAGAAGAAATAAACTACTTACTCCATAACAACAAAGACATTATCAACATCCTCGTATACATTGTAGAACTTAACCATATGTCTATGCCCAGATAAAGCTTTCAACAGTTTCACTTCTGGACGAACGTCTTCAATGGATAAAGCCGATGCCAGCTGGAAAAAAAAACGCTACAATCTATATTATAGAAATATTAGGGATATTCATCTACCATTGGCTTGAATCGAATGTGAAAACGAATTTTGTGTCTCACCTTCTTGTCAAAATCTTTTCTCTTATTAGATCGATTGTTTTGGCTAGGGCAGGGGCTCTGATTCTCCACAGCTTGGTCAGAAATCAACCGGTCATATGAATCGGTCTCATGAGCAGGGCTGGTCTTGACTCTGTCCAGATTTGCGCTGGAGTGGATGCCCTAAAGAGGCTAGTGTTTATAACGAAAGGGAGAATTACATGAATCGGATGGGGGTGGAAGGTCTAGGTTAATTGAATTAATTCACAGATTCGCTTTGCAATAAAGGGGAAGGAAAACGAAAGAACATGGATTTACTGGTCGATCTGTAACGGAGGATCGCCATTACATTTACCGCGGAAGAAGCTGGGACGACAGAGAGAGAAGACAGTGTAGGGTTTGATATTTTGGGCCAATAAACATCTAAAATGAATGGGTTTACATGATTTACAAATAGAAACTAACGGGTCTAATTAATATGTTGAGAAAAGGGTGACGTGGCTTCACCAGGGAGAGAACTTTCTCCCATTATAATATAGATTTCATTTTCATCGTTATATATTTCTTACCTTTCAGTTTTTTTATTTGCCTTCGTCTTCTTTATATTTTGTGTTTTTCTAAAAAAAAATTTAGACACGTAGTATCATATTGGTTTTCTACGTCTCAAGATTACAGTCTGTGTGTATGTTCTATTTTATCCGTATTTGTTTGGAGATGGCTAAATGAAACATGTAGAGTAAGTAGATCGAACTCTAAATGTAGTGCACCCAAATCCTATTTCCTTACCACTACACCAAATACAGTTAATTATATAATTTTTCTCCGACTTCTTTTCTCCTCTAATCGCGATTCTTTCTTCGCTCCATCTTCTTCATAGCAATCTCATGTATTCTTAACAAATTACACTCTGATCTCGACATATCAGCATGAAATCTCCACTTCATCAACCGAAGAAGAAACAACTCACTATATAATCTCCAGTTAATTATATAATCTCTCTCTCGTTTGCGATTTCTCTTTGGTGGAAGGAAAATTAGCCTTATAATTCAAGGATGAACAAAGAAAGGAAAAAATGGGCGAAAAGCTTCACATCGCATAGCAAACGAACACATTCATTAAAAAATTATCTAAAGAAACCAAGGATGAAATTCTTTAACAATAAAAAGCATAAACAAAAATCCATATCCGTGTTCAGTAGACAAATTCTCTGCTTTTATATTGCTCAAATTGGTTAAAAACATAAATATATAATTTGGTTTATAATATAAAATTTTGTCAAAAGTTTATAATATAGCTTAGTTTTTGATTTTTTCGGTATTAAAATTTGTTAATTTTAGATTCAAAATATTTTTCACGCTCTGAAATTTGGAACTCGATGTATGGCAGATGAGAACTCCAAGAGTACATGGCCACGATGAAGGGTGTTTGGATTGAGAGCAAACTATCCTAAAGACACTGAGCTTATGTAACAGTCTTAATATATACATTCAGCATACTCGCATGAAAGGATGAAGATCTCGAAATATCTTTTCATATTATATATTTTTTCAGACCATGACGATCTTCAAAAATAATAGATATAGAACTACAAAAGTAGTTAAAAAACTGATGAAGAACTAAGAAGCAAGAAAGGATAGATATATAATTAAAGGGGATTAGGGATTTTTCAAAACCATTAATGAAGTATGAGTCAAATTTAGAGATAATGACCTAAAATGAACTACGGAAGTATTTAAAATAAAAACTGATGGAAGTAAGAGCAAGTGCAATGGTGATACTCACCAAAAGTTCTTAATATTTTTTTTTTTTTCGAAACTTAAAAAAAAAAAAATTGACCAATCCCGGCTCGACACGTCACATGAACAGTGAAGAGCCGGGTTCTAAAAATCTCTTAACTAAGAGACTTTGGGGGAAGGGGTTCTTAATTTCGCATAGAGTTCCGCGCTAAGAACCCCTTAACATACCCCATTGCACATGCTCTAAGAAGAAAGAAAGGATATATATATATAATTAAAGGGGATTAGGATATTTTTCAAAACCATTAATGAAGTATGAGTCAAATTTAGAGATAATGACCAAAATATATAATAAAAATTTAGTTTAGTATAATAATGAAAGGTGGTTGTTTTAAGTTTTTGTAATGGTATAAATTACTAAAATAAAATTATTAAGGTGTTTTAGAATTTTTTTAGATTGCGAATGAATGAGAGAGCTCTATTCTCTCAAAATCACTTTCCAAATAATAGTATAGATATATATTTGTTATATATGATATAACATATTATTTATATACATATAAGATGTTAACAAATAATAATAATAATAATATATATATATATATGTGTGTGTTATATGATAACACACATGCATGGGTTAATCGTATTATTCCTCAATGTTGGGCTCATCCCATTTAGCATGTGATTATGTGATTAGCCGACGTAAGGCAATATATATAAGACCTAATGCAACTAACGATTATTAATACGAGCCGCAAAACCTAGAAGAAAAAAAAGGACGAATAGTTCGTCAAAGTTTATGGTATTAGCATCCCGTCTGATCCAGTTTGTGTATGTGTGGATTCCGGTAGAGGCACAACATTTGGAGTGTTAAGATAATCTCGAATCACCTCGTTTTATTCCGCTGCAAAACATCCAGGTATATTCGAAATCATAGATCTAGATTTATTTCGGTATTTGCATGAGTTCCTGGCTAATAAATTCATATGTTGATTTATAAAATTGTTTTATAAACCGGTATGAATTCCAACAGTGTTTTCCTTCAAAACTGTGTTTTCCGTCAAAATCATGTTTTCCGTCAAAACCGCAAAACTACGTTTTCCGTTAAAACCATGTTCAATCAAAATCTCATTTTCCGTTAAAATCTAGTTATTCGTCAAAATCACATTTTCTGTTTAAATCGCTTTCCGTCAAAACCGCGCTTTTCGTCAAAATTATGTCTTTCGTCAAATTCGTTTTTCCGAAAATCATGTTTCCCTCAAAATCACGTTTTTTTGTCAAAAATCATATTTTCCGAGAATTCATGTTTTCCGAGTAGGCTCATAATTTTCGGTTTTGTCCTAAACTGCAAAATATCTATATTTTGAATTTTGAGATGCTAGATGGTGCATCCAAACTCAAGCATCGAGATACAACATTTGGATGCATATTCAAAAGTGTTCATGCGAACAACATTTGAGCATTTGCATACGGCCGCAACGTCTATATGCAATAAAAACATGGCGTATTTATCTCAATCAGATACATCCAAATCAAATCCAATCGCTTATACAACAACTTCAGTCTCATGTTCAACTTTCAAAGCTTGTGGTTCCTCAAAAGACAATTTTTGGGATAAAATGTGAATATATTTATAAAATGGAACATTAGTAGTTTATACAAGGCTTTAAATCAGGAAGTTACATTGGCCAAAAAATGGAAAAAAGCCAAGATGGAACTAAGATGAAGAACATGATTTTGCTGGGAGCTATTCATAAGCAAACCATTGCGACAGCAGTCCGTGGCATCGACGATGCGATAAGCGGCTGAGAAGAATGTCTCAAAAGACAACTTATATCACCGAGAATGGCTAGATGACTGCTTAATCATCATTTGATATTGTTTCTTTCCATCTTCCAGCCTTTGTCTCGAATATAATTGCATCATTTTCAACAGCAATGTCTCTCTTCTCTACATAACATCATTTCTAGTGGTGCTTGGATAATTAACCATGGAACCACTATGCATGTGTGTTTTGACTTGTCATTGTGTAGTGGAACCTTCTCCGACCGGCGTTACAGTCTCTCTACCTAATGACATTACACTACAAGAAAATCGCATATCTATTGCGGCTGAAAAACGTTATCTATAGAGACGATGGCGTTTATCGAAACGCTATGTCATCGGCCGCGATAAAAAGTCTAGCCATTTAGATAGCGTTTTTAGTAGGTGCTATAATAAATATTTTTAAGATAGCGTTTTTAGTAGGTGCTATAGTAAATACTTTTAAGATAGCGATTTTAGTAGGTGCTATAGTAAATATTTTTAAGATAGCGTTTATATGTTTGTAATCGATATGTATATAATATCGTTTATTCTCTGCTATTAATAACTATACAATAGCGTTATTTTAAACGTCGTTAAAATATTAAACATAGCATTATGAAAATGCCATTTATTTATTAAACATAGCGATATTTTACTGTTATATATTTATAAGTTTATTATAGCCTAATTTCTGTAAATATTAATTTAATTTAATTTAATTTCAATTAAATTGTAAAAATCAATTCTAAAATATTGATTAAAAAAAACAATTGTAAAATAAAATTAGATTGCAAAATAACAAAATACATGGTCTTAATTTCATTGACTACAACCCCAAAACACCAAAACACAAAATACAAAGTTTTTGATTAGAAACAACATTCAAAGTTTTGATTGAGCTGATGAAAAAAGCTTGTGCTAAAGTTGATGAAACAAAACACAAGTTGCAACAAAAAACATTAAAAGCCGTGACACCTAGAGTGAGAGTTCCCATCTGCTTCTCCGTGTCCTTCTCCTTCTACAAACATTGAAAAACATAAAATACAAGTTAGTCATAGAATCAGAGAACATAAAACACACAAACACTACAATGTTATGCATAAACAGAACATGAAAACACATTACATTACAACTCTCTTCTCAAATCATCCTATACACTGGTTTTCCATTTATCCTTAATACTATATAACTACCAAACATTGATAACACATCATTTCAGATTACTACTAAAGCAAACATTTAAAACAATGCAACTAATACTACACGTCCTATAAAACACTTCGTGTAACATTAAGAGCAATTTCAACAAACACCAAATTAGAAGTATCTAGTGAGATTTATTCCTAACAGACAGTTACAATTAAAACATGTATATTACTTACGATTAACACAACCTGATATCTATGAAGGGTTTGAAACTAACCTTAAGTTTCTGACTATCTTCAAGTTAGATTCCGAAGCTCAGCCACCTGCCTTGTAAGCTTCTCAACCGCTTCCTGGTCAGTTTTAAAAAGTGTGTAGTTAGTAATAAGAACTAATGTTAGAAAAAAACAGAAACAAATCATAATTATGGAACCGAGAGTTTACCTTCAGGGCCTTAATCTCCTGTTTACTTTCTGCCACCTGCCAAGTGAGCTTCTCCACCTCTTCCACCCTCCGTTTCACCAACCCAATCTCTTGCTCCACTCCCACAACCCATGGTTGCCTAAGTGCATCCCATCACCCTGTAACAAACCAAGTTAGACTTACTAAAGCATTTCTGAAACATATAGAAGTATATTTAACTGCTCAGAGGTACCTTGTATTCGCTGCAAGTGAAGAATATCTTCCCAGGAAGAGTGTCTCTTTCCTCCTTATCAGACACCTCGTCCACTATTCTCTGTCCACATTGGCAACGTGTGGGAATCCCATACTCCGCAGCGGCCATGAAATCGAGCATGTCGTAGTGCTTCTTAAGCCTCTTCATCTCTCTCTTTTCTTCTTCAAGGTAGGGGTCCATTGTCAACGCGTTGCGCTTCAAGTCTGAGAGAGCATGCAAAACAATTAAACATAAAAAAAAACGTTAACCCAACAAATAATGCAATCCTGCTCAAGCAAAAACATTAACCCAACATATTTGAACCCTAGGTCGACTCCCTAAATCATTCTCACAAAACGATTTAAAGACCTAAGCGACATTCTTCATCTCTGTGCATAAATCTTCATCTCTTTTCTTGCCCAATGACATTGTAATATATGTTCCATCTCTTTTCTTGCCCAATGTAATATATGTTCCATCTATTCAGCTTAATTAATCTCATTAATTAAGCTAATGACATTAATTAGATAATCTATTAGTCACATGGGCACTGTGCATAAATCTTCATCTCTTTTCTTGCCCAATGTAATATATGTTCCATCTATTCAGCTTAATTAATCTCATCAACGTTAGCAATTTGCTTAGGGAAAATCATTTTTTGGCTCACTTCTTACCTGATTAGTGTTTGTTTGGGATTATATTAAGGGCTTGATGATTATTAGACATTATGGTGCACAATCTCTATATCCTAGAGATCAATATCATCAATATCTCTATCAACTTTTGTAGATAATTATTAGTCGATGGACATCTTTGACATCAATTAGGGATGTCAATATCCGACCCTAACTTCTTTTTTATCAACAGGTATTGGATTCAAGGGCCAATGCCGAAATATACAAGTGGGCCGAAGCCCAGTACAGTGAAATCGAACAACGCAGATTTACAGAAGCGAAAGGCTGGAGATAGGAACGCCACACGTCGACTCCAACGTGAAGACTTCATGCAAACACCCACACGTCATTCATCGAACGAGCCGGCGGGAGACATTGAGCCATCATGGAGGAAAACGACGTTGGACCTCGCCGGACCATTCACCGTAGCTGCTATGGACCACCTGCCGATGGAAACTTCCCAATACCACCATCGCGAATCACTTGCATCAAAGAAACCCAGATGCTACAACTCCACCGGAGACCACCGAGGTCATGGAGATGCCCTCGCCGACAGGTCTAAAGACCTAACAGAATCCACCTAATGCTTATCCCCTAAAGCGGTGGCACGAAGACGAGATTATTCCAGACAAATCGGAGGAATGGGAGCAGAGAAGAGAGAGACCAGAGATCGGACGACGAAAGGAGAGAGGGGAAGATAGATCGAACCCGCAAAAGCGAGAGAAACCGGAGAATCCCGGATAAATCCGATACATCGTAAAAGTGAGCCAGCCATAACGATACTTGCTTATTGGGAACAAAAGTCGAACAAAAGCACACCCAAAACAAAAACCAATCGATGATCGGGAAAGGGAAACACAACAAAAAAGGAAACAGAGCCGCTAAAGCAAACCCGAATTCATCTCTATGAAAGATGGTGATGGAGAACAGAGAGAAGACGAGAGAAAACCTCTCTCTAGAACATGAGAGAGATAGCGGCCTTTCGGCATGGGGATCTAACTTAGATATATAAATCAAGCCTTTTGGGTAAGTCAGTTTGGGTTTAATATGTTTTTAGGCTTATTTTGATTGAGTTTGAAACAGGAGAATTATGACTATAAATCTATCTACTTCCAAAGATTTGAACAAGTCAAGTATCTTAAACATTCTATATGGGTCTCAAAGTAAAGACATCAGTACTACGTATGGGCTTAATGCATATCGGCCGATCCTGACTTGGGTTATTGAATAATCAAAATTCAGGTTAGTGTTCTTTTGGGGTTTAGAGACTGCTCAGTTGACCTATTTCACTTGCTAATCTCTTTCTAGATTGATGTTTTTTATTTAGCCCAACCTGCTTGCTCTTTAAAGCTACTTCGAATCACACTTAAATAATGAATCTTTATTCAACACATACATTAAACCACACAAATTATTTACACACTTTAAGCCCTCCGTTGTTTAACACAGACATGATTTCACAGAGAGAAAAAATCCATAAATAAGCAAACTTGCAAAGATATTTCCTAGATATCGTCGATGGATTTCAGCAGTGGAATGCTCTGTTCATCACAGAATAGTTATGTTGGATTAACACTTGTTTTCACTCACACAAAAACATAAAAAAACAAAGATTGTTGTTTTGACTTATGTTTCAAGTTTGGAGATGAATGCAAAAACTCAATAATAGGCTCCTCAACAGTAATAATAATTGATATGAGGCAACTAAGATTCAGATTACAAATCACCATTTGAAGAGTATCCTCTAAATTACATGTAATTTGTAGTACAAATATTTTCAAGTTCGGACAAATGATCACACAATGAAGAGAGAAGGTGCATAAACCAGGCGAGCACATGAGATTCGAGCAGGAGAAAACCAAATCAGGTGTCTGTGAGTCATCTTCGAAGCAGCCCAGCCTTGATTCACGGATCTTACAATTCTTTGGTAGCTTCTCTCTTTAAACCAAGATTAGAACTTCGTATAGACACCAATCAGAAGCCTGCCATTTGATAATTTGCGGTGTGTTGCCCCCAGTTTTCGATCTGGTTTTGTGGACTTTGGGTGGTGTATCAACCGTTAAAGCATACATTTTTACAGCAAATAACTCTTGCGGAAGACCCTTCTGATCCTGGAAAATATTTTTGTAGAAAGAAAAAACTGTAAACTTCCAAACCTACAGTTTGTAGAATACGGTCTTAAGAAGAATTGCACAGACAAAAACTCAACTTTTGTTTGATATAGATGTAACCCACAACGACAAAAGAGCTGTTTAAAGTATGGACCGATCTGGTGATGCTACGATCCTCTTTATCCAAAACAAATCCTGCACACAAGAAAAAAAACTCAGTATTTATCTCCTTCTCCAATTTGTTCTCTCCACATCTCTTATGCGCTATTAAAATCCTTCCCTTCACAAACATCCACCGGATCCAACGACCGAGCTAAAACGCTTCCTCTACGTTGATACTGATAAAGTGACAGTCGCAAAGCAGTCGTCAACGGCGGCAGCTAGATATGGTTTTGGTGGTTGCAATGGAAGTGTCGAAAAATTGTCTCTTATGACTCTCCCTCTCAAAATAAAATTTCCCATGCCCTCGTTATAATAGGAATTTCATTTCGATTTAAATTAAATAAGAGAAAATGAGAAATTTTTGAAAATAATGTGTGGGGCACGACATTATGCCTCATACCTGGGCGTAACCCGATTCAACCTATGCCCACCGAATTCTATCCGGGTCTCTTATACCCGAGATAAAAAAAATTGTACTCTTTCCCAAATCCCTAATTCCCCATTTTTACTCCGACCCGATTTTTACAATCCCGACTTCTCTCCGACTCTCTCTATCAACTTTGCAACCGGAATACGGTCACCGGAATACCTCCGTCATCGAAGATGGTGGAGACGAGGAATGTTTCTAAGAAGACGAAGCCGAATAGTCCTGCGGCGGAGAGGGTGTCGAAGAAGAGGCGGCGCAGAGAAGCGTCGGTTCTGGCTCCGACTCCGGCTCCGGCATCTCCGAGTGTTAAAGGAGATGCGGCGGAGACGAGAAATGAAAAAACGTGCCGGGAGAAGCTTCGGATACGTTGGTTCCGACTCCGGCTCCGGCTACTGCTCTGGCTCCTGCTCCTCCGAGTGTTAAAGGAGATGCGGTGGAGACGAGAAATGAAGAAAACACAGATGAGGCCGCGACGGAGGAGACGGCGGAGGAAAACAATGACGAGGTGATGGATTCAGATGAATAAGTAGAAGACGAAAGGGAGGAGAATAGAATGAGGCGGATGAATCGTAGGAGGGGACATCGGAGACGGCGGAGGAATCCGATGAGACCGACGGTCCCGAAGGTCGGAATCCGGTAAGGAGTAAAACCCTAGTATAAGTAATACTAGGAAAACTAGTTTAATATATCTGGTAATGTATTACTAGGATAACTAAGGATTACTAGGTTATCTTAGGTAAAACTAGGAGAACATTGTAATACTATGATAACTAGGTAATACTAGATATCTTGGTAAAACTGGATAAACTAGGTAAAACTAGAATAACTTGGTTATACTGTGTGTTGTTTGTGATACTGTATTTTTTGTTTGCAGGGTGCCTCGGAGGAAACGATAGCCCTGCGACCTCTTAAAATGTACTTCCCGCCATATCAGTATAGTGAGAGCGTGAAGTTACCAACGCGGTCCTACATCGAGGAAACTTTGAAAACTTTTGATGAATTGAATCTCACTCTGACGGAGACGTCATGGTTTGAGAACCATCCGCAGTTCTCCCACATTTATCACATGCCAAGGAGCAATCACAAGGTTCAGCCTATGTGGATGCTTCTGCTGCGTACCGCTGAAATCAAAAGGAAAGAGGAAGCCGCAACTATCCTATCAACTGGAAGAGACAAGGATCCTTGGACTTCAAGAAGAAGTATTTTGACGAGAAGTTTTAACGTGAAGACGTGAAAAAGAAGCTTGGCGAAATGGGACTGGAGATAGGCTGAAGATGGTGGTGCTGTATTTCTTGAGCAGCATTGTTAATTGTCCCAACAAAACTAGAAAAAGCCAAACCCGTGTTGGACGTATTTCTAAGATGCGTGAATGATCTGGATTTATATCAGACATTTCCTTGGGGAAGATTGTCGTTTGAGTACATGTTGGAGTCCATTTACAAGACGATGGATCATTGGATCATTTTAAAGGGAAAGTGTCGGGTCCATGGATGATTCTGGATTTTGTGTTCCATTGGAGGTATAAACTTAGGACTTTGCATTTTAACTAATCTTTTTGTAATGTCTAATTTTTTAATTTTTTTGGTAGCTTTTGGCGGTGGAGGCCATTCCGAAACTGAGAGACAGCTTCCGAGAAGTTGTACCATTTCTTTACGACGATTGTCCGAGGATGTGCAAGTAAAATTAGAAAAAGGCGACATGAGAGGGTGGCATCTTGAGACAGTCTACGAGAAACTCGGTGATACTAAGGTTAATAGTACTAGCGGAAATTGGTAACACTAGCAGCAATTGGAATAATCAAATTTTGATTGTTTAAATATGTTATAATTTACAGGAAATTTATAGTGTTGGTAACCACGTCTGAGGAGAATGAGCTGTTGGAAGAGATCATGGAAAAAGAGGACGATGCCATGAGCACGATATTGTTGTGGAAAGTTGGTGCAAGCGTCTAGACCAAGGATTAACTGTTAGGTTTGAAGATATGATGGAAGAAGATTTGAAAGGACGACAACCTAAGAAGGAGGCAGGAAGAGTAGAGAAAGAACGCCAAAATCACAAGGCTTCCGTGGAGGAGTTGTCCGCCGCGTTTACGAACATGATAAAGCAGATGAGTTTGCTTGTTGTGAAGGTCATCGAGATGGACGAAAGGATCAAGCCTCTTTAAGAGTTTGTGAAGGCTCAAAAGTCTTGGAGGGGAGGTGGTGATGGTATTTAGAGACACCTATGATTCTCCACTATGTTTTTTTGGGAACTTTATTTAGGTAATTCCTTCTTTTGCTACAACTGTTTTGATCGGAGAACTGGTAGAACTATGTTGCCATTATTTTTTTTTGGGTCAAAACTATGTTGCTATTTCCAAGTAGTATTTTGTTGTTGGTTTGCATTGATCCCAAAATTCATGGTATAACTAAGTAAAACAAGTAATACTAAGTCTTAAACAAAACATAGATAACAAATAATCAACAATGAAGTTGATAATAAGTCTTACTTAAACAAGACATAGATAGATAGATAGATAGATAGCAAAACATAACATAACATAACCAACTATTTTAACTTGGCAATCTCCTTTCGCAATTATTTAATAGTCTTGTCCTGCTCTTCAACCTCCCGAAGTAACTTCTTAATCTCTTCTTCGACACAAGTAATACTAAGTCTTAAACAAAATATAGATTACAAATAATCAACAATGAAGTTGATAATAAGTCTTACTTAAACAAGACATAGATAGATAGATAGATAGATAGATAGCAAAACATAACATAACCAATTATTTTAACTTGGCAATCTCCTTTCGCAATTATTTAATAGTCTTGCCTGCTCTTCAACCTTCCGAAGTAGCATCTTAATCTCTTCTTCGACACCAAAAACTCATGGCTGACGAAAGTGGAGTCCATCATCCTATCAAACAATAAAACAGACACTTCTCTAATAGTTATACTCAGTATTACCTAGTTTTACCAGTTCTACAGACCAACAACATTCATATAGTGTTACCTAGTTTTACCATTAAATCGGCGATTTTTTTTTAATGTTTTAAAATATCACACATAGTTATACCAAATTATTAGTTATACAAAATGTTCAAATATTTGGTTTACAGTTAAATTAGTATTACACCGACTAAAAGTTATTTTTTCAAGTATTACATTTGATTTTATTGATCTACCATATGAATCTCATTGCCCAGTGCATTTCTTAGTTTGAATATTATTTTCAGTAACTTTCACTTCCCAAGTGGGTTCTCCACTAGAAAGTATTTCTTAAAGTATAAGAAAATGTTTGGTGAATATGTTTCATAGAACCCCATTTTAAATAAATTTTGGTTAATTTATTCTTTGTAAAACATATAATATAAACACATAGTTCTCCCAAAATTCCATGCTTTCATCAGATGATTAAGTTTGGTTTTAATTACCCAAACATAAATACTTTAAAAAGGGTCAAGTATTACAACTCATGAGCAGTTATACTAGTATCACCCAGAACTCACTAAATCGTTATATAGTATTACGTAAATGACAACAACCATTGCAGTGTTTTACATAACAAAAGCAAAAGCTCAAAATTCTACAAAACATAGTATTCTCTATACAACAACCATGGCAGTGTTCTTCCCCCCTGCTTTTTATTTTGTACCCTTACCCTTTTACGTTTTTCTCTAGTCGATGGAAGTCTTTTTACCTTTTTCCGACCCTTCCTTATGACGATATCCAGAGGTATTATCTGCTTCTCCATGATGTAATCTGGGACAACCCACACAGACATATCATGCACAACATAGATCGACCTGACATAAGCCAATGTCCACAACTCGTTCAAATAATATTTCAAACACAAATCGATGAACTTGCAAGCCTTTCAAATAATAGTTCTTGTGGATATCAGGCCTTCCATTTTCTTTGAAATAGATGAAAGTGGCTAGAGCATAGAGACAAGGATACTTATGAATATTGATGAACATGCAAGTGCAACTTTTATCTACCAAGTTCACTAAATGAAGCTTTCCTTCATCATCATCAACTTCGTATTGAAGTGAATAACTGTTTACCTCTCGCACAGGCAATTTATCAGCCTCATGCCATTTTTTGTGCAAGAAGTTCTCAACCAAAGGCACCAGTTTGTTTGTACTTGGTGCTGCCACAGACTCTTTCCTATGATCGTTAAACCAATCAGAAAAATTTCGAAGTATGGTATCCATCAACAGTAGTAAGGAGTACTTCGTGGCGTCCTTAAAAACTTCGTTTAGAGATTTGACGGAGTTGCTAGTGTCGAGGTTGTATCTATCAGCTGGAGATACACATCTTGCCCATTTTTCTAGCTCGGTGGTTTCCTCCGCATACTTCGCCGCTGAAGGAACTCGTCGTAAAGATTGTTGAACTCAGAAACCGTGTTAGCCCAACCGCACTCTTGGAATTGTTTGGCGACAAAGTCCTTATTTGCGTGATGAGGAGCATGACCTTTAACATTTTGGGCCTTTAAATGCCATAAGCAATACCCTTGATGAGCTCGTGGATACGCAATAGCTATGTCGTTGATGAGGCTTAAATTTCTGTCACTCACAAACACCAAATCAGAAGAGTCGGCTACAATGGTTTTCAACATCTCGAAAAACCAGGCCCAACTATCATTATTCTCACCGTCGAGTACCCCAAATGCTATAGGATAAATGTGACGATTGACATCTTGAGCTACGACAAAAACTAGTACACTACGATATGCGGTCTTCAGAAAAGTTTCATCCACCATAATCACTTTTCTCATGCACTTAAACCCTTCAATGCAAGCTCCCAAAGCTATGAAAAGGTACTTGAATTTTCCCACCTCATCCAGTTTCACTTCCGCTAACCGTACCATGATTCAACTCCTCTAGGACGTACACATAACAATACAACATCCGGTAGCTATCTTCTGGACTACCACTCAAATCGCAAACTGCTTGATTTTTCCCTCTCAGAGCCGTGGAGTATGATATCACTACACCAACTTTTCTCTTCACAATATCCATGATAACCTTAGGAGTTGGAGTCTCGTATTTCCCTGGATAATCTTCAATCAACAGAGATGCAACTAGTTTGATGATCCTTTCCTCTTATCCATGCCTTCTTCACTCTGACTAGTCCGGCTGCATGTGTGTGTTGGAATTGTGTCCTGAAATCACATTGTACTTACTCTAAAGATTGTTGTATTGTCGAGATCGGACAATTCATGTGATACTGGGTAGTCATAATGTTTTGCTAGAAACCGCTTATGACAAATGAGTTGTGACTCATTTCTAGTATCGTGTGAACCTACAGGGTCACACACCTAAGCAAGTTGGATACGCTTTGTATGGGATTGATCATTGGCATATGGTCCGATCAATGTGTGTTGGATACACATTGAATTCGTGTTTTAAGAGGTGTGTCGATCGATGCCATTGGTGCGTCGATCGATACAAGAGGTGTGTCGATCGACACCATTGGGTGCATCGATCGACACAAGGTCGATACCGAAACTGAAGTTACGGTTTGTAAACCGTGGACCTATTTATAGGGGCCAGGATACACGACCTAAGAGTGAGCCGTCGCAGACAGTTTTTCTGGACAGAAAACAGACCCTCTTCCTCTAAAACACGCAGAGAATCTCAGGAAATCCAATTCCCGGCACTAGCATCCCGGTGGATTTCAGCTTGTGTGCGTGTGGACTACGGTAGAGGCGCAGCGATTGAGGCGCTCTCGATATCGTTTATCTGACTCTATTCCGCTGCCAATCTCCAGGTAAACACGAGGTCAGTTCTTAGATTCAATAACACAAACCCCTAGATCCTAGGCTTCAGGAACAAGATGGAATTCTGAAACTGTTAGAATTAGCCGAGTTCCTTCAGTGGTATCAGAGCCTTAGGGTTTTTCATTGAATCAGCCTGTTTAATTGAATCTGATGAATTGAATTCGCTCATAATAGTTTTATGAACAAAAGTTGTTAGATCGATTGAAACTGAAATCAGATTCTGAGTTTTCGTATGGTGTCGATCGACACATGAGGTGTGTCGGTCGACACAGAATAGTGAATTCATCAGAATCGGCGGCTAGGGTTTTCGCGTAGAAAACCTGAATGCCTACTGTGTCGATCGACACAGGTTGAGTGTCGGTCGACACAGACCTTGCGATTGGTTGATCGGTTCAATTGGATTGAACCAGTTATCATGCTTGGTTAATTAGATCAGATCGGTTTAAATCGGATGAATTGGTTCAATTTGATTGAACTGATTATCTCAATTAGTATAAACCGATTTGATCGGTTAAGATCAGTTTGATCTGATAAGTCGGTTCAATGGGATTGGACCGGTCATCAAAATTGTCTCCGGTTTAGGTCTATGTCGACCGTCAAACAAGGGTTGTGTCGATCGACATGACCGGTTCAATGAACCGGGTTAATTGGATTAACTGGTTATTGAAGTACGGTTTTGTTTGGTGGTGTCGATCGACAGACATGGTCTGCGTCGATCGACACAGTGCTCACAATTCTGGTTATTGAACCCTGAATTTGCAAAACCAAACTCGACTTAAACCTAGTTGATAAAGAACAATTAAAACTTAATTAAAATAAAAGTTAAACGTGTTCTAAACCTATCGAATGCACATTGGATGTGTATTAGATCAAAGATTAGTATTCAATATGGTCAACTGTCAAGACTCATTTCGTTGTTGTGATACTCTTGCCAAGAGCTTGGTGTCCACAATTACATGAGTAAGGCAGGTAGTAGTGTTGATGGTCTTGCAGTGCTTGACATCAACAATTACATGACCTAAGAGATTGATTTACTAACCTTTTAAATGTTCCGTTTCCTCAACTAAATATCAAGTGACCTTGATGTCTTGCCCAATCTTGTCTACTGTCAAGACTCATTTGTTGTTGGATAGTCTTGGAGTCCTTGGTATCCACAACTACATGAGTAAGGCAGGTGATCATTGATAGACTTGCAGTGCGACTGTCAATGATCACAAGACTGAAAAGATTGGTTTACTTGACTGGGCTATCAGAAGTTCTGGGCCCAGAGACATCAGAGTGGATAGGACATGGATTGTCTTATCTGCGACCAAGAATTGTACTGGGTACAATTAGCAATGGTTTGCTTACCTAGATAACTAAACTTTGGGTGATGACGAGTCGTCCACTCAGATTTTAGTGATGTATGGGTCTTGGATCATTATATTCATAGAGGAAACATTGTTTGAATATAATGCGAGTTTTCTTATTAGATAAGATTTCTCATTTCCTGAGCTTCATAACTAAAATTTTCTTTTATTAAAATTTCAGCCTATGTCTAAAACTATTTTCTCGTTACGATCCATCCTTGAGAAGGACAAGTTAAATGGATCAAATTTCCTGGATTGGTATCGCAATTTGAGATTAATCCTCAATCAGGAGAGCAAGGACTATGTCCTTGAGAAAGCTCTTCCTGAAAGGCTTGGGATCAATCGCTCGAATGCAGTATATGATGCTTGGAATAAGCATTATATTGATGTGGTAGATGTGCGTGGTCTAATGTTGTCTACCATGAACTCGGACTTGAAGAGTCAATACGAGAACATGGAGTCGCCAATAGAGATGATCACCTGAAGTTTCAGGATCAGGCACGAGTTGAGAGATTCCAGATGGTGAAGTCTCTCACTGGGTGCAAGCTACCAGAGGATGCTCCAGTGAGTCCTCATGTCATTAAAATGATGGGTTACATTGATAACCTGGGGAAATTGGAATGTCCTGTCAGCTTAGAGTTGGCCACTGACATCATTCTGCAGTCACTGCCGTCTAGTTATGATAAGTTTATCAAAAGCTATATCAAGAATAACTTGACGAAGACGTTGACTGAGCTGCATGGCATGCTCAAAACAGCAGAGCAAGACATCATAAAGGGTAAAAGATTTGAGAAATCTTGTGTTGACAAGGGTAGAGGCAGGGCCGTCCAGATTTGGAATCAGGATAAGCCTGTGTCATCTTATAAGCCCAAGTCCGGCCCATCTGGTGTTAGAAAGTGCTTCTACTGTGGTGAGTCAGGGCATTGGAAGAGAGATTGCATTAAATTCTTGGAAGATTCACAAGAGATGAAGGAGATGTATGGTACTTCTTCTTCAGGTATTGTGTTATTACTTCAAGTTCTACGTATGTATTGGATACTAGTTGTGATACTGATATTTTGGAAATATGCAGGGCCTAAGCAACAGTAGAACGTTGAGGAAAGGACAAGTGGAACTGCGTGTCTGGTATGGAGCAATGGTTGCTACATAAGCTGTAGAGATTCTCCACTTGTAGGAGCCTTTCAAGCTTGGTTTTTGAATTAAGTAATTTCTACTATGTACCTGCTTTATGGAGAGATGTCTTTCATTTTCTTGTAAGAATTTGGATGCTTTTCATTCTGATAAAAGACAAGTTTTGATCTTTTGATCTTAATGAAATATTATATGGTAGCACCCCTTTTGATAATGGGTTTTTATATCTTAAACCAATGTACGCTTGTATATATAACATAAATACCAAACGGTTTAAGTCTGATGACTTAAACTCGATTTTTCCTAAGCGTAGTCGTTTTAACCACATAGAGTGAAGCGGATTCAGGAGTTCCATAGTTATGGGCTTTTAGGCTTATTTGATTATAAATCATATGAGATATGAATTCTGCTTGTTGGGCCAAATGACTAAGGTTTCTTTAGCAGAGCTAAAGAAAAGGGCCCCAGGCTTATTGGGCCTTACACGTACTGAAGTATGTGGCCCGATGAGCATAAATGCCAGAGGAAATCTTCAGTACTTCATTACCTTATTGATGGCTTCAGTAAGTATGGTTGTGTTCATTTGATGAGACACGAGTACAAATCCTTTGAGGAGTTCCAAAATGAAGTATAGAACCGATTTGACAGAAATATTGAGATCCTCGATTAGATCGCGGAGGAAAATACTTGAGTCAAGAACTGGGTGATCATCTAAGTGAGTGTGAAGTCATATCACAACTCTTTTCTCCTGAAAACCTAAATGGTGTTTCTGAGAAAACGAATCGGACCTTATTAGATATGTCCCGATTAATGATGAGTCACAGGAATCTTCCATTATCCTCTTAAAACACGCTCTAAAATGAATATGTTTACGCAAATTAGTTTTCTATCAGAATCAGTTGAAAGACACCACATTGGATGTGGACTGGGTGATTTCCAAGTATGTTTTTCTGATTAATTAGGATTGCAAGGTTTGTGTAAGACAGTTGTCAACAAACAAACTTTAACCCTAATCTGATAAGGGCTGCTTCGCCGGTTGTCCTAAGGAAACCGAGGCTTAGTACTTTTGCAACCAATCCGAGAACAAAGTTTTGTTGTTCGGAACTCTGTTTTTACAAGAAGAACAGTGGGAGTAAAAGTACAGCTCGAAGAAATTCGAGAAACACAGGAGGTTGTTCAACCTGTTGAGGGAGAGCATCGGTTGGATCTACAGAGTGTTGTAGGATCTACACCTGTGGAGCCGGAAGTTCGCTGATCCTAATGGATCCGTCACTAAACCGAGGGTGATTCCTTATGACCGATTGCTGTGATCTGTTGATCATTGAAAAGTGACGAGCCTGCGAAATTCAAAGAAGCGAAAGGTGGGCCCCAACTCCGATAATTAACTAGGAATGTATGTTAGCTTCACTGAACCATTTATGGATTGAAGCAAACGCCTTGTAGTTGAAATCTATGTTTTGTTAAAACGGTCAAAGGTTTTGACTTGATTAGGAACGTATAGAAACCGTGCGTTTACAAGTAAACTAACGGGAGCCTAGTTGCAATTCTCACACCGTATGTTTATAACATACTTAATCTCATAAACGACGTTCCGACGCTAAAGTCTTGTCAAGATTGGGGACGGAAGTCAAATTTAACGATGGACATGGGAGAAGCCGCGAAAGTTCTTGGAATAAGGATCCATTGAAATGGATTTGAAAGGCTAATTGGATCGTGTCAGAATCCTTATGTTGATAAGGTATTGGATGGTTCAAATGTGCTTGATTCCAAGAATGGCTTCACACCAAAGGTCTTGTGGCAATAATCTTAGCAAGATGGAGTGTCTTTGACACTGGCTGAGCTAGTATCGATCTTAGCAAGATGAAGTGTCTTGGACACTGGCTGAGCTAGTATCTATGAGTGTGATTCCTTTTTGCTCATGCAATAGAATCCATTATGAATGCCATATTTTGCACTCGTCTAGATGCAGCTGACGCTTAAAGCATGACGAGAAGATACCAATTTATTCCGGTAAAAGTCACTGGACAATTGTAAGGAATATCCCCAAGTGTTTGAGAAACACTAAGGATAGTTCTTGCTCAACTGAGAAAATGACGAATCTGTTATGAGTAGTTAAACGGACAAAGATGATTCCCGGTTCCCACCTGGTTATGTCTCTTTGTCTGTGTAGCGGCACTATCTGTTGGAAAGGTCTCCAAGCAGTGGACCGTAGAATAGTGCTTATTAAAGAATAGCGGTGTGGTTTGTTGGAATGGTTCCAAGAAAGAACACCGCAGCATATCTCACAACCTAAGCATGAGTTTCGTACTGTTGCTGTAGGTACTAGATATCTGAAGACGTGGTCTTGAGTCTAATGGGATTTATGTTAGTTATGATGTTTAGATAAACATGATATGGTCATGTTTATGAAAAACTGACATCAGCATTATTTGATTATTGAATAATTGAATAATGGTCCCAAGTATTTTATGTTCATTTTATAGGTCATCAAGTTGAGGACTTGATCATGAAACCCTATAAGTGAAAGATGACATAAAATTATGATTGTCCCTAGTCGAGGTTGTTAAGATGGGACACTAACAACCGCGCAAGACTAGCATGTGAGGTGACTGTTGGACTAAGTTTCATGGAGTCAATGATATGATTATCGCAGTAAATCACATAGATATATGTTGGTGAACATATGATCGGACATGACCCGCTAATGAGAACTCCACAGGATAGTTATATCAGTGTCATGGGAGGTTCTCATTACGACTATAGAGTATAGTCCTTAGACCTGAGTTCATCATGCTTTCTAGCATATGATATGGTGCTCTTTGACCTTGTCAAACGTCGTTCCGTAACTGGCGGCTATAACGGCATTGCTTAGGCGTATCATGAAGTGTGCATAGAAACATGGATGGAACAAGAAGGGATTTGTCCCTCATGTATAACAGGAGATAAATATCTCAGGGCCCATCGAAGATTTGATACTGAGAAAATGCATGGCCGTGCTCAAACGAGGTGATAGTCCGTCGTTTGTTTTATCAGTATAGATCAGGAGTTCAATGAACAAGATGTTGGCTATAATAAGGATGACACAATTTCTTGCCTTATGCCATATCGAGACATAGCGACAAAGGGATTATGGGAATAGATGATTCCAGTACAAGTGGGAGATTGTTGGGATTGTGTCCTGAAATCACATTGTACTTACTCTAAAGATAGTTGTATTGTCGAGATCGGACAATTCATGTGATACTGGGTAGTCATAATGTTTTGCTAGAAACCGCTTATGACAAATAAGTTGTGACTCATTTCTAGTATCGTGTGAACCTACAGGGTCACACACCTAAGTAAGTTGGATACGCTTTGTATGGGATTGATCATTGGCATATGGTCCGATCAATGTGTATTGGATACACATTGAATTCGTGTTTTAAGAGGTTTGTCGATCGATGCCATTGGTGCGTCGATCGATACAAGAGGTGTGTCGATCGACACCATTGGGTGCATCGATCGACACAAGGTCGATACCGAAACTGAAGTTACGGTTTGTAAACCGTGGACCTATTTATAGGGGCCAGGATACACGACCTAAGAGTGAGCCATCGCAGACAGTTTTTCTGGACAGAAAAATAGACCCTCTTCCTCTAAAACACGCAGAGAATCCCAGGAGATCCGATTCCCAGCACTAGCATCCTAGCGGATTCCAGCTTGTGTGCGTGTGGACTACGGTAGAGGCGCAGCGATTGAGGCGCTCTCGATCTCGTTTATCTGACTCTATTCCGCTGCCAATCTCCAGGTAAACACGAGGTCAGTTCTTAGATTCAATAACACAAACCCCTAGATCCTATGCTTCAGGAACAAGATGGAATTCTGAAACTGTTAGAATTGGCCGAGTTCCTTCAGTGTGCATCTTCGTGTACGTTCTAATCGAGAAACTTTCGAAGTTTGTGATATTTGCTGCTCGTACTCTCCAATTACAGCTTCGTTGAGCACATCTAGCTACCCATCACTGAGAATCAGATTTTTGTATAAAATACCCGAAAGAGTTAACAAATGCGCCTCTATGAACCAACTTTGCTAAAACATTCTTGCTTGGAAATTCTACACCAACAGTCAAATCCAAACCGTCTTCCCATGGCGGTAAACTCGGACTACATTCAACAACATGTGGTTCCTCAACATATTCATCACGCATATCTGATGAATCCATACCGTTGCCCTCATATTCATCACGTATTGTATATCCATCATTTTCGAGATCATCTACATCATTTTCGAGGTCATCTCCATCATTTTCGAGAGCATTTCCATCATTTTCGAGATCATCATCCTCTTTTTCTTTATTCCCTTGTTCGTTGTCAACGTACAACATGATGGCATCATGTCCTATTTCTCCTATTTCATGATTTTTGGGCTGTGAATCTTATTAGTTCATACCATAAGAGCTTTTTCCTGCTCTCGACTGTTGCTCGGGCAGTTCCGGTGTACTCAACACCTCCACATACAAAACACATCTACAGTTCTCATTATAAACATGCGTTTGATAGACAAACAGCTCCTCATCATCACAAATATACGATTGTTCCTCACACCCAGCCAGCCTAGGAATGTAACTCAATTGGAATTTAACCTTACTTCCATCTAAACCAAGCTTCTTGTATAACGTAGCTTCTACCATCGACATTGTTATCTCCTCAATTAATGCCTTAAACACAAGACCATAAATGTGACATTCGCATTTATAATGTATGCTGACGTTGTTGCTCATTTTAACCTGCCAAACAATACCCAAAAACTCAATTAAAACAGTTATTTGTGCACATTCATACAATTGTTTTTCACAGTAATACACTAGTTGTTCACAGTTATACATTAGATGTACACAATTATACCCTAGTTTTATTAGTTATACAACATTTTTCAGTGTTATTGGTTTTACCTAGTTCTACTATTATCGAATGAACATGAACCTGAAACCCAATTAAATTGGTTTCAAGATTTGAAAAAGTAAAATTTTACAATAATTCAACCACAGCAATGCATCTCTAACCAATTTGGACACATAATCAACCCAGAAACATTCGTTAAACACCAATGAGCATCAAATCGATTACAATCTACCATTTAAATCGATTAAAGAGACCAATCTACACATTTGTTATAAAGACCAATAAACGGTTAAACCTCGATTTGGAGCTTAATGCAGCTACGGCGCGGCGGCGCGGCGACAACGGTGTAGAAGGCGAAGATCGAAACTCCGGAGTTGAATCCGACATAGCTAAAAGGAAAGGAGATCCCGACTGGTCAAACGAAGCGAGCTCGATCTCTCCCCAGGTTAAAACGATACTTGGATCAAGAGGGAGAATCGGATCGGATACAACCCACCCCATACAACCCACGATGATTTCGATTTTGTTTACTTTCAATTTTTTTTTTTAAAGAATCAGTAAAGGCATTCCGGTAATCAACGAGTCTCATTTAAATGAGAAAAGTATTGTAGATTAAAGAGGGATAGTGTAGATTTTATTTTACCTCATAGAACCATAAGAGACGAAACCCCGGAAGTGTCCACTGAATACGAATGGGAATTCGGCCAAAAAAATCATCAACTTTACACTTATTGCCAAAATGAGCCCAAACTTAGATCTAGCAAAAAAAACACGGACTTTTAGTTGACTTTTACAAATAATATCAAAGTTCTCGTTGACTTTCCAATTTAGACACGCCGTCAAAAAAACTTAACGGACCGTTAAAAAAATTAATGGACCGTCAGTTAGTCAAAACGACGTCGTTTTACGTGTCTTCGAAAATAAAAACATGTCATTCCCTAGATTCGAACTCGCGAACTCAAGATCGCATAAAAGGTCTTGTTGCCACTGAGCTACTAACACTTTCATTGGATTATGTAACAGACTTTCTTTTATTGTGTATTGACTGAATATCCAAAAAATCTCTAAAAAATTTCAAAAATTACAAAAATTCAAAAAAATTATGTAAAGTTTAAATTAAACTTATATTTTTTTGTTAAAAATAAAATAAAAAATTCCACAATTTTTAAAAATTCCAAAAATCTAAAAATTACAATTAATTGTAACAAAAAATTTAAAATTGAAATTAAAATACCCAAAAATTAAAATTAATTATACCCATGAAATTACAAATTTAAAATTTCCAAAAATTAAAATAAAATGTGAAAATTATCAAATTTATATGGTGTCGACGTGTCGCCTTCTTATAGCGTAGTCGTGTTCCTATAGTTTCTGAGGAAGGCCCAACTAGATCGTATTATAGCGTAGTCGTGTTCGATTTTGTGGTCGATAATTTCGTATAACAAATACTAAATATAAGTTCAATACATTATAATTTTCATCACAATGAAGAATATAATTTGCACTTATCAAAGTTTTGATCAAATAATTTAAATAAAATAAAAATTAAAACTACTTTATGTGTGTACAATTGATAATTTAATTTTTAAAATTTTCTTAATTTTTTTCTAATTTTTAAATTTTTCTTAATTTTTTGAATTTGAATTTTATTTTTAACGAAAAATATAAGTTTAATTTGAACTTTACATAAAGTTTTTTGTTTTTGTAATTTTTTGAAAAATTTTAGAGACTTTTTTGGATATTCAGTCAATATACAATAAAAGAAAATCTGTTACATAATCTAATGAAAGTGTTAGTAGCTCAATGGCAATAAGATCATTTATGAGACTTTGAGTTCGCGAGCTCGAATCCAGTGAATGTCATGTTTTTATTTTCGAAGACACGTAAATGTCAAAACGACGTCGTTTTAACTAACTGACGGTCCATTAATTTTTTTTAACGGTGCGTTAAGTTTTCGTAACGGCGTGTCTAAATTAGCAAGTCAACGAGAATTTTAGATTTTAATTGGCAAGTCAACGAAAACATTGAAAGTTAGTGGTTAAAATCAAATAAGTTTAGTGTTTTTTTGGCGAGGTCCAAAGTTGGGGATCATTTTGATAATTCGTGTAAAGTTGAGAATTTTTTTGGCCGAATTCCCGAATACGAATGGGCTGTAAAGAGAAAAGGACATTTTCGTTATTTGGCTTTTTGTGTTTCTTGGCTTTTAGTTTAAAGCCAGGATCTCGGACTATCCAGAACTCAACCCGATTCGCTATCGCATCTTTGACTGGTCATAGTCAAACCCCGCCCTAACAGTTTACGTTATGTTAATCAAAGGTCATTAACTATATATAACTCTGACATTAGTAAGATGTCACTTGTCTGTTTAATTTGGAAAAGAAAAAAAACGATGGAACCAATAGGAACGTTATTAACGTGAAACATCATTATACATAACTTACACACGCATCGTCTCAACAGTCAACACTGTCTCCAAAAACTATAATCTTTTCATTACCAATTCTTGACAATGTCGTGATTATGGCTGATTTTAGTTTATCATGTTTATTATTAACATAAATAATTTTAAGTTTTTATAAATTTTACTTCCATTAAAAAGCATCTCCAAATTTTGTATTTTAATTTATAGTATTAAGAAAATGATGTGTATAGTTCTGACTGGACCAAATTTATAAAACATTTTATAAAGTCTCTGCCTCGTGATTCAAAGTCTTGTAAATATAAAAAACAGAGTAATTAGACTCCGGCTCGTGATTCTGAAGTCTCCGATTAATGTGTATTAATAGAACGAGTAACAAGAAGAGGAGAGTAACAATGGAGATCATCAGTAACGAGAAGAAGAAACTCTCGAAACAATCTTCTTCATTCAGACTACGAAGTCCGAGTCTAAACACACTCCGTCTCCACCGTATCTTCGACTTATTCGACAAAACAACGACGGATTCATCACCGTCGAAGAACTGAGTCAAGCACTCTCACGACTTGGTCTTGACGCGGATATCTCCGAGCTCAAACAAACCGTCGAATCTTTCATCAAACCGGACGAGACCGGACTCCGGTTCGACGATTTCGCAGCACTCCACAAAACATTAGAGGAATCCTTCTTCGGAGGAGACTGCGAATGCGACGGATCTCTGGAATCCGATCTGGAAGAAGCTTTCAAAGTGTTTGACGAAGACGGTGATGGATTTATCTCCGCCGTGGAATTGCAAATGGTTCAGATAAACTTTTCTCGTTTTATTTCGTTCCTTCAGAGCATCTCCAATGTTCAACTGCATTTTTCATTCCAAAATGAGAAAAATGCAAAATGCAATTACAATTCTCTCCAATGTATTATTCTATATTCCATTTGAAATAAAATATTTTAAGTATATCCTTCTTTTATATTTTATTATTAATTACAAATTATGCACATTTTCTTCAAAACTTACAAATTGATCCATTTTTTTCAAAACTTCCATAAATTATTATATTATTTAAATTAAGAATTATGCATTGAAATAATTGAAGGAAGAAAATAAATTTTTGTTCCAAGACTTGAACTCCATAGAACATCCGATCAACAACAATACCAACAAAATCCGCCTCAATCCACTTCATTTGGGCAATATTTGGTGGTTTAGGTGGACCCGGAGGCGATTTACTAAAGTTTTAATTCACTAAATGTCTAATCGCTATTGTCCTAAATTTAGTTTCCGTTGTTTTTATTTTCCGTATTTTAAATATTTTAAATTTGATATGTTTTGATATGTTTTCTATTTAAATAAAATGTTATTTGCATTTTTATTTTAGAGATTAGAGTGTTTTCGTAATTATAATTATCAATAAAAAAAACCAGCATCAAAATAATTATTTATGTCATAAAGTAAAAATATTTAAGATTTGAAAGCTGTTTTATAAATAAAAAAAGTTCAATTGCAAAATACAATTGGAAATTAGATGGTTCTATATTTGGAATCAAAAATAGCATTATGCCATTTTACAATTGAAAATGAGATAGGATTTGAGCAAATTTTATTCCAAAATAGAATTTGACACCAAATTTAGAACAAGGTTGGAAATGCTCTGATTTTGGTGTTAAACAATTTCAAGATAAATCTTGTGTAATGTTTGAATACAAGAAATTGAAACTATGCTCTGATTTTGGTCTTATTTGGACTATTTGTAATTTGGCTTTAAGAAATTGCTTTACTTGTACTCACGTGGGCATAAAATTTGTGACTTATCATGGATCGAGCTTGGTCTCTGTTAATGTTAAATTAGGTTAGGTCCTGTCCCGGATAGAAGCCATAGAAGTCCATGCTTCCAGTCCTCTAATTATCTAGGAAATATCGGCCAATTTTTCAAGAATATATTCATTAGGTTAGTTGGTTTCTGGATTTACTATCATGTCGAGAAGAGGTCAATCGTGTTTCAAATAATGTCCTTGTTGTAAAATAATTAATATATAATCAACTAATAACACAGAAATATAGAAGATAATGATTTTATATTGTTTTGTGTTAGTATTTATATAATTGTATTGTTGTTTTTGTGGTCTTGTTGTTGTATATTTACAAAGGAAATTATGAATAGTTTTGTAGAAAAAAACACTTTTTGATTATTATTTAAGCATGAAAAGACATTACAATCCTTATCTATACCTATAAAAACTATCTTTTAATAATAATACAAGGGAGCATCTTTTAGTACTTACTAAATGCTCGTTGCCTTTAACTCCAGTTCGTCTGCATAGGGGCAAATATGGAATGAATCAGTGTAAATATTTGTGTTGATCTAATATCGGAAATGATGAGGCCAGAAAATTAATAATTATAGTATTTAGGGTTTTACACCCAACTATCCCTATAAAAAAAAATTATGAAAAAATAACTCTAGATAATTTTAATATTAGTTTTGTAGAAAAAAAACACTTTGACTTTACTATTTAAGCATGAAAAGACATTACAATCCCTATATATACCTATAAGCATTATCTATGAATAAAATTGATATTAAAATACTGACTTACCCACATCGATACTTGTTTAAAATCATTCAAATCAATTTGATGCCTAACTAGTGGACCAACTTCTTCGATTTTTCAAATTAATATATAGTATTTTTTAATGTGTATGTGTTGTATATAACATCTTCGATGAAACCATGATCCAATGTCTATATTGTATTAAAACGAATGGGATGGTTGATTGTATTAGTATTATGATTGATTATGATTAATTTAGAGCTTAATGTTTAGGGTTTAGCATTTAGTTTTTAGAATTTAGGGTTTAGTTTTTAGTGTTTTAGTATTTAAGGTTTAGGCTTAGTATTTGAGTTTAAGATTTTGGTTTAGGATTTAGTTTTTAGGTTTAGAGTTTAGATTTTAGGGTTTAGTTTTTAGGGTTTGGGTTTAGGGTTTGGGTTTAGGGTTTAGTTTTTAAGATTTAGGATTTAGTTTCGATTTATGGTTGGGTTTATGGTTTAGGATTTAGGGTTTGGATTAAGGGTTTAGGTTTTACGGTTTGAGTTCATGGTTTAGGGTTTACTTTTTAGGGGTTGGGTTCATGTTCTGGGTTTAGGGTTTAGTTTTTAGGGTTTGGGTTCAGGGTTTAGGGTTTACTTTTTAGGGTTTGGTTTCATGGTGTAGGGTTTAGTTTTTAGGATTTGGGTTCATGGTTTAGGGTTTAAGGTTTAGTTTTTAGAGTTTGGGTTAAGGGTTTAGGGTTTAGTTTTTAGGGTTTGGGTTCATGGTTTAGGGTTTTAGGGTTTAGTTTTTAGGGTTTGGGTTTATGGTTTAGTTTTTAGGGTTTGGGGGTTTAGGGTTTAAGGTTTATTTTTAGGATTCGAATTCATGTTTTAGGGTTTAGTTTTTAGGGTTTAGAGTTTAAGGTTTGGGGTTTGTGTTAGGGTTTAGAGTTTAGGGTTTGGGTTAGGATATAAGATTTAGTTTTATTGGGTATATTTTATTTTATCTATGAGACTTTATCTATTATTGTTTAAAATTTATCTTTTAGTAATAATACAAGGGAGTACAAATGTATAGTTATATCGAGTTATACTAAGTCGCACGATATTTTGGTACAACTTAGTATAACTAGTAATAGTACAACTTAGCATAACTGTGTGGGCGAAGTTGTGCCATTATGAGACAATTATACTAAGTTATACCAAAATACTGGTATAACTTAGTATAACTATTGCGTGGTTATACTTCTGCGATTTCTCTGTATCTTTCCGTTCAGATCCATACTTCTGGGTTTTCTCATCTTCTCTTTCAGATCTGTATTATGGTTTTCTCATTTTTTCGTCCAGATATATACATAACATAAAGAAAATCAAAGCAATTAAAAATACAGAGAAATCGAAACTAATGAAATCTAAATCGAATTTAAATAAGAGAAAAGAGAAGAAAGACTAATCGAAAGAAGAAGAACAACAAAAATCTGGATTTTCTAGGTTATTCATGAGAGAACTCGAAGGAGAAAAAGACAGAACTCGAAGGAGAAATCAAAGAAACGAAGGAGATCTGAAGAAACCGAATGAGAAGAAGAGGAAATCGAAGGAGAAGAAGAAGAAGGAGTAATCGACAAGGAAGAGGAAAAAAATGGAAAAAGAGGAGAAAAGATCTATGAAAGAGAGAAAATGAGTGAAGAACAAAGAGAGAGAAGAGAGAAAATCGTGAGAGGATGAGAATGAGGCACAAAAATATAAGTTATAGGAAAAAATTAGGTTAAATGAGGTAGTAGCATGTCTCCGTAAATAGTGAGATTCATTAAGGGTGAATGTGGCTTTATCACTTTTTAATTAAAATAAATCTAAATTAAATTAATTATTAGAAGGAGAGCATTTGAGACTTTGACTTTGAATCAAAGAGCACTAGGGAATTTAATCCGCCAGCTCCAGCTCGTCTGCATAGGGGCAAATATGGAACGAATAAGTGTAAGTATTTGTGCTGATCTAATATCGGAAGTACTGAGGCCATAAAATTAATAATTATAGTATTTGGGGTTTTACACCCAACTATCCCTATTTAAAAAAGAGAATGACGTTTGAAGAATATAATAGTAGTAACATACATGAATTTACTACAAAATTATGTTACTTGTAGGATATGTTTTTGACAAACGGTTTTCAAGTTAAATAAATGCAAGTAAAGGAAAAACAATTACAAGGATATAACTTTGAGCCTTTGAGGGTCATATAGTTTAAGAAGAGTTGATAAAAATAATGAGTAGAACTCTACAATAAAGTAAAAATTTAACAAAAGCATGAAAAATTAGTGAAGACTCTCTGTTGATTCCTAGGATATGGTGAGCTGCAGCCTCAACGACCACCACCTTTATTTTTTTCGTCGTCTTACTATAGCCCATTGCATTTCTTGGACCTTTAGTGTAGGTTTTAATGGTCTTCCTTCTCTTGTCCTTTGAGAGGTATCTCTCATCTCAAAACCGGCAATTCCTAAATCAAATCAGGAGAACCATTTGAAAGGATGATATTTGCGTTTGCATTAGCACTAGGAAATGCTAGTTATGCCTCTTGACCCAGTAATGAATCTGTGGATGTAATTGTTGGGAATGTCCTGAAATCAATTATACTTACTCTTGTTTGAGTCGTAACGTCGAGGTTCGACAATCGTATAATATTAGGTGATTATAATGTTTTGCTAGAAACCGCTTATAATCTATATATTGAGAATTTATTACTAATATTATACGATCCTATAGGGTCACACACCTAAGCAAACTGGATCATAAATATGATAGGGTTTTATACATAATATTATATATATATATCATATATATATATATGATTCATATGATGCATTATATATATGATATATATAATGGCACATATGACACAAAGGAAGGCACACGTGAGATTTAGAACTTACATATACATATATTGGCGACCTAACAAGCTTCTTGGGCTAAGCCCATTACACTTAACCTAATAGTTGGGTTAATGACGTGAGCTTAGCAATATATGTGTAATGGTTGAATCAAAATAAGCATCGCTCGCCGTCAACATTAACAAACCCTAAACACGAATGGTTCATGAAGTTATTTTGAGATTGGATCTCAACGGCACTAGCATCCCGCTCCGATCCAGTTTGTGTGCGTGTGGATACCGGTAGAGACACTACATCTGAAGTGTTAAAAGAATCTCGAATCGTCTCGTTTTTATTCCGCTGCAAAATATCCAGGTATATTCGAGATTGTAGATCTAGATTTATTTCAGTATTTGCATGAGTTCCTTGCTAGTAAATTCATAGGTTGATTATAAAATTGTTTTATAACCGGTATGAATTCCTACAGTGGTATCAGAGCCTACTTGTTAATACTGAAATTGAATCTTATTGAATCTATATTAGATATAGAATTAATTTGTCAGGTTTAGTATGGTCAGAAACGGTTTCGTGAACATGTTCATATTAATCATAATAAGTTATCGCATGGTTTCGTTAACATTTAATTTGATTAAATTGAGTACAGAGAAACCATATCATATCTGGATCGGTTTATAATATTATAAGTATATTGAGATATACATACGTATGTTTGTTTATACGAATTATTATAATATCAAAAGTTTCTAGTTTGACTTTGAAACCTTACAAATCAATTCATTGTTTATATTTTAAGAATATTCAGTCAAGAAGCTTAAAATGTTTCTGATTTATCCATCATGGAGATTTGAGGTTGTAAGGCTTATATAAAACGTTTAATCTCTGATAAGCTCACACCCAAATCCGATAAGTGCTACTTCATTGGTTGTCCTAACGAAACCAAGGCATGTTACTTTTACAACCAGTCCGAGAACAAATTGTTTGTTGCTCGGAACTATGTTTTCTTGAGAAAGACTTTCTTTCCAAGAAGAACAGTGGGAGTAAAGTACAACTCGAAGAAATTCGAAAATCACAGGACACTACTCAACCTGATGAGGAAGAGCAGCAGTTGGATCTACAAAGAGTTGTAGAACCTGCAACTGTGGTGCCTGAGGTTTGCAAGGATCTGATGAATGTATATTCGATATACATTAAAATGCGAGTTTCTGAAGAAGTGTCGATCGACGCAAAAGTTGTATCGATCGACACAGATCGCGAACCAAAATATTTTGGTTTATGACTTAATTAACTACAGTTTGAATCTTGGTTAATTAGGTCGTAGTAAAAGTATACATATGAGATATGTGCGCGACTTTTACACAAACTGAATCTCGCAGATCTGAAAGGATCCGTCACGAACCCGAGAAATGTGGATTTCTTGTAATCAATTGCCGTGATCTATTGATCATTGAAAGTGACGGTCCTGCGAATTTTGAAGAATCAATGATGGGCCTTGACTCCGAAAATGGCTGAAAGCCGCTGAATCCGAAATGGGATCCATGTCACAGAACCAAGTATGACTTGGGTTGATTTACCCGATGGTGTAAAAGCCATTGTGAGTAAATGGATTTTCAAGAAGAAAAGTTGACGTGGATGGTTATATTCAGATGTACAAAGCTAGGTTGGTGGAAAAAAGGTTTCAAGTAAATTCATGGTATTGACTGTGAAGAAACCTAATCCCAGACACCATGCTTATGTCCATTCGGATTCTCCTAGCAACCGCCGCTCATTATGATGACGGGCAGATGGATGTGAAAACAGTTTTCCTTAATGGAATTCTGGAAAGGGATGTGTGCATGACACTACCTGAAGTTTTCATTGATCCTAATGAAGCTGGGAAGATATGCAAGCTTCATCAATCCATTTATGGATTGAAGCAAGCATCTCGGAGTTGGAATCTTCGTTTTGATGAAGTAGTCAAAAGGTTTGACTTCGCCATGAACGAAGAGGAACCGTGTGTTTACATGAGGACTAGTGGGAGCGCAGTTGCATTTCTAGTATTGTATGTTGATGACATACTACTTCTCAGAAATGAAGTTCCATTGTTTCAGTCTGTTAAGAATTGACTCGAAAGTTGTTTTTCGATGAAAATATGGGAGAAACCGTATACATTCTTGGAATAAGAATCTATAGAGATAGATTGGACAAGCTAATTGGATTGTGTCAAGATACTTATGGTGATAAGGGCTTGCACAGGTCCAGTATGCATGATTCCAAGAAAGGCTTTGTGCAAATGACTCTTGGTATTACTCTTAGCAAGACGCAGTGTCCTTCGACACACGCTGAGCAAGAGCGAATGAGGGTCAGACAACTGCTACAGGCATTAGATGTCTTAAGATGTGATCTTAATTTTAGTGGGAGTTGTTGTTGTTAATTTTAGTTATGATATGATGTTCGTATAAACATAATTTGATTATGTTATTGAAATCTGACATCTGTATTATTTAATAATGGTTATTAAATAATAGTCCCAAAGTAATTTATGACATTTTATAGGTCATCAAGTATGTGACTTGATCATGAAACCCCATAAGTGATAAATAACATAAATTAAGCTAGTCCCTGGTCAAGGTTGTTAAAGTGGGACATTAACAGCCGCGTGAGACTAGTATGTGAGGTGACTGATGACTAAGTTTCATGGAGTCATTAATAAGAGTATTAAAGTCAATCACATAGATATGTGTTAGAGAACACATGATCGGACATGACCCACTGATGAGAACTCTACGGGATGGTTATATAAGTGTCATGAGAGTTTTCATTACGACTATAGAGTATAGTCCTTAGACCTGAGTTCATCATGTTTTCTTACATATGAATTGGTCCGCTTTAACTTTGTCAAACGTCAGCCGTAACTGGTGACTATAAAGGCATTGATTGGGCGTATCATGAAGTGTGTGAAGATAAATGGATGGAACAAGATGGGATTTGTCCCTCCTATATAACGGGAGATAAATATCTCAGGGCCCATCGAAGATTTGATACTGAGAAATGTGTGGCCACACTCAAACGAGTTGATTGTCAGCCGTTTGTCTTGTCAGTATAAATCGGAGTTCGATGAACATGATTTTGGCTTAATAAGGATGACACCGTTTCTTGCCTTATGCTAAGATCGAGATATAGAGACAAAGGGATTATGGGAATAGATGATTCCAGTACAAGTGGGAGATTGTTGGGAATGTCCTGAAATCAATTGTACTTACTCTTGTTTGAGTCGTAACGTCGAGGTTCGACAATCGTATAATATTAGGTGATTATAATGTTTTGCTAGAAACCGCTTATAATCTATAGATTGAGAATTTATTACTAATATTATACGATCCTACAGGGTCACACACCTAAGCAAACTGGATCATAAATATGATATGGTTTTATACATAATATTATATATATATATATATATCATATATATATATATATATGATTCATATGATGCATTATATATATGTGATATATATAATGGCACATATGACACAAAGGAAGGCACACGTGAGATTTAGAACTTACATATACATATATTGGCGACCTAACAAGCTTCTTGGGCTAAGCCCATTACACTTAACCTAATAGTTGGGTTAATGACGTGAGCTTAGCAATATATGTGTAATGGTTGAATCAAAATAAGCATCGCTCGCCGTCAACATTAACAAACCCTAAACACGAATGGTTCGTGAAGTTATTTTGAGATTGGATCTCAACGGCACTAGCATCCCGCTCCGATCCAGTTTGTGTGCGTGTGGATACCGGTAGAGATACTACATCTGAAGTGTTAAAAGAATCTCGAATCGTCTCGTTTTTATTCCGCTGCAAAATATCCAGGTATATTCGAGATTGTAGATCTAGATTTATTTCAGTATTTGCATGAGTTCCTTGCTAGTAAATTCATAGGTTGATTATAAAATTGTTTTATAACCGGTATGAATTCCTACAGTGGTATCAGAGCCTACTTGTTAATACTGAAATTGAATCTTATTGAATCTATATTAGATATAGAATTAATTTGTCAGGTTTAGTATGGTCAGAAACGGTTTCGTGAACATGTTCATATTAATCATAATAAGTTATCGCATGGTTTCGTTAACATTTAATTTGATTAAATTGAGTACAGAGAAACCATATCATATCTGGATCGGTTTATAATATTATAAGTATATTGAGATATACATACGTATGTTTGTTTATACGAATTATTATAATATCAAAAGTTTCTAGTTTGACTTTGAAACCGTACAAATCAATTCATTGTTTATGTTTTAAGAATATTCAGTCAAGAAGCTTAAAACGTTTTCTCTTTCCTTGCAATTATTCCAAGACATGAATTGATTAAATCCTTATATGATTTGGATTCAGTTTCACGTGTGATATATAGTTCTATTATAATAAGATTGGATCTGACTATTTGGTTCAATATAGTTACACGTTAAACTATATTAAATAATTAATATAATTAAATTAGATTTAATTATTTATAATCTAATCAAAATACATATATGATATGTATTATATATATTTAAATATTTATATAAGATATAAAATTTAAATATAAATTAAAATTAGATTGAAAATCCGCTCCTCAACCAAATATCAAGTAATCCTTGATGTCTTCCCGATCTTGTCAACTGTCAAGACTTGTTTCATTGTGCGATAGACTTGCAGTGCAAGATGTCCACAATTACATAAGTAAGACAGGAAGTAATAGTGTTGATGGACTTGCAGTGCAAGACATCGACAATTACATGACTCAAAAGATTGGTTTACTTGAATGGGCCATCAAAATCGTTTTGGGCCCATAGACATCAGGTGGATTGGACATGAGATGTCAATCCACAACCAAGAGTTGTATTGGATATAACTAGCAAATTAGTTGCTTACCTAGATAGCTAAAGTTGGGTGATAGCCAGTGGCTCACTTGAATTTAGTGAAGTATGGGTCTTGGATCATTATATTCATTTGAGGAAACATTGTTTGAATATAATGTGAGTTCTCTTAATAGTTAAGATTTCTCATTTCTTGAACATCATAACTAAATCTCCCATGTTTTTCCAGCTATGTCTAGCACAAACCATCATAACAATTTCTCCCTGCGATCCGTCCTTGAGAAGGACAAGTTAAATGGATCCAACTTTCTTGAATGGTATCGGAACTTGAGAATTGTTCTCAAACATGAGAAGGACTATGTCCTTGAGAAAGTTCTCCCCAAGAAGTACCGAGCCAATGCCTGGCAGTCATATAAGGATGCTTGGGATAAGCATTCTAATGATGTGGTGGATGTGAGTTGTCTCATGTTGGCTACCATGAACTCGGAATTGCAGAAGCAATATGAGTACGTGGAGTCGCCAATAGATATGATCACTGGCCTGAAAAGTATGTTTCAGGAGCAGGCACGAACTCAGAGATACCAGGCGGTAAGATCTCTGATTGAGTGCAAGCTACCAAAGGGCGAACCAGTTAGTCCTCATGTCATTAAGATGATGGGTTATATTAATAACCTGGGGAAGCTGGACTGTCCCATTAGCCAAGAGTTGGCTACTGACATCATTCTGCAGTCACTACCGTCAAGCTATGATCAATTTGTTATGAACTATAACATGAACAACTTGACGAAGACGTTGACTGAATTGCATGGGATGCTTAAGACTGCTGAACCTAACATCAAGAAGGACACCCCAAATGTCCTTATGGAACATCAAGAAGGACACCCCAAATGTCCTTATGATACAAAAGGGTAAAAGGTTTAAGAAACTTGGTAAGAACAAAGGTGATGGTAAGACGAGCTCGATTGTGAATCCAAGCGAGTCTGGCCATGCTCCTAAGGTTAAAACCAGTCTTTCTGAAGATTTTAAGTGTCGTTATTGTAATGGTTATGGGCATTTGAAAAGAAACTGCAATAAATTCTTGGAAGATTATGAGAAGCTGAAGAAGACGTACGAGACTTCTTCTTCAGGTATTATGTTATAGAAGTAAATGTTACTTCTTATAGTCCTACTTATTGGGTATTTGATACCAGCTGTGGTACTCATATTTTGTGAAAATATGCAGGACCTGAGCAAAAGTAGGACTATGGAGAAAGGACAAGTGGATCTACGCGTGGGAAATGGAGCAAGAGTTGCTGCATTAGCCGTAGGAGTATTTCATTTGTTTTCTTTATGGCATAATTCTAGAACTTAAGAACTGCTACTATGTATCTGCTATGAGCAGAAACATCATTTCTATTCCTTGTTTGGATATGGAAGGATATCAGTTTTCAAATTAAGAATAAGTGTTCTTCATTTGATTACAATGATATATTTTATAGTAGCAATCCATTAGAGAATGGACTTTATGTTCTAAACCAAAACGTGCATAACTATAACATTAGTACCAAGAGATTCAAGTCAAATGATACGAATCAAACTCTTTCTCTGGCATTGTCGTTTTGAACCACATAAATGAGAAACAGATTCAGAAGCTCCATAATGATGGGGTTTTGGGCTCATTTGATTATGAATCATAATGAGTAAAGTGAATCTTGTTTATTGGGTAACATGACGGAGGCCCCTTTCAACAAAAGTAGTGTCGATCGACACAAACGGTACGTCGGTCGATACAGGTTGCGAACGATCAAAATGAAAGGGCCAGTAACTTATTGGGCTTTGTACATACGGATGTGTATGGCCCGATGAGCACAAGTGCTAGAAAAATCTTCAGTACTTCATTACCTTACTGATATTTTCAGAAGGTACGATTATGTCTTATTAATGAGACATAAATCAGAATCTTTGAAAAGTTCAAAGAGTTCCAGAATGAAGTACATAATCAATTTGGCAAAAGTATTAAAGCTCTACGATGAGATCATGGAGGTGAATACTTAAGTCAAGAATTTAGTGATCATCTGAGAGATTGTGAAAGTGTTTCACAATTCACTCCTCCTGAATCGGACTTTATTAGATATGGTTCGATCAATGATGAGTCACTTAGATCTTCCATTATCCTTCTAAGAATACGCTCTGGAAATGTCTGCGTTTACATTAAATAGAGTTCCATCAAAATCAGTTACAGAGATACCACATGAGATGTGGAATGGAAATGTTTCTGATTTATCCATCATGGAGATTTGAGGTTGTAAGGCTTATATAAAACGTTTAATCTCTGATAAGCTCACACCCAAATCCGATAAGTGCTACTTCATTGGTTGTCCTAACGAAACCAAGGCATGTTACTTTTACAACCAGTCCGAGAACAAATTGTTTGTTGCTCGGAACTATGTTTTCTTGAGAAAGACTTTCTTTCCAAGAAGAACAGTGGGAGTAAAGTACAACTCGAAGAAATTCGAAAATCACAGGACACTACTCAACCTGATGAGGAAGAGCAGCAGTTGGATCTACAAAGAGTTGTAGAACCTGCAACTGTGGTGCCTGAGGTTTGCAAGGATCTGATGAATGTATATTCGATATACATTAAAATGCGAGTTTCTGAAGAAGTGTCGATCGACGCAAAAGTTGTATCGATCGACACAGATCGCGAACCAAAATATTTTGGTTTATGACTTAATTAACTACAGTTTGAATCTTGGTTAATTAGGTCGTTGTAAAAGTATACATATGAGATATGTGTGCGACTTTTACACAAACTGAATCTCGCAGATCTGAAAGGATCCGTCACGAACCCGAGAAATGTGGATTTCTTGTAATCAATTGCCGTGATCTATTGATCATTGAAAGTGACGGTCCTGCGAATTTTGAAGAATCAATGATGGGCCTTGACTCCGAAAATGGCTGAAAGCCGCTGAATCCGAAATGAGATCCATGTCACAGAACCAAGTATGACTTGGGTTGATTTACCCGATGGTGTAAAAGCCATTGTGAGTAAATGGATTTTCAAGAAGAAAAGTTGACGTGGATGGTTATATTCAGATGTACAAAGCTAGGTTGGTGGAAAAAAGGTTTCAAGTAAATTCATGGTATTGACTGTGAAGAAACTGTTGGAATTGTGTCCAGTAATCTCGGTACTGTCTCTAGAAAGTAAGAGTATGTCAATGATCAGACATAAGTCATATAATACTGGGGGTCATGATGGCTTGCTAGAGTCCGCTCATGATCTATAAGTCTTGGACTTATTGCCTTTATTATATGATCCCATATGGGTCACACGCCTAAGCTAACAGGAAAATGTGTAGGAACGGTTTAGCAGAAGTGCAGTAAAAGTGCTAGGCATTTACTGTACTTAGAGAGAATAAAAGGTTTAGCCACTGTGCATCGATCGATGCATAAGGTGCAACGATCGATGCAGTGCGCAAACACCGACGAGTTAATTGGTATTTGGGCCAAATGGCCCAAACGGAACAGGACGAGTTTTGTGTCATAAAACTCGAGTTTCAGACTGATTAACCCTAAGACTAGAGCCGTAAACTCTCTCTCTCCGCGCCGAGTTCCCCTTGTGGTCTAGCAGCTGTCTCCTGTGAAAGCGTGTGTGAACCTTTGGAGGATTCATCCCTCGGTGTTTCTCTGATCTCAGACATACCATCCATTTCCGCTGCAATAACAGGTATAAGGTGAGATCATCATTTGTTTCTATTCAGAGAAGAACCTAGATCGCATGTTTAGGATAATCTGAATCTGGAATTGAATCAGGATTTATCTAAACGTTCCAACAGTGGTATCAGAGCTTTAGGTTCTGGTTTTTCTTGTTTTAGATTCATGTTTAGGTTGTTTATTCTGTTTAGAAGTGTTTTGAATCCATTACTGATAAGAAAAACACTTAAAAACAAGAATTGAATCCTAAACAAACTGTTTAAAAATCGCATGACCAAACTATATTGATTTGGTATGTGATCTAAACTGATTTTGCATCGACTGAGATCGCATTGCATCGATCGATGCAATGCAAGGATCGATCGTTGCAGTCGCGAGAGATTGACCGCGATCGCATGGATCGTTCAAACGATCGCATGGATCTCGCGAGAATCTCTCGGCCAAACCTGATAACCGTTCGTGCACGCGTGAGAGCATCGATCGATGCAGGATCGATGAACGATCGTTGCAGGATCGATGCTGTGAGCATCGATCGATGCGGTTAGGGTTTTGGCTCGGTTTAATTTAATTAAAATTAAACGTCTCGGTTTAATAAACAGATTTGATAATTTTATCATGTCTGGTTAAACCGGGATAAGAAATCCAATGTCGAAAGAATTATTGGATTTAGTGCCTAAACCAGGAATTTCTAATTTGATTTGGTTGGACCAAATAAATTGAGAAAATCCGGTTTAGTAAATAACCGGTTGACAATTGTGGTCATCGTAGTAATTAAAACTTGGTTAGACCAGTTTTAATGAACCAGACCGGTTATGTCAAATAATTGGACAATTGGGTCATGTCTTGGACATGGACAAATTCTTGGGCCTCGGGCCAAGAAGTTAAAACAATTGGGCCAATTATTTGAGTCTTTCTTCAGATCAATTTAAAATTTATTTTATAAAATTATAAAGTCGATTTTAAATTAAAGTTTCCGAAATTTTTGAAATTAGAAAGTTTCTTAAAATAGAAGTTTCTGAATTTGCGGGTTTTGGATTTTAAGAAATTTCCAATTTTAGAAAGTTTCCAATTTTAGAATGTTTCCGAAAATAGTAGGTTTCCAAAATAGAAAGTTTCCCGAAATAGTAATCTTCTATTTTGGGAATGAAATTTTAATAAACCTACGAACCTCAAATAATATCAAGCGTTGGATGTCTTGTCCAGGCTATGTCAGCTGTCAAAGCCCATTCAATTGTATTCATGGCCTTACAGTGTGAGGGTGTCTGCTTTTGCGTGGGTAAGGCGGTTTGTGATTCATAAATGTCATTGGGAGTCCCAGACATTAATGATTACATGACTGTATAGTCTGGTTTTCTTGACTAGGCCATCGGGAGTCCCGGGCCTTGAGACATCAGAGTGAATTGGGCCTCGGGTCCAGATTCACAACCAAGAGTTATGTCACGGATATAATTAGCCGATATAGGGCTTACCGATATAAGCTAAGGTTGGGTGACGGCCAGTGGCCCACTTTAATCTTAGTTATATGTGGATCTTGGAATCATTATATTCTATTGAGGGTAACTGATGTTATTGAATATAATGCATGATTAATCATATTATATTTTAATACGAGATTAATCATATTGAACGCATTAACTAAAATCCTTTTATCTTATATTTCAGTTATGACTAGCACAAACAATCAAAACACTTTCTCGATCCGGTCTGTCCTTAAGATGGACAAGCTGAACGGATCAAATTTCTTGACTTGGTCGCGGAACCTGAGGCTAGTCCTCAGACAGGAGAGAAAGGACTATGTCCTTGAGAGAGCTCTCCCCGTGAGGATCGGGTCCAATGCTTCTCATGCAGTATATGATGCTTGGAATAAGCATTATAATGATGCGGTAGATGTGCGTGGTCTGATATTGGCTACCATGGACTCAGACTTGCAGAAGCAATGTGAGAACATGGAGTCGCCAATAGAGATGATCAGCAGCCTGAAATTGAAATTTCAGGAGCAGATAAGAGTGGAGAGATACCGGTTGGTTAAGTCTCTCACTAGCTGCAAGCTACCAAATAATAATCCAGTGAGTCCTCATGTCAGTAAAATGATGGGTTACATTGATAACCTGAGGAAACTGGATTATCCAGTTAGCCAAGAATTGGCAACTGAGATCATTCTGCAGTCACTGCCGTCAAGCTATGATAAGTTCAGAAGGAACTATATCAAGAAAGGCTTAACGAAGACGCTGACTGAACTGCATGATATGCTCAAGACAGTTGAGCCGAACGTGAAGAGTACCCTGTACAATCTCATGAATGAGAAGGGTAGGTTTACTGCTGACAAGGGTGAAGACAAAGTTGTCCAGATTTTGAATCATGGCAAGCGTGTGTCTTCTGAGCCCGAGTCAGATACCTCTTGCGTTGGTAAGTGCTGCTACTGTAAGGAGACAGGGCATTGGAAGAGAAATTGCATTAAATTCATGGAAGATGATGAGGAATTGAAGTCGATGTATGAGACTACTTCCTCAGGTATTCATGTTATTACTTCAAGTTCTACCTTAAAGGTATTGAATACTGGTTGTGGCACTGATATTTGTGATAATATGCAGAGCCTAAGCAACAGTAGAACGTTGAAGGAAGGGCAAGTGAAACTACATGTCTGGAAGGAGCTTGGGATGCTGCCTCAGCCGTAGGGTTTTCACTTATAGATCCCTTTTAGGCTTGGTTTTGTATTAAGTAATTGCTACAATGTACCTGCTTTAAGCAGAATTGTCTTTCATTTTCTTGTAAGAATTTGAATGTTTTTCATTTTGATAAAAGACAAGTTTTGTTCTTTTGATCTTAATGAAATATTAATTGTAGCACCCTATTCATGGAATGGGTTTTATATCTTAAACTGAGTGCCTAAATGTAACATAAATACCGAATTGGTTTAAATCTAATGAATTAAACCTGATTTTCTTGGCATAAAAGTCTTGGTCACATAGAGTAAGTCGGATTCAGAAATCCCATAGTTATGGACTGTTGGGCTCATTTGATAAGATATCTTATGAGACTTGAATTCTGTTTACTGGACCAAAAAGAAAAAGGGCCTATCTTAGCCGAGCTAGAGAAAGGCCCAAAGGCTTATTGGACCTAGAACGTACTGATGTATGTGGCCCAATGAGCAGTAATGCCAGAGAAAATTTCCTGTACTTCATTGTCTCTACTGATTACTTCAGTGAGTGTGACTGTGTTCATTTGATGAGACACAAGTCGGAATTCTTTGACATGGTCGAAAGAGTTCCAGAATGAAGTATAGGATCTGAATGACAAAAGTATTAAGACTCTGGATTAAATCACGAGTGAGAATACTTAAGTCATTGATTGTGTGATCATCTTAATGAGTGTGAAATCGTTTCACAGCTCATTTCTCCTGAAAACCTGAAGGTGTTTCTGTGAGAAAGAATCAGATCTTATTAGAAATGATTAAAGATGAGTCACACGAATCTTCCATGATATTATTTAAGAATAACGCTCTAAAATATCTAAGTTTACGCTGAAATAGTTCCACAAATATCAGTTGAAAGACACCACGTTAATGTGGATTGGAATCGATCCAAATTTGTCTTTACTGAGTATTTGTAGTTGTGCTACTTCGCTGGTTGTCCTAGAGAAACTAAGGCTTGTTACTTTTACGTCCAATCTGTTTTCTAAGAAGGGAAGTTATTTTCAAAGAAGAACAGTGGGAGTAAAAGTATAACTCGAAGTTTTCTCAGGGAAACCAAGGCTCGGTACTTTTACGACCATTCTGTTTTCTAAGAAGGAAATTACTTTCCAAGAAGAACAGTGGGAGTAAAAAGAATTTTTACGACCATTCTGTTTTCTAAGAAGGGAAGTTACTTTCCAAGAAGAACAGTGGGAGTAAAAGTACAACTCGAAGAAATTCGAGAAATACAGGAGGCTGCTTAACCTATTGAGGGAGAGCAGCGGAAGGATTTACAGATTTCTGTAGAATCTACACCTGTGGAGCCTGAAGTTCGCAGATATGAAAGAATCAGTCACTAATCCGAGAGTGAATTCTCGTCATTAGTTCAGCCTGATGATCATTGAATGTTCGCATGATCTGATGATCATTGAAAGCGACGAATCTGCGAAATCCTAGGAAGCGAAAGTGAGCCCAGACTCCGAAGAATTACATTTTGTGTAAGTTGGCTTCATCGATCCATTCATGGATGGAAGCAAACATATCGGAGTTGGAGTCTTCGTTCTGTTGAAGTAGTCAAGGTTTTGACTTGAACAGGAACGAAGCGGAACTGTGTGTTTACTAATAGATTAGTGGGAGCGATATTGCATTTCTCATAGTGTATGTCGATGACATACTGATTCTCAGATATAACGTCCCAACGCTGTAGTCGGTAAAGGACTAGCTTGGGAGTTGGTTTAATGATTGACATGGGTAAAGCCACGTAGTTCTTGGATTTTGGATCTAGAAGATAGAGATCCAAAAGAGCTGGTAGGACAAAGTCAGGATTCTTTAATTGACAAAGTCCTACACGTTTTGAGCAATCCAAGAAGGGTTTTATGCCAATGTCACATGGCATTAAGTTAAGCAAGATACAGTATCCTACGATAACTGCTGAGCTTAAATGCATGGATGAGATTCCATATGCGTCGGCAATTGGATCTATCATGTATGCCATGAAACATACTTGTTTGATGTTGCTTTAATGTTAAGCAAGACAAGTAGAGACCAGTCAAATCCAGCAAAGAATCAAGTTTCCTAAAGTATGTCCTAAAGTATTTGAGGAATACTAAGGATAAGTTCTTGATTTACGGAGAAAGTGAGGTGCTATAAGTCGATAGAGTCTGAAAGGCAAGTTTCCAACAGACAAAGATGATTTCCGGTCACAGTCCGGTTATATCTTGTGTTTGTCTGGCGGTGCACGGCACTGTTGCTGACTCCATGACTTAAGCTGAATCTTTCGCAGCTTGGGAAGCGGCGAAAGAGGTTGTTTGGAAAGAAGAGTTCGTCACTGAACTTGATGTGATTCCCAGCATAGATGAGACTAGCTGCACATCAGAGGTCCAAACACCTTGAGGATATGTATAACCTATTCCGTAAGATAAATGACAGAGATGTTAAGTAGATCAGCAAGTTTCAACGAATGAGAACGTTGCTAATCTATCAACGAAGCCACTCCTTAGGCCTAAGCACGAGTCGCGGACTGTTGCTGTAGGATAAGTGAAATTAAGATGTAGTCTTAATTTCAGTGGGAGTTTTTTAAAGGGCTTTATTTAGTTATTGGATATGTTCTTGAAACAACATTTAAGATGTTTAATGAAATTATTTCAAGATTATTTTAACTGTGATGAAATAATCGTTCCAAAGTGATATAAACCATTTTATAGGTCATCGAAGTAAATGACTTGATCTTGAGTCATCAAAGTCATTTAGCTTGATCATGAGACCCTATATTTGATAAATGTTTTATATCATCCTGTCCCTAGTCGAAGGTTGTTGAAATTGGAACACCAACAACCGTGTGAGACTGGATTGGTACGTGACTTATGACAAAGTCTCAGTGTGTCATAGATGCGCGGCATCAAAGTCAGTACATAGGTGTATGTTTGGGAACATACGACCGGACAAGACCCGCTTATAATGTCCATTCTTATGTCCATTCCCAGACACCATGCTTATGTCCATTCGGATTCTCCTAGCAACCGCCGCTCATTATGATGACGGGCAGATGGATGTGAAAACAGTTTTCCTTAATGGAATTCTGGAAAGGGATGTGTGCATGACACTACCTGAAGTTTTCATTGATCCTAATGAAGCTGGGAAGATATGCAAGCTTCATCAATCCATTTATGGATTGAAGCAAGCATCTCGGAGTTGGAATCTTCGTTTTGATGAAGTAGTCAAAAGGTTTGACTTCGCCATGAACGAAGAGGAACCGTGTGTTTACATGAGGACTAGTGGGAGCGTAGTTGCATTTCTAGTATTGTATGTTGATGACATACTACTTCTCAGAAATGAAGTTCCATTGTTTCAGTCTGTTAAGAATTGACTCGAAAGTTGTTTTTCGATGAAAATATGGGAGAAACCGTATACATTCTTGGAATAAGAATCTATATAGATAGATTGGACAAGCTAATTGGATTGTGTCAAGATACTTATGGTGATAAGGGCTTGCACAGGTCCAGTATGCATGATTCCAAGAAAGGCTTTGTGCAAATGACTCTTGGTATTACTCTTAGCAAGACGCAGTGTCCTTCGACACACGCTGAGCAAGAGCGAATGAGGGTCAGACAACTGCTACAGGCATTAGATGTCTTAAGATGTGATCTTAATTTTAGTGGGAGTTGTTGTTGTTAATTTTAGTTATGATATGATGTTCGTATAAACATAATTTGATTATGTTATTGAAATCTGACATCTGTATTATTTAATAATGGTTATTAAATAATAGTCCCAAAGTAATTTATGACATTTTATAGGTCATCAAGTATGTGACTTGATCATGAAACCCTATAAGTGATAAATAACATAAATTAAGCTAGTCCCTGGTCAAGGTTGTTAAAGTGGGACATTAACAACCGCGTGAGACTAGTATGTGAGGGGACTGATGACTAAGTTTCATGGAGTCATTAATAAGAGTATTAAAGTCAATCACATAGATATGTGTTAGAGAACACATGATCGGACATGACCCACTGATGAGAACTCTACGGGATGGTTATATAAGTGTCATGAGAGTTTTCATTACGACTATAGAGTATAGTCCTTAGACCTGACTTCATCATGTTTTCTTACATATGAATTGGTCCGCTTTAACTTTGTCAAACGTCAGCCGTAACTGGTGACTATAAAGGCATTGATTGGGCGTATCATGAAGTGTGTGAAGATAAATGGATGGAACAAGATGGGATTTGTCCCTCCTATATAACGGGAGATAAATATCTCAGGGCCCATCGAAGATTTGATACTGAGAAATGTGTGACCACACTCAAACGAGTTGATTGTCAGTCGTTTGTCTTGTCAGTATAAATCGGAGTTCGATGAACATGATTTTGGCTTAATAAGGATGACACCGTTTCTTGCCTTATGCTAAGATCGAGATATAGAGACAAAGGGATTATGGGAATAGATGATTCCAGTACAAGTGGGAGATTGTTGGGAATGTCCTGAAATCAATTGTACTTACTCTTGTTTGAGTCGTAACGTCGAGGTTCGACAATCGTATAATATTAGGTGATTATAATGTTTTGCTAGAAACCGCTTATAATCTATAGATTGAGAATTTATTACTAATATTATACGATCCTACAGGGTCACACACCTAAGCAAACTGGATCATAAATATGATAGGGTTTTATACATAATATTATATATATATATATATATATATTATATATATATATATCATATATATATATATGATTCATATGATGCATTATATATATGTGATATATATAATGGCACATATGACACAAAGGAAGGCACACATGAGATTTAGAACTTACATATACATATATTGGCGACCTAACAAGCTTCTTGGGCTAAGCCCATTACACTTAACCTAATAGTTGGGTTAATGACGTGAGCTTAGCAATATATGTGTAATGTTTGAATCAAAATAAGCATCGCTCGCCGTCAACATTAACAAACCCTAAACACGAATGGTTCGTGAAGTTATTTTGAGATTGGATCTCAACGGCACTAGCATCCCGCTCCGATCCAGTTTGTGTGCGTGTGGATACCGGTAGAGACACTACATCTGAAGTGTTAAAAGAATCTCAAATCGTCTCGTTTTTATTCCGCTGCAAAATATCCAGGTATATTCGAGATTGTAGATCTAGATTTATTTCAGTATTTGCATGAGTTCCTTGCTAGTAAATTCATAGGTTGATTATAAAATTGTTTTATAACCGGTATGAATTCCTACAGTAGTTGCAGAAGGTGCAACAACAATAGTAGTGTTTGAAGTGTCTAAGGCTGATCCTATAGTAGCATCAGAAGGAGCAAATGCTGAGATAGATCCATGTGAATTAGTTTGGCTAACATTTTCAATACTTGTAGCAGTAGCATTTTCAACAGATAGTCAATATATGGTGCATCCACAACTTTCACTGGATCAATAACAATGGCGGCAGAGATAAGCGAAGAACTCAGGTTAGGAGCATTAGGCTCATGGAGTAGACATTTAGTCTTTTTGTAGCCTAGTTTCCCACATTTCAATGATTTGAATATTGTAAGCTGGTAGAAGAAAAAACCATTGAGACATTACCATAATTAGATGTTGAAGCTACAAAGCCATGGTTTGTGATCGATGCAGATGGGGAAGGGGAAAACTGCTCTGGAGCCTTCATGTATGCATTAAGTTGATGGATCAAGGATTGTACTTGATCAGTACTAATACATCTGATATCAAGACTGTTTGGAGCTGAAGCCTTCTGTATTGTTAGAGTTAGGAACATTATTAGCCACTACATTTGGCTTTGATGAGTGAGAATGTTGAAAATTAGAGTGATTCGGGAAAGAAATTTTGGAATCTGAGTAAGTTTGTGATTTTGTCTGAGTACACGACTGAGCAGATTTTTGATACATCTTTTGACGAGGAGGGTATCCTTTTTGCTTGTAACACTTTTGAATAGTGTGACCAGTATGGCCACAATGAGTACATACATGTCGTTATAGATAATGAGAATCGTGATAAGTCACATAAGATGTATTCTCTGCAAGTACAAGATACTGACCCTGCTCATGCTGTCCTGAGTACACATGTAATACCCCGTATCACAAAATTGGTCAACAGGCAGTCAGGAAGTCAACAAGGGGCGTATACAAAATCTATCTACTTCCAAAGATTTGAACAAGTCAAGTATCTTAAACATTCTATATGGGTCTCAAAGTAAAGACATCAGTACTACGTATGGGCTTAATGCATATCGGCCGATCCTGACTTGGGTTATTGAATAATCAAAATTCAGGTTAGTGTTCTTTTGGGGTTTAGAGACTGCTCAGTTGACCTATTTCACTTGCTAATCTCTTTCTAGATTGATGTTTTTTATTTAGCCCAACCTGCTTGCTCTTTAAAGCTACTTCGAATCACACTTAAATAATGAATCTTTATTCAACACATACATTAAACCACACAAATTATTTACACACTTTAAGCCCTCCGTTGTTTAACACAGACATGATTTCACAGAGAGAAAAAATCCATAAATAAGCAAACTTGCAAAGATATTTCCTAGATATCGTCGATGGATTTCAGCAGTGGAATGCTCTGTTCATCACAGAATAGTTATGTTGGATTAACACTTGTTTTCACTCACACAAAAACATAAAAAACAAAGATTGTTGTTTTGACTTATGTTTCAAGTTTGGAGATGAATGCAAAAACTCAATAATAGGCTCCTCAACAGTAATAATAATTGATATGAGGCAACTAAGATTCAGATTACAAATCACCATTTGAAGAGTATCCTCTAAATTACATGTAATTTGTAGTACAAATATTTTCAAGTTCGGACAAATGATCACACAATGAAGAGAGAAGGTGCATAAACCAGGCGAGCACATGAGATTCGAGCAGGAGAAAACCAAATCAGGTGTCTGTGAGTCATCTTCGAAGCAGCCCAGCCTTGATTCACGGATCTTACAATTCTTTGGTAGCTTCTCTCTTTAAACCAAGATTAGAACTTCGTATAGACACCAATCAGAAGCCTGCCATTTGATAATTTGTGGTGTGTTGCCCCCAGTTTTCGATCTGGTTTTGTGGACTTTGGGTGGTGTATCAACCGTTAAAGCATACATTTTTACAGCAAATAACTCTTGCGGAAGACCCTTCTGATCCTGGAAAATATTTTTGTAGAAAGAAAAAACTGTAAACTTCCAAACCTACAGTTTGTAGAATACGGTCTTAAGAAGAATTGCACAGACAAAAACTCAACTTTTGTTTGATATAGATGTAACCCACAACGACAAAAGAGCTGTTTAAAGTATGGACCGATCTGGTGATGCTACGATCCTCTTTATCCAAAACAAATCCTGCACACAAGAAAAAAAACTCAGTATTTATCTCCTTCTCCAATTTGTTCTCTCCACATCTCTTATGCGCTATTAAAATCCTTCCCTTCACAAACATCCACCGGATCCAACGACCGAGCTAAAACGCTTCCTCTACGTTGATACTGATAAAGTGACAGTCGCAAAGCAGTCGTCAACGGCGGCGGCTAGATATGGTTTTGGTGGTTGCAATGGAAGTGTCGAAAAATTGTCTCTTATGACTCTCCCTCTCAAAATAAAATTTCCCATGCCCTCGTTATAATAGGAATTTCATTTCGATTTAAATTAAATAAGAGAAAATGAGAAATTTTTGAAAATAATGTGTGGGGCACGACATTATGCCTCATACCTGGGCGTAACCCGATTCAACCTATGCCCACCGAATTCTATCCGGGTCTCTTATACCCGAGATAAAAAAAATTGTACTCTTTCCCAAATCCCTAATTCCCCATTTTTACTCCGACCCGATTTTTACAATCCCGACTTCTCTCCGACTCTCTCTATCAACTTTGCAACCGGAATACGGTCACCGGAATACCTCCGTCATCGAAGATGGTGGAGACGAGGAATGTTTCTAAGAAGACGAAGCCGAATAGTCCTGCGGCGGAGAGGGTGTCGAAGAAGAGGCGGCGCAGAGAAGCGTCGGTTCTGGCTCCGACTCCGGCTCCGGCATCTCCGAGTGTTAAAGGAGATGCGGCGGAGACGAGAAATGAAAAAACGTGCCGGGAGAAGCTTCGGATACGTTGGTTCCGACTCCGGCTCCGGCTACTGCTCTGGCTCCTGCTCCTCCGAGTGTTAAAGGAGATGCGGTGGAGACGAGAAATGAAGAAAACACAGATGAGGCCGCGACGGAGGAGACGGCGGAGGAAAACAATGACGAGGTGATGGATTCAGATGAATAAGTATAAGACGAAAGGGAGGAGAATAGAATGAGGCGGATGAATCGTAGGAGGGGACATCGGAGACGGCGGAGGAATCCGATGAGACCGACGGTCCCGAAGGTCGGAATCCGGTAAGGAGTAAAACCCTAGTATAAGTAATACTAGGAAAACTAGTTTAATATATCTGGTAATGTATTACTAGGATAACTAAGGATTACTAGGTTATCTTAGGTAAAACTAGGAGAACATTGTAATACTATGATAACTAGGTAATACTAGATATCTTGGTAAAACTGGATAAACTAGGTAAAACTAGAATAACTTGGTTATACTGTGTGTTGTTTGTGATACTGTATTTTTTGTTTGCAGGGTGCCTCGGAGGAAACGATAGCCCTGCGACCTCTTAAAATGTACTTCCCGCCAGATCAGTATAGTGAGAGCGTGAAGTTACCAACGCGGTCCTACATCGAGGAAACTTTGAAAACTTTTGATGAATTGAATCTCACTCTGACGGAGACGTCATGGTTTGAGAACCATCCGCAGTTCTCCCACATTTATCACATGCCAAGGAGCAATCACAAGGTTCAGCCTATGTGGATGCTTCTGCTGCGTACCGCTGAAATCAAAAGGAAAGAGGAAGCCGCAACTATCCTATCAACTGGAAGAGACAAGGATCCTTGGACTTCAAGAAGAAGTATTTCGACGAGAAGTTTTAACGTGAAGACGTGAAAAAGAAGCTTGGCGAAATGGGACTGGAGATAGGCTGAAGATGGTGGTGCTGTATTTCTTGAGCAGCATTGTTAATTGTCCCAACAAAACTAGAAAAAGTCAAACCCGTGTTGGACGTATTTCTAAGATGTGTGAATGATCTGGATTTATATCAGACATTTCCTTGGGGAAGATTGTCGTTTGAGTACATGTTGGAGTCCATTTACAAGACGATGGATCATTGGATCATTTTAAAGGGAAAGTGTCGGGTCCATGGATGATTCTGGATTTTGTGTTCCATTGGAGGTATAAACTTAGGACTTTGTATTTTAACTAATCTTTTTGTAATGTCTAATTTTTTAATTTTTTTGGTAGCTTTTGGCGGTGGAGGCCATTCCGAAACTGAGAGACAGCTTCCGAGAAGTTGTACCATTTCTTTACGACGATTGTCCGAGGATGTGCAAGTAAAATTAGAAAAAGGCGACATGAGAGGGTGGCATCTTGAGACAGTCTACGAGAAACTCGGTGATACTAAGGTTAATAGTACTAGCGGAAATTGGTAACACTAGCAGCAATTGGAATAATCAAATTTTGATTGTTTAAATATGTTATAATTTACAGGAAATTTATAGTGTTGGTAACCACGTCTGAGGAGAATGAGCTGTTGGAAGAGATCATGGAAAAAGAGGACGATGCCATGAGCACGATATTGTTGTGGAAAGTTGGTGCAAGCGTCTAGACCAAGGATTAACTGTTAGGTTTGAAGATATGATGGAAGAAGATTTGAAAGGACGACAACCTAAGAAGGAGGCAGGAAGAGTAGAGAAAGAACGCCAAAATCACAAGGCTTCCGTGGAGGAGTTGTCCGCCGCGTTTACGAACATGATAAAGCAGATGAGTTTGCTTGTTGTGAAGGTCATCGAGATGGACGAAAGGATCAAGCCTCTTTAAGAGTTTGTGAAGGCTCAAAAGTCTTGGAGGGGAGGTGGTGATGGTATTTAGAGACACCTATGATTCTCCACTATGTTTTTTTGGGAACTTTATTTAGGTAATTCCTTCTTTTGCTACAACTGTTTTGATCGGAGAACTGGTAGAACTATGTTGCCATTATTTTTTTTTGGGTCAAAACTATGTTGCTATTTCCAAGTAGTATTTTGTTGTTGGTTTGCATTGATCCCAAAATTCATGGTATAACTAAGTAAAACAAGTAATACTAAGTCTTAAACAAAACATAGATAACAAATAATCAACAATGAAGTTGATAATAAGTCTTACTTAAACAAGACATAGATAGATAGATAGATAGATAGATAGCAAAACATAACATAACATAACCAACTATTTTAACTTGGCAATCTCCTTTCGCAATTATTTAATAGTCTTGTCCTGCTCTTCAACCTCCCGAAGTAACTTCTTAATCTCTTCTTCGACACAAGTAATACTAAGTCTTAAACAAAATATAGATTACAAATAATCAACAATGAAGTTGATAATAAGTCTTACTTAAACAAGACATAGATAGATAGATAGATAGATAGATAGCAAAACATAACATAACCAACTATTTTAACTTGGCAATCTCCTTTCGCAATTATTTAATAGTCTTGCCTGCTCTTCAACCTTCCGAAGTAGCATCTTAATCTCTTCTTCGACACCAAAAACTCATGGCTGACGAAAGTGGAGTCCATCATCCTATCAAACAATAAAACAGACACTTCTCTAATAGTTATACTCAGTATTACCTAGTTTTACCAGTTCTACAGACCAACAACATTCATATAGTGTTACCTAGTTTTACCATTAAATCGGCGATTTTTTTTTAATGTTTTAAAATATCACACATAGTTATACCAAATTATTAGTTATACAAAATGTTCAAATATTTGGTTTACAGTTAAATTAGTATTACACCGACTAAAAGTTATTTTTTCAAGTATTACATTTGATTTTATTGATCTACCATATGAATCTCATTGCCCAGTGCATTTCTTAGTTTGAATATTATTTTCAGTAACTTTCACTTCCCAAGTGGGTTCTCCACTAGAAAGTATTTCTTAAAGTATAAGAAAATGTTTGGTGAATATGTTTCATAGAACCCCATTTTAAATAAATTTTGGTTAATTTATTCTTTGTAAAACATATAATATAAACACATAGTTCTCCCAAAATTCCATGCTTTCATCAGATGATTAAGTTTGGTTTTAATTACCCAAACATAAATACTTTAAAAAGGGTCAAGTATTACAACTCATGAGCAGTTATACTAGTATCACCCAGAACTCACTAAATCGTTATATAGTATTACGTAAATGACAACAACCATTGCAGTGTTTTACATAACAAAAGCAAAAGCTCAAAATTCTACAAAACATAGTATTCTCTATACAACAACCATGGCAGTGTTCTTCCCCCCTGCTTTTTATTTTGTACCCTTACCCTTTTACGTTTTTCTCTAGTCGATTGAAGTCTTTTTACCTTTTTCCGACCCTTCCTTATGACGATATCCAGAGGTATTATCTGCTTCTCCATGATGTAATCTGGGACAACCCACACAGACATATCATGCACAACATAGATCGACCTGACATAAGCCAATGTCCACAACTCGTTCAAATAATATTTCAAACACAAATCGATGAACTTGCAAGCCTTTCAAATAATAGTTCTTGTGGATATCAGGCCTTCCATTTTCTTTGAAATAGATGAAAGTGGATAGAGCATAGAGACAAGGATACTTATGAATATTGATGAACATGCAAGTGCAACTTTTATCTACCAAGTTCACTAAATGAAGCTTTCCTTCATCATCATCAACTTCGTATTGAAGTGAATAACTGTTTACCTCTCGCACAGGCAATTTATCAGCCTCATGCCATTTTTTGTGCAAGAAGTTCTCAACCAAAGGCACCAGTTTGTTTGTACTTGGTGCTGCCACAGACTCTTTCCTATGATCGTTAAACCAATCAGAAAAATTTCGAAGTATGGTATCCATCAACAGTAGTAAGGAGTACTTCGTGGCGTCCTTAAAAACTTCGTTTAGAGATTTGACGGAGTTGCTAGTGTCGAGGTTGTATCTATCAGCTGGAGATACACATCTTGCCCATTTTTCTAGCTCGGTGGTTTCCTCCGCATACTTCGCCGCTGAAGGAACTCGTCGTAAAGATTGTTGAACTCAGAAACCGTGTTAGCCCAACCGCACTCTTGGAATTGTTTGGCGACAAAGTCCTTATTTGCGTGATGAGGAGCATGACCTTTAACATTTTGGGCCTTTAAATGCCATAAGCAATACCCTTGATGAGCTCGTGGATACGCAATAGCTATGTCGTTGATGAGGCTTAAATTTCTGTCACTCACAAACACCAAATCAGAAGAGTCGGCTACAATGGTTTTCAACATCTCGAAAAACCAGGCCCAACTATCATTATTCTCACCGTCGAGTACCCCAAATGCTATAGGATAAATGTGACGATTGACATCTTGAGCTACGACAAAAACTAGTACACTACGATATGCGGTCTTCAGAAAAGTTTCATCCACCATAATCACTTTTCTCATGCACTTAAACCCTTCAATGCAAGCTCCCAAAGCTATGAAAAGGTACTTGAATTTTCCCACCTCATCCAGTTTCACTTCCGCTAACCGTACCATGATTCAACTCCTCTAGGACGTACACATAACAATACAACATCCGGTAGCTATCTTCTGGACTACCACTCAAATCGCAAACTGCTTGATTTTTCCCTCTCAGAGCCGTGGAGTATGATATCACTACACCAACTTTTCTCTTCACAATATCCATGATAACCTTAGGAGTTGGAGTCTCGTATTTCCCTGGATAATCTTCAATCAACAGAGATGCAACTAGTTTGATGATCCTTTCCTCTTATCCATGCCTTCTTCACTCTGACTAGTCCGGCTGCATGTGTGTGTTGGAATTGTGTCCTGAAATCACATTGTACTTACTCTAAAGATTGTTGTATTGTCGAGATCGGACAATTCATGTGATACTGGGTAGTCATAATGTTTTGCTAGAAACCGCTTATGACAAATGAGTTGTGACTCATTTCTAGTATCGTGTGAACCTACAGGGTCACACACCTAAGCAAGTTGGATACGCTTTGTATGGGATTGATCATTGGCATATGGTCCGATCAATGTGTGTTGGATACACATTGAATTCGTGTTTTAAGAGGTGTGTCGATCGATGCCATTGGTGCGTCGATCGATACAAGAGGTGTGTCGATCGACACCATTGGGTGCATCGATCGACACAAGGTCGATACCGAAACTGAAGTTACGGTTTGTAAACCGTGGACCTATTTATAGGGGCCAGGATACACGACCTAAGAGTGAGCCGTCGCAGACAGTTTTTCTGGACAGAAAACAGACCCTCTTCCTCTAAAACACGCAGAGAATCTCAGGAAATCCAATTCCCGGCACTAGCATCCCGGTGGATTTCAGCTTGTGTGCGTGTGGACTACGGTAGAGGCGCAGCGATTGAGGCGCTCTCGATATCGTTTATCTGACTCTATTCCGCTGCCAATCTCCAGGTAAACACGAGGTCAGTTCTTAGATTCAATAACACAAACCCCTAGATCCTAGGCTTCAGGAACAAGATGGAATTCTGAAACTGTTAGAATTAGCCGAGTTCCTTCAGTGGTATCAGAGCCTTAGGGTTTTTCATTGAATCAGCCTGTTTAATTGAATCTGATGAATTGAATTCGCTCATAATAGTTTTATGAACAAAAGTTGTTAGATCGATTGAAACTGAAATCGGATTCTGAGTTTTCGTATGGTGTCGATCGACACATGAGGTGTGTCGGTCGACACAGAATAGTGAATTCATCAGAATCGGCGGCTAGGGTTTTCGCGTAGAAAACCTGAATGCCTACTGTGTCGATCGACACAGGTTGAGTGTCGGTCGACACAGACCTTGCGATTGGTTGATCGGTTCAATTGGATTGAACCAGTTATCATGCTTGGTTAATTAGATCAGATCGGTTTAAATCGGATGAATTGGTTCAATTTGATTGAACTGATTATCTCAATTAGTATAAACCGATTTGATCGGTTAAGATCAGTTTGATCTGATAAGTCGGTTCAATGGGATTGGACCGGTCATCAAAATTGTCTCCGGTTTAGGTCTATGTCGACCGTCAAACAAGGGTTGTGTCGATCGACATGACCGGTTCAATGAACCGGGTTAATTGGATTAACTGGTTATTGAAGTACGGTTTTGTTTGGTGGTGTCGATCGACAGACATGGTCTGCGTCGATCGACACAGTGCTCACAATTCTGGTTATTGAACCCTGAATTTGCAAAACCAAACTCGACTTAAACCTAGTTGATAAAGAACAATTAAAACTTAATTAAAATAAAAGTTAAACGTGTTCTAAACCTATCGAATGCACATTGGATGTGTATTAGATCAAAGATTAGTATTCAATATGGTCAACTGTCAAGACTCATTTCGTTGTTGTGATACTCTTGCCAAGAGCTTGGTGTCCACAATTACATGAGTAAGGCAGGTAGTAGTGTTGATGGTCTTGCAGTGCTTGACATCAACAATTACATGACCTAAGAGATTGATTTACTAACCTTTTAAATGTTCCGTTTCCTCAACTAAATATCAAGTGACCTTGATGTCTTGCCCAATCTTGTCTACTGTCAAGACTCATTTGTTGTTGGATAGTCTTGGAGTCCTTGGTATCCACAACTACATGAGTAAGGCAGGTGATCATTGATAGACTTGCAGTGCGACTGTCAATGATCACAAGACTGAAAAGATTGGTTTACTTGACTGGGCTATCAGAAGTTCTGGGCCCAGAGACATCAGAGTGGATAGGACATGGATTGTCTTATCTGCGACCAAGAATTGTACTGGGTACAATTAGCAATGGTTTGCTTACCTAGATAACTAAACTTTGGGTGATGACGAGTCGTCCACTCAGATTTTAGTGATGTATGGGTCTTGGATCATTATATTCATAGAGGAAACATTGTTTGAATATAATGCGAGTTTTCTTATTAGATAAGATTTCTCATTTCCTGAGCTTCATAACTAAAATTTTCTTTTATTAAAATTTCAGCCTATGTCTAAAACTATTTTCTCGTTACGATCCATCCTTGAGAAGGACAAGTTAAATGGATCAAATTTCCTGGATTGGTATCGCAATTTGAGATTAATCCTCAATCAGGAGAGCAAGGACTATGTCCTTGAGAAAGCTCTTCCTGAAAGGCTTGGGATCAATCGCTCGAATGCAGTATATGATGCTTGGAATAAGCATTATATTGATGTGGTAGATGTGCGTGGTCTAATGTTGTCTACCATGAACTCGGACTTGAAGAGTCAATACGAGAACATGGAGTCGCCAATAGAGATGATCACCTGAAGTTTCAGGATCAGGCACGAGTTGAGAGATTCCAGATGGTGAAGTCTCTCACTGGGTGCAAGCTACCAGAGGATGCTCCAGTGAGTCCTCATGTCATTAAAATGATGGGTTACATTGATAACCTGGGGAAATTGGAATGTCCTGTCAGCTTAGAGTTGGCCACTGACATCATTCTGCAGTCACTGCCGTCTAGTTATGATAAGTTTATCAAAAGCTATATCAAGAATAACTTGACGAAGACGTTGACTGAGCTGCATGGCATGCTCAAAACAGCAGAGCAAGACATCATAAAGGGTAAAAGATTTGAGAAATCTTGTGTTGACAAGGGTAGAGGCAGGGCCGTCCAGATTTGGAATCAGGATAAGCCTGTGTCATCTTATAAGCCCAAGTCCGGCCCATCTGGTGTTAGAAAGTGCTTCTACTGTGGTGAGTCAGGGCATTGGAAGAGAGATTGCATTAAATTCTTGGAAGATTCACAAGAGATGAAGGAGATGTATGGTACTTCTTCTTCAGGTATTGTGTTATTACTTCAAGTTCTACGTATGTATTGGATACTAGTTGTGATACTGATATTTTGGAAATATGCAGGGCCTAAGCAACAGTAGAACGTTGAGGAAAGGACAAGTGGAACTGCGTGTCTGGTATGGAGCAATGGTTGCTACATAAGCTGTAGAGATTCTCCACTTGTAGGAGCCTTTCAAGCTTGGTTTTTGAATTAAGTAATTTCTACTATGTACCTGCTTTATGGAGAGATGTCTTTCATTTTCTTGTAAGAATTTGGATGCATTTCATTCTGATAAAAGACAAGTTTTGATCTTTTGATCTTAATGAAATATTATATGGTAGCACCCCTTTTGATAATGGGTTTTTATATCTTAAACCAATGTACGCTTGTATATATAACATAAATACCAAACGGTTTAAGTCTGATGACTTAAACTCGATTTTTCCTCAGCGTAGTCGTTTTAACCACATAGAGTGAAGCGGATTCAGGAGTTCCATAGTTATGGGCTTTTAGGCTTATTTGATTATAAATCATATGAGATATGAATTCTGCTTGTTGGGCCAAATGACTAAGGTTTCTTTAGCAGAGCTAAAGAAAAGGGCCCCAGGCTTATTGGGCCTTATGTTGGAAGTTTTGGTTGATCCTGATTCAATTCTCATATTGATCTCAACCTAAACATGCATTAGATCTAGGTGTTCTTATTTAGAAACATATGATCTCACCTTTTACCTGTTTGTTTGCAGCGGAATTAATGAACAGGTCAATGATCAGGGAGATACACCGAGAGATGGATCCTCCAAAGGCTCACACACGCAATCACCGGAAATTGGCTGCTAGACCACAAGGAGAGAGGCGCCAGAAAGAGAGGAGAATCGCGGCTGGGTTAGGGTTAGAGAGAAGGAGACTTTGGCTTTTAATCATTAAAAGCCTTCTCCTTCCCATTTGGGCTTTTGGGCCCAATCTGATTAAATTCCATTTAATCAGACCCATTATTCATTCTCTCTTAGTACGACAAATGCCTAGCACTTTTGTCGTACTTCTGCTATGCCGTTCCAACATTATTTCCTGCTAGCTTAAGCGTGTGACCCATATGGGATCATACAATAAAGGCAATAAGTCCAAGACTTATAGATCATGAGCGGACTCTAGCAAGCCATCATGACCCCCAGCATTGTATGACTTATGTCTGATCACTGACATACTCTTACGTTATAGAGACAGTACAGAGATTGCTGGACACAATTCCAACAATCTCCCACTTGAACTGGAATCTCTGTATTCATAATCCCTTTCGTCTCAATATCTCGATTAGTCATAAGGCAAGATTGGTGTCATCCTTATAAAGCCTAATCTTGTTCATCGAACTCTGATTTGATACTGACAATGCAAACGACTCGGGAAAGTCCGTTTGAGCATGGCCATGCGTTTTCCAGTATTCAAATCTCCGATTGGCCTAGAGATATTCACTCCATTTATATTGGAGGGACAAATCCCATCTTGTTCCATCACTGTAAACTACTCATTTCATGATGTACCCAAACAAGGTCCTTATAGCTATCGCGGAACGATAGCGTTAGACAATGATCAAAGTGCATCAGTCCATATGCAGTCACATGCATGCGAACTCAGGTCTAAGGACTATACTCTATAGTCGTAGTAAGAATCTCTTATGACACAGATATAAATATCCTGAAGAGTTCTTATAAGCGGGTCTTGTCCGGTCGTATGTTCCCAACATACACCTATGTACTGACTTTGATGCCGAGCATCTATGACACACTGAGACTTTGTCATAAGTCACGTACCAATCCAGTCTTACACGGTTGTTGGTGTTCCAATTTCAACAACCTTCGACTAGGGACAGGATGATATAAAACATTTATCAAATATAGGATCTCATGATCAAGCTAAATGACTTCGATGACTCAAGATCAAATCATTTACTTCGATGACCTATAAAATGGTTCATATCATTTTGGAACGATTATTTCATCACAGTTAAAATAATCTTGAAATAATAATTTCATTAAAACATAAATAATAATGTTTTACAAGAATATATCAAATAACTAAAATAAAGCTCACAAAACTCCCACTCAAATTTAGATTACATTTCAATGTTTCTAATGCCTACAGCTTCAGTCAGGAACTCGAGCTTAGGCCTTGGGAGTGGCTTTGTCAACGGATCAGCGACATTATCATCTGTCGGAACTCGGCTGATCTTGACTTCCTTTCTATTAATGATGTCACGTATCAAGTGATATCTTCTTTGAACATGCTTGGATTTCTGGTGTGATCTTGGTTCCTTTGCCTGAGCTATAGCACCATTGTTGTCACAAAACAGTGCCAGAGGCTCAGCCGCATCTGGTATCACACCTAGTTCCATAATGAACTTTCGTATCCAAACAGCTTCCTTCGCTGCTTCTGAGGCGGCGATATATTCAGCTTCCGTAGTGGAATCAGCAACGGTGTCCTGCTTGGAGCTTCTCCAACTTACTGCACCGCCATTCAGACAAAAGACATAACCGGACTGTGACCGGAAATCATCTGTGTCTGTCTGGAAACTTGCGTCCGTGAATCCACTGACTTTAAGCACATCACTTCCACCGTACACCAAGAATTTATCCTTAGTATGTCTTAGATACTTCAAAATATTCTTTACGGCAATCCAATGGTTTTCACCTGGATTTGACTGGTATCTACTCGTCATGCTCAATGCATAAGCAACATCAGGACGAGTACAGATCATGGCATACATGACAGATCCTATTGCAGATGCATAAGGAATATTCTTCATGCGCTCAAGCTCAGCAGCCGACGTAGGGCTCTGCTTCTTGCTTAGCGTTGTGCCATGTACCATTGGCGTGAAGCCTTTCTTGGAATCTTTCATGCTGAATCTGTGTAGGACTTTGTCAATGTATGAGTCTTGACACAAGCCTATCCGCCTCTTAGGTCTATCCCGATAGATCCTAATTCCAAGAACGTATGCGGCTTCACCCATGTCTTTCATGGAAAAACAACTTCCAAGCCAGTCCTTTACAGACTTCAGCATTGGAACGTCGTTTCCGAGAAGCAGTATGTCATCAACATACAGAATAAGAAAAACGATTTTGCTCCCACTAGTTTTCTTATACACGCATTGTTCTTCTTCGTTTCTGATGAAGTCAAATTGCTTGATCGCTTCATCAAAACGAAGATTCCAGCTCCTTGATGCTTGCTTCAATCCATAAATGGATTTATGAAGCTTGCATACTTTCCCAGCATTCTTTGGATCTATGTAACCGTCAGGTTGCGTCATATACACATCCTCTTCCAGAATACCATTCAGGAAGGCGGTTTTCACGTCCATCTGCCAAATTTCATAATCATGAAAAGCTGCAGTTGCTAGTAGAATCCGAATAGATTTCATCATAGCCACCGGTGAATAGGTTTCATCGTAGTCCACACCGTGAACTTGTCTGAAACCTTTTGCCACCAACCTGGCTTTATAAATCTGGACATTTCCATCAACGTCAATCTTCTTCTTGAAGATCCATTTGCACTCGATGGCTTTTACACCAGCGGGTAAGTCAACCAACGAAAAGACTTGGTTGACCGACATGGAGTCCATTTCGGAATCAGTGGCCTTGCGCCACTTAGAGGAATCTGGGCCCATCATGGCTTGATTGAAGTTCGATGGTTCATCACCATCAATGATCAAAAGATCATGACAGTCAGTCACGAGGAATCCCTGATATCTCTCGGGTTCGTGACGGATCCTCCCGGATCTTCGAACTTCAGGTACTACAGGTTCAGGCTCTACAATTTCTTGTAGATCCTCCTGCTGCTCTTCCTCATTAGGTTGAGCAGTATCCTGTTCATCTTGAATTTCTTCAAGCAGTACCTTACTCCCACTGTCTTTCTTAGAGAGAAACTCTCTCTCAAGAAAGTTACAATCCCGAGCAACAAAGATCTTGTTCTCGGAACGTAGATAGAAGTAATAAGCCTTGGTTTCCCGTGGATAACCAATGAAGTAGCATTTATCAGATTTTGGTGTAAGCTTATCTGAGATTAATCTCTTAACATAGGCTTCACAACCCCAAATTCTTAGATAAGACAGCACTGGAGCTTCTCCAGTCCATAATTCATATGGTGTCTTTGCTACTGCTTTTGATGGCGCTCTATTTAGAGTGAACACTGCTGTTAGCAGAGCATATCCCCAAAGGGATATTGGAAGGTCTGTGTGACTCATCATAGATCGAACCATATCCAATAAGGTCCGATTTCTCCTCTCAGACACACCATTCCATTGAGGTGTTCCAGGAGGAGTGAGTTGGGATACGATCCCACACTCTCTCAGATGATCACTGAATTCTTGGCTTAAGTATTCTCCTCCTCGGTCGGACCGAAGAGCCTTAATGCTTTTGCCAAGTTGGTTCTGTACTTCATTTTGGAATTCTCTGAACTTTTCAAAAGATTCAGACTTATGTTTCATCAAATAAACATATCCATACCTACTGAAATCATCAGTGAAGGTAATGAAGTACTGATAGTTTCCTCTTGCATTAGTGGACATTGGGCCACACACATCAGTGTGTATCAGGCCCAATAAGTCACTGGCCCTCTCGTTAGGTTTATTAAAGGGGGCCCGTGTCATTTTGCCCATCATGCAGGATTCGCATTTCTCACATGACTCAAAGTCAAATGAGCCAAGAAGTCCATTCGAATGGAGCCTCTTGATGCGTTTCTCGCTGATGTGCCCTAAACGACAATGCCATAGAAACGTTCGGTTTTCCTCATTAGGTTTAAACCGTTTTGTATTAATGTTATAAATTGGCGCGGATTGATCGAGTATGTAAAGCCCATTCGTAAGAGGGGCAGAACCATAGAACAAATTGTTGCGATTGAAGGAACATAATTTATTCTTAACTGAAAAATCATAACCTTCCAAATCCAACAAAGAAATTGAAATAATATTTCTGCTTATAGCAGGTACAAAATAACAATTATTAAGTTCTAAAATCAATCCCGAAGGTAAAGACAACAAGTAAGTTCCTACAGCTAGTGCTGAAACTTTCGCTCCATTTCCAACTCGTAGTTCCACTTGTCCTTGCTTCAGCCTTCTACTGTTGCTGAGTGCCTGCATATTAGTACAAATATGAGCCCCACAACCAGTATCCATGACCCATGAGGTATTATCAGAAGTAGTTGTATTAACTTCTATAACAAAAATACCTGATGAAGAAGTCTCGAAAGTCTTCTTCTTTAATTCCTTTAGACCTTCCTGGAATTTCTTACAATCTCTTCTCCAATGCCCCAGTTCTTTGCAGAACCTGCACATGTCAGTAGGCCCAGCCTTGGACTTGGGCTTGGGCTTTGGCGTGTCTGAGTCCACGACTTGGACACCCTTGGCCTTTCCCTTATCCTTAGCAGAAGACTTTTTAAACCCCTTGCCCTTTTGTACCATAAGTACATTGGGGTCCTTGGCGGTTTTCTTCAAGTTGGGCTCTGCAGTCTTGAGCATTCCGTGAAGCTCAGGCAGTGTCTTACTCAAGCCATGCATGTTAAAGTTCAGAATGAACTGATCATAGCTTGCAGGTAAAGACTGCAGAATGATGTCGCAGGCAAGTTCCTGGCTGATTGGGCAGTCGAGTTTGTGAAGATGATCGAGATAACCCATCATCTTCAACACATGAGGACTCACTGCCGCATTCGCAGCCAACTTACAGTCCAAGAGGTTCTTAACTGTCTGGAACCTCTCGGTCCTAGCCTGCTCCTGAAAAAGCGATTTCAGGCTTGCCATGATCTCGATTGGAGACAATACACTCTCGAACTGTTTTTGCAGCTCAGGAGTCATTGTCACCAACATCAGGCAATAAACATCATTTTCATCTGACGAATGCTTTTCCCAAGCATTGTGCAGAGTCCTGGCAGCATTGGCAAGAGGCCTCTCGGGGAGGGGATCTCGAAGGACATAATCCTTCTTCTCCTGCTTGAGGACCAGCCTCAAGTTCCTTGACCATGTCAGGAAGTTCGTTCCAGTCAGCTTCTCCTTCTCGAGAACAGACCGGATCGAGAATGTGTTTTGAGTGCTTGTAGTAGTCATATCTGAAATATATAAATAAAAAGGTTATTAGTTATATGTTCAAAATGATTAATCTCGTATTAAAGTATAATATGATTAATCATGCATTATATTCAATAACATAAGTTACCCTCAATAGAATATAATGATTCCAAGATCCACATATAACTAAGATTAGAGTGGGCCACTGGCCGTCACCCAACCTTAGCTTATATCGGTAAGCCCTATATCGGCTAATTATATCCGCGATATAACTCTTGGTTGTGAATCTGGGCCCGAGGCCCAATCCACTCTGATGTCTCAAGGCCCGGGACTCCCGATGGCCTAGTCAAGAAAACCGGACTATACAGTCATGTAATCATTAATGTCTGGGACTCCCAATGACATTTATGAATCACAAACCGTCTTACCCACGCAAAAGCAGACATCCTCACACTGTAAGGCCATGAATGCAATTGAATGGGCTTTGACAGCTGACATAGCCTGGACAAGACATCCAACGCTTGATATTATTTGAGGTTCGTAGGTTTATTAAACTCATTCCCAAAATAGAAGATTACTATTTCGGAAACTTTCTATTTATGGAAACCTACTATTTTTAGAAACTTTCTAAAATTGGAAACTTTCTAAAACCGGAAACTTTCTAACTTTAGAAACTTCTTTAAAATCCAAAACCCGCAAATTCAGAAACTTCTAATTTTGGAAACTTTCTAATTTCGAAATTTCGGAACTTTATAAAATTTAAAATCGAATTTCATAATTTTATTTTATAAAATAAGTTTTAAATTTAAATCTGAAGAATGACTCAATTAATGGCCCAATTGTTTTAACTTCTTGGCCCGAGGCCCAAGAATTGGTCCATGTCCAAGACATGACCCAATTGTCCAATTAATTGACATAACCGGTCTGGTTCATTAAAACTGGTCTAACCAAGTTTCAATTACTACGATGACCACAATTGTCAACCGGTTATTTACTAAACCGGAATTTCTCAATTTATTTGGTCCAACCAAATCAAATTAGAAATTCTGGTTTAGGCACTAAATCCAATATTTCTTTCGACATTGGATTTCTTATTCCGGTTTAACCAGATTCAATAAAATTATTAAATCTGTTTATTAAACCAGAATGATGATTTTAATCAAGTTTTTGAACCGAACCAGCTAACCGAACCGAACCGATTGAACCGTGAAACCCTAGCTTTCGGATCAAGCAATGATCGTCCAGCCGCAAGCCGTCAACGATCCGAGATCGAGACGATGCGCCGGACAGCCGGGACAGCTCGGGACGGTACGGGACGGGCGGGATGCTCGGGTCGAGAGGTCGGGACATCCGAGAGCGTGACGCGATCCGGACGGTCGAAAACTCACGCGATCGGGACACCATCCGGACGAGACGATCGGGACGACGCGATCGACTCGACGCGACGATCGACCGCGATCGGTAAACCGATCCGATCCGATCCATCCGTCCAGCCGCGTCCGTCCGTCCGATCCGTCCTCCTTCTGGCCGTAAAACCAACCGGCCAAGCCGGTCGATCCAATATCCGGCCGATCGCAAAACCCGAGTCATATAGCTCGGTTTTGCGATCCAATCAGTGTGTTTAGAGTTCAATTCTGATTCTTAATCGTTTTATCTTATCAGTAATTGATTCAAAAACAATTCTAAGCAGATTAAACAACCTAAACAATGAATCTAAAACAAGAAACCTAAGAACCAATGGCTCTGATACCACTGTTGGAAGTTTTGGTTGATCCTGATTCAATTCTCATATTGATCTCAACCTAAACATGCATTAGATCTAGGTGTTCTTATTTAGAAACATATGATCTCACCTTTTACCTGTTTGTTTGCAGCGGAATTAATGAACAGGTCAATGATCAGGGAGATACACCGAGAGATGGATCCTCCAAAGGCTCACACACGCAATCACCGGAAATTGGCTGCTAGACCACAAGGAGAGAGGCGCCAGAAAGAGAGGAGAATCGCGGCTGGGTTAGGGTTAGAGAGAAGGAGACTTTGGCTTTTAATCATTAAAAGCCTTCTCCTTCCCATTTGGGCTTTTGGGCCCAATCTGATTAAATTCCATTTAATCAGACCCATTATTCATTCTCTCTTAGTACGACAAATGCCTAGCACTTTTGTCGTACTTCTGCTATGCCGTTCCAACATTATTTCCTGCTAGCTTAAGCGTGTGACCCATATGGGATCATACAATAAAGGCAATAAGTCCAAGACTTATAGATCATGAGCGGACTCTAGCAAGCCATCATGACCCCCAGCATTGTATGACTTATGTCTGATCACTGACATACTCTTACGTTATAGAGACAGTACAGAGATTGCTGGACACAATTCCAACACCTTACACGTACTGAAGTATGTGGCCCGATGAGCATAAATGCCAGAGGAAATCTTCAGTACTTCATTACCTTATTGATGGCTTCAGTAAGTATGGCTGTGTTCATTTGATGAGACACGAGTACGAATCCTTTGAGGAGTTCCAAAATGAAGTATAGAACCGATTTGACAGAAATATTGAGATCCTCGATTAGATCGCGGAGGAAAATACTTGAGTCAAGAACTGGGTGATCATCTAAGTGAGTGTGAAGTCATATCACAACTCTTTTCTCCTGAAAACCTAAATGGTGTTTCTGAGAAAACGAATCGGACCTTATTAGATATGTCCCGATTAATGATGAGTCACAGGAATCTTCCATTATCCTCTTAAAACACGCTCTAAAATGAATATGTTTACGCAAATTAGTTTTCTATCAGAATCAGTTGAAAGACACCACATTGGATGTGGACTGGGTGATTTCCAAGTATGTTTTTCTGATTAATTAGGATTGCAAGGTTTGTGTAAGACAGTTGTCAACAAACAAACTTGAACCCAAATCTGATAAGGGCTGCTTCGCCGGTTGTCCTAAGGAAACCGAGGCTTAGTACTTTTGCAACCAATCCGAGAACAAAGTGTTGTTGTTCGGAACTCTGTTTTTACAAGAAGAACAGTGGGAGTAAAAGTACAGCTCGAAGAAATTCGAGAAACACAGGAGGTTGTTCAACCTGTTGAGGGAGAGCATCGGTTGGATCTACAGAGTGCTGTAGGATCTACACCTGTGGAGCCGGAAGTTCGCTGATCCTAATGGATCCGTCACTAAACCGAGGGTGATTCCTTATGACCGATTGCTGTGATCTGTTGATCATTGAAAAGTGACGAGCCTGCGAAATTCAAAGAAGCGAAAGGTGGGCCCCAACTCCGATAATTAACTAGGAATGTATGTTAGCTTCACTGATCCATTTATGGATTGAAGCAAACGCCTTGTAGTTGGAATCTATGTTCTGTTAAAACGGTCAAAGGTTTTGACTTGATTAGGAACGTATAGAAACCGTGCGTTTACAAGTAAACTAACGGGAGCCTAGTTGCAATTCTCACACCGTATGTTTATAACATACTTAATCTCATAAACGACGTTCCGACGCTAAAGTCTTGTCAAGATTGGGGACGGAAGTCAAATTTAACGATGGACATGGGAGAAGCCGCGAAAGTTCTTGGAATAAGGATCCATTGAAATGGATTTGAAAGGCTAATTGGATCGTGTCAGAATCCTTATGTTGATAAGGTATTGGATGGTTCAAATGTGCTTGATTCCAAGAATGGCTTCACACCAAAGGTCTTGTGGCAATAATCTTAGCAAGATGGAGTGTCTTTGACACTGGCTGAGCTAGTATCGATCTTAGCAAGATGAAGTGTCTTGGACACTGGCTGAGCTAGTATCTATGAGTGTGATTCCTTTTTGCTCATGCAATAGAATCCATTATGAATGCCATATTTTGCACTCGTCTAGATGCAGCTGACGCTTAAAGCATGACGAGAAGATACCAATTTATTCCGGTAAAAGTCACTGGACAATTGTAAGGAATATCCCCAAGTGTTTGAGAAACACTAAGGATAGTTCTTGCTCAACTGAGAAAAATGACGAATCTGTTATGAGTAGTTAAACGGACAAAGATGATTCCCGGTTCCCACCTGGTTATGTCTCTTTGTCTGTGTAGCGGCGCTATCTGTTGGAAAGGTCTCCAAGCAGTGGACCGTAGAATAGTGCTTATTAAAGAATAGCGGTGTGGTTTGTTGGAATGGTTCCAAGAAAGAACACCGCAGCATCTCTCACAACCTAAGCATGAGTTTCGTATTGTTGCTGTAGGTACTAGATATCTGAAGACGTGGTCTTGATTCTAATGGGATTTATGTTAGTTATGATGTTTAGATAAACATGATATGGTCATGTTTATGAAAAACTGACATCAGCATTATTTGATTATTGAATAATTGAATAATGGTCCCAAGTATTTTATGTTCATTTTATAGGTCATCAAGTTGAGGACTTGATCATGAAACCCTATAAGTGAAAGATGACATAAAATTATGATTGTCCCTAGTCGAGGTTGTTAAGATGGGACACTAACAACCGCGCAAGACTAGCATGTGAGGTGACTGTTGGACTAAGTTTCATGGAGTCAATGATATGATTATCGCAGTAAATCACATAGATATATGTTGGTGAACATATGATCGGACATGACCCGCTAATGAGAACTCCACAGGATAGTTATATCAGTGTCATGGGAGGTTCTCATTACGACTATAGAGTATAGTCCTTAGACCTGAGTTCATCATGCTTTCTAGCATATGAATTGGTGCTCTTTGACCTTGTCAAACGTCGTTCCGTAACTGGCGGCTATAACGGCATTGCTTAGGCGTATCATGAAGTGTGCGTAGAAACATGGATGGAACAAGAAGGGATTTGTCCCTCATGTATAACAGGAGATAAATATCTCAGGGCCCATCGAAGATTTGATACTGAGAAAATGCATGGCCGTGCTCAAACGAGGTGATAGTCCGTCGTTTGTTTTATCAGTATAGATCAGGAGTTCAATGAACAAGATGTTGGCTATAATAAGGATGACACAATTTCTTGCCTTATGCCATATCGAGACATAGCGACAAAGGGATTATGGGAATAGATGATTCCAATACAAGTGGGAGATTGTTGGGATTGTGTCCTGAAATCACATTGTACTTACTCTAAAGATAGTTGTATTGTCGAGATCGGAAAATTCATGTGATACTGGGTAGTCATAATGTTTTGCTAGAAACCGCTTATGACAAATAAGTTGTGACTCATTTCTAGTATCGTGTGAACCTACAGGGTCACACACCTAAGTAAGTTGGATACGCTTTGTATGGGATTGATCATTGGCATATGGTCCGATCAATGTGTATTGGATACACATTGAATTCGTGTTTTAAGAGGTTTGTCGATCGATGCCATTGGTGCGTCGATCGATACAAGAGGTGTGTCGATCGACACCATTGGGTGCATCGATCGACACAAGGTCGATACCGAAACTGAAGTTACGGTTTGTAAACCGTGGACCTATTTATAGGGGCCAGGATACACGACCTAAGAGTGAGCCGTCGCAGACAGTTTTTCTGGACAGAAAAACAGACCCTCTTCCTCTAAAACACGCAGAGAATCCCAGGAGATCCGATTCCCAGCACTAGCATCCTAGCGGATTCCAGCTTGTGTGCGTGTGGACTACGGTAGAGGCGCAGCGATTGAGGCGCTCTCGATCTCGTTTATCTGACTCTATTCCGCTGCCAATCTCCAGGTAAACACGAGGTCAGTTCTTAGATTCAATAACACAAACCCCTAGATCCTATGCTTCAGGAACAAGATGGAATTCTGAAACTGTTAGAATTGGCCGAGTTCCTTCAGTGTGCATCTTCGTGTACGTTCTAATCGAGAAACTTTCGAAGTTTGTGATATTTGCTGCTCGTACTCTCCAATTACAGCTTCGTTGAGCACATCTAGCTACCCATCACTGAGAATCAGATTTTTGTATAAAATACCCGAAAGAGTTAACAAATGCGCCTCTATGAACCAACTTTGCTAAAACATTCTTGCTTGGAAATTCTACACCAACAGTCAAATCCAAACCGTCTTCCCATGGCGGTAAACTCGGACTACATTCAACAACATGTGGTTCCTCAACATATTCATCACGCATATCTGATGAATCCATACCGTTGCCCTCATATTCATCACGTATTGTATATCCATCATTTTCGAGATCATCTACATCATTTTCGAGGTCATCTCCATCATTTTCGAGAGCATTTCCATCATTTTCGAGATCATCATCCTCTTTTTCTTTATTCCCTTGTTCGTTGTCAACGTACAACATGATGGCATCATGTCCTATTTCTCCTATTTCATGATTTTTGGGCTGTGAATCTTATTAGTTCATACCATAAGAGCTTTTTCCTGCTCTCGACTGTTGCTCGGGCAGTTCCGGTGTACTCAACACCTCCACATACAAAACACATCTACAATTCTCATTATAAACATGCGTTTGATAGACAAACAGCTCCTCATCATCACAAATATACGATTGTTCCTCACACCCAGCCAGCCTAGGAATGTAACTCAATTGGAATTTAACCTTACTTCCATCTAAACCAAGCTTCTTGTATAACGTAGCTTCTACCATCGACATTGTTATCTCTTCAATTAATGCCTTAAACACAAGACCATAAATGTGACATTCGCATTTATAATGTATGCTGACGTTGTTGCTCATTTTAACCTGCCAAACAATACCCAAAAACTCAATTAAAACAGTTATTTGTGCACATTCATACAATTGTTTTTCACAGTAATACACTAGTTGTTCACAGTTATACATTAGATGTACACAATTATACCCTAGTTTTATTAGTTATACAACATTTTTCAGTGTTATTGGTTTTACCTAGTTCTACTATTATCGAATGAACATGAACCTGAAACCCAATTAAATTGGTTTCAAGATTTGAAAAAGTAAAATTTTACAATAATTCAACCACAGCAATGCATCTCTAACCAATTTGGACACATAATCAACCCAGAAACATTCGTTAAACACCAATGAGCATCAAATCGATTACAATCTACCATTTAAATCGATTAAAGAGACCAATCTACACATTTGTTATAAAGACCAATAAACGGTTAAACCTCGATTTGGAGCTTAATGCAGCTACGGCGCGGCGGCGCGGCGACAACGGTGTAGAAGGCGAAGATCGAAACTCCGGAGTTGAATCCGACATAGCTAAAAGGAAAGGAGATCCCGACTGGTCAAACGAAGCGAGCTCGATCTCTCCCCAGGTTAAAACGATACTTGGATCAAGAGGGAGAATCGGATCGGATACAACCCACCCCATACAACCCACGATGATTTCGATTTTGTTTACTTTCAATTTTTTTTTTTAAAGAATCAGTAAAGGCATTCCGGTAATCAACGAGTCTCATTTAAATGAGAAAAGTATTGTAGATTAAAGAGGGATATTGTAGATTTTATTTTACCTCATAGAACCATAAGAGACGAAACCCCGGAAGTGTCCACTGAATACGAATGGGAATTCAGCCAAAAAAATCATCAACTTTACACTTATTGCCAAAATGAGCCCAAACTTAGATCTAGCAAAAAAAACACGGACTTTTAGTTGACTTTTACAAATAATATCAAAGTTCTCGTTGACTTTCCAATTTAGACACGCCGTCAAAAAAACTTAACGGACCGTTAAAAAAATTAATGGACCGTCAGTTAGTCAAAACGACGTCGTTTTACGTGTCTTCGAAAATAAAAACATGTCATTCCCTGGATTCGAACTCGCGAACTCAAGATCGCATAAAAGGTCTTGTTGCCACTGAGCTACTAACACTTTCATTGGATTATGTAACAGACTTTCTTTTATTGTGTATTGACTGAATATCCAAAAAATCTCTAAAAAATTTCAAAAATTACAAAAATTCAAAAAAATTATGTAAAGTTTAAATTAAACTTATATTTTTTTGTTAAAAATAAAATAAAAAATTCCACAATTTTTAAAAATTCCAAAAATCTAAAAATTACAATTAATTGTAACAAAAAATTTAAAATTGAAATTAAAATACCCAAAAATTAAAATTAATTATACCCATGAAATTACAAATTTAAAATTTCCAAAAATTAAAATAAAATGTGAAAATTATCAAATTTTTATGGTGTCGACGTGTCGCCTTCTTATAGCGTAGTCGTGTTCCTATAGTTTCTGAGGAAGGCCCAACTAGATCGTATTATAGCGTAGTCGTGTTCGATTTTGTGGTCGATAATTTCGTATAACAAATACTAAATATAAGTTCAATACATTATAATTTTCATCACAATGAAGAATATAATTTGCACTTATCAAAGTTTTGATCAAATAATTTAAATAAAATAAAAATTAAAACTACTTTATGTGTGTACAATTGATAATTTAATTTTTAAAATTTTCTTAATTTTTTCTAATTTTTAAATTTTTCTTAATTTTTTGAATTTGAATTTTATTTTTAACGAAAAATATAAGTTTAATTTGAACTTTACATAAAGTTTTTTGTTTTTGTAATTTTTTGAAAAATTTTAGAGACTTTTTTGGATATTCAGTCAATACACAATAAAAGAAAATCTGTTACATAATCTAATGAAAGTGTTAGTAGCTCAATGGCAATAAGATCATTTATGAGACTTTGAGTTCGCGAGCTCGAATCCAGTGAATGTCATGTTTTTATTTTCGAAGACACGTAAATGTCAAAACGACGTCGTTTTAACTAACTGACGGTCCATTAATTTTTTTTAACGGTGCGTTAAGTTTTCGTAACGGCGTGTCTAAATTAGCAAGTCAACGAAAATTTTAGATTTTAATTGGCAAGTCAACGAAAACATTGAAAGTTAGTGGTTAAAATCAAATAAGTTTAGTGTTTTTTTGGCGAGGTCCAAAGTTGGGGATCATTTTGGTAATTCGTGTAAAGTTGAGAATTTTTTTGGCCGAATTCCCGAATACGAATGGGCTGTAAAGAGAAAAGGACATTTTCGTTATTTGGCTTTTTGTGTTTCTTGGCTTTTAGTTTAAAGCCAGGATCTCGGACTATCCAGAACTCAACCCGATTCGCTATCGCATCTTTGACTGGTCATAGTCAAACCCCGCCCTAACAGTTTACGTTATATTAATCAAAGGTCATTAACTATATATAACTCTGACATTAGTAAGATGTCACTTGTCTGTTTAATTTGGAAAAGAAAAAAAACGATGGAACCAATAGGAACGTTATTAACGTGAAACATCATTATACATAACTTACACACGCATCGTCTCAACAGTCAACACTGTCTCCAAAAACTATAATCTTTTCATTACCAATTCTTGACAATGTCGTGATTATGGCTGATTTTAGTTTATCATGTTTATTATTAACATAAATAATTTTAAGTTTTTATAAATTTTACTTCCATTAAAAAGCATCTCCAAATTTTGTATTTTAATTTATAGTATTAAGAAAATGATGTGTATAGTTCTGACTGGACCAAATTTATAAAACATTTTATAAAGTCTCTGCCTCGTGATTCAAAGTCTTGTAAATATAAAAAACAGAGTAATTAGACTCCGGCTCGTGATTCTGAAGTCTCCGATTAATGTGTATTAATAGAACGAGTAACAAGAAGAGGAGAGTAACAATGGAGATCATCAGTAACGAGAAGAAGAAACTCTCGAAACAATCTTCTTCATTCAGACTACGAAGTCCGAGTCTAAACACACTCCGTCTCCACCGTATCTTCGACTTATTCGACAAAACAACGACGGATTCATCACCGTCGAAGAACTGAGTCAAGCACTCTCACGACTTGGTCTTGACGCGGATATCTCCGAGCTCAAACAAACCGTCGAATCTTTCATCAAACCGGACGAGACCGGACTCCGGTTCGACGATTTCGCAGCACTCCACAAAACATTAGAGGAATCCTTCTTCGGAGGAGACTGCGAATGCGACGGATCTCTGGAATCCGATCTGGAAGAAGCTTTCAAAGTGTTTGACGAAGACGGTGATGGATTTATCTCCGCCGTGGAATTGCAAATGGTTCAGATAAACTTTTCTCGTTTTATTTCGTTCCTTGAGAGCATCTCCAATGTTCAACTGCATTTTTCATTCCAAAATGAGAAAAATGCAAAATGCAATTACAATTCTCTCCAATGTATTATTCTATATTCCATTTGAAATAAAATATTTTAAGTATATCCTTTTTTTATATTTTATTATTAATTACAAATTATGCACATTTTCTTCAAAACTTACAAATTGATCCATTTTTTTCAAAACTTCCATAAATTATTATATTATTTAAATTAAGAATTATGCATTGAAATAATTGAAGGAAGAAAATAAATTTTTGTTCCAAAACTTGAACTCCATAGAACATCCGATCAACAACAATACCAACAAAATCCGCCTCAATCCACTTCATTTGGGCAATATTTGGTGGTTTAGGTGGACCCGGAGGCGATTTACTAAAGTTTTAATTCACTAAATGTCTAATCGCTATTGTCCTAAATTTAGTTTCCGTTGTTTTTATTTTCCGTATTTTAAATATTTTAAATTTGATATGTTTTGATATGTTTTCTATTTAAATAAAATGTTATTTGCATTTTTATTTTAGAGATTAGAGTGTTTTCGTAATTATAATTATCAATAAAAAAAACCAGCATCAAAATAATTATTTATGTCATAAAGTAAAAATATTTAAGATTTGAAAGCTGTTTTATAAATAAAAAAGTTCAATTGCAAAATACAATTGGAAATTAGATGGTTCTATATTTGGAATCAAAAATAGCATTATGCCATTTTACAATTGAAAATGAGATAGGATTTGAGCAAATTTTATTCCAAAATAGAATTTGACACCAAATTTAGAACAAGGTTGGAGATGCTCTGATTTTGGTGTTAAACAATTTCAAGATAAATCTTGTGTAATGTTTGAATACAAGAAATTGAAACTATGCTCTGATTTTGGTCTTATTTGGACTATTTGTAATTTGGCTTTAAGAAATTGCTTTACTTGTACTCACGTGGGCATAAAATTTGTGACTTATCATGGATCGAGCTTGGTCTCTGTTAATGTTAAATTAGGTTAGGTCCTGTCCCGGATAGAAGCCATAGAAGTCCATGCTTCCAGTCCTCTAATTATCTAGGAAATATCGGCCAATTTTTCAAGAATATATTCATTAGGTTAGTTGGTTTCTGGATTTACTATCATGTCGAGAAGAGGTCAATCGTGTTTCAAATAATGTCCTTGTTGTAAAATAATTAATATATAATCAACTAATAACACAGAAATATAGAAGATAATGATTTTATATTGTTTTGTGTTAGTATTTATATAATTGTATTGTTGTTTTTGTGGTCTTGTTGTTGTATATTTACAAAGGAAATTATGAATAGTTTTGTAGAAAAAAACACTTTTTGATTATTATTTAAGCATGAAAAGACATTACAATCCTTATCTATACCTATAAAAACTATCTTTTAATAATAATACAAGGGAGCATCTTTTAGTACTTACTAAATGCTCGTTGCCTTTAACTCCAGTTCGTCTGCATAGGGGCAAATATGGAATGAATCAGTGTAAATATTTGTGTTGATCTAATATCGGAAATGATGAGGCCAGAAAATTAATAATTATAGTATTTAGGGTTTTACACCCAACTATCCCTATAAAAAAAAATTATGAAAAAATAACTCTAGATAATTTTAATATTAGTTTTGTAGAAAAAAAACACTTTGACTTTACTATTTAAGCACGAAAAGACATTACAATCCCTATATATACCTATAAGCATTATCTATGAATAAAATTGATATTAAAATACTGACTTACCCACATCGATACTTGTTTAAAATCATTCAAATCAATTTGATGCCTAACTAGTGGACCAACTTCTTCGATTTTTCAAATTAATATATAGTATTTTTTAATGTGTATGTGTTGTATATAACATCTTCGATGAAACCATGATCCAATGTCTATATTGTATTAAAACGAATGGGATGGTTGATTGTATTAGTATTATGATTGATTATGATTAATTTAGAGCTTAATGTTTAGGGTTTAGCATTTAGTTTTTAGAATTTAGGGTTTAGTTTTTAGTGTTTTAGTATTTAAGGTTTAGGCTTAGTATTTGAGTTTAAGATTTTGGTTTAGGATTTAGTTTTTAGGTTTAGAGTTTAGATTTTAGGGTTTAGTTTTTAGGGTTTGGGTTTAGGGTTTGGGTTTAGGGTTTAGTTTTTAAGATTTAGGATTTAGTTTCGATTTATGGTTGGGTTTATGGTTTAGGATTTAGGGTTTGGGTTAAGGGTTTAGGTTTTAGGGTTTGAGTTCATGGTTTAGGGTTTACTTTTTAGGGGTTGGGTTCATGTTCTGGGTTTAGGGTTTAGTTTTTAGGGTTTGGGTTCAGGGTTTAGGGTTTACTTTTTAGGGTTTGGTTTCATGGTGTAGGGTTTAGTTTTTAGGATTTGGGTTCATGGTTTAGGGTTTAAGGTTTAGTTTTTAGAGTTTGGGTTAAGGGTTTAGGGTTTAGTTTTTAGGGTTTGGGTTCATGGTTTAGGGTTTTAGGGTTTAGTTTTTAGGGTTTGGGTTTATGGTTTAGTTTTTAGGGTTTGGGGGTTTAGGGTTTAAGGTTTATTTTTAGGATTCGAATTCATGTTTTAGGGTTTAGTTTTTAGGGTTTAGAGTTTAAGGTTTGGGGTTTGTGTTAGGGTTTAGAGTTTAGGGTTTGGGTTAGGATATAAGATTTAGTTTTATTGGGTATATTTTATTTTATCTATGAGACTTTATCTATTATTGTTTAAAATTTATCTTTTAGTAATAATACAAGGGAGTACAAATGTATAGTTATATCGAGTTATACTAAGTCGCACGATATTTTGGTACAACTTAGTATAACTAGTAATAGTACAACTTAGCATAACTGTGTGGGCGAAGTTGTGCCATTATGAGACAATTATACTAAGTTATACCAAAATACTGGTATAACTTAGTATAACTATTGCGTGGTTATACTTCTGCGATTTCTCTGTATCTTTCCGTTCAGATCCATACTTCTAGGTTTTCTCATCTTCTCTTTCAGATCTGTATTATGGTTTTCTCATTTTTTCGTCCAGATATATACATAACATAAAGAAAATCAAAGCAATTAAAAATACAGAGAAATCGAAACTAATGAAATCTAAATCGAATTTAAATAAGAGAAAAGAGAAGAAAGACAAATCGAAAGAAGAAGAACAACAAAAATCTGGATTTTCTAGGTTATTCATGAGAGAACTCGAAGGAGAAAAAGACAGAACTCGAAGGAGAAATCAAAGAAACGAAGGAGATCTGAAGAAACCGAATGAGAAGAAGAGGAAATCGAAGGAGAAGAAGAAGAAGGAGTAATCGATAAGGAAGAGGAAAAAAATGGAAAAAGAGGAGAAAAGATCTATGAAAGAGAGAAAATGAGTGAAGAACAAAGAGAGAGAAGAGAGAAAATCGTGAGAGGATGAGAATGAGGCACAAAAATATAAGTTATAGGAAAAAATTAGGTTAAATGAGGCAGTAGCATGTCTCCGTAAATAGTGAGATTCATTAAGGGTGAATGTGGCTTTATCACTTTTTAATTAAAATAAATCTAAATTAAATTAATTATTAGAAGGAGAGCATTTGAGACTTTGACTTTGAATCAAAGAGCACTAGGGAATTTAATCCGCCAGCTCCAGCTCGTCTGCATAGGGGCAAATATGGAACGAATAAGTGTAAGTATTTGTGCTGATCTAATATCGGAAGTACTGAGGCCATAAAATTAATAATTATAGTATTTGGGGTTTTACACCCAACTATCCCTATTTAAAAAAGAGAATGACGTTTGAAGAATATAATAGTAGTAACATACATGAATTTACTACAAAATTATGTTACTTGTAGGATATGTTTTTGACAAACGGTTTTCAAGTTAAATAAATGCAAGTAAAGGAAAAACAATTACAAGGATATAACTTTGAGCCTTTGAGGGTCATATAGTTTAAGAAGAGTTGATAAAAATAATGAGTAGAACTCTACAATAAAGTAGAAATTTAACAAAAGCATGAAAAATTAGTGAAGACTCTCTGTTGATTCCTAGGATATGGTGAGCTGCAGCCTCAACGACCACCACCTTTATTTTTTTCGTCGTCTTACTATAGCCCATTGCATTTCTTGGACCTTTAGTGTAGGTTTTAATGGTCTTCCTTCTCTTGTCCTTTGAGAGGTATCTCTCATCTCAAAACCGGCAATTCCTAAATCAAATCAGGAGAACCATTTGAAAGGATGATATTTGCGTTTGCATTAGCACTAGGAAATCCTAGTTATGCCTCTTGACCCAGTAATGAATCTGTGGATGTAATTGTTGGGAATGTCCTGAAATCAATTATACTTACTCTTGTTTGAGTCGTAACGTCGAGGTTCGACAATCGTATAATATTAGGTGATTATAATGTTTTGCTAGAAACCGCTTATAATCTATATATTGAGAGTTTATTGTTGGAATTGTGTCCAGCAATCTCTGTACTGTCTCTATAACGTAAGAGTATGTCAGTGATCAGACATAAGTCATACAATACTGGGGGTCATGATGGCTTGCTAGAGTCCGCTCATGATCTATAAGTCTTGGACTTATTGCCTTTATTGTATGATCCCATATGGGTCACACGCTTAAGCTAGCAGGAAATAATGTTGAAAGGCATAGCAGAAGTACGACAAAAGTGCTAGGCATTTGTCGTACTAAGAGAGAATGAATAATGGGTCTGATTAAATGGGATTTAATCAGATTGGGCCCAAAAGCCCAAAAGGGAAAGAGAAGGCTTTTAATGTCTAAAAGCCAAGTCTCTTCTCCCCAACCCTAAGCCTCCCAGCCGCGAAAACTCTCTCTCTCTGGCGCCTCCCTCAGCTCGGTCTAGCAGCCAGTTTCCTGTGATTGCGTGTGTGAGCCTTTGGAGGATCCATCTCTCGGTGTATCTCCCTGATCATTGACCTGTTCATCAATTCCGCTGCAACAAACAGGTAAAAGGTGAGATCATAATGTTTCTAAATAAGAACACCTAGATCTGATGCATGTTTAGGTTGATATCAATATGAGAATTGAATCAGGATCAACCGAAACTTACTACAGTGGTATCAGAGCCATTGGTTCTTAGGTTTCTTGTTTTAGATTCATGTTTAGGTTGTTTAATCTGTTTAGAATTGTTTTTGAATCAATTACTGATAAGATAAAACGATTAAGAATCAGAATTGAACTCTAAACACACAAGAAAAATCGCAAAACATGAGCTATATGACTCAGGTTTGTGATCGGCCGAGTGAAATCCGATCGGCTTGGCCGGTTGGATCGCATGGCCGAGATGTTGGCCGGCCGGATGGATCGATCCCGATCGCTTGGCGATCGTTGGAAGTGATCGACCGCGAGCATCCCGATCACGGTTGCAGCTTGCACGATCGTCCCGATCGTGAAGCTTGGCATGGACGATCGCGGCTTGCTCGTCCCGGCTGTCCCGCGTGATCGAGGCCGAGTATCGACCATCCCGTCCCGAGCTCGTCCCGTCCAGCTGCATCCCGATCGCGTGAGGCTCGGCCGTCCGTGGATCGTGGATTGAACGCGGCTGGTCGGCTGTGATCGTGTGAATTAGGTCACGGCCATGGATGGTTCGTGACCGGTTCGATTTCGGTTAGCTGGTTCGGTTCAAAACTTGATTAAAATCTTCGTTCTGGTTTAATAAACAGGTTTTAATAATTTTATTAAATCTGGTTAAACCGGAATAAGAAATCCAATGTCGAAAGAATTATTGGATTTAGTGCCTAAACCAGGATTTCTAATTTGATTTGGTTGGACCAAATAAATTGAGAAAATCCGGTTTAGTAAATAACCGGTTGACAATTGTGGTCATCGTAGTAATTAAAACTTGGTTAGACCAGTTTTAATGAACCAGACCGGTTATGTCAATTAATTGGACAATTGGGTCATGTCTTGGACATGGACCAATTCTTGGGCCTCGGGCCAAGAAGTTAAAACAATTGGGCCAGTTAATTGAGTCTTTCTTCAGATTAATTCAAAATCTATTTTATAAAATTATAAAGTCGGTTTTAAATTAAAGTTTCCGAAATTTTATAATTAGAAAGTTTCTTAAAATAGAATTTTCTGAATTTGCGGGTTTTGGATTTTAAAGAAGTTTCTAAAGTTAGAAAGTTTCCGGTTTTAGAAAGTTTCCAATTTTAGAAAGTTTCTAAAAATAGTAGGTTTCCATAAATAGAAAGTTTCCCGAAATAGTAATCTTCTATTTTGGGAATGATTTTAATAAACCTACGAACCTCAAACAATATCAAGCGTTGGATGTCTTGTCCAGGCTATGTCAGCTGCCAAAGCCCATTCAATTGCATTCATGGCCTTACAGTGTGAGGATGTCTGCTTTTGCGTGGGTAAGACGGTTTGTGATTCATAAATGTCATTGGGAGTCCCAGACATTAATGATTACATGACTGTATAGTCCGGTTTTCTTGACTAGGCCATCGGGAGTCCCGGGCCTTGAGACATCAGAGTGGATTGGGCCTCGGGCCCAGATTCACAACCAAGAGTTATATCACGGATATAATTAGCCGATATAGGGCTTACCGATATAAGCTAAGGTTGGGTGACGGCCAGTGGCCCACTTTGATCTTAGTTATATGTGGATCTTGGAATCATTATATTCTATTGAGGGTAACTTATGTTATTGAATATAATGCATGATTAATCATATTATACTTTAATACGAGATTAATCATTTTGAACATATAACTAATAACCTTTTTATTTATATATTTCAGATATGACTACTACAAGCACACAAAACACATTCTCGATCCGGTCTGTTCTCGAGAAGGAGAAGCTGACTGGAACGAACTTCCTGACATGGTCAAGGAACTTGAGGCTGGTCCTCAAGCAGGAGAAGAAGGATTATGTCCTTCGAGATCCCCTCCCCGAGAGGCCTCTTGCCAATGCTGCCAGGACTCTGCACAATGCTTGGGAAAAGCATTCGTCAGATGAAAATGATGTTTATTGCCTGATGTTGGTGACAATGACTCCAGAGCTGCAAAAGCAGTTCGAAAGTGTATTGTCTCCCATTGAGATCATGGCAAGCCTGAAATCGCTTTTTCAGGAGCAGGCTAGGACCGAGAGGTTCCAAACAGTTAAGAACCTCTTGGACTGTAAGTTGGCTGCGAATGCGGCAGTGAGTCCTCATGTGTTGAAGATGATGGGTTATCTCGATCATCTTCACAAACTCGACTGCCCAATCAGCACGGAACTTGCCTGCGACATCATTCTGCAGTCTTTACCTGCAAGCTATGATCAGTTCATTCTGAACTTTAACATGCATGGCTTGAGTAAGACACTGCCTGAGCTTCACGGAATGCTCAAGACTGCAGAGCCCAACTTGAAGAAAACCGCCAAGGACCCCAATGTACTTATGGTACAAAAGGGCAAGGGGTTTAAGAAGTCTTCTGCTAAGGATAAGGGAAAGGCCAAGGGTGTCCAAGTCGCGGACATGGACACGCCAAAGCCCAAGCCCAAGTCCAAGGCTGGGCCTACTGACATGTGCAGGTTCTGCAAAGAACTGGGGCATTGGAGAAGAGATTGCAAGAAATTCCAGGAAGGTCTAAAGGAATTAAAGAAGAAGACTTTCGAGACTTCTTCATCAGGTATTTTTGTTATAGAAGTTAATACAACTACTTCTGATAATACCTCATGGGTCATGGATACTGGTTGTGGGGCTCATATTTGTACTAATATGCAGGCACTCAGCAACAGTAGAAGGCTGAAGCAAGGACAAGTGGAACTACGAGTTGGGAATGGAGCGAAAGTTTCAGCACTAGCTGTAGGAACTTACTTGTTGTCTTTACCTTCGGGATTGATTTTAGAACTTAATAATTGTTATTTTGTACCTGCTATAAGCAGAAATATTATTTCAATTTCTTTGTTGGATTTGGAAGGTTATGATTTTTCAGTTAAGAATAAATTATGTTCCTTCAATCGCAACAATTTGTTCTATGGTTCTGCCCCTCTTACGAATGGGCTTTACATACTCGATCAATCCGCGCCAATTTATAACATTAATACAAAACGGTTTAAACCTAATGAGGAACACCGAACGTTTCTATGGCATTGTCGTTTAGGGCACATCAGCGAGAAACGCATCAAGAGGCTCCATTCGAATGGACTTCTTGGCTCATTTGACTTTGAGTCATGTGAGAAATGCGAATCCTGCATGATGGGCAAAATGACACGGGCCCCCTTTAATAAACCTAACGAGAGGGCCAGTGACTTATTGGGCCTGATACACACTGATGTGTGTGGCCCAATGTCCACTAATGCAAGAGGAAACTATCAGTACTTCATTACCTTCACTGATGATTTCAGTAGGTATGGATATGTTTATTTGATGAAACATAAGTCTGAATCTTTTGAAAAGTTCAGAGAATTCCAAAATGAAGTACAGAACCAACTTGGCAAAAGCATTAAGGCTCTTCGGTCCGACCGAGGAGGAGAATACTTAAGCCAGGAATTCAGTGATCATCTAAGAGAGTGTGGGATCGTATCCCAACTCACTCCTCCTGGAACACCTCAATGGAATGGTGTGTCTGAGAGGAGAAATCGGACCTTATTGGATATGGTTCGATCTATGATGAGTCACACAGACCTTCCAATATCCCTTTGGGGATATGCTCTGCTAACAGCAGTGTTCACTCTAAATAGAGCGCCATCAAAAGCAGTAGCAAAGACACCATATGAATTATGGACTGGAGAAGCTCCAGTGCTGTCTTATCTAAGAATTTGGGGTTGTGAAGCCTATGTTAAGAGATTAATCTCAGATAAGCTTACACCAAAATCTGATAAATGCTACTTCATTGGTTATCCACGGGAAACCAAGGCTTATTACTTCTATCTACGTTCCGAGAACAAGATCTTTGTTGCCCGGGATTGTAACTTTCTTGAGAGGGAGTTTCTCTCTAAGAAAGACAGTGGGAGTAAGGTACTGCTTGAAGAAATTCAAGATGAACAGGATACTGCTCAACCTAATGAGGAAGAGCAGCAGGAGGATCTACAAGAAATTGTAGAGCCTGAACCTGTAGTACCTGAAGTTCGAAGATCCGGGAGGATCCGTCACGAACCCGAGAGATATCAGGGATTCCTCGTGACTGACTGTCATGATCTTTTGATCATTGATGGTGATGAACCATCGAACTTCAATCAAGCCATGATGGGCCCAGATTCCTCTAAGTGGCGCAAGGCCACTGATTCCGAAATGGACTCCATGTCGGTCAACCAAGTCTTTTCGTTGGTTGACTTACCCGTTGGTGTAAAAGCCATCGAGTGCAAATGGATCTTCAAGAAGAAGATTGACGTGGATGGAAATGTCCAGATTTATAAAGCCAGGTTGGTGGCAAAAGGTTTCAGACAAGTTCACGGTGTGGACTACGATGAAACCTATTCACCGGTGGCTATGATGAAATCTATTCGGATTCTACTAGCAACTGCAGCTTTTCATGATTATGAAATTTGGCAGATGGACGTGAAAACCGCCTTCCTGAATGGTATTCTGGAAGAGGATGTGTATATGACGCAACCTGACGGTTACATAGATCCAAAGAATGCTGGGAAAGTATGCAAGCTTCATAAATCCATTTATGGATTGAAGCAAGCATCGAGGAGCTGGAATCTTCGTTTTGATGAAGCGATCAAGCAATTTGACTTTATCAGAAACGAAGAAGAACAATGCGTGTATAAGAAAACTAGTGGGAGCAAGATCGTTTTTCTTATTCTGTATGTTGATGACATACTGCTTCTCGGAAACGACGTTCCAATGCTGAAGTCTGTAAAAGACTGGCTTGGAAGTTGTTTTTCCATGAAAGACATGGGTGAAGCCGCATACGTTCTTGGAATTAGGATCTATCGGGATAGACCTAAGAGGCTGATAGGCTTGTGTCAAGACTCATACATTGACAAAGTCCTACAAAGATTCAGCATGAAAGATTCCAAGAAGGGCTTCACGCCAATGGTACATGGCACAACGCTAAGCAAGAAGCAGAGCCCTACGTCGGCTGCTGAGCTTGAGCGCATGAAGAATATTCCTTATGCATCTGCAATAGGATCTGTCATGTATGCCATGATCTGTACTCGTCCTGATGTTGCTTACGCATTGAGCATGACGAGTAGATACCAGTCAAATCCAGGTGAAAACCATTGGATTGCCGTAAAGAATATCTTGAAGTATCTAAGACATACTAAGGATAAGTTCTTAGTGTACGGTGGAAGTGATGTGCTTAAAGTCAGTGGATTCACGGACGCAAGTTTCCAGACAGACACAGATGATTTCCGGTCACAGTCCGGTTATGTCTTTTGTCTGAATGGCGGTGCAGTAAGTTGGAGAAGCTCCAAGCAGGACACCGTTGCTGATTCCACTACGGAAGCTGAATATATCGCCGCCTCAGAAGCAGCGAAGGAAGCTGTTTGGATACGAAAGTTCATTATGGAACTAGGTGTGATACCAGATGCGGCTGAGCCTCTGGCACTATTTTGTGACAACAATGGTGCTATAGCTCAGGCAAAGGAACCAAGATCACACCAGAAATCCAAGCATGTTCAAAGAAGATATCACTTGATACGTGACATCATTAATAGAAAGGAAGTCAAGATCAGCCGAGTTCCGACAGATGATAATGTCGCTGATCCGTTGACAAAGCCACTCCCAAGGCCTAAGCTCGAGTTCCTGACTGAAGCTGTAGGCATTAGAAACATTGAAATGTAATCTAAATTTGAGTGGGAGTTTTGTGAGCTTTATTTTAGTTATTTGATATGTTCTTGTAAAACATTATTTATGTTTTAATGAAATTATTATTTCAAGATTATTTTAACTGTGATGAAATAATCGTTCCAAAATGATATGAACCATTTTATAGGTCATCGAAGTAAATGATTTGATCTTGAGTCATCGAAGTCATTTAGCTTGATCATGAGATCCTATATTTGATAAATGTTTTATATCATCCTGTCCCTAGTCGAAGGTTGTTGAAATTGGAACACCAACAACCGTGTAAGACTGGATTGGTACGTGACTTATGACAAAGTCTCAGTGTGTCATAGATGCTCGGCATCAAAGTCAGTACATAGGTGTATGTTGGGAACATACGACCGGACAAGACCCGCTAATAAGAACTCTTCAGGATATTTATATCTGTGTCATAAGAGATTCTTACTACGACTATAGAGTATAGTCCTTAGACCTGAGTTCGCATGCATGTGGCTGCATATGGACTGATGCACTTTGATCATTGTCTAACGCTATCGTTATGCGATAGCTATAAGGACCTTGTTTGGGTACATCATGAAATGAGTAGTTTGCAGTGATGGAACAAGATGGGATTTGTCCCTCCAATATAAATGGAGTGAATATCTCTAGGCCAATCGGAGATTTGAATACTGGAAAACGCATGGCCATGCTCAAACGGACTTTCCCGAGTCGTTTGTATTGTCAGTATCAAATCAGAGTCCGATGAACAAGATTAGGCTTTATAAGGATGACACTAATCTTGCCTTATGACTAATCGAGATATTGAGACGAAAGGGATTATGAATACAGAGATTCCAGTTCAAGTGGGAGATTGTTGGAATTGTGTCCAGCAATCTCTGTACTGTCTCTATAACGTAAGAGTATGTCAGTGATCAGACATAAGTCATACAATACTGGGGGTCATGATGGCTTGCTAGAGTCCGCTCATGATCTATAAGTCTTGGACTTATTGCCTTTATTGTATGATCCCATATGGGTCACACGCTTAAGCTAGCAGGAAATAATGTTGAAAGGCATAGCAGAAGTACGACAAAAGTGCTAGGCATTTGTCGTACTAAGAGAGAATGAATAATGGGTCTGATTAAATGGGATTTAATCAGATTGGGCCCAAAAGCCCAAAAGGGAAAGAGAAGGCTTTTAATGTCTAAAAGCCAAGTCTCTTCTCCCCAACCCTAAGCCTCCCAGCCGCGAAAACTCTCTCTCTCTGGCGCCTCCCTCAGCTCGGTCTAGCAGCCAGTTTCCTGTGATTGCGTGTGTGAGCCTTTGGAGGATCCATCTCTCGGTGTATCTCCCTGATCATTGACCTGTTCATCAATTCCGCTGCAACAAACAGGTAAAAGGTGAGATCATAATGTTTCTAAATAAGAACACCTAGATCTGATGCATGTTTAGGTTGATATCAATATGAGAATTGAATCAGGATCAACCGAAACTTACTACATTTATTACTAATATTATACGATCCTATAGGGTCACACACCTAAGCAAACTGGATCATAAATATGATAGGGTTTTATACATAATATTATATATATATATCATATATATATATATATATGATTCATATGATGCATTATATATATGATATATATAATGGCACATATGACACAAAGGAAGGCACACGTGAGATTTAGAACTTACATATACATATATTGGCGACCTAACAAGCTTCTTGGGCTAAGCCCATTACACTTAACCTAATAGTTGGGTTAATGACGTGAGCTTAGCAATATATGTGTAATGGTTGAATCAAAATAAGCATCGCTCGCCGTCAACATTAACAAACCCTAAACACGAATGGTTCATGAAGTTATTTTGAGATTGGATCTCAACGGCACTAGCATCCCGCTCCGATCCAGTTTGTGTGCGTGTGGATACCGGTAGAGACACTACATCTGAAGTGTTAAAAGAATCTCGAATCGTCTCGTTTTTATTCCGCTGCAAAATATCCAGGTATATTCGAGATTGTAGATCTAGATTTATTTCAGTATTTGCATGAGTTCCTTGCTAGTAAATTCATAGGTTGATTATAAAATTGTTTTATAACCGGTATGAATTCCTACAGTGGTATCAGAGCCTACTTGTTAATACTGAAATTGAATCTTATTGAATCTATATTAGATATAGAATTAATTTGTCAGGTTTAGTATGGTCAGAAACGGTTTCGTGAACATGTTCATATTAATCATAATAAGTTATCGCATGGTTTCGTTAACATTTAATTTGATTAAATTGAGTACAGAGAAACCATATCATATCTGGATCGGTTTATAATATTATAAGTATATTGAGATATACATACGTATGTTTGTTTATACGAATTATTATAATATCAAAAGTTTCTAGTTTGACTTTGAAACCTTACAAATCAATTCATTGTTTATGTTTTAAGAATATTCAGTCAAGAAGCTTAAAATGTTTCTGATTTATCCATCATGGAGATTTGAGGTTGTAAGGCTTATATAAAACGTTTAATCTCTGATAAGCTCACACCCAAATCCGATAAGTGCTACTTCATTGGTTGTCCTAACGAAACCAAGGCATGTTACTTTTACAACCAGTCCGAGAACAAATTGTTTGTTGCTCGGAACTATGTTTTCTTGAGAAAGACTTTCTTTCCAAGAAGAACAGTGGGAGTAAAGTACAACTCGAAGAAATTCGAAAATCACAGGACACTACTCAACCTGATGAGGAAGAGCAGCAGTTGGATCTACAAAGAGTTGTAGAACCTGCAACTGTGGTGCCTGAGGTTTGCAAGGATCTGATGAATGTATATTCGATATACATTAAAATGCGAGTTTCTGAAGAAGTGTCGATCGACGCAAAAGTTGTATCGATCGACACAGATCGCGAACCAAAATATTTTGGTTTATGACTTAATTAACTACAGTTTGAATCTTGGTTAATTAGGTCGTAGTAAAAGTATACATATGAGATATGTGCGCGACTTTTACACAAACTGAATCTCGCAGATCTGAAAGGATCCGTCACGAACCCGAGAAATGTGGATTTCTTGTAATCAATTGCCGTGATCTATTGATCATTGAAAGTGACGGTCCTGCGAATTTTGAAGAATCAATGATGGGCCTTGACTCCGAAAATGGCTGAAAGCCGCTGAATCCGAAATGGGATCCATGTCACAGAACCAAGTATGACTTGGGTTGATTTACCCGATGGTGTAAAAGCCATTGTGAGTAAATGGATTTTCAAGAAGAAAAGTTGACGTGGATGGTTATATTCAGATGTACAAAGCTAGGTTGGTGGAAAAAAGGTTTCAAGTAAATTCATGGTATTGACTGTGAAGAAACCTAATCCCAGACACCATGCTTATGTCCATTCGGATTCTCCTAGCAACCGCCGCTCATTATGATGACGGGCAGATGGATGTGAAAACAGTTTTCCTTAATGGAATTCTGGAAAGGGATGTGTGCATGACACTACCTGAAGTTTTCATTGATCCTAATGAAGCTGGGAAGATATGCAAGCTTCATCAATCCATTTATGGATTGAAGCAAGCATCTCGGAGTTGGAATCTTCGTTTTGATGAAGTAGTCAAAAGGTTTGACTTCGCCATGAACGAAGAGGAACCGTGTGTTTACATGAGGACTAGTGGGAGCGCAGTTGCATTTCTAGTATTGTATGTTGATGACATACTACTTCTCAGAAATGAAGTTCCATTGTTTCAGTCTGTTAAGAATTGACTCGAAAGTTGTTTTTCGATGAAAATATGGGAGAAACCGTATACATTCTTGGAATAAGAATCTATAGAGATAGATTGGACAAGCTAATTGGATTGTGTCAAGATACTTATGGTGATAAGGGCTTGCACAGGTCCAGTATGCATGATTCCAAGAAAGGCTTTGTGCAAATGACTCTTGGTATTACTCTTAGCAAGACGCAGTGTCCTTCGACACACGCTGAGCAAGAGCGAATGAGGGTCAGACAACTGCTACAGGCATTAGATGTCTTAAGATGTGATCTTAATTTTAGTGGGAGTTGTTGTTGTTAATTTTAGTTATGATATGATGTTCGTATAAACATAATTTGATTATGTTATTGAAATCTGACATCTGTATTATTTAATAATGGTTATTAAATAATAGTCCCAAAGTAATTTATGACATTTTATAGGTCATCAAGTATGTGACTTGATCATGAAACCCTATAAGTGATAAATAACATAAATTAAGCTAGTCCCTGGTCAAGGTTGTTAAAGTGGGACATTAACAACCGCGTGAGACTAGTATGTGAGGTGACTGATGACTAAGTTTCATGGAGTCATTAATAAGAGTATTAAAGTCAATCACATAGATATGTGTTAGAGAACACATGATCGGACATGACCCACTGATGAGAACTCTACGGGATGGTTATATAAGTGTCATGAGAGTTTTCATTACGACTATAGAGTATAGTCCTTAGACCTGAGTTCATCATGTTTTCTTACATATGAATTGGTCCGCTTTAACTTTGTCAAACGTCAGCCGTAACTGGTGACTATAAAGGCATTGATTGGGCGTATCATGAAGTGTGTGAAGATAAATGGATGGAACAAGATGGGATTTGTCCCTCCTATATAACGGGAGATAAATATCTCAGGGCCCATCGAAGATTTGATACTGAGAAATGTGTGGCCACACTCAAACGAGTTGATTGTCAGTCGTTTGTCTTGTCAGTATAAATCGGAGTTCGATGAACATGATTTTGGCTTAATAAGGATGACACCGTTTCTTGCCTTATGCTAAGATCGAGATATAGAGACAAAGGGATTATGGGAATAGATGATTCCAGTACAAGTGGGAGATTGTTGGGAATGTCCTGAAATCAATTGTACTTACTCTTGTTTGAGTCGTAACGTCGAGGTTCGACAATCGTATAATATTAGGTGATTATAATGTTTTGCTAGAAACCGCTTATAATCTATAGATTGAGAATTTATTACTAATATTATACGATCCTACAGGGTCACACACCTAAGCAAACTGGATCATAAATATGATAGGGTTTTATACATAATATTATATATATATATATCATATATATATATATATATATGACTCATATGATGCATTATATATATGTGATATATATAATGGCACATATGACACAAAGGAAGGCACACGTGAGATTTAGAACTTACATATACATATATTGGCGACCTAACAAGCTTCTTGGGCTAAGCCCATTACACTTAACCTAATAGTTGGGTTAATGACGTGAGCTTAGCAATATATGTGTAATGGTTGAATCAAAATAAGCATCGCTCGCCGTCAACATTAACAAACCCTAAACACGAATGGTTCGTGAAGTTATTTTGAGATTGGATCTCAACGGCACTAGCATCCCGCTCCGATCCAGTTTGTGTGCGTGTGGATACCGGTAGAGACACTACATCTGAAGTGTTAAAAGAATCTCGAATCGTCTCGTTTTTATTCCGCTGCAAAATATCCAGGTATATTCGAGATTGTAGATCTAGATTTATTTCAGTATTTGCATGAGTTCCTTGCTAGTAAATTCATAGGTTGATTATAAAATTGTTTTATAACCGGTATGAATTCCTACAGTGGTATCAGAGCCTACTTGTTAATACTGAAATTGAATCTTATTGAATCTATATTAGATATAGAATTAATTTGTCAGGTTTAGTATGGTCAGAAACGGTTTCGTGAACATGTTCATATTAATCATAATAAGTTATCGCATGGTTTCGTTAACATTTAATTTGATTAAATTGAGTACAGAGAAACCATATCATATCTGGATCGGTTTATAATATTATAAGTATATTGAGATATACATACGTATGTTTGTTTATACGAATTATTATAATATCAAAAGTTTCTAGTTTGACTTTGAAACCGTACAAATCAATTCATTGTTTATGTTTTAAGAATATTCAGTCAAGAAGCTTAAAACGTTTTCTCTTTCCTTGCAATTATTCCAAGACATGAATTGATTAAATCCTTATATGATTTGGATTCAGTTTCACGTGTGATATATAGTTCTATTATAATAAGATTGGATCTGACTATTTGGTTCAATATAGTTACACGTTAAACTATATTAAATAATTAATATAATTAAATTAGATTTAATTATTTATAATCTAATCAAAATACATATATGATATGTATTATATATATTTAAATATTTATATAAGATATAAAATTTAAATATAAATTAAAATTAGATTGAAAATCCGCTCCTCAACCAAATATCAAGTAATCCTTGATGTCTTCCCGATCTTGTCAACTGTCAAGACTTGTTTCATTGTGCGATAGACTTGCAGTGCAAGATGTCCACAATTACATAAGTAAGACAGGAAGTAATAGTGTTGATGGACTTGCAGTGCAAGACATCGACAATTACATGACTCAAAAGATTGGTTTACTTGAATGGGCCATCAAAATCGTTTTGGGCCCATAGACATCAGGTGGATTGGACATGAGATGTCAATCCACAACCAAGAGTTGTATTGGATATAACTAGCAAATTAGTTGCTTACCTAGATAGCTAAAGTTGGGTGATAGCCAGTGGCTCACTTGAATTTAGTGAAGTATGGGTCTTGGATCATTATATTCATTTGAGGAAACATTGTTTGAATATAATGTGAGTTCTCTTAATAGTTAAGATTTCTCATTTCTTGAACATCATAACTAAATCTCCCTTGTTTTTCCAGCTATGTCTAGCACAAACCATCATAACAATTTCTCCCTGCGATCCGTCCTTGAGAAGGACAAGTTAAATGGATCCAACTTTCTTGAATGGTATCGGAACTTGAGAATTGTTCTCAAACAGGAGAAGGACTATGTCCTTGAGAAAGTTCTCCCCAAGAAGTACCGAGCCAATGCCTGGCAGTCATATAAGGATGCTTGGGATAAGCATTCTAATGATGTGGTGGATGTGAGTTGTCTCATGTTGGCTACCATGAACTCGGAATTGCAGAAGCAATATGAGTACGTGGAGTCGCCAATAGATATGATCACTGGCCTGAAAAGTATGTTTCAGGAGCAGGCACGAACTCAGAGATACCAGGCGGTAAGATCTCTGATTGAGTGCAAGCTACCAAAGGGCGAACCAGTTAGTCCTCATGTCATTAAGATGATGGGTTATATTAATAACCTGGGGAAGCTGGACTGTCCCATTAGCCAAGAGTTGGCTACTGACATCATTCTGCAGTCACTGCCGTCAAGCTATGATCAATTTGTTATGAACTATAACATGAACAACTTGACGAAGACGTTGACTGAATTGCATGGGATGCTTAAGACTGCTGAACCTAACATCAAGAAGGACACCCCAAATGTCCTTATGGAACATCAAGAAGGACACCCCAAATGTCCTTATGATACAAAAGGGTAAAAGGTTTAAGAAACTTGGTAAGAACAAAGGTGATGGTAAGACGAGCTCGATTGTGAATCCAAGCGAGTCTGGCCATGCTCCTAAGGTTAAAACCAGTCTTTCTGAAGATTTTAAGTGTCGTTATTGTAATGGTTATGGGCATTTGAAAAGAAACTGCAATAAATTCTTGGAAGATTATGAGAAGCTGAAGAAGACGTACGAGACTTCTTCTTCAGGTATTATGTTATAGAAGTAAATGTTACTTCTTATAGTCCTACTTATTGGGTATTTGATACCAGCTGTGGTACTCATATTTTGTGAAAATATGCAGGACCTGAGCAAAAGTAGGACTATGGAGAAAGGACAAGTGGATCTACGCGTGGGAAATGGAGCAAGAGTTGCTGCATTAGCCGTAGGAGTATTTCATTTGTTTTCTTTATGGCATAATTCTAGAACTTAAGAACTGCTACTATGTATCTGCTATGAGCAGAAACATCATTTCTATTCCTTGTTTGGATATGGAAGGATATCAGTTTTCAAATTAAGAATAAGTGTTCTTCATTTGATTACAATGATATATTTTATAGTAGCAATCCATTAGAGAATGGACTTTATGTTCTAAACCAAAACGTGCATAACTATAACATTAGTACCAAGAGATTCAAGTCAAATGATACGAATCAAACTCTTTCTCTGGCATTGTCGTTTTGAGCCACATAAATGAGAAACAGATTCAGAAGCTCCATAATGATGGGGTTTTGGGCTCATTTGATTATGAATCATAATGAGTAAAGTGAATCTTGTTTATTGGGTAACATGACGGAGGCCCCTTTCAACAAAAGTAGTGTCGATCGACACAAACGGTACGTCGGTCGATACAGGTTGCGAACGATCAAAATGAAAGGGCCAGTAACTTATTGGGCTTTGTACATACGGATGTGTATGGCCCGATGAGCACAAGTGCTAGAAAAATCTTCAGTACTTCATTACCTTACTGATATTTTCAGAAGGTACGATTATGTCTTATTAATGAGACATAAATCAGAATCTTTGAAAAGTTCAAAGAGTTCCAGAATGAAGTACATAATCAATTTGGCAAAAGTATTAAAGCTCTACGATGAGATCATGGAGGTGAATACTTAAGTCAAGAATTTAGTGATCATCTGAGAGATTGTGAAAGTGTTTCACAATTCACTCCTCCTGAATCGGACTTTATTAGATATGGTTCGATCAATGATGAGTCACTTAGATCTTCCATTATCCTTCTAAGAATACGCTCTGGAAATGTCTGCGTTTACATTAAATAGAGTTCCATCAAAATCAGTTACAGAGATACCACATGAGATGTGGAATGGAAATGTTTCTGATTTATCCATCATGGAGATTTGAGGTTGTAAGGCTTATATAAAACGTTTAATCTCTGATAAGCTCACACCCAAATCCGATAAGTGCTACTTCATTGGTTGTCCTAACGAAACCAAGGCATGTTACTTTTACAACCAGTCCGAGAACAAATTGTTTGTTGCTCGGAACTATGTTTTCTTGAGAAAGACTTTCTTTCCAAGAAGAACAGTGGGAGTAAAGTACAACTCGAAGAAATTCGAAAATCACAGGACACTACTCAACCTGATGAGGAAGAGCAGCAGTTGGATCTACAAAGAGTTGTAGAACCTGCAACTGTGGTGCCTGAGGTTTGCAAGGATCTAATGAATGTATATTCGATATACATTAAAATGCGAGTTTCTGAAGAAGTGTCGATCGACGCAAAAGTTGTATCGATCGACACAGATCGCGAACCAAAATATTTTGGTTTATGACTTAATTAACTACAGTTTGAATCTTGGTTAATTAGGTCGTTGTAAAAGTATACATATGAGATATGTGCGCGACTTTTACACAAACTAAATCTCGCAGATCTGAAAGGATCCGTCACGAACCCGAGAAATGTGGATTTCTTGTAATCAATTGCCGTGATCTATTGATCATTGAAAGTGACGGTCCTGCGAATTTTGAAGAATCAATGATGGGCCTTGACTCCGAAAATGGCTGAAAGCCGCTGAATCCGAAATGAGATCCATGTCACAGAACCAAGTATGACTTGGGTTGATTTACCCGATGGTGTAAAAGCCATTGTGAGTAAATGGATTTTCAAGAAGAAAAGTTGACGTGGATGGTTATATTCAGATGTACAAAGCTAGGTTGGTGGAAAAAAGGTTTCAAGTAAATTCATGGTATTGACTGTGAAGAAACCTAATCCCAGACACCATGCTTATGTCCATTCGGATTCTCCTAGCAACCGCCGCTCATTATGATGACGGGCAGATGGATGTGAAAACAGTTTTCCTTAATGGAATTCTGGAAAGGGATGTGTGCATGACACTACCTGAAGTTTTCATTGATCCTAATGAAGCTGGGAAGATATGCAAGCTTCATCAATCCATTTATGGATTGAAGCAAGCATCTCGGAGTTGGAATCTTCGTTTTGATGAAGTAGTCAAAAGGTTTGACTTCGCCATGAACGAAGATGAACCGTGTGTTTACATGAGGACTAGTGGGAGCGCAGTTGCATTTCTAGTATTGTATGTTGATGACATACTACTTCTCAGAAATGAAGTTCCATTGTTTCAGTCTGTTAAGAATTGACTCGAAAGTTGTTTTTCGATGAAAATATGGGAGAAACCGTATACATTCTTGGAATAAGAATCTATATAGATAGATTGGACAAGCTAATTGGATTGTGTCAAGATACTTATGGTGATAAGGGCTTGCACAGGTCCAGTATGCATGATTCCAAGAAAGGCTTTGTGCAAATGACTCTTGGTATTACTCTTAGCAAGACGCAGTGTCCTTCGACACACGCTGAGCAAGAGCGAATGAGGGTCAGACAACTGCTACAGGCATTAGATGTCTTAAGATGTGATCTTAATTTTAGTGGGAGTTGTTGTTGTTAATTTTAGTTATGATATGATGTTCGTATAAACATAATTTGATTATGTTATTGAAATCTGACATCTGTATTATTTAATAATGGTTATTAAATAATAGTCCCAAAGTAATTTATGACATTTTATAGGTCATCAAGTATGTGACTTGATCATGAAACCCTATAAGTGATAAATAACATAAATTAAGCTAGTCCCTGGTCAAGGTTGTTAAAGTGGGACATTAACAACCGCGTGAGACTAGTATGTGAGGTGACTGATGACTAAGTTTCATGGAGTCATTAATAAGAGTATTAAAGTCAATCACATAGATATGTGTTAGAGAACACATGATCGGACATGACCCACTGATGAGAACTCTACGGGATGGTTATATAAGTGTCATGAGAGTTTTCATTACGACTATAGAGTATAGTCCTTAGACCTGAGTTCATCATGTTTTCTTACATATGAATTGGTCCGCTTTAACTTTGTCAAACGTCAGCCGTAACTGGTGACTATATGAAGGAATGTTAAGTTGATCCTGATTCAATTCTTAGATTCATATCAACCTAAACATGCGATCTAGGTTCTTCTCAGAATAGAAACAAATGATGATCTCACCTTATACCTGTTTGCAGCGGAAAGAGATGGTATGTCTGAGATCAGAGAAACACCGAGGGATGAATCCTCCAAAGGTTCACACACGCGATCACAGAAAACGGCTGCTAGACCACAAGGAGCTCGGCGCAGAGAGAGAGAGAGTTTTCGGCTGAGGGATTAGGGTTAATTGTTCAGAGACTCGAGTTTTACCTTATAAAACTTGTCTGATTCCGTTTGGGCCATTTGGCCCAAACACCAATTAACTAGACGGCATTCGCGCACTGTGTCGACCGATACCCCTTGTGTATCGATCGACACACAGTGCCTAAACCGTTTTATTCTCTCTAAGTACAGTAAATGCCTAGCACTTTTACCGTACTTCTGCTAAACCGTTCCTACACATTTTCCTGTTAGCTTAGGCGTGTGACCCATATGGGATCATATAATAAAGGCAATAAGTCCAAGACTTATAGATCATGAGCGGACTCTAGCAAGCCATCATGACCCCCAGTATTATATGACTTATGTCTGATCATTGACATACTCTTACTTTCTAGAGACAGTACCGAGATTACTAGACACAATTCCAATAATCTCCCACTTGTACTGGAATCTCTGTATTCATAATCCTTTTGTCACAATATCTCGATTAGTCATAAGGCAAGATTGGTGTCATCCTTATAAAGCCTAATCTTGTTCATCGGACTCTGATTTGATACTGACAATCCAAACGACTCGGGACAGTCCGTTTGAGCATGGCCATGCATTTTCAGTATTCAAATCTCCGATTGGCCTAGAGATATTCACTCCATTTATATTGGAGGGACAAATTCCGTCTTGTTCCATCACTGTAAACTATTCATTTCATAATGTACCCAAACAAGGTCCTTATAACTATCGCAGAACGATAGCGTTAGACAATGATCAAAGTGCATCAGTCCATGTGCAGTCACATGCATGCGAACTCAGGTCTAAGGACTATACTCTATAGTCGTAGTAAGAATCTCTTATGACACAGATATAAATATCCTGAAGAGTTCTTATAAGCGGGTCTTGTCCGGTCGTATGTTCCCAAACATACACCTATGTACTGACTTTGATGCCGCGCATCTATGACACACTGAGACTTTGTCATAAGTCACGTACCAATCCAGTCTCACACGGTTGTTGGTGTTCCAATTTCAACAACCTTCGACTAGGGACGGGATGATATAAACATCTATCAAATATAGGGTCTCATGATCAAGCTAAATGACTTCGATGACTCAAGATCAAGTCATTTACTTCGATGACCTATAAAATGGTTCATATCACTTTGGAACGATTATTTCATCACAGTCAAAATAATCTTGAAATAATAATTTCATTAAACATAAGAATGTTTTACAAGAACATATCAAATAACTAAATAAAAGCCCTCAAACTCCCACTCAAATTTAGATTACATTTCTATGTCTCTAATGCCTACAGCTTCAGTCAGAAACTCGAGCTTAGGCCTTGGGAGTGGCTTTGTCAACGGATCAGCGACGTTATCATCTGTCTGATCTCGGCTGATCTTGACTTCCTTTCTATTAATGATGTCACGTATCAAGTGAAATCTTCTTAGAACATGCTTGGATTTCTGGTGTGATCTTGGTTCCTTTGCCTGAGCTATAGCACCATTGTTGTCACAAAACAGTGCCAGAGGCTCAGCCGCATCTGGTATCACACCTAGTTCAATAATGAACTTTCGTATCCAAACAGCTTCCTTCGCAGCTTCTGAGGCGGCGATATATTCAGCTTCTGTAGTGGAATCAGCAACGGTGTCTTGCTTGGAGCTTCTCCAACTGATTGCACCGCCATTCAGACAAAAGATATAACCGGACTGTGACCGGAAATCATCTTGGTCTGTCTGGAAACTTGCGTCCGTGAATCCACTGACTTTAAGCACATCACTTCCACCGTACACTAAGAACTTATCCTTAGTATGTCTTAGATACTTCAAGATATTCTTTACGGCAATCCAATGGTTTTCACCTGGATTTGACTGGTATCTACTCGTCATGCTCAATGCATAAGCAACATCAGGACGAGTACAGATCATGGCATACATGACAGATCCTATTGCAGATGCATAAGGAATATTCTTCATGCGCTCAAGCTCAGCAGCCGTCGTAGGGCTCTGCTTCTTGCTTAGCGTTGTGCCATGTACCATTGGCGTGAAGCCCTTCTTGGAATCCTTCATGCTGAATCTTTGTAGGACTTTGTCAATGTATGAATCTTGACACAAGCCTATCAGCCTTCTAGATCTATCCCGGTAGATCCTGATTCCAAGAACGTATGCGGCTTCACCCATGTCTTTCATGGAAAAACAACTTCCAAGCCAGTCCTTTACCGACTTTAGCATTGGAACGTCGTTTCCGAGAAGCAGTATGTCATCGACATACAGAATAAGAAATACAATCTTGCTCCCACTAGATTTCTTATACACGCATTGTTCTTCTTCGTTTCTGATGAAGTCAAATTGCTTGATCGCTTCATCAAAACGAAGATTCCAGCTCCTCGATGCTTGCTTCAATCCATAAATGGATTTATGAAGCTTGCATACTTTTCCAGCATTCTTTGGATCTATGTAACCGTCAGGTTGTGTCATATACACATCCTCTTCCAGAATACCATTCAGGAAGGCGGTTTTCACGTCCATCTGCCAAATTTCATAATCATGAAAAGCTGCAGTTGCTAGTAGAATCCGAATAGATTTCATCATAGCCACTGGTGAATAGGTTTCATCGTAATCCACACCGTGAACTTGTCTGAAACCTTTTGCCACCAACCTGGCTTTATAAATCTGGACATTTCCATCCACGTCAATCTTCTTCTTGAAGATCCATTTGCACTCGATGGCTTTTACACCAGCGGGTAAGTCAACCAACGAAAACACTTGGTTGACCGACATGGAGTCCATTTCGGAATCAGTGGCCTTGCGCCACTTAGAGGAATCTGGGCCCATCATGGCTTGATTGAAGTTCGATGGTTCATCACCATCAATGATCAAAAGATCATGACAGTCAGTCACGAGGAATCCTTGATATCTCTCGGGTTCGTGACGGATCCTCCCGGATCTTCGAACTTCAGGTACTACAGGTTCAGGCTCTACAATTTCTTGTAGGTCCTCCTGCTGCTCTTCCTCATAAGGTTGAGCAGTATCCTGTTCATCTTGAATTTCTTCAAGCAGTACCTTACTCCCACTGTCTTTCTTAGAGAGAAACTCCCTCTCAAGAAAGTTACAATCCCGGGCAACAAAGATCTTGTTCTCGGAACGTAGATAGAAGTAATAAGCCTTGGTTTCCCGTGGATAACCAATGAAGTAGCATTTGTCAGATTTTGGTGTAAGCTTGTCTGAGATCAATCTCTTGACATAGGCTTCACAACCCCAAATTCTGAGATAAGACAGCACTGGAGCTTCTCCAGTCCATAATTCATATGGTGTCTTTGCTACTGCTTTCGATGGCGCTCTATTTAGAGTGAACACTGCTGTTAGCAGAGCATATCCCCAAAGGGATATTGGAAGGTCTGTGTGACTCATCATAGATCGAACCATATCCAATAAGGTCCGATTTCTCCTCTCAGACACACCATTCCATTGAGGTGTTCCGGGAGGAGTGAGTTGGGATACGATCCCACACTCTCTTAGATGATCACTGAATTCTTGGCTTAAGTATTCTCCTCCTCGGTCGGACCGAAGAGCCTTAATGCTTTTGCCAAGTTGGTTCTGTACTTCATTTTGGAATTCTCTGAACTTCTCAAAAGATTCAGACTTATGTTTCATTAAATAAACATATCCATACCTACTGAAATCATCAGTAAAGGTAATGAAGTACTGATAGTTTCCTCTTGCATTTGTGGACATTGGGCCACACACATCAGTGTGTATCAGGCCCAATACGTCACTGGCCCTCTCGTTAGGTTTATTAAAGGGGGCCCGTGTCATTTTGCCCATCATGCAGGATTCGCATTTCTCACATGACTCAAAGTCAAATGAGCCAAGAAGTCCATTCGAATGGAGCCTCTTGATGCGTTTCTCGCTGATGTGCCCTAAACGACAATGCCATAGAAACGTTCGGTTCTCCTCATTAGGTTTGAACCGTTTGGTATTAATGTTATAAATTGGCGCGGATTGATCGAGTATGTAAAGCCCATTCATAAGAGGGGCAGAACCATAGAACAAATTGTTGCGATTGAAGGAACATAATTTATTCTTAACTGAAAAATCATAACCTTCCAAATCCAACAAAGAAATTGAAATAATATTTCTGCTTATAGCAGGTACAAAATAGTAATTATTGAGTTCTAAAATCAATCCCGAAGGTAAAGACAACAAGTAAGTGCCTACAGCTAGCGCTGGAACTTTCGCTCCATTCCCAACTCGTAGCTCCACTTGTCCTTGCTTCAGCCTTCTACTGTTGCTGAGTGCCTGCATATTAGTACAAATATGAGCCCCACAACCAGTATCCATAACCCATGAGGTATTATCAGAAGTAGTTGTATTAACTTCTATAACAAAAATACCTGTTGAAGAAGTCTCAAAAGTCTTCTTCTTCAATTCCTTTAGACCTTCCTGGAATTTCTTACATTCTCTCCTCCAATGCCCTGGTTCTTTACAGAACCTGCATATGTCAGTTGGCCCAGCCTTGGACTTGGGCTTGGGCTTTGGCGTGTCCTTGTCCGCGACTTGGACAGCCTTGGCCTTTCCCTTATCCTTAGCAGAGGATTTCTTAAACCCCTTGCCCTTCTGCACCATAAGCACATTGGGGTCCTTGGCGGTTTTCCTTAAATTGGGCTCCGCAGTCT